>OY986438.1:195735461-197072961 GCA_963920525.1 Dichetophora obliterata | reverse complement strand
AACATGTTTAAAGCTAGTTTGGTTAAATAAAGGTACTCTGGCGCACCAGGTTTTTAGCACTGTAGAATCTTAATTAGAAGCGAATTTGATTGATTTTTTACTTATTTTTGAATAGTTTTACAATTAAAAAAATTGATTTTTAATAAATTGTTCGCCTAAATCATCCCTTAATATTTTGATTATTTAAAAACAGCTTTTATGACAGGCACTAGTAAAATCTATATGAGCGAGATTTAAGTAAAAAATCCTCTGCTCTGTGTAAATATTACTAATAATTAAAGTTTTTTCTAAATGACCTTGTTATTTGTTATGTTGATTTTATATGATTTAAATACAAGTTTTAAATAAACAAGTTTTAAATTTTAAATACAAATTCTAGTTGTTTGATAGTTTAAAATCGTTTATTGAGCTGTGGGTCAACTTTAGAACAATTAATTGTTCTAACGAATATTTCCAAAGCAACGACAACAACAACAACGTTTTTTTTTTAATGTGAAAAAGAAAAAATCACTAGCTGATTTTATTGCAATTTCGGCCCTGCTAAAGGCTTCATCAGAAATCTTTGTGATACACGTGCAAGCGCGCACTAGCGCACTGCACCACAGAGGCGATGAGATTTTAAGTGTCAATTTCTCAGTTTTTCTCCCATTTCATATTTTCACATTTGTTGTTATATTTTTGTTTTACTTTAGTCTTTATGCTTATGTTATTATTAATACTGTTATAATTACTATGTTACCATGTTATAATTACTAATGATAGTTTACTTTTAATGTTTTTATATTGAAACTAAATATATGAAGAAGTCTTTTTGAATTTCCAAACAAGTTAAATAACTATATTAATACTGTTTGTAACAAAAAACTACAAAAAGTTGGCATCGCATAAATTTTATAATAAAAACCACGTTTTCAGTACATTCTTTAATTCAAAGCTTAAAGTTTTCGTAAGCTTATCCTAAAGAAAACAACATTTTTGATACCCATATTGTATACTTAATTTAAAATAAAAATTACATTTTAATGACCAACATTTACACAATTGTGCTTTTTTTAAAAAATACTTTTTTTAATAAAAAAACTTTAAATTACAAAAAAGGTAACTAACTAAATTATATAAAGATTAACATACACAAATATGGTAAAGAAACGGTTACGTAATCAATACAGTATGAGTAAAAATTTGTTAAAATCAACAACAACAAAATAACAACAACAAAAAATGTTTTATAATATACACCAAATGACGTGAAATTTCAGTACCTTTCATTTGGTGCCTAATTTGTGTATGTTTCAATATGTAAAATATATGTTATTGCGAAAAAAATGTAATTTTTGAAAATTTTCGAACGCCATTTTTTAAAGCCTTAACCTCAAACTGAGCAGATATAAAAAAATACGTCAACCTTAGAATTTTGTCTTCGATCTCATATCCAAAGCTCATTAAAATCGGAGAGTGACACGTGGAGACCTTTCCTTGTTAGTCTGATCAGTTTGGTTAGTTTGTAAAGTGCCTCGTTTGACTCTACAGTTTAAATTAATTCGATTGGTTCTGTTGGTTGAACTGGCCATATTGAACAAAATATTATCTTTTGTAAATTTATAAATGAATGATGATGTCTTTTTTAAGAAGTTCTGATGGTTATTTCCAATAACTGTTTCACATATATTCTACCTTTGCGTTGCTACGAAGCTTTATAAACTGACCTGGTTAATATGTCTCAAATCAATATCGCTTTGCTTTGATGTTATCTCACTTGATTGCATCTAACAACGCCTTAGCTATCACATGGTAAAAAAAAACGAAAGGAAAAGTTTTACCAATAAAACCATCATCTTAATTAAGCTCCTGCTTGTTTCTTGGGATGTATTTCCTAAAACTTTCTTATTATTCCCCCTCTCAGTCTCTCTCTGACCGCATTCGCCCTCTCTCAACGCACTACCTCTTCTCCTGCTTCTTTCACTCAGGGTCACTGCTTTTCGCGGAATTTGATTATCTTATCTGCAGTGTTTTTATCAATTTTCTCTAGTTTCTCAGATGTTTTCAATTTGTACTTTTTGCACTGATGCTTTTTTCTTCGTTTTACCTTTAAATTATTTGCTTCTGCGTTTTCACCGGAAAATCATTTCAGTTGAAGTTTATTTTTGTTTTCACAAAATTTTCCTTCGCATTAGCTTAGCTTGCACCTATACTTCAGTGCGTTTTCATTCCTACTTACTCACACCTTCTTCATGTCATTCTATTGGTTTGTTTTCTTAAATTGATTTTGCGTTAATTAAACACTCTGAGTTTTACTTTTGAGATGTTCGTAAAGTTTTTGTATTGATCTTTTTTGTTCTTATTTCTATTCAACTGAATATCGAATTGAACACTCTTTTCAACAATTTCATTGATATATTGTTTGTTTGCATAGCATTGAAAAAAAATTTCATTTACTTTGGTTATGTGGGTCACGTGACCTTCAGAGCTGCGTTGGCTTATATATATTTTAGCTGTGCCGAGATTTTTTGTAGATTTCAGAGCCAAAGATAAAAAAAAAATTTTCGTTCCTATCCCATATAAATATTTATATTTAATGCTCGCTCTAAAAACACACATTTTATTTGGGTTTTCTTTAACTTTTTTCAGCATTAGTTTTTTCCATCATTAACCCTTCGGTGCACTTTTTACACATTTTACTCGAATGACCCCGCAAATATAAACACTTTTGTTTTTAGTTTTTTCAATTCTAAATGCTAAAAGCATTCAGCAAGTCTTTTCTAAAGTTGAAGAAAAAAAATGATGCGGATAAATATTTGCCTGGCGTCAGAAACATAAGTTTGTCAGCTATTAATTGCTTAAAATGAGCTCAACTGCTATCAAGGGACTTGTTGTAAGTTTTCTTGTTGTTCTTGTTCTTCTTCATTGCTTCATGGTGGTGAGTGTTGGTTTTACAAATGCTTTATAGGCATTTCTTTCTGTTATGATCTAATCACATACAAATGAATGATAAATATTGTTGAAAACAAAAGTTATTGCATGTTTTTAACTTAAAGCGCTACACAATTCAGCGCAAGCATAAACTTTTTCACATTATTCAACGTGCTATCTACATACTATCCATGTCAAAAACTCACTGCGCTGATTAACGTCTTGTTGATACAGGAATTTGAGCATTTAAAACTACGTCATAGCACAATTCATTTGGCGCATTTCGTTGATACAATGAGCAGAGATAGAGTTGGTCAGTGGCGCATTTTGCCCTAAAAAGAGCCATGTTTATTGCACAAGTTAAGCACTTTTAGGAAAGCTTTTCCTAGAAAAAAATCTTAATGCGCTACTCAACTCAGCGCATGCATCAAATTGCCCATATAACTCACAGGATTAACGTGTTGTTAATACAGAAATCAGAGCATGCAAAACCACGCCATGGCGCAAATGAGTTAGCGCACTTCATTGTTACAGTAAACTGCGATTGATTTGGTGTGTCATCTTCATTATGGTGCATGGCGCATTTTTCCTTTAAAATATTCATGTTTATTGCACAAGTAAAGTTCTTGTAGAAAATATTTTTTCCTACAGAAAAAAAACCGCACCTAATGCGCTATTCAACTTAGCGCACGCATTAACTTTTCCACACAACTCAACATGCTACCTACTATCCAAGTCAAAAACGTACTGTGCTGATAAACTACTTGTGGATACAGGAATCTGATCATTTAAAACTACGCCATGGCGCAACTTAGTTAGCGCATTTCGTTGTTACAAGAACATGCAACATTTTCCCATGCAAATATCCATGTTTTTGTTCAAGTAAATAAAGTGCTTACAGGAAATATTTCTTCCTATTAAAAAGAGAAAAAACCTAATGCGCTCTCCAACTAAGCACACACATTAAATTTTTCAAGTGACTAAACGTGCTAATTGATATCCAACTTATAAACTTAATGAGCTGCTGTTTAAAGTCTTGTTGCTACAGGAATCTGAGCATTTAAAGCTACGCCGTAGCGCAATTGAGTTAGCGCATTTAGTTGGTACCAGTAACTGCGCTTAAATTGGAGTGTCCGTGCATTACTTTCCCCCTGAAAATATCCATACCTTTGCACAAGTAAAGTTCTTGCAAAAAATAATTTTTCCTACACAAATAATAGAGAAGAAACCTAATGCGCTATCCAACTCATCGCTCGCATTAAATTATTCACATAATTCAACGTGCTAACTGCTGTCTAACTTAGAAACTTACTGAGCTGCTAATAAATGTCTTGTTTATAGAGGAATCTTAGCATTTAAAACTACGCCATGGTGCAAATGAGTAAGCATTAAAAGTTAGTTAAAATAAACGGAAACTTTATCATTTTGAAATTGATTTGGTATGCCATTGCAGTATTTTTCCCTGCACATATATATATGGTTGTTTGCAAAAGTGTTTCTAGGAAAAAGTTTTTCATAGAGAACAATGAGGAAAAACCTAGTGCGCTCTCCACTCAGCGCATGCACTAAATTTTTCACATAACTCAATGTACTATCTACTATCCAAGTCAAAATCTCACTGCGCTGATTAACGTCTCGTTGCTACAGTATTCTGAGCATATAAAAGCACGCCGTGGTGCAATTGAGTTAGCGCATTTCGTTGCTACAGTATTTTGAGTATTTGAAAGTACTCAGTGGTGCAATTGAGTTAGCGCATTTCGTTGGTACAAGAAACGGTGCTTAAGTTGGTGTGTCAGTGCCGCATTTTGTCTAAAAATATCCATGTTTATGGCACAAGTAAAGTGCTAGTAAAGTAAAGAGTTTTTACAAGAAAAAAAAAAAAATTTAATATGCTACTCAACTCAGCGCATGCATCAAATACTCCATATAATTTAACGAGCTAGTTGCTATAACTCAACCTACTGAGCTGGTTAACGTCTTGTTGATACAAGAATCAGAATATTTAAAACTACGACGAACAGTGCTTTGCGTAGTGGAAATAAATTAGAAATTTTTTGGTCTCCGAATAGCATAAATTTGGTATCATTCGACAGGTAATATTCCTAAAATGTACGCCTGTAGGCACGGCACCATGTTAAAGTTGACTAATTTTGCATGAATTTCATAGGTGGTGTCACATACTTTTTAAGGCTCAAAGAAAAAGCTCTTAAAAAATAAATTGGTCAACCAAAAATAAAAATAAAATTTTTTTAAGAAGAAAACAAAGCAAAAGTTTGTTTTTTGAAAAATACAGAAAAAAAAGGAATTTTGCTAAATTTTTAAACTTTAAAAAAAACTACCAAAAACGGAAAAATTCGCAAATTTTGGAAAGTATGTATTAAAATGCGTATGCTTGTGTATGCCAGTTTTTTTTTATTCATAAGATTGGACCATTGTCTAGCTGGCTATGAAAAAATATTCCGCATATATCCGCTATTTTTAAAAAACAGATTTTGAATATACCTCTAAATCAGTAAATTGCTTGAAAATCGCTTAAATATAGGCTTAAGGGAGGTACCCTGAAAAACTAATCGATTTCAACCATTTTAAGTATAAATCTATTACTTTATTTTTTAAGCATTTTGACCAAACTTTATTAAGATCGGTCAACTTTTGTGTGTACCTCCCATACAAAATTATGTAAAAATTTAATATAGGTCCAAGGGAGGTACCCCTAAAAACTAATCGATTTTAACCATTTAAGGTTTACATCTATTAATTTATATTATAATCCTTTGGACCAAACTTTATTAATATCGGTCAATTTTTGTGTCTACCTCCTATACAAAATTATGTAAAAATTTAATATAGGTCTAAGGGAAGTTTCTCTAAAAACTAATCGATTTTAACAATTTTAAGTATACAACTATTACTTTAAATTTTAAGCCTTTTAACAAAATTTTATTAAGAAAGGTAAATTTTTGTGTATACCCATATAAAATTATGTAAAAATTTAATATTGGTTCAAAGGAGGTACCCCTAAAAACTAATCGATTTAAACCATTTTTATTTTATTATCTATAACTTTATATTTTTAGCCTTTTTACTAAAATTTATTAAGATCGGCCAACTTTTGTGTCTACCTCCCATACAAAATTATGTAAAAATTTAATTTAGGTCCAAGGGAGGTACCCCTAAAAACTAATAGATTTTAACCATTTAAGGTTTACATCTATTAATTTATATTATAAGCCTTTGAACCAAACTTTATTAATATCGGTCAACTTTTGTGTCTACCTCCCATACAAAATTATGTAAAAATTTAATATGGGTCCATGGGAGGTACTCCCAAAAAATTAGTTGATTTTAACCATTTAAGGTTTACATCTATTACTTTACATTTTAAGCCTTTTGACCAAACTTTATATGTAAAAATTTAATTTGAGTTCAATGAAGGTACCCCTTAAAACTAATAGATTTTAACCATTTAAGGTTTATATCTATTACTTTATATTTTTAGCCTTTTTACTAAAATTTATTAAGATCGGTCAACTTTTGTGTCTACCTCCCATAAAAAATTATGTAAAAATTTAATATGGGTCCAAGGAAGGTACCCCTTAAGACTAATTGATTTAAACCATTTAAGGTTTACATCTATTACTTTGTATTTTTAGCCTTTTTACTAAAATTTATTAAGATCGACCAACTTTTGTGTCTACCTCCCTACAAAATTATGTAAAAATTTAATATGGGTCCAAGGAAGGCACATTTAAAAACTAAACGATTTAAACCATTTAAAGTTTACATCTATTACTTTATATTTTAAGAATTTTGACCAAACTTTATTAAGATCGTTCAACTTTTGTGTCTACCTCCCATACAAAATTATGTAAAAATTTAATATAGGTCCAAGGGAGACAACCTTAAAAACTAATCGATTTCAACCATTTTTGGTATTATTCTTAGATAGCTTAAACTTACTAAGCATAGATAATTTCATTATCATAGGAGCACTCCTTCTGTTTATTTCCAAATTTGTATGAGAGCAAAGCACTGTGCGACGTAGCGCAAATGAGTTAGCGCATTTTATTGTTACAATAGATTGTGCTTGATTTGTTGTGTCAGTGGCGCATTTTTCTATTAAATCTCTATGTTTATTGCACAAATAAATTGTTTATAGGAAAAAGTTTTTGCTAAAAAAAAATCTAGTGCGCTATCCAAAAAAAGGCCACTAAAAAAGGTATTCCTCATAGCTCAACGTGCTATCTACTATCCAAGTCAAAAACTCACTGAGCTGATCAACATCTTGTTGATACAGAAATCAGAGTATTTTAAACTACGCCGTTTCGCAAATGAGTTAGCGCATTTTATTGTTACAATAAATTGAGCTTAGCTTGGTGTGTCAGTGGCGCATTTTCTCTCCAAAATATCCATGATAATTGCATAAGTTAAGCGCTTTTAGGAAAAGTTTTCTGTCCGAAACTAAGCAGCTATTCATTAAGAGAACGAAAAAAATTTTTGCCCATTTATTTTAAGTTGAATTAAAAAAATATTTATTAAAAATATCAAAATTGAGAAAAATCTTACACATTGTGTTAATTAAGTTGAATTAAAGTGAGTAAAAAGTGAGATGCAAAGTGCTACCGAGATACAAGACGTTTTTTTAAGGTGTTTTATTTTAACTTAAGTTATACTCAAGTATTTCGCACGTGGATAGTTGCAAGACCTTCCTCCAGCTGACAAGGTTCGCGTGACAAATGAATTCGACGCTTTCGTCTTCTTTGCCACCACCAATGCGTATGCTCCACACCAAATCCTACCAAACTCAGCAGAATGCCAAATAACCACAAGTAGAAGGCACCTTGTAGAATATCTAAGCTTAGGACGACTTTTTGGATATGTTCAACATCACCATGTGTTACTTGATCGGCTAACTCAAAATCCGAGTCGTCCGATAAGTCCTCAAAGAAAGCCGAAGCCTCTGATGAATTGTGTCTACGACGCAAACCCTCTTCGTACCAGTGCTCAATTAAACCAGTTTCGAAGAATCTGTGTATCTGGCTCTGGAACTTATAGAGAAATGGTGTTCCGAGTGCTCCAATATACGAGCGATGCATTGAACGCATATACTGTCTGACAACATGGTAGGTGGGACGTTGTTGTGCGATGCTATAGGTGCCGGCAAGAAAATCTTTTGCCATTTCGTCACGCAAAATAAAGGCGGCGCGCTTAATACGACTTAAAGTGAAGGCATACCGTTTGGAAGAATAATTTTGCGGAAGACGCACTACTTTTGACAGAAGTGCTGCACGTTGTAGTGACGTCAAAGTAGTCATCACTGCGTCAACAAAATTATTGATGGCATAAATAGGTACCGTCAGCTTGTCCATATCATCCAATGTATTTAAGTCCTCCTCATAGCTGGGCTGTACAAAATTGCTCTCTAACTTGGCGAAGTAGATGCTGGTCAGCACGTATGAAAAAAGTATCCAGCTGATGAGAAACAGACGCAGCGAACTTATCTGCGCCGAACTTTCGACAGGCTCGCCCAGCTGTGTCTTAACCATCACCTCGCAGATCTCGTAAAAACGCCACGAACGTGGCAGAACGAGATGGATGCGAAAAATCCAGACAGCGTAACGTTGCAGCAATGCAAAGATAATGCAGACCAGCCAGAAGTTGAGCAGCAACATCCGCCAGGTGGCAACGGAAAAAGCGTAGACGAATATCAGATACTCAGGCCGCTTTTCGGCAGCAGGTACCACAAGATAAAGAATGCGCTTGTCGTATGGATACAAAGCCTCAATATCCGACTGCACTTCATCGAGCACAAAGCGCGCGTTGAAGCCGACATGCGTTACGCCTGTGGTGATGTCCTTAAGAGCGCCTGTATAGCTGCCATTTATTAAGCGACCGTAGTATTCAAAATCCGCCGGAAACACGTAGAGCGCCGTGGCATTTAAACTTTCGACTATGGTGCGCGCCACCATGCCGTCCACAGACATGTAGCCATCAGCTTTGGGGTTTTCGGTGGGACACGCCCGCATCTGGTCGACAAACATGGAGATTCTCAGCTGAAAGTGGTGTAGGTTGCGTAGTTTATCGTAAAAGTATTTACCAGTGGTGACTGGCATCACTTGCAAGCCATGCTCCGTGAATGGCTCGAAAGTAAATACATCATTGGCGCTCACAATGGCCACTGCATTAAATATTTCCTTCTCCCACACAAGCTGAAAGAGTTGCAACAGCTGCTGCTGGGTTGCATTGCGCCAGAGAAAAATGTATTTATGACATTTTTTACAGCGTTGCTGCTTATTGAGCAGCTTGGACAGCTTGTTGAGACACTGTAATGATTGTAGGCTTTCCTCGGGAATAAAAATGAAGTTGTGACTGTCGTAGTGGCGCGTTGGTTCCTGCTCTATAACATCAATATTAAACACATACTTGAGCTTGAGCTTCTTGGACAAGCAGTGGAGAAGCTGCTGCTCCAGGATGGCAGTGTAATTGCTCCAATAGACACTAGTGTAGACGTAGTGTATTTGTGTCTTATACTTTGAAGTGATCTGGCATGCTTTTTGGGGCATCAAATAGTCACTTTTTTGAAACTGCTTCATTGTTGCGCGCAGCGGCTGATGACTGAGCTGTGAACTATCATTCGAATGAGCGAATGCGCTGCTGATGAACAGTATAAAAACAACTAGCATGATTTTAGGCAGTATTTTAAACATTTTACACGCGTTTTTGTGGCAACTAAATTGGCTAAGTGTGGTGACAGTGGTTTTTATATGAAGCAGCAAGAAGTAACAGTTGGTTCGTTAGTTGAATAAACATTCAATTAAAAAAACTAAATAGAGAGGGGGGGGGGGGTGGTTCATTTGCAGAAGAGTTGCTTGTGGAAAGCTAATGAAATTGAATTATATTACATTGTTTAAGGGATCATTGCGTTATGATGGAAGATGAGCGGTAACTCGGCTAACAGAGTGGGCAAGAAGAGGGAGACTTCGACACACATATATATATATATTAGGGCGGGTCAATTTGTATGGACGAATTTTTTGGAGGTCTGGCTCAGCGAAATTCGTAAAATACATGTAATTTCAAGACTTTTTCTCCACTACAGCATATACAAATTCTGAAAAAAAGCTGTGCGGACTTTCATAAATAGATTTTGTTCTCAATTATAAAATATGAATGTATGAATGTATGTGTATGAATCTATTTACGAAAGTCCGCACAGCTTTTTTTCAGAATTTGTATATGCTGTAGTGGAGAAAAAGTCTTGAAATTACATGTATTTTACGAATTTCGCTGAGCCAGAATTTGACCCGCCCTAATATATATATATATATATATATATCTATACACATATATATGTGCCAGTTTTAGGCATTTCTCTGCACACAATTATTCTAGCACAAGTAAAAAACCCTTCTTGACTGCACGCTGGACAGTGTTTTGATTTCATACATTTTTGTACCAAAAATAGTAAACATTGACGGATTTTAATAAATTTTTATAAAACAGAGTCGTTTTTTAGTCCTATTAAAAAATTCCTCAAAAATGGTGCATATTGGACTAGTTACAACCACTTTCTCCCGTACAAACCCAAACTGGGAACTAGGAAATGTCGATATATTTCAATGAAATTTAATACGATGTCGTCTTTTGGGCTTATTAACACAGTTTTTAGACATAGTGTACACCGATTCACTAACACCCTCTCCTGTACAACTTGAAACTAAAAAACATTCAAACATCAACAGATTTCAATGAAATTTTGTAAAATGTTGTATTTTTGGCTTATTATTACAATTTTTAAACATGATGTACATTAAGACTCAAGTAAATACCATCCCCAACCCACCCACTAAAAACCTCTTCCCCCTCCTCACCAGCTGGGGTCTTGCTCTGTAATGCGATTCAAAAAGCAAATGGGATTCGAATCAAAATCCAGACCTGTGATGTATTTAAATACAAAGTATTTAAAATACTATTTAAATACTTCTTAAATACTGGTGCAAGTAATTGAAAAATAAATACCAAATACAAATACAACGTATTGGTATTTGCAAAAAAAAAACACACAAATACTTGGTATTTGAAAAAGTAAATACAAATACCAATACTTGAGTATTTGCAAGGCTGAATTTTCAAATACTGGCAAATACTATTTAAAAGTATTTAGTAAATACATTCAAATACTTCAGTTAATACTTAGTCAACATTGAATGTAACGTACCTTTTATTTTTATGTGCATGTTAGCTCGGTAAAGTGTGCTACAACACTGTGGTGGTTTTTTAACTGCATTGAAAACCACCCAATTGTGAATATCCTTAATGTGTTTTGTTTTGTTTTTGTTACTTCATAAATGAATAAATTTTTTAGTTTCAAGTATTAAATAACAAAGAAATGTATTAAAAACATTTTGAATTATTTACTTCTTAAAATTTTCAATCGATCGCATGATGCATATTGCAATTATTGTAGTTCTGTTGAAGGCCAATCACAACGTATTAAAAAATTTAAAGCTATTTAAATTAATTATATACAAGTATTTTTATGTTTTTTTTTTTGTTTCGGTATACTTATATTGATAGTACTTATGTGTTTTTTTTTCGCTAACATGCATAAAAAATAAAATAGTACGTTGCATTTATAAATACATGACTAAGTATTTACTGAAGTATTTGAAAGTATTTACTAAATACTTTTAAATAGTATTTGCAACTATTTGAAAATTCAGCTCTGCAAATACGCAAGTATTGGTATTTGTATTTACTTTTTCAAATACCAAGTATTTGTTTTTTTTTTAAATACCAATACGTAGTATTTGTATTTGGTATTTACTTTTCAATTACTTAGGTATTTCTATTTGGATTTGTATTTGAAAATCACTGGTCTGTCAAAATCACACCATGTTTTTACATGGTTTTTTGACAAATTTTTGATTAGTTCGAATTCAATGCAAACAAAAATAGCATTCTAAACCAGAGGTAGAAGTTACTACCATTTAGTAATCTTAATTCATGTATTTACATGGTGTGATTTTGTTTTCGAATAACATTTGCTTTTCGAATCGCATTACAGAGTAAAGCCCCTGTACAATCCGAAACTGGAAAACAGGCAACAACGTTAATTTATCTAGTATTTCTAGTTTAAAAAAAACAAGAAACATTAATAAAAAACATAGTATAGCGCTGTATATACAGAAGTGAAACTTCTTAAAATTAAGGATATGAGAAATTTTTGTGAAAGAGACATGGAGAAAGAGAGAGAGAGAGAGAGTCTTAAAAGAAATAGAATACGAAATTGGAATAAAAATATTCCTCTTCTATACTATTATATAAAAGGCTTCTCACGTATCTGCGACGGCGCTAAACTTAAAATCTACTGAACCCATTTTAGTAATTCTTTCACTAAAATAAAGCTACATGCTTAACTTAAAATCATGCATCCTTAATTTTTTTAAAACAATTCGTAAAAGTTATTAAAATTTTAATTTATAAAGTATCCAAAAAAACCAAACATAAAAATCATTGCTTCATTAAATTGTTGGAAACACAAGCAGCTTAAAGTTTTATCTCTCTTTATCCCTCTGCTGTAGTGTTTCTCATTGGCAGTGTTGCCAGATTTTGGGAGAGATCATTCCCTTTTGTTCATGCATTTCAATAAGTTTTTCCCTTTTTTTTAAAGTTCAGTGTTTTATTTTAAATAGAAGCAATAACAATACAAACCTTAATAATATAATTAAATACATACAATATTTAAATTAATTATATACAAGTATTTTAATGTTTTTTTTTTGTTTCGGTATACATATATTGATAGAACTTATGTGTTTTTTTTTTCGCTAACATGCATAAAAAATAAAATAGTACGTTGCATTTATAAATACATGACTAAGTATTTACTGAAGTATTTGAAAGTATTTACTAAAAACTTTTAAATAGTATTTGCAAGTATTTGAAAATTCAGCTCTGCAAATACGCAAGTATTGGTATTTGTATTTACTTTTTCAAATACCAAGTATTTGTTTTTTTTTCAAATACCAATACGTAGTATTTGTATTTGGTATTTACTTTTCAATTACTTAGGTATTTCTATTTGGATTTGTATTTGAAAATCACTGGTCTGTCAAAATCACACCATGTTTTTACATGGTTTTTTTGACAAATTTTTGATTAGTTCGAATTCAATGCAAACAAAAATAGCATTCTAAACCAGAGGTAGAAGTTACTACCATTTAGTAATCTTAATTCATGTATTTACATGGTGTGATTTTGTTTTCGAATCGCATTTGCTTTTCGAATCGCATTACAGAGTAAAGCCCCTGTACAATCCGAAACTGGAAAACAGGCAACAACGTTAATTTATCTAGTATTTCTAGTTTAAAAAAAACAAGAAACATTAATAAAAAACATAGTATAGCGCTGTATATGCAGAAGTGAAACTTCTTAAAATTAAGGATATGAGAAATTTTTGTGAAAGATACATGGAGAAAGAGAGAGAGAGAGAGAGTCTTAAAAGAAATAGAATACGAAATTGGCATAAAAATATTCCTCTTCTATATTATTATATAAAAGGCTTCTCACGTATCTGCGACGGCGCTAAACTTAAAATCTACTGAACCCATTTTAGTAATTCTTTCACTAAAATAAAGCTACATGTTTAACTTAAAATCATGGATCCTTAATTTTTTTAAAACAATTCGTAAAAGTTATTAAAATTTTAATTTATAAAGTATCCAAAAAAACCAAACATAAAAATCATTGCTTCATTAAATTGTCGGAAACACAAGCAGCTTAAAGTTTTATCTCTCTTTATCCCTCTGCTGTAGTGTTTCTCATTGGCAGTGTTGCCAGATTTTGGGAGAGATCATTCCCTTTTGTTCATGCATTTCAATAAGTTTTTCCCTTTTTTTTAAAGTTCAGTGTTTTATTTTAAATAGAAGCAATAACAATACAAACCTTAATAATATAATTAAATACATACAATATTTAAATTAATTATATACAAGTATTTTTATGTTTTTTTTTTGTTTCGGTATACATATATTGATAGAACTTATGTGTTTTTTTTTTCGCTAACATGCATAAAAAATAAAATAGTACGTTGCATTTATAAATACATGACTAAGTATTTACTGAAGTATTTGAAAGTATTTACTAAAAACTTTTAAATAGTATTTGCAAGTATTTGAAAATTCAGCTCTGCAAATACGCAAGTATTGGTATTTGTATTTACTTTTTCAAATACCAAGTATTTGTTTTTTTTTCAAATACCAATACGTAGTATTTGTATTTGGTATTTACTTTTCAATTACTTAGGTATTTCTATTTGGATTTGTATTTGAAAATCACTGGTCTGTCAAAATCACACCATGTTTTTACATGGTTTTTTTGACAAATTTTTGATTAGTTCGAATTCAATGCAAACAAAAATAGCATTCTAAACCAGAGGTAGAAGTTACTACCATTTAGTAATCTTAATTCATGTATTTACATGGTGTGATTTTGTTTTCGAATCGCATTTGCTTTTCGAATCGCATTACAGAGTAAAGCCCCTGTACAATCCGAAACTGGAAAACAGGCAACAACGTTAATTTATCTAGTATTTCTAGTTTAACAAAACAAGAAACATTAATAAAAAACATAGTATAGCGCTGTATATGCAGAAGTGAAACCTCATAAAATTAAGGATATGAGAAATTTTTGTGAAAGAGACATAGAGAAAGAGAGAGAAAGAGTGCGTCTTAAAAGAAATAGAATACGAAATTGGCATAAAAATATTCTTCTTCTATACTATTATATAAAAGGCTTCTCACGTATCTGCGACGGCGCTAAACTTAAAATCTACTGAATAAATTTTAGTAATTCTTTCACTAAAATAAAGCTACATGCTTAACTTAAAATCATGCATCCTTAATTTTTTTAAAACAATTCGTAAAAGTTATTAAAATTTTAATTTATAAAGTATCCAAAAAAACCAAACATAAAAAATCATTGCTTCATTAAATTGTTGGACACACAAGCAGCATAAAGTTTTATCTCTCTTTATCCCTCTGCTATAGTGTTTCTCATTGGCAGTGTTGCCAGATTTTGGGAGAGATCATTCCCTTTTGTTCATGCAGTTCAATAAGTTTTTCCCTTTTTTTTAAAGTTCAGTGTTTTATTTTAAATAGAAGCAATAACAATAAACAGTGATGATAAGGAACATTAGTTTGTTTTTTTTTCATAATACTCGTAAATATCATCTAATTTTCTTTTGTATTGACCTTAAGGGGATTATACACCCAAAACTTTTTTGCATTTTGAGTAGCATTTGGCCTAGTGAGTGAACCGCCTTCGAGAGAGATTTATTAGCTTTGAACGCGTTTTTCTTGAAACCATATTTTCAAAGTCGGTGACCAAAATTTCTCAAAACTCAGTGAACAGATCGTTTTGTTTTTTTTTGCAGGCTTATTCTATACATAATAATCTAGTACTTGTCGTAGGATTTTTTTTCGTTGCTTCGTTCATTAGTTATAGGCAAAATAACGAATTTTTGGTCGAAAATCGTTACTTTACGTTCGAAAGTCCGCCACTTTGTCAAAAATAAACTTTTTAAAATAGGCTTCGACAAGTATTAGTTTTAAGTAGCTAGTTTTATAATTTTTTTCGTTTATTTTTATTTCGAATGAATTTTGGAGAAGCAATCTTGGTCACAGTTTTTCAACTTTTTTTCACAGTGCTCCATAAAAAAAGCGGTATCTACCTTAATGTTAAATTAAAAAAAAAAAAATTAAAAATACTATTGAATGTGTATATTTTTGGGTACAAAAACCCTCATTCATCAATTCATTTAGGTTTCCTTAAAAAAATTCACAAACATAACTTTTGTTTTCGGCTTCTGGGTGTATATTGCCCCTTAACTAATATAAAACGACAGTGCACTGAGCTAAAAAACAACGTAAAATCAAAGGTAACCACTTCAATTCAAATATTTTTCGGAATGATTTAGCACCAAACACTAAAATATTCAATTCAAAATGGAAGCACATGTATTCAGTTTTATGTTGTTTCCACTTGAAATTAAAGTGTTATACACCTTAAAATGATAAGTATTCGACTATAACTTAACGTAGATTCAGATTTGATTCAAAGAGGAAGCATATTCAATTGGAATACTAACGTATTTATTTTAAATTTTAAACAGGGCCCTTGAAACAAAATCAAATAAATAAAACAAAATTAGTTTTTACAGAAATGTCCTTTTATTAAAATATTTGAATAAATGTGGTACATTTTTTAAAAATTATATGATAATTCAATATATTACATTTATATAAGAGAATTATGATTATGATATTATGAACCTCATCCTTGCATATTTTTACCCGCCTAATCAAGAAGAATCACCACCCGAGAGAGGTAAATCTATATCTGAAGCATCTTATATATCATTCATGTAGCTTTATATATAAAAATACGATTGTCTCTACTTATTTTCACATCACTGTATGTCCATGATTTGCTATTTTCGACGTGAAAATTGTATATTTTTAAGGGAGATCTTTGTAGGGATCTATCTGTATAAAAGAAAAAAAAAATGTCTATTATAATTCATATCAAAAAAATGTATGACACCTAGAGAGGTCAACTAAATGAGCTAGTTCTATTAATTTTTCTCTCTCAACATTTCTTATGAACACAACTACACTCTATCTGCCGCTCTTCCGGTAGTGCCCACACAAAAAACATAAAAGAATAGAAAAAAAAAATGTCTATTATAGTTCATATCAAAAAAATCTATGGCCCCTAGGGGTATCAAATGTATCATCTGGTCCTATTCATTTTTCTCCCTCAATATTTCTTCTGAACACACCTATACTCTATCTGCCACTCTTCTGGTGGTCCCCATACAAAAAACACACAAAATATTGTTGCTCATGTACACAAAAACGTGACGAGAATCGAAATATTTTTCATGACAAAAATTTTTCGTGACGAGACTCTAAAAATTTTGCTCTCAGTATCAAATTGCCTAAGAAGATTCATTTCAAAAATAAAATAACAAAGCAAAACAAAATAGAAAACATCGTTTGAAACATGTGTTATTACTTTATGATTACAGCTACTTGCACTGATTTTAATTTAATTTGTTTTTATTTTTGGTTTCGCAAGTTAAATTTTTGTATTATTTATTTAAATGTTTGTTTTATTTATGTAGGTGAATTTTTTTTTTAATAAAATTTCATTTGCGAAAAACCAACTTGCTTTACTTTATCATAGTCATAAAATTTGGGAACCATATTTTAAGTCTCTGCTGAAATAACCATTTGGAGCAACGAAGGGCGCGCCACTTATTGGGAAATTACGCTATTACATTTTTTTACTGAGCTTTAAGTTGGTCATGATTTAGCTTTGAGCAAGTTTTTTCTTTTACAAAGCTTAACATATTTCTAATGCAGTCAGGTTTATCTTTTATTTCGAGCCATTCAGAGAAGATATCTCCAATTTTCATAGAACATCATGTCTCATAAAAAACAAAAATTCGTCGTTATTTGCAGGCACTTGCAGCTGGGACATGTTTTATTCGATAAAACATACTTTTAGTAAACCTAAGTAAAAAAAAATTGGAATATACTTCGATATAACTTTTAAAAGCATTTTTTTTTTACTTGAATAATCATTACGACTTTGAAAATATCGTTAAAAGAAAGTTGAAATCAAAAGCAACCATTAATAATTTTTTTATTTGTATTTAATTACAAGTTTTTAAAATATGCTTCATTAATTAGGGTTGCACTTAAAGCAAATCAATTAGAGGATTCAAAAGATGGACAAACATTTAGGTTTTTTTTTTTGCTAAACTATCAGTTTTTCTAACGCTTGACTTTCAGGGCTCCGTGTAACCAAATGGAATAAAAAATGTAAATACTCTTTGGGCTTCTTCTTAGTTGAAGTTTGTTCTATCAGAAAACAAATCATTTCTGGGCTTTTTTGGAAATTGATTTTTTCTCATTTATGGCAAAAAGAAAACACTGTGCGCTGCTGTCTTAAAATTTTCTCAGTTAAATTCGACGCGTGTATTTATTATATTTTGCTAGTGTTGCATCAAACTTGTGATTTCTTTATACTAGATACTTGAACACTACTTTTAATGCATCATGTAAGGTTTCTTAAATAAGTGGCCGAGGTATAATTCGTTACATGCAAATGGCAAGTTTTGAAAAAATGGACAAATTTTTTTCCGTTTGCTTACGATGAACGTTTATCAGTACTATGATTGCGCTATCACTTTAATAAGCGAAGGAAGTTTTTAAATTGGATAACGCATTGAGTTGTGTGAACAGTTTTTTGAGTAAGTAGTGTTGAAGTTCATGAAGTTCTTCTTTTCGTAGTTTCGCCTCTCTAAGGTTTTTGATAATTAATTGAAATCGATTCAATATACTGTAACAAATTTTTTCCTCTTAACAATTCATAGTAATCATAAATTCATTAATAAGCGTCGAATCAATAAATATTTAATTCATATTAATTATTTAAATGAGCAAAGCATATTTGGCTTCACGAAAATGTAACCAGCAGAAGGCACGTTGTATTGCTGCGCCAAATAGTGCGAATTAGCGCAGTAAATCAGTAAAGTGCTTCAACTCAATAATGCAATGACGCACTAAATGCAGGAAACAGATATGAATAAAGCGCAGATCTCAACATTCAATAAACGTTGGATACAATTGCTTTCAATTTTTGAAATTTAGCTTATCGAAAGAACAAAGAAAAAGTAACTAGCAAGAGTCACTGCGTCATTACTGAGTCATTACAGCGCTTTTGCGTATCTATCTACATATATAAATAAAAATCAAATGTCGTTCGTTGGTAATTGCATCAGTTGAGAACGACTGAACCGATTTGGATAATTTTTTTTTTTAAATGTTCGTAATAGTCCAACTTAGGTTTTTACGGAAAGAAAAATTGACCACGCCCACTTTGCGCCCACGTTTTTTGATATATCTAAAATCGGAAAACGGCTGGACCGATTTGGATAATTTTTTTTTTAATGTTCATAGTAATCCAATTTAAGTTTTGTCGGAAAGAAAAATTGACCACGCCCACTTTTGCGCCCACTTTTTTCAATTTATCTAAAATCGGAAAACGGCTGGACCGATTTGGATAATTTTTTTTCAAATGTTCGTAGTAATCCAATTTAAGTGTTTACTGCAAGAAAAATTTACCACGCCCACTTTTGCGCCCACTGTTTTGATATCTATATAAATAAAAATCAAATGTCGTTCCTTGGTAATTGCATCAGTTGAGAACGGCTGGACCGATTTGGATATTTTTTTAAAATGTTCGTAATAGTCCAACTTAGGTTTTTACGGAAAGAAAAATTGACCACGCCCACTTTTACGCCCATTTTTTATTTATCTAAAATCGGAAAACGGCTACACCGATTTGGCTAATTTATTTTTTAAATGTTCGTAGTAATCCATTTTAAGTTTTTACTAAAGAAAAATTGACCACTCCCACTTTTACGCCCACTTTTTTATATATACCTAAAATCGCAGAACGCCTGCGCCAATTTGGCTAACTTTTTTAAAATGTTTGTAATAGTCTACAAACGTTTTTTACAGAAAGAAAAAATGGGCGTTGGGCAAGGGGGCGTGGCACTCTCATACAACCCAAATTTGCGATATCGAATAGCTTTTTAGTTACAGACCGCACAGGCTCGGAATTTAATATTCGAACTCAATTTACACATTAAGTTTAACTGATAACATTTTATGGTGTTGGACAAGGGGGCGTGGCACCTCCCATACAACCCAAATTTGAGATATCGAATAGCTTTTGAGTTATAGTTCGCACAGCCATGGAATTGGGTTTTCGACCACAATTTACACGTGCCGTTTTACTGATAAAATTTTATGGGCGTTGGGAAAGGGAGCGTGGCACCTCCCTTAAAACCCACATTTAATATTTTGAATAGCTTTTGCGTTATAATTCACACAGCCCCGGAATTCAGTATTCGACGACAATTTACACGTGCTGTTTTACTGATAACATTTTATGGGCGTTGTACAAGGAGCGTGGCTCCTCCCTTGCAACCAGAATTTGCGATATCGAATAGCTTTGGAGTTATAGACCTCCACAGCCTCGGTATTCGAGCACAATTTGCACATGTCGTTTTACTGATAACATTTTATGGACGTATGGTGTGGCAACCTCCCATAATTTGCGATATCGAATAGCTTTTCAGTTACAGCTCGCACAGCCTCGGAATTCGGTATTCTACCACAATTTACACACGCCGTTCAGGAGGCGTGGCACCTCCCATACAACCCAAATATGCGATTTGCGATATCGAATAGCTTTGAAGTTATAGCCTAAGAATTCATTATTCTACCACGATTTACACATGCCGTTTCACTAATCAAATTTTATGGGAGTTAAACAAAGGGGCGTGGCACCTCTCATTCAACCCAAATTTAGATAAACCCAATGCAGGTTCACTGATAACATTTTATGGAAGTTTGGCAACGGGGGCGTGGCAGCAACGCGCCGGGTTCCAGCTAGTCTTTTATCAAAAAATAGTGCTTATCAGCGCAGTGAAGTGCTTCAGCTCAATAATGCAATGCTGCGCTGAATGAACGAAGCCTATCTGACAAAAGGTCAATATAAACATTCAACTATCGCTGCACAGTGCGCTTTTTCGATTTAATGCGCTGAATGAACATTGTTATTGTATATCTGAATAAAGCGCAGATATCAACATTCAATAATCGTTGGATGCAATTGCTAACACTTTTGAAATCGAACTTTCGAACAACAGAAGAACGAGTAAGAAACTGTTTTAAACTTTTTATTAAAACAAGTGCGCATTACGCAGAAAAGTGCTTCAATTCAATAACGCAACGCAATGCTGAATAAAGCGCAGATTTCAATATTCAATAACGTTGGATGCAATATCTTCTACTTTTGAAATAAAATTCTTTCGTATGAACAATGAGTATGTAACGATCAAGAGACAGTTTGTATAACTTTTATTAACACAGAAGTGCATCGGCGCATTAACGCAGTAAGGTGCTTCAACTCAATAATGTAGCGCTGCGCTGCTAGTAAAAATGAGTTACTGGAAGCATCTTTCTTAACATAAAATTTGGTTTCGATGTTTTCTTTAAAAAAAATAGAATTTGTATAAAATGTAACTGTTTCCAAAGAATTGGAAAATAATTATGTAACTAAAATTTATTTACTCGTAAAATTTAGGCATAAAACTTAAAAATGTAAAGAGTGTCATTAAAATAATTTTATGAGAAATCGTACAAAAAACGATTTTTTTCCAACAACCACTACACAATATCTAAAAAGAAAACCAACTTTAAGCACCAACCACTGCCAGAAAATGTGTCTCAGCTTGCGCAAGCTCTGCAACACTTGCCGAGGTAAGTATCATTTCAACCTTTACTCTTTCTAAACTTACTATAGCTAATAAAAACATATCTTTAATTTAAATTTATTGCCTCAAACATTTATGTTTCTGTCTAGCCCTCGTGACGCCAATTTTAGTTAGAAAATGAACTAATATCTACTAAAAACTGATATTTTTGTTTTGTAATTTCACTGAGCTATTTTTAAAAATCAAAGGAATTTCAAGCATTTTCTAAATTCACAGCGAATTGTATGAAATCTAATTTTAAATTTTGAAAGTTTTAGCGTGTGTTATACGAAATATGTTGTCACGTTGTCGTCACGACTACAGCTAAGGCTGCTTGTGATGTTTTTATATCGTCAGTTGCAACAACAACAACAACAACTCGCCGTGCCTCGTGTTGAAACCAATTCATTTTCTGGTGTATCTTTATGTATCTGGACCTGTGTTTGAGTTTAAGTACCAAACTGTTTGCAGTCTTTATTTTGTACCAAATTCGAGCAAAGGTTTTTCTCTTCCGGCATTATATAAAATAAAAGTTGTCATAAACATAACTCGCTAAAAATGTATCACCACAAAATTTAAAAAATATATCATTTTTTCAAATATTTAAAAATTTTCTCATTAATTTTAATTTATCGTTATTTTTATTTCAACCTCATGTTTACTTATTTTAATCGTGTATCGCGCTCTTTCTGTGAGAACTCAAGAACCTCAATTTTATTTAATTCATTCGAGTTGTCACACCCTCAGCTACAGTGTTGGTTAACACGTGTAAATGTGACTCATAAGTAAGCGAGTTTAATTAAAAACTATTTTTAGTTATTTATTTTAGTTAATTGCTCTAGATTGATTCACAATAAGCGAGCGAAACTTTGGCGAAATGTAGGTGGCTACTGTAAATAACAGACCGCAACCTTCAACTGAGATTGCTTAAATTTAGAAGCTTATCGAGAAATGTTTTGTGTTAAATTAACTGTGGTCAGCTTGTTGTCAAATTTGGTTAACCTACCTATAATTTTAAATGTCAAAAATTGAATGTACATTTGCCATGCACATAAACCATATAAATATAGTTATCTTAATTGATATTTAGATTAAAATTAATCAATATAAACATTGAAGTATGTAAAGATGCAGCTTAATTGCATTAAGCATATGAAAATTGTTTTAATAGTATGTCAATCACTGGATTTTCAATAAAAAATACAGTAAAATAAGTATATATATTTCTATTTATCTCAATAAATCTATACAGTGCGTGGATATAATAACAAATCCTTCAGTCAATACCATCTGACTTCTTTAAAATACAAATCTATAATTAAAGGAGCTCTTGTTCTCTGAGCCTTTATTTTCCTTTTACCTTCTTCAGGATTAGTAAGAGGTTATGTTTGACCTGAAACATGAGCGTAGAAAGAGCATTTCTTAAATGAAAGCCAAACTATAAGAGATGAAAAACTAAAAACTAAAAACTAAATAAATTACTATAAGGAAGATTGTATATAAACAAAAATGTTTGTAATTACTCTAGACACACAACTGCATTCTTAGATATAAATTTTTTTCACATAAAACGTTTCAAAACAACAATATAAATATACAAACAAAAAAACATAAAAACAACATTTTGAAAAAAAAAAAATTTCGCGAAAAAATCAAAGGGGTTACCCCTGTTGTTTTGATGACAAAAACAGTAAAATAGTTTTTGCGCCTAACTGGAAGAATTTTTGCTAATAAATGCTATGCCATATGAAAGGTAGCTTGATGTGCCATTTTTGATTGATTTCATTTTTACAACAAAAACAATTTTTGAGTAATTTTTTGAGTAAAAAGTCAATATTTTGAACCTTTTTTGACATATTCATAAGACATTTATACACTGACTTAACGGTACATTCAACCAATTTTTGTGAAGTGATTTTATAGATCTTTTGAACAAACAAAATTTGAATGAAGTATATTACTGCACAGCGAAGATATTTGCATCGAAAGACCAAACTTTGATTTTAATGTTGTTTTTTTTTTATTCGTTACCTATGTTTTATGAAAAAGTCGTTAAACTGAAAATTTTTAGAAATTTGAAATCAATCGTATTTTATGTGTAGACCCTAAAAGCCAACTTTGGAGGGAGGTATAAGGTTAAAACCTTCAAAAAATATTCTCAAGAAAATTCCACTAGGGGTCACCCAAGACAAGCAACTTTTAACTCGTAGAGGTTGCTTGTCTTGGGTGACCCCTAGTGGAATTTTCTTGAGAATATTTTTTGAAGGTTTTAACCTTTGACCTCCCTCCACAGTTGGCTTTAAGGGTCTACACATAAAATACGATTGATTTCAAATTTCTAAAATTTTCAGTTTAACGACTTTTGACCTTTCAAAAAAAAAAGGGTCAAATGCTGGGTTGAAGTGTTCCGAAAAAATATTCCCCGGAAAATTTTAATTTAGGCTTCCGAAAACAAGAACCACCCTAAATTTAGGTTAACATATAATTTTTCATATTGTTTAATTCCATTTTTGACCAAAAAAGTCAAATTTAAAATCACTGTAAAAAAATTTGTGCCGTAGTAGAGCAAAAAGCGACTTGAGCTTTTGTTACTGATGTCAAATACCATCGTTTGAGATTGGTTTGGTTTACCCCCGAAAATGTATGTTGCAATGTGTAATCTTACCCGATCTCATAAACATTACATTTATTTAATTCATTTCGTATTTCAACCAAACCCTCTCTTGAAATTTATTTCTTTAAAGGCGATCATAAGAAAAAGCTAGTTCGATAAAAAGTCAACTTGCACTACAAACCCTAGAGAATGCAACATATGGCATTCCTAGTGCAAATATGAATATGGGCTGAAATATGTTACCATTGTATTTAACATATTTCAGCCCACAAAATCTACGAAAAAAATTTAATATTCTAATTGCCGGCTTGTTTCAGTTATACGAATTTATAAACTAAACAGAATTTCTAAATTTTGGCTTCGTAAGAAAATAATTTAGGATGCGTAGAACAGTTTAGAAAAAAAAAATGTTTAAATCGGTCAACCCATTTCAGAGATTTGCTTAGTTAAACATTCTTTCAAAAAGCTGTTCCAAAGAAGCTTCGCTCGCTCCTTTTAAAAATTATTTTTATAAAATAAAATCACAGTTTTTGAATTCATTTGATCAGATAAACATAAACTAATTAAGCTATATAAAAATTTTAAAAGCACATAAAGAAAATGATGTAATTACGTATAAAATGAAATAATTTCAAAAGCGGTTTTAGCTGACTAAAAGAAGTGAACATCAGTACTATTTTTTGGCAATTCTCTAGCCAGCGTTATATTATGAATTGCGCTATGCTCTTATTTGTTCCTACATATTGGTTTTTATCAATAGCAAGTCTGAAAAATTTCTTTCTGCTGCTGCAGAACTATGGGCCAATGACACAAAAAATGTCGGACAATTCTGACAGTTGAACAAAACAACTAAATTTGAAAGCGTTCAAAAATATGCTACTTGGGAAGGAAATCGAAATGTTCATTATTTTGAAAGGATGAACCAAACGTTATGGTTTCTAGTTTTTTTCATTTCAAAGAGTTTTATTTGGAAATAGTTTTTAATGTCTACAAAATTGAAAAAATCTACAATATTGAAAAAAATCTAAAATATTGAAAAAATCTACCAAATAGAAGCTGATTTGAAGAAAAAAATTACCACATTTGGTAGAATTCAAATAAAGCGGTAACGCTGGTTGCGATGCTGATTTTTTGATATTTTTGCAAAAAAATCGGCAAGAACGATTGTTTGGATTAAGTTTTTTTTACACCAAACGAGACTTGGCTCTTTAGAGACGCAAATGCTCTTTTAAAACATTTTGAACGGATCCAATTGTAGTGTTGGGAGGTATCTCATTGCTAATCTCTCCAAACTCCTTGAGAAGTTCCTTATCTGACGATGTTCTTCGTCATCTTTGATGGGTTTTACGATGCTTCAATGCTTTCTCGTTCTTCTTTGAACACCTTGCACCATTCGTACATTCTTGTTCTCAATAGAGCTTGATCACTGTGGAGTCTTTGTTTTTTTTGTTCTCTTAAATTAAACTCAGTCTTTTTTCTTTTTAGTTTATTTTTTTAAATATTTGCATATATTTTATTTTGCATCTAAAACCAATAGCCAAAAGTATATTTACATAATAAAATTTCAAATATTTATAAAAATATTTTTATATTTAAAAAAATGCTTAAATGCATATTATAGAAAACATTTCAAACCGATGTGATTGTTATTGCTAACGTCTACTACTAACGTGGATTTTATTGGAAGCGGAACTTCATGTTATTTCTTGAGATCAGTCAACAACTTGACCAAATCATTTTGCAGGTGTAACAAGAGGAAGGAGCGCAACTTGGCTTTGGAATGTTCCCGCCGCACCACGCAGGCCAGAGTGGAGTAGTTCATAATGAAATCCCTGTAACGGGATAGCTCACGCTCTAGATAATCGCTGGAGCCGGGTAAAACGTCGCCACGTAATTCGCGTGATATTGCATCTAACAGACAGTGAACATCCTCGTTTATAATCTGCGCACTGGATGCGGGCGTTTTTGAACTTGGTGGTGGCGGTAGAGCCTTTGGGGTCTTCAGTGATTTGTATGGATAATCTTCGAAGATGCCAGGATAGTTCAGGAGATGTTCATGCATGAAGCCAGCGATAACGTCCTGGCCCTTATCTTTATCTGCACCACCTTTGTCTTTGTCTTTATCTTTGTCTTTGTCGGCAGGTTTTTTATCACAGTTCTTGAATTTACTCTTTGTGTTATCTTCATCGCAATGTGGATACTTTTTGAGCAGATCACAATCAAATAGTGGATCTCCCACACTACCAAAGTCAGTTTCCGGGTCAAGCTTTTCCTCCTTGGGCAATGTCAAGAAAGGTCCCTTTAGTTCGCCTTCATTGAGATATGCGCAGAGATAACTAAGAAAGACGTTGCGTAGACGTCGCTCTGCCAGGGTTTCGCACTCGAGCATACAGAGCTTCTCCAGCCAGGTTTGTGCTAAACGGCACTCCGCGCTGCCACATTCGAAGACATCCTTTGGATCTTTGCACAGATCGAGAAGGAATAAAAAATAATGCGTCACTTGAAAGTCTAAATCCATATTATTGCCGCAAACAATTTTGACATTATTTTAGAATTTTGTCGGAAGAAAAAACGAAATTTTTTATATGAATTTATTTTTTATATGATTTGATTTTTTTCAGAGGTGTTTGAGGATTGCTTGATTTAATAAACGAAGGGTGATGCGATTTTTTAATGGCATAGAGTGAAAATCAATCGAAATTTATGAATGAGTAGTTAATTCAAAATTAATATCGAAATTTAATATCGATTGATGGATAACGATTATATGTAGCGATTGGGTTTTAACGATTAATATGCATGTACTTACTCGATTTGGCTAATAAAAAACTTAGACATACTATCGATATTATATATTGATTAATTTTTAATCAGTTTGTGATAATAGCTTACGTATAAAAGTATCACAAACTATATTTTAAAAATATATAAAACGATTTAGATAAAAACAAAAGCAATGGATTAACGATATATATAAATAAAATATGCACCAAAAATTTCTGTTTGTCTTCCCTTTTAGCGAAATTTCCAATAGATGCAATTAAAAATTTCATGCATAAGAATAATTTTAAAATAAAAAATTACTAAATGCAAGTCAAAAAGAACTCGCAAGTTAAAAGAGGAAATAATAGAAAAATATAAGTACGTATTGCTTTTGAATGAATATATTCCATTTGTAAGAAGATTAAAATTGATTTGATGAAAAAAAAACTACAAAAATTAGTACTGTTTAACGAGCAATAACCGATATCAGTTATTTATATCGGCAATACTCAATCGATAAAATTTATAGACTTTTTTAAAAAAAGCTTATACGATTTTACTACAAAATAAAGTTATATTTAAAGAGTTATCATGTGAAGAACCGATAAATCGAACAAGTTATAAATATCGATTGTAAGAAAAAAAAAAAAAAAAATTGATTTAGATCAAGTGAGTTTTTGAAGAAGGCAACAAAAACAACTCTGTATAGAGTCAATTACACAGCTGACTATACAGCCTGTTTCAGAAAACGCTACATATCCTCCTCACCAGTCTTGAGTGAGTCTCGCTATCAGTCTCGGTAGAAAAATTTAACGACAGTGTGACGATATTGTTACAATATCTTAACACACAAATACGCGATATCGTCCCGATAGTATAATTAGCAATAGCATTTCGATATCATAACGGTATCTATATAACAAATTTCTAGATAACATCATGATAGTATGATTACGATAGCATTTCGATATCGTAACGTTACCTATATTAAAAAATACTAAATATCATAACGATATTATAATAACAATAGCACTGCGAGATAGTAACGATATCTATTATAAATACGTACTCGATATTTCGCTGGTACCAATATTTGTACAAAATAAATGCCACTAGGTACCTATTTATGTACGATTATATAATGCAAGCTTGATGAGTAACCAAGAAACAAAATTCAAAATTTTTGTATGAAAAAATTTCAAGTGTTTTGATATATAATTTCGTATGGATCCGAGATCTCGTGCTCGTTTCGAGCTTGTTTACGAGTCCGAATTTTTTATATGAAAATATTTTATTTTAAATAAAAACATATTTTTGATTGCTTGCTGCTAAAAATACGTCAATTAAAATAAAACAATTTTCATAAATCTTATATGAAAAATGCTAAGTCTTTTCATATAATTTTGGATGGATCCGAGATCTCGTTTTCGTTTCAAGCTCGTTAACGAGTCCGATATCTCGTATTTAGTTTTTAATTTTTTTTTAAACATTTTTTTGAAAATATTTTAAAAAATAAATCATTTATTTTAAGTTCGCTGTTATTCTTACATGTTTTAAGCAAAAGAAAATTTTTGTTTATCTATAAAATAAAAAAAATTTTATAAAAAATTAACATTTCGCAGTATTGCTACGAACTATATTTAAAAACAGCAAAAACAAAAAAAAAAATGAGTTTGTTCCGGTTGGGGTATGAACCCACGACCGAAAGCTAGCTTTCATTCTTAATTGCAATGGTCGAATGGACAAGCTGATGGACTCACACGCACGTGACCAAGGTTCAAACCTCTGGATGGTTATTATTTGCAATATCCTTTCGATATCAAGGAGTAATATGCTTTCGATACCGTTAATGATATCTCCATTTTTATTGAGAACTGCTTTTTATCGTCTCGTGAAGCGTTAATGATAAAGTTATCACTCTTACGATATCATCTCTGTATCGGAACGACATTAAAATTTCGAAATCGTTTTGATATCGCAATTAATATGTTTTCGATATCGTTTACGATATGTCAATTTGTATCGAAAACAGGACTTTTGCGATATCATAACGATATCGTCTCGTGTTTCGTTATCGATAGAAACTATCACCTTTACGATATGATCTCGATAGCGAAACGATATCGTTTGGTTTGCTGGGATATGACTTTAAAGCAGTAAGCTATTTATAGATCAAGGCCATCAACTCTACCAAGGTTGCCATCTGTTCTAGTTGCTTCTTATTGCTTTCGATATTTACTGTAGTTCGACGAGTCTGTCGAAATGAACCATAGAATTGAAACGATTTTTGCTTTGCTAGAAGCTAGTGTTTATTAACTCATTTTTCGCCTTGCTAGAGGCTCATCAGTTTTTTTGTTGCGTTGTGCTAGCCAGTGTTGCCAGAATGACGTTAAATACGTATTTTTGACGTATTTCGAACCCAAATAACGTTTGACGTATTTTTAAGCTTTACAAATTATCTAATTTATTGGCTTCTTGGCGACTTTTTTGAAATCTCATACAAATCTAAAAATGTAATTTCTTTTTGGCTAAAGTAAACAATAAGTGACAATATTTATGTATGATTTTAAAAATAGTTTAGGTGCTTTGGAATTTCTTTCAATCTTTAACCAATTTAAATGAATATAAGGGATGTAGAATATTATAAGCTTTTTATGTATTGAACTTTGCTGAAAAAATGGACCGAGTGGGTCTTACAAAAAGTCTAGCTTAAACTCAGCATAATAGTACATTTACACTAAACCTTCAAAACGTGTTTTATGCATTTAACGCGTTGAAGAGCCAAAAAACGACTTATTTTGAGTGTTTAACCATGCAAAATTTAAAACACCTCACAGCGCGTTTTATTATAAAACACCATTAAAACACTGTAAAGGTCGAAACATATCACGGTAAAAATGAAACGTGGCAACACCTCAAGCTGTCAAAGTTTAATTTTTTCACGATAATGAGCAAAACAAGAGCAAAAATGGAACAGTAAGAAAACATAAACGCCAAAGTAAAACGTGAAAAAGACGGTGTAAACAGTCGTGTTTTGAGATAAAACACAATAGCGATAAAACGTGTTTTAGTTTCGGTTTAAATGTATTAAAAGTTGCAACGAAAAGTTAGAACATCATAGCGTATGAATAATTTAAATTGCTTGGAAGTTTTAAAAGAAAATACGGGTCAGAAGTATAAGTCTTGTAAAAGTTTTTGATATAATTTCAAACGATTTTCTATGTTTATGTGTTCAGCAAAGTTGTTGGCCAGAATAATAGGAGCAATTTTGCTGAAGAACGATGAAATTATCAAATACAGAGAAAAAAAGTGTACAAAAAAGCGCGCAGTGTAATCATTAATTTTACTTAAAAAATTTCATGTCTTTGAAAATTCTGAAGAACCAAGAATGAAATTTTTTTGACATCCAGTAGAAGTATGTATAAATACTCTGAATTTTAAAAATCGAAAATAAATAGGTGATGACATATTTTCAAAATTAATATTAACAATTTTCACAGCTTCTATTCATTATGACCTTTCGGTGACCTTCAACTTTGTTTTTTGTAGTAAATTTTAGAAGTTAAAACAAGTAGAAAGTAATAACATAGAAAAATTCAAGACTGAACAAAGCCAGCGTTAGTTTGGGGATTTTTTTTAAATAAAAAGTCGTGTACAATTAATTTTAAAAATTTTAAAAATTATTTTTTATGTCGAATTTCCGTGTGGAAACTATCATGTCAGCACGAGTGGTGTTCTCCTGATTTCGACGCGGACCAAACCAATAACAACATAAGCAGCTACTAAAACATTTAATGCTTGATTTTTCTCACACAAAAATTTGAATTGTTCTTTTTATATTTTGCTATTTTGTGACTATGTTGAAGAAATAATAAAATTCAAAGTTAGATATTCGTTTTATTCGCCCCCATAACTGATATTTTGGCATATATTTTATCTCTGTACAATGAATATTAAAGCCTTTAGGTATACCCCAAAGTGCCCCCTAAAAAGGCTACATGTGCTTGGAAAAATTTGTTAAAATGACCCGCATACAACGGTGCTGTAAGACGCTATTTTACGTCAAAATATGATTTAGACGTATTCAGGTCCTAACCCAATTATAAAAATATCCTTTTTTTCAATGTCCGCTTCACGTTAAGTCCATCATTATTCAATTCTAACAAAGAGTAAAAAGTGCAAATTTCTAAAAAAGTTGAAATTATTGTTGTTCTATTTTGTCTCATATGAAATACTTTGATATAATATAAATGGTTATTTCATTACTTTTCATTAATTAATGTTTATAAAAATATGTATTTCTTTTTATATGTTTTCTCGAAAATATTTGAAATTGACGTATTTTAAATCGACCAATAATGGTTTTTACTCACAAAAATATGGCAACACTGCTGCTAACTGAGCACGAAGAGAAAGATCAAAATAGAGAGCAACATGGAGTTTATTGAAACTCTCGCAACACAAACGCGTGAAAAGACAACGAATATGTAATGCGTGGCAGCTGGGATGATTTCTTAAAAAACTTAATACCTTAATTAAATATATTTATTATTAAAATTTCGAAATAAAAATACCCCCAAATAAATCTGTATTACAAATATATTTACAAATGGTTTTCATAAGAATCGGCCCAGTGCTTTTGGAGTAAATTCGTAACTTTAAATTTTAATTTAAATTTTATATAATAATATAGATATAGATTTAATTTTTTATATATTTTTAAAATGTTGCTTTTATATGTTTGAAAAACACCGATCAAAGAGTGCGTTTGCCATATATTCTTTCGGTTGATTTTTATAAATTCTCATAAAGTCGACTCTAAATTGTCCGACAGTTCAACAACTACAGCAACGTTTAAAATGTCTTTGAATTTGGTTTGTGTACGTACTAAGTGGTAGTTTTTTTATGTAAGTCGTTATCGTTTTATAGAGTTTCAAATCACAAAGGTGCTGTAGAAGTTTCAAATCACAAATAATAAATTTATCGATAAGTTTGTACAATATCGACCAGATTTATGCAATTTTGTTTAGAAATCATCGATAAAAATTTAATAAAAAACTGATAAATCATACATTTATTATTGAAGCGAAGCTTTTAACGCCTCGTTTTGTGATTTGCTTGAGTGAAATCTGAAAAACGACACTTTTTCCATACACCTTTTTCTTAGAATTGCTGTTGTTTTTCTTAGAATTGAAGCGAAGCTTTTTACGCCTCGTTTTGTGATTTGCTTGAGTGAAATCTGAAAAACGACACTTTTATCCATACACCTTTTTCTTAGAATTGTTGTTTTTTTACTTGCGTCTATTATTACAACAAGAGGATATAAAATTAAAAATATTTCTTTGCAAGCGTGAGGATTGAACTCGCGCCTTCCGATCGAGAGATCGACACACTAACCACAACTCCAAATCAACCATTTCTAATGTGGTGTGATTCATTCAATATTAACTGAAGCTATGCAGATGACAGAAAGTTATTAAAGGGATTGTTCATTAGCTGCCCTACGTATTCTATTGTGAATGCGTGAAGCTATAATGCAGCAGACAAGGTTGCCAGTAATGCGGGAAAAATCCCATTCGTGGTAATTTTCAATTGATCTTGGAATTTTTTTTTTTAGAAATTCCCATGGTATTTTTTAATCCAGCGTGGTATTTTTTAGTTGGCGTGGGAATTTGGCGGGGTATTTTTTAATTGCATGGGAATTCGGGAATCTTCTTCTTAAAAATTCTTTTTCACTTTTATTAAAATTTAATAATGGTATTGGATGAACGACGTAAGCGTAAAGCTATAAGTTTACGCTGTACATTTCCTCGAACCTACCTTTAAGAAAAACGATTAAATTACATATTTGTTTTAATAACAAGTTTCCATCACAAAATTGCATGAAAACTTAGTAGACATTTTTTGACATATAGCAATACTATCCTGATTATTATTTTTTTTGCAAGCGTAAAGTTTACAAAAATTATTTTAAAATGCCTAAAATAAGTGAAAAATAAAATTACTAAAAAAACAATAATAAAAAATATTTGCAAGTTTGCTTATCGAATCCATTGGTTTTCAATTATCTTTTGAAATGAAAATTAAATCACATACGCATTATACGCTCTGCTTATTATGTTATGTTATGTTATTTCTATTTTTTTTTAAATTTTTTGTTTATATTTTAATTCGTATGGGATTTTTTATGGGATTTTTGGTGGTATTTTTAGAAAGAGTGGTATTTTCACGGTTATTTTAAATGGTCATGGTATTTTTTTTGGTATTTTTTATTTGCGGTGGGAATTTTTTGTTTACCTTTACCATGAGATTTTTGGTGGTATTTAATTAATGTTACTGTGGGAAAAAGGTAATTTTCGTGGGAATTGTTCCGAATTTTGACTGGCAACCTTGGCAGCAGATCACAATTATCGATCAAATACTACGTTTCCATGGCGAGTTAAGTCGAGGTTGACTCGGGATTAACTTACCATGAAAACGCGAGTTGAGTTGCATTTCGTCAAATCCACAAAACTCCGCGAAACTTATAAGATTTAACTGAGTTAGATTGGATGCGTTCAGAATATTAAACAGTTGCTCAACTGTTGACTGAGGTTTTATTGATTATTTGTTATGTTATTGTATTTCTGCCACTTAGCTGACATAAAATGTTATAAACCGTTCAACAGGCACACAAAGTAGCGGAAACTAATACTGATCAAAGACTCAATATGTTTAGTAAATTTTGAACCTTCTGAACGCACACATTTATACTAAGAAAAAATGGCGAATAGAATGGCAAAAGTCCAACTCGACTCAATGTTGTGCATGGAAGCACTATCGAGCTAGAAACGCCATTATGTCTACTTGAAGAAAACCCAACCTAGGATTAACTCGCCATGGAAGCGTAGCAAAAAGCATTTTGCATTAGCTATCCAAACAACAAAAGTAGCAAGGTTCTATTGAATAGGTGCATTTTAATTGCGAATTCAGACATGAATGTTCATAGGCACTTAAGGCAAGCGCTAGTGGTCTAGTGCTCGAAAATTTAAGGTATTTTTAGGATTTTTTAAAAAGTTAAAATATTGAACAATGATGTTTAAACTTTTAAGGTGTATTGAAACTCTCATTCATCATAAAAAAATATTTTTTTTTTATTTAAAAAATTGTTTATATTGTTCAAAGTGGCGGTCAATGAGACGCTCTCAATGAAAAGGGGCATGGGTGGCGTTCTAGATTTTGACTTTTCTATTTATCTGAAAAATAAAAACCTAAAATATTATTAAGCACCATGAGTGCAGCTATGGCTGGCACTAGAAAAAAAGATATGAAAAATTGACAGAATGAGGCGCTTTTGAAAATTAAGTTCTTAAATAAGCTTGTTTTCTACCGGTTATTAAGTGAAAAACATACGATGTTTTTGAAATAAAACTTTGATTCTAGTTCCACCGTTGATATGAATAGCAATTTTTAATTTCAGATGATTCGGCTAAATAGTTTTGTTTTCTACAACACCATGCCGAAAAAAGTAGTTTCGAGATAAATGAGTATAAAGAGATTGAATGTAGACGAAACACTGTGGCTCGACACCTACTAAAGCGGCTGGAGAAGTGAAAATACAATGTTCAGTTGTTTTTTGACAAGACGTAATGTAAAGTAACATAGAAATCTAAAATCCATGGATCTATACTTCCCGTCACATTGCGTTTATTATAACCACTTGTATGAGAAAGCATTGTTTCAAACTATAATTGAAAGAACGCTCCGCTCAACTGACATTAGATCACATTACGTTTCTTCTATGATAATTGGACATTAACGTCAGAAAGACTGTACTTTTGAAATATAAAAAAAAATCAGTTTCATAAAAATTCTAAGCCTCAAACAATGCTGTTTTGATAAATATAATTTGCGAATGACAAGCGACCCACATATTTGCACAACATGATTAAGACAACTATTGATGTAATATTTGCTAGAAATATCGATGACATTACATCTATATAATATACGTTTGATATTTTAGATATTAAAACCCAATTATTTCATTATCATTTACAAAAATAATTAAAAATTAATGTAAAATAGTAATGTATGGTGATGAAATTTACTGGTGGGAAATTATTTTTTTAGTTAACATTAGGTATTTAAAATTTTTCAATTTAAAATTTTTTTTATTAAAAAAACCATTAAATTATGAAACATATAAAACTGCGAAAAAGCTTCGTTTCTCTCGTGTGTCCAGCGATGCAACTGTTTTTTTCTCATCAACAATCGATAAATATATTCTAACAAGTAATAGATCAAATTGGTCAAAAATTTGTTATGGAAAAATTTAAGCCAAGCAAAAAATTGACTAGTCAATGGTCGCGATGTACCTAAGATATCCATAAAAACCCAATAAGTTTTTCTATTGACTATGGCAAAACTTTTATTGAGTTCCAAAACAATTTAATCCATTTGAATACTATCATTATATAATATTTTTCCCCATCAACGGCCAAGCAATTTATCCAATTTTCTCCTTTTCGCTCTCTTTCAGGTCGCTCTTACAAAACCGAACGCAGCGATGTGACCGATTCTCCCAGTCAATGTCATTCCATAACATCGCCACAACGTTCTTCCAAACGCATTGTCTCCAGCATTTCGGTTAACATGCCCGCTGCCGGACTCGGTTCACGCCCGCCCAGCATTATATCATCCACCTCTCTAAACAATGATGAGGGAGGCTTCAACGAGCCTTCGCCCGAGATCAAAGCTTTGGGCAAGCAAGTCTACGATTTTGAGACACCACTGCTAAAGTCGCCGCTACCCGCTCGCGAGGAAAGTGACCGCCGCACTCCATCCAAAAAGGGATCCGATTCCGAGAGAAGTAATCTCAACTATGTCGATGTCGGCTATCGTCTCAATCCCGATGGCAGCGAAGCGCGTGAGGTTTACGGTGAAGCCGATCTCTATGATACGGCAAAGGAAGAGCTGCACAAAAAGCTACATGCCAATGGTTTTGCTCAAGAGACTACAACAGTCTATGCCATTATAAAACCGGAAATACCGCCACCAGCTGATCTGTTTTACGGCGCTGCAAGGCCAGAGTTTGCAAAGGAACGTGTACAATCTCCCACACATAAGATGAGTGGAAGCTCTGCAACTGCTTCCAGTGGCTTTGTAGGTGTTGGTTCAGCGGTGAAACTGGCACCCAGTAACGCCTCATCACCTCCAGTGGGCGTGGTCTCGCCAATACGTCGACGTGGCAATGAATTGAGTGCCAAAACTACGCCGCCGCTATCTCCACCGTTGCCTGTCACAGTTACCGTAAGCACTGCCGCCTCCGCAATTGCCAAAGGCGTGGCACCTATAGCGGCACTCGAGCCACAAGAAGAATTTGAAGAAACTCCCGAATTGCCACTGCGACCACCGCCACCATCGTCTGGAGTGTGTGGGTCATCATTGGAAATGCAGGATTTAGAATACGCCGATAACAGCGCAGATGAGGATGAAGAAATTGTTAGCAGCCATGATCTAATGCGTCGCCGCACAATTGAGGGCGAAGTCGATGTGGAAATGGTGGCCGCAGAGATGCTGAGAAAGGTGCGTCAGAGTGAAGTGGTCCAGCAGGAAGACGGCAAACGCGAGTACAACAGTCTGCCCGATGCTATGACTGCCGATGAGGCTGAGTGTTTGTTGAGCTCTAGGTGAGTGCAAGGAAGCTTTTTAAAAAAATCAATTCAATAAATTAATTAATTAAATTTTTATTTTAACTAATTTCAAATATTTTATAATTTAATAACTAAAAGCAATAAGTTGAAGCATAATACATAGTTTAATGTAGTTATTTTAAGATAGAAATTTTTAATACTGCAAATTGATTGTGTTCAATTTGTGTGCAAAGTGGCTTAGTCAGGTAAATTGGCTCAGTTGGCATATTTGGCTCATTTGGTTGAACTGACTTAGTTGGTTTCATAAGCTCATTCAGCAAATTTTTTTACGATATTGTTTGTTTCCCAGCCTCCATTAAATAGTTTAGTATGTTTTGGTTACTTTTAAAGCCATCAACTTTGGCTTAAGGCCCTATTCTCCTTCAGCTTGCTGTTTTTGGACCCTTTTTGAAAAAATTCTCAATTGAAAACGCAAAAAGATATTTGAATTTTGTTTTTTTTATTGAATTAGTAATGAATGAAAGAAAATAAAAAAATTTTTTTCGCCGCGATATAGGGGCTGTCCATAGATGATGGCACCGTCAAAGTTGGCCCTCAAAAAAAAAAAGGCATGGTGCTGGCGGCCACGATTCCGGCCCTCAGGAGCGTCTGAAAAAAAAATATAGGGTTATGATCAGCATAGATGTAATTCTGGCCCGTAGTAAAATAAAAATTTTGCGATTTTTTTTGACAAAATGGCGGCCACTTGAAATTGACAAATCGAATTTGGACCCATTTTTTTGTAGTTTAGTGTAAAAAAAAAATAGTAAAAAAAATCGCAAAATTTTTATTTTACTACGGGCCAGAATGGTGACAATTCTACGTCGATTAAACTTTGTTTCATCCAAATCGGTTCAGTAGAACTGGCGGAATCGTGGCCGCCAGCTCGAAAAACGTGGTTTCGAGATAAACGCGTTCAAAGTTTGAAGTTTATTTTTCGAAAAAAAAATTATTTTATCAAAATCGGTTCAGTAGAACCGGAGAAAAGTGGCTTGATAGTTGGAAAGACGCGATTTGGACAAAACAAAACTCACTCTTTTATGAAAGAAAAAAACTGTTTTTGGAATACTTACCCAAATTATTCAGCGATGCCAGGTCCATATAAACCACCTTCTTCTTCTTCAAAAAAGCTTTGATCTTTGGCTCTTTGAGCTCTGCGAGCAATTCTGCCCTCCTTTGATGCATCCACAGCGTAAGCTTCCGAGCGGTTGAGGCGAAGTTCATCACGTGATAACGCAAAATTGTAGGCTTGGTTTCCAATGACGATTCCCATCAACCTCATAATTTTGAGTATTGGCTGAAAACCATCGTTGAAAATGGCGGTTGCCATGTAATTTGCGATCTCCACTGTCCGCGCTCCAGCGTGCATATGTTTTGGTGCAAAGGTCCAGGCGATACTGTTGAAACCTTCATTGCTGTTTTGAGTCTCAGACCCGAGGCATCTACTCAACAACTCGTCCGATGACAGCGCTTCGTAGACGGGTTTTATCGCTTCGGCGACCTTTGGGTTGAGCGGATCGTAATTATGTTTAAAGTCATCCACGTTACCCTGCGCCACGGCCTTTTGATACGTGCACCAGCTTGACTCACCGGTCGGGCAATTTTGGTGTTGGGGATTTTCGTCGGTAGATACTTTGTGAAAATACGTAGCCCAAACCGCCTTCTTCATCTCTTCTAGGGATTTCGGATGACGGCGAATCGCCAAACCGTAGTAGGTCGTCAGTTCACTTATAAGCTTATCTGTCTGTTTACGGGTTTTTGACGTGTTTTATTACTTTTTTTATCCATTTTACCGCACAAAAATAAATTTTTTTCAAAACTGTACTTTTCCGCAAACCGTAAGCGCAAGCGTGCGTCCGCTATTCAACTCAATCGAAACTAAACTAAATGCGGCTTTGATTTCATATTCATTCATATGTTTCTGCAAATGTGTATTCAAACCTGTTTTTGCCTGTCCATTAACTATTCAACGGAATTCGGTGGTTAATTGATGCCGTTGCGTTCAAAAACTAAGCAACATAAAAACTACTCATTTTAGCGAAGACATGACCCCACAAAAATGGCCATATCTTCTAAAGTATTTCGAATTTCAAAAAACCCTTTTAGAGTTATATTCTTAAATGTCCAAGCTATAAAAAAATGCAAAAAAAAGTCGAAAAAAATTTTTTGCTGAAAGAGAATAGGGCCTTAATCAACAATTGGCTCGATTGGCTTAATTAGCTCAATTGATAAAATTTTGTACCCTAATACTCGTGGTTCTGTCTACCGACTTTTTTATAGAGCACTATTTTCTGATTACTTTTGTTTTTGAAAAATCTTGTTTGGCTCATTTGGTATTTTTCGTTGGCACGACTGGTCTACATTAGTGTTTTTTTTCACTCATTTAAGTGTTTCATATTTTTTGGGCATAGTCAAAGCTGTTCTATCAATTAACAAGTACGCCAAAAAGGTGCAGCTAAATAATGATGTTTTCACACACAATTGCTGAAGTAGACACACATGCTGACATCCTTGCTTTATATACATATTAAATATTTAAACTTTGTAATACATACAAATTGCGAGTTCATCAACGTTTTGTACTTTATTTATTTTTCTTTAGCTAAGAAAAGCACAATATAAAAAAATAAAGAAAAAAGAAAAAAAAAATACAACAAAGAACAAAAACCGGAAGTTTGGCATGTTTTACGTCAGGCGCCATTATAAGTGACTTGGTGGTTGTGGACATGCCCTGCGTGTGTGTGTGTCTGTTTGTGGATGAAGAAAGCTCTTGACGTAATGATGACATAAATATACGTACTTAAACTCCAACACTGGCGCACTAGCTTGTTTACACACAAACACATACTCACACACAAATAATAAATAATAATAACAATATTGTTTCAGCAGTGTTAGCTTGCCACACAAACACACATGAAGCAAAGCACAAACTACTTGGAACAACCAAGATTGCATTTTTAAGTTTTTGAACTTTTCGTATATGAATAAGTTAAGAGTACAGACTTAATGATGAATTTTCTAAAAACGGTCAGTTTTAAGTTTAAAAAAACAGTGTGAAAATAGGCTGCATTTTTCAAACACTAAATCCAAAAAATACAGTCCTAAACTAATCAAAATATTCTTACATAAACGAAATATGTTATTACGTTGACAAGTGATCGGAAATAACGTATCATCATTTTATAACATACACTCATGGACAAATAAATAAGAACACAACTTGCTTGTGAGTGCATTCACTGGTGATGCTTTATTATTAAGTACTCAATAAAAATAAATGACTTCATTAGTTAAAAAGAACTTAAAATTAGTTAATACAATTAAAAAAAATAACATAAGCAAGTAAATAACAAAATATTTTTGCAAAAAACATATTTGGAACAAAATAGCCTGGCCAAATAGATAAGAACATTCAATGTTTGCTTACAGATTAAAGTTTAGGAACATTACTAGTACAAAAAAAAATTTAAGCTTAATATCCGGAGTGTCCTCCTTTGTTTTGAATAACTTTTTGTATCCTATTTGGCATTGATGAAATTAATTTCCTACAAGTTTCTATGGGAATTTTTTGCCATTCCCCTTTTACAAAATTCCATAATTGTGCTTTGTTTGAGAACTGCCTTTTTGATACCTCATTTTTTAAGACACCCCACAAGTTTTCAATGGGGTTTAGGTCCGGTGATTGACTTGGCCACTCAATCATTCGGATTTTATTATCTGTCAGCCACTTTTTTACTAACTTGGAGGTGTGCTTCGGGTCGTTATCTTGCTGTAACGACCATATCAAGGGCATATTCTCGCTGGCATACGGTAACATTACAGTTTCCAAGATATCCTTGTAGCTCAATGCAGTCATAGTGTCGGTAATGAGATGTATCGGACCAACGCCATACCAAAAAAATCCTCCATACACCATAATGTTGCCGCCCCCATGCTTTACAGTCTTTTTTGTAAATCGAACGTGGAATTGTTTACCCTTTGGCCTTCGTACATTGCGTGCGTAATCATTTGAAAACAAATTAATCTTACACTCGTCAATCCATAGAATATTTCTCCATTTCTTTTCACCTTCAGTTCCTTTCCATGACACATGACTTTTGGCGAATTCTAACCTACTCCTTAAATGATGAGGACGTAGCAAAGGGACTCTTCTGGATATTCTTCCAGGTAGATTTGCGGCCTGTAATCGCCTCCGGATGGTTCTTGAAGACACTTCATTATTTATTTCGCCAGCAATCTGCTTCGAAGACATGAAAGGGTCTCTTTTTACTAGCGTTACAATTCTATTGTCTGCAGAGTCTGAGGTTTTTTTGTTGGATTTTCCTCGACCATCATCACTTTTTTGTGGCTTAAGAGCGTTGTGCACAAAACACAAGGACCGATCCAAACAATTAGCGATGTAACGGAACGTATGGCCCTTCGATTTCAATTTCTGAACCAGCCGCTTTTCCTCCAATGAACAGTGCTTACTTCGTCCCATCTAATACATTATTTACATTAATTAAACTAAATATTTCTCCTGCTATACAGAGAATTACAAACCTTTGATAAAAAATCACTTCAACCCGTAGAATTTTGAAAAAAAATGCTTACGTTCTTATTTATTTGTCCACCTGTTAAAGCAACTGGTTGTAGAAAAGTACGCATCAAACACAAATAACGGGATTTCCCCGTTGATTTTTACTAGAATACGGCATTGCCAGAATCAAAATATAAATTTCATTGCGTTTGGTGTTTATGCATCGAATTTTTTTGACACATTTAGGTATTTTTTGTTTTTAAAAAATATGTTCTTATTTATCTGTCCATGAGTGTATATTACACTGTACGGCACAAAAATCTGTATTTAATAATTTCAACGTTTTTCACTTAATTTTAATATGAGGAATCTCGTAGTAACATCCGTTTTGCCACTTTACGGAAGAGTGCAATTTTTTTTTTAAATTACTCCAGATATGCACTCATTTGCATGTTGAGAACTCTTGAACCATTAGGATTTTAGTTTTGGTTTCTTCAGAAAAGTTATTTCTATTATTCCTCCAACAACTTTGTCCAATTCGCACTATATGCGTATACTCGCACACTTCTTGAATTTTAGGTTTAGCACTATTTCAACTGCTCTAGTTTAATTGTCAATGAATAAAAATTGGACAAAGTAATGAAGTATCATACGGGCTTAAGCGACATATGTCTGCCCGCTTTCAACGCTTCAAAGCAAAAAATGTTACTCGTACGCAATGTTGCTAGAATTTTTTCGTTTGACTTTTTGTAAGAATCACTCGATAAGACCCGCTGGAAGCGATTTTTTCATATTGATTTATTCAGCAAAGTTGTTGGCCAGAATTATAGAAAGAACTTTGCCAAAAAAACCAAAATGAAAATCCTAATGGTTCAAGAGTTATCAACATGAAAATGAGTGCATCTTGAGTAATTTTTGATAAATGTTAAAAAAGAAAATTTTGTTCTAAAATGCTCGGTAAAGTGGTAAAACAAATGTCACCACGAGATTCCTTATACTAAAATTAAGTGAAAAACGTTAAAATTATCAAATACAGAGAAAAAAGTTACAAAAAAGCGCACAGTGTTATTTGTTATCGATATTTTTTCGATCAGAAAAAAAACAGAGATGAAAAAAATCTCTGTTTATATCATATTTAAATCATATTTAAATAATATGATCAAGTCATAGATTTGTCTTCAAAAATTTAAATGAGGGGTGTCAATACAACAATAGCCTATAATGGCCTACAATGGTTAAAAAAAAGAAAATTGGAGATATTTTGGGAAAAATTAATTGCGACATTTTCTACATGTATACAAATTTTTGGGTCAAACAAAAAATATTTCTAAATATTTTCTTAATAAGAGTACATTTTTTTAACAGTTTGAGTTAGTAAAAAATGGTTGGAGTTCGAAATGCTTAGTTTCAAAAGCGAGAAAATAAATTCGTTTCTAAATATTTCCTTAACAAGATTAATTTTTTTTAACCATTTAGGGCGCAGTACACACCTAAATTTTCAAAAAAAGATTGTTTTTATAATAAATATTGAAATAAATAAAGAAGCAACTAGAACAGATGGCAACCCTTGATAGAGTTGATGGCGGTGATTTATAAATATCCTACTGCTTTGAAATGTCATATGATTAGCAGCCATACAATTAAAAAAAGAATGAATTCCAAAATCTGCGAAGTCAGCTGTCTAATCAGCTAAGTGATTGACTCTATACAGAGTTGTTGCTGTTGCCTTCTTTAAAAACTTACTTGATCTAAAGCTCACAATTTAATTCATGTGATTGTTTTTATGATTGATTTTGGTTCAAAAGACCTCAAAGAATCTATTTTTAATGATATAAAATTCGAAATTAATTTCTGTGTCAAATGGTGAAGATTTTAAACGCAGAGAGTCAAGGCCACATAATCGGTATTAAAAACTTTAAAGTGCTTTTTCTAGAAATCACATATTTTGAGTTGGCGGGCGTGATAAAAAAATTTTTTTTGTAGACGTTCCAGTGAGCCAAAATTACGACCGCCGGGATTTTTTGATGTTATTTTCAAAAACCTGCAGCAGCCAAAAACACGCTGAAAAATCGAAAAAATTTTTTTGAATTTTTTTTTACATAAAAATAAATTTGCAAAGTTTCAGTAAGATATCTCTTTCCTTTCTTACAAAATTTGCATTTCAAAAATTTCATTTTTTAAAAATTCAGGGGTTGTACTGTACCCTTAAATTGTAAAAAATCGGTCGAATTAAATTTCGCACAATATTTATTCCTCAGATTCTTAAGCTTTTTTAACCCCTGAGTATACACTCAGAAAAAAATTTCTCAGAATATGAGAAAACAGTCATCATATTTAGAGAAAAATATTATTGGCTTTGCTCCAGAGAATGCTTTTCTCTAAATGAAATCGCAAAAATTCCCTAAAAATGGCAAAAAGGCCTCCATGAAAAAGAAAAATATTTTCTTATCAATACAGACATCTTCTTTTTAACAGAAAAATATTTCTCTATAACAGGTTCAATGATTTTCTTTATTGTATCAATTTTTCCTGAAAACAGACAAATATTTATTTAGTTTTAATAAATCTTTTCTTTAAATTGCGTTTATAGTTTTCCACAAAAAAAGAACATTTTCCTCAAAAGAGAGATATATTTTCTTAATATTGGTACAACACATTTCTTTATTGCGTACATTTTTCTCTAAAACAGAGAAGTATATCTGCAATTACGATTAAAAATTAATTTTTGTGAAACATTTGTTTTAACTCAGTTATATGCAAAGTAAAAGTATTAATAAAAATATTAGTTAAAAATATGTTGAGAGGTAGATGTATAATTATTGTTGTGGCCTTGTTTTGTCGGATCCCTTTATAAATATTCCATAAATTTCTTATGAAAAACAATTTTATAAATGCATCCAAAGAACCAGTGGTAATAAGCAACATCGCTTTGTGTAGCTATGTTAACCTGAATCACCCTGAGTATTTTTTTTTTAAATTTTCAGAATGACCTGTTAATGCAAATATAAAATGGTTTAAACATTTGGCAACGACAGGGTGTTTCGGGTTAAATAAAAAAAAATCCTTTTGAAGGAACAATCGTCATAATAGGCAGAATATGCAACACAAAGAGCAGAAGACTTTTTATTTTTGAGAAAGGATTTGTTTTTATTGAAGAAAATATTTTGCATAGTGAATTGTTTATCTACAATAGAGAAAAGTTTTAATTTTCTATAAATTTTTCCCTAAAAATGAGAACTTTTTAGTGCAAGAAAAATACTTATCATTATTAGAGACATGAAATATTTTCATTTCCCACAAGTGAACACATATTTCTTCGAATATGTGAAAATTTATTCTATTTGAAGAAAATATTACTTGAATAGAGAAAATTGCTGTTATCGAAAATAGAGAAATTTTTTATCACGAACAGATAGGTGTTTTCTTTTCTGAGTGTACTATGGAAGTTTATAAGGCCATTTTTTCAGAGGAATATTAGAAAGTATATTATCAGTAAAAGTGTTAATAATAATTTCAAAGCAAGTTTGAGCATCAAGCCCATGATTGGGCTACTGCCAGTCTATACTATCAATGAGATCATTTAATAGATTAAAACTACATTAATTATATTCATAAAAATATAGATTAGAGCTATTCATTTTCAAGAAGGGATGAAATTCAATATCAAAACATAATGCAGAGTGATGAAATGTTGACTCAGATATGAAGCAAGCGCATTCAAATAATTTAAATTTTAAACTCTTACTGATAAAAATTATGTCTAAAATCTTGGATAGTTTATTTAGAACAAAATTAATCTGAACGAAATCACAACTTAAAAAAGAACTATCTACTTAGGGAATTTCAAACAATTTAGGGGGCTTCCATTAATTACGTGAGGTATCTAGGGGGGCGGGGGGCTTAGAACAAAACTGTCAAAACGTATTTCACAGCTCATACAAAATCTGCAACCGATGAGAATACGATAAGAGAACAAAAATAGGCAAAATGTAAACAAAGAAGTCAAAGTTTTAACAAAAAATAATTCAATCACTTCAAATCTTAACACACAATGTTCAATTCCATTAGTCAAAGTTTTATTTGTTTACCTTTTTTTCATTTGCAAAATAGCAAAATGGCTGATTTTGACACTTTTGGTCACTAAGAATGAGATCACATTCAGCCCTAGCATTACCTTTTCTAGTTATACCATTAAATATCGTCATCATACAAAACGACGAATGACAAAGACTGCTTTTCGAAAAAAATGTTTAAAACTGAACTACGTCGATCCGACGTAGATTACCTACAACGTGTGTAAAATATGATTTTATCTCTAGGGCTCAAGTCGAACAGTGATCATAAAACTCCTGAACACAAATATGTTTATTCGCTGTCAACCGGATTATTCTTTGTCTTAATTTGAGTAAACAACTCTTATGGGCTTTAAGTTTGTATTGAAGTGTCAAATTTTAAATTTCATATGTCCCACCTTAAAATTCAAAATAGCTGCCGCAATATGACGATTTAAACGAAAAGACGAACCAAATATTATATTTTTTAGTGACTTGAAGTTTTTTGGAAGTGTCTACTTTTGAATGTATAGGGTTTTTTTTTTTAATTTAAATTCATTGTACAACTAACAGATATGTTTTAAAAATAAAAATCTTAAGAAATATGTTCTTGTGGATTTTATAAAATTAATTTTTTGCTTTAAAAACATACGACCACAAGGCAAAAAATCAACTTACCAAAAAAAAAAATTACATATTAATGATAGGAAAATGTTTGCAAAATTTTTCAAAAGTTGAACTATACGCATTGACAAATTTTACCAAGTTTTACGGTCAAAAATGGATTATACAAATTTTCCAAAAATTCAAATATTATAAGAATTCAAAGCATCAACTATTTTAACAAAGATTTGAAACTAAAGCACTATCAGAAATAAATAAAAAAAAGTAAAAAACCACTTTCTTAATAAGGGCCGAACTGCGGCTAAACAAGGGTCAAATAGCGGACGTACCGCGATCGAACAAGGTTCAAAAAACAATCGTTTTAAATTAATATGGGTCAAACAAGGGTCGAGAACAGCGGCCGAACGTTGACCAAACTAAGGTCGAACAAGGTTCATAGAGCTGTCATTTTGAAGTAATATCGGTCAAACAAGAGTCGAGAACAGCGTCCAAATTCAGGCCGAACAGTGTTCAAACTAAGGTCGAACTAAGTTCGAACATAATATGAACATAAATATGAACATTAATAAGTTTATTCGCCGTCAACCGGATTCTTCTTTGCCTAAATTTGAGTAAACAACTCTTATAGTCTTTAAGTTTGGATGGAAGTGCAAAATTTTAAATTTAATGTGTCCCACTTTAAAATTTAAAATAGCTGCCGCAATATGACGATTTAAACGATAAGACGAAACAAATATATTATTTAGTGACTTGAAGTGTTTTTTGGTAGTGTCTACTTTTGAATGTATAGGGTTTTTTTAATTTAAATTCATTGTACAATTAACACATCTGTTTTAAAGATAAAAACCTTAAAAAAATGTTCTCGTGGAGTTATAAAATAAATTTTTTGCTTTAAAAAACATACGACCAAAAATAAAAAAATCAACCTCCAAAAAAATTACATATTAATGATAGGAAAATATTTGCAATATTTTCCAAAAGTTGAATTATACGCATTGCCAAATTTTACCAAGTTTTACGGTTAAAAATAGATTATACAAATTTTCTAAAAATTCAATTATATTAGAATTCAAAGCATCAACTATTAAAACAAAGATTTGAAACTAAATCATTATCAGAAATAAGTAAAAAATAAAAGTAAAAATAAACTTTTTAACAAGGGCCGAACTGCGGCTAAACAAGGGTCAAATAGCGGACGTACCGCGATCGAACAGGGTTCAGAGAATCGTTTTAAAGTAATATGGGCCAAACAAGGGTTGAGAACAGCGGCCGAACGTAGATCAAACTAAGGTCGAACAAGGTTCAAAGAGCTGTCATTTTGAAGTAATATTGGCCAAACAAGTGTCGAGAACAGCGTCCGAACTCAGGCCGAACGGTGTTCAAACTAAGGTCGAACAGTGATCATAAAACTCCTGAACATAAATAAGTTTATTTATAATCTGCCGTCAACCGGATTCTTCTTTGCCTAAATTTGAGTAAACAACTCTTATAGTCTTTAAGTTTATATGGAAGTGCAAAATCTTAAATTTAATGTGTCCCACCTTAAAATTCAAAATAGCTGCCGCAATATGACGATTTAAACGAAAAGACTAACCAAATATTATATTTTGTGGAGACTTTAAGTTTTTTTTGGAAGTGTCTACTTTTGAATGTATACGTTTTTTTTTAATTCAAATTCATTGTACGACTAACAGATCTGTCTTAAAGATAAAACCTTAAAAAAAACAAGGCAAAAAATGAACTAACAAAAAAAAAATTACATATTAATGATAGAAAAATGTTTGAAAAATTTTTCAAGAGTTTAATTATACACATTGCAACCAAGTTTAATGGTCAAAAACAGATTATACAAATTTTCCAGTAATTCCACTATATTACAACTTAAAGCATCAACAATAAGAAAAAAGATTTTAATTAAAATCATTATCAGACATCCCAATTAAAAATAAAATATTTGAACTAAGGCCGAATAGCGTCTGAACAAGGGTCGAATAGCGATCGGACAAGTTTCAAATGGCGGTCGTTTTGAAGTAATATCAGTCAAACAGATAATAATGGCGAGCTATGGTCAAACAATACTAGTAAAACTTCAGAAATATATAAAAATATATGGGTTATTATCTGTTAACCGGACAACTTCTTTCACCTGTCCATTTCAGTTTTTGAGTTAAAACACTCAACTTACCATTTTTATTGAAGTGCAAAATTTTAAATTTTATGTATCCCACCCAATTTAAACAAAGAGATTACGCAAAAAAATCGCTACGTGTAAATTTAAATGGTTTGTAAAATGAGGAAGATCGTGCGTTAAAATATTTTTTTACTGACTAATTTTTTTTGGAAGTGTTTGCATTTGAATGCATTGTTTTTCTTTTTTAATTCCAAGTGGTTGCCGAAAAATGGTAGCTTAAACGATAAAACCACGCAAAAATGTAATTAAATTACTCTTCTTTGTAAAAATATTCGTTTTTATGAAAAGTCTACTTTTGAATACCATATGTTGTTTTTTTTTTATAAACTCAGGTAGCAGGAAGCCTGCTTAAACAAAAAGACTACAGAAAAACCATTAAATTCAGAGATACATAGTTTTTAAATTAGATTTTTCATGCATACAAATGATTTGTGGATGCTTAAAGTTTTTTTTAAAAAGTTTCTTCTTTTGACAGGTTCTCGCAAAGATGACGTAAATTTTTATCCGGTAGAAACAGTGTAGAATTATGAGTTAACTGGTTAAATTGAGTAAAACGTGTTTCTCTACTAAAATATGACTAATTTTACACAATAATATTCATATTTATATTTAATATTTATATTAATAAATTCAATACAATGAAGCATAGATTAACATATTTACACTGAAAACACGCATTTTGAACAATCTCACGTGTGATTAGAGAAGGGAAGGGGGTCGAGCCAAAGCTCACGATATCTCACTAGAAAGAGGGGGGGGGGGGGGTCGAAAAATTGCAAGAATCACCTCACGTAATTAATGGACTCCTCCTTATTGAAATTTGAGGAACCCATACCATATTATGCACAAGAGCGGGGGACTAGATTAAACTGCTAAGGTTGAAGTCACCAACAATAGTTTGTCACAAAATAGTTTTTTTTTGTTGTCCAAGCCAGCAGTTCAAAAAGCTTGAAAACAAAAGCGAACTGCTGACCCAAACATTTCCAAGATAGGCCTTTTAAAATAATTCAATGTAAGCTAAATTGGAGTGCTTTTTTTCCTATGACATGCAATGTTAAAATTACAATGGTGTGTCATACGTCGGGTTAGCTGACTTTCAGCTGACTTGTAAGCACTAAAAAAGGCCTTTCGGAGTGCTTTTTTCTCCCATTGGTAGTGACTCTATTTTAGTTATACAGATGCGGTCAAAATAATAGCAGTACCCTATATTCAGACATGTTTGGATAAATAATACTAGTCGACAAATTTCGGATCTGGTAAGTCCATTTTCATTCCTATATGTACTTTCAACACTCGTTCCAACTCCGTACTCAGTTTCCTCCTATATTGTAAAATTTTTAAGATACAGGGAGTTTCACGTTTTTGGTACGTGCTTAGTATTATTGATCTAGAATCTAAACTACTTACCATAATATAAAAAATATTATTTTGTATTTATAAATTTTCTATTTATATATCAACCACTTTCGTGTCATGTGCTGTAGCGGAGCTAAAATTTTCAAATTTTCCAACGAAATATCAAAAAATTTTGTATATTTTATTTTATCGGAGCTGCTATCATTCAAAGTTAGAATTAAGAAAAAAACTGTTGGGTAAGTGTATTATTACATGAAAAAATGACATTTTAAATTTGGACGGTTACTGTTCCGCTAAAACAAAAGATACAAAATTTGTTTATGTTTCGTTGGATGATCTCAGAATTTTAGCTTCACTACAGCACATGACACGATAGTGGTTGATACATTGATGGAAAAGTTGATGATTTTTCAAAAATACAAAATAATACTTTTTATTTTATGGTGAGTAGTTTAGATTCGAGATCAATAATACTAAACTGTATCTTGAAAATTTTACAATATAGGGAGAAACTGAGTACGGAGTTGGAACGAGTATTGAAAGTACATATAGAAATGAAAATGGACTTACCGGATCTGAAATTTGTAGACTAATATTATTTATCCAAACATGTCTGAATATAAGGGTACTGCTATTATTTTGACCGCAACTGTATATAGATATTTTATTTAATATCTATTTCTCTCTCTTCTCCCTCCAGGAAATGTGAGCATTCCCGGATGTAACCAGGAAACATTTCATGGAATGTAAGATGTATTCCCCGCTGTGTTAAAAGTTCAAGTGGAAACATTCCTCTCCGCTGTCTTAAAAAGTTAATTGGAAGCAGTCCTCTCACCTGTTCTGAAAATTAACGTGTAAACATTCCTCTTCCTTGTTATGAAAGTGCTCGGCCAGGATTCGAACCCGGGACCCCTGAGCGACAGTCAAGCGCGCTAACACTAGACTATCGAGGTCACCCAGTAAAACATTTTTTTTTTGAAACAGTAATAATAATTCTGTTGAAACAATGATATTAATATTTTCTTAATTAATTACAATGAATTGTCATTGCTTGACAATAAGTAAAAGTTTCCAGATGCATTCTTAAAGAAGCGGGTTGGAATTAACATAAATTCAAAACTACCAATATAATACCAAAAAATATGATGGCGAATGTTTATTCATCACTTCCATATGTATGTCTTCCAATTTTTATAAGTGGGAAGCGGTTTGGAAACAACATTAATACAAAACTACTCCTAAGCCTCCAAAAGATACGGTGTGGAAAGTTTTTCTATCACTTTTTTTTTTTTTTTTTTGGATTCGCCCGGAGGTATGAAATCTTCCAAAGATACGTATACCCGTCCTATACGCATGCACGATTCACATTCTAAAATCTGCCCGAATCAGCCGGGACAGACAGAATGCACCTACGTACTAAAACATACCCCCTATTGGCAATTAGGATTTTCCACTAAGCACATTAGTTGGCTTTTCAGCGGAATTTAAAAATTGAATATATATAAACGCGTATTTAAGTATACTTGATTCTATATAAATAAGCAACATCGAATTAAATAATAGTAATTATCAATTTAAGGTACCCGAAAAACAATCAAAAACACTAAACTCATTTTAACTGGTTTGCTGCCATTGTCCAACCCAAGGACCTACGTGGAAATGAGATAAATCTCATATTCGCCAAATCAAAATCCCAATTAGTTGGATATGCATTTGGGCCAACGCAGGCATAAACTTGTGTGGAAAAGAGATATACTCTGGCACACAAATCCAGGTGATAGTGTGAGTTCAGTCTAATTTCAAATCAGGAAACCACGTGAGCACGTAAATCCCAATTCGATTTAAAATTAAAATATTGAATAATTAAAAAGTAAGTTTTAAAAACGATTCATATTTGATGGTGCTTACATTATAAAACATAATATCGAGACAAAAAAGAGAAACAGAACAATCTCAATTACCAATATTACATTGTTATAAAACTGCGTTAGGTATAATAGGATGAAGTTGAATTGATTTAATTATTTAAATGTAATATAATTTTCCGTTTTAAGACGTCTACCGAATCAGAAAAATTAATCATGTTGAAGTTATCATTGAAATCACTGCACATACATCGTAAAGGTTCATGAAGAGCGTAATTAGAACTGCACTGATTCAACTTGATAAACAGAAAATGTCTAGTTCCTCTCCTTGGGATGTTAAAATTTAGAGCTGAGATGAGATATTCCGAATTAATATCGCCACGAAGTAATTTATACAGAAACACATCATTAAGCATCATTCTTCTGCTTCTTAGGGAAGGTAGTAAAATAATTTTAAGGCGTATTTCATACGATGGAAGCATAATATTGGGGTTCCAACGACTATGACGTGAAGCAAAAAGTAAAAACTGTTTTTGAACGGATTCTATGACGTCGATGTAGACATTATATTGTGGGTTCCATACAACTGATGCATATCAAGAATTGGCCTTACGAGAGAGGTATATAATAATTTAGTAGTTAAGGGATCACTGAATTCTTTAGCCCATCTTTTAATGAAACCAAGGACTCCTCTTGCCTTATTTATCACCATATTAACGTGGCGAAGTTTTGAATCCATAATAACACCAAGATCGAGAAAACTGGAAACTATTTCTAAGTTAGTGTTATTTATAGTGTAATTTATGTTATTAGCAGATCTTCGCGAGAATGCCATTAGCTTACATTTTTTTAAGTTGAGATTTAATATATTTAAGCTACACCAGCCCACAAGTCTATTTAGATCAGATTGTAAAAGATGTCGTTCTTCGGGTGATTTGTAACAAAGAAAAAGTTTAAGACGTTACAGTGTTTTATTACCGAAGGAAGATCATTAATGAATAGTAAAAATTCCAAGATGACTGCCCTGAGGAACGCCAGAAGTGACCGAAATACTTTTTGAAAGAGAATTCTTATATAAAACCTTTTGAGTACGTCTAGATAAATACGAATTTATCCAATTTAATAATGTGACAGGAAACCCGATAAGGTGGAGTTTTTCAAACGAAGATTATGATTAACACTGTCGAAAGCTTAGCTGAAGTCCGTATAAATAACATCAGTCTGCAGTCCCAAAGTAAAACCATTTATAACACGCGTAGTAAACTCTAAGAGGTTTGTTGTAGTGGACTTACCCTTCAGAAAACCATGTTGATTTATCAGTTATGTAGGTAGGTAGGTAGGTAGGTTAATTTATCAGTTATTATTTTCTCAAATAACTTAGGGATTGCACTTAGTTTTGCAATTCCTCGATAGTTAGCAACATCTATCTTGGAGTCAGATTTATGAAGGGGTATAATATAAGAATCCTTCCATATAATAGTAAAATAACCACTATGCAAGGAAATATTAAAAATGTTGGCTAGAGGAGCACACAGGTTTGTAGCACATTGCTTTAAAATACAGCTTGGAATTTTATCAGGGCCGATCGTAAAAGAAGATTTTACTTGTCGAAGATAACACATGGCAATATTTGGGTCTATTACAGGAGTTTTAAAAGAGTTAACTGGCGGGAGAAAAGGATACACCGTGCTAGTATTAAATGGTATATCGGAGTAAGTTGATTTAAAGAAGTTTGCAAACATGTTAGAAATCACATTGTCACAAGATGATTCTTCCTAATTGAATTTCATGAGGGGTGGAAAGCTGGAGGCTTTACGTTTTGAGTTAACAAAACTATAGAAAAGTTTTGGATCATCTTTACATTGAGATTTTATGTTAATTATATAAGCAGAAAAGCATTGTTTATTTAATAGTTGATATCTATAACGACAAGAAGAATAGGAAGCAAAGTCTAAACTAGAACCAGATATTTTATATTTTTTAAATAAACGATTTTTTAAATTTTTAAGTGCCTTTAGATCATTTGTTAGCCAGGGTGGGTTTAAAGGATAGGAGAAACACCTTTTTTTTTGGACGGACAATAAGAAACACCTTTGCAGAGTATCATTGAAAAACTGTACAGAAGATTCGACGTCATAATATAAATATGATGTTCCGCTAGTTAAAATTGGAGACCAATCAGTCTGCGAAAGTAAGGAATTAAGTTTTACATAGTCCGTTTTCTTAAAATTATAAACTTTTTTATTTCGCGCATCAGCAGTTACTTTATCTTCTTTCTCGTAGGGGAGTAAAACAGTTATTTCAAGAGTTGGATGATGTACATCTTCTGGAAAAGATACGGGATTCGAACAATGGAGATTAACAGTAGTGCATCTATCTACAAATATTTTAGATGGAAGTCTTTCGAATTTTCCTGGAGGGCTCTGCTTCTTTTTCATACTTTAGTATTTTTTTTTTGTTGCATAACAATATCTTGTCTTAATATTGTTGTATAATATATAATGTTGTTATGTATTTTGTATTTTTTGGGCTCTCAAAAGATGTTAATATCTTATTTGCCAACATTGTATATCCTAAATAAATGAATAAATATCTTTTTCACGCCACTATCACTTACATTTTTTTAATCTTGTGTGATAAGGCTTAAAACTTGCATAATTCCTAGGTTCAAAGTAAAAGAAAATTATCGTCAAGTTTTTATTCATATTGCTATGCAGTTGTTTAAAAATATGCTTTCATCAGTGTTGTGATTTTTAACGCTAAAATCGCTTTTTATTTAAATCTTAGGATTTGCATATTTTTTTGTTGAATTGAGTATTTAATTCGCTTGCCAAAAGGTCTTTCTGTTGTGTTGCTTTTATACTCAAAGCATTCCTGGCATCCATGGTGACATGATGCAAACTAAAAATGCATGCACGCATCTGTGTGTAAGTTTCTTTTTGTTCTTCTTATCTGGCGCAGTAACTTTTCATCATCATCATCATCAGCATCATTATCGTCATTACCAGATTGGTATTACCTAGTGGCCTATTGCTGCCTTTATTATCATTCTGCCATTCATGCTATTTCGCTTTATACTCGGTCATTTACTTTCTAATATTTCTAAAGGACTCGGACGGCGCGCCTTTGGTTTATTCAGGGCTATCTGTTGGAGCTGTTAGCCGGAAGTGCATACAAAGCAATGGCATGTATGGATTATGTGCTGTCACACGTGCTCTCAAAAAGCGCTTTTTTTATTATGGTTCTAGTTGAAACATTAAAAATTTCAAGTAGAGTTTAAATGGCAGCCAAGTAATTTTTCTTGGAGTGCTTTAATAATACAGTTAGTTCAACAATCAAAGTATGTACATTAGGGCGGGTTGATTTGTATGGATGAAAAAAAAAATGAAAAATCGTATAGCAAAAACGTAATCTACATGAAATTCTAAGAAAATTCTCCGAAGAAACCATTGGTCTAAAATCAAACCCTAATCCGCGCCTCTCGACTTGAAATTTTTTTTCCCTCTTCTTTCGCTAAAATTTTTTTTTTTATAATATAGCTATGATGTTTTATTATATTATAGTTTATGCAACACAGGTTTTGTTTTGAGACTAATCAAAATATTCAATTATCAAAAAAGCAGTTGAACCCCAATTTGCATCTCCTCTCATTTGCGTTCTATATGAAAAATAGTTAGAACACGTTTTACCTAAACTGAGTTTTGCAAAAAACAAAGAATAATTAAAAAAAAATTTTTTTTTTGGAATAAAATATGCAAAACATACTTCTTAAAACAGGAAAAAAACATGACCTCTAATCCAGTTTATTTGATCTATAGAAATATAGATCAAATAGTAGTAACTATAGAAAGTCGTGCCAAAGTACCTAGAATGGAGAGTAAAAAAGACTTAACAAAATTAACATATAACCAATAAGTAAAGTTTTCTTTGTATTCTATAATTGCTTCTTTGTATGTTTTAAACATACATGGGCACACTGCAGTAAATATTTACTGCATTACTAGAAGCAGTAATCAGTAAACTTTTACTGATAATGAAATTCAATTTGCATTACCAGTAAATTTTTACTGATTACTGGAGAAAATTGCAGTAAAAATAAATTTTTACTGATTACTGGGAAAAAATTGCAGTACAAATAAATTTTTACTGATAATGAAATTCAATTTGCATTACCAGTAAATTTTTACTGATTACTGGAAAAAATTGCAGTAAAAATAAATTTTTACTGATAATGAAATTTAATTTGCATTACCAGTAAATTTTTACTGATTACTGAAAAAATTTGCAGTAAAAATAAATTTTTACTGATTACTGAAAAAAATTGCAGTAAAAATAAATTTTTACTGATTACTGAAAAAAATTGCAGTAAAAATAAATTTTTACTGATTACTGAAAAAAATTGCAGTAAAAATAAATTTTTACTGCTTACTGAATAAAATTGCAAAAATAAATTTTTACTGCAATTTTTTCAGTAATCAGTAAAAATTTATTTTTACTGCAATTTTTTTCAGTAATCAGTAAAAATTTATTTTTACTGCAATTTTTTCCAGTAATCAGTAAAAATTTACTGGTAATGCAAATTGAATTTCATTATCAGTAAAAATTTATTTTTACTGCAATTTTTTCCCAGTAATCACTAAAAATTTATTTTTACTGCAATTTTTTTCAGTAATCAGTAAAATTTTACTGGTAATGCAAATTGAATTTCATTATCAGTAAAAATTTATTTTTTCTGCAATTTTACTGGTACTGCAAAGTGCCCATCTATGGTTTTAAAGACCTTATTTCTTTCAATGACACAAAATTTTTTTATGGTAAAAAAATTACTGAAAAGTTACTGAAATATTGTTTGAGTGAAAACATTTCTTTTGTTTGTTTTTATTTGCATTTGACTTGTTTATCTATGTTCCTTATAAAAATATTAAATATAAAATTATATACAAACTTTTTTACTTGGGTGAATATTTTTTTAATGTAAAAAAATTTTGAGTGTAGAAAAGGGGGCATATACATTTTCAAGTCGAGAGGCGCGGATTAGGATTTTATTTTAGATACATGGTTTCTTCGGAGAATTTTCTTAGAATTTTATGTAGTTTATGTTTTTGCTATACGATTTACAAATAAAAAATCAACCCGCCCTAATGTACATATTTCGATCAACGAATTCTGTTAGATAAGACAAAAATAATTATACGTGTATCGACGCACTATGAGGTATTTGATCAAAAAAACTGACTAAAAGTCCAATACTTAAAATGAAGTTCGTTTTTAAATTGGTAATTCTTTGGTTAGAGTACTTATGGTGCATGATGTACACAATCGTTATTTTTTCAAGTACCGTTTGTTGAGGTATTGCTTAATTTATTCAGAGTATTTTTTCCAGTGTTCACAGTTGATTTGTTTTCCTTCTGCTAATAGTACAAGTTCAAAGCTTCATATATTGGTTATTGTCAGGGACCGTAAATAACTGTTATCAAAAATTTTTTTTCAAAAAAATCATGGTCTTACAGATATCGCAGACATGTGATCATAAGGTCTTTATTAAAACGATCATATTGCAATATTTTTTCGAAATCGCTAAACTCTTAGAAAGTGATTTTTATTGCAGTGAAAAAAATAACAATTATTTTCGACTTTTATTTTTTTCGGTTAATATTTAAGTGTTATTTTTCAACTTATATTTTTCAGTCAACAAATAAAAATCAGTTTCATATATTCATTGCATGTAATTGACTTGCAGTAACTTTTCGCAATTTTAGTGTTTTTTTCTTGAATGTTTTGTTAAATTGAATGGATTGGAACAAGCATCATTACGAATACTTTTCTTGTGATCTTTTAGACTAATTTGCAAGCATGGTTTTATGTTTTTTGACGGCGTCTTACTGCTGGTGAGATTGGTGGCATGGATTGGTGAGAGACAGGGCACAACTGCTGCAACTGCTGAAGTAAAGAATAGATGGATTTATTAATAAACAATATTATCTAATTAAATAATAATTAAATTATACCTTCATTGTACATAATTTTTACACACTAATAAGGTTTCCAATCCGGGATCTCGGACTTTTTCCAGTCCCGACAATTCCAGGATTATAAGACCTAAAATCCCGGAACTTTCGGGATCTCGGGATTGCCATCAAATTGCAAAAATGCAACACTTTTATTTGACATTCGAGTAAGAACTTTTAAAAAAATTAAATTTACAAAAATGAAATAAAAATATATTTAAATGGTGGCACTCGCGGTTAACTGCTTCAAAAAGCAATTGATATGATTGATAAAAATTCCACCAACTAGTGTTGAGTTCGAGAGATGTTTCTCTTCGGCTGGAAATTTTGCTACCAAAGAATTCACCTTTCAAAGACTTCAGTGATCTCAAAAAATGTACCGTTCTTATGTTAGTATTATTATGCCAGAAAATATGAATTTTCTGAATTATACAATAGATATATATCAAAAAGTGACATATTTTCGTCCTTTGTATATTATAAAGAAATAAAATAAATTAACTTTTTATAAAAAATTGAAGTAAACTGTTTCTTTTAATTCCTTTGGACAATTTCTTATTAAATAAATATCCTAACTTTCATACCTTGCACACGATTTCTTTTTTTGTTAAATAAATTATTTTTTATCTGTTTTTCAAATCTCGGTACTAATTCCGGGATCCCCGGATTCTTAATTAGTAATTCCGAAATTGCTTTTGAGTACCGAAATTGGAAGCCCTAGACAGTACATAATTTATATTACAATATATTATAATACAGACAACAATGATATGGGGCGAGGTTTTACTTTAAATGAAGTTTACTTTGCTACTGGCGCGCCGACGTCAGGTACCGCGTGAGTTTATTTAATTTTTTTGCAATAGCAATAATCATTTCTCCATGGATGTTTTTTATATAAAATTTGACGTAGAATACGATGGTTATGTTTAAAACACGCTAAGTGGTTGGTTAAAATTTATTTAAAAATTTAAATTCCGTATAACAATATGAAATTTTTCATAAATTTTTTGAAACAATTTTTTTTTAAATTCTCTTTTTTATCTTCAGAATGAAACAAAAAATTGTCTCTAGCTTAAACAGAACCGAAGTTATGCATTTTTGAAAATTAGTCTCCAAGGCAAGAATCACGAAAATCTCAAACTTTTAACGCCCTTGTTAAAAAAAAAAAAAAAAATCCTAGAACACGTGTCTCTTTTTTTCGATACACAGGGTCCGCCAAATAACTTTTTTTTTAAAAATTCTATAAAAAAAACAACTGGATATTTTCTCAAATTCCTTTTTTTATTTGAAAGTACAATCCTTCCGGTTAATAATGGAAAATAATTTCATTCAAATGGCTGCCTCGGCTGGCCATGCAGTAGCCTATACGATCGGTCCAATTTTTAAGCACATTATCGATTGTGTGCAGCTGTATTTCACCAATGGCTTCACGAATATTGTCCTTTAAAGCGTTAATTGTCTCTGGCTTGTCGGCGTAACACTTGTCTTTCAGGGCACCCTACAAATAATAGTCCAACGGTGTCAAATCGCAGCTTCGAGGTGGCCAAACGACATCAGCTCTGCGGCTGATAATGCGATCTTCAAAAACAGGGCGCAAAACATCGAGTGTAGCTTCGGCTGTGTGGCACGTAGCGCCGTCCTGTTGAAACCAAATGTTGCCAATATCCTCCTCTTCAATTTTTGTGAACAAAAATTCGTTCAACATGGCCCGATAACGATCGCCATTGACTGTAACGGCCTTTCCTTGCTCATTTTCGAAGAAAAATGGCACAATTATGCCTCTGGACCAAAATCCGCACCAAACAGTGACCCGTTTTGGGTGCAGCGGCTTTTCAATGTATTCTTGTTTACATACCCGCCAAGATCAAAATGAGCTTCATCTGAAGAGATTTTTTTGGAGAGAAAATCGGCATCTTCTGTAAGTCGATCGTAGGTCAACTTAGCGAAGCGAAAACGCATTGGATGGTCAGTTGGCCTCAACTCCTGAACTAATTGGACTTTGTATGGCGTCATACCAAGGTCTTTATGCAAAATTCGTCTCAATGATGTCTCCGAAATGTTCAATTGTTGAGAACGACGGTGAATTGATGTTGATGGCGCTTCACGCACACTTTCTGCCACAGCAGCAATATTCTCGGGTGTACGCACTGCTTTTGGCTTTTCACGCTTTGGTTTATCGGTGAGGATGCCAGTTTCTTTCACTTTTTTCACAAGATAACGAACATACAGAGCTGACGGTGCTTCTCTTCTTCCAAAATCCGTACGCAATTTTCGCACACATTCTGCAACATTACCATGATTTTCAAAGTAATGTCGCAGGGTCGGTCATTTTTTGTTCAAATCTGTACGGATTGTAAAAGAATGACCCATATGTTGAGACACGGAACCCTTCTTTTTTATACAGAAAAAAAAAACCCCAAACTCGAATGATTCGGTGCAATCAATCGCATGCTCAATTTTTGGCGTTCGTCATTAATGGGTTAAAGTAATAGCGAAATCATCGGCTACTCATTTAAAAAACTATACATGGTGTATTAAATGCAGCAATGTGTTTAAGTATCTAGGATAAAGAAACCACAAGTTTAATGCAACATTAGCAAAATATAAACAACAACAAATAAAGACAACAGCGCACAGTGCAACGATCCCATATAGCTAGCGAGTGGTAAAAAAATAGAAGGAGTTGCTCAAGAATCATGAAATTTTGTGAAAATGCGTTTTATGGTAGAGCAATTATTCTCACAAAAAGGTTGTTCGAATTAATTGAATGCAGCGCCCACCTTCCATGTAACTCAAATCGGTAATCTGGAATGGCTCCCCAAAAAATTAACCTAGATCAAGTGAAATTTGGTGCACATAGTTTTTTTGCAGCTGTAAAAAATTAATTTGAAAATGAACCAAATCAGCTGACTACCCAACTAGAACTGATGGTCCACATTTGGGTTGCAGCGACGTCGTAGCGTTTATTTTTGTGTCAAATTTGACTTGATGTTTCGTATTGGTTACGTTACAGAGACCACTATGATTCGAAAGTGGTGCAACACAATGCCGACATTATGTTTGTGAAAATTACTTTGAAGTGACTTATCACATTTTAGTATACACATTTATATATAAATGCATTTCAGAGTTGCCAATTGCAAAAAAATTAATTTTAAAAAAAAAAAATTAAAATTTATATATTATATAGGAGTACAACATAATCATAAGTGTTTTTTGATATTATTTGGAGCTAAATGTAGATGAGAAAGAAGATTTTCGGTAAAATAACAGCCAAAACTTCTTAAGAATTTAAGCGCAAGCTGAATTCAGAAAATATTGCAACAATTTCATACATTAATAAAAAATGTTTAAATAAAATAATAATTTGCGTCCACCATTTTAAATAACTTGGGTCGCAATTAGCTAATTGTTACAAAATGTACATCTTGATGAATGATGAGTGCTAATTGTTACAAAATGTACATCTTGATGAATGATGAGTGATGCATTTTTTAAAGGTAACACTTGATAAATCGTTACAACATTCTTTGACCTAGTGGTAAAGTAGTATCCTAGGAATTTTTACAAACTTTTCCCACAAAATGTTTTCCAAATCAGTATCGCTGCAACGTCATCGTGTAAAAAATGTGTCTTAAGGTAGCCTGTGGTCGCAAAATTCTACTTGGGTAACACGCTGACCTCCCATATAACCGAAATCAGTAATCTAGTATAAATACTCAAAAAAAAGATCCCAAATCATTAAAATTTGCTACACATTGTTCTTTTATAATTATAAATAGTTAGTGTGAAAATGAATCAAATCGGCCGACTAGCACGCCCAACTCCCATATAACTGACATCAGTAATCTGGTAAAGTTCCCCAAAAAATTATCCTACATCTGTAAAATTTTTCATCTGTAAAATGTGTAAAATATTAGGGCAAGTGTTTTATTTGAACGTTGTATTAAAAAAAAATGATTTCTTTTTGACCTAACTTTGACCTTAAGCTCAATAAAACGATTTTAAACTATCAAACAACTAGAATTTGTATTTAAAATCAGGTATCAGGTAAACTATCAAACATTTAGAATTTGTATTTAAATCATATAAAGTCAACATAATTATTTTTTTTGTTTGAAAGCTTGTGAAAATTGGCTTTATTTTTTCATATAAAATTGCTTATTTTCGCCAAAACATGCTGCACAAAAGTGGGCGTAAAGTCGTTATAATTGAGTTTCGGCAAAGCAAACTTTGGGAACATGTTGAGAAAATATTGGTAATAGACATATAAAAATATAATTAAAAAATGCTGTTTTTCTTATAATGTTTTTTTTTTTTGTGAAACCTTGTTAACTTTGTGAAAAATTTGTTTTATTTTAATATAAAATTGCTCATTTTGTCCAAAACGTGCTCTAGAAAAGTAGGCGTAGAGTCGTTATTTTTGAATTTCGGCAAACAAAATTGCGGGAATATGTTGAGAAAGAGTTGTTATAAGATATATGAAAAAAAAAACAAAAATGCTGTTTTCTTTTATTGTTTTTTTGTTTTTTAAAGTTTTCGATTTTTTTTTTTAGATTTCTAAGACCTATATTTAGTTGCACAAAATTTTTTGTATGCTTTTCTTTTACATTTTTTTTTTTCTGAAACATAAAATAAATATAAGTTTATATTTGAAATATTAATACTCTGAACCAGTGATCTGCAAGCGATGGCATTTTCGCTACTTGCAATCTACCCTAAACAAATACAGTGACAGTCTGACCGCACTACGCAAGCGCTGCGATTGTTGTGTCGAACATACTTGCAACATTGAAGCCAACTGTGTATGAGCGTGTCGTAAGACCACAATAATGCATGTTCGAGTTGTTGGTTTGACAACCAGCGCAGGGTCTTTTCAACTTCTGGTATGCAATGGTAAGTATGGTCATTTACAAGCAACAAAACAAAGACATAAAGCGTAACTCCTGCATAAAAAAACCAGCGCTTATTTTGTTCTCCGAACACAAAGTATTTGCAGTAACATTGCAGTTACTTTGCGTGACTTTTGAGAGCTTGTAGCTCATAAGCTAATGGTTCAATTGAGCTGATTTCTTTTTTAAAATAAATTCTAAAGTTTAATTAAGTGAGCAATAAAATTTGTTTAGTAAATTTTTAAAGATATTTATTAAATTTAGTTTTTTAAGAAATTATATCAGACGCCATTTTACTATAAAACACCTTTAATCACTGATTTTGATAAAATTTGTATGCATGCAGATCTTTAATAAAGCTACAACTTTTGTTCAATTGTTCAAAATTTTGAAATAATAGGGTCGCCACCTAATAATATGACTTTTCAAGAGTTTAAAACTGATAAATGACGTTTAAAACTCTTGAAAAGACATATTATTAGGTGGCAAGCCTATTATTTCAAAATTTTATAATTTTGAAATTCTGACAATGGATTCGGATTCAGCGACCCATTTTTGGTTTACGATTTTTTTTTTGCCAGCCCCGAATTCATAAAACTACAAAAAATTAAGGTGGCAACCCTATCCACCATCTTGAATTTTAAAATTCTAACTTTAGATTCGAAATCAGCGACCCCTTAACACTGATAAACGACGTTTAAAACTCTTAAAAAGACATATTATTAGGTGGCAACCCTATTATTTCAAAATTTTATAATTTTGAAATTCTGGCAATGGATTCGGATTCAGCGACCCATTTTTGGTGTACGATTTTTTTTTGCCAGCCCCGAATTCATAAAACTACAAAAAATTAAGGTGGCAACCCTATCCACCATCTTGAATTTTAAAATTCTGACTTTAGATTCGAAATCAGCGACCCCTTAACACTGATAAATGATGTTTAAAACTCTTCAAAATACATATTATTAGGTGGCAATACTGTGGTAACAATTTAGGTGGCAACCCTAACCTCCATCTTAAATTTTAAGACTGTGACATTATATTCAAAATCAAATCCGTTGTCAGAATTTCAAAATTACAAGAATTCGCAAAAATAAAAAAAAATTAGGTGGCAACTCTATCCGCCATCTTAAATTTTAAAGTTTGACATCATCTTCGAAATAAGTTACCCCTAAAACTTCCTAAAACTATTTACTCTATTCATACTGAAGTAATCTACAAACACTTGAGTAAAAATGCAGTGTACGCGCTGATTTCATCGTTCGTAAGCTTACTTTTGTATCACTGCTTAGCCGAAGTTGAAATCAACCTGCAGTGGTACACGAGGCAGTAGCTCAAAATAATGCATAATTATAACGATTGCCGTTCGTGCGCTGTGGTTTATACACTTAATTATTTTATGCAAACATCTATACTTTCCACTGAAGTTGAAGCACACATCACACAGTGTTTGACTTTGGTACAATTGGCTAATGCAACATGCTTGATGTTGTAAGTGAGCTCGATGGCGTAGAATATGTTGCATGGTATTAATGATATTGAAGTCATACAAAAACTAAGTATGTACTGGGTGTAAAAGCAGTTGCAGTTCATCGCTGCAGGTCTCTGCTCTGAACTATGATTCTGCATATTTAGATTTACTAATTAATGACTTTTTGTCTAAAATGATTTTTGGCAGCACTCGTTACACTTTGCGACGCACAGTGCTTTGCGCTCATACAAATTTGGAAATAAATAGAAGGAGTGCTCCTGTGATAAAGAAATTTTGTATGCTTAGTAAGTTTAAGCTCTCTAAGAAAAATATTAAAAATGACTAAAATCAGTTAGTCCTAAAGGGTACTTCCCTTGGACCTATATTAAATTTTTACATAATTTTGTATGGGAGGTAGACACAAAAGTTGATCAATCTTAATAAAACTTGATAAAATGATTCAAATCGATTCGTTTTTAGGGGTATCTCTCTTAACCTATATTAATTTTTTTCATGATTGGAATTCTAAGCAATTTATTGATTTGGAGGTATATCCAACACCGATTTTTGCAAAAAAGCGGAACTAAGCGAAATTTATCTTTTCATAGCCTTTTAGATGAAGGTTATTAATTGACGCAGTCCGCGTAGAGTATACAAATGTGTATTTTACTTTTAGGTGCGGGCAGCTGCCTCACTCTCCTGACCCCCTTGCTTACATGTTTTCATGTTTGTACTCAAAGTGTTTGTAAAAGTTCTTTTTAAGGCTCCTCAAAGAGCTTTATATAAAAATTCCATACTAAATGAAGTCTTTAAATTTCAGCTCCTCTACATTACACAAAAGTTTAACTTTAAAGAAAGTTGTTTAAAATGTACGCTAGTTAAAAAAGAGTTTTTCGAGAGTTTGCTCTTGTTTTATTCCCTTTTCTTTGTTGAGTTTTATTTTTTCTTTCGTATTTATTTGAACATTTTAAATACCAAATAGTTGATCATCAATAGATTTTGTATAGATTTTTTTATTTTGTAGAACTTTTTTATTATTTTATTTCGACACTCTTAAAACATCTCTTTGAGTAGTGGAGTGTTTGATGTCGCATGCATCACAAGCTATGCTATTGAATGATATCAATAGCAACCGCTGCCTCCCCTGCCTCCACTGGCTCTTAACCTCATAAATAGCTAGCTTTGATTTTTGTTTTTTTTCTCCTTTTCTAATTTTTCTCCTTGCCTTTGAATTCTCCGTTTCTGTTTTGTTGTTTTTTTTTTTTAGAATTTGACATAAATAACATTAAAAAAAAATATAATATCGAAAAAAGAACTTGACATCAAATCAAATTCGTGTCAATCGTATTTTGTTGCTGTTGCTAACAGAACGTCAACATACTTCGCTTTTGTACTTTGAAATTCATAAATTTTACTTACTTATTTAGGATAAGTAATATTTAAGCTGAGTTATAAAATTATTAAAAGTCAAATTTTTAAGTCAATATGTATAAGTTTGCATAATTTCTGAGATTATCATGCGTTTAGAGAAAATTGTTATTATTTTTGCTGCTGAAGTTTAAAGCTATTTTTTTTTGTTTTCAGTCATTAAAATGGTTTGCTCGTTCCTGACCTATTAGCAACATATCTTGGAATCATCTTTATATCATTTCATCAAATTCTCACTCGCTCGCTTTCTCCCACACTCGCGTTTCTTTCTATAAGATTGAGCATAGTTTCGTCATCAACAACATTGCAATTTCGCTCATTCTCTTTTTGCACATTCGCCTAAAAGATGCTCAAGTTTTTGAGCACTGAGCGCTGTTCTCTTGCAAATCACTGCATGAATTTCTCACATTGACCTCTACCCTTTCTCCGCCCCTCCCTCGTACAGCTGAAGTCTTTTTGACTCACTCACTTCTTTGGCTCACTCATGAACATTGCAGTTGCACTCGTTTCAGTTGTTGCCACTTTTTGCTGACGTTGTTCAAAATTATGAATCACTTTGGCTTAAAATTGCATTGTGTGTGGATTGTTTTGTTCTGTTCGTGTATGCGTTCGTTCGTCCTTTCGTGTTAATAATCTTTTTGTATTGTTCAAGCATTTAAACTGTAACAAAAACAAGCTTATATGCTTTGAACTGTAAAGCTATAAAGCTGTTTGTGATTATTTGTATTAAAAGAGGCTTAGAGTGTCTTTAATACTTATTTAAAAAAAACAACAAAAGAGGCTTATAGTGCTTTTAAAACTTATTTAAAAAAAAAAAAAACAATAAAAGAACAGCACACGACTTACAGCTGTTTAATTTAAGTGAATTAAGTGTTTATCATGTGTCGCAAAGTGTTGCTGAACTTAATGCCAATTTCTTTGTTTCTCGGACGCTAATCTAGATATTGCGTGTTCTTCGATTTGGCGCACGCTATATATTTCTAGCAGTATATATTTCTTTGCTTGGCCTTGGTAAGCATGACTTTTTTGTTGCTGCTTTACTGAATATTAACTTAATTGTTTTGAATTTCGTAATTAATGTTAATCCCAAATTGAACGGTTTTCCTTAAAGTTTGTGTATTTACTAAAAAAATAGTTAGAAGTATTTTTTACAACTATTTGTGAAAAAAATAGAAAAATTGTGTAAACAATGTTTATCAAAAGGTGTCAAAAGATGCCAAAACCTAACAAATGGGCATGTTTAATAAACCGTCATTGCTTATATTAGAAAAACCTCGTTCAAAGTCAATATATAAATAATAGAAATAGAAGGCTTTGCCGAAGAATCATGAAATTTTGCAGTCATAAGTTCTTAAAAAAGATTTGCTCACACAAGGTTTCGTTTAAATCAGATTAATGACACGGCTACCTCCCATATAACCGAAATCGGTAATCTATTATGTTTCGCAAAGAAATTATTCATACACATTTTTTGCTGATAGGTATGTGGACATATTTTTTTTAAATTGATAAACCATATAACATTCTCACATAAGCGAAATTGGAAATCATAAATAAGTTATGTGTGCGAAATTTTATTGCGATAAGTTTTAAGGACAAATATGCTATATTGGTACAAATTAGTTGTGTATATCAAATTTTATTAATTTTATTAAAACAAATGTTTAGCCGAAATATATAAGAGTTTTGATTTCAGTTACATGGGAGATGCACGTGTTTGTATGGTGAGTTAGTTTATTTTTACACCAGTTTGTCTTTGGTACAAAACAATAAATGTGTATCAAATTTTATTGATCCGAATCACTTTTTAGGCGAAATATACCAGATTACCGATTTTTGTTATATAGGAGGTGCACGTTTACGGCGTTGATTTGGTTAATATTAACACCTATTATTGTTGGCTACAAAAAATATGTGTAAAAAATTTTATTGCAGGGGAGTTTTTTGTATACCGCTGACAAGAAGACGTGGCAGGTATAGAAAAGTATATATATATTCTTTATCAGCATCACCTCCTGAGTCGATTTTGCCATGCCCTGTCTGTCTGTCGACACGATTACAGCCGCAATTTTGAAGCTATCGTATTGAAATTTGGTATGTGGGCTTATATTTTAAACTTTAATGTAGATGAAAATTGCTTAAGATTGAACTTATTCATTCTTTTTAATTAACCGTTAAGCATTAAATTAATTGTTACTATAGTTTGTAAGATTTATAATCAGTAGACTGAATATAATAAACAAATAAATAAATAGTAGAAAAATGAAGATCAAGTTCGAGAAAGAGCAACATCGGATGAAAACAACGCCTACCTCCCATACAAAGTTGCTTAAACAAAACAAATAAAGTGCTAAAATTGGCACAAAAATGTATGTAGTTACTAACAATTTCACCATATATAAAAATAATAAAAAGTATTCACCATATATTTGAAATTTTTTAAAATCGTATAAAAACTATGCTAACCTCCCATACAACGTGACTTTATCAAATCGGTAAAATCAATGTAATGTCTTGAAATGTTGCACATTAGCTTTGGTCGCTTAAATTCCCCTTATAATTAATATTTGTCAAAATAATATTAAAACCACGTCTACCTCCCATACAAAGTTACTATTTGGGAACGGTTAAATCTCTAAAAATTCCACAAAAATTAATTTAATGAATTAAAACTATGCACATATGCTACTTAAAAATATTAAAATTTACTCCGAGTTTGAAATTTGACAAAATCTTATGAAAACTCAGACAATCTCCCATATAAAGTGACTTTATCAAAATAGCATAACTTTTATAAATTCCACAAAAACCATACGTGTGTATTAACAGCATATTTAAAACATAGTCTTTCATATCTTTAATGTGTTATGCATTTGAGTTTTTGGCAAAATTGGATGAAAATTGGATTGGGCGTGGTCCCAGCCTCTATACGAAGTGACGTCATCAAACTTTCAAAATATGCATAACTTTGAATATACTGTGAGGGTATTTTGACTTCGACCCAGTCGAAGATTATTCCTTACTAGTTTTTTTATTAATATAAAAGATAACCGATTTCCAGAACTGTAGAAAAATGCACTGAATTTAATTTTATTCACAATAAAGTCAAATAACGATATAAGAATCATTCAATGAATGCAAAATTGATTTATAAATAAAATTTTTAATTCACATTCATTTTTAAAAAAAATTATTAATTATTCAGTTCAATTATTTATTTTCGTTATTCAGAATAATAAATTATTTTTTTTATTCATTTAAATGCTATTCACAAAGAATGCAATTTACAAAGAATTTCAGAATTTTCAGTTATTCTTTTGTTATTCATTTTTTATTCGTTATTAATTTTTTATTCATTATTCTTTTGTTATTCATTATTCATTTTTTATTCATTATTAATATTGTAGTCATTATTAATTTTTTATTCATTATTCATTTGTTATTCATTATTCTTTTTTTATTCATTATTCAGTTTTAATTCATTATTCATTTTTTATTCATTATTCATTTTTTATTTATTATTCATTTGTTATTCATTATTCATTTTTTATTCTTTATTCATTTGTGATTAATTTTTTGTTTATGACTTGGGACTAAAATGAATAAAAAATGAATCAAGATCAACAAATTAATAATGAATAAAAAATGAATAATGAATAAAAAATGAATCAAGATCAACAAATTAATAATGAATAAAAAATGAATAATGAATAAAAAATGAATTATGAATAAAAAATGAATAATGAATAAAAAATGAATAATGAATAAAAAATAAAAAATGAATAAAAAAGGAATAATGAATAAAAAATGAATAATGAATAAAAAATGAATAATGAATAAAAAATGAATAATGAATAAAAAATGAATAATGGATAAAAAATTAATAATGAATAAAAAATGAGTAAAGAATAAAAAAGAATAATGAATAAAAAATTAATTAAAAATGAATAATGAATAAAAAATGAGTAATGAATAGAAAATGAATAATAAATAAAAATGAATATGAATAAAAATGAATAATGAATCAAAGAAGAATAATTGAAAATTCTGAAATTCTTTGGGAATTATGTGAATGATGTATTATTCTAAATAATGAAAATGAATAATTAAAATTAATAATTAATCATTTTTTTAAAATGAATATGAATAACAAATTTTATTTATAAATCAATTTTGCATTCATTTAATGCATTCTTATGTAGTTATTCAGTTGTACTTAAAATTCTGAATATGAATGCGGATTTTACAGCTCTGTCGATTTCGGATACACATGGGTAACGCTGCGCTGCGTTGCGCTATTGAGTTGAAGCACATAAATGCGTTAATGCGCTGACTCAATTGTTTTAAAAAATTTAACGCAATAGCGCAGTAATACTAATGACACTCTTAACGAAAAATGAAAAAATATTTTATCAAAATGTTAAACAATATATGGAACAAGTTCGATTTTGAAAGTACAAGCAAATGTCTTCTTGTTTAATGTTCAGCAGCGCTACTGTTTGTTTTTGCATTGTAGCTGAATATTAAGTTAATTGTTAAAAAATAACGTGGTTACGCTAAACTATTGGGGGTTGGAATTAGTTTTAAAGGTTTTCTAAGAGATGGCCTAACTATCAATAGATCGCATCGGGCACACCTGTGACTATATTCATTTCAAAGCACATTGTCTAAGCTTCATTTTTTAGTATGTGTCATTCCACTGAAGTGTAAACAACATATATTTTTTTCTCTGTGAACATGTCGACTTTCGTTCCAACAAAACGCAATTTGCGGGAAGGTTTACTTTTGTGCTTCCATTTGAAGAAAAAAGCGGTTGAAGCACAACGCACGCTTACTGAGGCTTACGGGGACTATGCTCCATCGATTTCTACTTGTGAGTACTGGTTCCGTCGGTTTAAAAGTGGTGATTTTGATACGGAAGGCAAAGAGCGTCCGGGCCAGCCGAAAAAGTTTGAAGATGAGGAATTGGAGGCTTTGCTCGATGAAGACCCGTGTCAAACCTTTCAAGAATTGTCAGAATCATTGGGAGTCGACTTATCAACGGTCGGCAAACGCTTGAAGGCCATGGGAATGATTCAAAAGCAAGGAAATTGGGTGCCGTACCAGTTGAAGCCGAGAGACGTTGAACGGCGATTTTGCATGTGCGAACAACTGCTTCAACGGCATAAAAGGAAGAGTTTTTTGCATCGTAATGTCACTGGCGATGAAAAGTGGATCCATTACGATAATCCTAAGTGAAAAAAATCGTGGGGACCACCCGGCCATGCATCAACATCGAGGGCCAAGCCGAATATTCATGGCGCCAAGCTTATGCTGTGTATTTGGTGGGATCAGAAGGGTGTCGTGTACTATGAGCTGCTAAAACCTAACGAAACCATCACTGGGGAACGCTACCAACAACAATTGATGCAATTGAGCCGAGCATTAAAGGTTAAACGGCCGGAATATGCTAAAAGACACGACAAAGTGGTTTTTCAACATGACATCGCACGGCCACATGTTGCAAGAACCGTCAAGGAAACGTTGGAGGCGCTGAATTGGGATGTGCTACCCCACCCGCCTTATAGCCCAGACATAGCCCCTTCCGACTACCACCTATTCAGATCGATGACGCATGGCTTGGCTGAGCAGCGCTTCACTTCTTACGAGGATACCAAAAAATGGGTCGATTCGTGGATTGCCTCAAAAGACGAATCGTTCTTCCGGCGCGGAATCCATATGCTGCCAGAAAGATGGGAAAATGTTGTAGCTAACGATGGACAATACTTTGAATAATATACATTGTACCGTTGTTTCTAAATAAATGCTCAAAAACCGAAAAAAAACCTTTAAAATTAATTCCAACCCCCAATACAAAACCTAGAAATTAATACAGTTTGATTGCATGATTGAAGTATAACATTTTTTAATTTTTTGTGTATGCTAAAGATATGATCTTTGCTTAGTAACGTTTTATTTTTGTTAATAACTTATTGTTTAAGAAATTTTTTATTAATTTTTGAGCAATATAAGTACTGTAAATCAGAATATTTTTTCAGAACTTTTTATTCCATTTTATTTATTTTTACTGAGTCAAGACAACTTGCGCTTGGGATAACTCGTTACTTCACCACAAAACTCACCGCATTCCACAATTTAGTGACATAACGCAACGTGCTATTCAATTCGAAAACAGCCTGCGCTGATCAACATCTTGTTAATATAGATATAATACCATTTTAAACTACGTCATGTCGCAATTGAGTTAACGCATTACGCTGATACAGTAACCTGCGCTTCGGTTGGTGTATCAGCGCAGCATTTTTTGCTGCGTTACCCATGTCTAATATGGGAGTTGGGCGTGTTATATGAATATTTTACGGGAACGAGACCATATAGTGTGATCGTCAATATAAAGTAAACACCAAATAGTCTTACACAAGATGAATGATTAATTATGTAAAGATAAATAATACTTATTGCACATTTGCAACTTCTTAGGTAAAATCAGTTGAACTCATTCTTCCCGTCATAGAATATATATGTCTTCCTTGCAGGAAGTCCGCCTTTCTTTGATTTTTCTACCAAGATGTTGCCATAAGTTCTGAATAGGGTTAAGGTGTGGGTTGATCAGGAACCTTAAGAATCCGCTATAGCAACCACATCTTCACAATTTTGGACGAATGTTTAGAGTAATTGTAATGTTGGAATATCCCATACCGTTATAAGCCCAGTTTATCTATACTGAGGGCAATATTGTCCTGTAAAATTTTAAAAGGTAGTTTCGAGAAAAACGCGTTTGAAATTTTTAAGTTAAGTTTCAGACAGTCTGATTGACAACACTAAAATTGCTATAAATTTCAAAATAATTCTAATTTTTTAAAATCCTTTTAAGAAGATTTTTTAAATATATAAACTGTCGAAAAATGAAAAAACTGGTTTTTTGATTTTTTCAATTTTCTACACTAGAATACTGCCTTAAGGTCTTAACCCATTAACCGCGGTTGCGTATCTTATACCCATTAAATTGCTTCTGCAGAATTGATCATATCTCAGAATTAATTACAGCTAAGTGTTTAATTGTTTGGTTGTTGTTTTTAGAAAACATAGAGCTATAAATTGTTAGTTTTCTATAATATAAATACAAATTCTAAATGTTTGATTGTTTAAATCATTCTTGATTTTAAAAACCAATTCTAGTTTGATAGTTTAAAATCGTTTATTGGGCTTTTAGGTCAGATTAGAACAATTAATTGCTCTAACGAATTTTTTCCAAAGAAACAACAACAACAACAACAACATTTTCAATATAAAAAGGAAAACATCACTAGCTGATTTTATTGCAATTTCGGCCCTGCTAAAGGCTTCATCAGAAATCTTTGTGATGCGACCACCGGGAATCGAACCTGGGTGTGGGTCGCCGTGCCAGCGCAATTTAGCGCACTGCACCACGGAGGCGATGAGATTTCAGTGCCAATTTCTCAGTTTTTCTCCCTTTCATACTTTTTTTCTGCTGTTTATTTGAGTTTTTGGAGTGTGTCAAGAAAATTTTACGTTAACTACTACATTTTCCAAGTCAAAAGTGATTATGTTTAAAAATCAGAAAATTTGTGTAATTATCGTATGTAAAAAATTTTATATTTTTAAAAAAATGTAAAAGCTCTCTTAGACAATTATAGCAACCCTTAGCAACTATACCTGCTATTGATAGAAAATTCCCGATATGAAACTGTGTCTTCCTTGCAAAAGGAATTTGTACACCTATAGAACACATTAACGACGGTTGGGTATTTTTTTAACCCATCTTATATCTCGACAACGGTGAAAGACACAAAGTTGAAATTTGATGTGGTAGTTCTTGTGATCAAAATAAGAGAGCACAATTTTTAAAAAATCGTACAAAGCGTTTGGAAGCCGCGGTTAATGAGTTAAGACTAGTTTGGTACTTTTCCGCAATACAAACAAAAATAGAAAAATAGCTTTTCTGACGCGTAAATATTGATATGTTTTTATTACGAACGTATTTTTACAATGTTGTTGCTTGTTTTTATCAAATATTTTTTAGTATTACATATAACTCCTCTTTAAAGAGGTGCTAATTCTATTTTTCAACTTTTAATTATTCATTAATAGTAACATAAAAATGTAACGTTAAGAAAAAAATAATGAGGTGTTTACTTTATTTTGACGCTCTCAGTAGCCCACTCGCTGTATGGGTGCGTTACTACATTTATGCCACTGAAAAATCAAGATATTTTTAAAAACCAAGAATTTCCGAAGAACATTTTTTTGTTATAAATGTTTAAACAATATCTCTATTTCTATACTATGTTATAAAAGGGTACTCACGTATGTTTGAGATCGCAAAGCTTGAGAACGGCAGGCGCTATTTCAATAATTATTTTTCTATTGGATAGCTAAGATACCCAGTTAAGACACAAGATATATAAATCTGCTAATAATAATTTTAATAATTAAATAAAACGAAAAGAGCGTCACCATACAATTTCTTTATTTTTATGCTTAGCGAGTAAAATCTCTCTCTTTTTAAGCTCTATTTGAGCAACTTTAAGGTGGTGTGCAACGCTAAACAGGTTGTGCTAACAACCCTGATAACATTTTTTAAACGTTGGTCAAAGGGGCGTGCCACCTCCCATACAACCCAAATTTGCTTTATATCAAATAGCTTTGGAGTTACAGGTCGCACATCCTTGGAATTCGGTATTCGGCCACAATTTGCACGTACCGTTTCCCTTATAACTTTTAATGGGCGTTGAAAAAGAGGGCGTGTCTTCTCCCATACAATCCAAATTTGCGATAACGAATGGCTTTACAAATATAGGTATGACACATGCTCACAATTCGGTATTCGACTGCAATTTACAAGTGTCTTTCTCATGATAACTTTTTATAGGCGTTGGAGAAGGAGACGTAGAACCTCCCATGCAACAAATTTGCGATACCAAATAGCTTTGAAGTTGTAGGTCTCACAGTCTTGGAATTCGGTATTCGACTACAATTTACAAGTGCCGTTCCCCTGATAACTTTTTATGGGAGTTGGATGAGGAGACGTGGAACCTCCCATGCAACCAAAATTTGCGATATCGAATAGCTTTGGAATTATAGGTCACACAGCCGCGGAGTCCAGTATTTGACCTTAATATACACGTGCAGTTTCACTGGAATCATTTCATGGGTATTGGACAGGGGGCATGGAACTTTTTCAGCAGCCCAAAATTTCGGTATAACTTCCGAACTTTAAGTCACACATCAATGAAACTTGGTACGAAATTACAATTTTAACTTTGTCAACTTATTGGTTGTACTTGAGCGAGAGTAAAATGAAAACAATAGGGCATTCCACGGGAATATGATTATAACCAATTTATTTATAACGCAATGTATAATAGTAAAATTTACATGATCGGTAAAAATTATTTAGAAAAAAAAAGATTAAGGTACTATAACAGTGTGTAGCTATAAAAAACACCTTTTTTTTTATTAATTTTTTTACCTATTTTTTTTTTAATTTTAATGATTTAAATTTTTTACATAATAAAGAATTATTCATGAGAAAATAAAAAAATTTGTTTTTGTCTTTATAGCAGTTGTTAATTTTCTACAGGTCGTTGAAGTTAGCTTCTGAAAGTAAAAAATCAAAGTGCATTCTTGAGTAAAGGGTTACAGTTGAGCACTCAACCTACGCAAAAAAAAAAAATAAACAAAAAGTGGCATGCGTTGAAAAAAAAATGTACAAAAACCTTCTTTTTTTGGCCGAAACTTTCAGCCATACAAAAAAAAATATAAAAGTTTTTTGGCTTTTTATAGGTGTAGTGCTTAACAGAGTCTATAAGAATCACAATGAATCAAGATTCATCGAAATCGATCAAGTAAAACTCCAGATATCTTAGAAGCTGATTCGAAAAACCTTTTTTCGAGAAAAACGCGATTAAAGATTTAAATGTGTTTAATATCACGCGACATATGAATATAATATATGTTATAACTTTTTTTCTATTTAATATTTTTTTCTAAAATTTTGACCTTAAAGAACCATATTCTAACGAAAAAAAAATTGATTTTTAATTTCTTACACACTGTAATAGTACCTTAAGTATTTTTTTTCACTATGACAAGTTGTTGTTTATTGTGAACGAGTGTACGATTCTCACCAGTCACAACACGATGTCCCACCAGTCACAATTTCTACTTTCTATATTTTCTTGTAGAAACTAAACATGGTGCTCATTTTTAGTTTCTGTTGAAGTCTATTTAATCATTTCATAGCATAGTAAAAGACATCTGGCTATGTATAGCATTTGCTCTAAAATCTCGGTTGAAAGTACAGAAGGCGGAAGTGAGGTATTTTTGACTGTCCCACCAGTCACACTCCTTTAACCAATGAAATATCACCAAAATATTTATATGAGTTATTTGTTTTTTTTTTTGTAAAAGCTTTAGAAGTTGGTTCATAATCTATTGTAAAATATCTATTTGATCATTATATTACATCAAAATACAAAGTTACGGGTCTAAACATTAGGGATTGTGGACTAAACTGTCCTACCAGTCACTATGGAAAGTACCAATAGTGACTAAGAAAATAAAAATAATTGCGCTCGAAAAAAATAAATTTTTCGTCGCATAGACATACATGTGAGTGAGATTGATTAGCATTTATTTTCAATTAAATATGATAACCCTTTCAAATTTGAAACGATATTTCCATAATTATTTGATATGGTATAAGAAATCTATTAAAAAAATGTTTAAACCAGAAACGAAAATGTAAATCTATGTATATAATTTTTGATCAATTTTTTCCAACGGATATAAAAATTATTTTTTGTTGTCTTTATTTTTTGATGATGTTTAAGATTATGACTTAGTGATTAGCTTTTCCTAAATTGAACAATTTTATTCAGCAAAAAATTATTTTCGATTAAATATTAAATGCTGTTTTTAATTTGTCATATGTAATTAAAAAAAATTCCGATACCTGGGGCCCTATTCTCTAACAGTGAGTCTTAAAGTGTACACTTTTTCTGACTAAACTCACCGACTGAAAACCAGTGAGTTTTTGTGACAGCCCGTGTACACTTTAAAACTCACAGTTACAGAATAGAGCCACAGCTTACAATGTTAAGTACACGGTTAAAAATCATGTAATAAAATTGAAACTTTTTGTACTTTATATATGACCACATCAGCTTTGGCTTCAAATCTAGTATTGGCAAATACTAAAAAATCGTTTGAATACAGCTTTGGTTTAAAATTTAGTACAAGCTTGGATTGAAATATATAAAAAAAAAAAATAAATTCAGTGAGATTCGAACCAGGGACATCCAGTTTGTAAGCTCACTACATTACCCGCTGGGCTATTGCGCTATGCGAAACAATAGGGTGAGGCGATTTGAACATCTTAATGGGCGCTTCGCGTTTCTGATTCTTGGAATTGTACTGAGCAAAAAAGTCCACTAGACCATACGTCTGCGGTGAAAATCGAGCTTCCAGATTTTGACTTGCAGTTTTTTCTCAGACTTTTGTCATGTTTTTTTTTTGGATATATTGGCCTATAACAGCCAAACCATTGAGATTTTCGATCCAATACTAAGACAAAAATCTCATTGGTTTGGCTGTTATAGGCCAAAATAACCAAAAAAAAAAAACGTAACAAAAGTCTGAGAACAAACTGGAAGTCAAAATCTGGAAGCTCGATTTTCACCGTAGACGTATGGTCTAATTCAGCATTGCAATATCTTAAATTTTAGGTTTAAATTTTAGTATAGAAAAGTTTTAACTATGGGTGGTGAGTTTTAGTGAAAGTTTAAATTTTAAACCTCAAGGTAAAAAATATGCAGTAGTATTTTAGCTGGACTAAAACCTATTCCAAGATTCTTAACTGTGTACATATCATCAGCGTTTAATGCCATGCCTGAAGATTTGCAATAAAAGCTTATCTACAGATGTTGGAGACCTCGCCGCTTAATTTCATTTTTAAATTTTCAAGTAATTCTTGGATCGATTATATATAAAAAAAAAATTGATTTTTCAATCTTTTTTATCAATTCATTTTGAAGTTTTTTTCTTCTAATAAATAAATCAGCAATGAAAAATTTAATAACAAAAACAATTTAGTAGTGGTTTTAAAATATTTTGATTTTTTTAAATTATAATATGATATAAATTTCTTCTAATTTTTGCCGCAGTAAAAAAACTCAAATATCATAAAATTGTGAACATTTTTAATTGTCTCGTATGATTGTCATTTAATTGATTTAATTGGCACTAATTTGCACTGCATAATATGTAAGTTGCTTATACATAATTTGTTTATCCGCTTTTTTGACTATCATTGTGTGTTACAATTATAAAATTGTTAACTTATTATTTAGTAATATTCTAGCATATTAGTTTTGCTACGGACCACCTGAATTATGCAATAAATTTGTGCAATGCTATGCTTAACATTAATATTTTATTTGCTTATTAAAATTATTGCTGCAGCGTTGCTGCTGATTAGCAAAAATTGTACATTTGAAATTTGAAAAAATCAACAATAAAAGTAAACCAAAATATTTTCCAGACTTAAAGTTATGATTACGTTTATAAAATTGTCATAAGTTATACAAAAAAATATTTAAGTATTTTGTTGTTTTTCTTACTGAGCACTATATGATAACTTTAATGTCATAACTTTACTGCTCTCTTGTATTTAATGCTAAAGGAAATGCCTTTGAACGCATTTGTACACCATGACGTATGAGCAACATTAAATCAAATTTATTGCTTGAACAAATCGTTGAAAGAAAAGCTGTTGCTTTGATTAGATTTTTCAAGAAAATTTTTAACAAATTTTTTGTATATTGTATTATTGATCTCTTCTGCTTTTGGCCCCTTATCCCTGTCCACTTGCAATTATTTGAAGTATTTGAAATGTTAAGCTTTTGCTTCAAAAATCAATTGATTTGCAATTAGTTACAATTATTGTAGAAAAAAAAAAAACAAAGCAAAAAAATCCATTTCGTCAAGCTGCAAAACGTCATCGACTGCATTTGTTATCGTCTTGGTGGTCTTTGGCAGCATGCTTTAGCCAACTCATGCCAACCCACTACCACTAGTGGGGGAAAAAAGTTTAAAATTCTACTCAAACCTTTTAATGTCATGCTTCGCGTTGTGGCTGCCTGTGTGGTTCTTTCATTACATACGCACACACACACACACACACACACACACACAGCCATAGCCATACGCAGATACCCATCAGACAGAAAAAAAGCTTTATAAAGTGCACAAGCTGCCTGTGTGTTGTTGGTTGGTGTGCTTATTAGGTGCTTGTGTGAGTGCGTTGTTGGCGTTGCCAGAATATGGCTGATGAGCGTAACTTAACGACTAACGTTACAACAACAAACAAAACTACAACAACTTCAACAATGCTCAAATGCACTTAAATAGTTTGCACAACGTTTTATTTTCTTGGTGATTTTTCTGTGATTTTTTTTTTCAATTTTTTTGTTGCCTGCCGCCACGCTACTGTCAATATTAAGACCATTGAGCACAATCACACAATCGAGTTGCAAATTGATGACACTCGACGTCAAGCAACGCTTAAAAGGCGGAAAATGTTTTTGCAAAATAAAAATAAAAAAATAAAAAATTCAAAAAATTGTGCATTCATCCACATCAGGGTTCAGGAAAATGTTGATTGTTCAGGTAGAGCGAAAATTAAATGGTTTACCTGATTGAACTTTTTTTCTTTTGTTTTGAAAACAACAATTTTAATCTCAGTTGAGTTGATGACTGAAACAAAATTTCTTCCTCAGACAGAATCTAGAATTAAATAAAGAAACTGGAATGAAATGAAATGAAATGAAGCAAATAATGAAAATGAAGAAGCTTTTGTTACATTGGAAAAAATTAAAGACCTCTAATTTTTGTTTTAAACCTTAAAACATTAATAATATTTAATATTTATTGAAATAATTTTGGACTCAGTTTTAAACTTAGCGATTGTTTAAAAAAAAAAACAATTACAAAACAGAGCAACAGTTTAAAAAACGCGAAAAACAAGTAGCCAGTTTGAAAATCACTGCAGTAAAAAAAAAATTTAAAAAGCAGTTTAATGCTTAAGCCAAAGAGCTTAGAAATATCAATATTATGACTTTGATAAGCACTGGAAAATGACTCAGAAATGATGTGAGCTGCTGCAGTGAAAGTTTGGCAAGCACCAAACTAAAGACATAGAACCGTTTGTGATTCACTAGAATGTCCATTTGGCAAGCACAAAAAAATTGACTTAGCAATTATGTGAATTATGTATGGAACAAATTTATGACCGCAACGTTGCACACTGGCTAATCGTTGGAAAAAATCTGTTTTTGAAACACGTGGTCAAAATAATTTTTTATAAAATCCTCCAAATTTGCAATATATTTGTCTAGCTTATATATACCAAAACGAGTTAAACAGAAAATTTTTTATGAAAATTTCGTAAATAGATTAAGTAGTATTTTTATTTTATTTATGTAGCTGCAATATTAAAGAAAACTTATGCAGTATATTTTTAAAGGTTTAATTAAAATTAAGAAAGCTATTAATTATTTTTATAGAGTACTAAAATTTCATTTATGCTAAAGTTTAGACATCAAAATTTTTTTATCTAGGGCTTCCTAAAGTTTCTTATTTATATAATTGTTGAGAATGGAGTTTATATTTTATAAAAATGTAAAAACTAGAAATAACTTCAACCAACTTGCGAAGTTATGAACGTTTTCGTGTACACTCAGGGAATTATTGAATTTCGTACACGGCTACCATAAAAAAGATGAGGCTGTAGTAGCCATACTAGAGTTATTATATATGAAATGAAGTCACCTTAGCTGAAAGTTTATTGCAAGCACTTTATGAGAGCTCTCATAGCCCTAATTGAATCTGCAATAATCATATAAAAAAACATAAATTATGTTGAGCGGTTTTTTTGAAAATAAGATCTGTGGTTACAGTTGTGATACATTCAGTATTGTGGCTACTGCAACCAACTTTTAAATCTTGCGTGTAGAGAAACTCCAATATGGCTATTGTAGCCTCAATACGGTTTTCACGCTTTTACTGAAGATACTTAAACCACAAAAGTTAAATTTCTTTATTTTAGTTTTGGCTTTGCAGCGTGCTTGTTGGCGAATATTCAAAAAAATTGTTTTTAAAGTTAATCGGTATTTACTTTGATAATAAATATTATGCCTATTATATTGAAAAAGGTATGGACTATTTTACAATACCATTGTCTAAAACTATTTGTAAGCATGTTTCAGATGCATGCTAATGGTTTGTCGTTTACAATATGAGATTTTTAAAGTTCCATAAAAAAAGTTAAAAAAATAGTTTGTAAAGTTCTATGAACAATTAAAATTTTATATTTATTTGATCAAGAAAGTAATATTTTTTCAAATGATTTGAAATAAAAATTTAAAAAATATTTTAAAATAACACTCTTATTAAGCAAACGGCATTAAGAAATTGGTGATAGCCTTAAAAGTGCAGAGGTAAGTAGATTAAATAAAAAAATTCTGACAACCTCAACATAAGGATTTATGGCTATCAAAACCGAATTCCTCTCACCATTCCAAAAGGTGATGTTATCACCCCTCCACAATTCATCTGTCAAAACCGAATTCCTCTCACCATCGCAAAAGGCGCTGTTATGACCCCTCCACAATTCGGCTGTCAATACCGAATTCCTCTCACCATCGCAAAAGGTGCTGTTATGACCCCTCCACAATTCCGCTGTCAAAACTGAACTCCTCTCACCATCGCAAAAGGCGCTGTTATGACCCCTCCACAATTCGGCTATCAAAACCGAATTCCTCTCACCATTAAAAGTTCTTACAACTTTCTGTGAGGTTGTCAAAACTGGCAGAGCATCTCTTAAACAGGAATCTAACAGCCCTTATGGAAGTTGTCAAAGCCTCGCATATTAAATTTTTTGAGAACCGTAATATTACGGCTAGAAGAAGCGAAGTTTTGATAGCATCGCCAGTTCTGTGAGTGTAGGCGGAACATGAATCTTACAGTGCTCTCGCACTGTTAAAACAAAGCAATCAGCTTTGACTCCACTACAGATAGCTTGTTGTCAGTCACTTTGCGCCCAGTTTGCATAATTTTTTGCGCACGCCAAGCAGGCTGCTTTAAATTGCTTGGTCAAAAGCGGCTTTTAACAGGACTTCTGCCACATAAGCCAATCTTTCGAAGCCACCTGCGTGCAGTTTCGATGCTGATATATAAGTCATGCTGCTTTTTTAGGTATGTCCGGATAACCATTTCACTTATGAAAAATGAAGCGATCCTTTAAGCTTATCCTTTAAATTAAGTTATCTGGCCGTTTGTCTGTGGCTCGTTTAAGTTCTGATCGTTTGGTACTTTCCAAACAATCACCATCGACATTTTTTTTTATTAGTCTCACTATAGTTGAATGTGAGTAACCTAATTTACAAGAAATTTGACAGTAGGATACACTTTCTTCTAAAAATGTAATAATTTTCACTTTTTCATCACGTAAAAATTGTCAAATCTTCCGTGACATGTTGCTTGTTTGCAATCAAAACTGTTTTTAACGTCGCTTTTTGATTTTTTAGTCAAAACTGCAGTATTTACAATGGCAATCCAATATGGTATGAAATGGTATGAATACGATACGAACACGATACGAATATGGTATGAAAATGGAACGAATATGGTACGAATACGGTACGAATATGGGTAAAAGTTTTTCAGGTAAATATGTGTAAAATTTCCAAACAATTACCATCGAAATTTTTTTTATTAATCTCACTATAGTCGACATTTTTTTTATTAATCTCACTATAGTTGAATGTGAGTAACCTAATTTACAAGAATTTGACAGTAGGATACACTTTCTTCTGCAAATTTAATAATTTTCACTTTTTCATCACGTGAAAATGGTCAAACCTTCCGCGACATGTTGCTTGTTTGCAATCAAAACTGTTTTTAACGACGCTTTTTGATTTTTTAGTCAACATTGCAGTATTTACAATGGCAATCCAATTTGGTATGAAATGGTATGAATACGATATGAACACGATACAAATATGGTACGAATATGGTATGAAAATGGAACGAATACGGTATAAATATGGTACGAATATGTGTAAAAGTTTTTCGGGTACATATGTGTAAAATTTCCAAACAATTACCATCGACCTTTTTTTTTATTAATCTCACTATACTTGACATTTTTTTTTTACTAATCTCATTATAGTTGAATGTGAGTAACCTGATTTACAAGAAATTTGACAGTAGGATACACTTCTACAAATTTAATAATTTTCACTTTTTCATCACGTGAAATTGTTCAAATCTTCCGCGACATGTTGCTTGTTTGCAATCAAAACTGTTTTTAATGTCGCTTTTTGGTTTCTTAGTTAAAAGTGCAGTATTTGCTATGGCAATCCAATATGGCATGAAATGGGACAAATATGGTACGAATACGATAGGAACACGGTACGAATATGGTACGAATACGGCACGAATATGTGTAATAGTTTTTTGGGTAAATATGTGTAAAATTTCCAAACAATTACCATCGACATATTTTTTATTAGTCTCACTATAGTTGAAAAAGAGTAACCTGACTTAAAAGAAATTTGACAGTAGGATACATTTCTTCAAATTTAATAATTTTCACTTATTCATCACATAAAAATTGTCAAATCTTCCGCCACATGTTGCTTGTTTGCAATTAAAACTGTTTTTAACGTCGCTTTTTGGTTTTTAAGTCAAAATTGCAGTATTTACAATGGCAATCCAATATCGCATGAAATGGGACGAATATGGTACGAATACGATAGGAACACGGTACGAATATGCTACGAATATGGTACGAATATGGTACGAATATGGTACGAATATGCTACGAATATGGTACGAATACGGTACGAATATGTGTAAAAGTTTTTCGGGTAAATATGTGTAAAATTTCCAAACAATCACCATCGACAATTTTTTTATTAGTCTCACTATAGTTGAATGTGAGTAACCTAATTTACAAGAAATTTGGCAGTAAAATACACTTCTACAAATTTAATAATTTTCACTTTTTCATCACGTGAAAATGTTCAAATCTTCCGCGACATGTTGCTTGTTTGCAATCAAAACTGTTTTTAACGTAGCTTTTTGGTTTTTTAGTCAAAATTGCAGTATTTAGAATAGCAATCCAATATGGCATGAAATGGGACGAATATGGTACGAATACGATAGGAACACGGTACGAATATGGCACGAATATGTGTAATAGTTTTTCGGTAATATTGCTTGTTTGCAATCAAAACTGTTTTTAACGTCGCTTTTTGATTTTTTAGTCCAAATTGCAGTATTTACAATGGTAATCCAATATGGCATGAAATGGTATTATTATGGTACGAATACGGTACGAATATGTATAAAAGATTTTCGGGGTCGCTGAGTTAGAATTTATGTTAAAAATAAAATGTTAAAAAAGGGGAACTCAATAGATAGCCAGAACTAAAATATCATTGAATTATGTAGTTTTTACGGTCGTTAAACATTGTGAAAAGTTAACAGTACTAAGCGTGTTTAAAAATAACTGAAAATAGTACTGCACTGAAAAAATCACGTGTTTTAAAATTGACAACATATTTTTTTTTTTAAATAAACAATTAAAAAATAGCTAACAAAAACTTGATTTGAACACGGTGTATTTGATTTAACAACAAAAAATTGACACAACCTTGCTTTGTTGTACTCTCTATCAGATAGTAGCAAAAAAATGTGGAAAGGAGCATATGTTGTAAGTTATAACTTTTGGCCACTAAACCAGTACAAATTTGCCATAATGCTTTCTATGAATTTAATTTCACAAAACTGCATAAATTAAATTTTGCTTTCTTGCCAATGTCCTTGACAATTTATGTTTAAAAAACGGGCAAAAGACAAATTGCACAAAACTGAACTTGAAATATTTCAATAGGAATTAAAAGAAACTAAACCAAAAAATAAAATCCAAGTATGAATGTTATAGAAATATTTTCTATTCTTTTTTTTTTGTAAAATTTTTTCCTTTATTTTTTGATTTGCTTGTCTCCTTTTCGCATTGTTTTTATTTAAGTTTTGTCTACACCTTAGCAAACCTCTAACAAAGTGCACGTTTGAACTGTTAAAATAATGTCCTTGACATGCTATGTATGTGTGTGTGATTGTGACTCGGTTCTGTGTTACTGTTTTCTTGTTTGATTTGCTTTTGGTGGCTGCACAACACTGAATTACTCACTTTGACAGACTTTTAGTTTTATGCCTTTACTTTTATTATTTCTTAATATTTTGAGGTACATTTGAACTTTTTCTTGCATTGTTTTAGAACGTTAACCATTGCGTTTATTAAAAACGTTTATTTACAACAGCAAAAAAAGTTTAGAAAACATTTGCATTCATTTAATTAAAATCTTATAATTCACAAGTAGTTTCTTCACAAACATTTGCAACATTTACCAATTTTTTTTAGAATTTTATTTATTTCAAAGTTTATGTCAACATACTGGTTTTTGGTATAAAAAAAACTGGTGAAGCTGTAAAATCTTATAAAATGTATTAAGTTAAAAATGCCTAAAACACTAGGGCGTATGAGTAACAAAAATTCAAGTATTAACGAAGCTCAATATTAATTTAAAACCATAAAGAATTTGAATGCTTTTGACATGATTGCATACTTTTAGGTGTTTTCTATTAACATTATTTGTAATTGCTGACATATCCTCTGCACGCGATGTGTAAATAATACGCTCATTAAATCAATATTTTGCTTACCATAAAAACTAGTCGAACGAAAAGTAATAAAATTAATTAAGTTTGCCAATATGTTTGAGTGTGTGTGCATAAATATATGTTTCTGCTGTAATCCCAAAGTTGCAACCTGTTTTTTTGTGCTTTTGCATAAAAATTCAGCACCTGCTTGAATGTGTTGTAGCAAACACTATAAAAAGTGTACAAAAATAAAAAACAACGAAAAATACGAATAAGAAACACCAACAACAACAAAAACAAGGGTTATAAAGTAAAGCGAAACTTAACGAAAAACTGTTGTAATGCATCAAAAGTTTCAAGCAAAGCATCGCAGAAATAAAACAAACAGGCAAACAAGAAACTTGCAACAATAGTGGCAACAGCAGTTTAACTCGCAACAACAACACTTAAAGCTTGTTAAGCATTTATTTTTCTTATTCCTGCTATACAAAGTATAAAATATACATAAATAAAATAAATTTTGTAAGTATTAAGATAAAAATTTCGAGTGCTGCACGCGAAAACAATAAATATAATCACAGAATGCAAAAAGTAAGTAAGATGGAACGAAGAAGCGGGTTAAAAGCTTTGCATGCTTTATGTTAAACTTCTCGCTGTGTACATTGTTATTGAATGCATAAAAATTTCCAAAAAGAAAGCTTTTAAAAGGAATGCATAAAAATTTCCCGAAAAGTAAGCTTTTTAACTAAGTGTCGCCAGCTTAAGAAAAACGCCTTCTTCAAGTGGTTCACGCTCAACTTTGCCAGGCAACAGCAAATTTTAAAGCAAAAAATGTTGCGTAAATAAATGCAACATATTGAATGAGCATTCATTCATTCAATCAAGACATGCACACAAAAACGTTTCATTTCGTTTTGTTCTTTTTTTTTGCAATTCATCACGAACAAGTTGATGTTGAGCAGCACATAAAACTAACTGCAACATGTTTTAAAAAAAATATGTTCAAATTGAAATCTTTACATCAACACTTGCAATCAGCGAGCGAGAACCTAAGCGAGCAAATGTTGATCCAGCTCAATGGTGACCTACCCACGCAATCGAGGCACGCGTTGCAAAAAAAAAATATTAAATTTGTTGCATGGTTTTCCCTATTTGATAGTGTTTGTATTCTGGCAACTCCGGTTTGGGCCTGAGTTTAAAACTTTTTGTGCCTCCTCACACTAAATTGCACATGAGCAGAAACTCGAAGAAGATGAAAATCGCCAAAACATTCAACAAAAAGTTGCAAGTTGGAAAAGTTTTTGTGCAACAGCAACAAACAACAACAGGCAGGGGCAACGACAAGCACCGAAATTACAAAACATTCAGAAATCAGCGGAAATTTCAAATTGTGTAGAAATAAAAAGCGAAACACAAAAAGCAAAAGTAACCAAAAACTTTTTGTAGCTGCAGCGAATAAAGAAAAATGTTGAAATTAAAAATAGTAACAAACATTTAATGGCTGTGTGTGTAAAAGAAAAACTCAAAGAGCTTTGAATAAATTTCGGATCTTTTGGAAGAAAATATAAAATAAAATTGAACCAGGTGCAGGGACATGTCATTTTTTTTCTGCTGCTTCTAAGACATTTCCTGCTTACTTAAAACGTCCATTTATATTTCCTGAATTCCAATTATGAAACGTTTTTATCACATTTTTTCGTCATTTTTCATCGTTTATAGTTTTCAGGTAATTTTAACTATATTTAGGGCATTTTTTGGTCATTTTTAGAGACTTTTTAGTTTTTTTTTTTGTCATTGGGCATTTTTAATTTTTAGAGCATTTTTCGGTTCTTTAAGGCCATTTTAGGGAAATTTTTTTAATATTTTTTTTGTTCTTTTTTCGTACTAAAAAATGTCAAAATCCAAATTTTTAAACATATTCCTTTAACACAAGAGTCCCTTCAATCAAAAACATTACTTCTCGGCAAAGGAGTAGCTTTGTTTATAGACTTCGATGAAAAAAAAGCTCTGCGCGTGGTGAAACTGACGAAAGAGTATGTAGAAAAATGAAACAAGTGTTAGACAAGTGTTAGACTCAGGATATGCTAGTATAAAATAAATTTTAATTTAGTAGTGTTTTATTTTTAAGGCTTAATTTTTTGTTTATTTTTTATGTAATTGTTTGCGTTTTTTAGGTAATTTTTGTCAGTTCTTAGGTAATTTTATGCAGTTTTTAGGTAATTTTTTTTGTAGTTTTTTAGGTCACCAAAATCCAAGCCCTGCTAATGACTAATAAAAGAGATTCTTAGAATCAGCAAGAATACAATTCACTTTACAATTCTAATACAAGAATCAGATACTTAGAATTTTTTAACAACATTTGTTTTCACAAACATTCAAATTTCAAAACCGGTGTTGCGATAAAGTTTTTAAAAAACTCAAAATATTTCGACATGAAAATTTTAAAAATTTAAGGAAATTTATTATCACTTTTACAAGCCAGCAAAAAATAAAAAGCTTTTACAAAATCCTAGAGTCAAAGCTGTTTAAAGTTAATAACATTAATCAAACCCTCTTATAATTTCCCATATCCTTACAGAATGTCCTCTTCTTAATACTAAAAGACTAAATTACTTTAAAAATTCAAATCCTATAGATCTTCTTTGTGAATTTAGTCATCAAAACATACGAAGTTTTTAAAATTTTTTTAAGTAATGTCCAAATACGCAATTTGATTAAAAAATTTATCTGATAGAGCCGATAGCCCTGGTTTTAAAATTTAAATTATAACTAAATTATTTATTTTTAATTATTTAAATTTAAATTATAACTAAATGTAATTAAATAAATAAAACAAAATAAATTTTAAAATTAAATTTATTTTTGGAAACGATTTTAAAGTTAAGTTTTGGAAGAATAAAAACGCTTTTAAAAGGATTGTAGAATAAAGCTTTTGTGTTGCTTTTAACATTAGTGTTATGAAAAGTCTTTATAAAGTTGTCGAAAAGCTTCAAAAAATAACATTTCAAACTGCTTTATGCACTTATTAAGATCCTTGTGCTCCTTTTAACTTTAAATAATATAATAAATGGTTGTGAGCTGTTCAAATGAAGAATTTGAAAGTAATTTTGCAACCAACTTTTGGTAAATCTTTTCAAGATGTTTTTTAAGTAAAGTTTTTTAAAAACTGTCAGGCTTTTTAAAAAAAATATTAAAAAAATTTACAAATTAAGAAAAGCTTTAAATGACAAACAAATTTCAAACATAAATGTTTGAAAAGCTAAAAAATATTTAATTTATTTATTTATTTGAGTAATTTTTTTGCATACGGTCTCACGGTTACTTATCGACGAAAAAAAATCCTTCTTATCTTTATTCAACATCGCCAAACACGATTTGTTAAACTTTGTCAAATGCTTTCGAAAAATCTAATATGCTGAGTAAAGACACATAACCGGTATCAAATGCGAATTTCTTATGTGCTAGTTTAAAACTTATGAATCTGGCCAGCTGCCAAAATTATGCTCTTACTTCTACTTATTTCAGGGTCCTTCTCAAGCAGTAACTTTCACTAAATTCTATTTCTATACAATGTACAAAAAGCTTTCGAAATTTTTTTAAACTTTGTAAAAATAAATTTTGTAAAGCTTTAAATATATATATATATACTTTGTGAAGTCTGAAAAGTTTAAAAATCGTTTTATATAATTGTTTAAAAGCTTTCAAAGTTTTTAAACTTTGTAAAGCTTTCAAAATAAGCTTTTAAAAGGAATGCATTTGAACGTAAAACAATTTTTAAAAGCGTTTTTTAGAAGCTTTGTATAATTTTTCGAATTAATGCTTTTAAGCTTCTTATATATACAATAATCTACAGTAATAAAACTCATTTTCTGTTTGTTTGTTTGTTTGTTTGTTTGGCCTTTATACAAATCTAAACGGCTCAACGGATTTCGCTCAAACTAGGTAAACATATTTATTTATTTATTTATTTATTCGTTAAGCTTAATACAAGCTGTATAACTAAGAACTAATCTTATTCTAACAGGGTCTTAACTTATTCTAACAGGGTTTATTTATTTATTTTTTTTCTCGTGTTTTAGTGTTCGAAAGATATCCAATTCGTGGTGGGCGTAATCCGCCCACCAGAAAAACGTAATTATAAGAACTCGTCAAAAAGGAAATACGGGGAGAAAAGAAATAAAGGGAACTTACAATAATTAACAGGGAATATGTATCATATCTTAATTGTAAGAAAAAGATTATAGAGGGGGGAAAAATGGCGTTGGAGTTAAGAAGAAGTGGCGTTGGAGTTTAGAAGGGCATTTCGGAGTCGAGATCTGCTCAGATGAAAATCAAATTCGCTGATCAAATTGTTAGTTACACGAAGCATCCTGGTTACAGGTTCACTGCAACCATAGCCGGTACGATGGAAGTTGAGATGGAAGAGAGGAATAGACCTAAGGTTACGTGGGTTGGTATTAAAGGATATTAATTGGAGTAGTGCAGGGCAGTTAATGGTACCGCATACAAGTTGATGAATGAAGAGTGCATCTGCAACTTCTCTTCGTTTTGCAAGAGATTGCATGTTAATCAACTTAAGGCGGTCTGCATAAAGAGGTAAGTTGAAACTGTCAGAACCGGGAAGACCGCGTAGTGCGAACCTAATGAATCTTCGTTGAACGGCTTCGATTCGCACAGAATGGATGTTGTAGATAGGAGACCAAACCTGGCTGGCATATTCGAGGATGGGTCTAACAAAGGTAAGGTAGAGAGATTTAGTAACGTATGGGTTGGAGAATTCTCTAGACCAGTGTTTCACAAAACCCAGTACAGAATTGGCTCTACTAATGATATTATCAATATGAGACCTAAAATTAAGTTCCTTGTTACATATTACACCTAAGTCCCGTAAAAAGCTTACAGGAAGAACTGGCTTGCCGAGTAAGTAATAAGTTCTTGGTGGAAGCTGGAGACGCTTGCGTGAATATGTAATAGCTTGACATTTACTAACGTTGAGCTCTAGAAGATTTTTTTGACACCAAGTGGAAAAACTAACTAGATCTTTTTGAAGATAGTGAGAATCGTCGTTAGTTTGTATGCGCCGATAGATTTTCATATCATCAGCATACACAGAGAGATTGGATTCTTTGATGATGCCATCTACATCAGAGATTGTTAAGACAAACAACAAAGGACCAAGGTGACTACCTTGTGGGACACCAGAGGTAGCTGAAAAAGAATCTGAATTGGAAAATCTAAAGATGACATTATAACGGCGTTCTTCGAGATATGATTTAATCCAAGATATAAAGAGTGATGGAAAACCAAAGGCTTTAAGCTTAAAAGGAATGATAGTGTGTGAGATTTTGTCGAACGCTTTACTAAAGTCGGTAGACACTACATCAACTTCGTACCCGCTTTCCAACGAGCATAGAGCGTTTGAAACAAATTCTGCAAGGTTAGTGGTAGTCGATCTTCCCTTGAGGAAGCCGTGTTGGCTAGGAGGAAAAATAGATTTGCAATGGAAAAAGAGAATGTCATAAATAATGCTTTCAAACATTTTTGGAGTACATGAAAGTTTTGCAATAGGTCTGTAATTGGAAATATCATTTCTCGGTCCTTTCTTATGCAGAGGTATTATGTATGAGCTCTTCCACAACTTAGGGAAAACGGAATTAGAAATAGAAAGTTGAAAAAGAGCCAATAGGGGATGAGCCAACACGTCCGCGAATTTTTTTATAACAATAGCAGGCAAGCCATCGGGTCCTGGAGAATAATCGTCCTTCAGATTATTTATCTTTTCTAACACATCAGCTAGTGTAATATCAACAGAAGTCAGCGACGTTTGAGGACAGTCCCTTAACAAAGAAAAATACTCGTAGTCTAGTTCGTCGCTATGATTAGTGTATGACTGACTGAAAAAATTTGCAAATAGGTTTGCAATTATTTCCGGGTTGTCTGAGGAGATGTCCGAAAAAATAAGGGTAGATGGGTAGTTGTCAGATTTTCTTTTATTATTTATAAACTTGTAGAAGCTTTTAGGATTCGACAGCAATTTAGTTTGAATATGAGCAAGATAAGACTCGTATAGCGTTTCACAGAGTGCGGAAAAAAGGTTAAAGGCGTGAAGATAATTTGTGAGATCAAGAGAAGAACGAGAAATTAAATATGCACGCCATAGTTTGTTCCTTTTGTTGCGGAGTACACGTAGTTCCTTATTGCACCAGGGAGGACATGACGAAAAGTTTTTCTGCCTGGTGAAAGGGACGGAATGTGTGAAGCAGTCGAAAATTATGTCATAGAAGTGAGCAACTGCAGTATCAACGCTTTCATGAGCATTATCGAAGAGATGTTGGAAATCGATTCTACTGAATAAAATTTCTAATTTTACAAAATCAGTTTTCCGAAAGTTAAAGTGTACGAGTGCTCGAAATGTGTATTTTTGATATCAATGTTATATGATAAGGTAAGGAGATAATGGTGGATGGTACTGATCGAGTGTTGAAAGAAGATGGTTACTTGCGGAAACTACGCAGTTATCTAAATCCGAAGAAAAAATTAGGTCTAGTTATCTACCTAAATTGTTAGTAACTCCGCTCAACTGGTAAAGGCCGCAGTCTGAAATACAACTAGTAAAAAGAATTTCTCTTTCAGAGGTAGGATTTGAAGAAAGATAGTAGGATTCATATTAATATTAAGTCTATCCCAACTTAAAAAGTTGCATACTTAGTTTTCGCCACGCCCCCACCGAAATTTTTCAACTAACGGTAATTTTGTTATTATAATACTTTTTAGTATCGAAGTTTTTTGTGTATTTAATTTTAAAAAATTTTTTGTTATTTTGACATCAAAAACACTCACATATCTGTAAAAACGGAGAAATTTTTAGTACAACGACTTTTTCATAAAACATCGTTGCCTAAGAATGAGAAAAAAAACGACATGAAAATCAAAGTTTGGTCTTTCGATGCAAATATCTCCGCTGTCCTTTATATATTTCATTCAAATTTTTTTTGTTCAAAAGTTCAATAAAATCACTTCACAAAAAAAGGTTGAACTGTACCGTTAAGTCAGTGTATATATGTTTTATGAGCATGCCAAAAAAGGTCCAAAATATTGACTTTTTACTCAAAAAATGACTCAAAAATTGTTGCTGTTGTAAAAATGAAATTATTTAAAAATTGCACATCTGGCTACCTTTCATATGACATAGCATTTATTTGCAAAAATTCTTCCAGCTAAGCGAAAAAATTATTTTACTGTTTTTGTCATCAAAACAACAAGGTTACCTACCCCCTTTGATTTTTTTCGCGAAATTTATTTTTTCCAAAATGTTGTTTTTATATTTTTTTGCAAAAAAGTCAAGTCTCAAAAATAATTTATGTGAAAAAATTACCCCAATATCTCTTTCCAATCAAAAGTTATGGCTCAAAATCTATTTTTTCATACCAGTCTTTTAATAAAACTGAGTTTTGTTTTAAAATTCTCTATATAAATTGAACGCCCCCATTTATCTCTAAGAATGCAGTTGTGTGTCTAGAGTAATTATAAACATTTTGGTTTATATAAAATCTTCCTTATAGTAAAATCTACTTAGTTTTTTGGCTCCTCACCCCCTTCCTGTTAAATTTGTTTTGTTGTGATGGCTCTCATTTTTCTCACTATTGTGTTAACGTTGTCACTCAGTTCTTTATCAATGGCACTTTAAATGTTCTATATATATTACTATTTCATCGAAAAGATGACTGTGAATAAGAATGCTGTAAAAGTTAATATTTTCATGTTTAATGTGTCATTTGAACAATATTGTTGAAAGTCAAATTTCCACGCCAACTAAATGTACCGACATATAAAAGACAGCGAAATTTTGACATTTTAACTCTCCAATCATGGTTGTAAGCTTGGCTGCATTGAACACATTTTTGGTTCAGTTGCGTACTAACCGAAAGTATGCTGGAAAATTTTATAAACACTGCATTACCAACACGGTTACACGATATTATTGTAACAGGTTGCTGTATATACTATAATTTGAAATTAAAAAGCGTCTGCTTTCTTAACTTGCACCTTTTTGCTGATTTACATTTAGGGTATACACTTCAAGTGAGCGTCTGCTTTTCAATTTTTCTCCAAAATATTTGTCAAACTGACAACACGCAAACTGTTAATGTATTGAAACATTTGTTGTTGCCGTTTAATTGTGGAAAATTAAGAAAATAAGTGAAAAACTAAATTATATGAAATATTTTTGAAGAAGTCCTTCCAGGATGTTGTTTTTTCTCATGAAACACAGTTGCTTGTGCGCACTGAACACATCTTTTCTTCGTAAATTTCCCACGATTATTTTTCATCAACTCAATAGATGATGAAATTTAAGCAATCTTTGGAAAACCAGAAGAACAATTGCACTGAAATTTTCGTAAATTTGCGATTTCGGAAAATTACGAAGTGAAATGTATACCCTAATTAAGAAACGGCTGTACAATTTTTCGCTTATAAAAGGAATTCTGAAGATTACAGAAATTGCATCAACTATCAGACTCAGTTTATTTTATTTTTTATTTTAGACACAAACCAATTGTTATTTTCCAACTGGAAAAACTACTAAAAAATTTAGAAAGATTGGTGTCCATTTTCCTTTTTTTTACAAATTTGATTTCCATAAGCGAAGTGCAAGTAACATGTTTACAAGTAATCAGTAAATTCAGTTTAGAACTAAAAAACAGTTTTTGATTGTGAAAAAACAGTGATAAAATTATTCCTTCGTTAAGAAAGCACGGTAAATTTTTGAAATTATATTTTTATAGTGGTCTCAAACTTAAATGCAACATGTTTTTACAAAATTCCAAAATTTAAAAAAACATTAAATCGAGAAGTGTATATTAAAATGTTTATATAAATTACTCTCGGCTAACACCGGGTATATTTTAGATAGTTAGTTCAATAAAACTTACAAAGACTCCACTATCATATCCAATATCATATATCATACTCTTTGTAACACTTCAAACACGCCGCAAAACCACTTATTTGTTCCAAAGTTAATGTCCAACAATAATCTTACCACAATTCATGTAATTAAATGTTTTCTTAAACATTTTTAATTTCAGTTTTTTTTTGTTCTGACCACAAAAATTCAGTTAATCAGCAGCTATAACTTAGTTGATTGACAGCAAAATGTTGCAGTTGTGAGTGAAATAGTCAACGAGTTATATTTTTGGGTGGTGATAACAACCATCTACCCCATCGCAGCCACCCCAAAAATACAAGTCGGGAAATGCATTGAAAAAAAACACATTGAAAAGCTTAAACTTTTTTCTTAATTTCTCTCTTTTGTATGAATCGCAATTTAATGTTATGTTCATATGAATGAAAAAAAATATAAACATTTAAAAAGCTTGGATGCAGCAAATCATCTTGTTACAGCAAAGCATGCAACAAATTAAAAAGCTAAGCGAAAAAGCAAACACGTCTTAAGAAAACAAAAAGAAATGAAAAAAATAGTGAACAAAATTAAATTCTTTAGAAATGGCTAACGAGCACGTAATGTGCACTTGTGCGTGTGTGTGTTTGTATACATAGTGCTTATAAACACTGAAATGCACATACATATGTATTAATTTGTATATATTTATACACATTTGGTATTGCTCTAAAATACACCAATGTGTGATTGTGTGTGCGTTGAAGTTTTAATTTTCACAATAATGTTGTTTGGTTACATATGATTGGCGCCCATTTGGCTTTCTATCCTGGCCTTTTATACACAAACAAGTCCACATTTAATCATTGAAATAAATTACAGCTTAGCTTTTCTTTTTTTTTTTTTTTTGGTTCTTCTGTGTACAACAAATAGCTTTTAATTCATACGATTGTAAAGAAAAATCGCTTAAACATGCTTTAGTGCTGCATTTAATTTAAAAATAAGAACTAAAAAAATTATATAGCTTCTTACAGAGGAGTAAAAACTTATCGCACGTTCTGCACGGCGTATGAGTAACATTTATTTGTAATATTGCAACTACTTCTATGAACTAAGCTATTTTACACATCAACTGATGTGTAATTTCGAACTTGACAAGAAATACAATTTTCCATTTATGCTGTCCATCATGCGTGTTTGCATAATATTTTGAAAATTTGAAATTGACACACTTTGCATGCGATCCTTTTGCTTCCGTGCAGCATCACGAGTTCGCAACTATTTACATTGTCTTTCTTATCCAGCCAGCAGCAGCAGCAGTGCAGTAGCAGTAGCAGTAGCAGCAGCTACTGACGTATGAGTGACTTGCAATTAAATGCTGCGTATGCGTCAGCATGTGCATCAAAAAGAATTTATTGCAAAAGGAAAATAAGACAAAAAAGAAAAACAACAGACTTCTGAAATTATGTCAGCAACATATACACAGTATATCAAACAACAATAAGCACAACAACAGCAACATTTAGTGCAGCAGCTTCGGCTGACACTGAATACATTATGTTCTTGTTGCAGCAACACTCTTGTTGCATAAGTTTTTGATTACAGTGAAAAAAAATCAACATATTTTAAATGGAAATGCAATGTGTTCAACTTCAGTGTGTTTATTTTCATACAAAACATTGATTTTCTCAGTGTAACTCGGTGGTATCAAATATATACTGAATGTGTGCGAATAACGTGTTTCCTATGTTTTATGCACTTGCTTTTACAGCCATTTTTTTGAACTTTCTTCCGGTTATTATATAATTTTATATGATTAAAATAAAGCGGTAAAAAACAAAACTGAACTTAAAAGAAGTCTACTTTTAGGTGCTTGATTGTAAGAAAGCACTAAACATTTAAGTAGCTTACGTGTGGTTTGATTGCTTGCTCTATTATCAAGAAGCATGATAAAATATAATGAAATTTAAGTAATTTATTTAGAAATAATAAAGCGTTTTGTTTTTCATTTTATATCTCGTGCCTTAACCCTTTAATGACACAATTGAAAATGTCTCAAACTAAGACCGCTTTAACCCATTAAACGCGGTTGGGTATTTTTTTACCCATGAAAATGCTTCTGCAGAATTTATCATATCTCAGGATTGATAACAGCTAAGTGTTTAAATTTTGTATGTTGCTTTAAGAAAAGCTATAAATTGTTTATACCGAGTGTCAAGATATTTTTACGTTAACTACTAGATTTTCAATGTCAAAAGTGATTAACATTAAAATTCAGAAAAACTCGTGTTATTATCATTTGTAAAAAATTTTATATTTTGAAAAAATGTAAAAGCTCTCTTGGCTAATTTACCAACCATACCTGCTGTTGATAGAAAATTTCTGATATAAACTGTGTTGTCGTTGCAGAAGGAATTTGTGCCCATTTAGCATCAATCGGAAAAGCAGGCTGTGTTAGAAAATAAATCCAGAATTCAGAAGATTTCAAGGAAAAAATTGGTTTGGTAATTGATCAGTCAAAACCAGGATTTGGGAATTTTAATGATGGAAATAAAGCTGGACGTTTTTTTGAAAACACATTAACGACGTACAGAGGGGTATTAAGTCGATTTTTTGGCTAAAAATTCAAAAAATCAAATGGAAGCTACGAACTTTTTTGGATACCAGTTTTAAGTTAGTAAAATTTTGCGTCACAAGCAAAAAAAAATTAATACTTTAAGAGTACTAGTTCAGAAGTTACAAGCTGTTAAACTTAACTTTTTTTTGCTTTCGGTCACGTGCAGTGGAGAATCGCAATTTTTCAGCATTTTTATATAACATTTTTATTTAAAAAAAAAATTCTTTTTTGCAATATTTTTTAATGGAACCTTCAACTTCAGGTTATTATTGTTCTAACGCCACAAAAATTTATTAGATATAGTGTTTGAAATAACTTTTTTGTGTCTATTAAAAAATGTGTCAAAAAATTCCGATATTTTCCTATGCATGTGCAGTTAAAGTTTATTTTTTTTTGTGTTGTGTTGTCATCTTATAATGATTTTCTTTTAATATGGACTGTTGTTATAAAGTGTTTTAAAAGTTTGTTGTGCTATTTTGTGCGTTTTAGAAAATATTAAACTTTTTGAAAACTGCAATAGCTTTTATCAAATTAAGCAAGTGCAACTGCTAAAGAGTTTGTTTGTTGTTACTGCGCTGCTTATTTATTTGTTGTGTTTTTTTTGTGTTTTTGTTTTAATTTAAATTTTTTTCTTATTTTTCCTTCAATTTTGTAGCTATACCCTACAGTCTGTATATCTTTAATATTTTCATGGTAAAAGCTTAAACGTTATTGAGGAGCTAACATTCAAAACATGATGCGTCACAAAAAAAAAAATTCCCTGTGTGTATTTTCTGAAATCGTGTTCCCTATTATTAGGATTACCACCGCAGTAATTTAAATGAAAATTTGTTGTGACAAATCTCTTTTTGAATGTTATATCTTCAAATATATAATACACTTTTTTCGAAAATCTTTAATTTAGCTTATCGATTCTACTCGGTTGGAAAAGATGCTTGCTTCATTTGGCAGCTCAGCTGCCAGTGAAAAAATGGCTAATAGGAGATCAATCGGAAAAGCAGGCTGTGCTAGAAAATATATCCAGAATTCAGAGAGAGTTCAAGGAAAAAAGTGGTTTGGTAATTAATCAACCAAAACCAGGACTTGGGAATTCTAATGATGGAAATAAAGCTCGACGTTTTTTTGAAAATGCAAAAATAACAGAATTAATTACTTACCTTGATGTAGATCTCATTAAAAAAATTCATATTGTTTCAATAGTGATTTCATGCTGTTACGAAGTAAATATTGAAAAATTCCGTGATTTTGCGCTAGAAATAGCAAGATATTTTGTGCATATGTATCCATGGTATAATATGCCCCCAACTGTGCATAAGATTTTAAGTCATGGGCCTGAAGTCATCAAATATGCTTCATTTCTAATTGGTCAATTGTCCGCGGAGGCGCAAGAAGCTCGCAATAAAGACTTAAAAAGAATTCAGGGAGGATTTTTCACAAAAAACCAGCCGAGAAAAATTGCTCGAAGATGTTATCAATAGGTTTTTGATAACTTCTGATCCTATAATTTCAAGCAAAAGGAAATTACCTCAAAAAAAGTTGAAAAAGTTGCCACAAATGGCTGTAAATTTGATTGTACCGCCATTGGTGCCAACAAATGAAAACAACGGCGAAGACACTGATGAAACCGATGAAGAGAGGGGCGAAAGTTGTGATGCCAGTTTTCATGATCCATACGATGCAGTATTATCAAGCGGCAGTGATTAAATATTAATGAACGGCTCTCCGCCCTAACACTAACTTGTCTGGTTAAACCATAGACAGTATCTACAATATTTTCGTTTTTTATCTTTTTAAACATTTTTGACACTTGTAGTGTCATTATTAATAATAGGTCTCTTTTGCGGTCGCTCGGAAAGTTCAGCAGACTCTTTCCCACCCAGCTTTTCAAAATCATTATTTTCAAACTCTCCTAAAACTGTTTAAATTAAAGTTTAAATTTTGAGGCTCTAAAACGCAATGTAAAGTAATAAAATATAGCAAAACACCATAAGCAGCAAAACATAAAAAGTCACTTAAAAGGTAATCTACGTCGCAGCTACGTAGTGTGTTTTTAGTTTTGTCATAAAAAAACACTTGCTCAGCGCCAAGCTAAGCAAAACGTTAACACATAGCAAGAGCACATCAACGACTAAAACTTTGTGAAAAGAAAAAACAGTACGAAGAGACAGAAATGAACAAATTGAAAATATGTACGCAATCGGCAAAAGTATGACCAACGTTCGGCCTATATTCGGCCTTAGTTTGGCTGCTGTTCTCGACTCTTATTTGACCGAGTTTACTTCAAAACGACCGCTCTTTGAACCTTGTTCGACCTTTGTTCGATCAACGTTCGGTCGGTGTTCTCGATCCTTGTTTGACCCATATTATTTCATAACGATTGTTCTTTGAACTTTGTTCGATCGTGGTACGTCTGCTATTCGACCCTTGCCTAGCCGTTGTTCGGCCCTTGTAAAAAAAGTTTAGTTTTACTTTTATTTTTACTTATGTCTGATAATGGTTTGGTTACAAATATTTGTTATAATAGTTAATACTTTAAATTCTTATATTATTGAATCTTTGAAAAATTTTGAAAATTTGTATAATCTAATTTTTGACTATTAAACTTGGTAAAATTTAGAAATGTGTATAATTTAATTTTTGAAAAATATTGCAAACATTTTTCTGTTCTCGACCCTTGTATGACCGATATTACATTAAAACGATTGTTCTTTGAACCCTGTTCGACTGCGGTCCGACCGCTATTCGACCCTGCAATCCTTGTGCGCATTTGTTTTCTGAAACAAATAATTTGTTTTATAAACACCTTTAGGAATTTTTTTTGTAAGTTTTTTATCCAAAACTCTGTTATACTAAGTTTACATTGAACCAAATGACTCATTTGAAATGAGTCTTTCAAAAGTGTTTACTGTTGTAGTATCGTGAAAACGCCCTAATCATAGCATCCCTGGTTCGATAACTCAGCTTTTGACTTTAAAGTTGAGTTATCGAACCAGGGTATAAAGTTTGCAGCTTTAAAGTCAAAAAGTGAGTTATCGAACCAGGGATGCTATGATTAGGGCGTTTACACGATACTTCAACAGTAAACACTTTTGAATGACTCATTTTAAATGAGTCATTTGGTCCAATGTAAATGTAGTATTAGTTGTGTAATCCTTAATTTTTTTTTAATGATATATTTTGCCCTGAATAACAAATGCCTATTTTTAATATTCGTTATCCTTTTTACTTGGGTATATACTTAAAAATAATTTTTTATTGTTTTATTTACTAGTTTCGGAAAGTGTGAATTTCCTGAATTGGATAATAGTAAATCTACCAGAATGCATTGATACATCTAACTTCATCTAGTCTTCACATAATTTCGAAAATGTTGCTCAGTGTTTTTATTGATTTGAAACCTTGAATAACAGTAAATGACTACTTTTAAAGCAAATCTGATGATAAAACCCGTAATATTAATTTGCGGCTAAAATTACTCCTGCTGGCGTTAAAAAGTTTGACCACCTCAGAAAAGTACCCATAATCGTTATGCTAAGTTTTGTGTTTTGCGTTTTTTCTTTTTCCTAAGCGGCCACTTTCCACGTCATGCTTTGCCTTGGCTCGCATATGCTATGAAATTTTTAATAGCTAGCCTGCTGCACGTCCAGTCTTGTTGCCTTCAAACTCACTATTTTACAACTTAAAATAAGCACAAGACCAACAATGACGTCACACGCGCAGACACGAAAAGCTGGTAGGAGAGGAAGTGGAGAGAAGAGGCGATGAACAGCACATTAAAACTACTTATATCCTTGCATATTTTTTGGAGCTAAAAGTGATGCGCATGCATGACTAAAAACTATAGCACGCTCTCTCACTCTAAATGTAACTCAAAGCATTTGCTGCCAGTTTCACTCAGTTTTACTCCTTGAGTGTTTTTTGCTTTTTAAATATTTAGCGTTTGAGTGACGCTCGTTGTTGAGAAGTTCGATGTTTTTTTTTTTCATAATTATTCAGTGTTTTGCTTTGTTTTAATTTGTGTTATGTTTTTGTTAGTTTTCTTGCTTTACTTTAAAGCCAGCACCCTTGTTTTGTTTTTGTTTAGCTTAACTTAATTAAATGTATGACAAAACAATTATTTCTGACCTTGTTTTTCTCTTTACTCTTTCTATTTCTGTTTGCTACTTTACCCACTATATATTTTGTGCTGGTGTTTTTGCTCAGGTTTCCTTTTTGTTTATTACTTCAAAGTTTTTCCTAGTCGAATCCAGTCAGAAGGAAACTTTTTGTTGAAGCGAACATTTTTAAGTGATTGTATATCAGACACATTCTCGATAAAATACGAGAGTGCATTTGTTTCATTTGTGTTTTGTGCTTTATAACTGTGGTGTCTCGTGACGTATACGTAATCCTAAATTGCGTTTTTAATTAGTTATACATTTCGAGCTGTTGGTAAGTTTTACCAGCTTGTTGATTGCTTTAATTTATTTTTAAAGTGTCTTAAATTTCTTACCTTTGCTGTTTGTTTCTTTTAAGCTGGTTTCAACAGTGCTACACATTTTTATTTGCTGTCAATTGTTTTGCACATATTTTTTAATATATTCGAGGGTCATTTACGGTTGATTGTGTGAATGCTATAATTGATAGTTTAAGGGTTTTACTCACTCAAACATATTTTGGTTTATTATTTGTTAATCTCTTGAATGTTTTTTTTGTGTTTTTTTAGATATATTTTATTAACGATTTTATTTGTTTTTGACGCCTACGGCCGTTTTAGGGCGCGTTTATAGTGGCGACTTGTTGCTTTGCCGAGCCGAACCAAGATGGAAAGCTGAAAAACGCTGCTCATACAAGCATATGAAATAAGCTCAAAGTGCGTGTAGTGCCAGCCGAACAAGCAGCTTAAAGCGACTCGTTCGCTTGTATTCAGGAAAAATCCCATTCGTGGTAATTTTTTATTGATCTTGGGAATTTTTTTGGGAATTCCCTTGGTATTTTTTAATTCAGCGTGGTATTTTTTGATTGGCGTTTGAATTTAGCGTGGTATTTTTTAATTGCATGGGAATTTGGAAATTTTTTCTTAAGCATTTTTTTTTTTACTTTTATTAAGCAAAATCTTAATCATAATATTCGATGATCGACGTATACAGAAGAGTAAAGCTATAAGTTTACGCTGTACATTTCTTCGAACTTACCCTTAATATAAACGATTAAATTGCATATTTGTTTTAAGAACAAGTTTACATCACAAAATTGCATAAAAACTAATAGCGCATTCTTTTCTGAACAAAATTATGACCTTAAAATTCTGACTTTTTCTGAAAATTCTACATTTCTGCATGCAAGCGTTAAGCTTACAAAAATTATTTTTAAATTCCAAAAAAAAAAAGAAAAAATATTTTGATTGACTTTTCGTGGTATTTTTTAATACGTATGGGATTTTTTGTGGGATTTTTAAATGCATATAGGATTTTTGGTGGTATTTTTAAAACAAGTGGTATTTTTTAAAACAAGTGGTATTTTTTTTTTGGTTTTTTTTTAATTGCTGTTTTTTTCCCATGCTAAAGGTCGGTCACATATTTGGACTCGATTGGGGCACTCTAAATGGGTCAAAGAGGGTTTTTCAAAATTTGACCCTACGGGACAAAATCCAAAAATGGGCATTAGAATTCGTTTTAGAGGTATAGTTCCTCGGGCAAAGTTTCTTATTTTGATCCCTAGAATACGTTTTTCACTGAGCAAAGGGCGATTTTTTTGCCTCCCCACAAATTGACCCGGCCTAATGTGTATGCAAAATAGCAAAATAATTAGATGTTGGTCAATAAAGCTATCAACGAGTCTGTTCAATGCATACAAACAAATATTTACTAACACATATCAATGATTGCTGTCCAATGATTGACCATGTTAGGTCCACATTCGAGCAAATGTTTAGGAAGCTTTTCGATGAGTCGCTTTCAGCCGATTACTTATTTTCCCACTATTTTTATGTTGTTATTTTTCTGTTCTGTTTAAAAAATAATTTGAAATAACGCAGCAAAAAGACAACAAAAAACAGCACAAAATTGCAAAAAAGTCGAAACAAGCTAAGGCAGCGAGTGACTTAAAGCGACTTACAGTGGCTTAAAGTGCGTTTAAGCATATTTTTTTCATATTTGTCTCTTCACTTGTTGTCCGCTGGTTTGAAGAAAGCAAGAAGCACACACGAGATCACATGATTTGTTTGATACTTCGACTGCAAAAATAAAAGAATTAAAAAAAAACGTATTATATACAAATAAACACAAAAAATAGTCCAAAACCAGCTAGCTGCAACAAGTCAGTGACTTAAAGTGACTTAAAGCGACTTACATTGGCTTAAAGTGCGTTTCAGCATCGTTTTGTCGCATTTTAGTCTTTTTTCTTGTTGTTCGCTGGCTTAAGCTAAAAGCACACTTGAAATAACGTGATTTTTTTGATGCTTCGATTGCAAAAATAAACAAAAACTAGTAAGGAATTATCTTCGACTGGGCCGAAGTTAAAATACCCCCACTGCCGAATTAGAGTATATATAAAGTCTTAAGCAAACTGTTAAATATATTTAAAGAGATTTTCACGTTTTGGTTAAGTCACTTTGCATGGGAGGTAGGCGTGGTTTTTATCCGATTTTTACAAATTTAATACTCAAAATAAATATTCTATATTTAAGACACTGTGCGAAATTTGAAATCATTAAATTGATTTTTGAGGAATTTAAAGAGATTTTACCGTTTTGGTTAAGTCACTTTGCATGGGAGGTAGGCGTGGTTTTCATCCGATTTTGCTCAGATTCGAACTTGACTTCCATTTTTGTATAAAAAGCTTATATTTTGAATTTCGTTATGATAGCTCAAAAATTACGGCTGCTATCGTGGACACAGAGGGACAGACGGACAGACGGACATGGCTAAATCGACTCAGGAGGTGATGCTGATCAGGAATATATATACTTTTCTATACCGGCCACGCCTCCTTATCGGCGTTACAAACGGAGTGACAAAATTAATATACCCCCATTACGTTTTTTTAAACGTAGGGTATAATGAAACGCAATATATCCAAACAAACCCAAAGTAGTTTGTTATATTCAAACAATATATCCAAAAAAACCCAAAAACCATCTGCAACAAGTCGGCGGTGGTAAGCTTGACGCGCTTTCAGCTCGGCTCGGCTCGGCAAAGCAGCAAGTCACCACTATAAATGCGCCCTTAAAACGTGCGCTGAAGCTGAAGATGATTAACGATATCTATTAGAGAAGCTTTATTGAGCTGATATATAGTATATATAGTATATATAGTATATATAGTATATATAGTATATATAGTATATATAGTATATAAAATGCAACAAAAATAAAAACTGTGTGAACAAGTTGGCAAAACATTTAAGCGCTGAAAAGTCACTTTAAGCATGAAATCAGCTTTCGCTATAAACTTTGAGCTGTGCCCCATATGATTTTAGTACCTTTTTGATGTTTTTACATATAAATATATTTAATTCAAAATTAGGTCTTTAACTGTTTTGCTCAACAGATAATTAAAAAGTAGCCAATCAAGAAGTAATGCTTATTCTTAAGCGTAACGTGTTACAAGAAGTACCAATGACTAATAATGTTATGAAGCAGCTTAAATTAAGACTTACTTGTGCAAATTGCATGACAGTTTTTAATGATTACTCTTGCACAAATCCGCCAATTTTATTCCGACACTCAACACTCATTACCATACACATACACATATACACTTGAATTCACCCACATAGATTATGACACATTCTTATTAACCTTGGCTACTTAATTTTCATTCATATAAAGTAGCCAATTATGAAAACATTTAATTGCAGTCATTCGCTTACTCGCTAACTGGCTGACTGACTGACTGACTGGTTGACTGTCTGACTGACTTGCAACGTACTGCACGACAACTTTTCACAGGCATTTCCGTTTCCGTACTCGTTCGTATTCGTGCACCAATTGTGTGCAATTTTTCCCTTAATGATGTCAATAAATGTGTGAAGTTTCTCAGCTGCGGCCATTTTGGCGGCACACCTCGAAAAACTTGCTAACCATGAACCTTGTAACGATGTTACTTGTGCCTACCCATGAGCTTATTTTAATTGCCACTGAGTTATCAATTTATATGCTTGGCCATCTGCCTGCTCCGTGGACAACGCGCGTTGCCAAATGCTGTGCCTCTTTTGCTTTTTTTTTTCTTTCTAATTATTATCCGCCATTTCAGCTACTTACACTCCGTTATTTTGCATTTATTTTTCATAAATTATGCCATTACATTACATTAACCTTAAGTAGATTACTGTAGCAATAATAGTTTTGATAATTTTAGTTTTATGCGATTAAGTTATAGTTTGATAGTTTAATTGTTTTTGTGCTAGTTGTTTATTTTCTTTATCATGCTCATTAAATTTTCTATCTTTCAATCTTTATCTGTATATATATAGATCTTTTTCTTCATATGTAATTGTTGTTTTTATTATTATGATTATTGTCTTTTATTTATTTTTTTAATTGCTTGCTGCACCTGTGCATGTGTATTTTTATTGCATTAATGCTGCGCCTTGCGGTATGCTACATTTTGCGCTGCTGTTGTTGTCGTCGTTCTTGTTGTTGCTTGCTTGTTTGCTGTTTACGTAGTATTTTGGAAAGCAAAATAAGGTTTGTGCGCATTTTTATTTAATATATATTTTTATTTATTTTTATTTAAGTTTTTCTTTTTAACTAGAATTTAGTTTTCAATCTTTGCATTCGTTAATCTTTTATTCGTTATTTATTTTCAATTCAAATGTTTTCCCAGTAGTTGAAGCAATATCTTTAGAATAAGTAATGAATTCATTCCATCATCATAATTAAATATACAGTCATGTGAAAATTAATAGGGACACCTATTATACAGTTTTTTTCTAAATTCTAACTTTGGACAATAACAGCTCCGCTAAAACAAAAGATACAAAATTTGTTGATATATCGTTTGATAATCTCAAAATTTTAGCTCCGCTGCAGCACATGATATGAAGGTGGTTGATATGTTGATGGAAAAGAAGATATTCTTTTCTAAAATACAAAATATTATTTTTTATTTTATGATGAGTAGTTTAGATTTTAGATCAATAATACTAAACACGAACCAAAACTGTAAAACACCCTGCATCTTGAAAGTTTTACAATGTAGGAGGAAACTCCATAAAGTTTTATACTCGCCATATCAGGAGGAACCACCACTCGAAGGAATTAATGCTATATCTGTTGCACCTTGTATGTAATTCATGCAGCTTTAAATATAAAAATACAGGTGTCCCTATTTATTTTCACATGACTGTAATATATATATAATATATATATATATATATATATATATATAATATAATATATATAATAATATAATATATGTCCTAATGGAAATAATATATTGGAAAAGCAAAGTGTTGTCCGTTCAAAAACAAATTTTAGAAATTCATCCAAATTCTTTAGTGGACTATGTTAGTATAATGCTTTGCTGGATCACAATGAATATGAAAAAGTCCATTCTACACATAATTTCACTTTATTTATTTCATCTTAAGTTTTTTGCATAAATATTTTTTTTTCGTTTCAGCAGTGAAAAATATTCGATTTGTATTTTCTGTTTGATCTTATGTATATATTACGCAAACGCAAATTTTGTCCGGTGTAAAGCTTTTTAAGTACAAGTCCAATCTCAACAAATTTAGTATGGTGTGCTAGGTTTAGACCTGTAGATGTGCAAACTGGACTTTTTATTTGTTAAAAATTTATATTTTTAAAGTTATAGCGAGTTAAAGTTTGCATATAATTGTTGTTATGCTGCCTTTTATCTTTTTAATTTCAGAATATGCCTAAAAATATGTGAGGTATTTAGCGCCACCTATCGGCTAATAGCTATGAAACTGTTATACTGACGAATAATCTTTTATAATTTCACAGCTAAAACTATAAAGTGATATATTCATTATCAAAGTGATACTGGAATGATTTCTTACAGTTGACAAAAAAAAAGATTTCTAAACTGTTGGTCGGAAAATTTTTTAATTTTAAAAAATGTACACAAAAATTTAATAAGAAATACCGCGTATATTGCAAAAAGGCCAAAATTATTTTCTAGTTTACTAGTATTCATTATTTTTCAAGACTGCAGCACATCTGCTAGGCATGAATCTATGAGTCGTTGGTATTTATTCTTGTGGAATGTTGTTACATCTGTTTTGAATGTTGTGAAGATTCGATGCACTATCCTTCTTAACTTTCCGATCTACGATACTCCATAAATTCTTTATTGGATTTAAATCAGGGTAAAGTGCCGGCTATTTGAAAACCCTGATATTTTGCTAGCTTAGGCTTGGTTTTTACTATGTAATTTTCAGTGGTCAGTTGTTGTCAATCAAATTGAAAATGACAATTTGTTGACATTTTTTCTACATTTGGCAATCTTGAAAAATTAAAAAAAAAATAAATTATTAAATGGAACTATGCAGAAAATGTTCTAAAGTTTAATTAAGGTGATATTTCAGATGATAAAATTGTGTGTCGTCATAAAAATGTCATAGTGAAAACCAAGCATTAGCCACTCTCTAACCAAATTCGACGTATGCTTTGGGTCATTGCAAATTTATACAAATATCGGTCTCTGATGTCCTTAATTTAATACATGAGTCCAACTCCGTAAAAAGAAAAGCAGCTCCACACCACAGATAACTTATCATATAGATGTACATTAGAGAGGCCTTTATTTTTTCGGAATTTTTTTCGAAAATTCAATAGGCCCTTTACTTAAAGGGTTGTGTCAAAAAAAAATAGGTTAAAATTTCATATTGTGCCTAGTCGGAGCCTGGTCAAAAAGTGCTCATTACAATTCTATTCCAAATCCTTGGAATTAGGAATTGGTAATTGTCCTCTTAATTCCTCAGGAACGTAATTGAAAAAAAGTCAATTTCATTACAGGAATTGTAATTGATAATTGAACACCTCAATTCCTTGGAATGGAATTGGGAAAAAATGGTCAATTCCATTACAGGAATTGTAATTGTTGATTGAACATCTCAACTCTTCAGGAATAAAATTGAAAAAAATCGTCAATTACATTACAGGAATTGTAATTGGTAATTGGACACCTCAATTCCTTGGAATGGAATTAAAAAAATTGTGATTGGTAATTGAACACTTCAATTCCTCATTGATGAAATTAGAAAAATTCTTCAATTCTATTATAGGAATTGTATTTTGAAGTTAAAATCTCAATTACTTTTTCATTTACTCAAAACTACTTCATTATTTGACTCCCTGTTAGTCGGTTCATGAAATATTTACAAATATGTAAATGTGTTGTCGAAGATACCAATTTTTAAATATAATACCACATTTGGAGTTAGAACAAAATATATTGCTGCTACGCTACCTTATTAAATCCCGCCGTTTTTTGCAAGGGGCATGGTATACAATTTCCACACCCCTGTACAAAATTTCATTAATCTACTAACAAAGCGATGTTTTCCCAATTCTATTCCTAAGGAATTGGGCCGTTCAATTACAATTCCCGTAAAGGAATTTACAATTTTTGTAATTCCAGTCCTGAGGGATTGAAGTGTTCAATTACTCATTACAATTCCTGTAATGGAATTGAAAATTTTTTCCAATTTCATTCCTGAGGAATTGAGATGTCCAACTACCAATTACAATTCATGTAATGTAATTGACAAGTTTTTCCAATTACATTCCTGAGAAGTTGGGATGTACAATTACAATGAGGTGGAATTGAATTAAAAAGGAATAATTACAACCCAGCTCTGTGCCTAGTTAAGCTTTGTTATGACTAGTTTAATTTATTTCGTAATAGAATTTACAATTTTTTCAATTCCATTCCTGAGGGATTGAAGTGTTCAATTACCCATGACAATCCCTGTAATGGAATTGACAATTTTTTCCAATTACATTCCTGAGGAATTGAGATGTCCAATTACCAATTACAATTCATGTAATGTAATTGATAAGTTTTTCCAATTACATTCCTGAGAAATGGGAATGTACAATTACCAATTCCTAATTCCAAGGAATTGGAATTGAGGCGGAATTGAATTAAAAAGGAATCATTACAACCGAGCTCTGTGCCTGGTTGAGCTTTGTTACGACTAGTTTAATTTTTTATGTTTTGAAAAAAAAAATCGCAAAAATCCAAACATGGAAGTATATATATGAAAAATATACACAGAAAAATTTTACCGATTATGTTTAAGAACCCGGCCGCTATGCAATTTTTAGCAAAAAGTGAAATTTTTTTAAAAAAAAATAAGTTTGGGTATTTTACAAAAAAAATCCCAAAATACAAAAAATTAAAAAATATTACGGCTATTTACGGTCACCTATCAGCCTATTTCTGGCCTACCGAAGACAAAAAATGCATAAAAAATAGAAAAATATATGTGTCTTAATCTAAAAGGCTTTAATAAAGGTTTTGAAATTATTTTCGATTTCTGTGCGAAGAATTTTAAAATTCCAGGGCTGCCAAGATACCAGTCCCTGGTTTAAGGATAAAAAATTATAAAAAAACACTCAAAAAGCGATATTTTGAAATTGAAAAGAAATTGTTGATACGAAATTGCCATCTATGAAGCAAGTGCTTCAAGTGTTTTTTATCAAACACGTATTTACATCGTTTGTGGAACGCAATTTGCGGTTTGTTTGACGCTTACATTTTGTTAAAAACCCCACATTTCCACAATGATGAGGTAATTATACGTAGGATGGCGAGATATACATACAAATTCCAATTAATCGTACGAAAATTATCGAATAAAGGAAAATGGTTTTCGTGAAAAGATCGAACATTTCATAAAAGATCCAAGAATACAAGAATTTATACGTACAGAAAAGGCAAAAGGGCCGATAAAAAACATGATTACTTATAAAAAATATATTGAAGTCATTTCAAGTAAAATACATATGTTTTACCAATTTGTTTTGATTGAAAATTTTATTGAGTTTTTAAAAGGGTAATAACAATGTTTTGGTGTGTAAAACAATATTGAAATAATAAAAGAAATGTATACGGACTAGGGATGGCAATCCTAGGATCCCGAAATCCCGGGATCTCGAGATCCCGATCTTTTTAAAGACCTGAATATCCCGGGATTATTTGATTCGAATCCCGGGATTGTTGAAAACAATTTTTTTAATATCTAATTTTTCTAAAATCTAATTAAATCTAAAACTTTTCAAACTACCATCACATATATCCCCCTTTCAACGATCAACGATCGAACTAACAAGCATTGAGGCGGAGCGGTGCTTCTTCTCTGCAGGTCTTATATGCAATAAATTAAGGTCTAAGTTAGGGTATAAAACCATTAATGCTTTAATTTCATAAAGATCGTATTTTGATCAAAAGAAGGAATATTTTTACTAAGCTCTAAATAGAAAGAGTATTGTATTCATTTTTAACTTAAATGTATTGACTTTTTTATTTTAATTTGAATGTGCTATAGCGTAAAATTAAAGGGAGGTTTTAGGTCAAAGCGGTTAAAATTAAAGCATACTTTAGAATATATTTTCTAAAAAATTTTATTACATACACAAAACATTTAATTTGCATGTTAATTTTACATCATCACGCTGATCGCCTGAAAATTAAACGTTTTTCGAAAAAAGACTCTTGAATCCACATCTTTTACCAAAATGGAAAATTAAGAAATTTACGAGGCGTGGAAAAAAAGTGGAAAAAATGACATTATATTTGATTATATTGTTGCGTGCAAAACCACGAAAAATTTTCCAAAAACGCTCATTTTGGTAAAAGATGTGTAGAATTATAATAGGAACAGATTAAAATAAATTTTCATTGGTCGATTAGTTTGTTTTCAGTAATGTAGCCAGTTTTGAAAAAGTATGTTTCAAGAATAATCGTGCTTAAAGTTACTCTTCTTAGTTAAATTCACTCTGGCGCACCAGGTTTTAAGCGCTGTAGAATCTGTATTATAAGCGGAATTGATTTATTGAACAATAATCAATCTAAAAGAAATTTAATTTTAAAACAATTGCTGTTTAAATACTGATTTAAAATAATTTTATGTTAGCAGTTGCCTCTAAAGCTTAGTATGCTGTAGGAACAAAAATTTTTAGGCATTTAATTCTACACGTAAAATTTTGGTGTAGACTTAACACCAACACATACTTACCATAAAGTGTTTGTTGAATGTGTTAGTTGAACGCTATTGTTAAATGTCAAATTTCCACGCCAATTCAATGTACGGCCATAAAAAAGGCAGCGAAATTTAGACATTTTAACTCTGCAATCATGGTTGTGAACTTAGCTGCATTAAACATTTTTTTCGGTTCAACAACGTACTAACCAACGAAAAAAAATGTCGCTACCTTTTCGCTGTCACAAACGCGATGCATTTCTTACGGAAGATTTCTTCGCTACTACAGCATACTAAGCTTAAACCGAAAATATGTATTTATGGATGTATTACAAAAACTATGTTATAAATTACTGAAAATATATGATTGGTCAAATTTTATTATATATTTTTTTTGTTGAATTGGTGCAAATTGTGCTTCTTTGTTATATCAATTTAATACCGAGTATGTACTATAAAAGAATAGAAGTGAATGTGTTGCACTTTTTGGTAAAAAAAAAGATAACGAAATAAAATCTTCTTGAATTTCGCGACGATCCCGGGATCCCGGGATTGTATTTTCAGATCCTGAATATCCCGGGATCGAAAAAATTCCAAAAATTGCCATCCCTAATACGGACACACATAACACAAAAATTTTTTTAATTTTATGAATACATATTTGTATTATTTTTTAGCTTTGAAGTTACAATTAGTGAAATAAGAGTCAGTTTAAAGATAAATTTCATTGAAAACATGTTTTCATATATAGATGGAATGCTTTCGTAACATTTTGCTTATAAAATTTAGTAATTTCACCAAAAGAGCCCTCATTTCTTTTGAAAAATGGATAAATGTAAAAATACAACTAGTAAGCTTGCAGACTGAAAGCTTTTTAGCGACGCCAGAATTTATATAAGTATACATGGCTGAAAAAGCTCTTATCTCGAGAGCAAGTTTTGAGCATCGCTGCCTTAAAGTAAGTTAAAATCTCTTCAGGTCACACGGTATTACGTAATGAAATTTATTTATAGGAATTTTGAGTTTTCTGAGTGGTTACAGGAATGACATAAACTGTGAAGAATGACAAAATCGTCTTTATTTGGAGATCGCAGGTATCAGAGATAACTAAAACACTTCTATGAACGTTTTTATCATATATTTGACAACTACTTTAATGTGTTATACTCAATTTTGTTTCAGTCTATCACTAACTGAATACGCAGTTAGTTACAGAAATGACAACTTTATCTTGGTTTACACACGTCAGGACTTGACAGTCGAATTTTGCATATTCTCTTTTAAAATTTATGCTTCAATTTACACAGTGGAAACAATTTTAAACTTTTAGCTGATCAGTTTTGGTCAACAGCTTCCATTTTATTAAGTTCAATAGTTGATTATCGCAACAAGTATATAAAACTTAGAGTCAATTCAAAAAAACAGATATGGATTTCTATATATTAAATGATAAAACTGTAGGCTTTAAATATAAAATATATTTTTGACCCTTAATGCTGCAAATTTTAAAAAATAACGGTTTTATCACTAACTAAAAGCAAAAGTAATATAAAACTGCTCACAAAACTCTAATTATTGCTTAAATCTATTTTATTTTTATTTTTTCTAATAAAAAAATTTAAATATCTTTCAAATGGCATGTCAAAATTTTATATCTATTAGATAGTGGTAAAGATATAGATATTTTATTGAACAGATATTGTACCAAGCAAAAATATTTTTAAAATCGATAGCGCGATAATTAGGTTTTCTTGTTTGATCAAACATATTTTTTTTCTGAACAAAAAACCATTTTCAAATCGTGGCGACCCGGTTATTGTAATCGTGCCCTAATTTTTTTCTGATAACAGCTATATATTGCTGTATATATATATATATATATAGCTTCTTGAGAACATAAGCCGTTCGGAGTCGGCATAAAACACGTAGGGTCCAGTTCTCGGTCATTTGTGATCAAACATTTAAAAACACGCACAACACGATTGATCAATAGAAGCTAGCTCAAAGTCCTTCCAAGGGCTGAAATGGCCAGTTTATTTATTTATGTTTTTTATAATAATTAAATCATGCTCTATTGTACATTCAAAAACGAAAAAATAGTCAAAAAGTTTTTCAAATTTTGCCTCTGAAGTAAAAGTTCTTGCCTCCAATGTTACGAGCAACAATGTAGCAACAATGTTAATATGTATATTATTTCAACAGTATTGCTTACATTGTTCGAATGACTCAGTTGTCTAAGATTGCAAACAGAGTAAGCGCCGAAGCGGACAGGCAGGCAGACAGGAGCAGGAAAACTATGTGAACAAGCGAGAAAAAAGTTATTTCTATTTCGTTTCTTTGCAGGTTACTGCCTGCGCCTGTCTGCCTGCCTGTCTGAATCGGCGTTCACTCTGTCCGCAACCTTACGCGTTCGTCTTTATTCCTGTTTTTTTTTTAATCTTTGATAATGAGTTCAAATTCTATCAGAGACATACTTTTTTCCCCCTTTTTCTGGACTTGCCTATATTCTACCTTAAGATTTTAAACTATCCAAGAGAGTTTTTCCAATCCTAAGATTTTCAAAATGATGCAAAGCTAGGGAATATAAAGTAGAAAATTTTAATAAAAAATTTATAATTTTTTTTTTCTTTTTCGCGTGACTCAATCTTTGTCTCTTTATCTTATTTCTTCTAAACAGACAACAATCGCTACTCTCCGACGAACAAGCCAAAGAAGTTGAACAAATTCTATCTGCTTCACCGTCAGTTGGCGTTGCAGTCGCTGCTGTTGTTGCCACAGCTACGGCAATTGTCAGCCCAACTAGAAGCATCAAGAGTAATAGAAGCAATCGAAGCAACAGAAGCAACGAAGAGACAACACCACCGCATTCCCCACGCTCAGCAGCATCCAGTGGTGGTTCCAGTGCACACGACCAAACATACAACATAAATGAGTCACCCACACATGATTTGGTTATTCTTCCTGCTGATGATGATATTATTTTAAAAGCTGATCATGATAAAGTGGATCATCAGCAGCGCGAAGAAATAAATGCCAACATACTGCTGGAACAACAGTCAATAAAACCGCAATTTAGAGCTGCAACAAAAATTGATGCTGATAACAATGCTGATCAACAGCCAAACAATGTCACTAATGTTACTAATGCTGCCGCCGATGATGAAGACGACGACGATGAGGAGGAGGAGGACATTGATGTAGTTGGCATCAGCAGTCGCAGTATTACTGGAGCTGGTCAAAGAGACGACGAAGAGGAACCCGAATGGTTGCGTGATGTGCTTGAAGCACCGAATCGTAGTCTAGAGAATTTGTTAATTTCACGCTGCAATCAGCAGAAGCAGCAGCCACAGACACAGTCGCAACCACCCATTGCCAGTGCACGCAAACAATCCTATGAGGACATTGTTGTTGCTGCTGCCAAAGTAGAAACCAGCTACGACGCCGAAAACAACAGCACCATCTTTGTGCAGCAGTCACAGTCACAACTAGACACTTCATTGCTGCTCAATCAGTCATTCATACACGATAGCATTGGCGCTAACTCCAATCACATCAGCCAAAGCAATAGCTACAACAACATTAACCACGAGACATCGTCGCTGCATGAATCGATTGTCTCCGTGGAATCAGATGCTACACAAACAAATCAAACGACAACCATTGATGATAGCATCATCTCAAGCAAACACAACTCCACATATTCCTTGGCCGATATTGAGCAGAATTCAACGGCGACAACAAATGCCACAACCGAGCTAGACGACTCACAGTATTATATACCAGAATATCCACCCGTACGCAGCAAGGAGGTCTACGTTGAGTCGGGTGTACATTACTTTGAAGATGGCAACTTTTGGATGGAAGTGCCAGGTGAGTAGTGTTTGTGTTTAAATATTTTAAATGTTCCATTTCATGTGCCATCTTTTGCGTGCAGGTCTGCTGGACTTTGACGATGACGATCTAGCCTATCCACCCATACCAGTTAAGAAAAACACAAAAATACGCTTCAGCTCGGGCCCCATACAAGTATTCTCCACATTCTCTGTCACCGATTACGATCGTCGCAATGAAGATGTTGATCCTGTTGCCGCCTCAGCCGAGTATGAGCTGGAGAAGCGCGTCGAAAAGATGCATGTCTTCCCAGTGGAATTGATGAAAGGTCCAGAGGGTTTAGGTCTGAGCATTATTGGCATGGGCGTTGGCGCCGATGCAGGTCTAGAGAAATTAGGTATTTTTGTGAAAACCATAACAGACAACGGTGCTGCGGCACGCGACGGACGCATACAGGTGAGTTGAAATTTTCAAGTTTTAAATTATGAAAGATGAAGTGAGAGACACGGTCGACACTTTCATTTAAAACTTTTAAATTTGCTCAGGTTAACGATCAGATCATCGAAGTGGACGGCAAGAGTTTAGTGGGTGTGACACAGGCCTATGCTGCCTCAGTGCTACGCAACACATCCGGTCTAGTCAAATTTCAAATAGGACGCGAACGTGATCCCGAAAATTCAGAGGTAGCTCAACTAATACGCCTGAGTTTGCAGGCCGATCGCGAAAAGGAGGAGCGACTTAAGAGGTGTGTGTGTGTCTGTGTTTTAAAGTCTGATTGCTAAAACTTTATTAATTTCTTTATTCTTGTCGCAGACAACAAGAGGAGTATCTGCGTCGCACACTCGACTACTCCGAGGACTCGACACAGCCCGCATCGGCTAATTCCAGCGTTTGTGAGGGACCCTCCAGCCCAGTACAAGTCGAGCATCCGATGGAGGTCGAGGCTACGCATTCCCAAGAGGTGGAGTCTCTGAAGAGGCTATTGCAAGAGGTGCGTTGAGCTTCTCTATAGTTGTTGTTATTGTTTTTTAATTGTATTCGAATTGAATTGACTTGTTTTTAATGTGTAACATTTTTTTCTTATCAATTTTTTTCAAAATTTGTAAACGTGGATTTTAAAACGAATTTTTGTCATGCAGCATAAAGCGGTAATTGGACAATAGTTGTTATTTAGTTATCTAGATACAAACAAAAAAAAAATACCAACTAGACCTGGTATTGCTTGCAGTGTGTTTGTGGTTTTAAGTTTTTCATTACTTTTGTTAATTTTTAAAATTTATGTTACGATTTTAAATTACCAATTTTTTGTTGAACTATTCATCAGTTACAGACCCCCCTTAAAATGTTATGAAAAAATTATTCACCTTCATCCATGTTTCAGAATGGGATGTAGTACTTTTACGACAAAACAAAAACAAATTAAATTTTTTTTTTTGAGTAGGTACTTAGAATTCAAATTATCAATTTATAAAAATTCCTTTAAATCCAAAAAAAGTAATATAAATAGGTTTAGTTGGGATATTTTGCAGGCATCTAGTAAGAAATGTAGCTTAAAAAGAGCCTAAAATTGCATGTCCGTAAAAGTTAATCGAAATAGGTACCGAAAAAATGGCAAAATATGCTCGAAAAAAATAAAAAATAGGCACGAAAAATAATGAAATTCAGAAATAAAAAAGAATGGATATTAATGGACGGAACTGGTTTTTGTTGTAACTTCTTTATATCGCTCATTTCAAATTGAAGTGTAATATGAGTTGCACTGACCATCTCCGACTTGGCTCAAATTTTGTTCTTAGATTGGTTTATTGTTCAGAAATCCAAATATGCATTTTGAGATTTTAAGAATTTTTTCACCGACCCTCAGCCATCAATTCGATGGCCTAAATAGGGTCTAATTTGACACAACGTAGTTCAGTCAATTTAAATGAGATTTTCGTAAATAGGGTATCATTGGAAAGGTTATTTTGTCTATTTTAAGGAAAAAGTGTACAACTTCTGAAAATCTTGCAGCAAGTTGACCCATTCTTAATTTTAAAGTTTAATACCATGCCAGCAACAGGCGCTATGATTTTTTTTATTGTCATTAATTTCATTTTTTTACGTTCCATTACCTTTTCAACGATATAAAATGAAGGTGTGCCCTTGAAGAGTTCAGAAATTATGACGTACAAATTCAGAACAGGCAAATTAATAATATTCAGGCAAATGCCTATTTTAATAAAGTTATAATTTTAATTTATTTAATTTGTTAGTATAACAAGAACCAAGTTCTTTTCAAGTACAAAGCATGACACAAGTGCTTTTGCTTAAATTTAAAAATTAACAATAATGGTATTCCCTTAAAAGTTTAAATTTCCCATTTCGTAAACATGTAAACTTCAGAGCTCTTGTTAAGGGAATGCACTCTTTGTCATTCTGTTTAATTTTCTGCGCACATGTCAATAACAGCTGATGTTATAAATTGAACAATATAAAATTTAAACATTTATGATGCCTAAGCAAAGTGAAAAGAAAAAATTAGTTAAATATTTAAAACAATATGCATTTTAGCATTTATTAATTGAGTATATAATAGAATCGTTTCAAGTTTGACATCTGATAGTTTAAGCAAACATGTTTACATAATTTACTCATAGAAATTGTAGCTTAAACCTTGTAAAAAATGTCCCATACAAAATTTGCTTAAAATTCCCCAATTGTTTAAAGTTAAGCAGTTTAAGAGGTTTAAGCAGTTTAAGAAGCGCTAAGGGAATACCATTAATATAAAATAAGCAGTAAAAAAGATTATGGATTTATATAAATAAGAATATAAATACGAATATAAATATGAATATAAATAATGATAAAGAGGCAGGATAGATAATTAGAAGAAAAACTGAAGAGAACATTGGTGAACTGAATATTGTTCAGTATTTTGTGGAGAAAAATATGTAAGAATGGCATACTTGAATTTAAGTTCACCAACTATAGTTTTAAGATGAGTTGATAGTGAGTCCCATAGCCTTATGGCATTAATGAAAAATAGTTTTGTTGAGTTTTGATAATTAAAACTAGGCAGGATGAGCATTGGACTTCTCAGTGATTGACCAAATTGTAATTTCTCATAGAGGTAGAACGGAGTTTTGTGTCTAATTAGTTTGTTTAAAAATATGCAGTTACGAGCATTGAGGTAGTTTATAATGTTACAACCAAGTATACAGTTTCTATATTGGGCTAAGTGATCAAATTTTCGTAGCTCGTATACATATCTAATAGCATGATTAAAAGCAATTCCAAATTTTAGCTAAGAACGCGAGTCTTGCTTTCTATAGACATTTTCAGAGTACGTGATCAACGGCAGGATGAGTTGAATAACGAGTTTTCATTTTATATCAATTGCTATATACTCAGCAGAGTTGGGCGTAGTGCACTAAATTTGCAGTTTCAGCTTACATGTACTGATAGTGTAAAAACATTCTCTATCTTCTATTAATTTTGACTGCTGAATTGAAAAATGAAAGCCTCACTATACATGAGTGATAGTGAAAAATTTCTCACTCAAATTCATGTAAGAATAGTGGAAAAAAAAATGTTTACAGCTTAGTGGAAAATTTTTATTTTGCACTAAATAAATAGTGCAAAAAAAAATACTGCCACTAATAGTGGTACAGCACAGAAGGTATCACTCAATTGAAAGAAAACAGGAACAGTTTACTGGTAGTATTGAGTATTTAAATATTACACAGAAATTTGTATGTTTCTATGCTATTCTTAGTAAAATATAAAAATATTAAGTAATACAAGAAAAATAAGCTATGCTAACAATTATTTGCTGTAAGCAATTTAACTTTCATGAAACTATTATTTTAAATAACACCAATTTTATATAAACTGTCTATCAGATCCTAGCTTGGTGATGCTCATTCAGAGCTGTTGTTGTTGTTTTTTCGTAAACATATATGACCAGAAGCTCGAAAAATAGTTTTTCTTAATTATAGATTTTTTTAATTCAAGTCTAACTGAAATAGTTTTAAAACCAGTCATATTTGAAAGTTGAGTGGAAAAACTATCAATTGCAGCTTTCATTTAGTGGCTGTTCAAATTTTGCACTATTTGAGTGTAGTGGAGATTTAGTAACTACCACTCAATTTAGTTATAGTGCAACAATATACCACTACCACTAAAATCCTAAGCTGGTAAAAAAATAGTGAAAAATAGAATTTCTTTCAATATATTTTAGTGCTAGTAAAAGGCTGAGTGCACTCAACATTTAGTGCACTACACCCAACTCTGATACTAAGTCGACAGTCTTAGACAGGGCTGCCAACTCGTTTCAATAAAATTCCCCAAATCTGATGATCCAATTCCCACATTTTGCAACCGATATTCCTCTCAAAAAAAAAAAATGTATGTACTTCAAAACAGTCGGTATTCAGATTCTGTATTCAGTAAGTTTTATCTAACCACAAAAAATTTCACAAAACAATTTTAAAAAATAACATAAAAACATAACAAACATAAAATACAAACGATTAGAATAAATCATAAAATTTAAGTATAAATATTAAACCGTCCCACTTTTTTTTACTATTCCCGTGAAAGTTCCCGGGAAAGTTCCCGTGAGACGTTGATTTCTGATTCTACTTTTAAATTGATTTCTGATTGAATTTTTGTTCATAACACTTTAGTATTCACTAGCGGTAAATGGCTTCGCTGAAAGCTTAAAGGGTTTTTGCTAAAAATTCATTATATAGAAAACACAAGAAATTTATTCTTCAGTAATTTGCATATATTTTGCTGCGGGGAGTCGGGCGCGGGCGCAAATATTTCCTTTGCTTGACCCAAAAAAAAAAAATCATGAAAAACATCAAAATATGTCTGAAGTCTTGTTTTATCATAAAAAATAAATTCAAAATTTATTGATCAAAATAATGTTTTTTAAGAATTATACAAATAAAAGTTGTTCAGTATTAAAAAAATAAGGCTCTACAGTAAATGTTTTCTTATAAAACAAATTATCCACTACCATTCATTTCTGTTCTACAATATGGGCAATAATATTTGTTTGAGCCATCTGCTTTACTTTGAGCTTGTAGTTTCAAAACGCTCTCTTCACAATATTTCAAATGTTTGCATGGCAGCAAAGCGGTATTGACTGGAAAACTCACGCAAATGATGCATTTTGAAACATTTTCCGTAATTTCTTCGTTTCGTCCCGGTTCTTCCTGTTCATGTTCTTCATTTTCCTCTTCATGAACGGCTCCAGAGTCCTCAAAAATGTCTTCGAATGTTTCTAAATCAGTATAGATACCGTTTGGAAACCTCAAAAACTATAAGTGAAATTTCTCCCAAATTTTAATAAAACAAAAAACGAAATTTCACCCAACAAAAATGCAAAATTGCCCAATTCGTCTTGGGCGTTTCATATAAAAAATACGGAAAATTTTGAAATTTGCTATGATTTTATAATAAATTAAGAAACAAAATTAAATCAATTTCCCCAAAATGAACTCACTCCCCCATCGAGTCAAAATTCCACCCAAATGGGGAACTCCCCCAAGTTGGCAAGCCTGGTCTTAGATTACGTAAGACAAAATAAATTTTTCAAACAACATTGTTGATGTAATCAGTACACGTTAGGGAGCAGTTTATTTTAAAACCAGGACTGGTGACACTGTTGACCAGGAGAAGATTTTTGTCACCTATCATTAAATCAGGAATGTCCTTAAAATTAATTTTATCTCTCGATATAGGCAGCACGTAAGATTTTAGAGCATTCAACTGCAAGCTGTTTCTTAGAGACCATTGGTTAATGAAACTCAAAAATCTTCATTTAGCCTAAATGCTAAGTCTTCCTTAAGATTCATTCTACCTCCCAAATAAAGTTGAACATTATCAGCATAAGCATGTATTGATGAGTATTTGCAGCATTTTAAAATATCATTTATAAAAACAGTAAACAAAAAGATCCAAGAATCGATCCCTGGGCACTCCACTATCGATATACTTATACTGCGAGTAGCAATTTTCAGCCTTTACTCTTTGCATTCTGCCCGTTAAATAGTTACTCAGCAAACTTACCGAACTATCACAAAAACCATATAAATTTTTTAACTTAAGACATAAACGTTTATGATTTACTGTGTCAAAAGCTGTTGAAAAGTCAAGTAGACACAGTAATATTAATTTCCCATCGTCGTATCAAGATCTTAAAGTGGCTCACAACGAAAGTCGGGCAGGCATTTCTTAGCACTTTCGCATTGGTTTCAGAAATGAAAATATATGAAGAAAACTGCAATATATATTTTTTCAAAACACTATTTTTTGGTGAACAAAATTAAATAAAAACCTAATTAAAAAATTAGAACATAACGGTGAAATAAAATTAAATCAAATCAAACCTATAAAAACGAGCTCACATTGAAAGTCGGGCAAGTAAAGAAAAAATGCAAATCATGGTCCTTAAACCGTTATTTTTACTTTCAACTTTTTAAAATTGTGGGAATTACTTCAGTTAAACGCAAAACTTAAAAAAATAAACATTTCTCGAAAAGTGAATTAATCAACACTGGCAGAAAGGCAGCTTGTGATAGATCATTATTTAAAAGAAAAATCCAAGCGATAAATTTCACAAATCGTCTTAAAAAGTAAATCAATAGTGCACGATATAATCAAGCCTTATATACGAGATAAGAGAATATGTAAAAAAGAACGTACAGTAGCTAAAAATAAACTTAGCTCCAAAGATGAAGGTATGTTTAAGGAGAAATAATAAGAAAAGAACTATTTTTATCTGCACCAAAACTAGAGGTCATGTTAAAACTCAATTTGAAAAAGAGCGTACACTCAGAAAAAATTTGAAAAGTTTTGAGAAAAGAATTGATTAAATTTAAGAGCAGCATGAAAAGAGCCATGTATTAGGAAGAAAAAAGAAAAGAACTCCTCAATTTCGTGCGTGAGCAAATAACCAAAGAATTTTCATTCTGGAGCAAGGTTAATTGGTTAGCAGAATAAATTGGGATATTTAGCACTTTTTAACTATAAAGAATTAGTAAAGGTTTTGGTTACCGATGAGAGTTAATTTAATTTATTTGGCTCAAAAGGAAGACGGAAACCGAATGAAGAATTTTGCAATAAAAATTTTGAACATACGGTTAAGCATGGTAGAGGATCAGTTATGGTAGATTTCAGGCTGTTTCATTTTATTGATAATTTAGTATAATGGACTAAAATATGTTCCTTGAAATTCTCATGGCGCACGTAGAAGAAAGTGCGGATAAATAAGGAATTGCAGACAATTCTGAGTTTTACCAAGACAATGACCTGAAACAAACGACGCTTTTGGTAAGAAATTGTGTACTTGATATATGTCCAAATGCCATAAAAACAACCTCACAACGCCGAGATTAAAATGTTATAGAACATCTATGAGATGACCTTGAACCCAGAGTACAGTATCAGAGATGGGCAACTAAAGATCTATAGAAAAGTATCTTAAATGAAGAGTGGAATCAGATTGGAGCTGATGTTTGTAAAAAATTTTTTGCACCCTTGCCAAAAAGGCTGCAGGCAGTCATAAAAGAAAAAGGATTTTCAACAAAATATTAAATTCTTAGTTTTAGCATTGAATTCCTATCTCCCCGACTTTCAAAGTGAGCTCGTTTTTAAAGCTTTGGTTTGATTCAATTTTGTTTCACCGTTATGCTATAATTTTTTAACTTTGTATCTGCTTAATTTTGCTCACCAATTAATAACGTTTTGAAAGAAATATTTACTCCAAGTTTCTTCTTACATTTTCTTTTCTGAAACCAATGTGAAAGTGCTAAGAAATGCCTGCACGACTTTCGTTGTGAGCCACTGTATATCATTTAGCACTTTTAATGTTGCAGTTGAGCAGCTGTGCCTAGAATGTAGCTGAGACATATGATTAGTTGATGAGATGTATGTCGATATCTAGTCAGCCATAATTGCTTCACAAACTTTAGACAACGTAGACAAAATACTGATGAGTCCAAAGTACTTCGATTCACAAGGCGTGCTATTTTTTGCATCAGACATAACCGCAGCTATTTTTCCATGAATTAAGGAAGGTTAAGATGGTAAAGCAGTGGTTTATGATATGAGTTAGCGGACTAATAACATGAACAAAAATAATTTTAATAAATTTAATATAAATTCCGTCTTCACCCACCGCGTTGGATTTGACTTTCACCACATACTTTGCAACGTCGTTTTCCGTAACCATAGAAAATGAAAAAGTTTGCTCAATTGGGTTAGGAAAGTCAAGAGTACTTATTTGTGGGGATATAGCGTTTGGCAGAAAGAAGTAATTGAGAACATTAGGATCTGCCTGGTATTGAGAAGCTTGTGTATCACCAAGACAGAACTTTTTCAGATTATTCCAAAGAATTTTTTACGGAAGAGACGTTTTGAGTTTAGCAGAGCAGTATTTTATCTTAGATACTTTATAAGTAGGTTCGTAGAATTTTTGGCACACCTATAGTTTTCCCACTTCTCACTGTAGGGGCTATTTTTCCATATACTTCTCAACCGATTTCTATTTCTTATAGCTTGCTGCACGCGACCAATACACCAGGGACAGGACAGGAGCTTAAGGTTTTGCTTATAAACAGTGTCTTAGTCGAAACGAGAAATATAAAGTAAAAGAATAAAATTGTAGGCTATTGCAGCTTTTCCTTAGACGCCTAAGAAAATGGTCAATTAACTTTAAATAATTATGCATATAATAGTGGACCTTATTTGTATGGGGAAAATTTCTAAACATACATGAAACATGACGTAGGCTTAATCCTGGGAAGCTAACCTTCGTCGTATTGATGGAAACTATTTTCTTTTTCTAATTTTTATCTATTTTATGTACAATTTTCTTAAATAAAACTAAAGATTGCTGAATTTTGCTAACTCAAATGTTTAATTTTTGTTTCTTTAAAGCCAAGAAATCAAATAAATTAATTTAATGATTTCTTTCATTTAACCCCTTTTTTATTAAAATTTTTCGACGAAGCCTGTCGTCTAATCGACGAACGTTAGCTTTAGTCTATGTAAAATAACGTTTCCCAGCAACAACTTCGCTTACATGTAATTGAGAAAATAATCGTAAAACCTGTAACCATCAATTACTTTCTAGCTTACGAAATGCATTACTTTAACATAGACATGTCATTAGCGGTAGTCGAATACTTTTTCTATCGATATAGAAGTTCTTACGCAACTACTTCCAATAATGCATGATATAATAATCTACAATTATTTGCTTTATAACAGCTTACCATATTGTGTATTATAAGCACTTCTTAATAATGCATTTTTTAATAACAAATCGAAAAGTTATTGTAAAAGCAATAAGCCTGTAAGTGCTCTTAGAAGAACTTACATTTTTCGATTGTGTAAGTTGTTCCTTGCCATCTGTTCTATAATAAAAGAATAAGAAGCCATGTTTTTTTTAGTTAAAATATATTAAATGGAACTGAATTGAATAAAAACAATATCAATTTATAATTAATTTCTTTAATAATGCATTAAAAATTATGTTCATACATAATATAAAAAAGTTGAAAAGAGTAAAACTAAAATAAAAGTAAAAAAATCAGCGATTTTCAGCTAAATGTTTTTTGTTGATGCAGTTGTTTTTAAAATTACTATTTTTAACGTTTTTAAAACCTTTCCTTAACGCATAGAAAAACATATTTTCGTTCGTACCGTCCTTTAGTGTTGCTTCTGCAAATAAAAAGTGAAAATTTTTGAAAGAAAACAATTTATTCAACATAATAATTGCGTAGGAAAATTTCTACATCATGCTTAAGCTTTTTTGAAAGAATTGTATGGCATAGTTTTAGGCATTTCTTTATATGTTTTCACAACTCAGCTCACTCAACAAAGCTTAGCATTGAATAATAAAATTAACCGATTTAGTGCATTATTCTGTATCACGAACAAGCACACCAACGATGAGAAAGACACGAGAAGCAATACAATTTTGTATGGAAGAAAGTATTGCTTCTCGTGTCTTTCTCATCGTTGGTGTGCTTCTTCGTGATACAGAATAATGCAGTTAGTATAAAAATAAATAATAGTAACAATCATCAATTACTTTCATCTCATCACTTTCATATATATTGCCATATAAAACAGCCATTAGTTTAGTATAGTTCTGCAATATTTTTTTATTTTGCTTCTCGTCAACGTTATAGTCCAGAACTAGGTTCGTCGAAAAAATACTGCTTACATTCTTTACTAGGCCACCCTTTCGAATAAGTCTTTCAATGGTTGCAATCTGAGAAAAAGAAATAAATAAAAAGGGACATAAAAATATTAGATTATTAAGAAACACTATCAAAAACATCAATAAAAATACCCAGCCAACTAGACATGGGTAACGCAACAAAAAATGCTGCGCTGATACACCAACCCAATCGCAATTTACTGTATCAGTGTAATGCGTTAACGCAACTGTGTCATGATGTAGCATTAAAAACTCAATCAGCGCAGTCTGTTTTTGAATTGGATAGCGCATTGTGTTATGTGGTCAATTGGTTGACTGCGGTGAGCTATTTTTTAGCTATTAACGGAAAATTCAGCTTAAACGGAATTAAAAAAGGAGCGTTGCTAAACATAACAATCAATTGTATTTCAAACACTCATGCTTAACAACATTTTCCCCGCAACCACTTTTTCATCGTTAAATAAGAAAGCAACGTTTGCTTCGAACATTCTATCGTTATGTTTGAAGCGCCGTACAACTTGTGCAGTTTTTGTTCGCTGTATACAAATGTTCTCATTTTTCTTTAAGCATGTCATTTGTATTAGTGCGCTATTGCGTTACTTTTTTTAAAACAAGTGTATCAGCGCAGTAACGCATTTAAGTGCTGTAACTCAATAGCGCAACTCAGCGCAGCGTTACCCATGTCTACAGCCAACCAGATAACGATAGTTAAATTTAACAAAATATCTCTATATCGTTTCAATATCGAAATATTGTTCCGGCTCGAGATCGTAAAGAAATTTTCCTCATTTTCGATATAGTTAAAGGTAGGTAGTTTTGTGTTGAAATCCACATTTTTTCGATATCGAAACAATATCTAGAGGTTTGCTGCGTAGAAACAACAATTCAAAATCAATAAAAATATAATGAAAACAGCACTATTGATTTGCTCCAAGTTAAGCACGAATTGCGATACAATTTGAATAAAAAAAAGGAATCAATAGTATTTCTCACCATTTCACTTTTATTTTCGTCATTGAATATCTCCTCTAAAGCATCCAAGTCAGGTTGTGTTTGAATAGGGAACTTTAAATAAAATTTCGGTGTAGAAAACAAATTTTTGGCAAAATTTTGCTCTTATATTAAATTTGTTATATTTTCCATTTGCCTGTGAAAAGATCCTATGAAAAAATTATATAAAATTAAATTTAGATCCTAGCAAGATGGAAAGATGAAACATATCAAATTTGAAAGTAAAAATTAAATAAATATATACATTAGGGTGGGCCGATTTGATGATATGTTTGTACAGTTTTTACCTATTAGAGGACATAAAAGAGTTCTAGAGGCATATTTTTTCTCCGTGAACTAAAACTTGCCCCCTACTTTTTACGTTTATATAATTTTCCAACATTTTTCTACTGGAGCCACCTTAATGCTTCGTTTTTTAGAAATCTGATTACAAAAAAAAAATTCATCAAACAGTCCCAAAACTGTTTTTTTAGGATATTCTTAAAAATTCGAATTCGAACACTATTCTTAAAAAAATATATGGTCAGTGAGCACTTTTGCAATATATGCCCCAAAATAGAAAGAAAAAAGTTTATGAGAAATTATTTCCCTTAATAAGACCCAGATTTGTTATCTCTAAAGTTTATTTAAAGTAAAAATAAAACATTCATATTTAAGAATAATAATGAATTTAATATAGCGATATGAGAAATATACTTACATTAAATGTCTTATTGATATCAATTAATTTTTTAATCAAAAAACCACCCACCTCCCCCAAGAAATTTCCTGGCTACGGGCAAGATTAGTTATACCAAAATTGCTTTTCACTGGTTTTTTTTTTTGTGATATTCTTTAGATTTCTCACGTCGCTCAAATTTCTTCTAATAATATTTAACCCTTTCAGTACCTTTCAAGAAATAATAATGAAAAAAATGTAGAAAGACTAAATTTATGACAAATACATTCTAAATATAATAAATAAAAAATAAATAAAAAAATAATTGAAAAAAATTTTAAAAAAATAAATAAAAAAAAATAAAAAAATAAATAAAAAAAATTAACAAAAATTAAAAAAAATAAAAAAATAAAGAAAAAAAATAAAGAAAAACAATAAATAAAAAAAGGAGGTGAGTTTTTGACCATGTCCAACACAATGGACAAAGGAAATAAATGGACGATCAAAAATACGTCATGCTCACAAAAATTCACATTTTATTTAGACATTTTTTACAACGGATTTTCTTTGTCCATTACAATGGACATTACTCTTTACTAATTTTTTTTTCAAGTAAAACAAAAAATATGTTTTTTATCACATTCACTACTATTTTGCATTTATTTTCTATAACATCAAACAATAAAACGAGCAAATAAGTTTATCTATATATATAAAATAGGATGTGTGTATGTATGTAACGTATGGACTCCAAAACGGCTTGGCCGATTTTGATGAAATTTTCAGGTAATGTTCATCTTAGTACGGTGGGTAACATTTGGACCCGATAGGTGGCGCTGGGGTGGACTTATATCGAAAATTTGAATTTATGGACCAATTTAACTGAAATTCAGAATGTATGTTTGTTTGATCATAAGAAAATAATTTGTGTATAAATGGACACGGTAGGTGGCGCTGGGGTGGACTTATTTCGAAAATTCGATGGCGTGAAAAATATATAAATACTTTTAATTTTATTTTATAACGAGGGGAGTAGCAAAGCACACCGGGTTCAGCTAGTTATTTATAAATATAATAAGAAAAAGAAACTTTCACTCACTTTGTTTTTTTTCTATTCGGCTCAACATGCTCTCATAGAATCAGCACGTGCTATTGTTATGAACACAAATCTCGTAATGAAATGCAAAAATAGAAGAAAAAATTAGATCAATGTACTGCTCACAATGCATTCGTTATCAAAAATAACGGTTTGCATTCCGCTACACTCATTTCAAATGCATGTCCATAAATATGTCGAAGTGTACTTTATGCTCAGTGAAGCCTTCGTTTAAGATTATTTTCTCCATCAGTCCGTTCATCAGCTTAACTTTGCTCACTTTAAAGTGTTTCACTTGTTGATTTTATAAGCAGAAAAATTTCTAAAACTTTGCACCAAAATTTGTTTTACAAATAAGTCTCTAGTTTATTTTTGTTCAATTTATACAAACTTATCTTTTAATTTACACTCTGTTTTATATATTTTGTTTAATTTTATCATACTTTGTTGAAACGTATTTTTTAAATTATTTTTTTTTTCTTTATTTTTTATTTTTTTACTTTGTTTTATTTTTAGAGTGAAATGAGTTGCTTATTAAAAGACGACATAATACAAAACCTTAAGCGAAAGGTGGGTCAATTATGAGTCATTTTTAGTACCTAATTGTAAACAAATATTACTGTTTATACTTACGCTATAGTTCATTCTCAGCGTTCATGCATGCTTCATAGAGCTTACAACTTTCATCATTTGCTTTGTGTCGTTTTAGTATCAAACTCGTAACTAATTCACTGTTTCTTTCTCACTTCTCTCACTCTCTATCTATCTGTGCAGCTGGTTAAGCTAGAAACCACCGGCAATGAGAACGAACTACTCAGCGAACGTTTACGTCAGACCGAACGTGAGCTGACCAACATGAAAAAAGAAGCTTCAAATCTGCAGAATATGTTGCAGCAATCTCAATCTCAGTACATGGCACTGGACAAAAAGTACAACAAGGCTAAGCGTCTGGTGCGCGAGTACCAGCAACGTGAGGTGGATATGGTACATCGTGAAGAATTCTATCAGCAGCTACTGCAGGAGAAGGACACCGAATATAATGCGCTGGTGAAGAAGCTTAAGGATCGTGTCATCAATCTGGAACATGAGCTGCAGGAGACACAGCGCAAAGCTGGGTACCCGGTCATGTTACCGTATGATAGCACGACCTTGAAGCTTACACCACAAATGATGCGCAAGGCGCCACCCAAGCCGCTATTTCACAAGCTCGAGACAGAGCTGTCAGATACGGAAATTTCCGATCTCTCGCCTGATGGTGAGGGTGTAAAGACCGCTACGGTGGAGCGTAAGGTGCCAATCAAGGATGAGCTGGATGCTGCGGTTCCGCAACATGAGCTGTTAGATAACTCGGCGACAAAGACAAAAATCGATTTGGGTAAGTTGCAGTTTATAGATAAAACTACACAAATTTTTAACGCTTTACTTTAAGCTTTTTAAGAGCTTTTGTATCTTTATTAATCGATTAATCGATATATTTACATTTACAATCATGGAGCTTTTTTCTTTGAAGAGCTGGGCAAGGGATTTTTGTGTGTGTGTTTTTTTTTTAAATACAAACAATGAGTATGAAATTTCTTAAAATTAGTTTTGGTACATACATACATGCATATTCGAACATTTTGAATCCGAAAAATGTGCAGAAATTTTAACATGATCGCGAAACTATAAAGTTTTGGAAGCTATTTTATAATCATAACGTTCGAAAGCAGTCCGTACTAAATGTATACAAATTGTCCATGTTTAGTAAATCTACATTTAAAAAAATTGTTAACTTAATGGTACACTTTCATTGTTTTCGAATGATATATTGTATTGTGTTTGTGATGTTGAAAAATTAGCTTTATTATTGGAGAAAATGTATAGTAACTCAAAAAGCGTTCATTACTCTTTTCTGTGTCTCATAAAGACTCATAAAGACATATCATAAAGATATTTCGTCGGAATGATCAAAATTACAATATACATTTAAAAAATTCAGAAAATTTACCTGGTAGACAATTTTCATACATTTGTGCGGGGCCCTTTTAAATTTTGAAACGAAAAATTCATATAGTAAATATTTTTTAAATAGTTTTTAGTCACATCTGAACAAGTTCGAAAATTCGAAATTCCAAGTTCGAAAAATAAAATTTTCCTTAAATCAGAAAATTTTAATGAACATGCTAAAATTGTAATTTCGAGTTCGAAAAATTAAATTTTTCCACAATTAAAAACATTTAGTTGAATAATAAAGAAATATTCGAAAACTTCAAAATACCAAAGTGTCTTACTTCAAATTCGTAAAAATTAAAAACTGTATATTATTGTGTTTCTGTTGAAAAATTTGCTGTATTTGTGAAGAAAACATTAAATAGTTCGAAAACAGTTTATTACTCTTTTTGTGACCATAAAAAATCTCTTCATAATGATGTACAAGTTCGAAAATTCGAAAATCCAAATTAAAAAAATAACATTTTCCTTACATAAAACAATTTTAATGAGCATTTGCATATGTTCGAAAAAGTTTACTTTTGTATTTAAAATTCAAAATTTTTAAAAAAATTTTTTGTAAGGGATTAAACACATGTTCGAATACTCGTTTCAAAATTTTGCGTTTGAAATTCAAAAAATTACATTTTCCCACTGGAGAACATTTAATAAGATGTAAAGAAATGTTTGAAAACTTCAAAATACCAAAGTCTTCAAATTTGTACAAGTTCAAAACATCAACTTCGAAATTTTGATTAAAAATTTAGTTTTTCTAAAAATTGGAAACATTTTGATGAAAAGCATGTGTTCGAAAATTAAATATAAAATTTCGATTTCGTAAAATTAATTTTTTCTTAAACTAAAAAATTTAGTTTTTCCTAAAATCGATACAAACAATGCACACGTTCGAAAATTAAATACAAAATTTTAACATTGAAATTTTTTATTAAATAAGAAAATGTTTGAAACACATTTAATTCATAATTGCCGATTTAAAAATTTAATTTTTCTTAAAATCTAAAAAGTATGAATGAACATGTAAAATTAGTTTGAATTTAAAAAATTTTATGTATTAATTATGCTGGGACTACTGGGAAAACTACTTCTTTTTGGCCGCTCGGCTTTTCGTATTGCTTTCCCACGTTCATGACGTTCACGCTCTTGATCCTTACGCAATTTGTTATGTAATTTAATTGCGCAAAAAATTGAATTTTCTTAAAATCTAAAAAAAATGTGAATAAAAATGTAAAATTAGTTTGAAATTTTGAATTTAAAAAATTAAATTTATTTCAATTCAACAAATTGTAATAACTTCTAGCAAATATTCGAACATTTCACAAAACCAAAAAATCTTACTTCTGTTCGAAATTCGGAAGTTCCACTTCGAAATTTCCAATTATAAAATGATAAATTTTAGCAAAATCGATGATGCATAATTTTGAATTCGAAAATTTCTCATTTTTTAATTCTAAATCCGAAAAATGATTTTTAGCAAATATATATAATTTTAAATTTCAATAAATTCAACTTCGAAATTTCCAATTTTTAAATTATAATTTTGACAAAATCGATTAAGTTTTAATAAAAAGCACATATTCAAAACGTTTCTTAAAATTTAAAATTTTTGTTAAAAAGCACTGATTGAATATTAAATTTTAAATTTAGTTTTTTAAAAAGCAAAAATTTTAAATTAATAAGGACATGTTCAAAGTACAATCAATATATAATTCCTTATTTGAAAAAGTAAATTGAAAAAAGAAAAAACACGAATAAATACGAAATTTGTTAAAAAATTTTGATTTCGAAACATTAAATTTATTTAAATTGAAAAAATTGTAATTACTATCAGCAAATGTTTGAATATTTCAGGAAACCAAAAAATCTTACTACTGTTTGAAATTTGGAAAAGAAAAAACATTAAATCTATTTAAATTGAAAAAATTGTAATTACTATCAGCAAATGTTCGAACATTTCAGGAAACCAAAAAATCTTATTTCTGTTCGAAATTTGGAAGCTCGAAAATTTCAACTTTGAAATTTTAATTCAAAATTTGTAATTTTTGGCAAATCGATAAACTTTTAGTGAGAAGCAAGTATTCAAAAAGTTTCTTAAAATCGAAAAAAATTGTTTTTCTTAAAATCAAAAAATTTTGGTGAAAAGCAGCACATGGTCGAATATTTAATATAAATATAACATATTAAAAATTCAGTTTTTCTTAAAATTGAAAATTTTAAAAAAGTAAGCACAGGTTAGAAACACATTCAATTCATAATTTCGAATTCGAAAAATTATATTTTCTTAAAAGACAAAAAAGGAGATATCAAAATGTCATCCTACAGATTGTGCAAGTTCGAACATTCTTACTTCGAAATTTCGTATTCCAAAATGATAATTTTTCGCAAAATCGATAAAATTTTAATAAAAACATTGAATATGAATAAAGTTTTGACCATTTTCGAAGATTCAATTCATAATTTCAAATTTGAAAATGACTTTTTTGAGTCCAAATTCGAAAAATTAAGTTTTTTAAAAATTTAAAATTTTTAATGATATTTAGCAAATGTTCGATTTTAGAATAAATTTAGTTTTGCTACAGATTGTACAAATTCGAAAAATTGAACTTCGAAAATTCATATTTCCAAAATAATAATTTTTCGCAATATAAAATTTCAATAAATAAGCATTAAACATGAATAAAATTTCGAACATGTTCGAAAGTTCAACTCATAATTTCGAATTCGAAGAATTAAAATTTTAATACTAAAAGTTGTTTATAAACATGTTTGTAATTTGATAAAATATTTCGAATTGGAAAAATCAAACTTTATTCAATCGAAAAACATTTCATTGCTAATTGTTTGAAAATTCGACTGCGGATTCGAAAAAATTTCTCTTGCCTAAGCTCGCTCTTTCGCATCTTCTCTTGTTACTTTTATACTTTTTTCCTTATTTTCCTCTATACTATTCTGCCTCCTTATCATTTTCTACTTCTTTTGAGTTTATGTAGTTTTCTCTCAGTACTACTTGATATATTTTTCTCTCGCCATTTCATTTTCATTCCGTTATACTTTTGTTATTCAAATTTGTTCTTGTATTCATTCTACTTTTTTGTGTCATGTGGCTGCCGTTCGTTGTTGTTGTTGATGTTCAATGTGTGCTTTTGTCTTGTTGCGTCTTCAAAAAAAAAAAAAAAAAAAAAAAAAAACAAAAAACAAAAAAAAAAACCATTTAATCTTAATATTGAAAATTCGTAAATCACATTCGCTGCCTTAAAAAAAATACGCATAAAATATCGAAAATATCATCTGTAAAAAAACTCACTAAAGCTTCACGTGGTGGTCTAGCCAATCGCCAACTGCCTTCTACAAACAGCAGTGGTAACAGCAGCAGCAACAACAGCAATGCTTCTGCCACTGTCAACATGAACAACAGCAGCAGCAGCGTCAACAAGAAACAACCACTAAGTAACAGTAGCTCGCTGGACTGTGCTCTGCAAGACGACGCTAACGCCGCTGACGATGACGACAGCAGCGAAGATGATGAACTCCAACAGCAGTTGCATGAAGTCATGCTGGCCAATGGCAACCATCTGAACCATTCCACCAATGGTCATCATCATCAGAAGCTTATTCAACATCATCCAATCCAAACTGCAGCCGCCACAACAGCTGCCATAACACTCAATTGTAATTCGAGTGCGCCATCATCGATTACTTCTCTTAGCGCGTCGCCACTGTCAAATACAACTACAGCGACACCGGCGGTAGAAAAATTTGTGCGCGATCAGCAGCTGAACCAGCTGTATGCACAGGTGCACAAGGACCACAAACCGTTGCTGCACTCGACCATACCGAATATCTTTAAGAATCTGGGCAACAATGAATGCACTAGCAACGTTGCCTCGCTGTCGCCTATGATGGGAATTAGTGGCGGAGGAGGTGTGGGAATTGGTATTGGTGGCGGTGGTCTAGGCTTGGGCGAAATTGGTCGCGGTGGCATGACCACATTTGGCAGCACAAGTCGTAATGAGCTCAACAGTTCGTATGATTCGATTTTAGGCTCCAACGATAAGCTTTCGGAGAACGAGCAGTCATCGGAGAACTGGATGTATCCGAGTCGTCGTCGCGTGGGCCCAAGCGGTGCCATTATAAGTGGCAAAATACCGCCAACATCGTTTACGGAACAGCTCAATCAGGCGCTGTCCGATCGAGAGAGGTGAGTTGGAGTGTGCGAAACTGTCCCGAATCAGATTTGAATGAATGATGAATATGAAGTTGTACTTGTGGGCTTTAGTTTTATTATTAGAATAAAAATGTTTAAAGTTCGAAATATTAAAAATAGGAGAGACTTTATGACTGACTTTTGTACATTAGAGTATATTTAAAAATTAAGCAGTTTTTCGGGAGACACTTCAACTTTTAGAATTATTTTTGTTTTAATTTTACGTTGATCTTTGTTCTTGAAGATTTGCTTCAGTGTTTTGACATAATTTTCGATTTTGCAGAAGACTTGGTGACGGTTCATCACGGCATTCCAGCGATGATTACACCGAGATCAACAAAAGCCAAAGCAGCGCAGCCATCAATTGTAAAACTCTGATCAACGAAATACGTCAAGCAGTGAATGAGGCGCAACCCAAAGGTGAAAAACCGGCACCAACATCTGTGTCTTTTGTATGACAAAAAAAAAAAAAAAAAAAAAATAAGAAAAATAAGAAAAAATAAGAAAAAAAAATCAGAACCAATTTCATTTATTCTTCCTCTATCTTCCCACAGTTTTTAAGTTTCTAAGCGCTACTAACCAAAAAAAAAGTTTTTTTTTAACTCTTATCACGTTCATTGCACATGTTGTTAATAATATTTTCACCAACTAGCGTTTTCTATAAAATTAATCCAACTAACTATCGTGCTTTAGATTTTTCTTTCTTTTGTACTCCTTACATATAATTCGCAAGTGCATTTTTGGAATGTTTTATTTTTGTTTGTTTGTAAATAATATTTTGTTTTTATTGTATTTATGTTGTTTCATTCATATTGAGCAAATTTTTTATAACTGAGTGTTTCATAAAGATTTCTCACTTTCTCTCTCTCTCTCTCTCTCTCTCTTGTCTATTCCTATTTGTCTTGTACAATTTTTTTCTTTCTTTTCCCATAATATCTCTCTCTCTCTCTTTGGATTTTGCCGCTCTGCGGATAACTTTGTTTGTGTCGTTTGTATTTTTCTCATCTCCCTCCCAATTGCTAACACGCTGCTTGGTATGCGCCTGATTCTTGTATATTTCTTCTATATGTATATAAATATATGTGTATTACTACTAACCATCAATTAATAAAATACTTGTTTTTGTACTCTTTGTGAAATTTTGTAAAACCAACAAAAATGTGAATCTAGTTAAACACGTTGTACCTCAATCCCTCTCTCCGCCTGGCACAGTTCCATGGCAACAACAACAGCCAGCTCACAATACCGGCCCACCCTCGCCCACCAGCATGTCGTCCTCGGGCTGCTCTTCTCCTGGCTACTCGCCCAGTCGTGGGCTCGATTTATCCGGTTCCAGCTCTAGTTTCAGCGATCGCAAAGCAGCAGCGGCAGCATCCGGCAGCTACAACTACAAGGGCGGTCCCGTGCATGAATGGACCAAAGAACAGGTGATTACATATTCATAAAAATGTATGCCATATCTTTCGTTTTTAATCTTAATTTAAAATTTTCCCAACAGGTCGGTCACTGGCTCATGGGCATCGATCTCGATCGTTACATTCCCGTCTTCAAGGAGCACAACGTGGAGGGCGGTGCGCTGTTAACACTGGACTCCAAAGATCTCAAAACGCTAGGTGTTAGTGGCGATGATAAACAGCGTTTGAAGCGGCGTCTTAAAGACCTTAAGGCCAGCATTGAGAAGGAGCGCAAGGATCAAGAGCGTGAACGTCGTGAACGTGAGAAAGCAATACGAAAAGCCGAGAAAAAGGCGGCCAAAAAGAAGTAGTTTTAAACGCTCCCAGCATAATTAATATACATATAAAATATTAAAATAAGTGAAAAGAAAACCAAAAATAATTTAAAATTAAAACTTAACTTTAAATTTGAAACAAAAACACTTCAAAAGAAAACAGCAAAAAATATTAAATACTGTATTTGTATCTGTATTATTCTACTAAGGCATCTCATCTAAAGTGTAATAATCTCTATACTTTATATATGTTATTTTAAATATCTAACTATTAACTGCATAATAATTAATAAGTAATTTATTAAAAACATAAAAGCATTAACTTAAAAAAAAACCCTAACTTAAAATGTTAAGCATTTAAGCAAAGCAGAGTAGAAGCAAACAAAAACAACAACAAGAAGAAGCAAAGTTGCTGCGCCAAAAACTTAACGAAGCTGACCAAAGTTTCTGAAATAAAACTTAAAAAATTAACTTCATAAAAAAGTTTTATCAGCAAGTTAGTTTAATGCTGCTGCATACACAAACACATACACAATATGGACTGATTTAATAACTAAACATTTAATATAACCTTATAATTAAAATTTAAAAAGAAATCTACAACATTTTTAAGCCCAGGCTTATTTTATTTAAAGAAATAAATATGCATTAATCACAAAAACACAAAAGAAGCATACATTAATTAACTAATAAGCAACACTTATTTATTACTTAAAACTTAAAAGGCCATAAAAAAAGTATGTTAACAGAAAAAATACAAAATTGAAAATAAAAATTAGAAACAACAATTAAAAAAAAATTAGTAAACATTTAAGTACTATAAAATTCTAATCGAACTCAACGTCTACTACTATTAAGCCACACAAATTGTATGCCAATTTTATAAACTTAGTTGTAACATTTTTATCTTGACTTTGGTAAATTTGTATTTTGTTGCTCTTGCACAAAATCTTAAGTATTTTTTTTTTAATTGCTATAGCTTGCGCATAACTTTTGTAGCATTAACAAAAAAATAACACGTTTTATTTAAGTATAGTCTCAAGGCCTTGATTGCTATCAAGGCACTAAAAAAAAAACTTTTCACAGCATCGAGTTCAAAAACTTTCCAGTTTCACTAATTCACTTTCACTTTGAGACAACCCACTGGAAAAATTGCCTAATGTGCGTAAAAGTATTACTTCCAAAAATATAAATAGCCTCTAACTGCGCATTTATGATAACTTCAAAAATAGATCTTATTTTCTAAACATACTGCAGCAATGCAATATATATATATGTATGTATTTCTAGTGTGTGTCTGTTTGTGTGCCCGATTTTATGTGTTATATTAATTTTGTTTTTATTAACTAAGTTTTTCTGTAATAAATTACTATTATTTGTTTTTGTCTTGTGCTATGGTTAAATTAATTTTTTTTTTTATTTAAAGCTTAAGTTTTGAGTTTAAGCGAGAGTATTTTAACAGTTGAACGTCAATGTCTTGCATTTATGTTACAACACTTCAATAACAGCAATCAATGTGTTTTTTTAATTGTACATGGTTTTACTTTAAAATATCTTTTATTTATAATAAAAAATATATATTATTTATTTACAAGAAAATAATTAAATTGTTTTTTAAATTATATGTGAGTAAATTTTTAATTTGTATTGGACACGCTAAGTGGCCAACGAAGCAGCTGAAAAAATGAATTGATATACAGTGAGTGTCAGCTCATTTGATGCAAGCCAAAAATTAAACTTTAAAGGTCAATAACTTCTAAACTAAATTAATTTAAAAATTTATCCATTTTAAAGATTGTTAATTTGTCTATATATTTCACATTTATTTTGTTGTTGTTAGTAGATATAAAAACCAAAAAAGCATTGTTTTTTAATCGAGCAGCTCATTTGATGCAGTCAATTTATAACAGTGTTGATACTGTTATGTCAGAAATTTTACTTACATAAGCTTACTGTGTATGTACTTTGTTAGACCATTATCTTAATTTTTACGCAGTTGAAGTGTGATCCTGCAAGTAATATAAAAAAGACAAAGTTATTTGAAGAATGGACCGACGCACATCTATCGAGCGCACGGGAATTAAAAACTCACCACTTTCAAAATGCCAAAATTCAGCGCGAAATAGCTTAAGTAGTTAACCAATCATCTTCTACAGTACAGCCAACGCCGTAGATATGGGGAGCTTCAGGGAGTGGAAACCCGCCCTTAGCAATTAAACAATGTTTTATATATTAAATAAATGCACAGATATTCAAAAATTTTTAATCACCATAACATGAAGATAAATTGAAAATTGTTCAATGTACATGCTTAGTTTGCTTGGCAGACATTAAGTTAAATATAATACAATATAAATGGTTTTATTTATTGTTTTCCTATGTACTGTTGCTTACGTACTTACGTTTGCATAACGTATACATATAAAATGAACAAAATTATTCTAAGCCAGTCTGTGCAATTCAAATGATGATGAGAAATGCTTCATTGTCCGTTAAATTACACTGTAGGTAAATTTTCAACTTTTGAAAAGACACAAAAAAACGCTGAGACACGTAAACTTAATTTTCGGTCGTAGAATTTAGTGGCATATTCAGTTTTTCCAAATCAGATCAAATTCTCGAGATATTCAGATTTTTGTTATTTGACCATCATTGGACCTTCATTTGATAAATTTTTTATAGTATTTTAACAATTACTTTTTATTATAGTTTCGAAAATACCTCCAACGTGAAAATCAAGTTAGCCTTGTGTAATCTATGATTTTTCAAAGGTTAAGCAACTTAGCATTTCTCTCCGTTTTGACCAAATTTGAATGTTAAACGTAAAATCTTTAAAATTTTTTGCTCAAATTTGTATTTTTATAAGTAGATTAAATTCTGAAAGTTTAAGCAAAATCAAAAATTTTTCAAGTGGTCAAAATTTTTGTTCTCCAAAAATAAGGAAAATATAACTAAAAATGGGTCTAAAAGTGACTAAATTTCAATCGCAAATATCTCGAGATTTTGATCTGATTGGGAAAAACTGAGTATGCCACTAAATTCTACAACCAAAAAATAAGTTTACGTTCTCGTCATCTTCGTGTCTTTTTGACGTCCATACAGTGTTATTAAATGAACGTAAAAGTGCATTTAATTTGTACATTTGTCAGTTTCACGATTTTTTAAGCTGTGTGTGAGTATCGCAAAGTGGTTTAAAAAAAATGTTCTCAAGTTTTAACGGTGACACTTCGTCTCAAGCGCACCAATTAATACATGCAGTTACGAGTCCAGAATTTTTCTTTGTAATTTATTTAATACATAATATATATTCAGTTCTATCGGGAATACTTCTTCACGCGGATTCGGACAAGGGAGTTTTCACTTTTAAGATAAAGCGTAAGAACATTTTCAAAATTTTTAATGCAAATTTGCTTATCAGCCGTCGATGAACCAATTTGCATTTAAAATTTTCAAAATGTTCATAAGCATCATCTTGCAAGTGAAAACTCCCTTTTCCGATTCCGCGTGAAAAATTATTCCCGATAGGGCTGATTAATTTACGTCAGCTTTGACTATACTGTTGTAAAAAATCGATAAGGATCTAACAAATTGATGTTATAGTTTAGCGCTATTAAACATTCATAAGGATATTTCTATGAACGAGGAAACTGTCATCGATAAATTGGCTTTACGTTCCAAAAAAATTAATGAACTATGGCAGTATTTACAATTATGTATATTAAGGCGCCTAATGCTTCATAGAAAAGAAAAAAGTTTATCGAGTCTGTCCTTCAAAATAAACCTGGGCTTATGTTATGATGATTCCCCAAATATTTCGACTCTACAGATAGCCATCCGTGAGCTGAAATGGTTTGAAAAAACCTCTTAAAATTGATTTTTGTGTAAAAATATTGGCTGGCGTAATAATTTTAAAAAACAAACTCTTAGAAATTATAGGCCGGAAAAACCGCTTCCAATCTGCATCAAAAATGATATTTTTTATTTTATTTCCATACAAAAACTTTCATAATTTAAATAACTTCATAATTTTTTTTTTAATTTCTTACAATAGCTTTTCAGTAGGTGTTTATTTTATAATTAATATTTTAGTTTTAATTTGTTTCAGTTTAAGCAATTCTGACCAGTCAGGATATCATTAGAAATAATTAAGTCTTAGAAATTTAGTGAAAATAACTTTAAAAAAAATCATATAAGTGCACAAAAAACATCATTATTTTTAATTCGAATGCAAAAATTTAAAATTTTTTGATGCAGATTGGACTTTTTCAAATATATTCTTTCAGAACATTTCACTTTTTCTAACTAACACACCAGCCAATATTCTTACAAAAAAACTCGATTTTTAGACGTTATTTCAAACCGTTGCAGCTCAAGGATGGCTATTGCTAGAGTCGAAATATTTGGGGAATCATCTTAACATAAGCCAATGACTATTTTTAGGAACTGCCCTTAACAATTTTCTTTTTTTGTGAGGCGCCTTAATGTATATATATGTTTTTCTTTTTAAAATGTCCGTTTTCGTTTTTTTACTTAAATAAATACTTGTCGTGCTGCTCCAAATGAAGCGATTGAATCGATTTTTTATATTTTTTGTTCAGCCACTCTCCCCCGTCCCCCATTACCCACCACCCATCAGAATCCACAGCTCACATTAGTTCAAATAGAAATTGAGTAGGGAAATTAATACCATGGTATCACAATGGGCCTCATTGACTTAAGTGTGTCTCTGAAAAGTGACAGCCACTTTAACCTAACCTAAACCCTCCCTTATGAAACACCTATCTACGGCGTTGAGTACATGACATTAGAGATAGCTTCTTAAAGAATAATAGAGCGAAGGACATGGGCAGAAACGCGACAAATAAAATTTTTAAAGCCAGCGACGAAAGATGAATTATACGGAAAATCAATGGAAATCCTTCGTTTTAAGCGCAGAAATTAGGTAAGAAAGCTAAGAATGCTCTTGACTAAGCCTGCAGTGCATCAACCATTCGCCATCTCTTGCGATCACAGTACTTTCATGCTCGAGTACCACTTAAGAAGCCATTTATTAACACAAAAGTTAATATTACCCTGTTAACTTTCGCAAAAACTCACATTTCCAAGGACTCTGAATTTTGGAACACCGTCATATTTTCCGATGAGTCAAAATTTAACATAGTTGGCTTGGATGGAAAGTCGTTTGTATGACGAAAGCCCAATAAAAAGCCAGAGTTAAAAAATTTTCGAGCGACTGTTAAACACGGTGGTGGCACTGTCATAGTTTGGGCTCGCATGGCTCATTTGGACGTTGGAAATTTGTTTTTTATAGAGGGGGAACATGGATGAAACCATGCATTTAGGATTCTGATAGAAAAGTTGACTCCACCAAAACATGAGGTGGAAGTGGTGCAGATTTGGTTGATATGAAACTGCCCCCACTTCATGCAACCAACGCACAGTGGACCCAAATGGACGTTTGCGTCTCATAAATGATTTTTTAAAAATTACTCTTGCAGCTTGTATCATTATGAAAATAATCTAAGAAACGGTAAAATTTTGTACTAAAATAAAAATTTTATAAAAAAATTGACATTACTCAGTTATATGGCTTACTAAAGTGTTCTCAAGACACAGTCCTATATAAACAGCGAAATGAAGAAAGTTTTTAACAGAATTTTTTCAAATCTTTTTAAATTGACCATACAAGTATTATACACCGTTGGAAAGCTTAATGCTTAGGCTTTTTGAAAAAATTAAAAAAAAACAAAAAATTGTTTTATTTAATAAATTTAATATATTTTATCAACCTGTTTTTTTAACTTTTTTTTTCATCTTTGATTAAGGTTTAAATAGTTGCGCTGTCTTGCGCTGTTTTCTTTTATAGTGCCTTTGGTTCCTTAGTGTATTAGTAACTAGACAAAAAAAAATAAGTTGCTCCAATTTTGCCCTTTTTGAGAAATTTTAATTTTCATAACGTAGGTGCATGGCACAAAAATTACCCATAAACTTTATATTTTTTTCTTCTATTAAACTCTGTTGATGCAGTCGCAATTGCTAGTTCCGTTAAAATCTGCATGTTTTCCGAATACGTGTTTGTCTAGAGTAAACCAGTAGCGTAGGAATGCAAAAGGGGGCCTTGCTGCCCTTTCTAACTCATCACATATTATGAACTTATATTTTTGGGATTTTTATGGTAAAAAAGGCATATGAAATTAACATGAAATCTGTAATTTTTAAAATTCTTCCAAGAATGCAGTCTTCTAGGCAGAGGCTTAACAAACATTTTGGTGCATTAATCGTCCTTTTATGATGTATGGTTTAGGAGTTATGGCTAAAAAAAAACTAGAAAATCACCAAAAACGACATAGAAAACCAAGATTCCTCAAAAAAGAAGGATTTTTTTCTAAAAATGCAGTCTTGTGTATATATGTATTAGAAATATTTTGGTGCATAAATCGTCCTTGTAGGATGTATGGTTTGGGAGTTATGACGAAAAACCACATGTTTTTGGTCAACTACCACTACAACTCCTACACTACAAGAGATAGAGCAAAATTAATTTCGACAAACAAGTAACCTGCCTTAAGTACGATGTCATGGTGATCATTTAAATGCATGAATTGTCCTTTTCTGATATGTAGTTTGGATTTTAGAGCGAATTTATGGCGAAAAAATATAAAAAAAAGGTTAACAAAAAAGGACATATGAAATGAACATGAAATCTAATTTTTAAAATTCTTCTAAGGATGCAGTCTTGTATGCAGAGGCTTAACAAACATTTTGGTGCATAAATCGTTCTTTTATGATGTATGGTTTTGGAGTTACGGCTAAAAAAAAACAACTAGAAAATCACCAAAAATTACGTAGAAAACTAAAACTCTTTTCTAAAAATACAGTCATGTATATATATATATATATATATATATATATATATTAGAAATATTTTAGTGCATAAATTGTCCTTGTAGTATGTATGGTTTGGGAGTTATGACGAAAAAAATACATGTTTTTGTATAATAATAATAACATTTTGGGTTTTTATGGTAACTAATGGCACAATTCAACTATTTCTTTAATTTTTTATGGATTCCATGCCTTTGTCCTGCATCGTATTATTCTATAACATATGTTTTCTGGTTTATATCAGGATTCTTCAATTAATACGGTTTTTGTGTTGATGTGTTGTTTTCCGTGATCATAGTTATATATGTGTAGTATAGAGTCTGCCCCATAATCTCACGCATGTGGTGCCCCACTTTTACCACACACAACAAAACACTTTACACAAACTACTTTACTTTAAATTTTAATTTTAGATTTAAGACTTTGTTTTTAAGATTTAAAAAATTAAAAAAATTTCTATCAGTTTGTAAGAATAATCTTAACAAGCTTGTAATAACAAAAATAATGGATTTTGAAAAGAAGTAGTTTGAATGATTTATTGAATTTCATAGAAAATATATTTTTAATTTGTCTTCATTTTTGCATGAAAAAACTTGCACAATTTTGAACACACAAAACCGTATGTTTTTACTACTAAAAACTAAACGTACTAAAAACTAAAATGGATTTTGAAAACAAGTAGTTCAAGTGATTTATTGAATATCAAAGAAAATACATTTCAAATTGGGCTTAAATATTTCAAGAAACAAAAAGCTACAGATTTTTTAAAGCCAAAATCGTATTTTTTTAAATTTAAAACAAAATTTTGGTACTAAAAAAGTAGTTTTAATGATTTATTGAATATCCTAGAAAATTAATTTTAAATTTGGCTTATTATTGCAAGAGACAAAAAAGTTACACAGTTTTGAATCGCAAAATCGTTTTTTTTTTAACTTGAAAAAATAGTACTAAAAACAAAAATGGATTTTGGAAAAAAGTAGTTCAAGTGATATATTGAATATCAAAGAAAATACATTTAAAATTGGGCTTAAATATTTCAAGAAACAAAAAAGCTACAGATGTTTTAAAGCCAAAATCGTATTTTTTTAAATTTAAAACAAAATTTTGGTACTAAAAATTAAAATGGCTTTTGACAAAAAGCAGTTTAAATGATTTATTGAATATCCTAGAAAATATATTTTAAATTTGGTTTATTATTGCAAGAGACAAAAAAGTTACACAGTTTTGAAATGCAAAGTCGTATTTTTTGAACTTAAAAAAATAGTACTAAAAAATAAAATGAATTTTGGAAAAAATTGGTTCAATTGATTTCAAGTTAAAACAAAATTTTGGTACTAAAAACTAAAATAGATTTTTAAAAAAAGTAGTTTAAATGATGAAAGTAGAAATTGAATATCATCGAAAATATTTTTTAAATTTGGCTTAATTATTGCAAGAGACACGAAAGTTAGACGATTTGAAACGCGCAAGTCAAGCCATAATCGTATATTTCTTAATTATAAATAATATTTTAGTCATAAAAAACAACATGGATTTTGAAAAAAAAAAAAAATAGTTCAGACGATTTAGTGAATATCATAGATGTTAACGTCAAACGTTTTTCACTGCGACTATTAAACACATCCACTCGCCCAAAATGCTATAAATGGTACGACCGTTGACGATTGTCGTTCGGCAATATCAAGTTTGCACCAGGTCGTGTCATTCTAATTGGAATTGACAAACGATTAACACATATTAATTACCAACATACCCAAATTGTATCCAAATCAACCATAAACGTTGAGAATAACTACATTTAACATATACTACGTTTCCATGGCGAGTTGAGTCTGAGTTGGTTTTTCGTCAAGTTGACAAAATGGCTTTTCAAGCTCAAAAGTGTTTACATGTACAACATCGAGTCGAGTTGCAATCGTCAATTTTTTTTAGGTTTTTCCACTTGTGCTCAATATGCACAATATTTTTATTTACGATGTCACTTTTCTTAAACTCACTTTCGACAATTTTATATATTTCACTTCTTCTAAATTTTTTTCCATCCATTTTATCAAGAATTTTCTTTTCTTTAAATATTTCAATCAACAGCAAAGTTTCTGCAGCACTCCAAAAAACTCTTCCACTCGCCATTTTTTCTTGTGATAAATGAACTTATTCGCTTTGACGGATAGAATCAGCTAATTCTAACAAGTTTCGTGGAGTTTTGTGGATTTAACGAAGTTCAACTCAACTCGCGTTTCCATGGGGAGTTAATCCCTAGTAATCCCGACTCAACTCGCCATGGAAACGTAGTAATACATACACTTAACATTCTACGAACGAATTTCATCAACAATAACACCACACTCATCACATTCATACACAAACCCAGTGGGCAATTGCAGCAGTTCCAAGGCCTTCTAGCAGTCCTGCGTTTGGTTTTTATAGGGCTCCCACACTCCTTGCAAACACCATTGTATTTGGAAAATTTGTCAAGCCTTCCGCTCTCCTTGCTAAAAAGAGACCTGCCAGAAGCGCTCTTTCGAGATGCCACGTTAGAATTAAAAGCAATATAAATATCATTTTCAAATAAAAAACGACCAACAACTTCGGATTTGAACCAAGGTTCTCTCATGCGGCGGTCCGACATCTTACCCGCTCGTCTATCGTGCTTGTTAAAAATCATTTGCATATTTTGCATCAATACAAATGAAAGTAAGCTTTCGGGAGCCCGGGTTCGAGACCAAACACGGACAAAATTTTTTTTTTATTATATTTTTTAAATCTACATTTTTTTATGCAAACTGTTCTGTGTAACTGTTTTTTTTTAAATTTTTTTTGTAAATTTGTTCATATAAAATAATATGGAAAGAATCAGAACTTCCAAAAGATAGGCCTTACAGAAGTACTCATCAATGCAGTGATCATGGAAGGTGTATTGATGCCAATAATAGCAGTGGTAGCATGCCTTATTTTGCGGAGCACTCGCTAAAATGCCCACTGGGAATTAACACCAAGCTGCTGCAGAATCCGTGAAGAGGAAAACCAGCGAAGCACATCCCAGCTAACCAATCGGTATGAAAACGGTACCCTCTCGCTGTGTGTGTTCATACGTTTCTTCTACTGAAAACAGCATGAAAACGGTACGTTTTACATATGAAACGAAAATCCGTTAAGATATATGAAAAATGCTACAAAAATATACTTGCATAACGGTACAAAAACGTACCTTTGAAATGTTATGAAAAAGTGCACTGAAGCGTACTGTTTCGTTGTTACCAAAGCATACACTGTGTGTGGCACAAAAACCTACCGTTTCAGTAATATTCAAAAACTAATCACCGATTTTAAATAAATTGTAAAATACTATTATATTATGTTTCTAATTCGTTGATTTATTTCTTAGTTTTTATTGTATTTTTAAATTTTATAATTTTTCACATATGTTTTTTTTTGAGATGCTCAGTAAGAATATAAAATCAAAAGAATTGACAAAAATTACAAAATAAGTAATTTTTAATAAGAACATAAAATTAAATAAATATTTCCATAATGATTTATGATGCATTAATTCAATTTCTTTGCTTCCGCAATCACTTGCAAACTCATATAAATTGCAGTTATTTTCTGGAGGCAGTGAAACATTTTCCTTTTTAGGTATTTTAATTTGCATAGAATTAAATATTTCTAAAGCTTCCCTTTTGATGCTTTTATTTAGTAGCATTTTAATTTTTTATGTTAAACACTTATCACCTTTTTTACTAAGAACAGACAAATTATTTTTATTTAGTGGCAAAAATAAATTAACCAATATCCGGCAACTCAACTTCACAACTGAACTACTTTGATTTCAATACAACATTCAATGCATGTTTTAGAGTTTGATGAAGAACGAGTGGAAAAGAAAAATCTGAAAAGACAAGAACAAACGACGCTAGCGCATCAAGTGGATTTGTCATGCATTTCAATTCAGTGCATGAAAAATATAAAAAGGGACTTTGCAATTATATAGAGAATGGTTTAAAGGTACAAACACATGCCGTTTTCATACCAGCAAATCAGATACTGTCGTTTTTAGCTCCGTTTTGCTGGAATAGTCAGTTTCATGGCTTGTTGGGATTACCATTAGCATAATATATCTACAATTCACAACACATATCACATCATCATTTATCCAAAAAAGGTAATCATTAAATATAATTTGTGCATCAATTGACCCTAACCCTGAAACTTTATCTTTGTTCTTCTCCGCCATCTTCAACCGAACGTTCCGCACCCGAACAATAGATAATATATTCCAAGTTTGGCTTAATTATACCAAGAGACACAAAAGTTACAGATTTTTGAGACGCAAAAGTGCACCGGTTCAGTCTCCTGACTAAAATTGTATCGAGAATTACAGGCGTTATACATCACTATTTGTAATAATTCTGGAACATTTCCGAGAATAAAAACAGTCGATATTGTTGAAAATGTTTATTTTGAGCTCCCTGGGCTACTTCATACCACATTTGCTCATCTTGGATTAAATTTTAGTCCAGCTAAAATATTACTGCATTTCGACCGATTTTTTTTTTATTTTAAACTGTAAAAATTAAAACTTTTCAAATACTAACTCATGTTTAAAACTTTACTGTACCAAAATGTAAACCAAAAAAGTACGACAGCTTACCTTTTAGCTTTTAGGTTTAAATTTAAGTACAAAAGAAATATTACAGCGTTCTTTTTTTGCTTTTTGGTTAAAATTTGAGAACAATTTTTGTTTTTAAACAATTTATACTAAATTCTTGTACATTTGGACACTAAATTTCAATTTGGACCCATAAAAAATTAGCCTGGCAATGCTGAGACTGAATTTAGGCGATTTGGTTCATATGTTTGTTTAATCTTTATGTAACGCATAGCGCAATAGCCCAGTGGTTGGACTAGAGAACTAAAAAACTGGATATCGTGGGTTCGAATCGCACGGGTTTTGTTACGTCATTTGTTTGTTAGTTGAAACCAAAGCTGGTATGGTAGTATAAAATGTCTAAGGCAACAGTTTATCCAGGTAAGTGAGTGCTTACTCAATAACAGCTTTTAATTTCGTTAAAACGTTGAAAATATTTTATACATAGCTATTAAATCTGCTCAAAACACTAGAATTGTAGATATAATATTACTCTCTTCATGATATGCTACAGATTGTCCTGTGAATATTACAAAAAAAAAAAAAAAAAACAAAGTAAGATTTTATCCCATTAACATATCGTTATTAATTCAAGTTAAAAAAAAAATAAAAAACTTAACTGGTGCATTATCCTGCATTCCTAACCCTCAATGAACCAGTGGCAATTACCAGCAGTGCATTAGTCGTAAATGTAGTTACTTAAGTTGAAAAATTTCAAATCAAGCTTTTATAGCGCGCCTCCAACTAGTGCCAGAAATAAAATTAAATAAAAACATATTCCAAGCTTTTCAAACTAATCTCTTAATTGTATAATTTTTTTTTAAGCCCAACTAAAGAAAAATGTAAAATGTTATGTAAAATTCACATTCTTAAATACACACACGCCCACACAATCGTGCCTTTTCATTAGTAAAACCGTCCCGTACACGAAAATGAGATCAGAAAGTACTGGCCAAGAATACAGTCAAGCTACATATATGCAGTTTTTTTTGGACACCATTCAGTGTGCTTCTCAGTAGGGATTCTCCGTGATGCCTTTGAATTAAAATGGAACTTTAATATAACATAATTCGTAGATTTTATGTAACTTTTATACTTGTGAAAATTTTTTTTTGAATTCTGTTGAAGTTTTTTGATGCAACATTTATGTTTATGGAAGCTATGTATAAAATATTTTTTACTTTAAAAATTGTGTGAAGCTGCGCAAAATACCAAAAAATTCAAACCCAACAATTTTTTATATTAGGGGTATTCACGGGTTGTTGCGAATTGCAAGAGTGTGAAAATGCATCAATATCGCAACTTAATTATGCCATAAAATTAAATGTCGAATGAACAGTAAAGATATTGCCACCTTATTTCAAAATCATAAAAAGTTATTAAAATCTACATACAAACTTAACCCTTTTAAAGTTTTACCCAGGTAACTTTCACATAGTTGGCAATGTTTGAAAACAAGCAAAACATGAATCATCTGTTTAGCATCACTGCTTGTGCGTTCTTGCAATTGGTTTGAGTAGTGCGTAATTCAGGAAGAGTTGCAAAATTGCTTCCAATGTGTTTATTGTTTGAATGATGCGTAAGTTCGCAATCTTGCATTTTCGCATCGTCACAACGGCGTTTCGCATCAACAAACCCGTGAATACCCCTATTATAAACTTCTATGCGAAAACGCAATGACGCACAGTGGACTTTTTGGCCTGCTTAGAGGGACTCAAACTCGAGTTTGAGTGCACGGAATGTTTTGAAATTTAGGATTTAGGCTATTAGCACATCTTCCTTACATGTAAATTGCATAAAGATAGGGCGTATGGTACCAAAGTTACAAAAATTTGTATTGGAAAATTTGCCTTTTCGCTTCCCTGCATCACTATTTTCTATTTTTTTCTTTTGTAATGGCATAACTCCTAAGCGAAGAACTTCACAGAAACGATAGACCACTTTTTGTAAGTGTGTTTTTAATAAATGCTTTGTACACCAAAAATTATTTTATCTATTATTAATATTAGTTTTTTCTTTGAGAATACGCTCGAATTACAAAAAACAGTAATTTTTGTCATATTCCAGGTGGAGTTTTATCCCTTCTTGTATGTTCTTGTATTTACTTTTGACACTTTCTTAAAGTTTATTATATTTACTTAATATTTCGAACATTTTTAGGTTTGGCAACTTTTGGCAACCTTCCCTTTCAAGGGGTTTTCGGCTCTAACCCCTTAGTTTTAGTAGTTTTATGTATTTTACTGTGCATTAATATAGCTACCACGCCATTCTTCAGTATTTTATTGTAATGCAAATAAGTTTGAATGAACATACACATTTTTTTCAATCCTTCCTTCCATCCTCTGGCACACCCTTGCCTTAAAATTCACTTTAAACTTAAAAATAGTGTATTTTTTACAAAATTTGCTAGTCTAACCACCGAATACTTCTACTTGTGACACAAATCTCTAGTAGTGTTGCATATCGTTGGAAAGGTCATGAATCTATCTTTCTAAAACGTCTTTGCATAAAACTTCACTTAAAAAACTTTCGTTACAAGAGCATTTTTAGTGAAATAACCTCCAGAAAACACAAAATTAGCCCATTACTCCCCAGTGGGTCAGAATAGACTGCCACTTCCGCTACACATTTTTCTTGGTTTTCCATGCCCTATCGTTTAAAATCATAAAATAATTTCTTCCATCTAATTTGTATGGGACGGTCCACTGTGCGACGTAACTTTTAAGGTACTTATAATATACGTGTAAATTTAAAAATTTTTTTTTTATTTTTTTAATGTGTTCTTTACCCTGCAAACATTTGGAAGACGATTGGAAGAGAAATTGATTTGGCGAAGCACTTGCGATTCGGCCACGGGTTCTTTGGAAGATAGAACGCTTTTCGAATGCCAAAACGATGAATGCGCAATTCAAGAAAATTCTTCAAAATCTTCCTTCGCTCATTCCGCCGATCGTTGGAATGATCGATTTTCAATTGCCCAAGCGATTAATGTGCAATTTAAGAAAAATTTTCAAAATCTTCCTTCACTCATTTTGGCGATCGTTGGAAAATTAATTGCTTTTCAAAAGCCCAAGCGATGAATGCGCGATTCAAGGAAACTCTTCAAAAACTTCCTTCGCGCATTCCGGCGATCGTTGGAAGATGGCTTTTTTAAAAACCTTAAAAATCAATCGTTGGCATATAAAGCATGCTCTCCAATAAACTTCTCTAAAAATAATCATCGAAAAATTTAAAAAAAATTACTTTTTGTAGTGAATTGCTGCATGGAAACTGAAAATATTCATATCAGCATGATTTTCGGTGGTCGATTTTTTGTTGTTGACCGATTTGACTAAAAATGTCCTCTATAAAACAGCTTTTAACGTTCGACAAAAATTATTCGCAATAAATCGCTGAAGCCCGTATGATACTTCATTGTATTGTCCAATTTTTATTCATTGACAATAAACCTAGAGCAGTTTAAATAGTGCTAAAGCTAAAAATCAAGAAGTGTGAGTGTATGCGCATATAGTACGAATTGGACAAAAGAATGTGCGACGGACAGCATTTTGAATGCATTTTTTTTGCCGTTTCTCTCAATTCGTTCGTCGTTAAGTTTCGATCAAATATTAAGTGTCAAAACCAAGCTTGATCTCTTTCTTCCGCAGCCAAGAAGAACAGAGAGATAAAATAGTCACGTTGCGGAGATGTAAAAAATTGGCACGATGCATGTTTTCATCCTTTTCCAACAATATATATCTGTCTAGCTCACTCGCCACTTGTTTTCAAATTTTGAAATTGGACAAAACAATGAAGTATCATACGGGCTTGTGGAATGCTAAAAGCGATGCGTTTGCCACTCTTATCTGCGAATCGCTTAATTTGTGTTGAAATCTTCCCGCGATTCTCTAAGGACTTCTCTTGGCGATCCGTTTAAAACTCTTTCAGCGAATCGCTTAAAACCCCTCTCGGCGATTCGTTAGCGACTCTTCCCAGCGAATCGCTTAGGACCCCTTTAGGCGATTCGTTCACGTTCTTTCTGGCCTCAGCTAAGTCTCAGCTGTGTACAGTCGGCGATACCCGGATAACTTAAAAATGAGCTCGCCGGCGATTATCTCGTCTTCCAAGCGATTTGCTGGCGGCTATAAGGGGATTGAAAATGTTTGAATTGTATAGTTTCTAGAATACATGCATATTTTTAAATCGATATTAAGAAAAAAAAAGAAGTTATAACTGTTTTCGTTGGCCTACGTCTAAACTCCCAACAACGAAATAAAAACTTTAAACGCGATTTCCTTGAAACTAGTTTTTTTAAAACGCTTCGATAGATAACTCGAAATCTATTGCTTTAATTTCAATGCATCTTTTGTCATGTAATCTTGTCCTGTAAGCATCCCCTCTAAATTCAAGTACCTATTTTTTTTTAGACAAAAAAGCGCGTGAAAATCTGTCTCTTTTTTAACTTTTTACTCGAACTTTCACCATAATTAAAAAAAACCCCAGGGGTAGTGCGTAGGAGGGTTGCCGCATTAATGATATATGCTTTAAAATGACATCTGATTTGTTTGTTTCAGATACATGGGAAACAAAGAAAAGAAAGGATTGAACTGTTTTGGATGTCTTTTTTCAATGTCATTTTCAGCGCCCTCTATAAAAAAGACAGAAAATTTGTAAAAATTTTTTTATAAAGTATTTTTTATATACAACAACATGTATAAATTAAAAAAAAAATTAATAACTTCCTGTATCTAAAAAAATGCTTGAAAAAAGTTGATTTTTTTTCTTTATACCTTAACTTCTATAGAGCTTGCCTGATGTCATAGTTTATTGAGCTAATTAAAAAGAGGAACAGTGAAAAAGTTGCAGGTCCTTTGATAATCAGTTCTAGATGAATTTCTAATGCAGATTTTATTAATGGTGTCCATTTTTTGTTAGTGCCACCGAACCGACCCTCGAGTTATGGAGTTATAAGCTAAAAGGTGAAAAACGGTTCTTTCTCCGATAATTTGACTATATCTCTTTAAAGCAGTGTCGCCCACGTAGTACCCTCGCGAGGGAGGCGAAACTTCATGTTTCCAGATAGCGATCGTAGTGTTGACCTACTACGATCGTGTTTAAATATTTAAAAAAAAATTTTAGAATTTTTAATATAGTTTAATCTTACAAAAAAAAAATAAACTGGCCATTTCAGCCCTTGGAAGGACTTTGAAATAGCTTCTATTGATCAATTGTATTGTGCGTGTAATTAAATGTTTAAACACAAATGGTCGAGAACTGGGCCCTCATCACGTATGACGATGATCGTTTGATGATATCGTTTCAACGATACTTTAACATCACGTAACCTTTAATTTTATGTTTTATATCGTTTTGCTAGTTTCATGTATGACAAACAGCTGTTTAATGATATCATCGAAACGATTGCTTGACGCCATAATAGTTGAATATGGGATAGTATCATTCAAACGATAGTCGTTTTAAAAGTTAAGTGTTTAGAGCCAACTCCGAACGGCTTATGTTCTCAAGAAACTTTACAAGAAAAAACATTATGCCTGAGCTAGGGCTTGAACCGCGGTTCTTTAGCTTACTTTCCACGCACACTACCAGTAGGTCGGCCACAAGTTTAATCTTATAGTTAATTTAATCTACATTTATATCTATACTTACTTACTTAGTTGGCGCTACAACCGTATGTCGGTCTTGGCCTCATCTAAGAATTTGCGCCAGCCATTTCTGTCTTTCGCTTGCTGGCGCCAGTTGGAAAGTCAGGTTGTCCTCTACTTGGTCTTTCCAACGAAGATGCGGTCGTCCTCTTCTGCGTTGACCGCCGCTGGGTACCGAATCGAATGTTTTCTTCACTGGAGCATCGTCTTTCATGCGCTGAACATGACCAAGCCAGCGAAGCCGCTCGATTTTAATGCGCTTGACTATGTCGATGTCAGCGTACAGCTCAAACAGTTCATTATTCCACCGTATTCGGTACTCGCCATTGACGCAGATTGATCCGTAGATCTTACGAAGAATCTTTCTCACGAATGCTCCTAAAGTCTTTTTATCTAAACTGCTCAGCGTCCAGGTTTGTGATGCGTAAAGTAGGACGGGCATGATGAGCGATTTATAGAGCGTGATTTTCGTTCGTCGAGAGAGGGCTCTGCTTCTCAATTGCCTACTGAGCCCAAAGTAACACCTGTTGGCAAGAGTTATTCTTCGTTTGATCTCAATGCTGATGTCGTTGGTTGAATTAATGCTGGATCCCAGATAAACGAAGTTCTTCACAACCTCGAAGGAGGTATTGTCAACGGTAACGTGGGTTCCAAGACGCTGGGAATGTTTGTTTGTTGACACTAAGTATTTCGTCTTATCTGCATTCACTGACAGACCCTTTCGACTTGACTCTCTTTCTAATCTGGAAAATGCTGCACTGACTTCGCGCGTATTATGGCCAATGATATCTATGTCATCAGCATACGCAAGCAGCATAACACTCTTGTAGAATATTGTGCCACTACGTCTCAGATCAGCAGCTCTATACGTAGCAGATCAGCATTTATATCTATACTATTATATAAAAAGAGTACTCACATATGTTCGGGATCGCAAAGCTTGAAAACGGCAGGCGCTATTTAAACAATTATTTTTATATTGTATAGCTATGATACCCAGTTGAGACATAGGTTATATAATCCTGCTAATAATTATTTAAATAATTTATAAAATTTCGCATAACCATAATATTTAATTTTTCTTATCATCAGCGGAAAAAAGCTCTCTCTTTTTCAAACCTATTTGAACAATATAAAGGTGGAGTGCAACGCTAAACAAGTTGTGCGCAAAGCTAAAACGTGCCATTTCCCTGATAACATTTTATGGGTGTTGGAAAAGGGACTTCCCATACAATCCAAATTTGCAATATCGAATAGCTTTGCAATAATAGGCCGCACAGCCTCGGAAATCGGTACTCGACCACAATTTACACTTGCTGTTTTACTGGTAACACTTTATGGGCATTGGACAATGGACGTGGCACTTTTTCAGTGGCCCAAATTTTCGGGACTGCTATACGTGTGAACAATAAGCCACACGTCAATGTAACTCTATTACGAACTTAATATTTAAACTTTGTCAACTTATTTGTCAACACTTGAACGAGAATAAAAAGAAAAGAATAGTGACCAAGACAATAAAAATAATTGGGTGCGAAGAAAATTTATTTTACGTCGTAAATATATACATGTGAGTGAGAGTGATCAGCATTTATTTTTAATTAAACATGATAACTCTTTCAAATCTTAAACGATATTCCCATAATTATTTCGTTTGTGAAAGCAACGCGCCGTTTTTTGGCTAGTATCTCATAAAGTACCAGAGGTCCCTGGTTCGTGTTTGGGTTCGGGCATAGTTTTTTCACTTTCTTTATTCTTTCCTACACTTAAAAATTATGGAAAACTAAAAATCCACAACTAAAATTGTGAAAAATGTGGAATTAAAGGACAGGAACAACTAAGGGCTGGCAATGCTTAGCTTAAGGCATAACACTAGTATCGGTTAAAAGCAATTCAAATTGTCTTTAACGGTTGTTTCGGCTAATCAATAATTCACGTATGGTTTCAATCAATTCCTCTAAATAAATCTATCCCTTTCCTTTCAGGTCAAAGACCAAACCTTTTTTGTATAAGGCGTATGCCTTGAATCTTTGATCTTTTAAACAAAAAAAAAGAGAAGTGGGATTATATTTCATAGTTTGTAAGATATCAGCCTTCAGAATACTATTGAAAATTTTGTGGAATAATTTTTGTCTTCCTGTATATTTAAAAAATTCTTTTCTGTGATGGAAAATCCAACAAAGTTAATTAATGTTTTTTTTTTAACTAATTTTTTAACTAATTTTTGGACATTTTTGAAAATATTTTGAACATGGTATAACTAGAGAAGGTAGATGCATTTCGGACTGCGTTCTATTTCTCATAGCCGAAATTGTCAAAGTCATCTTTTTGTGAATGAGAACAAAAGGAAATCAATGGTCGCATTCAGCGGAGTCAACAGTTGATAGCTGACTATTGTGTTAAAATTCGCTGAATAGTATAATTATTATAAGAGTGATAAAGCCTTGCAACTAAATTATTTACATAAATTAACAATTATAATAATTAAATTAAACAATTTTCAACTTTTCTTACGTTAAGAGTAACAACACATTCAGAGAAAAACATCGCTCACTAAGGTATCGCTACCATAACAGTTCACAACAGTTGACTCCGCTGAATGCGTCCAATTTTCGCTTTCTCGTCGGTTTCAGATTTTCTGAGAGCTGTCTTCGAAATGCATCTACCTTATCTAGTTATACCATGATTTTGAAAAACAAAAATTTTTTTGAGTTATACTCAGAAAAAAAAAAATCTTATTATACAACGTTGGAAACGCACCGAAATAATTACTGATCATTTTATTTATTTTAAGTATATGATGGTCCACTAATTTCAAAAACTGCAATTGCTAAAAAAATGTCGGAGCCGTTTTTGATATATATATTGCAAATATACTTTTTGCGGTTAAAAAAAACTACTATGCCTAGATGTCTCCAGATCAACCAGACTGACCTTAGAAATATTAAACTGTATTATTCGATCTTAAATTTTTTTGCAAATAAAAATGTTGCAAAGTTTTCCGAAAAATCAAACCCACACCTGGTTAGGGTCAATATTTTGAGATAAAATTGTCATGAAGTGTTTTTTTAGATGAATTCCAAAATCTAGGACTTTCGGTTTTTTGAATCGGATAGAACAAAATTGAGATGATAAAAAATATTTTTTTTTCGGTATATTGGTCATACGGTTTTTAGTATGTAGTCCAAGATCCGTTTTAAAAAGTCTAAATCGACTAACATTTGAATTTTTTGAATAAAATGTTTCATAAATACATAAATGTCTCGCATAAATAAATCGTATATCTGTTTTAGTTTTGTTTTAATACCTTTGTTTTTTATATTTTTGTTATATTGATGTTCTGTTAAGTTTGAAGGTAACAGTTATCTCATCTATGATTTTTCATTATAAAATAATTTTTATGGTTGGCACATTTTTGTTTAAAAAAGTGAAACGAAAGTGAAAGTGAATTTGAAATGGTCAAATTCGATGCATATATTTATGAAGCAACAGCACCTTCACACATGCAAAAAATCTCTACACATTTAAAAATTATTTGAGTACCCTAATTGGAAGTGAAGAATTTAGACATGTTTGATTTGGTGATTTTTAACAATGGTTTAACTGAACTATAATTCTTGACATAAAAAACTCTAAATTCCAGACATATTTATTACTGGCCCGCGACAAATATGCTTTTATTCCAACTTTTTCTAAGAAAGGCATTTATTTTTGACTTTTAACAGTAAGTTATTGCCATAGAGTCTAATTTATGACGAAGTATTACCAATAATTCAAAGTTGAGACCCATTTATATAATCGCATCGTAGCATGATAAAAGAGATAGCATGATTCATCATTATTCATATCTAGCTGAAGTTTTCACAAAATGTTACATAAACAAAACCCTGTTAGAAATATTCACACATTAGTAAAATCATATGAGAAATATTTTCAAAAATACTTAAATAAAAATAAATATGCAATTTTATGCAATAAGATTTCTAAAAAAAAAATGTATAGGCAAAATAATATTTAAGTTATTATAAAAACATATATAAAATAATGAGTATAACATAATAAAAATAAATGTAATCTACAATATAATAAGTAAATAAATAAATAAATATGATCGATTAGTTTTTTTTTTCGAAATTAGAAAAAAAAATGCCGATAGGTACGACTACAAGATTCACCTAAATTTACGTTATGCTTGGTTTTCACTATGTCATTTTTATGACGACACAGAAGTTTATCACCTGAAATGTCACATTAATAAAACTGTAGAATATTTTTTGCATAATAATTTAATTGTTTTAATTTTTCAAGTTTGCCAAAGTTAGAAAAAGTGTCAACATGTTGTTATTTTCAATTTTTATGACAACAACAGACTACTGAAAATGACATAGTGTAAACCAAACATTATACATACTACGTTTATATTGGGCCAAATGACTCATTTTAAATAAAGATTCTCATAACAGGATTCTGCGATATAGGCTCGGTACTATAACCAGAGGTAAGTACAACCCTTGCCAAGGTTTCGCGAGTTTGGCGAACGTTTTCTTTTTATGGTGCTCTATATATTGGGGGTCTTAGTTATTTTGAGAAAATAGTATCATTAGTTTTTGTTCAACAGCTCCTTTAGATATGGAGATATGGAGATATCGGTTTACTGTCTTGCGTAAAGTTGTAGCTAACTGTCTAATGAACAAACTTGAAAACAAAACAAATTCATAAAATTACACTAGTTTACAGTCCGAAAATGACCAGGACTTTTTTGTGAAATTCCTATTCCTTGTGCTAAAAAAAAAATAAAAAAGCTCCATAATGTTGTGGTCAGTCTTTGCGGTACAAAAAAATAAAAATGTAGTGGTCAGTTGCCAAATTTTTTACTTTTCAGGTGCTTAAATGAGTTTTCGACAGCAGATTTAAACGAAAAAAATTTTATATAAGTATTAATTCATATCTTCATAATTATTCCTTAGATGAGGTCAATATGTATCAAAAAGTTATTGCGAATTTAATTGTCTTTTGTAAAGTTGTAATTTTGGTCAAATCCGTCGGTCCAAACAGAATTTATTACGAATAATGACAAGTCAACTTTTTCGAAAAAAGCAAAAAAATTCTTTGGTCGATATGTCAGAAATCTATGCATAGATAATTTTTTTATTTTCCATTTTAGATCTAGGGACCATACCGTATATGAATTTTATAAAGAAGTCTTGGTCACAGAGATTTTTCTGGATTTTGTAAACTAGTGTAATTATTTTCAATATTTTTTTTAAATAGTAGTGTCTACACTACTTAAAAATTTTAAAAAGATATTTTTTTTATGTGAAAAATACCGATTTTTAGGAATGTTTTCGCATTTTTTCGACCATGACTCTTAAACTAAGCAAACTTTCTGCCCAATTTTTTCGACTAATTTGTAGTCGGGAGCACTATGAAAAACTCTTGAAAACTTACTTTTTTGATTTAAATGTGTCTACAGTACTTGAAAAGATCCAAAATATATATTTTTTTTATTTGAAATATACATAAGTGATAATAGATGTGTTTTGGAGCCGTAGCTAAGCTTAACTCCAAAAACCAATAAATATCTATAGTAATAAAACTAATTTTCTGTTTGTTTGTTTGTTTGGCCTTTATACAAATCTAAACGGCTCAACGGATTTCGCTCAAACTAGGTACACATATTAAATTGATTCCAACTTAAAATGTTACATACTTAGTTTTTGCCACGCCCCCTCTGAAATTTTTCAACTAACAGTAATTTTGTTTTTATAAAACTTTTTAGTATCGGAGATTTTTGTGTATTTAGTTTTGAAAAATTTCTGTTATTTTGACATCAAAAACATTCACGTATCTTCAAAATTGGAGAAATTTTCAGTATAACGACTTTTTCATAAAACATCGTTGCCTGAGAATGAGAAAAAAACGACATGAAAATCAAAGTTTGGTCTTTCGATGCAAATATCTCAAAAGTTTAATAAAATCACTTCACAAAAATAGGTTGAACTGTACCGTTAAGTCAGTGTATATATGTTTTATGATTATGTCAAAAAAGGTCCAAAATATTGACTTTTTACTCAAAAAATGACTCAAAAATTGTTGTAGTTGTAAAAATGAAATCTATTAAAAATTGCACATCTGGCTACCTTTCATATGACAGCATTTATTTGCAAAAATTCTTCCAGCTAAGCGCAAAAATTATTTTACTGTTTTTGTCATCAAAACAACGAGGGTACCCCCTTTGATTTTTTTCGCGAAATTTATTTTTTCCAAAATGTTGTTTTTATATTTTTTACAAAAAAGTCAAGTCTCAAAAATAATTTATGTGAAAAAATTACCCCAATATCTCTTTCCAATCAAAAGTTATGGCTAAAAATCTATTTTTTCAAACCAGACTTTTAATAAAACTGGGGGCGAATTACAGCATCCGTGATCGAGCAAAATTGTACAAGATTGATAAGCATTTGTCTCGTCGTGCCCTTCGGTATTTTGCTCGATCACGGATGCTGTAATTCGCCCCCTGAGTTTTGTCTTAAAATTCTCTACATAGGAATGAAGTTGTGTGTCTAGAGTAATTATAAACATTTTGGTGTATATAAAATCTTATGTTTTGCCTCCCCACCCCCCCTCCTGTTAAATTTCTTTTGTTGTGATTTGTCATTTTTTTCACTATTGTTTCACCGTTGTCACTCAGTTTTTTATCAATGGTTCTTTAAATGTTCTATATATATCACTGTATCATCGAAAAGATGACTGTGAATAAGAATGCTGTAAAAGTTAATTTTAATTTTTTAATTTTTTCATGTTTAATGTGTTATTTGAACAATATTGTTGAAAGTGAAATTTCCACGCCAACTAAATGTACCGACATATAAAAGACAGCGAAATTTTGACATTTTAACTCTCCAATCATGGTTGTAAGCTTGGCTGCATTGAACAAATTTTTCGGTTCAATTGCGTACTAACCGAAAGTATGCTGAAGAGTATGCTGGAAAATATTATAAATTAAAAATAAGTACTGCATTACCGACACGATTCCAATATTTTAGAAAATTCGGTAACTGTTACTCAATTTAGGCTGTGTGCGAATTGATCTAAATGCGACCTAAACTAAATAGTGTCGATAAGGTAGTGCTTCCTAATTTAGGAAGCATTTAGGTAGCTCGAGAATTTCCTAAAGTATTTATGAAGCACTGCTTTATCGACCCAATTTAGTTTAGGTCGCATTTAGATCAATTCGCACACAGCCTTAGCTCTTTTCGCACACAGCGTAAACTTGCAGCAAATAACATAATGGCACTTCTTGCACTGTTCTTGCAGATTTTTCAGCTGGATTTATGTCGATCTGTTAACGTCGATAATATTGCTACAGGTTGCTGTAGCTATACTATAATAAAAATTAAAAAGCGACTGCTTACTAAACTTACACCTTTTTGCTAACTTACATTAAAAAACGACTGTACAATTTTTCGTATAGAATAGGAATTCAGAAGATTTAAGAAATTGCATCAACTATCAGACTTAATTTATATTTATTTTTTATTTAGAGACAATCCAATTGTTATTTTCCAACTGGAAAAACTACTAAAAAATTTTAAGGAAGATTTTTATAAATTTGATTTTCATTAGCGAAGTGCAAGTAACATGCTTACCACTAGCCAGTAAATTCAGTTTAGAACTAAAAAACAGTTTTTGATTGTGAAAAATTTGTGATAAAATTATTTCTTCGTTAAAAAAGCTTAGAAAATTTTTTAACTAATATTTTTATAGTGGTCTCAAACTTAAATTTAACACGTTTTTACAAAATTCCAAAATTTACAAAAACCTTTAATCGAAAAGTGTATATTAAAATTTTTATATAAATGACTCTCGAATAACACCGGGTATATCAGCTAGTATTCTATATTTTTATAGAAATACAATATACACTTTTTATAGTGGGAAGATTTTACAAATACATACTTTTAGTCGTGTAAGTGTTTTAACAGTGTAATTGAAACGGGCAATTTTTTGGTTTATGGATTTTGAATTTTATGAATTTATGGATTTTTCTTATGCTTTCTTATTTGAAAATTTTGCAATTAATTTCCCAGTGTCTACCTTCGTAAGAAACAACAACAGAAAATACTTTTTTACTCTTTCTCGTGAAAATTTATCCATCAAACACTGAAGTAAACACAGAAAACATCCCCTTAAATTTTTTAATGTGTTTACACTACTTGCATTTGACACTTTATCCCTAGCTCTCGACAACGCAGTCGCTATTTATAAAACCTGGGGCCGAATTACAGCATCCGTGATCGAGCAAAATTGTACAAGATTGATAGGCTCTTGCAGGCGCAGATCCAGGGGAAATATGGGGGCTGAAGCCCCTCAGACACCTAATTTTATTTTTAAATAAATACTAGCAGTTACCCGCGGCTTTGTACGCAGTAGGTTAGAGTCATTTCAGTATTTATATTTTTGGAAAGGAGCAAGAAGGAGCGAAAAGCTTAAAATTGTAAAAATAGTAAGTGGCTCATAAATAAGTGTGTACTATAAAATCTTACAATATAAATAAGCAAATTATTTTTGAAGGTCTTTCTTTTTCATAAAAACAAAAGTAATTTTGTTCAAAATGTTATGAAGGTGTTTGATTTTCTCGGTTGGCTCTTAAATTTCGATAACGTTGAGTATGTATGTGTGCCTATATTCGGTTATTGGCATTTTTCTCAGTCATTCAGCTAATGTAGTCAGTGTTTCCAAATAACTAATGTTAATCCTTCTTTCAATGGGATCGATGCACTAATTCCTACGCGACAAATTATAAAAAAAATCATAGATTAGTGACACAAATTTCTATTGATTTATTTTTTCAATTAGTTATTATTTCAATTCACTTACATATAATTTAGCATATAAAAAACAAAAACAGAAACAAAACAAAAACAATACAAAATCGGCTCAATAGTTTAGCCCTATCAAACATTCACAAAGAAATTGATATTAACCCAGAGGAAATCGCTGAAATTTTTTGTAACTTAAAAAATCGACGCATGAGTAATGCGAATTGGGATGTTGAAGATCCATAAGCTTCCATATAATAACTTAATTTTGTACAAATAGCAAATAGCTAAATAAAGAAAGTAATAAAAAAAAGCATTTAAGTGCGTGAAGATAAATTCTTCAATCCGACGCTAACTTAGCGAAGACTCAAACCAATACTTTTGATCCGCAAAGAGTTAATTCGTTAAATTCGTAATTTTTGCTAAGTACGTTAAATTCGTAAATTCCGCTCAAAAGTTAAATTCGTACTTTTCAAAAAGAACGAATTTAATTTCCTCCCAAAAGTTAAATTCGTCCTTTATGCGAAAAATCTCAAAATCTGAGCGAAGAATGTTTTTGAAATGCATATCAGGACAGGTGATTAAACCACCTTTATAACGATATATTTGCATTTTTGTACTGAAACTTAGTACCATGAACGCCAGTTTCACTACTTTTTAAAAAATTTATATGGTAAAAGTCTTAATTGTGCACTCAAAATTGTGCCAAAAGCTAAACTCGATTCAAAAGTTAAACTCGTACTTTGCATATAGAACGAATTTAAGTTCCTCCCAAAAGTTAAAATAAAGAACGAATTTTATTTCCTCCCAAAAGTTAAATTCGTTCTTTTTAAAGTACGAATTAAACTTTTGAGAGGAATTTACGAATTTAACGTACTTAGCAAAAAGTACGAATTTAACTTTTTGTGGATCAAAAGTATTGGTTTGAGTCTTCGCTAAGTTAGCATCAGATTGACGAATTTATCTTCACGCACTTTAAGAATTTTAAGTTGAAAACAATCATTAGCTACTTCTTTTCTTTCAATTCTTACAAATTATATGAATTTTAAGCTTTTGATATGCTTTTGAATTTATACTCATGATATTTAAAACGTAAATATAGTTTTTAAAAGTAAGTTAACAATGTAATACATCAATAATTGCAATGATTAAAAAAACTAATTTGCTTATTTAGCCCCCCCAAGAGCAATTTCTAGATCCGCCACTGGGCTTTTGTCTCGTCGTGCTCTTCGTAATTTTACTCGATCACTGGTGCTGTAATTCGGCCTCTGGCAGTTCTATTATGATGATGATACACGTGTTTGTACAAAATGATTTGTTATTTGATGTTTTCCATTTGTTTTTAATGTGTTCGTTGTTTTTTTATCTATTCTCTATTGAGTGCCTTCGAAACTGTTTGTAATAAGTTTTAAGAACGTATCCAATCTCATTCATTTGTTTAAAATGAGATGAATTGCAACTGAGAATTCGTGTGGGAAATGAGATGATTTCGTTTCTCATTTGGCTGAATGAGCTGAAATGAATCATTTGGCCCAGTGTAAACGTAGTATTAATCTTTTAACGTACACAAATTGGTACAGTGCTTTTTCTCTGAGTTAGTTTGTACCGCATGTTTCGAATGATATATTTTATGATATTATTATTTATAAAAACTGCTTTTGGGTTTAATATAAATAGATTATTTACTGTTAAGTATTTTTCTAGTTAAAGTGTGTTGACCATTTGTTACTGAAGGTGCAAATATGATATAAGGGGTATTCACGATTCAGTGCACTAGCCTGTGCAGTTGAGGACTTGAAGGCTTGTGCAGTAGGCTGGGTCGAATTGTATGGTGTTATAAAAATTTATGTTTCCTGGGCGATTTAGGGATCCGGCATGAAAAGTTATTAAAAATAAAAAAATAAAAAAGATGTTGATAGGGGTGCACTTTTCCCTATCACATCATCAATTTTCTGAATTTTTTCTTTAGGATTTTTTTAAAAAAATTTCTGTATGTAAACGTACACAGCTAGAGCAAAACTGATGCTAGAAATGAAATCCTCGTACCCGATTCAAACTAAAACCGGTCTCACATTTATACGTTTTTTTACAAAAATTTATCGTGAAAAATTCCTAAAGAAAAAATTCACAAAATTTAAGGTACAACCTTAATATTGGTGCATATGTATTGTTGACTATCACGGCTGAACCACTAAAGCTATCCACCATATATTCACAACGTATGTTCGTGTAGTCTTCCGAAATTTTTTTGTTATTTTAGATCTCCCTAGGTGGCGCTGTGGTCGATATTTAATAAAAAATATAGTTATAAACCGATAAAAGCGTCATTTAGAAGGCTCTAAAAAAACAAAAAATTTCGGAGGACCACACGAACACATGTTGTGAATAAAAAGTGGATAGCTTCAGTGGTTCCATACATATGCACCAATATTAAGATTGTACCGTGAATTTTGTGAATTTTTTCTTGAGGAATTTTTTACGATAGCTTCAGCCGTGATGGTCAACAATACATATGCACCAACGTTAAGATTATACCGTGAATTTTGTGAACTTTTTTCTTTAGGAATTTTTTACGATAAATTTTTGTATATAAAAAAAAAAAAATTAAAAAAATTAAAGATGTGGGTGTAGGGTAAAGTACACCCCTATCGACCCTTCTATTTTTTTAAAAATAACTTTTCATGCCGGATCTGAAAATTATCCAGGCAACATAGGTTTCCAAATCGACCCAGCCTATTGTGCAGTTGTGTAGTTAGGTTTTCGTGAACACACTATTATCACTTTTTCAAAGTAGTCAAAATTTTTCAATGCATATAAGTGCACAACTGCTCAAGCTTTAGGCTATAGTAGAAAAGTACTTGTGCAGATTTTTGACGTACGTGCATTTTTTTTTTTTAAGTGCACAAGTCCTTAACTGCACTGGCAAGTGTGCTGAATCGTGAATACCCCTATTGGACTATGTTACTGCGTTTGTAATGTCTATAAGGAAACGTGGTAGGTGGTGAAAAGCATTTATATTCTAGATCAACACTACCTCCTCTATTTTCAAAGTAAGGATACAATTTTAAAATGAGTCAAATCGGCTGAAAACAATACCTACCTTCCATACAAAGTATCTTTGTTAATGTCACTATCACCGTCCGCGAATTGAAAAGAAAACGAGTCAAATTCGCCAAAGGGGTCAATTGGAAGAATCGGACAACTTCGCATGAACTGACTGAAATTGACGGGATGGAATCTTCTTTGTACTGCAAAACAAATACAATGGCTTCTTTGTTTGGCCTAAAATAATATTAAAACCTTCAAGAAATATCTAAATATTTGACTGAAGATCAACCGGGCATATAAAAATACTCACATGGCATCTGGAAGTTCTAGCGGATTGATAATTCGGTGCAGCTATCATTCCCTATGCTCATAGCTTGTGCGGTAATAGCGTTTATTTATCGACTATGAGCAACTGATCATAAAGAAAGCGTAATTGAAATTTTGTTCAGGTCTCTTTTGGGGCAATCTTTTTTGTTTTTTAGCCATAAAATCCAAACCATATATCGGAGAAGGACCGTTATATTATCCTTATGATGGAAAAAGATTTATTGCTCTATCTTTTATAGTTTAGGAGAAATATCCGTTTAAAAATTGTTTGTATTTTCGATACAAAAAAATTTTAACTATATTATAAACATAGAAAATGCGTCGTACAAAGTTTAAAACTTTATTTGATAATGAATTAAGCTTGTTTTATCGATATATAGGCTCGTTTTCGACTTATTGAGGAAAATAATTTGTATTCCAATTAAAGCTCCTTTTCGCTCTAGGACGAATAAAGCTACTTTTCATGGCATTCGAAAGTTTTTATAGTGTTTTTTTTTGCCTTATAATTTTAACCATATATCGGAGAAAGACGATTCATGCACCAAAATGCTAGCCATTACATTATCTAACTAAACTGACTGCCAAGATGAAAGTCGGTGGGAAATCTTCTTGAAATTTCGAATGAAATTACTGAGCTTCAATTGATCTTTTGTGAATTATAATTGGAAACGTTGTAGAATAAATTTTGATTAGTGTTTGTTAAGTTATGATAAAACTAATCCTTTAATAGAAGTAATACACTGTTTTCAATCTATTTGAATTGAATTGGGTTACGCAGCTTTCTAACAGAACTGTACTAACTCAAAAGAAACCTTGTTAGATCAGTCTCTATCATCTCTAGGGTAAATATTGCATAGTCGCTCTGAAAAAATTCTTATCAGTCGGATTTGATTAACCAGAAGATCATAATAATAACAATAAAAAAACAACAGCGAAGTGTCTCGTAGTTTCCGCTGCTGAAAACAACAATAAGTAACAAGCAAACAAATTCTGTTATTTAATTATTTGTTCAAAGAAACATCATTTATTGACACTTTAACTGTAGTTTGTGGGTACAATATTTGTAGAAGTTGTCAAATAGTTTCAAATTAAGGCCTTATGCTAGTGTGTAAGTCATAAAGTAACTTATGCTGCATCACAATTCAAACAATTTGTAATCAATTGTCTTCAAGTTTCCACGCCAACTTTATTATTAAATTCAAAGAGAAATGCGTACGGATTTTGCTTAATAATAAAAATTGCTAAAGTTTGCTACACAAACAAGTTTGTGTAAATTAATACAGGCGGAGTTGGTATAAGTTTTTTGTTAAAATTATGGTATTTTTCTAAAAATTAATTTAAACAAAATTTCTGACGCGTTATCAAGCTATTTACGTGTAGATATAGCAGATTTTGTTTTGTTGCAAGGTTCAATTCACTGAAGTTATACTGCAAGCCTCGAAGGACCTTTTTGAAAAAGATGCATTGTAAAAAGCGGCTCAGTGAGCCTATTTTGTAAAATTTTTTTGTGTAAGTGAAAACAAAAGCACTAATCTAATTAATATGACAGCTAAAAGCAGTGGCGTAGATATGGGGGCGTCCGCGAGTCTGGACCCCTCCCCAGAGCCATGAAAACATTGCCAAATATCTCACGTTATTGTGAATTGATTCTATTAAGATAAGCACGAATCCAAATGTATTCGAAATGTATATATTGCCAAAATTCTTCTTTTTCTCAAGAAAGTTATCAAAATTTGATTTAGTTAAGTGTTTAATTTTTCTAAATCGGTCAACAATTACTAGAGATATAGTGACATGTGTCAAAATAAGTAAGTCATGTCAAAATAAGGTAGACTCAGTTTTTAAAAACTTATTATCGACAAATATTTATGATTACAAAAAAATTGGCTAACTAATAACGAAAGTCCAATTTTGACGAGCATTTAACCCGTCAATTCCCATGCTTCTGTCTAAAAGCAGAATATTATTTCTTGGTGTTAATTGACGTGTTTAGATATTTAAAACATGAAAAATAAGAAAAAAATGTACATCCCTTATTTTTTTTGTAAGGGGGGTGTCACCTACAGGTGACACTGGGCGTAATTTGTAATTTTAACTTAATATGGTAATAAGAAGAATACGACTTATTTCTATTACAAGTACATTTCTATTACAAGTTACATTCAATAACAACAATTTGCAAAAACAAGTATTACAGTACTTACCCTTTTGGCATTTTTATAACAATAAAAAGTTTCAAAACCACTTCGACGCACAAAAATTTCAAAACTTTTTGAGACAATTGAATAATTTGACATATGATGTATGTATCAGGGTTGCAAAAAAAAAAATATAAATACTACCGTGCGTTTAAATAAATTCTTCAATCTCTGTCACCTACATGTGACACTGAGAATTGACGACTTAAAGCGATTCTAACGCTTAACTAACTAACTAACTGCCCTTTTTTACCGGTGTATATCTCAAAACGTTGAACGTATCCACTGCTGTCGCAGAACATCCAAGTTTTGAAACCTCTTTTTATTGGTTTCTTCGGCATGTAGTGAATAAGAGTTGAACGACCTATAAAAAACATAAAAACATAAAAAAATAACCTAAAAGATACATATTTTAGAAATAACAATTAAATCTTATCATTGATTCGTCTACTGCTAGATATTCGCCTGCACTGAAGCACAGTTTGAATCTATCTTGTAACATTTCCAAAAACGGTTGAACTTTGTACAATTTTTTGAACGTTGGGATAATTTTTTTTGGCATTTATGAAGAATCATTTAAATGTATATTACCTAAAATCCAGTCAAATCTCTTCATAGGCATTAGGCTGGATATGTAACTATCGTTTAGATCTGGGCGAGAAGACCAGTAGTCTCGATAACTGGCATGAGGCTTGAGTCCCATCAAAAAGCTTATACCAGATTTAGCTTACCAGATTGTTGAGCATACAAATTAGTTTGGAATACTATGTGCTCAATAATTTCTCGCGTTATAATTGCATTAAATATTGAAAAATTGTCGTGAGATGACATATTTTCGGTAAATGCAGCACTATACCCCTGCTTTGTGCCAGCATATTGTTTGTCTAAAGTTTGTGAGTCGCTCATGGCCGAGCAGATTTCTAATCATGTGCGCACTTCTGGACTAATGTCTAATCTCCAGTCTGGTTTTAGGCCTGGTCACAGCTGTTCGACTGCAATGGTCAAAATACTTGATGATATCAGAGTTCCGTATGATTAACATTACTTTGTTTGCTAGACTTTACAAAAGCTTTTGATACAGTCTATGATCAAAATGATTTGATACTATGTAGAAAACTTTTGCAAAATTTGAGCTTTTCTGCGGCTGCTGTTCGTCTAATAAATAACTATCTGGTTGGTAGATCACAAAAGGTTGAATCTGGGTCAAATTTTTCAGAGCTTAAAACTATAGGTAGCGGAGTGCCGCAAGGCTCAGCTCTTGGCCCATTGTTATTTACAATGTTTTCTAATGACATCTTCACCAGGTGTCAGCACGTTAAAATTCACGCTAACGCTGATGACATCCAGTTGTATATGTCCAGGCCAATCGGTCTGATAGAGGATCTTTGTGCCAGAGTTAATGAGGACTTAAACATAATAGCTGAATGGGCAAAGAATAATCTGCTCATGTTAAACCCTTTAAAATCACATGTTTTACCAACCATGAAAAATATGCTTTTTGTTCAAGATTTGCCTCCAATTCTTCTCAATAACGTGAAGCTCACTTTGGTTAGCAAAGTAACTAACCTCGGTTATATAATAAAATCAACTCTGTCATGCGAGGATCATATTAACTCTTGTGTTAAAAAAGTTTATTTTGGCCTGCGAAGCATGCGAATAACTGAACGTTTTGTGAACGTAAAAATTAGACGAAAATTGGTATTGCAGCTCTTGTTACCTTTAATTACTTATTCGAAAGCAGTATATTGCAAGCTTGATTCGCGGTCAGCGCATAACTTTTAGTTGCCTTTAACAATGCTTCTCGCAACGTTTATGGCCTAAGGAAATATGACCATGTAACTATGTTTTCGAAACAATTACTTGGAAGAGGCCTATTAAAGCATCTCGAAGCAAGAAGCTGTGTGCTCCTGCATAGAATAATTATCACACAGAGCCCTAGCTACTTGTTCGAAAAACTATCTTTTTGTAGATCTAGCAGAGGCATAAACTTTTTAATTCCCAGATATAATTTCATTAACTCCTGTAGATTGGTTTTTTGTAAGCGCAATCAGATCGTGGAATTCTTTACCCACAAATATTAAAAATATTACTAAAAGAAATACCTTTAAGCATTTAGTTTTTGAACACTTTTCTTAAAAACCTAATATTTCTTTTTATGCTTCTCTCCTTTAACTTCTATTCTTTTGCTTTATTCTCATGATTAACTTTGAAGTGCTTTACATTATGTTATACAGTTTTAATTGTTATTAATTCTTAAATACTATATTGTCTTTTTAACATGTACAACATAAATTTTGATGTTAGTTTAAGCTAGTTTTAGTTAGTTTTATAATATATAATATATTATGGTGCTATTTCCGTCATCTATGTGGCATTCAAAAGATTTAATCTTATTTGTCAACAATATAACCCAAATACAAATATACTCTTGGTGGCTCTATAGAATTTTGGTTACTCCAATTGGGTGGAACAAACAAAGTTGCTGGCTACTTTGTAGATAGCAGATAGAGGAACTTCATCATCACTATCGAAATTTTCTTGAGAATTATGATTTGCACTGCATTCTGGTTCACTGCTTTCATCAATACGCTTTCCTTCCTCATTTTTGCCCTCAATGACGCAATTAAAAAGTTCTTGAATATGGTTTTCTTCATCGAAAAACTCAGCATCATCGACAATTGAATCAGTGTCTGATGGAATCTCTGATAAATCAAGTTCATGGTCGATCGTTTTCACTTTATGGAAAATATCACTGTCCTTAAGTTTTTTAGGCATGATGTATATATGAGGTGCGGTGGTACGATTTTAATATCACAAACTTTAAAAACTCGCAAATAGAACGCTTATAAGTTTTTTTTTCAGGTGTAGGTCTACAACACGTTATTTATACGCCCATTTCACGCATAACGCAATACTTTTTTTCAAAAATTGACCTCATGGCTTTCGATTGAAAGAGGACTTTTTAATATATCAGCTGATCAAACCATCATAACTTTTTTGTTTTGCGACCGATTTTAAAACTTTTTGGAACAAAATCAGTTAAAATTTAATAATCTTCAGTATGGCAATCTTGAAATAAAATTTTGTTCACCTTTTTACAAATAAAAGTAAAAAAAATAAAAATATTTTTTTTTCGGTATTTACCAGTTTTCTCTACCAAGGTCAAGTGTTAGGTCATCGAAACTTATGAATAAAATGTTGATCCTTATAAGACAAACCATTTTGCAGATTAAACTTTGCAAATATCTTTACAGTTATAAAATTTACAGGCGATAAATTGCCTCAAAATGATAAGGTATGTGCACAAAAATTGAAATTGCGAAAAAATATATATAAGCTCCATCATAAAATTATTTTTGACTGAAAGGCAACATTCTTTTTCAAATTTACAAAATAAAAAATTGCAAAAAAATTACGCGTTTTTTGAGAAATAAGCAAATAATTTTTTTTTAATATGTTGGCAACCCCAACATCCAAAATTTTAAAATTCTAAATTTTTTCCAAAAACTACTTTCTAATACCTTTCTAATGGTAACTCATTTATAAAAATTGGATTAAAACTGACGTAGATACAATTAATTAAAAATTTTCCAATTCTGGTGTTTTCGGACGATTTGCAGAATTGATAAGTCCATAACTTTTTAACGAAAGGCGATAAGAAAAAAATAAACGAACTTAAAACAAATCGGAAGCCATGAGACGGACCCGTTTTGCATTATGCTTGGAATGGGCGTATATATGTAATTTATTTAAAATTGTCGAAATCCGAAGTTGCACGCACTTTTGTTGATGAAATATACTAAATGGCGAGTAACAATTTTTACACTCAGCTAAAGAACACTTTTTGAGCTTAAAAACATATATATTTGTTTCTTTCTAACACTTGAAGCATTTATTTTTTAATATAAGCTTTAATTTATCTACAAAATTGGTATTTGAAACATACCAATGCACACAAAATTTAGCAAACATGCTTAAATAAGTGGTATAGTTTTCATACCAGCAGCCCGTAAAGAGATAAAAGATTTTCGATTTTAATTCATAAAAACTCACTTTTAATTTCTCAAAAAAAGTTTCCTTCAATTTATTGTTTTACATTTGTTATTAAGCTTAGAAGCTTTTGATTTGTCGAAAACAAGCACTTTTGACTTAAATAATTTGCCCTTGTTTTCCAAAGTAATTGCCTTTACAGTAAAAGCCATTGGCCCATTATCATAGTAAAAAAAAGTCAATTCTAAATTTAGTACAAGCTTTTTGACAATACATTATATTAAAAAAACTGTCAAAAATGCTTATACTAAAGTTGAAGTCGACTTTTATTTTGACTGTGACAATGGGTCATTAAGCAAAAAGTCTTGTTTAACCTTTGGGCACGATTTAAAAGCAAAACCGACCGCTTACCTGAATATGCGTATAAGGTTTCAAATGTTTTTTCCTGCGTATATCAAAGAAAATTGCCAAAAAAATTGGCTTCATTTTGAGACATAAGGCCTTAAGTCATGCATCGTTGCAGGTAAAAATGCGTTTGTGTGTTCTTGGCGGTCTTCTGTTTTAGTCTTCTTTTCTTCTCTGCTTCGCAACAGGTAACACGTACTATACAATTATTAGGACCAAAACTGGTGTCAACAAGCGTTTAGTTTTCATTGTGTTTCAATTTAAAAAAAATGAAAATAGATTTGTTTTCATGTAGCTTTATGGAAAATTCCATGAAGTGTGGGAATATTATGTGGGAAAATTAGATAGTTTGTGTTTTGCACAGTATTCACTTAAACTTTATTTTGTGGAAAATTTTGGTAAGATTTAGTTTGGGTTTTCTGTAAGATCCTATTAATACACTGAAAAGTTATTGCAAATATTAACATCTGCTTCTGCTTTTAATACAAAATAACTCTGTTATGCAATGTTAAACGCAGCCAATACGAAAATAAATAAAGCTAAATCAATACAAAAACAATTGTAGTCCTTAAAATAATATAATAGGGCAGTTCACGATCTTGTTGCATTGTTGCAAATGTGTTTTAGCAAGGGTAGATGATTGTGAGCACACCTTTAATATTATGGTGTTGCAAATTCTTTACAACAGCTGTTTTTAGTTTACATTTTAAGTCGAAACCCTCTAAAAAATCCAAAATTTTGCGAATTTCTTACTCCGTCCATTTTTTGTTGGTATTTTATCTTTTTATTTCCCCTTTTAAAAGTTCCTTCATTTCTATGTTGCAAGTGAATATTTATTAATGCTTTTTGTTTGTATAAAAGCAGCTATTTTTACTTTTGCGATAATGCAATAAGATCGTGTATTACGCTAATGTCTCATAGCCGACAATTTTTGTAAATGTATAAACTATTATAAACAATAATATACTTAATAAACTCTTCCATATCGTAAAGATATAAGGATTTTTTTTAAATAAATAGCGTCTGACACTAAATACGTTTGAAGGTTAAATCAGTTATAATTAAATCATCAAGATAATGAGAAGAATGAAAGAAATTAAGTTATAAAAACAGAGCAAAAATGAAACAAACAAATTTACTTGACGTAAATAAAGATTTGAGTCGTTGAACGGAAATATGAATTATTTAGCATAATATTAGTTGCATGTTAATATTTTTATTGGGAAAATATTCTTCACAATAATGATGCAACAATTCAATAAAATTACAATTACACAATCCAACAATATAAAACTTTTAAATGCAACATAGTCACCATTGTATATTACTAAGAGAGAACGTTGTAAAGACTATGCTAAAAAAAGTGAAGTACAGCACGTCTGACGCTAAGATACTGAGAATTTTTTTATGATTTTTTTAAGTAAATGGTCTTTATATGATACGGAAACATATTCAATTCCTAAATTTTTATGTATTCATATCCTTCAAGGATTTTCAGGAAACGAAAGTTTGTACTGAAAATATTTTTTTTTTTGCATCAAATGTATTCAAATCATTTGAGATTTTAAAACATATTATATTTGTAGTTAAAATGTGCCAACTTCACTAAAATTGCGCTATTAGTATTTTAGTATATGAAAAAAAAACAACTAATTTCTACGACTCATTTTAAAAAAAATTAAATGTGACGCAAGAATTTCGTGAAAATTTAAGTAACGACAAAATTAACTGCTAAGCAATATGAAAGCTAAACATAAGCAATAGCTTGCGCAATCGATACATGTAAAATTGATAAACATTCTTGAAATAGAAGTAAAGACATTTAGACTAAAAGCTACCTGCACAATCGATGCATCATGGTCTGAAAGTGTTAACGTTTGTTATGGATTTGCTTGGGATTTGAGCCAAAAGTACAAAATTTTGAAGAGCATGACATTCGGTGCATGTGAAAAAGTTTTTTCTAACCTTTTATGTCTATAAATACTTGATGTAATGCGGTACATATACAAAAAAAAAAAAAAAAATATAAAAAAAATCACCCTTTTTATCGGGTGGCACGAAAATCTGTATTTGATAATGTTGACGTCTTTTACATGATTTTGGTATGCAGAATCACGTGATGACATTAGTTTTGCCACTTTACAGAACACTTAAGAGTATTTTTTTTTAGGACTTATGGCTCAAAATCAAAAATTACTCGAGATACACACTCATTTTCATGTTGATAAGTCTTAAACCATTAGGATTTTTTTTTTCGTTATATCAGCAAAAGCTTTGTATGCTGTAGGAACGAACATTTTTAGGCATTTACATGCAAAATTTTAGTGTAGACACTAACACATACTTACTGTAACCTCTTTGTTGAATGTGTTAGTTGAACATTATTGTTGAATGTCAAATTTCCTCGTCAATTAAATGTACCGACATATAAAAGACAGCGAAATTTTGACATTTTAACTCTCCAATCGTGGTTGTGAACTTGGCTGCATTGAACAAATCTTTCATTCAATAGCGTACTAACAAATGGAAAAAAAATTTCGCTACCTGTTCGCTTTCAAAAACGTAATGCATTTCTTACTTAAGATTTATTTTCGCTTCTACAGCATACTAAGCTTAAGATTTTTCTATTATTCTGGCCAACAACAAACATGAACAAATAAATATCGCATCTAGTGAGTCTTAACGAGTGGGTCTTACAAAATGCCGTAAAAAAATCTTACGTATCCCCCTTCCCTTATATCTAGAAACGAATAGGTTCCTTTACTTTTTTTTTTTTAAATTTTACACACTTTTTCCAGGAGCATCCCGCCACTATCGAAAGAATCAATTGACCCATTCACGCTAGCTAATTCAATAGTTCTATACGCACTAGCTACTTTTTTGACCCAAGGTAATGCATAAAAGGGTCAGTTCAATCAACTTCCATCTCGACTGTTTCTTGTTTATTTTTTTAACGTCTTGACTGACTCATAAAATTTATTCTGACGAGCTCATACTTCGAAGTGACTTATTCGAGAAAACATGGAATATACAGCTTTTCAGTTTCGTTGAGCAACATAAATAAAATATCGTTATGAAAAGGTATAGATATATTGAAAAAAGAATATCAGTCACTCTGCCTTGTTTTTTTTGTGTCAATATCTACTAGCGAAAAAGCTAGCTCTTCATGACTAGTGAAATAACTAGGGAACGGGTGTGTAAAAGGTAGCAATTGACCCCTTCCTATGACATGCTTGTGTAAAATTCGCCAGTTGAATACAAAGAGGGTAGATTGAAGTGGAATTAGTACTACCAAGGGGCTAGTGAAATCACTAGTTTTGTACTAGTGCCATTAACTGCAGGGAATATTTTCATTGATAAATGAAATACATGCAATCTTCTCGTTAAAAGTAATTAATTATTTATTATTATATTCAATTTAAAAAAAAAATATTTTCAAATCGATTAATCGAGTATAAAATCTATATACATAAAAGTGGATGTATGTATGTGGGGTATAGACAGACTCATAAGCCGCTGAACCGATCTTTATGAAATTTTTAGTGAAATTCAAACACCATCTTGAGAGTGCCCCTGGTGAGTGAGTCTTTGGTGTCGATTCGGCAAGGGGGCGTGGTACTGCCCACACAACCCAAATTTATGCTATCGCCCACAAACAAAAAAAAATACTATTATCGAACGGTTTTGATTGTAAAAAACTAAAATTTTGTTTTAATTGTTACTATCGGCAACTGTACTAAAAATGGGCGTGGTCGAACTTTATCTACGCCTAGTTATACAAATTTTGATAGTGATCTTTATATATAAATGTTGCCACGCCCACTTTTACCGCCTACAAATCAATGAAACTTCTATATATATGACCATTTTGATCGAATAAAACTAAAATTTGATAATTTTGTTCATATGTTTACTATGGTCACAATATATATACGCCCACTTTTTCGAAGTCATGCTAATTCCTGAAATGTTAACGTTTTGATAGTGAAAATTGGTACGTAGGTGCAATTGTACCAAGTCACGATCACTATATATAAATAAATGCTGCCACGCCTTCTTTTCCGCCCATATATCTTTATAAAAAAATTAATATATGTATGTGTGGATATCACGTAAAGACTCCGAAACTGCTGAACCAATTTTTATGAAATTTTCAGGGAAACGGTAGCAAAGTCTTGAAAATGCTCTTGTGAAGTCTGGTGCTGATTGAAAAAAGGGGCGTGGCACCTCAAATATACCTCAAAATTTTCGCAATCGAATAGCTTTGGAATAATAGTTCGCACAGCATCGGAAATGGGTTACGTGAAACTTTAGGAAGTTATTAAACGCACACCAAGGATGGTTTTTGCATTACAAAAGGTTAGCTCGATTTGATAAACTTTTTGTATAGAAATATCAGCTCGAAGTTGAAAAGTGTGTAAAATTTACACAAAGAACTGATTAAGGTTAATAAAATTTAAAGAAATACCTATAAATACTAAAAACTATTCATTAAAATATAGCATATTCAACTGCAAAGCAGAGTTTTTAGAGAAAATAAAAAGTCTGTAGTAGAAACAAACTCTTCTTCGATGAATTCGCTCCTATTAACTAACTTAAATTTCAACAAATCTTATAGATCGTGAACCACACAACTTTTGAAAATTTTTAAAATTTGTAATATATTTAAAGAAAAGACAACTGTACTTTGCAATCTCGATATTTTTAAAATGTTTTCGATTTGTCACACTTGGATTGATTTCTTTATGCCTTCGAATCCTATTGAGGGGGCATTAATCTCCGAAATCCCTCTTCTTGCCTACAGGCCTCAGTTACCTTTAAATCGTACTAGTCTTAAGGGGTATGAACAGTAGGGTGGGCCACTCTTGTATGGGAGAAAAAAAAGTAAATAGTTTTTAGTTCTAATAGCAATAGAAACTTGCCAAATGGTTACATGAACTGAAATACAAATTTTCATAGCATTTAAAAATTGTCTTCTGCCTCCGGATTGACCTTGAACTTTTTGAAAATTAAAAAAAAATATGTTTTTTGAAAAATTAAACTTTTTCTGCGTATTCCTTTTACCAATATAAATAAAGAAACACTATATTTGTAAATTATATTTGTTTAATTTTGATAGTATTAGAAAAAACTATACAGATTTTACAAGAAAAAGGGTTTTAAATTCACACAAAAATCTTGTTTGCTATCAAATTTAGGCATAAGTTTGCGCTGTTACAAAGCCTTCTCGTGCTGGTTTTGTGGCCAAGGTTGCTGCTGCTTCAGTTACTGTCTTAATTGCCCTCTCAACTGCCTGCGTGTGACAAGGTAATCGCAAAAAAACTTAGTTCATCTTCTCCTTGGGCTATGAAGGAGAAAATGCTCAAACTCAGTATTTTACACACTTTTAATATTGGAGGTTCAGTAACTGCAGTTTGCCAATTAATTAGGTCGAAATATACTTTTGCTTCCATATTAACGTTTGGAACCTGGAAGAGTCTTAGTTTGATTGATTTTTCGACTCGCGATTTTAGAATTCGGCGTAGAGCTAGTTCCCTAATATGCTCAGATGAATCTGACAGCATTAATAACAGGAGATTTTCAGGGTGGGCAAAGTAAGCAGTGCGTTTTATCACTGGGTCAGTAATTGCTTTCTGATCAGTGGATAAATAAAGGGTTCTGGAAACTAATTCCCACAAATGTCTTCCTTCGTCCTTGCAAGTTGGGTGGCTTTTTATTAGAAACCACACTGGTGCATACACTTTGACAACATAAGTTGCTAAAGTGACGAGTTGATCAGAAGGAACAGATGGAGCTACGTATAGACGGAGAACTCGATTTGCTCGCGTTAGCCACCTAGCGGGAGACATTTTACCAGGCGATTTGTTAGCTAAGTGTTCTGAGTAATCACTAGATATAACAGCTGCTACTATGTTGTACAAATAAAGCTGATCAGAACTCAGATCTTTTGTATCAATAGCTGGCATTTTGCCAGAAATAACTTTAAACTTTACAATAGCCTTCTTTTCACAATCTTCTAATGCTTTAACGATGATACCTTAAAAGTTGATAAAGTTTATTTCTATACTCTAATAGATTAAAACTTATTGCTTTTATTAAAGACGAACTAAATATTAATTACCTGTAAATGAAATGTCTGTGGGCCAGAAGTTTTTCCGTCAATATAAGAGAACAAGTGGCGAAATGGCAATTCATTCATATGAAGTAAGCAAATGATTCACTGTAATGGTTTCTTTAATATTTTTTCCATAAGCCTGATTACACCAGAAACTCTCCCGACATTAACATTGGTACCAACGCATCCGATAGCCAACAGATTCTCCATTGAAATATTTTCTTTTTTGATGGTGTAAGGTACCCCAAATATTTACTTCCTGGCTCGCTAATTAGTGTTATGTGCTCTTCTAAGAGGATTTTTTTGTAATATTTACCACCTTTATTTAATGTTCTATCCTTTCGACTGTCAAAGTAAAGTGCAGTCACTTTAGACACTTTATCGTTTTTTAAAATACTTATACGAGCCTTGTTTCTTTCTCTTCTTATTTTATTTTTGTCTATAACAGACATTTTTGCTTCTTGTAAAACAACTGAGGCAATAGCTGCGGCTGCTCTGCGGCAAGCACATTTTTTAAAATCTAAACACTTACAAGATAATCTAGACACTTACAAATATCAAATAAGGCTTTGCTCAATGCGAGAAAGTTTTTTAACTTTAATTCCGGTATTTCGGGAAAGCTTTCATTAAATTTTTAAATTTTATGTGATAAGCTTTGAGAATTTGTTGCATTCGAATGTGTGAAATTGTTGGTAATGATGCTTTTTTCCAAATATTTTCAGTTTTCAGCATATTGTATATCAGCTACTTCTTAAAAAGTTGGTTCCTTTTTTGTACTTGTTTTACGTTTCAACTGATACCGTGTCTACTGGTAACATTTTATTACATCTTCATAGGTTGGCAAAATATTTTCCTTTATATCACATGTATCAACAAATATTGGACATCTACAATACAAGCTTTTCGAGTACGCTCCATTGCAAACGTTAATATAAATACACAATTTTTACATATTACTTAAAAATTAGCACGCGTTCTTTCACTAATATGATGTTTATTGTTTGATACTCTTGCACTAATTAAATTCGTTTAATTTTTTCTTTCTTGAAATAATTTTCCATTTTCGAAGATAAGTAGCCTAGATTCAAATTCTATTTATTTGAATACTAGATTTGAAAATATTTATGTAAACTATGTGGATTTTTGTCAAAGCGTTGCATAAACGTTATTTTATGGGAAATTTTAGATGGTTTTAAAAATTTTTAGCACAAATGCTTAAATTTAAAATGGATTTTATATAATCTAACAAGATTACTGGATAATTTAAACCATTTTCTTTATATTATTATTTAAGGCGGTTATTTTTTATACACGCTTTTTATACAAACTGTGTTTGGAGGGAAAAAAATTTAATTTTTGAAACTTTGATGCTAATCTGGAGGCAGATGCTCTTGACCAATTGTAAGAATATTTTAAACACGTAATATCAGTATTAAAAGGCAACAAAAAATTGTATGAGAGTATGAGATTTTACTATTTTTTTTTTATGGAAGCTTGTCATCCTTTTAATACAATATTCTGGTACTTTATTCGGTGAATTTATTTATTTGGGTACTAAAAGTTTTAAACGGTTTTCTTGCTCTCCTGAAAAAAGTTTTTTTTTGTAGATAGGTCATATGGAATATAAGCTCTCGATATATATCTCAAGTTTCAGATCAAAATTCGAATGTTCTAAAGATGTGTACAAAGTTGGATATGAATCCATCAAACTGATTTATTTTTATAAAATAAACAAAAAAAAAAAACTTAATATTCAGACGTTTGCACTGTTCATACCCCCCTTAAGATTTTAATCTTCTTAAATCTTTATTCTTAAATACAAATTTAATACGAAAGATCTAGAAAAAAGTAATAAAATTGTTTTCATAACTTCGTTGTAGCATCATTTAGTTAGTTGCTGACGTGCGAAAAACAAGAACAACAACAAAAGCAATAAATCATTTTGCAAAAAACCATACCCCCAATGATGCACCACACACAAACAAATTGCGTGTGCATCCAACACATCTTTACACATCTCCATCCTTGTATTGATGTATTAATGTTATGCATCATCTGATTCCATGTCAACGTTGTTATCAGTAAACTAAGACCATATAGTAACAATAACAACTGTAGATTCGCTAGAAAACAAACAATAACACTTATTTTTGTTTTTAATTTCAAATTAAAAAGAATCTTTGAATAGCAATAACTTTTCAAAAATAAAACAGGCTACGGAAATACTTTATAGCTTTGCAGTAATTTCATGCTGAACCTTTACATATTACCCTAAAAATTCGTAGAATTACAACTTCCGCCATCTTAAATTGATTTTTTTTTCTCACCCAGTAGTGATCATTTTTAACCCCAGCAGAGTGTAAAAATTACAAATAATTGCATCAGATTTTTGAAAACAAAATGCTTAGCAACAATTCTTAAAAGATTAGAGCCCTCTTTCCCAGACTCTATAAAATGCTTTCACTTGTTTTTATTTTTAAATCTCGTTGTTGTTGTTGTTGTTGTTGTTCATATTATTTTGTATTTACTTGGTATAATTTTAACTGATAACTAACTCATCGTTTGTAGCTGAGCGATACATTTGCACGGTCTCCATCGCCTGAAGGAGTCAATAAATGTTTATCTGTAAAATTTTCCATATTTAAATAATAATAAATAAGTGTAAATTTTGTCATGTCATTTATTGCACGAGTAATCTTTTGAAAACGATTTCTGTAATTAAAGAATTGTTACGAAACATAATGTCCTTTAGCCTTTTAGGAATGTAAAATGAGGTAAAAAAGTATAGTAAAGTAGTTATTTTGTCAAAACACAGAAGAAAATAAGAGAAAAACATTTCACGAAGATCCAAAAATCGGAAAAGTTTGCATTTTTATTGTTAAAGATAACAACCTTTTACAGTGGGAAGGATTACTCAAATTTAGTAGAGGTTTTCGAAGATGTTTTCAAAATGTGTTTGGAATCGGACAAGAAAGCGTGACACTTAATAGATACTCTTTCAGCACAAAAAAAAAACATATTTGTGCTCACAAAGTTTTTGTCTTGAAGCACTTGCTTTTGTCATTTTGGTGATGAAAATTAAATTTTAATTTTAGATTTTAGACCGAATTAAATAATAGTATTAATAGAATAATGCTGAAATTACATATAATAGTTTCTGATGAAAATGTACCCAGAATACATAAATAAAACGCAAACGGTTCAACAAATATTGTATTCCTTTTAAAGTTATATCCATTACAAGCAATATAAGTTGGGTCAAATTTTAAATCGCAGCGGCTCAGTGAAAATCGTAAAATTCATATTATTTTAAGAATTTTTCGCGAAGAAACCATATATTTTTGGTAAAGTTGAGTCCTCCAGATTTTTAAAAATGGATAATCACTAGACATGGGTAACGCTGCGCTGCGTTGCGCTTTTGAGTTGAAGCACTTAAATGCGCTACTGCGCTAATACACTTGTTTGTAACGCAATAGCGCAGTAATAACACGCTTATGGAAAAATTAGGAAATTTCCATTAATTTTTCCTAAAAGAATGCAACTTGCGCTTAGGACAAGACACCACAAAACTCACCGCATTCCACATAAAAATTTAACCACATAAAGCAATGCGTTATCGAACTAAAAAAACATCCTGTTTTAATATAGATATCATAGCATTTTAAGCTACGTCACACAGTGTTTTGCGTAGTGGAAATAGATCAGAAAATTTTTGGTCTCCGAATAGCACAAATTTGGTATTGTGGAAAAATGAGGAAATACTTATTCAGCTAGCAAAAATTGAACAAATTTTACGATGCCTCAAACATAGTGATAGAATGTTCAAAGCGAGCATTGTTGGCTTATTTAAATATGGGAAAGGAGTTGCGGGAAAGCTGCTGTTAAGCATGAGTGTTTGGAGAGCGTTTGATTGTTATGATGCTTTGGCATTCACGGAATGGTTTTTTAATATGTATAACAATATTTGAACGTGTTCGTAAGCGTAATATTTAATATTTATTAATATTAAACGTAATATTTAAACGAAAGCGTAATATTCGTTTTAGCGTTGAAGATGAATATTGCGGTAACAGTTAAAAGTAACGCAAAACCGCATCAATATGAGTTCTTTAAATCAGATCTATTGTTTAAGGATTTGTTATATGATTCCATTTATTTTCCATTCAAAAAATTAACCACATAAAGCAATGCGTTATCGAACTAAAAAAACATCCTGTGCTGATTAACATCGTGTTAATATAGATATCATTGCATTTTAAGCTATGTCACACAGTGTTTTGCGTAGTGGAAATAGATCAGAAAATTTTTGGTCTCTGAATAGCACAAATTTGGTGTCATTCGACAGGTAATATTCCTATCAAGATAAATACGAAAAATTTTTGTTTAAAAATTACACCTGCAGACACGGCATCTTGTTAAAGCTGACTAGTTTTGCACGAATTTCATAGGTGGTTTCACATGTTTTCTAAGGCTCAAAGAAGAAGCTCTTAAAAAATAAATTGGTCAAAAATAAAAATTTTTTTTAAAGAAGAAAACAATGCAACATTTTGGTTTTTCGAGTTTTTGAAAAATATTAAAAAAAATAATTTTGCTTAATTTTTAAACAAAACCAAACTTTAAACCAAAAACAGAAAAATTCGCAAAATTTGGAAAGCATGTGTTAAAATGCGGATGCTTGTTTACGCCGATTTTTTTTATTCATAAGATAGGACCCTTGTTTAGCTGGCTCTAAAAAAAAATTCCGCATATTTCCGTTATTTTTAAAAAAACCAATTTTAAAAAAGTCTGAAACAGTAAATTGCTTTAGAATTGCTTGAATATAGATAGGTTCAAGGGAGGTTCCCCTAAAAACTAATCGATTTGAATAATTTGTAAGTAAATTGATATTACTTAAAACCTTAAACCTGTTGACCAAATTTTACTATGATCGGTCAACTTTTGTGTATACCTCCCATACAAAATTATGTACAAATTTAATATAGGTCCAAGGGAGGTACCCGTAAAAACTAATGGATTTTAACTGTTTTCAGTATACATACATTACTTTATATTTTAAGCCTTTTGACAAAATTTTATTAAAATCGGTCAACTTTTGTGTCTACCTCCCATACAAAATTATGTTAAAATTTAATATAGGTCCAAGGTAAGGACCAACCGATTTCAACCATTTTCGGTATTTTTCTTAGATAGCTTAAACTTACTAAGCATACAAAATTTCATTATCATAGGAGCACTCCACCTATGTACTCTCAACAACAAAAATCACGCAACTTACAGGAATACGGGGTTATGGTATCAAAAAGGCTCACTAGAGCTACCAGGATCCTACTTGTATGTAGCATTTTTCGTGTGATTTACGACGAAAAATCCCTTTACCCGCTTTTTCGTGGGATTTTCCCCCTATTGGGATTTTGTTTCCCGGAATCCCGTGACGTGGGATTTTTCGTTTTTTATTTTTGGACCTACTAAGCTTGTTAGAGTATAATTTTATAGTTGGAAGAGCTAGTAGAGTCAAGCGCACCGTATCAAGGGCACTATTCTGACACACAATATGAGAGAGTAGCCTACGTGAAAATATAATACGATAAAAATGTGTTCAGTAGTTTGTACACATACATTATAACAATGTGTTTGGGGGGCGGGGGGTGGGGAGGCAAAAAACTAAGTAGATTACTATAATAAGGAAGATTTTATTTATACAAACCAAAATGTTTGTAATTACTCCAGACACAAAACTGCTACCATAGAGAATTCTCAAAACATATAGAGAATTTTAACACAAAACTAAGTTTTATTAATAGTCTGGTATGAAAAAATAGATTTTAAGCCATAACTTTTGATTGGCAAGAGATATTGGGGTAATTTTTTCAAAGAAATTATTTTTGAGACTTGAATTTTTGTAAAAAATATAAAAACAACATTTTGGAAAAAATAAATTTCGCGAAAAAAATCAAAGGGGGTACCTCGTTGTTTTGATGACAAAAACAGTAAAATAATTTTTGCGCTTAGCTGGAAGAATTTTTGCAAATAAATGCTATGTCTAATGAAAGGTAGTCAGATTTGCTGTTTTTAATTGATTTCATTTTTACAACAACAACAATTTTTGAGTAATTTCTTGAGTAAAAAGTCAATATTTTGGACCTTTTTTGGCATACGCATAAAACATATATACACTGACTTAACGGTACAGTTCAACTTATTTTTGTGAAGTGATTTTATTGAACTTTTGAACAAAAAAAATTTGAATGAAATATATTAATGGACAGCGGAGATATTTGCATCGAAAGACCAAACTTTGATTTTCATGTCGTTTTTTTCTCATTCTTAGGTAACGATGTTTTATGAAAAAGTCGTTGTACTGAAACTTTCTCCAATTTTGAAGATATGTGAGTGTTTTTGATGTCAAAATAACAAAAAATTTTTAAAACTAAATATACAAAAATCTCCGATAGTAAAAAGTTTTATAATAACAAAATTACCGTTAGTTGAAAAATTTCAGAGGGGGCGTGGCAAAAATTAAGTATGTAACATTTTAAGTTGGGATAAGCTTAATATGTGTACCTAGTTTGAGCAAAATCCGTTGAGCCGTTTAGATTTGTATAAAGGCCAAACAAACAAACAAACAAACAGAAAATGAGTTTTATTACTATAGATTCGTAATTTTTCCACTCCAGTGTAATAATGTCCTTACAACTAACATGTGGCAGCACTGTTTTTGCGACACGCAACGCTGTACAATAGAAGTGTTCACATTATGGGAGGCCACATTATCAAATTCTTCGTCAAACTGTTTGTCAAACAGTTGTCAAAAATTTGATATGTGAGCACTCGTCAAATTTTCTAGAGAGATTTTCGTCAGTTGAAAAAAGATTTAAACGTGAACACATCGCGTAAATAGGAAAATTGCAAGTTCATTTTTTTGGAATAAATTTATCAATCATTATTGAATACATCTACAGTGTGTTTGCTTTTTTTGCTTCATTTATCAATGAAAGATCAATTAGAATTGCTCCGTCAATATTTATAAGTAGATTTTAATTTTTGCTTCGTCTCCGGTGATACTGTATGAAAATGGCGAAACGCGAATATCTCTGGAGAAAACTACAAAGGCATCATTCGAAGTGGCATGGAAAATCGTTTGTGCAAAGAAGCCTCACAATATTGGTGAAGAATTAGTTAAGCCCGATGCCATTGTATTGGTTAAAACTGTTTGTGGAGTTGACATGGCAAACAAATTAGAAATGGTTCCACTTTCAAACAACTTGATTAAACGTCGGATAGATGCTATGTCAGAGGATATTTTAGAGCAGGTTGTTTGTGGAATAAAGCGGGCAAAAAACTTTTTGATTCAAACTGACGAATCAGTAGATGTCACAAGCAACGCTGTGATGCAAGACAACATCTGGATTTTTCGCCTCAACTTCCAAACCATACATCCTGCGATTGACGATTTATGCTCCAAAATGTTTCTAATACATTTATACACACGACTGCATTTTTAGAAAAAAAATTTTTTTTCAAGAATATTAGTTTTTTTTTTTCATTTTTGGTGGTTTTCTAGTTTTTTTTTTGTTTTTTAGCCATAACTCCCTAACCATAAAAGGACGATTTATGGACCAAAATGTTTGTTAAGCTACTGCCCACAAGACTTCATCCTTGGAATACTTTTAAAAATTACATTTCTTGTTCATTTCTAATGTCTTTTTTTATGAAATTTTTCTTTTTTTTTAATTTTTGCCATGAATTCCCCCTAAAATCCAATCTTCATATCAGAAAAGAACGATTCATGCATTAAAACGAGCACCATGTCTTCGTCCTTAAGGCGGGTAACTTCTTTGTCGAGATGCATTTTGCTCTATCTCTTGTAGTTTAGGAGTTGTAGAACACTTTTTGGAGTGGTAGTTGGCCAAAAACATCTGGATTTTTCGCCATAACTCCCAAACCATACATCCTATAAGGACGATTTATGCTCCAAAATGTTTTTAATACATTTATACACAGGACCAGGGTTGCATCGGCAGAAAATAAAAAAGTACTCTCAAAATAATAAAATATATATGAAAAATAAAAAAAGGTCGAAACAGATAATGAAAATGTGGGGATTTTCTAAACAAAGATACAAGTATGACAAGCAAAAAAAAAAGTCGCTACAAAATATATAAAACAAACATGTGTAGTACGACAAAATATCCTTCTTGTAATTCCCTATTTTTCCTTCCCTTATAACATTCATCCTCACTTTACGTAGAACAGAACATACCTATAAAAATACATATCAATATCAAATTTTTTATCGTGATTTTATTCCATCCGTTAAGCTTTGCTATTAGTTTCGCTAACTTTTTAAACTTTTTATGTAAAGATTTTTATTTGTGCTAATCTCTTAAATGTGTTAAAGTAAAATTTTGTTATTATTTCATGCCTTGACGAAGGCCCACAAAGTGAGCCGAAATATCGAAAAATAGGATAATAAAAAAGCAAAAACAGTTTATAAAAAACAGTTTATATATTTATAATAAATAAAAAATAAACTGGCCATTTCAGCCCTTGGTAGGACTTTAACCTCTATTGATCAATTGTGTTGTGCGTGTTATTAAATACTTGATCACAAATGACCGAAAGCTGGACTTACGTGTTTAATGCCGTCTCCGAACGGCTTATGTTCTCAACAAGCTTTACATGGCAATGTGTACTCTCTGAGGTTTGCCATTGTCTGCAGAGAGGTGACGACCGAACAGAAAAATTAATTCAATTGAAAAAACTTTCTGTCGGAGCTGGAATTGAACCCGGGTTACCGCGGTTCTTTAGCTTAGGGGCCACGCACTCTACCCACTAGGCTATGGCCGCCATACGACCACAGCCCAATTTATAATAGCAACAAACGACAGAAGACCGAAACAACAACAACATTTTTCATTGTTATATTACTTACTTTGTAACGGCACCAAATCGCACCATTTGCGTTGTCGGGGTTGTTCACGATGTGGTGTATTTGTCATATCATTGTGGTATAACATTTTCACTCTTTACCACTTAGCGTGAACATACCATCGATAAAACCTTTTATTTGGTTCAGATACACAAGGTAATCTCAGGTGCACAGCATCGTGAACGACCCTAACTCGCAATGGTGTCAAAGTGTGGACTGACAATTTGCTGTTTGACCGCTGACGGATTTTAATTTGGCAGCTGACAATTTGCTGTTTGACAGCTGACACATTTCTAAACTTGGCAAATGTGACAGTTGACACGTTGTCAAACATGACAACGGACACTATTTCCACCTTTGAAAATCATGACTGTTTGTTTGCAACCCGTTTTGCCGTAGTCATTGTGTCACACAGCGGGTATGAGTTACAAAATTGTATCATACACTTGCATAGTGCAAACGCTGAGAAGAAAGCTACTTGTGTGACAAAGGTTTTTTTTGAGATTCGGCAGAAAACACGCGGGAGAAAAGTTTTTGGGAAAAGATTGCCGTGGATTGCTAATCAGCACGTCGTAATTTGCTTTTTGCCTTGCTCAGTATATAAATTAAAATAATAAATTAGTATTTTACTTAAATATTATTAAAATAAATAGTCGTAACGAGAACGTAATCACACATACTTTTTTCGTTAAAGCAAGCAAAAGTAAACGACGAAAACGAACGAAAAATATATTTGAAAAATAAATTTTTCATTCAATTCAATATAAGTATACACACACATTCACACGCAGAGCATTCATCTTCACGGCGCTGGCATCAGAATCGGAGAAAATTTGATTTCAACATATCTTGAATGCAGTGAAAAATCGTTCATAACGATTGGTTTATTAGAATAATTTTTTTAAATAAGAAAAAAAAATTTCTAATCCATTAAATAAAAAAGAAGTGTTCCACCTTGTGTCGTTGCTTTGACTACATCCAAGTATATCGGCAGCTGACAATTGTTTCGGAATCCACTCGTGCCGCTTGTCAGCAGCATATCAGGGGGAGAAGATGTTTGCTTTTGGGAGGGTTTCCAATATATTTAGCCCCTGAACCCTCACGGAAGGGTGGGAAAAGTGTGGGCCGAGCTCGTCCACCAGAGCTCAACGAGTAGGTGTTGGATGATTGGGCCAGGGGTGCCCAAACGGTTTCCTTTATTTTTTTTATATTTGTTTTACTTGATTTTTAATTCTCGTTTCAGAAAATTTTTTTTGTATTCTTTATTTGGAATCACCGACGTGCGATGACTTATGCACGTGACATTTGTACGGCAAGGGTACACGTAGACGGCCACAAGACCCCACCCCACATCTCACCGAACTGCTAGCAATGGCTAACTAGCACGTGCAGCCGTGGCCAACCTAGTGTCCGCGGGTCACTGGACCGGGGCGATGGTACCACCTCTGTGAGTGAGCGGCCTTATAAATACTGGTCATCGAGAACCAGGGGCGCCCAAGGCGCCCTCAAACTAAATGCAAAAGGCCGCCCTCTCGCAGAGATGGTGGCACCGCTCCACAACAACCAAAATGTTAAAATTTTGAAATTTAAAATTCATTTTTGAATTTTAACGTCCATGTTGACTCAAAAATTTCGCCTCCGTTACAAATTGGCGCCCAACGTGGGGCCGATAAAAATTTTGTAATTATCGACTCTCTCCGTAAATTTTTTTGTGATGTTCGGTAGCGCGTCGGTGATTCCAACCAAAGAGTACATTGTTTTTTCTAGCAGTTTTTTTTTTCTATCAAAAATTTGTGATTTTGTTTTTTTTATATTTTGAATTGGATAGTCAGGGTTGGCTGCTGGAATATCCGTCTGTGACATTAATCTGCATTCGTATCCGCAGACAAATCACTGAAATGATTAATTCCTTTGTGTTTGATATGAAAACTGTGATTGATATTAAATTTCAATTTTTAAATTTTCAATAGTTAAATTTATTAAATAATTTTTTTGTTTTCTTGCGTGATGATATCGGGTTCGGAGGTAGTGTCGAGTGTTGCCTGGAATTGCGATGTTGTTGCGTTTAGTGCGCATGTCGACCGCTTCACTCGGGACTATTTTTCTGGACTTCGTGTCATCACGTGAGCCCATTTAAGTTGTAGTTTCCGGTTAATTAACAAGTTTTTTTATTATCTATTGGACCCCCTGACTCAATCAACCAACAACCGCTCAACATAATTTCAAAGCAAATCTCTCTCTTCTAAGACCAAATAAATAAGACCTATACATTTATATTTATAAATTTTTGATTTTTTTACCATGCCTTTGCATCATAGCGATGAAAATTTAACGGTACAAGTGGAACTAGCTGGAAATTGCTGCAGCATTTGCTCGCAGTCCTTCGGCAAGGCTGATGACCTGGTGGCAACACCATGCAGTCATATTTTCCACAAAGATTGCATATCCCAGTGGGTAATAAAGGCTCACAGCTGTCCGCTGTGCCGCACGTTGTGCACAGTTAAGAAACTTAAGCCATGGCAACCAAATCTGGTGGTCGATCCTTCTTTACTTTCTCCTAGTAGGGCGAAAGAGAGCCAAGGGGCATTACGAAAAGAACGTCCGGTCACTAGAAGCCAAAGAAACCTAGGTTTCAGTCAGGCACAACTACCGGATTTAAACATATCGGGAATGCAACCCGTGCAAAAAGGGTCGGTCGAACTAAACTCTAACCAAGTAGCTAACGCATTAACTCAAGGTCCTTCTGATCAATTTCAGTCCTCGGTGGCTCGACATCAGTATTCGGATAGTGATTTGCAGCACTTGATTAATGAGGCAGTTCGTACCGAACTCGCTAAATTGCAAATTAATCCAGTCAGACATACTCCTCATGGAGTTACATCCAGCAGTAACCCCTTGCGGAATTTTCAGCAGAATTTGGAGCCAATGCCAAGTATAAATTCGGCACCGAATGTTTATAGTGTTCCTCCACCAAACTTTATGCCCGCTCCACCTTCAACTTCGGGTCACAATCGACAGTTTGTCCAGAGTATGCCAGCTCCTTATACACCAAGCCACATGCCGCATCATAGTGTATATGCTTCGGGATCTGCCCCACAATTTGTACCGTCAGAGAACGTTGCCAGTTTGATTTCCAATTGGAAAGTCACGTTCAGTGGCAAAGAGGATGCCTTAACGGTAGATAAATTCATTTATCGTGTAAACGCTCTGACGATGCAAAGTTTGCGAGGAGATTTTGGAGCATTGTGCTGTTATGCGCACATGTTGTTCGTTGGAAAGGCGCTGGAATGGTTCTGGCGTTACCATCGAAGTGTGCCTAGAATCGAATGGGGTGCGTTGTGCATGGAGCTGCGAAGCCAATTTTGTGATCGCAGAACTGATCTAGACATCATGGATCTGGTGCGAAATAGGAAGCAAAAGTTTGATGAAAAATTTGATGAGTTCTACGAAGCAGTCTTGCAATTGACTGATAAATTACAACGGCCTCTTGACTCTCAGGTTTTGCTGGAAATTCTGCAAAGGAATTTGCGTTTGGATGTTAGGCGTAGTTTGTTGTATGTTCCCATACAAAGTGTTAGCCAGCTTCGCGCGTTTGTTCAGAAACGTGAATTGCTTGATGAAGAGTACGGGAGGAATTCTCGCAACTATCAAAATCAGCGTCAGGTTTCTGAGCTGGCATGCGAGCCTGGTGACGCGAACGCTACACCTACCAATAAGAATAATGATGTTTTTTTAGATTTACCAACTGCCCCTCATTAACTTCTGAGGTGGCCTGCCAAACTGAGGCAATCCCGGATGTACCAAATACCCAAATTCGAATTTTAACACGTGAAGAAAAGGCTGCTACTGTGCCACAACGGACGTTCAAACCGTTGCATGTTCGTTGGCTCGAATATAACGCTGCGCGTCGACGTATATTTCAGAGCGAGGGCTCCATTCAAATCCAATGCAAAAAGAAACGGCGATCAACTGCGAGATTGAGGCAATTTTGGAAAAAGGTCCGAGCCTTGAGAAAGTTTGCGTGCTCGGCGGTTTTGTCGTTTGCTCCTGCGAAGGATATTCGTCCTTACGCACCGGTCTCATTAGCCGGCGAAATGTTAGTAGGATTGATCGATACTGGCGCTACTATCAGTTGCATAGCCAATAATTTGGCAAAAAGACTATTGTCTAACCAGTCGCTGAAGTGGAAAAGGTTTTCGATCAATCTGAAGACGGCGGACGGGACGAGTCATGCTTCTGCAGGAGTCCTCGACACCACCATCACCTTTCGAGGAGTCACCAAACCCCTCAGGTTTTTGATAGTTCCAACTTTGTCTCAAGACTTGTATTTGGGAGTTGATTTCGTAAAAGCATTTGGCTTGGCTGGAGATCTCTTTCTGGAAAATTACAACGGCTCTCCTGTTAGAGAGATTTCTGAAGTTGATTCCAACCACCATGTGTTGACTACTCGTCAGCAAATTAGGCTAAACGCCACCATTTTAAATTTTCCATCTTTTTCTGAACAAGGCTTAGGCCGCACCAGCTTGATTAGTCACGTCATTGACGTAGGGCAAGCAAAACCAGTCAAACAACGACACTTTTCGGTTTCTCCTGGGGTCGAAAAACTTCTTTTCGCTGAGGTCGACCGCATGTTGGCACTTGGTGTCATTGAAGTGTCGCAAAGCGCTTGGTCATCACCTGTAGCCTTGATCGTCAAACCTAATAAAGTGCGCTTGTGTCTCGATGCGCGTAAGGTAAATGAGGTTACTGTGAAGGATGCTTATCCCCTGCCTCTCATTGATGGAATTCTCAGTCGGCTTCCTAAGGCTCAATTCATTTCGAGTTTGGATCTGAAGGATGCCTTCTGGCAGATTCCATTCGATGCAGCGTCAAGGGATAAGACAGCCTTCACAGTGCCCAATCGACCGTTGTACCAGTTTGTTACAATGCCTTTCGGCCTATGTAACGCACCGCAGACGATGTCTCGCTTGATGGACAAGGTCATACCTGCTCATTTGAGAACACAAGTTTTTGTATACTTAGACGATTTGCTTTTGATAACCGAGACCTTTGACGATCATTTAGCTTTGCTGCAGGAGGTAGCCATCTGTATTCGACATGCTGGTCTGACGATAAATATTGAAAAAAGTAAATTTTTACTCAAACAAATTCGTTATTTGGGTCACGTGATTGGGCATGGAACCATCAGTACTGATCCAGAAAAGGTGCAAGCGATTCGAGATTTTTCCTTGCCAAAAACTGTGCGACAGCTTCGTCGTTTTCTCGGTGTCTGTGGATGGTACCGACGGTTCGTGCTCAATTACGCTTCCATTTCAACCCCGTTGACCAACCTGTTGCAGAAAGCGAAAAAATTTGTTTGGACTGAGGAGTCGATAGCAGCTTTTGAGACCCTCAAAAATAGCCTTAGTAGTGCACCTGTGCTTCATAGCCCTGATTTTTCGCGTCCGTTTTCAATCCAATGCGATGCCTCTCAGTATGGAGTCGGAGCCGTTCTGGCTCAACGTGATGATGATGAAAATGAAGTCCCGATTGCGTATATGTCACATAAATTTAACCAAGCGCAACGAAACTATACCGTTTCAGAACAAGAATGTCTTGCAGCGGTCATGGCCATAAAAAAAATTTCGAGCTTACGTCGAAAGGCATGAATTCGAAGTGATCACTGATCACGCGTCTTTAAAATGGTTAATGGGCCAAACCGACCTGCATGGCAGACTTGCTCGTTGGGCTTTGAAACTTCAAGGTTTCAAATTTAAAATCATTCATCGCAAAGGTAGCCAAAACGTAGTTCCCGATTCTTTATCGAGAGTGCATTTGCCGGAGGATGTCGAAATTTCAGAATTGACAGAAACTGCAGTTACGACTTGGCCAGTTTTGGATTTTTCTTCTGCACATTTTAAAACAGAAAATTATCTAAAACTGGTTGACGAGTTTCAAAAAAATAACGAGCAACAACCAGACATACAAGTTGTGGACGGCTTAATTTACAAGCGTTGTGAATTTGCAAGTGGTGATCCCACCCAAGAAGAACAGTCATGGAAACTCTGGGTGCCTGAGGAATTGAGAAGATCTCTCATTGTTGAAGCTCATGATCACCCAATGAGTTCTCATGGTGGGATTCACAAAACGCTTACGCGACTCAAAATGTTGTATTTTTGGCCAAGAATGGCAAAACAAGTCCGCGACTATGTGCTGGCGTGTGAAGTTTGCAAACTGACCAAAGCTCCTAGTTACATACTTCGTCCACCTATGGGACAACAGCTCACTTCGATTCGAATTTTTCAGAGACTCTACGTAGACCTTTTAGGGCCTTACCCTAGGTCACGCTCAGGGAACGTGGGTCTCGTGATTGTGCTTGACCACCTGTCGAAGTTTCATTTCTTGGAACCAATTCGGACCTTTACCGCCAAAAAGATTGTCGAATTTCTAGAGAAGCGAATTTTCGCAATTTTCGGTGTTCCCGAAATTATAACCTCTGACAATGGCGTACAATTCCGATCTAATAGGTTTAAAGATTTAGTACAAAAATATGGTGTCAAGCATAATTTAACTGCAAATTATTCTCCTCAGTCAAATGCTGTCGAACGTGTGAATCGTTCAATAATCGCAGCCGTTCGCGCATATATTCATCCGGACCAAAAAGATTGGGATGAAAATTTATATGCGATAAGTGCCGCTCTCCGCAGCTCAGTTCACTCTTCTTCAGGTTTTTCACCATATTTTGTTGTGTTCGGACAAAATATGATATGTCATGCTAAAAGCTACGAACTTCTGCGAAAACTAAAAATGCTGGAAGATCCCACAGCAGCGGTAAAACCTGAAGAGAGAACTGAGTTGATTCGAGAACAAGTGAGAGAGAATCTGCGTCAGGCATTTGAGAAAAATGAGAAAATTTACAACATGCGCACACGTCCCGTGAGTTTTGAAGTTGGTCAGATTGTTTACCGAAGAAGTTTCGCCCAAAGCAAGGCCTCTGAGCATTTTAGCGCAAAGTTGGCAAACGTTTTCGAGAAAGCTAGGATCACTAAGAGGATGGGTTCGGCATACTATGAGCTGGCTGACATGGCGAACAAACGGCTTGGGGTATTTCACGCTAAAGATATTCGAGAATAGTGCCTTCAGTTCTTGTAACGAGTGATGGTCGGTTCCGAATAACTGTTTTGTAACGGCACCAAATCGCACCATTTGCGTTGTCGGGGTTGTTCACGATGTGGTGTATTTGTCATATCATTGTGGTATAACATTTTCACTCTTTACCACTTAGCGTGAACATACCATCGATAAAACCTTTTATTTGGTTCAGATACACAAGGTAATCTCAGGTGCACATCATCGTGAACGACCCTAACTCGCAATGGTGTCAAAGTGTGGACTGACAATTTGCTGTTTGACCGCTGACGGATTTTAATTTGGCAGCTGACAATTTGCTGTTTGACAGCTGACACATTTCTAAACTTGGCAAATGTGACAGTTGACACGTTGTCAAACATGACAACGGACACTATTTCCACCTTTGAAAATCATGACTGTTTGTTTGCAACCCGTTTTGCCGTAGTCATTGTGTCACACAGCGGGTATGAGTTACAAAATTGTATCATACACTTGCATAGTGCAAACGCTGAGAAGAAAGCTACTTGTGTGACAAAGGTTTTTTTTGAGATTCGGCAGAAAACACGCGGGAGAAAAGTTTTTGGGAAAAGATTGCCGTGGATTGCTAATCAGCACGTCGTAATTTGCTTTTTGCCTTGCTCAGTATATAAATTAAAATAATAAATTAGTATTTTACTTAAATATTATTAAAATAAATAGTCGTAACGAGAACGTAATCACACATACTTTTTTCGTTAAAGCAAGCAAAAGTAAACGACGAAAACGAACGAAAAATATATTTGAAAAATAAATTTTTCATTCAATTCAATATAAGTATACACACACATTCACACGCAGAGCATTCATCTTCACGGCGCTGGCATCAGAATCGGAGAAAATTTGATTTCAACATATCTTGAATGCAGTGAAAAATCGTTCATAACGATTGGTTTATTAGAATAATTTTTTTAAATAAGAAAAAAAAATTTCTAATCCATTAAATAAAAAAGAAGTGTTCCACCTTGTGTCGTTGCTTTGACTACATCCAAGTATATCGGCAGCTGACAATTGTTTCGGAATCCACTCGTGCCGCTTGTCAGCAGCATATCAGGGGGAGAAGATGTTTGCTTTTGGGAGGGTTTCCAATATATTTAGCCCCTGAACCCTCACGGAAGGGTGGGAAAAGTGTGGGCCGAGCTCGTCCACCAGAGCTCAACGAGTAGGTGTTGGATGATTGGGCCAGGGGTGCCCAAACGGTTTCCTTTATTTTTTTTATATTTGTTTTACTTGATTTTTAATTCTCGTTTCAGAAAATTTTTTTTGTATTCTTTATTTGGAATCACCGACGTGCGATGACTTATGCACGTGACATTTGTACGGCAAGGGTACACGTAGACGGCCACAAGACCCCACCCCACATCTCACCGAACTGCTAGCAATGGCTAACTAGCACGTGCAGCCGTGGCCAACCTAGTGTCCGCGGGTCACTGGACCGGGGCAATGGTACCACCTCTGTGAGTGAGCGGCCTTATAAATACTGGTCATCGAGAACCAGGGGCGCTGTAAAAAGGCGCCCTCAAACTAAATGCAAAGCGCCGCCCTCTCGCAGAGATGGTGGCACCGCTCCACAACAACCAAAATGTTAAAATTTTGAAATTTAAAATTCATTTTTGAATTTTAACGTCCATGTTGACTCAAAAATTTCGCCTCCGTTACAACTTACTTAGTTGACGCTACAACCGTATGTCGGTCTTGGCCTCATCTAAGAATTTGCGCCAGCCATTTGTCTTTCTTTTGCTGGCGCCAGTTGAAAATTCCAAGCTTCGTCAGGTTGTCCTCTACTTGGTCTTTCCAATGAAGATGCGGTCGTCCTCTTCTGCGTTGACCGCCGCTGGGTACCGAATCGAATATTTTCTTCACTGGAGCATCGTCTTTCAAGCGCTGAACATGACCTAGCCAGCGAAGCCGCTCGATTTTAATGCACTTGACTATGTCGATGTCAGTGTACAGCTTATACAGTTATCATTCCACCGTATTCGGTACTCGCCATTGACGCAGATTGGTCCGTAGATCTTACGAAGAATCTTTCTCCCGAAGGCTCCTAAAGACTTTTTATCTGAAATGCTCAACTTCCAGGTTTGAGATGCATAAAGTAGGATGAACATGATGAGCGATTTATACAACACGATTTTCGTTCGTCGAGTGAGGGCTCTGCTTCTCAATTGCCTACTGAGCCTAAAGTAACACCTGTTGGCAAGAGTTATTCTTCGTTTGATCTCAATGCTGATGTCGTTGGTTGAGTTTATGGTTCATTGTTATATAGATACATATATAAAAAAAAATTAATTCTGTCACTCCATGTTCCATCATACCAAAAAATAAGTGAATTTTTCATTCATTAAAATTTTAAACATTTCCATCATAAATGTTTATAAATAGATTTACGGTTTTCTCGTCATTTAGCTGAAAATTAAAAAATATTTCAAAATGCGCTCCGTGTTAGTTAGGTTAACAACTAGATCTGAATCCAATTATAAAAGCAAGTGTTTAAAAAGGCATTAGAAACGCATCGATAACATTTTTAAAACTCTTTTAGCTGTCAATCTTTAATTTTCTTTTCTTTAGTTTGTTTTTATCTGAATCAAGTATATTTCGCTATTTCACATTTTCTCGAAATTTTTATAAACTAACTTATGAAATTTTAATTGATCACTTATAATTGCAATCTAAACTAACGGTTCCTTTTTTTGCCCTAGGAATTCTTTTTTGTATGTCAACGTAAAGCAAATTAGAAAATTTGCTCTACACTTGCTGGCTGACGTGAAACCCCTCTTTTATTCTTTCCAGAATTAATTTGATAAGAAGAAAAACAGAACTTAAAGTTTCACAGAAAATGCTGAAAATGAGAAGAAAGGCAGAATTTAAAATACATTATAAATTTCAATAACAATACTATTAGAAAAATTTTATACTGTGGTATACTTTACACCACAGAAGTAAAAAGCAACACATTATTTCAACCTCAAACCCAATGAGATAGCATCTCTTTTTATTTCGCCCTAGTTGATTAAGAACATTTAGGTAATTCACAGTTCATGCTAATTAAGGTTTAATGTGCTAATTCTGAAATGTGCTATTTTGCCTGTTAATATTTTGTTTTGGTTATGCATGTAAACACAAATTAAACCTGTGTGCTAAATGTTGCCAGTTTTGTACATGCCCTAAGGCATGCTTTTGTAGAGTGTTAAAGTGTTATTTCGTGAACAGCTGTTTTACATGAATAAAAAAGAGTTGTCTGGTAAAAAAATTTTATGAAGTTTTCAATAAAACTGAATATTAAATAGAGTTATTAAACTTTTAATAGAACCCAAAACATCTGAACTGCATATTAAAGATGCCAGCACTGTTTTGAAACTACAAATTAATACTTTTCACTTTAGTTGTGCTCACAGTTGTAAAAAATTAGTACATTTAAATATTAATATATTAAAACATTACAATGAACTGTGAATTGCCCAATTAACATAACGACATGGCAACGTCGTTTTTTCATATATCTACCACTCTTGGCAGCTTAGTTTAGGAACAGTTAATTTTAAAAATTATCTTCATCTTCTTATAATTAATTTATTATCGCCACTGCTGCCAAAGCGCTTTACCTGCTGTCCATTCGAAAATTTTAAGCTTAATGAGGTTCAACAACAAATGGGATCGTTTAGACGCAAAGCTTAATTTTTAGTTATTCAGTCGTACACCCAGGCTTGGCAACAATAATCTAAATTGTTGTTGTAAATAATCTAAAAATAATCTAAAAACGTGTCCAAAATGGTACGAAAGTACGTACTTGTGCAACCTTGCACAGGACTGCATTTTTAGAAAAAATTTTTGTTTTGGTGATTTTCTAGTTTTTTTTTGGTTTTTTAGCCATAACTCCCTAGATGGCTATGGTATTTATAAGATACAAAACCGACAAAAATTTTGCCGAAGAATTTTTATTTTGCGAGGCATTCTAACTACCACTACTGGATTAGACATTTTCGAAATGGTTGACAAGTTTTTCAAACAACATAATATTTTATGGACTGACTGCATGGGAGTATTTACTGATGGTGCTCCAGCCATGATGGGAAAACGAGTTGGATTCTACACGCTAGTCAAATAAGTTAGCCCTGATGTTGTTATTATCCACTGTTTTTTGCATCGAGAAAACCTGGCAACAAATAATAATATCAACCAGACCTCAACGCAGTTTTAAATGATGTTATTAAAATTGTTTATTTCATAAAATCAAATGCTCTGAACACACGTATATTTCGTGCTATGTGTGAAAATTTCCAATCAGAATATTTAAACTTGCTTTACCATTCAGAAGTACTATGGCTTTCGCGTAGAAAAGTACTTGCTCTCTTCGATATTCGAAGTTGGTGACGATATTCTTGGATTTCAAGAAGAACTTCTCGATTTTAAAGGAAATCGAATTTTGCGAGAGAAATTCGATAAAGTTTCGCTGACGGAATTTTGAAAGCAACTAATGAACAAGCCAGTTATTTCGAGAGAGGCAGAAAAGGCATTGCTCCCATTTCGCTGGAATGCAGAGCACGACTTGCGATGTGCTCTCTCGATCAACATACAGACATAAACAAGCTCGTTCAAAGAGTCCAACACCAGGGAAGCCATTAGTTTTACTTCAAATTTATTCATTTTATTGATGTTAGTTTTTACTTATCAACCTTTTATTTTTATTTTTCCAAACGAATGCCTTTTTTGCAAGGAAGAAGATTTTTCTTTAATTTTATGTGCGCTTTTGTAGATAATTTTTTAAATTAATGGATAGGTCAGTTACTGACAGTGGCGTAGCTAGGATTTACCAAAGGGGGATAAAGAAAATTTGAAATTATGTTTAAATATATATATATTGTATATATATTAAGCGTATTTTAATGCTTGTGCGCTCCTATAAAAATCCGCCTTGGCTTTTTAGATACTCATTGAGTACCTCATCAGCATTAATGGGCACATCTTTGTGTATTGCAAGGGCAGCCAGTCTGTTAAGACGATTCTAAAATTTTAATAGATAATTATAGCTTACTACAACTGTTTAACAAACAAATTCAAATGCTAAACTATACCTGGGGCCTTACTCTGTAATGCGATTCGAAAAGCAAATGGATTCGAAAGCAAAATCACACCATGTAAATTCATGAATTAAGACTACTTAATGGCAGTAACTTCTACCTATGCTCTAAAATGCTGTTTTTGTATGCATTGAATTCGAACTAATTAGAAATTTGTCAAAAAACCATATAAATTCATAGTGTGATTTTGTTTTCGAATCGCATTTAATTTTCGAATAGCATTGCAGAGTAAGGCCCCTGACCTGTTGAATTTCTTAAGTAGGTCTTTATTCGCTTCATACACGAAAAGGTGCGCTCAGCCGTACTGGTTGATGTCATTTTTTGGTAACGCGCCCTTGCTGCTAATAAACTGCTTCCACAGTCTAACTTCAGTAACAGCTGCTGATGGTGTGGGCAATCGAGAAACTCTTCGTAAAACTCAAAGGTGGATTTAAGATTATTTTCTGAAGAGACATAATTAAAAAGTGCCTGAAATCCAGTCAGTATTTTTCTATGGTTTGTGAACCTTTCCTTCAACTCCATTTTATAAAAATCCAGAAATTTATTTAACAGTTTCACACGGAAATATTTTTCTATTGGCAGGCCGTCATGATTCTGAATTCTTGTAAGTTTTACAGTTATATCAATGCTTTCTGCAAGCGACTTTGCTTCTATGAAAATTTTTTCAAAAGTTTCTTAATTCTCGTGAATTTTTTCAATTTCACGCTTAGCATCGTCTGCCAAACCGATTACCTCAACCAAATCAATATTCATTTTGTGAATATTTAGATTCAATGGCAACGAATGCTGGTAAAGTTAAACCAAAATCTTGAGGGTCAACATAAATTCAAAGTCAATTGCATTTTTCAATATTCTAGAATTTGAACCATCATACTGCATTTGTTCATGCTGGAAAATTGCATGGAAGTCACTAACTGATTCGCACTTTGCAATCCATTTGGTTAAATTTAATCTTTTCAACGTTTTCGCTCTTTCACAAGAATCGGTTTCAATAATGGTAGTTTATAGTTTCACTTGGTAGCAGTGGTGTTATTAGGTACAATTGTACTTTTAACTGCACATTAAGGCCCAAATTAAATAGGCGAATCGAGACGATTGCAACTTGCCGAACATCTGACGAGTTGAGACGCTAAAAGTTCGGTTCTTACGGAACAAAACGTGTGGACAAGCTGTTTCCTTCAGTTTCGTTAAATTACGTTTGCTCATTTTGGTCAACAACATTGAATTACATTAAAGAGAACATTTTCGTCTCTACTCGTTACGCAGCAACTCGTCTATTTTGGTTGGGCCTTTAAGCTAAGTATGCTGTATGAACGAAAAATTTTGGGCATATAACTTCTACACGCGAAATTTTGGTTTAGAGTGAACATTTTTGTGTGGAGAAAATGCACTTGCTGTTCTGGTTAACAGATTCATATTTTTATTGTTGCATTTTTCTATCCTTAAAAAAGGCAAGACTACACATTAAAAAAACTATATAAATGCAACAATAAATTTGCTAAATAACAAATTCAACACTTAAACATACTTACTGCGTATTTTTTATTGTTGAATGGCAAATTTCCGTGCTAATTAAATGTACGGGCCTATAATCGACAGAGAAATTTTGACATTTCAACTCTCCACTCACGAATTGAAATTTGTCAACATAGCAATAATTTTCGCTTCTACAGCGTACTAGCTGGCGAAAAAAAATTTCGCTGCCTGTTCGTTGTCAAAAATCTCAATGTATTTCTTATAGAGCTATTTTTTGTTCCTACAGCATACTAAGCTTTAAGCAAAAAGTACATTCGGTCATTTGGATGAGTTTAGATAAAATTTGTTTAAAAAAATTATAAATGTGCAGTGCTAGCAAATTACTTTTTTATTCGAACAAATTTAGTTCCATTTTTTCAAAATTTATAATAGCTTAATTTTGAAATTAAGTTATTGATAAAGGGAGGGATATATCCCCTTTATCTACCCTCGTAGCTACGCCACTGGGTCAGTATGCACTAAAAATAATATATACTTTTTTTTGTTTTTGTTTTTTAAGGTCATCAACTTCCGAGCCCTTATAATATACGAAATATTTAGAATGAAAGCATTTTTCTTTGGGTCGCCAATAAATATTCGAATTATTTTTGGGTCGCACTATAGATAAAAAATTTAGCATTTCAATATTTTCTTCGATAACAAATCCAGTTTGGGTTACAATATAAATAACAAATTTTAATATAAAACATACAAGTAAAGTAAAGTAAAGTAAAGTAAAGTATAGTTACTTAAAATAAAGTATAGCTATTTAAAGTAAAGTAAAAAAGTAGTAAAAAATGAAAATAACCTATAATTTTATATATATATATGTAGGTATATAAATCTTGAAAAAAATGGAATAAGAACCCAGCCAAACAAAATTTCCGAATTTGTCTGAATTCCGATTAGTTCGTAACTATTTCGAGCATTCTTAACGAATTCGTAACTATTTCGTAACAGTAATTTCGGAACATTTCCAAATAATTCGAAAGAGTTCCGAAATCAAGTTTCCAAATTTAAATTGTTAGTTGTTTTAAAAATTTCGAGTGGAAAAAATTGGTAGGCCATGAACCCAGCGGCATTTTAAATAATTTTCCATTTGTAAAATAATTTAGTTTTAAGCAACTTCTTCTTTAAAACAGATGATACTAGAGATGGTTTTTATTTTAATTTTTACAGATGCAAATACAAACGACATGATCTGTAATAACACGATCTGTAATTTTTGGCATGTCATTTGTACGAAACATGTAGTCTGGGGCATCTTAAGCGGATTGATTAACTAAACTCTGATTCGAAATTGTTATTTATTTTTGTATTACATACGTTACAAAAATCATTAAGAGATCGTTGCGAATTTGATGCTTCATTTCGTTACGAATTCGGTGCTACAATTCGTTTCCAGCACTAACCAACTCAAGCGTTATTAAATTTTGCTTTACGCTTTGTTTTATAGCAGTGTTTGGCACGCCATAGGCACGCGTGCTCGGCACAAATCGTTTTTTTTCACACAGACATGATCGGAAAAGCACACAAACGATGCGGCGTATCAGAGAAATACTGCATAGCTGAGGTGTAAAGCTTAGCAGTGTTCATTCCCAGTGGGCATTTTAGCTACCCAGCCAGCCATGAAACTGACTGTTCCAGCGGAGCTAAAAACGGCAGTATCTGATTTGCTGGTATGAAAACGGCATGTTTTTGTATCTTTAAACCATTCTCTATAATTTTTTTTTTACGTGTAAAAACTTGTTTTTCAAATTTATTTCATAGAAATAAATGCAATTTGTACAGGCTTAATAGAGTTAATCTTTAAAAACACTTTGTAGAAAGACGTTTTTAAAAAGTTTAAACCGGCTGATGTTGACTACACCCAGAAGAAAAATCGATGTTTTCAGCACGTTGATGTTATTGTTGTTGTAAATTGCTAGCCTTGCTGTTGCATGCTTATTCAAAGAGACCGAAGCCCATATCATCATCTTCCTCAGATTCAGATTCAACCTTCTTCTCCTCTTTTTTGGCCTCCTTCTTGTCACCACTAGCAGCAGCTGGGGCGGCAGCGGGTGCAGCGGCACCAACACCACCAACTGGCATGGATGACAGCTTTTCACGACCCTCCTTAATCAATTCTTCGATGGACTTGCCGTTCAATTCCTTGACTACTTTGGTGAGGCGCTCAGCATCGACTTCAATACCAACAGAGCTAAGTATCTTCTCGATTTCGGCATTCTTAGGGTTATCTAATCCGCCGAGGACAGCCAACATACATGCAGCCACGTAACGCATTTGCTAAGTCCTTTTTTTCGACACGAAACGTGTACAGCACAAGAAAACACAACTTTCGTTGAAAAACTTGAAAACGAAAAGAAAAAATGAAATAATGGTAAAGGCCTTTTTTATATTTTCAAGAACTTTGCTTGATGCGCTAGCGTCGTTTGTTCATGTCTTTTCTGATCTCTCTTTTCCACCCGTTATCCATCAAACTCTAAAACATGCATTGAATGTTGTATTGAAATCAAAGTAGTTCAGTTGTGAAGTTGAGTTGCCGGTTTTCGTTTAATTTATTTTTAAGATTAACTTTAATTGAGATTAAAAATCAATAAGTGTTACTATTGCCAACTGTCAACCTATTGAAACATGTCGGATAAGGATATATATTTACTATTTTGCAACGACGATATGCTATGAATAATTACTTTTTATTTTTTGTTTTTATTTATGAACACCTCACGTTTAGATGCATAAATATGTAAAAATTATAAATTACAAAAATCATTTAAGAATTAAATTAATAATAAATTTAAATCACAAGTTAATTCATTATAAATCATTATGAAAATGTTTATTTAATTTTATGTTCTTTTCGAAAATTACTAATTTTGTACTTTTTGTCGATTCTTTGATTTTATATTCTTACTTAATCTTGAAAAAAATGCATATGTGAAAAATTATAACAATTAAATATATAATAAAAACTAAAAAAATGAATCAACGAATTACAAACATAATACAAAAGTTTTTTACAATTTATTTAAAATCGGATTAATTTTTGAATATTTTTGAAACGGTAGGTATTAATGCCACACACAGTGTATGCTTTGGCAACAACTAAACGGTCCGTTTCATTGCTTTTAAGAGTTATGCTTTGGTAACAACGAAACGGTCCGCTTCAGTGCTTTTAAAAGTGCACTTTTTCAAAACATCTCAAATGTACGTTTCTGTAACGTTCTGCAAGTATTTGTTTGTACCATTTTTCTTATATTTTAACGGATTTTCATTTCATATGTAAAACGTACTGTTTTCATGCTGTATTCAGTAGCAGAAACGTATGAACACACACACCGAGAAGGTAATAAAATTTGCCGTTTTCGTACCGATTGGCTAGCTGGGTAGCGATACGCAAAAGAAAGCATGCTAGTAGTGATCTTATTGGCGTCAATATACCTTCCATGATCGCTGCATTGATGAGTGCTTTTGTAAGGCCTACCTTTTGAAGGTTTGGGGTCTTCTTTTCCTGTTATTTTATATGAAAAAAATTCTAAAAAAATTTTGAAAAAATTATAAATGATCAGATCAATTAAAAAAAAATCAAATCTTAAAGAAAAATAAAAAAAAAATTATTTTTTTTTGTCCGAGTTGGGACGCGAATCCAGGTCTCCGAAATCAAACACATTGTATATCACATTATATGAAAACTTTTATATGGAAAAATTCTAAGTCTTTTCTATTATTTTTGTATGAAGAAATTTACAAAAAAAATTCCAAAATAATTTTTAAATGAACATAAAAATTTGTAAAAAAATTTAGATTTTAAAAAAAATACAAAAAAACATATTTTTTTTGGTCCAAGCTGGGTCGCGAACCCGCGTTCCCGACAGCTCCCGAAGTAAGCTGAAGTTTATTAACAACTGAGGTGGACGAGTGGGTAAGATGCCAGACCGCCAGATGAGAGGATGCTGGTTCCAATCTGGAAATTGTCAAGAGTTTTTTTATTTCAAGTTGATATTTATATTGCTTTTCTTTCTAATGCACATTCTAAAGAAGGGCTTCTAGCAGGCTTCTTTAGAGTCGCGAGAGAGGAAGGCCTAGAAAATTTTCTCGTTTCATACAAAAAAGTTAATGTTCTTGGAAACGAGCACGGAAGGGTTACGAAATCTATACGATGGCCTGCTAGAAGCGCTTCAAAGACCTGCTTTTGCCCACTGGGTTCTATCTCTCAGCAAACAAACATAAGCATACATTACGTTGTGTGTGTGCGCTCGTGTTTGCCAAACACTGTTTTATAGTATATCGATATAAATACAGTATACTAGTGTGATGTAAAATAGTAATAAATAAATAAACTGGCCATTTCAGTCCTTGGAAGGGCTTTGACCGAGCTATTGATCAATTGTGTAATTAAATGTTTCAACATAATGGTCGAGAACTGGACCTACGATTGTTATGCCAACTTCGAACGGCTTATGTTTCCAAGAAACTATTCATGTCAATTTTTACTCTCTGAGGTTTGTCATTGTCTGCAGACAACCGAACAGAAAAATTAATTCAACTGAAAAACTTTCTGTCTGAGCTGGAATTGAACCCGGGCTTTAGCTTAGGGGCCACACACTCTACCCACTAGGCTACGGCCGCCACATATACTAAGACTTTACAATAAAAATAATATGTGTCAAAAAATAACTTGCAACTTATGCCGTTTTCTTGATGTTTTACTTATAGGACCTATCAGGCCCACCTTGACCAGATATGTTAGCAAAATCTTTTGACCCGATGAGGGTTAAAAAGGGTCGCAATTTAGCATTTCGATCGAAAGGTGGAGATCTTGACCTTATCGAGTAAAAGCCTTACTTCTACAGAGCGTATCGGCCATACACATATTTTTTAAAAGCTCTGGTATAATTTATTTTTTATTTGCCGTTTTCAGTATTTTTAGTTCATTTTTCTAATCATGAAAACCTATTAATAACGATATGCATATACATAATTAAATAATTAAACTGCTTAATTATGTTGCTTTATTTCCCACTACAGGCCTGTTTCCAGCTCTCAAGTAAAGCTTATTTTCATACATAAATCTGAAAAGTAATCGAAAAGTAATTTTTCCTTGTCAAAATTACTTGAAAGAGAATCCAGCTCGTAAGAAAAATTTTCTGTTCTTACTACTTTTTTTTCATTGAAAAGTGACAACGGTAACACTGTGAATGTCAAGAAATATATGCAAGTTATATTATTACTTCAAGTAAAATTTTTGCAACCAACATTCAAAGGTAAATAATTTTATTGATATCATTAATTAATTGATTTAAAATTAATAAAAGAATATTTTAGACATGCACATGAACATTTCTACGGAGGGAGAAGAAGAGGCAGTCAATTTTGAGGGGCAGATGTCTTCCGAGAAGCGGTCGAAAGCTGTCCGGAAGAAGCGGTCTGCCAACATGTAAACAAAATGTAATAAAATGTAAACAAACGCTTTTCTCTATTACTTACCTTTGCAATTCAGCCATTACTCATTTAATGAATTATTTCAATATTTATTGCAACAAATTTATTTCAATGTTTGATGAAAACAAATCAGCCTAAATTTTCAATACAAAGTGATACAATGCTGGAACTGTCAAAACTCTCGCCGTCAAAATTACTTGTCTACTACTTTTTTACACTCAAGAAACTTAAGTAACTTTTTTCTGGAGTAATTACTTGAGAGCTGGATAGAGACCTTACATCTGAAGACAAGTAAACAATGTTAAAAACGCGATCTCATAACCGCCAATTGATCAAGAATCGCTCCTTAATTCGCGAATCACAAATGAACTAAGTTGGAATCAATTCAAAGCAATTTGTGTTTATTTCAATATTGAAAACTGTTGCTACTCTCATTTCGTTTTAGTGTGAGTGTGTGTAAGAGACAAATGAGTGAACGAAGTACCGATCGATCGATCGGCGACGAAGATGTTGCTGGTGTTGTGCCGGCAAAGCAACAATAACAATACCTTATCAGTTGGAGCAGCAGTTAAGACAGCAACAAATTCAAGACTAGGCTGCGTTATAAATATCTGTTGCCTGTGTAGCTAATAGATCAGTTAATAACAAGAGCTCGAGTTAAGAACAGTTTGTGTTAAAAGTACAACGCTTTTCAAAGCAAAGTAAACAGAATTCGAAAATAAACTTAAAGAAAAAACATAAACAATCAAAGAAGAGTATTTTTAAAATATTCTAATAGAAAAATAAAAAAAAAACTTAAAAATACGACAAGCTTATCAACTAAGATTTAATTTATTTAAATCCAGTTGTTTTGGAAATTTAAAAAAAAACAATTAACATAATTAATTGGTGAAATTATCAACACGTTTTGCGTTTTAAATAATTATTTGGAACAAAATACAATAAAATAGTAAAGCGCCTACCATATTGTTGTAAGTTTAAAATCTGTATTAATTGGAGAAAACATAAAAAAAAGAAAAGCTAAACAATGACCGGCTTCACACTTAACGGCAGCTGCCTGATGAATGGCAACAAAACCAACAGCAACCAGAATGAAAACCGAAGTGATTATACAGCCATGGAAAACTCAACGTAAGTAAGAAGGAAAAGTCATTTAATTTTGCTACATTTTGTCATAAGTAGAATTTGTAGAATGCCCATTAAAAAAAAATCTATGTTTTCATTATCATGGCATACTATACTTTTGTTGTAAATAAGAATGCTTTTGTGTTAAATGAAGACAATAAGAGGAGAACATTTTAGAGATATTAATAAAAACATGTACTTTTGATTCGCCAAAAAAAAAAAAAAAAAAATAAGTAAATAAACAACAATAAAACAAAATTGTTAAGGGCCGTTTTCTCAATGCCCGGTTAAGCATTAATCGGAACTTAAACCGGCGTTTAGCAATAAAGTATTTTCTCAATGTTCGGTTAGGTCTTAAGTGCCGGTTAAGTTAACGGCAAGTTGAGGTTCCGGTTAGTTGCTAATCGGAAGGACAGCTGTGTATATAAAAGTAATTATATATGTTATAATTAAAAATGGATAGAATTTCGAGGATTTCTTTTTTTTTGTAGCTTGAATTTGAACCAAAATAGAAAAAGGACATATGCGCATAGGCGTGATTACGTGGAAGAGCACTGCACTTTCTTCATATACACTGAAGTTCGGCACGCTGTTGCGTTTTTAAATTATTTATTAATTAATCCTTGTTAGATATTTAAAACTTTCACATCAAAAAATAAAATAACAAAGAAGCGTAAACAGCTGATATGCAGTTAAGCGCATTCACAACTGAAAAAATTCACAATTAATTAAATAAATTACTGACTTAACCGAAAGTAACTTAACCGACACTTGGTGAAAACGAAACTGGTTTTTTCGCTATCGTACGGTTATCCCGGTTAAGAGCTTGACTAACCGGACATTGAGAAAACGGCCCTAAAGCTTTTAAATGCTTTAAATCGCACAGTGTGCAATAAATCTCAATAGCGGGGTTCACATGGTCCTAAATGTTGTCAGCTTTGTAGGACAAGCTTCTTATTTGACCGTTCGAACGCTCGATACAACCGACTGACAACATGTCAATGCCATCACACCAGGCGTGACAACATGTAGGATCATGTGAGCCCCGCTAATAGGAATATTCTTTCACAGGTAGTTTTGTTAAGGTGTTACATTGTTGCAATTCCGAACTACGTGCGAACCTGCACTTCTGTGCCCTATTTCACCAATTTACAAATATGTTAATGGCAAGGAATTTCTCACAACATTGCAAAAAATCGTTATGTGTGGTTTCATCTAATTCCTACAATTGAGTACTTGTACTCGTAAGCCACAAGTGGTTTTGCTATCAAATTTGTCAGCATATGTTTCACCAAACAGGACTTTTAGTTGAAGTTTGCGAGTAAAAATTTTGTAAAACTTTTACTATTATGTATGTAGTTTTTTTGTTTCACCAAACAGACGACTGATCGCAAATCAGTCAAATTTTTAAGAATTTATTTCCCAAAAAAAAAATCGCCCGTAAAATTCCTACAATTATTTCAATTTTGTTTTGCGTCACACTTGCAGAATATTTTGTTTATATGCACATTTTATAATCAGCAACTAAAGCGTGTGAACGTAATTAAAAAAAAAATTAGATAAAATGTCGCTGAAACACATATTCCAGTGATAGCAGTGAAAGTGATATATTTATTTGGTGTGCGAAAACTAACAAGCTGCGATTAAATTTTTTAAAACAAAATTGCTTGGATTTATGTAATTAGAAATTTGGTGTTAGTTTAAGAAATACGTTCAATATTTAATATTAAAAAGCTCAATGAAGTTTATATGTACCTTCATGTCGCACCCTAACGACAAAAGTGTCACAACTTAAAATTTAAATTTAAAATTTTCAGGAAACGCTAAAACCAAGGTATATTCAACATGAAAGTGTCGTCACAGAGAGGTGGGTACCGTAGCTGTCAAACATTAGAAGGGCGTTACAGACAATATATAAAAGCTGAGAAAAAACTGTCAAATGTGTATATTATGTGTGTGTGAAATTTATATAGTTTTCATTTTTGTTCGAGCTGAAATTTTTTTTGTATTTTTCGTGAAGCTATCATTAAATAACTGTTGCGGAATATTTTAAACTGTTCGCAAACTCCATTTGCCGTGTGTCATCAATTTTTAAAATTTTTCACAAAAAAATCTATAAACATTAAAAAAGACGCCGAATAGTCGGTTGATTTCTACTACTTTTCCGGTTTTTAACAAGAATCAAAAAAACTAGATTGTTGCTTTCAGTTCCTTATCCTTTACCAAAACGTTCGTGGCATTAACACAAAACTAAATAATATATTAATTTTGAGTCACAACCTTCACTTTAATATAATTGCTTTTAGCGAGACTTGGCTGAAACCTAACTCTCTAAATACTGAAATTCTGTGCAACAAATTTAACATATACCGCAAAGATAGAAACTCCATTCCTGGTATTTGCTCTAAAGGCGGGGGTGTGTTGATTGCAGTCAAAGCGACACATTTCTCTGAAGAGTTGTTAATTCCAGAATCCTTGGACATTGAATTCTGTTGTGTTCATGTTAAGTTTGGTTCCTTGAGCCTTTTTATTACATGCTCATATATTCCTCCCCTTTCTACTTTAGAAGTTTATAGCAAACATTTGGCTTCTATTAGTAAAGTTTGCTCAAAACTGCAATCTAATGATCATATTTTATTAACTGGAGATTTTAACCTGCCAAACGTTTCTTGGAACTGCTGTTCTGAAATTCCTGGAATATTTTTACCTTCATCTGAATGTTCGTCCGATAATTATTTTTTAAATGAGCTCTCATTCCAAGGCCTGTTCCAACTTAACTGCATCTTTAACAAAAATAATCGTTTGCTTGATCTGGTGTTTTTCGATGACAGCAATATCGCTTCTGTGTCTAAATCAGATCCTCTGGTTACACCCGAAGATTCTCATCATCCAACATTAGAAATTATTTTAAATTTACCAAAACCATCTGTGCAGTACTATGATTCTCAACCGCCTATTGAGTTTAACTTTAAAAAAAAAAACTACGTGATTTTGAAGAATAACTTGTCTAATATAAACTGGAATTCTATTCTAAATATTAATACAAAAAGTTTATCTTCTCAGAGTCTTGATGATGCGGTATATGCGTTTAATAGAACGCTCAGTGATTGTTTTCTTAAGGCTGTTCCGCAAAGGAAAGCCTCTTTGACATCGGGTCCGGTATGGTACACAAATGAATTAAAAAAAATTAGAAACTTGAAATCTAAATACTATAAAAAATATCAAAAAACACATAAAATATGCGATTTTGGATGCTATACCTCGATTAAATACAGTTACCAACAGTTATGCAAACAATCCTATAATATCTACTTAACAAAAGTAAAATTAAACATCAAATCTGATGCTAAATCCTTCTGGAACTTTGTTAACACAAAACGTAAAATTGATTCCTATCCTTCTTTTATGAAGTATAATTCTGTTGAGTCTGATAATGATAATAGCATTTGCAATCTTTTTGCTGACTTTTTCAAGACGATCTATTCATCATCGTTCTATGATTATTTAAGTTATCCTTTCAATATTCAATCTGGGGATATTTATTTCCCAATAATTGACACAAACACAGTCTTATCATTTTTAAAAAATATGAAATCATCATATAAAAGTGGTCCTGATAACATACCTTCATGTATATTAAAATACTGCTGTGAAGAATTAGTAACTCCAATCGCTTTACTATTTACTTCATCATTAAAATCCTGCTATTTTCCTGCAGCCTGGAAGCATTCATTTATCATTCCGCTGCATAAATCCGGAAATAGGTCTTTAATTGATAACTACCGTGGCATCGCAAAATTAAGCGCTTTGCCTAAGCTTTTAGAGGCAATTGTTACATCACAACTATCGCATCGCGTTAAATCTTTAATGTCTCCTTTCCAACATGGATTCCTTTCTGGAAAATTCACTGTTACTAACCTTCTCAAATTTACATCAAAAACTATAGAAAACTTTGGAAAAGGCATGCAGACTGATGTTATTTATCTGATGTGGTTATCTTGGAGTTACAATGGATCCTAAACTACGCTTTAATATTCATGTAAATAAAATAATAATAGAGCAAATAGTACTTTAGGATTTATTAAACGTTGGGCAAAAGAGTTTTATGATCCATTCATAACGAAAACCTTATTCACTTCTCTAATGCGGCCTATCTTAGAATACGCTTCAGTTGTTTGGTGCCCACGATACGGTTGTTACATAGACGACATTGAATCAGTGCAGAAACAATTTCTTTTGTTTTGCTTAAGCTATCTTTATTGTAATACTGATTTTCACTTACCATCTTATGAATATCGGTTACAACTCTTAAATCTTCCTTCTTTAAAAAATCGGAGAATTATGATAAATGCTTGTTGGATTACAAAACTTTTACATGGATATGTCAACAGTCCATATTTATTGAGTAAAGTATATTTTAATATTCCTCTTCGTCCTAGAAGAGCTTTTAAGTTAATGCACATGAACTTTTGTAGAACTAATTATTTGCAAAATGAACCTCTTAGAAGCGCTTGCGGTGATCTTAATTTTGTATCTGATGTTATATCCTAAAGTGAATCTATGGACTCAATCAAACATAAAATTATAGATTACCTGCAGTACCGTCGTTGATTATGTAAAGTTCTTTCAAACATATATCTGATGCATCTGGTGATTTGTAAACACATTAATATAACAATCTAAATGGATAAATGGACCTAAGCGTAAAATGGAAAATTTTGGTGAATAAACATCTAAATAATCTGAATGGACCTAAACCTGGTATCTTCAGTTGCCTTATATCTTCATGATGATTGTAACTACACTTGTCGACGGTACCGTGGTGTCTTGGGTCTTTTTACCTCTTGAAACACTACGTTAGATCGATTTGTAATATATTAATATGAGTGGCCGATAAGACCTAGTTTGTCTTGGTGCCTGCGTTCGCAACTGGTTTTCTTTATTTTATGAAAATTGGTTTGGTGAAGTTGACCTAGTTTGTCGAGTAACCACCCTGTCAAGCCTGGACCTCACCGGCTTCAGGAAGACAGAACGATATATATTATATATTTACCTATTGGAGTGGTGTTTTATTGGGTATGAGACCTTGTTTGTCACACGACTCCGCCGGATACAAAAATTGTTGCTAACTTGACCTTGTTTGTCTTGAAAACGCAACCCTGCTTTGCTGTCTGATATTACCGATTTTGACTTAACTTTTTTTTTTTGTTATTTTTTATACTTTAATAAAATTATATCCTTTAAGCAATTTATTAAAACTTTTTAGTTTGTTAATAATACATGATTTCAATCAAAATCATACTTTTTATTTTTGAATTGTGTTAAATATCTTATTTTATAATTTTAAATTTGCTATAAAACCTGTTAAGGTTTAGCAATCAAATCAATAAATAAATAAATAAATAAATAAATTTGTACTGGCTCAGAAAGTGTTCTGCATCCAACAGAATTATTCTTGCCAAGGACCACGCTTCTGTGCAGTTGAGCATCGTCGATGTTGATGCAGAAACCGGCCGCATGACCGTTGGTTCCAAGATCAATGCCATCTGTGGCGAAATCAGACGTATGAGCGAATCCTATAATCGCATTGTGCGTTTGGAAAAGAAGGACGGATTAACAAGAACTTCTAAAGTTGTAGACAATAAAGTTGCTAAAATTTAAATTGTTAAATAAATCAATTTAAAAACAACATACATATATTTATTGACAAGTTATTGACAACTTTTGTTATTTGATTTGCTTTTGTTCGTAAACAATTGATTTTGACAGCTCAGGTACCCACAACAAGAGAGAGTTTTATCTACTAACGCTACCTTCTTATATATACCTTGGCTAAAACAATGTTTTGCTTACTTTTGCATGTATACTAGACCGTCCCATTATTTTCAACAAAATTTGTTCAGTCGATTTTAGATGTCAAAAAATGTGAAAAATTTTGGCATTTACAGTTTTTTTGTTATAGTAGGCCGAATTTTTTTTTTTTTAGTCAGAGTAATAATTATTTTGAAAATTTGAGATTTCATTTGTTGCATGGTTTTTTTTTTGCCATGCTAAAAAAATTCAAAAAATTTTTTAAAGTGTAATTTTTTTAAAATTTTTTCAATAAGAAGTTCTTATTCTCTTTTTAATAAGGTACTTTTTGTAAAAATCGGGCAATATTTCGACTTTTTGCGACCAATATAGCACACTTAACATACACAATAATAACAAATTAGGTACAAGTTTTCGTCAGATTTTAAGAAAAAATAACTGAATACTCCAGATAAAAATAATAAAGCTAAAACACTAGAAAAAAAAAATAAACAGCCGGCATTTGCTATGTCAAAACCGACTGAATTTTTAGCAAAAAAATAAATTTTCAGTAAATTGCGAACATTTTTATGAATTTTTAATTCACTTGCAATGCCATAATTTTTATTTATAATTGTTTGCTTGAAGTTGTTGTTCTTCTGCTGATAGTAATATACTTATTAATATATACAACGGTGGGCATATGTAGCGCATGCGGCTCTTTGTTTGGTAAAGTGCTGTTAATTTATTATTTTGATACTAGCTGATATACCCGGTGTTACTCGAGAGTCATTTATATAAACATTTTAACATACACTTCTCGATTAAATGTTTTTAAATTCTGGAATATTGAAAAACATGTTGAATTTTATTTGTAAGAAATTTTATTTTACCGTAAGAAAGGTAATTGAACGAACATTAATCCAAAAAAGTTTTGGAAAATTTTTGTTGTTGGTGGCTCCATCTCTTGCGGTGAGCTAATTGAATTCAAAGAAGGAGTACGAAAAACATATTTTAGAAATTAAAAAGAATTTTTATATTTACGTAATCTTAAAGCAAGCACAATTACCTTTTCAACAAAATAACACTTATGGTGGGACTCAATGCGTCCTTGGGATATGGACATTTTAACGTCTAAACAAAGATTTATATTAAAAAACATATTGAACTTTTTAACAAAAAAAATTTTGATGAAATATATTAAAAACAGCGGAGTTCTTGGCATTAAAAGTAAAAACTTTAATTTTCATATAATTTTTTTCTCATTATATGCTATCAATTTTTTATGAAAATTCGTTGTACTAAAAATGATTGTACCTACTAAAATTTCTATTAGCTGCGTTTTTTCATTGGAGATCAAGATCATATAATCGCATTTGCAAGCAAAGCAAAAACAACAAAAAGTCCAGCTTTGTTTTTAAGTGTTGATGACGCTAGATGACGCTGCGACTGAAAAAACTGGCAGTACTGCATTATTTTACTTTTTAAAAGTGTTTTCGCAATAGCATTTTCGCAAAATATTTCGCAAAAATTATCTGCTAGCTGCATAAGAACATCAGATATTCTTCTGAAAGCAGAAAATAGCGCCGCCTGTCTATAGTCCCAAACGTGTGGGGTTAAATTTGAAGAAAATTTTGAAAAAAAATTATTCAGCTATTCACCGCAAGGTGTATGTTTAGTTTGTACCCACAGTTCTTACAAATGTGACGAAATCTATCTGCGAATTTAACGCACAGATCAAAATTAATGAAATAATTGTGCTGACCAGATGCGCATATGTTTTATTATATCGCCATATACCTGGAACTGATTACATGAAAATATTAACTTTTACAGCATTCTTATTCACAGTCATCTTTTCGATAAAATTGTGATATATATACAACATTTAAAGTACCATTGATAAAGAACTAAGTGACAACGGTGACACAATAGTGAGAAAAAATAGAGCCATTACAACAAAACAAATTTAGCACGAAGGGGGCGGAGGTAGGGAGGAAAAAATAAGTAGATTACTATAAGGAAGATTTTATATAATCCAAAATGTTCGTAATTACTCTAGACACACAACTACATTCTTAGAGATAAATGATGACGTTCAAATTATTAGAGAATTTTAAAACAAAACTCAGTTGTATTAATATTCTGGTATGAAAAAAATAGATTTGTAGCCATAACTTTTGATTGGAAAGAGATATTGGGGTCATTTTTTCACATAAATTATTTCTGAGACTTGAATTTTTTGTAAAAAATATAAAAACAACATTTTGGAAAAACTAAATTTCGCGAAAAAAAATCAAAATGGGTTGTTGTTTTTGATGACTAAAATAGTAAAAAAATTTTTGCGCTTAGCTGGAAGAATTTTTGCAAATAAATGCTATGTTTAATTCAATTGATTTAATTTTTACAACAAAAACCATTTTTGAGTCATTTTTTGAGTAAAAAGTCAATATTTTGAACTTTTTTTGACATAATTATAAAACATAGTAACACTGACGAAACGGTACAGTTCAACCTATTTTTTTAAAATGATTTTATTGAACTTTTGAACAAAAATATTCCAATGAAATATATTAATATACAGTGGAGATATTTGCATCGAAAGACCAAGCTTTGATTTTCATGTCGTTTTTTTTCTCATTCTTAGGCAACGATGTTTTGTGAAAAAGTCGTTGTACTGAAAATTTCTCCAATTTTTAATATATGTGAGTGTTTTTGATGTCGAAATAACAAAAAAGTTTTGAAATTAAATACACAAAAATCTCCGATGCTAAAAAGTTTTATGATAACAAAATTACCGTCAGTTGAAAAATTTCAGAAGGGGCGTGGCAAAAACTAAGTATGTAACATTTTAAGTTGGGATAGACTTAATATTTTTACCTAGCTTGAGCGAAATCCGTTGAGCCGTTTAGATTTGTATAAAGGCCAAACAAACAAACAAACAGAAAATGAGTTTTATTACTATAGATAGTCAATTGTATGAAAAAATAGATTTTTAGCCATAATTTTTGATTGGAAAGAGATATTGGGGTAATTTTTTCACATAAATTATTTTTGAGACTTGACTTTTTTGTAAAAAATATAAAAACAACATTTTGGAAAAAATAAATTTCGCGAAAAAATCAAAGGGGGTACTCTTGTTGTTTTGATGACAAAAACAGTCAAATAATTTTTGCGCTTAGCTGGAAGAATTTTTGCAAATAAATGCTATGTCATATGAAAGTTAGCCAGATGTGCAATTTTTAATTGATTTCATTTTTACAACAAAAACAATTTTTGAGTCATTTTTTGAGTAAAAAGTCAATATTTTGAACCTTTTTTGACATAATTATAAAACATATATACACTTACTTAACGGTACAGTTCAACCTATTTTTGTAATGTGATTTTATTGAACTTTTAAAAAAAAAAATTTGAATGAAATATATTAATGGACAGCGGAGATATTTGCATCGAAAAACCAAACTTTGATTTTCATGTCGTTTTTTTTCTCATTCTTAGGCAACGATGTTTTATGGAAAAGTTGTTGTACTAAAAATTTCTCTAATTTTGAAGATATGTGTAAGTGTTTTTGATGTCAAACTAACATCAAATTTTTAAAATTAAATACACAAAAATCTCCAATGCTAAAAAGTTTTATAATAACAAAATTACCGTTAGTTGAAAAATTTTAAAGAGGGCGTGGCAAAAACTAAGTATGTAACATTTTAAGTTGGGATGCACTTAATATGTGTACCTAGTTTGAGCAAAATCCGTTGAGCCGTTTAGATTTGTATAAAGGCCAAACAAACAAACAAACAAACAGAAAATGAGTGTTATTACTATAGATTAATAATATATAATCGATATCTTAAAAGCGAGGATCGCATAAGAAATAATAAAGTTTTTTAATTTTAGTGAAAATAACTTTTAAAAATTTCAAATAAATTCACGAACAACAACATTATCTTTATTCCTATTTCAAAACTTTTAATTTTTTTTATGAAGATTGTAAGAGGTTTTCTCGGCCTTTAACTTCTGGCAGTTTATTGTTCTTACAAATTTTACACTAGCTAAAATATTTAAGAATTTATGATTTTTTTGAGGTTTCTGCAAAATAGCTTAGAGCTCACTGGCGGTTATCGTAATAGTCAAAATATTTTATGAAACGTTATACAGTGGATCAAGGCTGAGTTTTAAGAAGGGTACAAATGAAGCTATCCCCCCCCACCAGTCGAGGCACCTTAATATGCATATATAATACATAAAAAACTTAACTTCAAAACGAAATGAAACAAATACTTGTATACATTTTTTAATTTTTTAATAAAAAAAAATTCATCAAAACCCCCCTTGGGAAAATCTTGGCTTTGACCCTGCTCCGGATAATAGTAATTTTTCAATTTAATTAATTATTAATAATTCTTTCACTTCAAAAATATGCTAGATTTCTGAAAAAAAAAATCAAAATTTGCTATTCCAATGTATAATACCTTAGCAAATATTTGCTTGAATTTAGTAGAAATTTGCTATTGCAGTTTATAATAACTTAGCAAAATTTTGCTTGAATTTAATCAAAGTGTGCTTAGTTATACTTTAAACTGGAATAGCAAATTTTTATTAGTTTTTGCTGAAGTGGCATAATTTTGAAGTGGCTCAGATTCAAGCGCAGGTTATGCTTAACCACAATACAAATTTACAAACAGTTTTCTCCGTGGCGTTAGAGGTGGTGCTATGCTTCTACCTGAAATAAGCCATTACTGTGGCATGTTGCCTTAGAGCCAGCTTGCACGACGCAAGTGGCATGCCTAATGTTTCCATGTCAGGCAGCAGCGTTACCGTTGTACCTTCCCTAGCGAGCTCATTTGCTCTACAATTTCCTGGAATGTTCCCATGCCTCGGTACCCAAATATCAATAAAAAATTAAACATTTTTCTGCCCCCATAATTTTGTTGGAGAGTTTATTAAAATTTGTTTAGGTTTTTTCTTTATTAGAAGTGTGGCTCTTTAGAAAGTATTGAAAATGTGGCTCTAAATGTGGCTCTTATTGGCCTTACTCGTGCCCACCCCTAATATATTGTACTAGTAAGCCCGTGTGACGTTAAAACGCCAAAATGAAACATACCTAGATTTTATTTTAAACTATAGGATAGATTTTCAACTGTTCAAAATTGGAATGAAATTAATTTGTCCTTTTTGCAATAAGCGCGGTATTTTGTATTGAATTTTTGAGTAAATTTTTAAAAATTAAAAAATTTTGCGACCAACAGATTAGAAATCTTTTTTCAACTGTAAGAAATCATTCCAGTATCACATTATATATATCAATTCATAGTTTTTGCTGTGAAATTTTAAAAGATTATTCGTTAGTATAACAGTTTCATAGCTATTAGCCGATAGGTGGCGCTAAGTACCTCACTTATTTTAAGGCATATACTGAAATAGAAGAAGAGAAGAAGCTGTTGTTATGTTGCTGAAGAAGAGAAAAAGCAACTTAACAACAGCAATTGTATGCAAACTTTACCTCGCTATAATTAAAAAAAATATATATTTTTAAGAAATAAAAAGTCCAGTTTGCACATCTACAGGTCTAAACCTAGCACACCACACTAAATTTATTAAGATTGGACTTGTACTTAAAAAGCCTTACGCCGGACAAAATTTGCATTTGCGTAATATATATAAGATTGATAGCATTTAATTAAATCAGTTACCTAACAATATACTATATAATCGTGATATTAAAATATCAAAATGCATATCGAGATATTAAAATATAAATGTTTAGCAACCATATAAAATATCAAGTGCGTCACAATACCTATAAAAAACTTTGTTAAATATTTGCCATAGAAGCAATTGAAAAACCTGGTATATTAACTATTTGAAATATTGCCTCTACACCTACAGGTTAGAAAGATTTGAATTGGAAATTGAAGACGTAAAGACGTTTACACAAGTCAAGAAAAAAAAGGCTAATAAAAAATATATGTATATAATGCAAACAAAAATAAATAAAATCTTCACACAACAAAGAGACGTAAAAGTGATAAAAATAAGCTTGTAAAATAAGAACAAATTACGTTTTTTAGAAAGATAATTTTGTATTAAGAAAGCTTAGGCGGGAATGTCTTTTCTATATAACTACGTGTTTAAAATATACGTTTTATCTCTTTGTTTTTATTAACACTATGATATGATATACATATATATATCATTTCAATATCTTAAAAGAAACTCGAGCGGGTTTACAATGTGTTAATTTAACAACTGTCAACTGAAAGGCAGCCAGCCAATTCCACGAGTTAGCCACGTTGTTTTTTTGTAGCCGCTATACTTCTTTAACGCATGCATAAATACTCAGATAAGCTTCGAGAAAGGGGTCAATGTTAGTTTATCTTTTTGAGACACATATCTGTGTCTCTTAGTATCTTCAAAATATAAAATTGTATCCGTTTAACAAGAAACACATATTTTTTTAGTTTTGTTTGATCTTGAACTTTAAGCATAACTAAACAGTCTCGAGAAGTTTTTGTTACAGCCTTTAAAGTAAGAAAAAAATTAAAAGTATAACCTGTTATCACCTTCATCACTTCATGTTTGACAACAGCTGTTGTGCGACGGCTTACCGGCTTATTCGTATCTAAACTGAATTTCATTGGCTGTGTTTGAGAGGCTCGACTGTTCAGGAGGCGCGTTTTGTGGTATGCTCAACGTGGGTTTTGTTGCTTCTTTTTCTGCATTTGTGCGTTTCTGAGTTTCATAATTATGTTCTATGTTTATCTTCAACTTAAATTGAATTTTTTTTATTAACAAATTTATAGCTTTTTTATTGTTATGATCAGTTGTATAAACGAAATTATCGTAATTTTTTGTTTTTATTTTGAAATTTGACTCTACATGAAATTCTTGTGTATCGTTTTCAATATTGCCTTATCTTTTCTTTTCTTCCTCTCATTGTCATTAGCCACATTTGTCGTTTTTTGTATGATAACGAACGCATTCTCAGAAGATTCTTTTAGTAGATAACTTATATCTGAAAGTTTTTCCATGCTAGAATGTCCATTGTTTTGTTTTTTTTTTGTTATTCCATTAGTAGTTATTTATAATATTTTAAATTTTTTATTGTGGCATCATTTTCAAACAATTTAAAATTTGATCGTTATTGTTGTCAATTGTTATCAATTAATGGTATTTTCTGACGTCTTTTCCTGCTTTTGAAATCAATTCTTCCTTCAATTGAATTGGCTGAAAGAATAGCAGCAGTTGTTTTCTGCAGTTCTTTTATTTCCTCAATACTTTGTTGTGAAAGTTCTGGTATCAAAGATATTGGCCCATTACACAGTCAAAATAAAGTCGACTTTAAATTTAGTGCAAACTTTTTGACAACATATTATATTAAAAACTGTCAAAAGTGCTTATACTAAATTTAGAGTCGACATTTATTTTGACTATGATAATGGGCCATTGAAATTGAATTGTTGTGATAACTTCGCACTTAAAATTAGCTTTTGGTGATGCATTTAGAATACATTAAAAAATGTTTACATTTAAATGTGTCAAATTAGACCCAGAAATCGAGTTGTTTTGGGGTTAAAGTACCCTAAAAAAAAAATCTTAAAAGCCGTTGCTTAAAGTAACTCAACACTCAAAGTAATAGTTTTGTCAAAATATAATTAAGAGATTAGGTCTTTTTCCGTACGCGATTCAAGTAACTTGAACTTGCTTGAAAGCGTTATTTTACATATTTTTTAAGCTCGAGAGAGAAGAATAACATGCAAAATGCCACTCGCTATTCTACTACAATTACTTGAAGTTCCCAGCGGTAAATGGACACATGACGCAACCAATTATTTCTTAAATACAATGTTACTGCGGGGCCTCCGAAGTCGGTTTACAATTATCTATTACATTTCTATGGGCAAGGCCGCTAAAACACTGATGACATCTACCTTACACAGTAAGCGAGTAAATGTGGGTAGGTATGCACAAGATAGGAGAAAACAAAAAAATTACGCGCAAAATTGGAGAGATCATAAATAAATTGAACGAAAATCCTTTCTACGACAAAAACACAACGAAAACGAAAGAGAAAACACCGAAAAGAACCAAACAAAAGCAAATGACGACACAAATAATTTCTACAATAACTTTTACAATTTAGTGAACGAATTTATTACGTTTTATCTAGCACTTCAAAGTTAATGTTTAATAATACTTTATTTTATACTCGTATATAAAAATTTGTTTAAACAGCAGCACTTCAAATAAATTACCAATAATTTCCCGCTTCACTTCAAACTTGCTTCGCGCTTTACTTGCAATTGATTGATTCCGTACACGGTTCAAAATCTTGGACTAAATTTTAAACTTTTTGGATTACATGTAGGACAACACCAAAAAAAGATTACTTTTTAATCCAAAGAAAAGTTTAAAATTTTTCAATTCAATAAAGAATTGTTTTCAATCCGAAAAAAGTTTAATAAAAGCAATATAAATATTACCTTAAAATAAAAAACTTTTCTGACCAGTTCATGATTTGACGTGATGAACACACGTCCTCTGTTGTGCTGGTCCAACACCTTATCCACTCGTTCATCTCATTTGTTAAGAAACTAACGCTTATTTTGCATCATAACGAATGCAAGAAAGATTGCAGTAAGTAAGCAAGCGAGCAGAAACATGGTTCGAGACGCAGCTAAATTAAAGTCAAATAAAAAATGTTCTGACCAGTTCGTGGTTTGAACACACGTCCTCTGATGTGCTGTTCCAATACCTTATCCACTCGTCCAACTCAGTTGTTAATATAGTTTCGCTTATTTTGCATCATGACAAATGCAAGTAAGTTCTTTTCAGGAACGTGGGTTTGAGATCCAGCTAATTAAACTAATGTTTGGATTAAAAACTAGTACTTTTTGGATTAAAAATTTCTTTAAATCAAAGTTTGGATTAAAAAGTAGTTCAAAATTTTTAACCGTGTGTAAAAATTAAAAAAAAGCAAGTATGGAAAAAACTATAGACAAAAAAGACGTGCCCAAAAATATATCAACAAGTGGGAGATGGAGCCTCCTTTCAAAAGTAAGACTTCATTTTAAGGTCAATTGCACATTGGATAATTGAGAATTATGAAGCAACTTTCTGATCTTGTTAAAGACGTCCAACAGCTCAGCACTTTAAATACATAGGCTTGCATTGCAGTTGTACTACTTTCAGTTTCCTCCTAAAAAATGTTTGTATGTTTTTCGAAAAAAAATTTTAGGGGAATTTTAGGGGATTTGAAATCCAATCCAGTGGTAAATGATGAGAGGCACCTGGCAGCACTGGTGCTAGCTGAGCGTAAAAAGAGAAAAGTAGAGAACAACATGCAGTTTGTTCCCTCTTGTAAAAATTTGTCGGTGATGACATTGTAATGCAGAACTGTGAACGGAAACAAAACCTTATTTGTCTCACATTATTTTCCTTTCATTGTTTAAACAACAGTTTGACTTTATTCGTCTGTGTAGCAACATCGTGTTTTCAAACAGGAAGTTTTGCAGTGAATTGTGTTTGTGAAAACTATTAATCTCTATGTTTCAACCAGAACAAAGGTTTATGTATAAAATAACAAATTATTATTAAACATTAACTTTGAAGTGCTAGATAAAAGGTAATAAATTCGTTCATTAAATTGTAGAAATTGTGGTATTGTAGAAATAATTTGTGGCGTCATTTGCATTTGTTTGCTTCTTTACGTTAAGTTATCTATCGTTTTCATTGTGTATTTGGCGTAGAGAGGATTTTCGTTAAATTAATTTATGTTCTCTCCAACTTTGTGGGTCATATTTTTGTTCTCTCCTACCTTATACATACCTACTCCCATCGTCGCTTACTGTGTAAAGTAAATGTCATCAGTGTTTTATCGGACATGTCCGAACAAATGTAATTGAGAATTGTAAACAAACTTCGGAGGCCCCGCAGCTACATTGTATTTAGGAAATAATTGGTAACGTCATGTGTCCATTTACCACTGGGTTGAAACGCACGCAACACAAATGGTCCAGTTAGTCTCGCATGGCATAGCAGTGCATGGCTTAACAAGCGTCACATCGAAATCTGTTTAATAGGATTTGTGTGTATCTGATTATGCACAACATGGCAACGCATGGCAATGCTCAGATAAAAACAGAAATGCATCTCTGACTACATAGATAAACATGGAAGATCTATTTCATTTTAATATTTGTGTATTCTTCTATGTATTTGACGTTTTGGCAAAACAGATGTGAAGTTGTAAAATTGTTTGATCAAGTGCGGTTAATTTATTAAAATAAAATCGTTGTATTCTTTTTTTTATTGTTTTATTTTGACCATGTGACTATGCTTTGCATAATCACCATTTATTTAGCTGTGTGCTAGCTGCTTATCTGCGTTGCATGCGCTGCTGTGCCATGCGAGGCTAACTGGACCAAAACGCTTAAAACGAAAACGAGTAAGCAAAGCGTGGCATCTGGGGAGATTTCTTAAAATTAACTAGATTTAGAATTATAAAACAAACTTATCTTATAAGTGAATTCGAGGTCAAATTCGAGGTAAAATTCGACCATATAAATTCGATTACGTTTTCAGAAACGAATTTATTTCAAATTTTAGTTTGCCGCTGTGTTAACTAACGACTTTTCATACAAAAATAATTTGTACTGAAAAAAACTACACGGTTAAAAATCTTGGACTAAATTTTAAACGTTTTTGGATTACATATATGACAACACAAAAAAAAAGATATTTTTTTAATCCAAGGAAAAGTTTAAAATTTTCTAATAATGAAAAAAAATTACTCGGACCACTTCATGATTTGAACACACGTCCTCTGATGTACTGGTCAAACACTTTATCCTAGGCTTGTGTTTAACAGTTCCAGAGACGGAATGGACATGTAACGATTCTTTTGAAGAAAGGAACTAGTTCACGGAAACATTTTTTTTATTTCAATATTTTTAACTTAAGAAAAACATTTCTTTAGTTAATATAAAAAAGGAACTTCTATCATTTAGTAAATAATTTCATTTAGTAAATAAAGATCATGAAGTAAATTTATAAAGTTGCTGAAAAGCGAGCAAAAATAATTTCCAATCAGTTCCTCATAAGCTCGAAACTCAGTTGCATCTTATAGTTCATCAGCTTTAAAAATGTTCGCGGAACTATATAGTTCCAGAAGTTCTATTTATAAGAATGAAAGTAACAAAAGCATTTTCAATATCATTTCGTGATTGTTTTGTTTCATAGGTTAAAAGCAAAAATAAACAACAATGCTGAACAATGCACACAACTGGAATGACGATATATCATTTTTTATTTTATCTATTATTTCTTTCACTCTCTTTCACATGCATAATTGGCTTACTTGTCGTCGCTCAAACAATTCGATTAAGTTATGTAAGTGCGAATGAGATGTGGCTCAATTAAAAAAATGTTATTGCAATCGGAACTGTCTGGACATGCTTAAATCGTACACATGGAATGATTGGAACTATGTCCGAGAGTGAACATAGTTCCATGAACAATGAGAGTGAATAATAATATAACAGCAACTACAACTCTGTATTATTCAATCGTGCGTCCTCACTTGGAGTAGGCAAGTCAAGTATGGTCCCCACATTACAATGTGCATGTTGATCGTATGGAAAGAATTCAAAAACGTTTTGTTCGGTTTGCTCTGAGTGGCTTGAGTGGAACTGACACATTTAATCTTCCTCCATATGAGGATCGTTTAAAATTATTAAAGATGCAATCTTTAAGTGAGAGAGGGAAATCTGCTGATATCGTATACTTACACCAACTTATAACTGGTGTATTCGATTCTCCAGAACTTCTTTCTCTTATTAATTTTAACACTAACCGTAGAAGCAGTAGAAACTCTAACAAATTGATTTATTTACTATTTAGTAGAACAAATTATATGTTAACTGCTCTATTAAATCGCATGAGTACCTTTGTTAACAACTGTAGCGTGTTTGATGTTAACTTGTCGAAAGGTCAACTCAAAAGTAGATTGAAAACTAATGTATGATTAGATCTATGTAAACGCATGGTTAGTTGTTATGTGTTGTGTTGTCCCTGAGCCCAACCCACATTATGGTGGGTAAATTTTTCTCCCTTTTGGTTTTTTATTGGACCACTTTTATCGATATCTTTGAGTTATTTCAATGATATAGGGTTGGTTCTTAAAATGATCTATTGCGGAGAAAGTGTAAAAAAGCTGTAGTAGCTGAACTCTACTGTTATTGCATGAAAAAATGTAATAGACTTAAAAAAGTAAAAGTAATGAGAAACCGGGAAAACTTCGTGGTGTGTCTGCTCAATCTACATCATAGCATCAGCAATGATGATGCGTTGCATGGAGGAGGATGGAACTGACACAGCGATGCTCCAAGAACCTTGGAGTTTTCACAATAGAATTAAAAGTCTCTCAGAGCGAAAGGCCACGCTGTACCAACCAGTAACAGATGGCAGGCGGCGGACTTGTATATTGGTGAGACATGGTATACTAGCGGTACATATGCCACACCTATGTTCCCCGGATCTCACCGTTGTGAAAATGGTGAAGGGATGGTGCAGGTGCCTGTATGGTAGCTTCATCGTATCTACCTTACGACTCTCCAGACCAACCACCTTCAAAAGAGGTGGAGAATCTAGAAAAGTACTGTGAGGAAAGGAACATTGGAATGATGATAGGATGTGATGTTAACGCGCACAATACTACGTGGGGAAGCACCAACAACAATGACAGGAGGAGAGCAATTGCTTGAATTTGTGGAGAGGTACAATCTGTTGGTAGCAATTAGAGGAACACAACCAACGTTCGTTGATGCGATGCGAGCGGAAGTCATTGATGTAAATCTCATTTGCAGAAAGATTCTGAACAGAATAGAAAACTGGAAATATAAGACGAAGTTGAGAGAAAAACTGACCCAAAAAGCGATAAAAGTACCAGGGAATACGGCGGAAGTAGAAAGCCATGTCAAACATCTTAGCTCTGCCATGGTCGAAGCTTACGAGGTGGCATGTCCTATACTTTCAGTAGACGAGGGTGATCCGACTCCATGGTGGTGCACGGAACTCAAATCTCTGAAGAAGAAGGTTAGGAGGGCCTTCAATCTGCACATGAGAGGGGGAACCCCAGAAACATGGGCAAACTACAAGGCACTGAAAAGGGAACGGAAGAACTTCATACGACAACGTAAGAAGCAGTCGTGGAGAGACTTCTGTTCTGGGATGGAAACTATATCGGAAGCATGTTGGTTTCAGAAAATTATTTCAAAAGATCCATTTTCCAAAGTGGGACTGATCCGAAAAATGGAAGGAACCATGGCAGGGAACCTAGAGGAGTCGATGAAAGTTCTGATGGAGGTGCATTTTCCTGGAAGTTTTAAGTCTGATGACCCGTGGACACCCTTGAAGAAAGGAATGCACAGGGTTGACAGACTGGAAGCTGAAAGAATGATCACTATGGACGGGGTGAGGAATGCTATACGCTCATTTGCTTCGTACAAAACATCAGGGATGAACGGTATATTTCCGGCTATGATGCAATGGGGGGAAGATCTCATTGCACCTAGGCTCTGGGGTATATTCGTTACTTGCCTAGCGACTGGGTACGTTCCGAGAGTCTGGAGAGAGGCGAAAGGTTTCTTTCTTCCGAAGCCCGGAAAAAAGGATTATGCGGAAGCAAAGTCGTTCAGACCGATCAGCCTAACATCTTTCCTCTTGAAAACGATGGAAAGAGTGATGGTTGACTGTCTTGAGAGCACTTCGCTGATGCAAAATCCTTTGAGTAGATGCCAACATGCGTATAGAGCAGGTAGGTCTACGGAGAGTACTCTTCACGAATTCGTAAGAGTGACTGAAAAGGAGTTATTTTCAGGTGGCATTGCGATGGCCACATTTATGGACATCGAGTGTGCTTTCAACAATGCTTTGGAAGGCTGCGGCGAGCCCTGACAGAGCGCAATGCAAGCCCAATGATAGCAAGTTGGGTAGACAATATGCTCATGCACAGAGCTGTCAACATGCAGAATGGTAGAGTCAAGACTAGAGGTAGAATAAGTAGAGGATGTCCCCAGGGCGGGGTGTTATCGCCGACCCTGTGGAATATAAATGTGGACTCACTACTGGTTAGACTGGATGAATCGGGCGGGCATACACACGATAGTGTATGCAGATGATATTGCGTTGGTGGTCCGCGGTAAGTTCATTGACACCATTTCTGACATCATGAAGGGAGCACTGGTGTCGAGAACAAGGCCTTACCGTAAACGCAGGCAATTCAGACAATATTCTCTTTACTAGAAAGAGGGTAGGCCTGAGAAGAGAACCCCTCAGACTTTTTGGAGCTGAAATCAACATGTCCATGAAGGTTAAATATCTAGGGGTAGCCCTCGATAGCAAACTGAACTGGAACGAGCATGTAGAAGATAGGATTCAAAGAGCCAAGAGGGTTCTGTTTCAGTGTAGACGAGCTTGTGGTCTCAAATGGGGGCTAAACCCAGAGGCTATGAAATGGGTTTACACTATGATGGTTAAACCTGTCATCACGTATGCTTCGGTGATTTGGTGGACACAAGTCAGCCAGAAAACCATTAAGAAGGAACAGGACAAAGTCCAACGGCTGGCGTGTGTTGGAATAACAGGTTCAATACGCACCACTTCAACAAGCGGAATGGAGGTTCTGTTAGGTATGCTGCCGTTGGATTTAAAAATAAAGAAAACAGCTGCGCTGTAAGCTCTCAGGATGTTGCGAAATGCTACGTGGCATGGGGCAACGGCCACGCATGGTCATATGCGCATCCTTGATATTGCACAGAGAGACGTAAGGGAGTCGTGTATGCCTATGAACGGAAGGCAGAGAGTAAGAATAACAGAAAAATGTTATAAAACTCTTATAACAGATGGAGCCGTTTGTGAAGAAATCGCTGGTAACGATATTCACAGACAGCTCTCTGATGAATGACAGAGCCGGGGCAGGTGTTTACTCAGAAGAGTTAAGCCTATCCTATGTACTGAGGTTAGGGAGGTTTGTGTCTGTATACCAGGCGGAAATGCTTGGCGTAGTGCATGCGTTGGACCACCTGATAGATGGCCGGATCAATGGCAAGAAAATTGTCATTGCTCTCGACAATCAGTCTGTGATTTGGTGTATGCAACGGACAGACACCACTTCCAGGTTGACCATAGAATGTCTTAGAAAACTCAATAGGTGCGCACAGACAAATGAGCTCACACTTATGTGGGTGAGAGGACACTCTGGCATAGAACAGAATGAAAAATGCTGATTCTTTAGCAGGAGAAGGATCAGCAAAATAATTCTGTGGACCAGAACCACGTATTAGGCCTGCCACCAGAACCACATGGTGGCAGGCCTTATTAAACAATGGACGGACTCGGAACACCGTACGAGGTGGGAAGAAGCTGTTAATTGCAGGCAATCAAAGGAAACCGTGAAGTGGTCTCGTAGTGAGGCAGCAAAAGTTATCCGATGCAATCGAAGGACTTTAAGCTGGCTTACTGCACTGGTCACAGGACACGGTCCCTTCATGTACCATCTCGGGAAGATGACTCTGACCGAGGACGATGCGTGTAGGTTATGCCTAGAGGAGCCGGAAACAGCAACACACATTTTGTGCCAGTGTCCGGCGCTGGCAAGCATAAGATTGCCCACTCTGGGACGTCCATTTGTTGGTTGAGCCGAAATTGGTCGACTCACCTACAAGGAAATGCTTGAGGTGACAAGGGTTGCTTATAGAAAGAGCATGCTCACGTATGAGTGCGTCGAGCAGTAGCACCCTTTTTCCAATAGGGGGCGAAAAGGGACCCACTGTGGTCTGTTTCGGCAAATCCCCGACTTATTATATGTATATATAAATATGTTACCTACAAAAAATGCTTATAGTTGGGTATCCGTAAGAAATAGCGACAAATTTGTCTAAAATTTCTAAAATTTCATCTTACACCATGTTCTTCCATCTCTTACGGCTTAGCTTTTATTTAATAAATTATCTATTAACGCTCATATTTCAGGTCGAAGGTCACAAAAAATATTCGGTGCACTTCTTCTCCCTTCTCTTCTTATTCATTTAAAAAAAATATGATCCAAATCCGTTCAGACACACGGAAGGAAATGGTACTGAACTGTTTTGCTACGCCTATTTATATATAGATATTCAGCGATGGCTACACTGGCTAAAAATAATTCTTAGCTTATTTTAATAAATGGTGTGATTGCAAAAAAGAGCAAACATAGTGAACAAAAGTATATGTATAAAAAGTGTAAATCCTTCTGACAAATAAAACAATAATATAGTTAATTACACAGTCCAACAACCAAAATAATTACAGACTTCGACCAACGGAGTCTGATTTGGAATCTTTACAGCATTTATAGAAGTTCATTAATTTATTATCAATTATTTTGCAATAAATCATGCACCACGCCCATCATTTGCTCTGATAATATAAAACAAAAGACTCATTAAAAATTAAATAATCAAAAAATATTCTAGAGTTCAAATTCCTTAATGGTATTTTTGCACCATTTTCTCTTTATCATTTCTTAACGATTTTATAAATTTATACCAGCGATAAGATATCAATTATCGAAATATGGGAGAATTTTTACAAATGATAATAATAATATAATCTGAGAAATAGTGTTGACAAATCAGTACTTTTACTACTACACTATTTTCAATTGCAATGCAGAAAACATAGATTAAAATTGAAAATAGCTCCATTGGAATTCAGAAATTCCATTTGAAATTCGGAAAAGATCAACAAATCTAGGTTCTCTTAAAGGATGATTAACTGATCATTGTTAATCCTTTATAAGTCTTGGAATATGGATAAATTAAAAAAAAATATTTGAAATATTTGTACAGTAAAATAATAGGAACACTCCAAAAACAGAAAACTTATTAAACCAAAAACTTATTTTTTTTTAATCTAGTTAAATTTTTGTTAATAGCATTCATTATCCAAGGAAAAAATTAAAATAAAAAACAAAATATTTGCATTGAAAACCAAGTATATTGTAAAAATTTTGCGTTTTGAAAAAAAATATTAGTCTTATAAATGATAAAACAAAAGTTTAATAATTATGTACTATGTAAAAGTAGAAAGATCTAAAACATTTTTAAAAAATTACAATTTTTTTCTATGTATCAACATATTTTTTTAGGAAGCAGCTTAAAAAAAATCGCATAATACGAAGTTAAATCTTACAAATTCTTTTTTAGTGCTTTTTCTTAAAACTTATGCGTTTTGATTTATGAGTTATTGCCTTGTGATTTAAAATTGCTTGCAACACTGCTGATAACTGAAGCTGCATAAATTTTCAATCAAATTAGTGTAAAAAGTCAGACTAAGCGATGCATGTCATGCATATTTAATACAATTAAAATCATTTTTAAATCAATAACTATGTAACAAAGATACACTCTGGTTGGATTATTTGTAATATATTCCATGCCATAAATTATTGAATAAATATTTATAGTGTTAATAATGCAAAGTATTACTAGAAAATATTTACGGAATGCTGAATGCATCGAACTGAGGCTTAGTTAAGACGTTCTTCATAGACGTTTTCCAAATATAGAGCGTGTAACTACTACCTTACAGATACCTTACAGATACAGCGAAGGTTGCAAGTTTAATGTTAATAATTGAAACATATGCAATCGAATCAGCACTGAAAGCAGCTTTTAGAAAAACAATATTTTACGACTTCTTATCATGATGTCGTTGGCTATTTTTATTTTTTTCCGCTATGTGGTTTCATATTATTGACGCCAATAATCAAAGGTTTCCAAATTTGACCTTACGAATTTCAATGCTGAAACCAAACAAACAACAAAACAATTTTTTTGCACATGTTTATCTCTTGAAAATATTGTATTTTTATTTTTTGCCCATTAAAAACAATTTAAATAATCGCGTGTTCACAAAAAGCAGAAAAAGCCAAATCTTAGTAATTAAAAAACTGATAACATATGATAGTATAAATAACATCAGTCGTAGCTATAACATTATAAAATATCACACAAACATCGCGCATCATTCGCACGCGCCTTTGAAACGCACAAAAATCTTGTCATAAACAACTCATTACATTGTCAAAGATCACAATCTTATGCTTATATTTAGCTCCTCTTTTCCTTTTGCAAAATTATTATCTACATTTATATTATTACAGCACTACCAACAATAGCTCAGGTGTGGGCATAAATGCAACAACAGCTACAACCTCAACAGCAGCCACAAACCATCAAAATATTACACCAAATGAACAAATTCTGATGGTGATAAATGAAGAAAAGTTAGTAAATATTTATACATGCCACTTCCAAAATTTCATATGAAACATATACACATGTATTTCTTTTATTTGATTTACTAAATACCCTGTAGGAAAATCATCTAATTTAAAAGTAGTTGAAGAAGTAGTTTTTTGTCAACCACAACTAGTTGAAATTCTGAGTTTTTCCATTAAACGACCTAACATATTTTGTATGGTGATGTCCGCTAAATAAGTCAACTGACTTTTGTTTGCATATGTTTTCAACTACTTATTAAATTAGTTAAATTTAAATTATTTTTTTAATTACTTTAATATTCCACTTGCTGAAGATGAATTTAAAAGCATAAAAATTTTAAATTTCTATGCATCAAAGAGATCATTTATTTTATTGTTTTGAAAAAAAAGAAATACATAAATTCATATTAGTGAAAGCTTAAAGTTAATAATATATGATGAAATAGCATGGTTAAATATATATATATAAGCATGTCAAAATCAGAGTAGTTTTTTTCATTTAAGCCACTTGTTTTGAAGTAGCTTTTCAATTACTTCATATATAATGCAATAAAAACTATTCAAAATTGAAGTGGATGCCGCCTTAATATAATTCAAAGTAGTTCATAAACTAGTTTACTTTAAACCAGTTTTTTAATTAGTTGTTTTTAAAAACAAGTTAGTTTGTTCCTATAGGGTAGTTCCAGTTAGAGATAATATTAGGCTTGAGCGTAGAATTTTATTTCGAGTTCTATTTCCATAAATTTAATTATTATATATAAAAGTCATTATAAAACACAACTTTACATATACGAGGGCAATTTGATAATTCCGTGAAAAATTAAACAAGGAATGATTTTTGCGGCAAAAAAGTTTTATTTCTCAATATAGACTCCTTATAGACTCCTTGGACACTTCGTCCATCGTTCCTCCAATGTTTTGATGCCATCCGAAAAATACGTCTTCGGAAGGTCCTGAAAAAAGTCCTATGTTTCGGTGATGAGCTCCTCTCTGGTGGTGAATCTCTTTTCGCCGCACAGTGCGCTTTTTTACTTTTAGAATGGCATTTGGGTTGTTTTTTTTTTCTTGTTAAATTTTATAAAAAAATATTTTTATAAAACATGTATAAAAATGTGGTATTAAAAACTTAATGTATTGTATGGTTTTATTATATAAAATTCGTCAAAGTTTAAACTTTTTTAACAAAAATAAGCTCAATAAAACCCAAAAAATAAAGTCAAGTTTAAACAATAATAACTTCGAGCACAAATTATATTGCAAGGTTTTGGCCTTTTTTATGTCTTAATCGCCATTGAATTTAATATAAAATACAATAAAAAATGTTAAAAAATAAAAATAGAAAAATCGTAAATTTTTCAAGGAATGAAAATTTAAGTAAATTTTAGTAGAAAATATCCAGCTAATTAAGCATTATTAAAGTCGAAAGCTATAAATATCATAAAATAACGTACTTCTACCTTCTGTTTCTGTAAAAACCTGCTGCATCTAGCTGCTTTTAAGAAAAAACACTTAATTTGGAAAAAGTCTTAAAAATCAAATTTAGCCTTAAAATCCACTGATTTCCAAGACAATTTGTAGTTACTCTTCAATTTAAAGAAAAATAAAATAGAATTTATAATTTAAAACAAGTTGTGACCTTATTTTGTATTTTTGTAACCATTTTTTAAAAAATATTTTTAAATTTCGTTAATTTGGTAATATTGTTTTATAGAAGATATATCTAAAAGTTATCCGACTTGAAATATTTTTGGCATGACGTTTAAGTGAAGTTAAATAAACTAAATTTACTCTCTAAAACATAAATAAGCAATATTATGCGGGTTTTTTTTATTAAACAAAATATGGTTTGTATCGGAGGTAGGCGATGCAGTTGACCTAGGATTCTAATTTTTGTGCTGTTACTTAATTTAAGCTAAGTATGCTGTAGGAACGAAAATTTTTGGGCATATAACTCCACACGCGAAATTTTGGTGTAGAGTCAACATTTTTGTGTGGAGACAAATCACCTGCTGCTCTTGTTGACAGATTCATATTTTTATTGCTGCAATTTTATATCCTACTAGCTGAACCCGGTGTGCTTCGCTACCCCCTCGTTATAAAATAAAATTAAAAGTACTTATATGTTTAAAAAAATTTATTTATTTAAATTTAATTTAATTATTGCAATGCTTCTCCCCTTTTTTTGTTTTAAGCCAATTAGAATTCATCACTGAACCGCATGTTATTTGCTTCATGCTCCCCCTTTTTATTTTTAGACCAATCAAAAAGCAGCAATTACACAATCAGCTGTTTCGCAGTCAGTTGTGGGAGAATGAGAATGGGGTTGCCCCACTCTCTATTTTAACTAACACATATTACAAAATCAGTTGTTTTGCAAACAGTTGTGGGAGAAAGAGAATGGGGCTACCCCACTATTTAAATTAATATGTATTTTAAATCTGAGGTAAAGCCGTTAATAAACGTAGTAAAAAAGTAGGTGCAGAAGTGTGCATGGTCGAAAAATATTATCACGTAATAAGTATTCCTGAGTCAAAGCTTCACGCTGTGAAAATTTAAGATCGGTTAACAGTTCCAGCCTCCAATATATCGCAAACAAAGGGGCGTGCTCCGCCCACTTTTCTTTTGGTACGTATTTCTATTCATGCCAATACCATATATAGCAAAACTGCCGCCGTTGGTCAAAAAATGCGCAAGATATGACGATTTTAAATTTTGGGTTATATGGACGAGGCCACGCCCTTTTGTCCACTCACAACTGTGTATAGTCAAGAATTTATTATTTCGTAAGAATATCCTATTGTGAAAATTTAATGACAATCGGTCCAGTAGTTAAGACTATATTACGATTTTTAATTTTCCTAAAAAGGGGCGTGGTCCCACCCACTTTTCTCCTGGTATGTATTCCTAATTATGCCAATACCATAAGTACCAAATATCATCGACGTAGGTCAAAAAATGCCCAAAATATGGCGATTTAAATTTTTGGGTTATATGGGCGGTGCCACGCCCCTTTGTCCAAGAAAAACTTCATATAGCCTATTATTTCTTCCAGAGTCATAGTAACATGCTGTGAAAGTTTCAGGAAGATCGGTACAAGGGTTTAGACTCCTATAAGCACAAACAAACAAACAGACAGACAGACATTCATTTTTATATATATAGATTAAAAGCAGATTAATTATAATTAAAGTAAAATGGGGCGAAAAAGGGGGATTTGGTAATAAAAAAATCTATGGATACCTTACCTGTAGATAAAAAGTATATAAAACTTTAGGTAAATACATATTACAAAAAAAGTATTTTGTATAGCAAACATTGTTAGTGGTATGAGTAAGTATCTGAATTTAAAAAAGGGGCGGTGAAGTGGGCGTGGTCCATAGTAATATGGCGACGTTAACAGTATTAAGAGCAATATACTACCAAATAAAAAATAATCCGTTGGAAGGAACAAATTTGTACAGAGAACAAAAACTTTAAAACTTAAATTTGGCGTGAAAAGGGGCGTGAAAGGGGGCGTGGTGTAAGAAATGTTTAGTTCTACCTCGCCTGGAGTATAATGTGTATACAATTTGAAGTAAATCTGTTAAAAACTATATGGAGCAATTACATAATTTTAAAAAAGTGGGCGTAAAAGTGGGCGTGGTCGAAAAATGTACCCTATTAATCATGCCAGAGTCCTAGTTAAATGCTGTGAAAATTTCAGGAAGATCGGTCCAGAGGTTTGGTCTCCTATAAGGTACAAACAAACAAATAAACAAACACACATTCCATTTTATATATATAATAAGATAAAAGGCAAGACTACACATTAATAAAATATATGTAAATGCAACAATTAAGTTGTTAAATAACAAATTCAACACTTAAACATACTTACTGCTTAGTTTTTATTGTTGAATGGCAAATTTCCGCGCCAATTAAATGTACGAGCATTTAATCGACAGCGAAATTTTGCCATTTCAACTCTCCACTCACGAATGAAAATTTGGGCACATAGCAATAATTTTCGATTCTACAGTGTACTATCAAATGTCATCCTAAAATAGAAAAAAGTGCATGGTGCGCCGAGCCATTTCTTCAGGTTTGGAAACAAAAAAAAGTCGGAGGAGGTAGAATCTGGAGAATATGCTGGATGAGTGAGCAATTCGTGCTTAAATTCATGGAATTTTGCCATGGGAGCTGGGCATGTGTGAACGCGCGCATTGCCTCCATGGAAGAGAACTGTTTTCCTCGCCAAATGGGGACGTTTCTCTTTCAAAGCGTCGTTGAAACGGTGCAATTCGGCTGCATAGTATTCGCCATTGGTCGTTCCTGGAAAGCATAAGAAGAGAGCTTTTGATCCGACTTGATTTTTCAAGTAAATTCAAGAGAGCTTATGAATTTTTTACTTGAAAAATCGAGTCGGAGCAAATGCTTACTTTTTATGCGTTCCAGCTATTATCTTCAACGTTAAAAATTTCGTTACAGAAAAGGAAAAATTATAAGAAATGTTCGAAGTGAAATTTTTGAAGTACAACCAAACTTCATATTTTTGAGGATATGTTTATGATTTATATGTCATTTCAAAGTAAACTAAATAAATCACAAATTTAATGCAAGAATAAATTTTGATTTAATACGCAAAATTCAGAGAAAATTTCGCTTAATGTTGAAATTTAAGTATAAGGCCGAAGCTAATTTCAAAAGTGCATTGTATCAAAAAAGACAAAATAAGGTGAAATATATGAACTGATAGATTGTATTAGAACAATTAAATAGCAATTAAATTTAATGATTAGATAAAAGAAATTGCTTGTTTGAAGTAAAGAAAAATAATAAAACAGCTCAACAAGCAAAATAATTATATACTTCGACCAAAACGGATTCTGTTAGAGAAGATAAAAATATTATACCTGCATCAGCGCACATCAAACATAAAAAAATTTCAATTTTTTAACGCAATTTGTTCTCAATAACTCAAGTTAACTAAACTGTTGAGTTTCATAACCATCAGGCAACTCCTTCTATTTTTGTCGATTTTTTATATGGACTCAACGCACATTTTCCACAAAAACCTTCAAAATATTTTAAAATTCAATGCTTAAACATAGTATAGAAAACAAGACTTCGCTAAGAGAGTTCATGAGTTTAAGTATTTATTCCCACTTTTTAACCACTGTGCATCGATACACGAATAACTTTTTGACACCTCTATCAGATTCCGTTGATCGAATTTATAATTTTGAAAAAGGTTAAAAATTGTCGAATTGTGTTATTGTATAAATTTATAAGAGTGAAGATTGCTTTGAGTTATCAGGGTAAATTTGGTTAAAGATGTGTTAGATGTAATATTATTGATATAATTTGATGCGTTCGTACGTCGATTTATTGAAGAACAGAGGCAAAAATAAATATGGGCATTTTCACGGTCAAGCACGCGACATTCGTACGTCTTTGAGGTGAAAAAAAATAAAGAAAATTAAGAAAACAATTTTTTTGTTTTTATTTTTCGATAGTATTTTCGTAGTAAGTACAAAACGTAGGTTCCGAAGATTTTATGTTTTCAATATGTTAGCAATAAACATGCGATCTAGCACGCTGCAAAAAATGGAACTCGTTTTCCACTGCATCTAGAAAAATTCAGAAATCTGCGAAATTTAACATCAAATTTCAAAACAATTAACTTTAAACATAAATGGATTAATGTATCCTTCTAATGATAGCTGTTATGTTGAAATGGTTAACATTGTTGTTATTTTTAAGCTTAAGTATAATCTAGCACTTGACATATTTTTCCATTGCAATTTAGTTGGGTAATTAAGTAATTAGGTCGCTAGGTAATTATGTAATTTAGTAATTAAAAACAAATTCAATATATTTTCTTTTCCTTGCATCAGCCATTTTTACATTATCTTTAGTCAATGCCTTACATTTTTACAAACAAACAAAAATGTTTACATTTACTAAACATTTACGAAAAAGAAAAACTACATTTGTGAAATAGTGCAGACGATTTGATCATCATGGTTAATAATTATATGTAAAAATTGCTTAAATTAATAAAATTAAAATGTTTCTCTTAGATAATACCATAAAATAATAAGTTTTTAATAAGTTTTAATTTTTTGGTCACTGTAGACTTTCCTGTGGAAATGCCCATATGTAAATTCACTAAGGAATATTCAAATAAAACACACTTTTTTGTATACTTTCTTTAAAAAGAAATACCTTCAATTTTGCAAAACTAAGCTTTATATTAATTTTAGTTGTATTTTTTCACAGTATTTCTTACATTATTGCTGTGCTTGAACATTTTTAGTCGTGCTAAAAAAGTATTTTCAATATTCATGATATCAATTATTATTTAATTTCTTGTACGTTATTGATATACATATGTATGTATAATTTTTAAACACTCGATTGCTTATTATCGGCTATTATTGATGATAAGAAAACTGTTTATACGCTTACACATTGAAGCACACAAATGCGTTAAATGTGTCAATAAATACTGGGCAAAAGTTAATTCAATTAAAAAGCATAACATATTAAATGTTATTCAATTTCCAATTCTTACAATTATTAACTTTTATGAGTCAATTTTTTAAATTCCTAAGATGTTTTATTGCATATATATTTTAAAGAAAAATAGTTTCTGAAAGCGGATATATCACTTTAAAATTTCAGCAGAATGTTATGAAGATAATTTTTAACAAAAGCTCTGTTAAATAACAGCAACGTGCTGTACATTAATAGCAGCTGTTATTATTTCAACTCCGTCTGTGATGAAAATTTTATAAGCACAGGGTGGTGCAAATATCAATTAACCCAATCAGCCAAATAAGCTTTAAACAAGCTTAACCCACCGTAACTAACGTAGGGTGGTTTACACCCATAAGTTATGATATATGGAAAAAAATTTATTGATAGATTAATGGTGCGAACATTATATCAAATGTAATATCTTTTTGTAGATTTTGCTATATTTCAAAACAAAATTTAGTACTGTTTTTTAAACTTAATTATAAAAATTACTCATTTCAAAAAGTATCTGGATGTTTTACACCCACGTTAGTAATGGAGGAACAAGAATTTTGGGTGATTTACACCCACGTTAGTAATCATGTTTTACTATTACTACTTATTAATTACTATAAACTTATGATTTGTTTCTCAAGTAAAATAAAAAAGGTTTTAAATAAAAAACCTCTCCTGTAGCGGAATTCCCATAATCTTAACGTGCTTCAATCGCTAACGTTAACTAACAACGTTTATAGCTTGCAGTAACGTTTGCCGTAATAGCTAAGAGTTGCGTTAGAAAAGTTAGCGTAAATATTGTTAAAAATTTTTTAAAATGTAACAGCACTTGCGTTTGACAGCAAAATTTTGGGAAAGGGTTGAAAGAAAAATATTAGATTAGAAAGAAAAATCGAAAAATACGTTCGTTGATGGCGCAAACTAAAGGGTAAAAATGGGTCGCTGAACACGAATCCATGGTCAGAATTTCAAAATTATGAAGTTTTGAAATAATAGGGTTGCCACCTAATAATATGTATTTTTAAGAATTTTAAACATGGCAACCCTATTATTACAAAACTTTATCATTTTGAAATTCTGGCCACGGATTCGGATTCAGCGACCCATTTTTGGTATACCATTTTTTTTGGCAGCCCTGAATTCGTAAAAATTTAAAAAATTAAGGTGGCAAACCTTATCCACCATCTTGAATTTAAGAATTTTGAGTTCAGATTCGAAATCAGTAACCCCCCAATACTGTTCCCTTATGTTTAAAATTCTTAAAATAAAACATTTTTAGGTGGCAGCCCTATGTGTAGAAAAATTTTCGAATTTTGAAATTCTGACAACGGATTCGGATTCAGCGATCCATTTTTACCCTTTAGTTCGCGCACCCCAATACTGTTTCCCTATTTTTAAAAATCTGTATTTTTAATATTTGGGCACCAAGTAAATAAAAAATATTAAAATGAGAGTGATGAGAGCGAATTAAAAATCTTAACTCACCAATTTTCACGAGTTAAATATTTCTGGGGTTAAGCTATCTCGCCACCATTTTTATCTCCAGCCTGAAGAGTTAAATGCTTAACTCACTGTGAACAAATGAAAAACTGGAAAAATCATGGAATTAACTCGGGGATAGATTTATCTCTCTGTGAACAAAATGGCCCTATGAAGCTGTGAGCAGTCTCGGGGGTCAAGCGGTAAAGCTTTATAAATTTGGATTGCTCCAAATCAAAGGGGCTGTCCATTTGGCGAAGATCAGCACTGTCTCTTGCGTTGTCGCGCATTTCAATTTCGCTCTCCAACACAGCTGCATTCATTGCCAAATATTGAAATGCCATTAAATATTTTTATTTTATTAAAAAACCACTCAAATTTACGAATTAAGTAAAAAATATGGCACAAAATTTCTTAACGTTGTTATTTTTATAGTTAACAACGGCTAAAAATTCGTCGTTAAGCGAGCAACAGATATTGTTAAGTAACTGTCAAAGTTATCGTCATAAATAGCTTAGGCTTAGTTTGGGAATACGAGTTAACGATAATTGTAGCTTAGACCAATTAACGTTAACGTAAATAACGTTAACATGTTTGGGAATTCCGCTACTGAGCAATACAGGAAATTCAAATAAAAGATTTAAAACTTTGCACGACGTAATGTAAATCAATAGAAAAAATTTTTAAGAATGCGGACGTGTTTGTGCTTTCAAAATCTCATCTCATCTTTCTCAACACTGTGAATTTAGATTTAGCCCAGTGGAAATGGTCGAATTTCTCGTTGTAGTTTAAAAGGTACATTCAATATTGTTCTATTGTATTTGACTAGCCATTTGACAAAAAATTTGAACAGGGTTTTTATCATAACAAGCAATTATTCCCTCATTCAATTACTTTTTTAATGGTACAATTAGACATGGCTTAACAAGTGTAACATATAAATCTGTTTAAAAGGATTGACGTGCATCTGATTATACACAATATGGCAACGCTCAGATAAAAACAGAAATGTATCTCTAAATAGATAAACATAGAAATTCTATTTTATTTCGATTTCAGCGTATTCTTCAATGCATTTGACGATTTGGCAAAACAAATGTGAAATTTTATAATTCGTTGACCAAGAATTCTTTTGATTGTTTTCTTTTGACTATGTGGCTAAGTTTTGCATAATCGACATTTATTCTATGTGCTAGCCGCTTAATTACGATGCTTGCGCTGCTGTGCCATTAGAGGCTAATGTTTCAATTATAACGAATAATTAGAGGTAATTTTTTTAAGAAATTTTCATTGCAAAAAAATTTATTAGATCATTTTTTTTCATACATCTTTTAGCTTTTCCAATTGGCCCTCTCGAAGGACGTGGCAAATAATTTGACCTCGAAATGTGAAATTATTCAAACCATTGTGATATTTGTTGTTTTTTTTTTAGTTCTCTAATTAACGTTATTTTGATATATTTTTATTAAAATTAAATATTCATTAAACTGGACGAATTTTATGTTTAATAGAATAATAAAATATACAAAACTACAAATTCTTTTTTACAAATTAATGAATTAAAATTTATGGGTGGATTACACAGTAATGACGTTACTCCGAATAGCGTTAGTAACGGAGGGTTAAAATCGTAAGCATCAAGCTTGGAAAAAGCTTACGATTACTATTGGAAAATGCTTACAAGTAATTGTAGAAGAAACGAAATCGATCCCTTGGAAAAATATTCCTTACTATAAGCTTAATCCAAGTGTTTCTTTACAATTGGATATTGTTTTTGAATAAACTTTTTCCAAGTGTTTCTTTACAATGGGAAATTAGTATTTGCATACGCTACTGTTATTTATAAATATGTTTGCCAAACAATACGCAGCCATCTTAAATTGACAAAAAAGAATAAAAAAAAAATTCGCCGGTACGAGAACCCAATCAACCATTGTGTAATAGTGTTTGGAGTAAGCTTACCTACAATGGAATAATGAAAGCCTTTTACAAACATGATTTGAAAACACTTGTCTACGTAATAAATTAACAAGTTGTGTTGTAAAATTGTATCGTAACATGACAAAAGTAAGCTTATTATAATAATACTTGTTGTAGTAAGTTTACTTGAAGTTTAATTTACAAGCGTTTTCAAAGCATGACTGGAAAATGCTTTCAGAGGTAATAGCACAGATAATATAATAGAAAGATGTGCCACCGCCATACAAGCAAGTGGCACAGTAAAATTTGAATGTGGATTTATCATAAATCCACATTAAAGCTTTATGAGAGTCAGCGAGCGAACGATTTAAAGCTTTTGACAGCGAGAGAATAAGTAAGCGACAATGTGAGCACTTGTGAGCATAATATTGAAAAGCAATAGAAATGATATGTAAAGATTTGATGCACGAAACATCTCAATAAAAAGTGTAGCTGCCAACAAAATGTAGCAGAATTTCATTAGGTTAACGTAAAAAATTTAAGCAATTTTTTGCTAAACTACCCTACGAACATTATATAATTTAAAGTTATTATATTTTTTACATTATCTCTTATCTTTTTGTTATATAATTTCAAGAATATAATATCATAAAGATGACATAATCGAGGTATATTTTTTGTGTTGACTTGGTTTTTTTTGCCGTTTTGCCACATGATATTTTTAGTGTTATATTGTTGTAAGGGCGATTCCATCAGTTGAAGCTTAGCCGCGAATAATGTTGTAAGCAATATTTTTTTAAAGTTGTTTTTTGCGGGAAAATTTTTTATTTAACTACTAAATATATAAAATATTTTTATTATATTATTGCAAATACATGCTTTACTATACGAAAAGTACTCTGAAATGCAATTTGCAATTGGTCTTATTTATACAACAAAAACTTTTTTGAGTCATTTTTTGAATAAAAATTCAATATTTTGGACCGTTTTTGAAAACAAAAATTAAAGAATATATTCACTGACCTAACGCTACAGTTGAAACTATTTTTGTAAAGTGCTTTTATTAAAACTTTGATAAAAAAATTTGAATTAAATATATTTAAAAATAGCGGATATATTTGCATCGAAAGTCAAAATTTGATTTTCATGTCGTTTTTTCTCATTCTTGGGGATCGATGTGTTATGAAAAAGTCGTTGTACCAAACATTTCTGAAATTCTAAAGATATGTAAATATTTTTGCTATTAAAATTACTAAAATTTTTTAAAATTTAATTTGCGAAATAAAATTTTCAAGATAGATTTTTAATATCAAAATTTACGTAAGTGAAAATGGATGGAATGAGCGTGATCAAAACTAAGTATGCTACAATCTTATCTATTGTAGGATGCACACAATATGTGTACTTAAATTGAGCGAAGTCCGTTAAGCCATTTAGATTTGTATAAATGTCAATTAAACAAACAAACCAGAAAATAAATTTTATTAATATAGACTTTGTGTTAAATTGTATGAGTATTATAGAACAAATGCAATTCGAATAAAATTGAAGAATTTTCAAAGATTTTTCGATTTTTTTTTAGTTTTGAAAAATATGTCCCCAGTTATGATCCTATAACTTCAATTTTCTTCATATTTTTTCTTCGTATTTTTTCATATTACAAAAGTTATACATGTTCGCAAATAAGACGTTTGTATCTTTCATTTAAGCTATCATTTGTATTGATCTAACAATTTTTGTATAAATTTTCTAAATACTACATTTGTGAAAGAGTTTAAAAAATATGGTTAATACTCAAAATTACCTCCCATACAGGCCAAATATGCGATATCGGATAGCTTTATAATTATATTTCTCAAAGCATCATAATTCGGTATTCGACCACAATTTACAAGAAGCGTTTCCCTGATAACATGTGAAGGGCAAGGGGTCGTGGCACCTCCTACACCACCCAAATTTGCGATATCGAATTGCTTTGGAGCTTGGAGAAGGCCGCATAGACTCGTATTCGGTATTCGACTACAATTTACACGTTTCACTGATAACATTTTATGGGCGTTAGGTAAGGGAGGGTGACCCCTCCCACTTAACCGAAATTTTTGATATTGAATAGCTTTGGAGTTATAGGTGGCCGCACAGCCTCGGATTTGGTACTCGACCACAATTCACTCGTGCCGTTTCACTGATAACATGTTATGGGCGTTTGGCAACGGGGGCGTGGCAGCTACGCACAGTGTTTTAGCTAGTTATTTGTAATAGTATAGGGATTTTTAAATTTAGCTAAAAACGCTAAGAATATTGTTTGTAAACAAAATCTTTAGTTAAATATATGATAATTGGGTTTTAAAGTCTGAAAAATTTGTTTAGTACGAACTCACCACGTCGACTTTGATGCAGGCAATTTTGAGTATTTTTACTAAAACCGAAATACGTAAATATCCAACCTGCTACAATCATTCTTTTTACCTTAATATTTTTGTTGAAATATTTTTTTTTAACAACAAAGTAAAAATAAAACCAAATTATATATCAAAGTCATATTTTTGCGCACTTTAATGTGGGGAAAAAGTTAAATAAAAAGTATATTTTAAACTCTTTCACAAACGTAGTATTCAGAAAATGTCTACAAAAATTGTACAAATAATCGTATAAATCAAATAATAACTTAACTCAAATAATAGCTTAAATAAAAGGTATAAATGTCTCATTTGTAAATATTTATAAAACTTGTAAAATTAATGAATACTTTTGGAGTTATTGGATCATAACTGGGAAAATATTTTTCAGAACTCAAAAAAGTCGAAAAAAATTCGAACCAACCAGGAACAGTCTTAATGATTTTTATTAACTAGAAAAAATACTCAATCGAACTAGCAATGTCGTTTTCGTCGCGCAAACCTTTTTCAAATTGTTTACCACTGTTATTTATTTGTTATTCACTTTTAAATAAAACATACAATGAATAAAAATTTTGTTATTCACTACTATCTTATGAATAAAATGTTCGCTATTAATTTTTTTATTGATTTTTTATTCATTATTAATTTTTATTCATTATTAATTTTTTATTAACTATAAATTTCGCATTCATTTCTAATTTTTCATTCACTTTTGAATAATAAATAAAATGAAAAAAATCTTGTTATTTACTTTTGAATAATGAACCAAATTAATAATAAATAAAAAATTGATAATGACTACAAAATTAATAATGACTAACACATGAATAGACAATGAATCAAAAAATAATAACGTACAAAAAATTAATTATTGAAAAATTTGAAATTCTTTCTGAATTGCATTCTTTGTAAAAAGCATTCATATGAATAAAAAAATAATTAATTATTCTGAATAATGAAAAAAAATAATTGAAATTAATTACTAATCAATTTTTTAAAATTCAATGTGAATTAAAAATTTTGTTTATAAACAATTTTTAATTCATTGGATGGATTTGCATGTCGTTATTCAGTTTTCCTTAAAATTCTGAATATATATGCAGATTTTACTGGTCTGGCTGAGTCAATCAGAAATAGTCAATATTAATAGCAGTGAATAGGAAAAATATGCTTCGGATAAAATAAGGAAATCATCATAAAAATCATGCAAACAAACAAAAACCTTTGTTGGTGTCAAGCAGAGATCACAACTGCTTGGTTCCAACAACAACAACGGAAAAAACAATTACAACATTAAATTTTACGACTCTCGCTCGCGAAACCATGCAGTGGTGATCTCTGCTGTGAAGCATTGTGGAGTGAAAAGTAAAAGAGCGTTGCAGAGAGAATGTGCATGCAAGGATTGGAAACTTTTCTCTCAAGAAAGCTTTTTCATCGCGCTCACAAAAGCTTACGTATTGATCTGAAAAATATTTGTTACTTTTTAATGTTCTACGTGGCACATCTTTATACTGTATAATCTTTGGTAATAGTTTCACAACTTCCATATTATTGTGGAATCTGGGATTCCCCAAGCATAAGAAATTACAATTGCAATACGAAACAAAGTTCCACCACTAACAGTTTTGATGTCAGTGCATTGAGTTCAGTGATAATTCCAACACACTCTTTTAGAATTTCATAATTCTTATACTAATTAATACAAATTTAAGTTATATTGAATAGTCCACATAGCTTTGTTTATATTCACTTTTTTATGAGTGGCAATGTGTTTGTTGATAGTATATTATAGATAAATTTCCTATAGTTTGAATATGATGGTCTTTCGTATGGATTAATTTTACTGAGAAGATAAATTTTTGCTCTTATGTTAACTGCGGGCACATAAGATTTCTTAAAAATAGGTGTTAAAAGCTTACAATAATACTTGCTTACTATTATTTAATAAATGTTTTAATATTTTTATAACACTTTTTTCCAATTGTTTATAAACAGTTGTAAATAACTTACAATAACACTTACATCCAATTATTTAATAATTATTTTCAGTAATACTTTTACAACACTTTTTTCCAATTGCAAAGAAAGTATTGGAGAAAGCTTATTTACAACACTTATATCCAATTGAATTGTAAACGATTGTAGTAATATTACACTAAGAAATATTTTTCCAAGGGTTCCTTTTTGCTTATTCTACAATTACTTGAAAGCATTTTACAACCATTCTTACAAGCTTTTTCCAAGCACAATGCTTAGGCTTGTAAGCTTACTACAAGCTTATTCTAAGCTTGTTTGGCTGATTGGTAAGGTGTACCGTCCTCATTTCTCACTATCAAGACTTGCCTTCAAGAAAGCTTGCCTTGTTGCATTTTAAGCTCTCAGTTGTGTTCTTGTCCTTTAAACTCAATGTTTTCCACATTTAAGTCGTGGATTTCTTTATGTTTAGTTTCCATAATTCTTAAGTGTAGTAAAGAGCAAAGTGAAAAGAACCACGACAGAACCCGGACTCGACATCTAGGTTGATACTCTAGTGCACTCTCCACTACACTACACAGGCCAACAGTTAACAGCAATCGCAACTTTGAACAGTTGCAAAATAATTACCTTGGCTAATATTTTGCAAGTATGATTGGAAAACACTTACTTAAAGCAAATCTTTCCAAGCACTATTCTACAACACTTACTTTTTGTTCTTTACGCAATAATTCTACAAAGCAACTTGGAAATTTATTATCTACGCAAGTGTTTTACAAGCATGCTTGGAAAAGACTTGTTTTTTGCATTGTATGTAAGCTTAATCCAATCACTATTTCTAAATTGCTGATTGGAAAGAAACAAAATGCCATCTCAGACGTTAAGAGCCCACGCACACTGTTGTACATGTTTATTAATATACAATTAGTGATGCAACGATTAACCGAAAAAGTTAAGATTTAATTGTATCGCATTTTCCCATTCGATTAACCGAAAAAATAATCGAAAAATGACAAAATAATCGAATGAAAATCATCGCTAGAAAATAATGCAATTTCACAATTTTTCAATTTACATGTTGGTTTGAGCAGGTTTGAGCAATATAACTCATATTTAAAGAAAACCGCTATTCTCTCTCTACCAAAAAGATTGCTTTTGTTGCAAAGCTGGAGCAAATGCTACGGAAATACAGAATCACTTAACTACAAAATGCCTTTCAAAACTATTGTTCCTAAATTCAATTTTAAACAAATAATGTTAATTTTTTTTTATGTTTTTTTTATTAATGCATATAATCGGGATTTTGTGCATGCAAGTTGAAGGACTGAAAAAATTTCTACTAACAAACAAAAATAACAGAAAAACAAAAACAACAGAAACAAAAACTACTTAAAATTAATCAAACAATACGTGTGACTTTTTTCTAAATTTTTTGAGACATTTTGATTAATCTTAAGTAGCTTTTGTTTAATGTTTTCTTAAAATCTTAATTGTATTACAACAATACAAGTTTTTGTTAGTGTATTTCTTAATATGTAAACAAAATATTTTTGCTTACTTTTTATGATAAAAAATATACATTCTTATTGTAAATCGTATCGAACATTGGCGTCGGAAGCGGGGGAAAAGAGGGCAGTTGCTCCCACTTTTAGCTAGATAAGCAATTTAAAAGGAAAAGTTATTCAAAATATCAGTTTTTTTACAACGATAATATTTTTGTATTATATATTTTCCTCTTCTTTATCTCTTCTTCATGTTTCATGTGAAGAAATTTTGGTAAACTTTTTTTACACCACCATTTGTACTGCCCCCCATTTGTACTGCCCCCCATTTGTACTGCCCCCCAGATGAAATTCGCTTCCGACGCGCTTGGTATCGAAAAACATTGAAAAATTCAATTTTTTTTTAAATTGTTTCAAATTGCGTATTGTTGTACTCATTGCAAGCAAAATGGCAATGATTTGCTCCATACAAATTATTAATTCTTAAAAATGACTACAAATTTTTTTATAAAGCAAATACATTTTTCTTTGGAATGAGGAAATGTTATAATTTTTGGAAAAAATAAAAGAAAAACTTGTAAAAAATGTTTTTTTTTTTTCATTATTAAAGAAATTTTTACAATTAATACAAGAAAAATATTGTAAATATAGAAGCAACAGTTTTTTATTTTTGTGCAAATAGTTAAAGGAACATTTTTTATGCATTGAAATAAAAACTAAGTTAAATATATTGTAGAAAACTTGTGCACATTATAAGATTTTGATTAGATAAGAAAGATCTTCAGGACAAATTTTAGCTTTCATTTTTCCAATTTACACTTTTACTTTTTTTTTTTGCGAATGTCTTGATGAAATGAATTTTTGTCTTGATTCTTACATTTTAAAGTTTATATTTGTAGATTTTCTATGATTTAAAACACATTCTAAATGTTTGATAGTTTAAATCATACTTAATTTTAAATACATATTCTAGTTGTTTGATAGTTTAAAATCTTTTTTGAGCTTTAGGTCAGGTCAAAACAATTAGTTGCTCTAACGAATTTTTCCCAAGAAAGAACAACAACGTTTTCAATATGAAAAGGAAAACATCACTAGCTGATTTTATTGCAATTTCGGCCCTGCTGCAGGCTTCATCAGAAATCTTTGTGTATGCTTTATGATTTAATCTATCAAACATTTCGAATTTGTATTTAAATCATAGAAAATCAACATTATAAATAACAAGGTCATATAGGAAACTTTAGTTAATATTTGTATATAGGATTTTTTCGGGATTTTTTTTATCTAAAATGGGCGAAACCGAGCGTTTTGATACAAAGTGCTTCTAAAATCGGCCATTCTATTCTTCGAACGTTATTCTATCGTTACTTTATCATTCTATCGTTATATTATCATTTTTTTTTCTATCGTTATTCTATTGTGTCGACAACGTCTGCTGGGTCCTCTATTGAATACGAAAAAAAGAGACAAAGAAATTGCAAAACAAAATTAAGTGATTAATTAAATATTCGGTTAATTTTGCTGCAATGAATTGCAACTTATAATCGATCCCTTCGTTTAATCGTTTAAGCGATTAATCGAATAAAATATTTTTTTTTGTATCACTATATACAATGAAAAGTTTTATCCATGGTATAATTATTTGACAAGGTAACCGTGACAGTTTTTTGGCAAATGGAAGTGTCAAAAATAGCTTAAGGAGTTGTAGAGTTTGCTGCTGTTGACTAGCTATGTGCTTATTTTTAACTTTTCTTTGATTCATTAAATTTGTTCGCGAAGTTTATGTCGTTTAAGTCGTTATTTAGTTTTCACATGTTTTAAGTCGTTATATATTTTTTCACCTTTCTTTGACTAATTCCATGAATAGTTAATTTTGACAACTACCCATCGCCGCTCGTGAGAAAAAAACCAGTCTACGCTACTACCTTGCCAAATAATTATACCTTGGTTTTATCTTCTAAAAACCTTAAGTGATTTTTTAACTATTCTCCTCTCTCTCTCTCTCTCTCTCTTTCTCTTCACTACTAAAGCTACTCCTATGAAGTTATCAAGGAAATCGCCGACTTTTTGCTGGAACGTACCGATATACGCCCCAAAATTGGCATCATCTGTGGTTCTGGTCTAAATTCCATGGCTGACTGTCTTACCAATACGCAAGCCTTTGAATATGAGGACATTCCAAATTTCCCAGTCTCTACTGTTGAGGGTCATGTGGGTCGCATGATATTCGGCTATTTAGATGGCATGCCAGTCATGGCGATGCAAGGACGTTTCCACTACTACGAAGGCTATCCACTCGCTAAATGTTCCATGCCGGTTCGCGTCATGAAATTGGTTGGCATTCAGTATCTCATGGCGACAAATGCAGCTGGTGGTCTAAATCCCAAGTACAAAGTAGGTGACATCATGATTGTGCGTGATCACGTCAATATGATGGGTTTTGCTGGCAACTCGCCACTACAGGGTCCCAATGATCCACGCTTTGGACCACGTTTTCCACCCATGACAAACGCCTACAATGCACACCTCATACGCAAGGCCAAGAAGGTGGCCAAAGAGATGGGCATCGAAAATGAAATACACGAAGGAGTGTATACATGTCTTGGTGGACCCAACTATGAGACAGTTGCTGAGTTGAAAATGTTACGGATCATGGGTGTCGATGCTGTTGGCATGTCGACGGTGCATGAGGTCATCACAGCGCGTCATTGCGATTTGATAGTATTTGCCTTCAGTTTGATTACGAATAAGTGTGCGCTGGACTATGACAGCAGCGAGGATGAGGCTAATCATGAGGAGGTCGTTATGGTGGGAAAGTCACGACAGACTACTTGTGGTGAGCTCATGACGAGAGTTGTCAAAGAGATCGCTCTAGAAATTGCAAATAATAATAATTGCCAAAAGAAATGAAATAAGTCAGCTTACAGCAAAATAAAATGACTATGTTAAGTAGTGTTGAGCGCTGCTTAAATCATCTCTGCATCCGTATTTTCTATTTATATCTCCAGCAAAAATATCTTAACCTGGCTTACAATTTATTGATTATCTCACAAATGCATTCAGTTTAATTGAAAATTATGCTTGATTTTTGTTCACAACCTCAAAATAATATTATTATTATAATATCATACTATTTTTAAGATTCTCATAAGTTTTACAATATTTACGATGAAGATTATAATCAAAAATTAAAATTAATATAAGAAGATATCTAGTGCTTGTATTACTTATTACATTTTAATGTATGATTAAATATTAGTGTTTAGTTTTTACGAATATACTGGAAAAGAAACCGAAATAAGATTTACAGCTTTAAAATTGATTTTAAACTATATTAGTATATCGTCAAATATTTTAAATAAAAGATTTAAGAAAAATAGCGTTTTTTTTGCCCCGATCAATTTGGTGGATAAAGCCACAAATTTCGATGTAAAGAAATGTTTGCAGTGCTGTTATTTGATTTTCGCATTAATTTTTTGAGCATATGAAAGCTGTTGAGTTCTTAGAACTTGAAAACATCAATGATCGTAAGCAATAACGATTTATTTGTTTCGAAAAAACCAACTATATTAATATGTTTTTTTAAAGATCAAAGAACCAAGGCATGCGCCTTATACAAACAAGGTTTGGTCTTTGACCTGAAAGGAAAGGGATTGATTTATTTAGAGTAATTAATTGATGGAACCATATGTGAATTATTGATAAGGCAAAACAACCGTGAAAGGCAATTTGAATTGCTTTTAACCGAGGCTAGTGTTATGCCTTAACTTCGGCAAGCATACCCAGCCCTCAGTTGCTCTTGTCCTTTATTTTCACATTTTCGACAATTTAGTTGTGGATTTTTAGTTTTTTTCCAGAATCCTTAAATGTAGGTAGGAAAGAACAAAGAAAGTGAAAAGAACCATGTTCGAGCCCGGATTCGAACCAGGGACCTCTGGGTTGATAGTCTACCGCACTCTCCACTAGACTACAAAGGCCGACAATATGAGTCTTGAATAGAATTTATTACCTTTTTTTATCATTAAAAAATATCTATTGAGTCAGAAAATTAAGAAAGAAAAAATCGGTAATATATTTAATTTAGATGGTATACATTATTAAAAAAAAAAAAATGCATAAAACAATTAAAAAACAAAATCTACAATACAAAGAAGAATGGTGTTATTTTAGCCTCACATTTAAATTACTAAGAAAAAAATTTTTTTGCATGAAAGATACCCACTGAACCATATGCGAAGGTTTTGCGTAAATTAATTGTTTTGAGTACGTTTCCGGGTAGTAATTTAAAAAAAGAATCATGAAATTTTCTCCTTCTTACTGAACCACAATCGTAAAATAAGAGCTTTTCGTACGTTTTCGGGTATTAGCAGATCTAAACTACATCCTGATAGGACTGAATTCATTAAATGTTTGTAAACTAAAAATTGTTTAATGCCCCCATACAGTTTTAGTTTTAATTCTAATATTATGGTTTTCTAATTTCGAATAAATTTAGTTTTGCGAGCAATATTTCTCTGGCGATGGCCTTGGAAATATTACTACTTTGTTCAAATAAAATGAAAAGAATTTGTTAACACTATCGTTTCTTTTTAATCATATTATCTATATGCAATAAAAGAAAAATTTATGATTGAAAAATATATTTCGAGTGCCGAAAAAGTGCTTTTCTATGGTTCGTATCATCAATGATCGTAAGCAATAACGATTTATTTGTTTCGAAAAAACCAACTATATTAATATTTTTTTTTAAAGATCAAAGAACCAAGGCATACGTCTTACACAAACAAGGTTTGGTCTTTGACCTGAAAGGAAAGGGATAGATTTATTTAGAGGAATTGATGGAACCATATGTGAATTATTGATTAGGCGAAACAACCGTGAAAGGCAATTGGAATTGCAAAAAATTTTTTTTGCATGAAAGATACCCACTGAACCATATGCGAAGGTTTTGCGTAAATTAATTGTTTTGAGTACGTTTCCGGGTAGCAATTTAAAAAAGAATCATGAAATTTTCTCCTTCTTACTGAACCACAATCGTAAAATAAGAGCTTTTCGTACGTTTTCGGGTATTAGCAGATCCAAACTACATCCTGATAGGACTGAATTCATAAATTTTTGTAAACTAAAAATTGTTTAATGCCCCCATAAAGTTTAAGTGTTAATTCTAATATTATGGTTTTCTAATTTCGAATAAATTTAGTTTTGCGAGCAATATTTCTCTGGCGATGGCCTTGGAAATATTACTACTTTGTTCAAATAAAATGAAAAGAATTTGTTAACACTATCGTTTCTTTTTAATCATATTATCTATATGCAATAAAAATACAATTTATGATTGAAAAATATATTTCGAGTGCCGAAAAAGTGCTTTTCTATGGTTCGTTTTTTAACTCGTTTTTGAACAAAAAAAGGCTCGTTTGTGAGAGGCAATTTAGTCCAACGAATGCGTTCAAAATAGTTAAATAAGAGTGCCGAAAATTAACTTTTCAATGGTTCTTTTTTATACAAACTATGTTTCTTCTTTTAAACTCATTTCTGAAGAAAAAAGGTCGCTTTTGAGAGGCATTTTAGTCCAACGAATGAGTCCAAGGGTTTCATTTATGAGGGAAAAAATTAATTTTTCTGTCCGAAAAGGTTCATAAATGCATTAAAAAAAGGTAGTTTAGGTTCAGTGGGTATATATTTGAAAAAAATATTTCTTTGTTATGACAAAGTATTGAATTATTAGTAGGATATAGCAAATTTGCGAGAGATAAAAAAGTGTTTTGACGTGATCACTGCTGCTCATCACTGGATCATATAAAATAAAAAAGGGATCATTAGATAATGATATAATGCTCCTGATGAACGACCAAAATTTCACTCATATTTTAGGCTTTACTTAAAATAATCGTCCAAAAAGCCATAGTAAATTGATATTTTTATCCGATCCAGTGTATTTACTTTCTAATGGAAGTGGGCGGGGGTACATATATGAAAAGTAAGAGTGTCTATCAAACGATTTTCTCCGAACTTAACCATAACGTTACTTATGTAAAGTCATTTATCTTAATTTAATACCTTGCCAATATCTCTTTTCGTTTTCTTTAGGAATAAACAAGTAAGTTCACTTTGTATGGGAGGTAGGCTTGTCCATTAATTTATCACGCAACTTTGTAAAAATTTTATTTTAATTAGTTGTATTTAACCAAGCATGCAAAACTCCATTGTCACTCCTGCTATTTTTTTTCCAAAAAATGTATGATGCTAGCCCACTGTGCATCACAGTGTCTACGTTTAAGATCGGCTTCGAGGGACAAAAGAAAACTTCAACAAAAACAAGAAAATTCTATAAAGTTTCGTGACAGAGCTGATTGTTAAAACGTTCAAACCCTAAAATTTATGCAGCATTACATCTTAAACGTACCGGAAAAATAAAAGTTGCGGAACTACCATCTCCGATTTTGGTGAAATTTTGCATGTAGTATCACTGATGGAAACAAAAAACTGGATTTGGAGGAAAAAAGTTTGGCGTGATTTTTTGTGGAGTTACAGGGTGCACAAAATTTAAAAAAATCGGAAAAAGATCAAAAATTGATTTTTACCGAAATTCATATCTCAAACATTTCTTAACAGATTGTTAAGTTTGAACTCCCGTTAGTAAGATAATTAATTGGACTTTAATCCAAAAATAATTTTCGGAAATTTTGGTGGTTGGAAGTTTCATCCATTGCGGGAAGGTAATTAATTTCCCTGTAGGGGTGTGAGGAACACCGTATAAAAAATAATAATAATTTTTTCTTAAAGCAGCTAAAATTTATTTTTAAAAATATAAAAATTAGGGCGGGGACTCAATGGGTAAATGAGATTTGGTGATTTTATCATCTAAGCAAAAAAAAAATTGTATTTTAAATTTTTGTTTTAGTGTTAAAATGTCCATATCTCACGAATCCATTGAGTCATCAGCCTAATTTTTATATTGTTGAAAAGGTAATTTTGCCAAGTTTATAGAAAAATATTATAAAATGTTATTTTTGAAATCAATTACCATACCGCAAGGGTTGGAGACCCCATCTACCAAAATCACCAACACCTTTAAAAACTCTTTTTTGATTCGATGAAGTCCGTTCAATTATCTTTCCAACGGTAGTTCAAACTAAAAATTTGGTAAAGAAATTCGTTTACAAATACAAAAAAAAAATTATTTGCTAAAATGTTAAAATTGCCATAGCTCATGAATCCATTGAGTACCGGCCCTAATTTTTATATTGTTATAATTTTATTTTAAATGGTGTTCTGCAAACATCTTCTTCGAAATCAATTACCTTACCGAAAAAGATGGAACCCCCTAACCCATTGTGTCTCCATCCTAATTTATACATATATTGGTTAAAAAGTAATTTTTTCGCGCTTTAAGAAAAAATGTGGTCCTCGAACCCCTACATCGAAATCAATTACGGAACCGCAAGGGATTGAAGCCCCAAGCATCAAAATCTCTCAAAACTATTTTTGGATTAAAGTCCAATGAATTACCTTACCAACGGCAGTTCAAACTTAACAACCTGTTAAGAAATGTTTGAGATATGAATTTTAGTAAAAATCAATTTTTGACATTTTTGCCGATTTTTTAAAATTTTGTGCATTCTGTAACTCCACCAAAAATTACGCCAAACTTTTTTCCTCTTATTAATGAATTTGTGATCTATTTAATTATAACATGAATTTTATTTCGAGCTTTAGATCAAGTAGGTTTTTTTTTCTATGGTGCATTTCGACAAGCTGTCGAAATAAATAAGAAGCAACTAGAACAGATGGCAACCTTGGTAGAGTTGATGGCGGTGATCTATAAATAGCCTACTGCTTTAAAATGTCATATGATTAAGTAGCCAATTTGAACGTTCAATATCGTTCAATTGCAATATAGTTCAGATGAATGAGTTTCAAAATGTGTGAAATCATATACGACTTTAAACAGTGAGTTGATCATAGCTTAATCACTCAAAGGCTACTGAAGAGGAAATGTAGCAATTTCCGAAACAGACTATCTAGTCAGTTAAGTGATTGACTCTATATAGAGTTATTGTTCTTGTTGCCTTCTTAAAAAAAAGTTTTCTTGATCTAAATAAAGCTCGCAATTAAATTTTTTCCTCTAAATTAAATTTTTTATTTCCTTCAGTGTTGCCTTTTGCCAAATTTCACCAAAATCGGAGATGGTCATTTTTATTTTTCTGGTTTGTTCAAAATGAAATTGCTGTATAATAATTTTTGTCGTGAAGTCGCTGCAACTTATCTCCAAGTTCGTAATCACCATCAACCCACAAAGCCACTGATTCCATGTTTTAGTTAACAAGTATTTAAATTATCTTTTTTTTTCCAGCTATTACCACTTCCTTTTTTTAATTTTTCTGAAAAGTTATGTACGTTTAGTAAAAAGTGATCTCAAAGTTTGTACAAATTTGCGATAGCATTTGGTTTTCGAATAGGATTGATTTTTGAATCACATTACAGACTAGAGTCCTTGAAGCATTCTTGGAATACGAATTTTCAATACCAATAATCACGGGATTGTAAAAACCTTCCGGTATTACACTCCCTTACAAATACATATGTGAAAAAGAAAAATTACATTTTTGAAATAGTGCAGATGATTTGATCATAATGGTTAATAAATTTATGTATAAATTACTTAAATTAATAAAATCAGAATGGTTCTCTTAGAACATATGATAAAATAATAAGTTTTTAATAAGCTTTAATTTTTTTAGTAACGGTGTACTTTCTGTGGAAATACCCGCATTGTAAACACGTATGAAGAGCCTTTTATTTAGTCCTATCAAAATTTTTGTAGTAGTCCTACAGGAATTGATAATCTTATTTTCCCTTGCTACGGCACTGTAAACGTTATATCATGACATTAACAAAATTATTGCAAGCAATTTTTGAGTGTAACTTAAAAAATGTGTTGCCTACTCTTTGGCTAAGGTTTAGTTTTAAATTCACCATATTTTACACACTGCATTGCACAGTGAATCTAATGGAAAAAAAGAGAAAATAGTAAATATCAAATTTAGCCCTCTCATGAATAATTTTCCCTTGCTACGGCACTGTAAACGTTATATCCTGACATTCACAAAATTATTGTAAGCAATTTTTGAGTGTAACTTAAAAAATGTGTTGCCTACTTTTTGGCTAAGGTTTAGTTTTAAATTCACCATATTCTACACAGTGCATTGCACAGTGAATCTAATGGAAAAAAAAGAGAAAATAGTAAATATCAAATTCAGCCCTATCATAAATAATTTTTCACGCGGAATCGGAAAAGGGAGTTTTCATTTTTAAGATAAAGTTCAAGAACATTTTGAAAAATTTTAATGCAAATTTGTTCATAAACCGTTGATGAACAAATTTACATTAAAACTTTTTAAAACGTTCTTGAGTTTTATCTTAAAAATGAAAACTCCCTTTTACGATTCCTCGTGAAAAATTATTCATGATAGGACTGAATGTAATCAAATGCAATGCACATTTTTAACGGCATGTTGTGCATGAAAAACTAATTGTTGAATGGTGACCCACATATCAAAAGACCCGGTAGGTAGCTCCTACAAGAAGTTTCAAATTTTGTTAGAATTTAACAGTAGCATTACACATTGCTTAATTCCATTTGCTTATGTGACAATATCCATGTTTCTATAACAATAAATTTGCATTTTAATTCAAATCGAATATTAAGAAAACTTAACTACAAATTGACAATAAACCTTCAAATCTACACACCTTTGATGCGTAAGTTGCAATAAATAAGTACCATAAAACTTCCTTGCAAAAAAACCTCAAATAAACGTTTATTGATTTTTAACATAAAATAAATTTAAAAGAAGCACCAACTAAAGTGGCTAACTTAAATAATATAATTTATAAAAATATTAACAGTTTTGTTTTTACTAACGCATAAAAAAATCTTGTAAATTTTTGAATAACTAATGCAAATTAAAGCAAAAATAGATTTAATTTTAATATAAAATTTGAATACATGCATGCAATTAAAAACTAAAAAAAAAACTTTAAAACGACATTCTTAACAAAATTTTATTTATAAAATAAATCAATAAAATAAACTATAAAATATATTATTTACAAATCAATTAATTAGAAGAAATGAACTAAATTAAAACAACTAAATGTATGTTATTTAATTAAAAGTATGTTTAGAAGTTATTTAAAGAAATTGTTTAAAAGATTTTTAAGTTTATTTTTATTTGCTTGAAAATTGTACTTAATTTCACAGAGCGCCAATTAAGTTAAACTGTTATAATTATATCAAGTGGCTTTTATGCATGTGTATTGGTGTCTGTGCATTAGTTGCAATGTGTTTTAAGCATTCTTTGCAAGCAGTTTAAAGCATTTAAGTATTTAAGTGATGTTGCCAAAAAGCGAGGGTATTTACTTTACACAGCATTGCGTATGAGCGTAAGCATATAAAATTTGCTGGCTTGTACATAGGCTATGTATTTATAATTTTAGATATGAATAATATTGCTTGTATAATGTAATAAATATATGTATAAAATGTGAAAAAGTGCTGCAAAAAGGTACAAAATTCTTTCATACTTGATATATATGTAGGTATATAAAATATATATGTATACATAAATATTTATGTGTAAAGAGTTTATAAATATGTATGTTTAAAATTAATAAATTTTAGCATTATATATAAGACTGTATGGGTGTAGCACAACACAAGCACGCTGTGTGACGCCAGCAGTCATCGCCTAGAAAAGACCGCGTTCCTTCTTCAAATTTGTTTGCTTCCACAACGGCAGCTGTTCGAATTCTTCCTTTGTAATGCTCAGCGCCTGCTGAAAATCTTCAGTATTCAGATACAGCTCAAGACGTGTGGGATCCACACCTTCTGGCAGTGGGCGTTGCTTGAGTACATCGAGTGGATATTCGGTTTGACTTAGTTGCGTCAGTACCTCGACAATGGGTGTGGCTTCGTCTGTGCGCCCATCCTGTGCAACAGGTTAAAGAAGAAATGTGTTAATTATGGTATGCTTGAGTGACAAAAATCATTCCACCTACCTGCATGTTTATCTCCCGTACATCTTCCTGCGCTGTCCAGTCGGGGAAAAGTGATCTAAACGCTAGCGGCTCCAATCCCGCCCACACAACGTAGCCTTTGATGTCATGGAACTCGGCTTCGGGTTGGTCACCTGCGAATGGTTTAAAAGAATTTTTATAGTTTATTCCGATTGAATAAATAAATGGAAAAGCAAACAATTATATGATATTAGTAAAGACTTTTGGTAACTTTAGGATTTTAAAAAAGCGAGTTGCTGTATGCTTAACCCATCGTATGGCCGTGTAACAGAACTGAGACAAAACGAATAAGTTCATAGTTAAACACCATGCAGGTCCATTTACACCCTCTATATTATTTTTGCATAACAGCCACAACTATAAGAATATGATTCTAAGACAAAAAAAGAAAAATTTTCTAGAGTTTTTTTTTTGTCTTGATCATATACAGTTCGTATTCATAAAAAACATAATATGATCGTTGAAGTTGTTAAAAAAAACAGAAAATAAAAATTAATATATACAAAATATTCTGATAAGATCAATAACGAGTAAAGTTTTTCAAAAACTGAGAATTGATTGAATTAGCTAAATATGTTAACATTTTACGAAAAAATGCGTTTTTTCATATTAAAAGTATTATCTTGATCACTTTAAATGATATTTTCCGAAAAATAAGAACTTGCCCTATACAGGGTTAAAAGGTGCCTACAAACCATAAAAATGATAAACCTAAAATGTAATTGGAAATGTATCTTAGATCGCGAAATTTTACATTTAGGTGGATCTAATCACTTTGAACTGTTAAACGTTTAAACTTGTAAGGTTATTCCAATGATTGTCCGAAGAAACTATATCGCTCATTTGCTCGAATAACGTCATAACTCAAAAAAGGTCATTTTGCATAAAACGCATTTAAAGTTTTCAATTTACTCACACCTTGTATGAAGAGATAGAGGCATTTTCTCTTCTCACGCGGAGAATATTCAAAATAATAACATGAAATTTTTATACAATATGAAGCATGATATAAAGAACAATTCTGCATCATTAACCCAAAAATCTCGTTTTTTGAGTTATGACGTTATTCGACCAAATGAGCGATATGATCTATGGAAAAACTTTATAGTATGCCAGGATCAACAAGACATTCTGAGGTACTTTTAATACTTTCAGCTCGTTTAATGTTGTTCTCCAAGGATTTACGCATTAGGTTGGCTCTGGATTTTACTTGGAATAAAAAAAGGAATGTGCCGCAACGTGCTCGATGTGTGCTATCAAGATCCGCTTTGAAAAAATTGCCTTTTAAGTTTTTTTGTTTTTACATTGAAATTAGGTCTGTACGTTTTAGGAACGAAGTTTTGAAACGAAGTTCCTTTACGCAGCTTGCAGGTGGTGTGATTTAGTAGAAACGTCACGTAACAGTGAGACTGCTGTGTGTGTATGCGTGCGAGTATAGAGCAGACTACAAACGAGTAGTCAAGTGCGCAACTCTATCTTTCTCTGTCTCTCTTTCTGTGTTTCTGTTTCTGACACGTAGAAATTTCGTTAAAACGCATTTGTTTTTTTATTTATGTGTGTGTTTTAAATCATACGTGAGAATCTCTACTGCAATTAAATTTTAAGAAATGAAAACTGTAGCAAGGGGGCCGTTTAAGTATTACACCATCAGATTTTTTGCAATTATTATCCCTTCCCCTCGTCGTCAAGAGTAAGCAAAGTTCTTACCCCCATCACATGCTTACGTAATCATTGGTACATGCTTCGGGAATCCCTGAAAATGTGTTTCGTTTTCAAGCATAGACAAGTAGGGTTGCCATATATGCTCAAACCAAAATCGACTAATTTTGTAGAAAATTCGAAAAACTAAAAAAATAAATACTGCTGACGTAATCACCATATCACTCCCAACCCCCATGTCATAAAAAATAAGCAAAGCAAAGACCACCGGCCCCCTGTTGGGCTCTGTGGGCCCAAAACAAAAACGAAATAAGGCCTCAAATAAGGGGTTTTATTCCATTATGAAATAACACCCTACGAAACAAAGCCCCAATTCGACAAAATAAATCCCCAACATAAAATTAAATAAGTCAGCAAAAGTAAATATGCCAGTTTTTTAAAAGGTTGCGCGAAAATGGACCCCAAAATGAAAGGCCTCAAATTTTGAAACGGAATCAGACCCCAAAATTGGGGTAAAGTGCGATTGGGAAAAAATATTGAGGAAATAGCACCCAAAAATTTATGAAGAATGACCCCACAATAAATGAAAACACCATAAAATTGTTATTATTTTCATATGTAACATGATTTAATGATATAATATCTTACAGAATGTGAAAAAATGGTATTTTTCTAAATTTGTAATCCAAATCGTTTGAGCTTGGATTATATAATTGTTGTTTTTTTAAATCTTTCTTAATTTACAAATATGTAATTACTAGCTGATATACCCGGTGTTACTCGGGGGAAAAACGTAAAATTTTGATGTTTAGGTTTTATTCGTTCAGAAGATAACGATTTTTAGCCAGAAAAAATAAGCTTTTGACGTAAAGCGTATGGAAAAATGCAAAATGGTTTTTTGTCATTCTAAGGAAACTGCGTTATTAGAAAAATACGTTGTACTAAAAATTTGTGCAATCTTGAAGATATGTGATTTTTTTGGTGTCAAAATTACAGAATTTTTTTTAAATTAATTCAAAGCTTTTCGCAAAAAAAAGTATGCTAGTTGGTTGATTTTCCTTACTTGTAAAAGGGTGGAAGAGGCGTGGTCAAAACTAATTATGACAAAGCATATTCTAAGATTCAAGTAAAATGTGAGAAAATGTGAGAAAAGTTACGGTTTTAAAATTAAAAATGAAGAAATATTTATTCGTTTAGAAGATTTGATTTTGATTATTAAATGCAAGAAAAAGTTAGTTTTTACAGTAAAGTATATTGAATTGAATTTAGCTTGTGTGGGCGAAGCCACGCCAAGTTTCCAATGCCCGTGCCAGTTTTCCAGTAGAAATGCCTGACCAATAAGTTAATCCATACTGAATTTCATTGTTATATGATATTTATTTCCAAAGCTATTCGATATCAAAAATTTGGCTTGTATGGGCGGAGTCACACCCCCCTGTTAAGTGACCGTCTCAGTTTTCTAGTAGAAGGATATCACCCAATAGTAATTCCATACTGAATTTCGTTGTTATACGACATTTAGTTCCAAAGCTTTCTGATATCAAAACTTTAAAGAGTATGGGCGGAGCCACACCTCCTTTTCCAAAGCCCATCCCAGTTTTCCAGTAGAAGTATATCACCAAGTGACAGCTCAATACTGAATTTCATTATTATACGGCATTTAGTTTCAAAGCTATTCGATTTCATAAATTTAAATTGTATGGGCGGTGCCACACCCCTAGGCCTATACTTGCTCAATTTTGCCAGTCGAAAGACACGACTAAATAGTACGTTCTAACCGAGTTTCATTAATGTGTGACTTATAGCTTGAAAGTTACACTGAAAATTTGGGCTGCTGAAAAAGTGCCACGCCCTACGTCCAACGTCCATAAAATTTCACCAGTACAACGGCAAGTGAAAATTAAGGTCAAATACCGAGTTCCGTTGCTTTGCTACCTATAATTTCAAAGATATTCGATATAGATTTGATTTGTTTGGGAGGTGCCACGCCCCCTGAGTTTTTCCGATATTTTAATAGTTATTCTGCTATTCAGGATGAACACAAATCCAACAAATAAAATATCATTAAAATCCAGTCCAGCCGTTCTTGAGTTATAAATGGTGTAACAAACCCGACTTTTTTTATATACATAGATTAAGAAAACTTTGTTAGTTCTCTTATATCTCATACCTAAAGTTAAATTTCAATAGAGTCCAATTTTAGTTCAAAGAGTGTTTTTCCTCGTAAGAGATTTTGTGAAGTGCGAACGCCGTCGTCAAATTTTCCTCCCAGCAAAAGGGTTGACTCTTGCTTTAAAAGTCTTTTGCCGACATTCATATTTTGTTATAGTTTTATTGGTTTTTTTATAAGGATTTTTTTTCTATGTATTATTTATTGATCGAGGACCAAAGAGAAGTTCACTGGTCCTTCTTTTACCATGAAATTTTTGACAATTCATTTTATTTTTTAAATTTTTATTATGTTCTCACTGCGCAGCAAAAATATCAAAACTTAACATATTTTTTAAAATTTTTCCAATTGAGAGATTTTCCATTGATTTTAAATAACAAAAATCAAAAAGTTGTTATAACAACAGTATCCAGGTCTGACCCTCAAGGAGTGCTGAAATTTTTGGTGGCCTATAGTACAATGAAATAAAGCTCTAATTTAAGAAAATAAATGCCACAAAAATCGAACTAACACCCCAAATATTCATGCTTTTATTTCCTAATATCATTTTTGAGGCCTTATTTCAGTTTACTCTTGGGGCCTTATTTCATAATGAAATAAAGCCCTCATTTTTCAAAAACTAAATAAAGCCCCAAAATAGGAAATAACATCCTTATTATTTGTGCTGTTGTTTTGTATAGAAATGTTTGGGGCCTTATTTCATGTGTAGTTTGGGGCCTTATTTGCTGGGGCCTTATTTCATAGAGCCCCCTGAGCGCTTACGTAATTCTAGAATGATCCCAAATGTGTGTAATAAAGTGTAATCTGATGTTAGAATTTCAAAAAGTTTTTCACACTAGGATGGACCCAGGGTGGACCCTTACATATATATATGTTTTATTGTTTTATACTCTTTGTAGATGCGCTGATCGCTGATTTCGAATTTTATGTTAGAATTTAAAAATAGTTTTTACACTAGGGTGGCCCCTAAAAATGTGTATTCAATTTTATACTCTTTGTGTATGTGCTGGCAGTATGAGAAGTCGCTGATTTTGAATCTGATGTTATAATTTAAAAAATGTTTATCTTGCCACTAGGGTGGACCCTTACATATATATATGTTTTATTGTTTTGTACTCTTTGTAGATGCGCTGATTTCGAATCTTATGTTAGAATTTAAAAATAGTTTTTACACTAGGGTGGACCCTAAAAATGTGTTGCCAATTTTATACTCTTTGTGTATGTGCTGGCAGTATGAGAAGTCGCTGATTTTGAATCTGATGTTATAATTTAAAAATGTTTATCTTGCCACTAGGGTGGACCCTTACATATATATATGTTTTATTGTTTTATACTCTTTGTAGATGCGCTGATTTCGAATCTTATGTTAGAATTTAAAAATAGGTTTTACACTAGGGTGGGCCCTAAAAATGTGTTTTCAATTTTATACTCTTTGTGTTTGTGCTGGCAGTATTAGTGGTCGCTAATTTTGAATCTGATGTTATAATTTTAAAAAAGTTTTTCTTGCCACTAGGGTGGACCCTTACATACATGTTTTATTGTTTTATACTCTTTGTAGATGCGCTGATCGCTGATTTCGAATCTTATGTTAGAATTTAAAAATCGTTTTTACACTAGGGTGGACCCTAAAAATGTGTTTTCAATTTTATACTCTTTGTGTATGTGCTGGCAGTATGAGAAGTAACTGATTTTGAATCTGATGTTAGAATTTAAAAAATTTTTTCTTGCCACTAGGGTGGACACTAAATATGTATTTTATTGTTTTATACTCTTTGTAGATGCGCTGATCGCTGATTTCGAATCTTATGTTAGAATTTAAAAATAGTTTTTACACTAGGGTAGACCCTAAAAATGTGTTGTCAATTTTATACTCTTTGTGTATGTGCTGGCAGTATGAGAAGTCGCTGATTTTGAATCTGATGTTATAATTTAAAAAATGTTTATCTTGCCACTAGGGTGGACCCTAACATACATGTTTTATTATTTTATACTCTTTGTAGATGCGTTGATTGCTGATTTCGAATCTTATGTTAGAATTTAAAAATAGTTTTTACACTAGGGTGGGCCTTAAAAATGTGTTTTCAATTTTATGTGTTTGTGTTTGTGCTGGCAGTATTAGTGGTCGCTAATTTTGAATCTGATGTTATAATTTAAAAAAAAGTTTTTCTTGCCACTAGGGTGGACCCTTACATACATGTTTTATTATTTTATACTCTTTGTAGATGCGCTGATCGCTGATTTCGAATCTTATGTTAGAATTTAAAAATAGTTTTTACACTAGGGTGGACCCTAAAAATGTGTTTTCAATTTTATACTCTTTGTGTATGTGCTGGCAGTATTAGGGGTCGCTAATTTTGAATCTGATGTTATAATTTAAAAAAGTTTTTCTTGCCACTAGGGTGGACCCAAAATATGTGCTTTTTGTTTTATACTGTTTATAGATGCGCTGATCGCTGATTTCGAATCTTATGTTAGAATTTAAAAAGTTTTTACACTAGGGTGGACCGTAAAATATGATATATTTTCTGTTTTATACTTTTTGTATATGTGCAGGCAGTATTAAGGGGTAGCTAATTTCGAATCTTACGCTAGAATTTAAAACCTTTTTACACTAGGGTGGACCCTAAACATTCGCTTTTTGTTTTATACTCTTTGTATATGTGCGGGCAGTATAAAGGGGTCGCTGATTTCGAACCTGATGTTCAAATTTCAAAAAGATTTTTGACACTAGGGTGGACCATAAAAATGTGTTTAAGGCTTTATACTGTTTGTAGGTACGCTGGTCGCTGATTGCGAATCTGATGTTAGAATTTAAAAAAGGTTTTTTGATACCAGGGTGAACTCTGAAATTTTATTTTTTGCTTTATACTCTTTGTGTATGTGCTGGCAGTATAAAAGGTCACTGATTTCAAATCTTACGTAAGAATTAAAAAACCTTTTTAACACTAGGGTGGACCCTAAAAATGTGTTTTTGTTTTTTACTCTTTGTACTGTGCTAGCAGCGTAAGGGGTCGCTGATTTTGAAACTGATATTAAAATTTCATAAAGTTCTTTTGACACTAGGGTGGACCCTGAAAATGTGTATTTTGGTTTTGTACACTTTGTAGATGCGCTGATCGCTGATTTCGAATCTAACGTTAGAGTTTAAAAAACTTTTTTACACTTGGGTGAACCCTAAAAATAGGTTTTCTGTTTTATACTCTTAAGTAAGTCCAGTTTTCAATCCAACTATTCAATCAATTCAAACTCTATACGAGGAACATGATGAATGTTCAATGCCTTGTTGCGTCATGAAATAGTCATTGTAGCCAACGATATCTGTCTTCTTTTATCTCTCATAAGAATTTTACATATTAATTTTCAAGAAATAAATTTTTTTTCTAATATTAAAAAAATAATAAAAAAAAATTTACAGATTTTATATCGAATTACATTCAAAGTGGAAGAAAAAGCGTAAGGAACTTCGTTCCTGAAGGCGGTCCCCGACCAAACAACTTTTTTTATGAAATTCGTTGTTTGTGCCGTGAGGTGCTTAACTTGTGCTGCAATAAGTAATAGAGAAAAAGGAAAATTTGGTATCTCTGCGAATTTGGTCGTAAGCTACTAAGGCTTGAGACAAGGTATGCTCAGAATATGCTTTTATTATGCAACAAGTACATATATTTTCTTGCTGTAGAAAATTTTGTTAAATAGTACTTAGCATTGCCACAACTACTTCTTTATTATTCAAGTAAAAAAACTACACACTTCTATAAAGATTTTACCTTAATTTATAACAAAGTTCGTTTTAGCGCTTTTATCTGACATACTTTTGTTTATTAATTCAATATAAGGACCTTTAGATTTAATGAAATTTCTGGCATTCATAAAAATTTTGATGCAAACAAGAGCTTCTTGTATCGGATAAATAATTTTTATAAGAAAACCAGGTTTAAGAATTCATAAATATCATTTCTCAAACTAGCACAGTCCAGTTTAGCCATTTTTAAACTTCAACTATTATCATGAACAACATAAAGACGTCATGCTTTATGCATAAGTAAGAGCATACAGATTCAAAAAATAATACCCACCAAACTTTGCGCGCCAATAAGACACGGCTGTCTCCAGCGCAGCGCGTCGCTCCGAGATCCAACGATTAACACCAGCGCGATTTTCATTTGTGGGACTGCTACGTTCTTCTGTGTTGACTAAAATATATGATTTTTTTTTAAAATTTAGTTACCCTTTCTAAAACACAAACACAACTCACTCTTAATGTCCTCCAGCGGCCACCAGCCCATCCACAGCCACAGCATATCGCCATCGTCCAGCATGAAGATGGTAGGCTGACGTGCCGTATAGAGCTGAGCTTGCGTAAAGGGATACGCACTGTGTAGCTCCTTGCAGCGCAACGCATGCTGTAACTCAGTGGCACTAAAGACACCCTGAGTGCTGGAGAAGTTAAATAGGCGTGGCGTGTAGTCAAAAGACTTGGCGTAGTCACATTGCAATAAGCTGCCATAAGCAGCAGCATTCAAGTGACCTCCCAACGCTTCCTTAAATTGTGCTGACTCGTTGCCTTCTTCCAGCGTTTCTGTCTCCACTTCCGCCATGTCGCTATATTTCACAAAAATATCCGAACTATTTTGATTTCTTAATGCCTCCGCCGCATGCTCTGCCTGCTGACGCATATGTGCAGCTGACTTACAACCATGCCAAATGCAAATGCGCCCCTGTGAGCCATGCACCGCCAACATTGAGGCCCGCGAACGCAGCTGCTCGGCGGCACAGTCAACCTCCTTGAGTAGCGTTTCATCGGCCAAGTTGCCGATGACCTGATACAAACGCCACGTGCTGCGACGCAGTAAGCACTCCTCCTTGTGCCCTCTGTGCTGATAGATTAACTTGAAGAGCCTTATAAAGGCCGTCGACTCATCGCCCTGAGCAACACGCACCTGCGCACCCTTCTCCTTGTCCAGCTCTACTGTAAGCAAGGCTGCGGCGCCTTTTTCATTGGCACTTGCATCAGTACCCTGCCAGCAGAAGTAGACACAACGATCGCGTCCAACAGTGCTGCGATTGGAGATCCTGCCGCTCAACTCGCGTACTGTCACCGAGATCTGATAGATCCATCGCACGATATAGCTTTCGGCGGAGTAAAAGTGCGCATAGCTCTCTGTTTGGGCGTCCTCAAAGTTGAACTCGTGTATCTGCCACTTGGTAATGGACTTGGTGATGATATCAAAGTGACGCATGGTGTCGTTATCGTAGTAAAAGTTGCCACGCCCCAGATTGGCATGCTCTAGCACCAGATTGGGCTCGGCATAAGGCTCACCTTTGTGCAGCTGAGCACCATCTAAGGCCTTAACGGCATGCACACCATTTGCCAGATAATCTTTCTCCAAATCTTCACGCTCCAGCTCAGGCCAATCGGCAAACTTCTCCTTAAATAAAGTAGTTTCCATATTTTGTGAAATCTTGCCCAGAACGCACCAAGAACCGCGTCGTTCGGTGTTCTTGAGGAAGAAGTATGACTCGCGTATGCCTGCTACGTTTGCATAGTTCAGCGGATTTACGTAGCATTCCGAATAGTCGGCGTTGCCAGCATCAAAGTGCTCCTGCGCCAATTTTATGGCCGCACGTTTGGCATCTGCGGTAGCATTTTTGCCATTCCACACATACAGCTCGCTGCCAAAGTCAAAGATCAGCACTTTGCGTGAGTCCAACATCTCGACCTTGGGCAAGCAGCCCCAATACTTGCTAAGCGGCAATAAAGCATCATCCTGAAACTCGTAGATCTTGTTTGTTTCTATCAGAGATACTTCGAAGGTATCATCCTCTTCGGGATGTCCACAGTCGGGTATCTGATAATGTTCCGGCTTGTCAAGTAGCGTCCAGAATTGCTGCCAGTGCTGCTCGTTTAAGTAGCGACCATCGGTGAGTATTACTTCTGCATTGGCGCTGCATCCGAGGTCTTTATTCTCAATAATGCTGGCGCAAATTTTTTTGCTGCGCGCCATTTCGATGACATTGGCGAAGGAGCCAACGTAACGGTACAGCTGACTACCAGCGACTAGTATAAAAACATCGCCACGATTCAGCGACTTATAGCTGGGTTCCACGAGGCGTGTCTGAACATGGGTGCGTCCCTTTATGTGTAGTAACATGAGCGGTTTGTAGGGCAGCCACATTTGGGTTAGTGGCAGAGCAGCTGATTTTAAGCTGATCGATTTGAAGTCCTCCAAGGAGGCTAGACCGGCAATAGCCTCAGCGGCAAGGTTTCGTCGTTGACCATCTGCGAATCGAAGGCGAAAAGAGGGTGAGAAAACTTCTGCGAAAATGCTTATTAACTGAACTTACACGACTCCATTTTAATGCGACGCAGTTCACGTTCGGCAATACCGCTCTTAACCTCGGTATACTCGGCACAGATATCGCTTCGTGCAGCTAAGCTCTTGAGTGGATTGCGTGCGGCGCGTCTTCCTTTGGGACCCTGCACAGTGCGTTTCGTTACCAGTCTAGAGGGTGAGATAAGAAAAAGATGTTGAGAAATTTACGAATTTTTTTTTTAAATTAATTTTGATGCATGAAAATTGTTATTGTTTTGATGCCAAAATAATAAGAAATTCTTTCAAACGATATTCGAAATGGAGAGTTTTTAGGAAAACCACAGAGATAGATATAACAGAGGTCCCAGTTCAACTTCGAATGCTCTTCGAACGCAAGTTTCATTGTACAAGCGTCCGGACATGGTAGAATAATTCAGGTAGTCTCATGACTAGTCGTGATCTCTTTGACAATACTACCAGAATTGTCAAAATCAGTATTTTTTTAAAGAAAACAAAGATAATAGAGAAAAATTAAATTACTCCATTTGGATATTTTTGTGGTGTGTTTAAAAAGTGTGTTTAAAGCGGCGGTCAACGCAGAAGAGGACGACCGCATCTTCGTTGGAAAGACCAAGTAGAGGAAAACCTGACGAAGCTTGGAATTTCCAACTGGCGCCAGCAAGCGAAAGACAGAAATGGCTGGCGCAAATTCTTAGATGAGGCCAAGACCGACATACGGTTGTAGCGCCAACTAAGAAGAAGAAGTTTAAAAAGTTGAATAAAATTGAGCTACTTATTTTTTTTTAATTAAAATGAAGTGCGTGTTGTGCCAAAAACATTTGGGCAAGGAAAATGGGCCGAGTTTTCGTGTCCCAGCTGACGAGCCTAGAAGACAACGATGGAACATAGCATGCGTCAAAAATTTAAAAAAGATGCTAGTGTTTGCTATAGACACTTCCCCGAAAATGAATTCTTGGAACCTCATATAAATTACTTCAACAGCTGCACAAAATCCTATTTTACTTGATTGATCAATAAAAAATTAAAAAAGGAAAATAGTTTCAGCCATGACAGATTCTTTTTAATTTTTCCTCTCATTGCATTCTCATCGGTTTCAGATTTCGTATGAGCTGCCAGTTGCCTTTTGACAGTTATGGTAGTTCGCTCTCAGCCGTGCGACTACCTATATTCTTCTACCATGCGTCCGGAGAATAAAAGAAAAAACACAAAGAATTATGCTTTTGCCTCAGCGTTCCTTTTGGCGTTGCCTTTACTTTTCTATAGGTGTGCATGAAACAAATCCTGAGGCAAAAGCATAATTGCTTTTGTTATTTTATTCTATTAAGCGTCCGGTTGTACAATGTAATTCGATTGAACTTCGAACTGACACCTCTGTATAATATACTCTTTATGATTTTATGAACAGCTTGATTATGACTTGTGCGCAAAGAATTTTCTCCGCGTGATTAATCCCTTTCTTCATTCTGTGGTATCACAACGGACCAATAATTTGGTCTAAGTGGGCCAGTCTAAAGACCTGTCGCCACCGTAACCTCACCTTACCCAAAGATTGTGGATTCGATTACCCCAGAAAGCAAACCTTTTCTTTAAATTTGATATAAATGTGAGTTTTAAACCACATGTGAATTATTAAAAGAGTTTCGATATTTTAATTAAAAATTCATAGATGTAAAAATAAAACAATTTTAGATTCAAGCAGGGTTCGCATTTGTTCATTCATGAACTGCTCATTTCTGATTCCATTCATTCATTTTAGAATATGAAAAAAGATCAAAGTGAGCAGCTCATTTTCGTGAAGAGCTGAGCAAATTTTTTTTGTTCATGAACTGAAGAAGAGGAATCCAGTTTGTGAACAAGAATATTTTTTACTCTTGCGAAAAAACTGTTGCTATTCATCTCTTCTTCAATTCTTCACTTGTCGTTCGTTGGCTCTTCATTTATTCATTAATTGTTCCTGAAGTGGAGAAGGCAACGGATGATACTCACTTGTTCACTGGCAATAGATGGTTTGTATCAGAGAAGGAATTCGGTGGTGGCGCGAACACTGTTAAAAATTGGTCGCTAAATCCGTATCTGTTTTAAGAATTTCAAATTTATATATTGTAATTTTTTATAATAGGGCTGCCACCTTATAACATTTATTTTTAATAGTTTTAAACATAATTTAACAGTTTGGGGGGGTCGCTGATTTCAAATCTGAAGTCAGAATTTTAAAATTCCATATGGTTAATAGGGTTGCCCCCTAATTTTTTTATTTTAACTAATTCGATGCTGACACGAACACTAGGTAAAAATGGGTCGCTGAATTCGAGTCCGTTGTCTGACTTTCAAAATTATGAATTTTTTGTAATAGGGTTGCCACCTTATAATTTGCATTTTTAATAATTTTATACATCATTTAACAGTAGCTGCGTTTCATTCGCTTCAAAATAATCCAGATTATTTTTTTACATGCAAAGCAAAAACAAAAATAATAATCCTATAACAAATAGGATTATTTTTGCTATCCATATAAAATTGTGATATAGCCTTTAAAAAATTTGAAACACTGGTGCCGCTCCTGTATATTTTTTTATGAGCTGTCATTTAATTTTTTGAATTATTTGTTTGTTTGATACAATGACTATTAGGTAGCCATGGCAGCTACCTATTTTCTCCAAGCTGCGACCATCGAATGTTAAAAAAAGAAAACAAAACTAACCGCGTGTGTCACACATATTGGACGCATTCAGCGGAGCCAACAATTGCACTTAAATTATTTATGTATTTGCATAATATTAATAATTAAATTAAATAATTTACAACTTTTCTGACGTTTAGAGTAAAACACATTCAGAGAAAAACATCGTTCACTAAGGTATCGCTACCATAACAGTTCACAACAGTTTTGAACGACACACGTTTTCATGACACCTAATAGGTATTGTATCATGATTGCTTGTTTGAATTTAATTTTGACTGCAACGGTAATGCCCTTTACGAGTCGTTTTTCTTGCCGTTCCTTTGAGAAAATTTGTTATCGCGATTATATTAAGGCGAAAGGAACGCAGCTAGTGTTAGGGAGTCGCTGATTTCGAATATGAAGTCAGAATTTTCAAAATCAAGATGGTGGATAGGGTTGCCACCTTATTTTTTTTATTTTTATGAATTCGGGGATGGCGCGAACTTAAGGGTAAAAATGGGTCGTTAAATCCGAATCAGAATTCAAATCAGTGTCAGAATTTCAAAATTATAAAATTTTAAAGTAATAGGGTTGCCGCCTCATGTGTATTTTTAAGTGTTTTAAACAGCATTTATCAGTGTTGGGGGTTCCCCCATGATAGAATTGTTTAATGATGTTAAAAACTTTTAAAAATACATATTATTAGGTGGCAACCCTATTATTTCAAAACTTTATAATTTTGAAATTCTGACAACGGATTCGGATTCAGCGAACCATTTTTACCGTTTAGTTACCGCCAGCCCCGAATTCGAAAAAATAAAAAATTAAGGTAGCATCCCTATCCACCATCTTGAATTTTAATATTCAGACTTCATATTCGAAATCAACGACTCCCTAACACTGTTAAATGATGTTTAAAATTCTTAAAAATACATATTATTAGGTGGCAGCCCTATTACAAAAACTTCATAATTTGAAATTCTGACAACGGACTCAGATTCAGCGACCCATTTTTACCTTGTGTTCGTGCCAGCATCGAATTCGTTAAAATAAAAAAAGTAGGGGCAACCCTATTAATCATATGGAATTTTTATATTCAGACTCCAGATTTGAAATCAGCGATCCCCCAAACTGTTAAATTATGTTTAAAACTATTAAAAATAAATATTATTAGATGACAACCATATTATAAAAAAAAACATCATTTTGATATTCTTAAAACAGATGCGGATTTAGCGACCCATTTTTACCTAGTGTTTGCGCCAGCATCGAATTTCTTCTCTGATACAAGACATCTATTGCCAATGAATAACAATAGAGTTCAGCTACTACAGCTTTTTCGCACTTTCTCCGCATTAGATCATCTTAAGAACCAGCCCAAATATCATTAAAACATCTCAATAAGGCCATTCACAGTTCGAATACGCTGGTCTGCCATTTGTTGGATCTGTTATTTGTTCGCCAATTTACGAAAACGTATTTTGCTTCGTTGTTGTTTTGCATACAAATGCAAATACGCAGGCACGCGTAAATAAAAGCAGCCCTTGGACGTGCTCTTTGTACCTCGTATTTTTATGCTCTGTCTACAGCCGCATAATCACATACATCACAAGGTTGAACAATCTTTTTATACGACAGTCACATGGCGAGGTGCTCACAGTTTGAACAATAACAAATGCTATAAATATGATTTGTTAAAAGTACGCTCAAACCGTGAATAGCCTTAATGATACTGATAAGAGTGGTCCAAAACAATCCAAAGTGAGAAAAATTTACCCACCATAATATGGGTTGGGCTCAAGGACAACACAAGACATAACAACTAACCATGCGTTTACATAGATCTAATCATACATTAGTTTTCAATCTACTTTTGAGTTGACCTTTCGATAAGTTAACATCAAAAAAGCTACAGTTGTTAACAAAGGTACTCATGCGATGTAAAGGAGCAGTAGCCATATAATTTGTTCTACTAAAAGGTAAGTAAATTAAATTGTTAGCATTTCTACTGCTTCTACGGTTAGTGTTAAAATTTATAAGAGTTAGGAGTTCTGGTGAATCGAATACACCAGTTATGAGTTGGTGTAAATAGACGATATCTGCAGACTTCCTTCTCTCGTTCAAAGATTGCATTTTTAATAGTTTTAAACGATCCTCATAAGGAGGAAGGTTTAAAGTGTCAGTTGCACTTAAGCCCCTTAGAGCAAACCGAACAAAACGTTTTTGGATTCTCTCTATACGTTCAACATGTACATTGTAACTTGGGGACCAAACTTGACTTGCATACTCTAAGTGAGGTCGCACAATTGCATAATACAGTGTTGTAGTTGTGATCATACTATTATGATGAATACTATTATGATAATGAACAAGTGATTATCATCCGTTGCCTTCACCACTTCATGAACAATTAATGAATAAATGAAGAGCCAACGAACGACAAGTGAAGAATTGAAGAAGAGATGAATAGCAACAGTTTTTTCGCAAGAGTAAAAAATATTCTTATTCACAAACTGGTTTCCTCTTTTTCAGTTCATGAACAAAAAAATCTGCTCAGCTGTTCACGAAAATGAATATGAACACGTTTTTATTTTGAACAAAAAATTCCCTCATGAAGCTTCATGAGTGAGCAAATACGAACCCTGGATTCAAGGTTGCATATGCTTATAATTAGACAGCGGAATTATATGCAAAATTTATTTTAAGTCTGATTAAAGTCAAGTTTTGGATTTGTATTGATTTTGACTTTATTAATGCATTTATTTCTCCATATCTATGATATGCAAATTTTATGCAAAAAATATGCAAAAGCATATGCAAGAAATATGCTGCATACTTTTTGCTTATGCAGTAATAAAAATGGTTGAAATTCATAATATTTCCAAATTAATTTAAATTTCTATATACTTTATAAAAAAAGTGTTAAAAATGTAAAAATTATTTTATTACCTTCAACAGATAATTATGTTAAATAGAAATCGCCAGTGGTCAAAATTCGATCTTTTCACTGTGACATTCGACCTACACTGTGATATGAAATCGCTTTCGTTCTCAGATGAGCGTCACGGAAAAACAAGTCTTAGGGCCAGTTTTTCAGTACGAGTTTAAAGTCTAGTCAACTTAAACCGAGCTTAACTTACCAAAATTGGACGTTTAAACTCGGTTATGGCAAAAAAAGCACTATTTTAGTCAGTTTAACTTCAACGAATGCTAAAATATCTAGTTAAACCGAGTTTAAACGTCCAATTTTGATGAGTTAAACTAGGTTTAATTTGACTTATGTTTAAACTCGAAATGAAAAACTGGCTCTTAGGGTCAATTTTTCAGTGCGAGTTTAATCTCTAGTAAAATTAAAGCGAGCTTAACTCACCAAAATTGGACGTTTTAACTCGGATTAGGCAAAATAGAAACTAAATATGATAATTTAAGTCAATTTAACTGCAACGAATGCTAAAATATCTAGTAAACGTCCAATTTTGGTAAGTAAAACTTGGCTTAATTTGACTGGAGCTTAAACTTGCACTGAAAAATTTGCCCTTAGTGTACTGAGATACTGACATGCAATTTTAAAAATTAGTTTATCTGGTTAGCTTCTATAAAAATAAGACTGCAGCGGCTTAGGCTAGACCGAAGCTCAAACTTCTTTTTGGGAGTAAGCCCACAGAGAGAATAAGCGTTGTTCAAAACAATCAACTCACCGTTCGGTGGCTTTGATATTGTCAAAGTCGGCTATCTCAACGCTGTCCTCAACCACCGTTGAGTTGTACTCTCCCGGAGATTTCTTTGATGCAAAGAATTTCTCAAAGGTTTCTTCATCGTCGAGACGGGGCACCAGTACACGTGCACCTGCAGTGCTACTGGCTGCTGCAGCGGCAACACTTTTATTATTAGCCTTATTTTTGTTCTCCTTTTCGCTACCGCGACCATCTGAATCGGAATCAGAATTATTGCTGCTACATGAAGCATCGCTATTTGGAGCCTCTGCATTGACGCTCAAGCTCCGTTGCAAGCCGGCGCTGTGCTTATTATGTCCATTTGTAACTTTGCTCTGTTGAAGTGCGGAAGTGACTGCCATTGAGGGACTTTTGGCCAAGCCTAGTTGTGGCTGATTGGCACTGCGTATGATTTCGAGTGGGCATTTTTTGGGAGATGCATTGGCAGCACGTTCGAATTGCAGCTCCAATGATGCTTGGGGTTTCTTTTGTAGTCGTCCAGCGACTGTGAATTTCGTGGCATCAGATTGTTCTGCGAAAAGCAGAAGGAAAATAAAGTCATTTATTAAGAAGAGTGCAAGCTTGAAAGCTTTTAACCAAAACTTACCAATGCGACTTTTCCAGCCTTCCGATGAGGTTTTTAATTTGCCCAAGCGTTCGGAAACCTTGCCACCCTCCAGACTAGTGGGTATAAGCGGTGACTGTGGCAATGGCTTATCCGACAGCGAGTGAGCCAGTGAGAGTGATTCCTATGGGTAGAGAAAAGATAAGAGTAAAAACAAGGTTAGCTAAATTAATTTATTTTATGTAAACAAAAAATTAAATAAAATACAACGCAAAAACTTTCATAAAATCTGAATCATCATCGCGCATTATATTTGATTGCATTCAAGTGCTTCATAAATATATTGAGCTGTTGACAAACAAAGCCTCTTTACCTATATAGAGATAAACATGTGTTCCAGAACTTCTAAAGTAGGAAAAAAAGCAAAGTAACAACGTTAAGTCTCTCGTTGTGGGTTGACTTAACCCAATAGTGTCACGTAGCCGGTTCAGTGCTGAGACAAGAATATTGTTTGGAAAAACAAACAAAACAAATTTACATTTAAATTCATAACGTTCAATCATAACAGCTCAATCATTCCAAATAGGGCACCAAGATACGAGTATTAACGTTGACAACTATTATCGGCATGACTTTAACAATAACGCATTAGACTTAATATGGCAACGCCAACTTAGGGTTAAAATGGAAAGTTGTAAAAAATTAACCAAAAAATTTAATTTCATAAAACATAAATAATAACATAAAAATATGCGGAAAATTTGCACAAACGTGAGTTTTTACCTCTGGCAACATAAATAAACTTTAAATACTTAAGTTTAAAGCCTGTATGCTATACTTTAAACTTTAATAACACAGGTCTGCAAATTTCAACTCTTATTTTCCCCTTTTGAATTTGAATGCTGATCTTAGAGTATTTTGGTGCTAAGATTACGAATATGCACTTGAATTTTTCCTATCACCCACAGTTTTTTTGAAAAATCGCTTTATGTGAATTCAAAAAGAAAAGCGACTTTACTGAGTTATTTTTTTATTTCAATTAAGAAACAATTTCATATATTTTAAACATTAAATATACTTTTGAGGGACAGTAATAAATAAATTAAAAATATTAAATACTTTTGTGGTATCTTGCTTTTTTTCACTGAAGCTCCGATTGTGAGATTTTCGCTTGAAATTATGAGTTGGATCATCTCGGTTTAACAGCCAACAATAGTCTGCCATCATTTTTGTATTCCACCTTCCGTGATAACGACGTTCCATTTCTTTCAAATCCTGGTGAAATCTTTCGCCTTGCTCTTCACTTACAGCTCCCAAGTTATCAGGAAAGTAGTCCAAATGCGAATTAAGGAAATGAAGTTTAATACTCATCAAGCATCCCATTTTACCGACATTTTCAATAATTTTCTGCACAATTTCCTCATAATTAGTACTTTTGTGGTTTCCTAGAATAATTCTCACTACTTCCTTAAAAGATTTCCAGGCTTCTAACTCAACTTCACTCAATTTTTCATCGAAAGTTGTATCTTTCATCAATTTTCTTATGTCCGGACCAACGAAAATACCATCTTTGAGTTTAGCTTTAGACAGAGATGGAAAAATTTGGTGTAGATACTTAAAACCGTCTTCTTCTTCTTTGTTCAGTCCCTTCAGAAATTGTTTCATCATCCCCAATTTTATAAGTAAAGGGGGTAGCAAAACTTTTTCTCGGGGAAGTAAATTGTCTCTCACAACAATTTTTTTTGTTCCAGGGACCAGTTTTCGATGTTAAACATTTTCACTAAGCCTGGAATATCACCACAATACACTAGATCACGATCTTCAGCAAAATGTGGTACAAAGTCGCTTTCTCTGTTGCAGTTCCAAAAAAATGAATTGGTAGGAGCAAGCATATTGTTATCAGATAATCTTGATCCGAGAGCTCAGCTGCATCTTTTGGTAGATTTAGATCTCTCGTCAATTCGTTCAGTTCTGCTTGTGAAAATAATTCAGTTCCACTTGTACTTGGTTCAAATTCAGCATCAAGTTCAGATACCTCTTCGACATCACTGTCACTGTCCTCAGTTTGCAATGATTTTAAGTATGGCGCAGATGGCGGTGCAACGTTCTGGTCACGATGCTCAGCGGGTGTTACTGATTGCAATGTTGGATATACCAAGCCCTTTTTCGTTTTTGAATCGTAGCCTGTAGTCTTGCAGCAGCAAAAATAACAGTCTGCAGTGTGATTCTGAGGTTCTTTCCATAACACAGGCGATAGGAAATTAAAAGTATTGTTCTTCCCTTTTGACCACTTTCGAAGTTCACGAACGCTCTTCGTACAAATTTTATGTGGGACCCACTGTTTATCTTGATTGACAATTGTTACGCCGAAATACATATTGTAAGTGTTACTTATAAATTCGGTAATATTATGCTGCTGTTTTCTTAGCATAAACTGCCCACAAATGTAGCGGAAATTGTCCGCGACACTTTCGCGACGACATTTTTCAAGTAAACGCTAGCGATTTAAGTTAATTTCTATTAAAAAAAACATAAAGGCCCTTATTATGAGTTACTTTCGACGTTCGATCTTCGCTGGTTATCGAACAACGAGTATCGAAAGTTAAGTTTTTATTATAAGCAGTGCAACCCTATCGAAATGTTCGTTGCCCATCGAAATTTCAGTCGAATAGGATTTTGCTTTCGATGCGATGCGTGCTTAGCAATAATTGTTAAAAATTTAAGTATTTTGTGATTGTGTTTTCCTTTTTAAAGACAAAAACTAATATTGAACTGTTTTTGTAATTTTTATGCAGGTCTAAGGTGGTGAGCAACAAATCACAGCTAGAAAAACTGGTCTTATTGAGGCAAACTTTGACTGCAAAGGATATTTGTTCCAAAGTTCAGGCGACAAAGACATGGGAAGAACTCACGCTGGAATTAAATTGCTTAGGACCACCAGTTAGAACAGCAAAGTGGCTTAAGATAAGCTAAAGAAAGCGTTGCTCAACCCTTTTCTACTTCTAGCCAGTTCCGTCAAGCTTTCATCCTCTTCTGACGAAGCGTCGAATCTTATGGAAATTATTTTCGTCATATTTATAACTTTTTTGTCTTATTTTTTGCAATCAACTTTCAAACCAATCGTATTTAGTTGAAATAAAACAACAATCACCTGATAGAAATATACTACCGTGAACAAACAATATGAACGAAATTCACAATAGCGCTACTCTTTGTCGAAAGCACGTTATAATACCAAATGCAAATTCGTTCGATCAGGCCTTTCGACTGCAGTCGAAGATCGAACGCAGCTCATAATAAGGGGCATAATTTAAATAAAATATGAATTAATAAGTAGGAAGGCCTAGATAATTTTTGCAAAAAAAAAAACGATGTTAAAATAATTTAAAACCTGATGTGATGGGATTTTTTAAACATTTTTCTCGTAATCAGCGCCCCATATATCAAAATATCAAAACTGAAAGGGGAAAACCATTGCAGACCTGTGTAATTTTGTGTCCATACAATTTGCAACTAGCGATGATTTGTTAAATCAACGAAATTTTAATACTTATACTTCTGACGAATATCGAATAGTACGTGTATCGAATTGAAAATATAGAATCAGAAGGTTCGAATAAAAATTGAGAATACGTTTAAATCTGTTTTTGTGCGGGATGTAGGTACTGAAACAATTTTTTTAAGCACTGCATACATTAGATAAAAAAAGGTGTACAAAAAGTTACAAATGAGTTTGTCTTTTGATATGCTATTTCTAGAGCAATTGATTCACAACGTTATTTTTGCTACTATATATTAGACCTCTGCATGGGTAGTCTTAAACCGAGTTTCAAGACATTCGTTTGGAAGCGAGTGATTAATATGCTACATTCGTTGCGAATAAGTCAAACATAACCGTTCGAATCGAACGAATGAATGAAAATATGAATGCAGCTTAAATACATGGCTCAAATTTTATGTGCACAAGAACATAACATTCGGTGCATAAATTGAGAATGTTAAGATTTTAAAAGTCTGATGTCAGAATTTAAAAAACTTTTTTACACTAGGGTGCACCACAAAAATTGGAGCTTAAAATTTTTATTTTTGTGATTTCGAAACTGGGGTAAACTTTAGGTAAAAATGGGTCGTTGATGCCAAATCCATTGTCAAAATTAATAAATTCCAACATTTATTTGACAATAGGGTTGCCAACTTTAGGTCTGTTCCCGTGCTCTAAAGTTTTAGTCCAATTTACCAGTTTTGCAGGTTTTAGTTCGAAAAGCATTTCCATACTTGAAAAAATGGTAAAAGAGAGTGCAATCGAGAGAGTAAAAAATTTCCCCTCACCGTCAAAAGTTGCAAGTTTTAGTCCGAGGAATTTCTTCTGGTAAAAATGGTAAAAGTGTCAAAGTGCTTAAAATCGGCTGTTTCCAAGCTAGCAAAGAAATTGCTAAACATAAAAAGTTCCTTGAAATAAATAAAAACTATTGGAAAATGTAAAAAACTAAATGTAAATGTTTATTTGAGAATTAATTTCAATACTGTAATACATATGAATGTGACAATTTTTCTTCATTTGGGCAAACGATTTTTTTTTGACAGTTTACACAATTTTAGTCCGAAAAACGGTTCCGTACTTTTTAGTGTTTTTATCTATGTATTTTTGGGAGATTTTTTCTAACTCTCACACTTTTGACAGTTTAACCATTCTTAGTTCAAAAAGTACGGGAACATACCTTTTATTTTTGCCATTTTGAAGCTGAGGAAAACACTACACTGAGAAAAAAAACATACTTTAAAATTAAACAAAAAACTTTAAAATAGAAATTTAACTCATTTGCGTTTTTTCAAAACAAAATTTAAAACAAGCGTGTTGAATTTTCAACTATAAAATTATTTCTGTTTTTTGTATAATTTTTTCTTATTTCCTTCCAATAACAAAAAATACGTCGCTATCAGAGATTGAATTAAAAAATGATGTGCAGTAGAATCATTGAAAATTATTGCCGGACAACTGAGACCCCGATTTTAAATTTGATCGATTGAAAATATTTTTTAATTAGTCTTACAAATATTGAACATAAGATGAAATAAGAAATATATAATTAATTATTTTGACTTTGAAATATTTCAAGCCGCAATAAAACGCAACCTTCATCAAATGCAGTCAAAAAAAAGTTGTTATTCGGGGGGTCCCAGGGGTCGCTTATCACGAATCTGACTTCAAAAACTCGAAAAATTCAATTCAATTCAATTCATTCAATTTGAAATGCAATTCAATTCAATTTAATTACACTATGACACAAAATGAGGGTCATTGTCTCGGAGGTGAACCAAACCAATCTCAAACGATAGTATTTAATATCAATAACAAAAGCCAAAGTTACTTTTTGCTCCACTACGTCACAAATATTTTTTTCAGTGGCTTTAAATTTGACTTTTTTGCTTTAAACAATAAAAAGTGGAATTAAACAATATGAAAAATTATATGTTAAACTTAATTCAGGGTGGTTCTTGTCTTCGGACGCCTAAATTAAAATTTTCCGGGGAATATTTTTTCGGAACACTTTAACCCCCTAGCTCCTTCCAGTATGGGTCAATTTGACCCTTTTTTTGGAAAAGACCCTATAAGTCAACTTTGGAGTTAGGTCAAAGGTTAAAACCTTCCAAAAAATATTCTCCAGAAAATTTCACTAGTTAAAGACTTAATGCGTTCAAAAACTCGGCGTGAATATGTCGTTAAAAATAAATTTTTTGCACTTACATCAGGACTATTTTGAAAAGCAACTCGGTACGGAATCGGATGAGCAAGGGGAACGATTTCATCAGGTATCCTTGCCATTTGAAATGCGGTAATTCTAAATTAAACTTTCCTTACAATCAACACTTTTGTACCAAATGGAATTATTTCCATTTTCACAGATACTGAGGAAAGAAAACACCAGATGCAGTTCTGGCTGAAATTTGTTGGAGGTGCAAAACAACATACGAAGAAATTAACAAAAGCGGAACTGAAGACGAATTTCAAGAAATAGGTATAAACTTCTCTAAAGTATATGATATTTCATGCCATAACAGTGATAATGATATGGATACTGTTTAAAAAAATATTAAAATTACCTAACATGAAAATAAATGAATTATCTTTTTGGTTCGTATTTTATGTGTAACCTTTAACTCGTAAAGGTTGCTTGTCTTAGGTGACTCCTAGTGAAATTTTCTGGAGAATATATTTTTTGGTAAGTTTTAACCTTTGACCTCCCTCCAAAGTTGACTTATAGGGTCAAATTGACCCATACTGGAAGGAGCTAGGGGGTTAAAGTGTTCCGAAAAAATATTCCCCGGAAAATTTTAATTTTGGCTTCCGAAAACAAGAACCACCCTTTGTTAAGTTAAACAAATAATTTTTTTTTTGATTTCATTTTGACCAAAAAAAATTTAATTTAAAACCACTGTAAAAAATTTGTGACGTAGTAGAGCAAAAAGCAACTTGGGCTTTTGTTATTGATGTCAAATACTATAGTTTGAGATTGGTTTGGTTCACCCCCGAAAATATGTATTGCACTGTGTTATTCAAAATAATTCAAAAAGTTTTTTCTAAATAAAAAAAAAAAAACTTTATTTAAGACGTTCATAACAAAAAAAAAAAAAAAACATGGCTAACTAAATTTGTGTTTTTTTAGCATTTTAATTTGGTGTGGTCCCTGGGACCAAACAAATAATTGTCAAAAATTTGTGCAAGTACATATTTTTACTATAAAAAATTCAGTAGTTAAGTATTCAGTAATAGTATTAAAAAGTTCAATAGGTCACTTTTTCAATAAAAAGCAATCTTTTATTTGTGTTTTTATTATTGATTTTTAATTCGTCCAATATTTCGAACTCTGCCGGAGTTCATCATCAGGGACAATATTAAACATTAAACAAAAAGTCTAATATTTGTTAAACTTTAAAGTTAATGCAGGTGTTAAACTTTATGTTTAATGTTTAAAGTTGTCTCTGATGATGATTTTATAAAAATAAATTTGAGTAAATAAATAGAATTTAGGAATCTTAGAAAATATAACATCTGATGTATGTTTTAGTGATTTTAATATATGATATATGATATTATCAATATATATATATATGATACAGATATGATATATATATATATGATACCATTTTTATATATATAGATTATCAAATGAAAAATTTAAGAAATTGACAGATTTCGATGAAAAAAAATAACAAATTCTATAAATGCAATTTTTTAAAAACATACTAATACAAATTCAATATAACAAGGAACTGCAAGTAACTTTTCCCACTACGTCCTACAAATATATTTAAAAAAAAAAAATGAATGTTTAAAACGAAAAATTTGCATACAAAATTATTTAAATATTAATATAGGTCCTAGGGAGGTACTCCTAGGGTCTAACCGATTTCGACATTTTCAGTACACATCTATTACTCCATTTAATTACCATTCTGATGAATTTTCGTTAAGATCGGTCAATTTTTGTATGTACCTCCCATACAAAATCAAGTTAAACATTAATATAGGTCCAAAGAAAGTACACTTAGGGTCTAACCGATTTCGATTATATTCAGTATACATCTATAACTCTATTTGAATACTCTTCTGACGAATTTTTGTTAAGATCGGTCAACTTTTGTATGTTCTTCTAATACAAAGTAAAGTACAAAATTAATATAGGTTCAAAGGAGGCACCACTAGGGTCTTAGCGATTTTGAATTTTTTCAGTACACGTCTATAACTCTGTTTGGCTACCCTTCTGACGAACTTTTGTTAAGATCGACCAACCTTTGCATGCACCTCCCTTACAAAATTAAGTAAAAAATAATATAGCTCCAAGGGAGGTACACCTAGGTACTAACCGATTTCAACCATTTTTAAATTTTTTTTCAATTTGACAATAATATAATAATTGACAATAGGTCTGACACCTTTATTTTTTTTCAACTATTGTTTAAGTTTAGAAGAACAAAAAAAATTATAAATAAAATGTTAAAACAATTTTACATAATTTAGTATTAACAGAGGGATACATCACGGAGTGTCTGCAGAGGAATAGTGTATTTTAACGAGTTGATAAAAGTTTTCAATGTGACTTTACATATCGTCGCAGCGCCAACAAAAACAGTAATGTGATTTTTGTAAATTAGCATTATAGCATATTTTGTTTCCACTATCTATTACCCACATTTCTGCATTTGCAGTTTTTTATATCTCTTATGATTTAGAAGTGATCAAAAGCAGTTATTGCTCGCAGTACTAGAAATGAAAAGTTTCTTTTTTACTCTAATGAAAAGTTACTGAAATACATATAACTGTTTTTGTTGGCGCAGAGACGATATGTACCTAGCTTAGCAAAAAATACTAAAAATTAAAGTATTTTGTACGTAAAAATTGTGCAGTCAGTTTTTAAAAATTTCGTATAAAATAGTAAACATTGATTCTCCAACATCAAATTTTGAGAATGCATTAAGAATGAATGTCCCAATACGATAATATTTTCAAAGTGCCAAAAAAATAGTGGTGCTTGGCTATGAAAAATGTGATTGAAATTTTTAGTGGTCAAAAATTTAAAATTTTTTACGAAAGTGTTTGTAAAAAGGACACTACAATAAAGACCAATTCAAGATCTTTAAAATATGTCCCAAACATTTTTTCGTAGGACTAACGGTTTAGAAGATATAGTTGTTGGACTACATGTTTGAAAGACCATTTCTGATTTTATTTTTAATTTTTCACTGTGTATAACTGCAAAAAAAAAAAATAAAGAATTATAAAAAAGTATGCAAATATTTTTCGTTTTTAAAGTTCTATCGACGTGAAAAAATTGAAAAAAAATCGGAATCGTCAAAATTAGTTTTTGGACAAAAGCGTCCGATTTGACATGGAATGACCGATATACAAAGAGTATAAAACAAAAAAAAAAACAAAAACACGTTTTCAGGGGTCAAAAAATTTGTATGTTCTTACATCAGATGCGAAATAAGCGACCCCTTAATACTGCCTACATGTATACAAATAATATAAAGGTAATAAAACACATTTTTAGAGTCCACCCTAGTGTCAAAAAAAAAAACTTCTTGAATTTCTTACATCAGATTTGAATTCAGCGACCAGGGCATCTACAAGGAGTATAAAACAAAATAAAAAATATATGGTCTACGATAGTGTTACATGCAATTTTAAGCTCAGAGTATATACTAATTACACTATGCGGCAATTCAAGGGTCATGGAATCTAACGAAAAAGCGACCAACACAGATCGATGGTACTGATCTAGACCAACAAAACCCTAAAAGGGTTTTGCAAAGTTAGTTTAAAAGATATAGGCATTGAAAGTTTGCCTCTTGCAGAGTTTTTTTAAAAAATTAAGTGCTCATAAGGGCGTATCGAATTAAAAATTCTTTTTTTAATTTACCATTCTAAGAGGTCTCCAAAGTTCCATAGGGTGGTCTCCCAAAAAAAGGTTGTCTCCCTCTCCCGCAAGGACAAAGTTGTTTTTTGAGAAAAACAGTAAAAATTAACGATCTATAAATGCTTTGATTTTTGTAAGAAAAACTACATATGCCTTAAAGCAAGAGTAAATATAGACTTTTACTAACAATATCACGCCAAACAAGATTTCACTCTTTATTTTTACTCACAGTGTCCTGTGTGAAGGATATTCGAATCTTAAGGTACACTCGAAATAGCACAGAACTTTTGATTGTTATCTGATTGTGTTAATTTTAGTGGTATTCATTAAAGTGTTTGCGTTTTCCTTATATTTGGTGTATTTAAAATTTGCACAATTTTTGTCTATGCATCTACTATTTTTTGAGAAAAGCATACTTGAACGCAATTTTTCAACTTTTTGAAAAAAATTAATATAAGGCTTTATATCTCAGGCATCAGAAGTGGTACCGAAAATATTTTCCTCTTTTTGAACTCTTCAGATATCTTCTTTAAGGTTATTATTTTTTTTTAAAAACATCTTAAAAATAATTGTTAAATCAATTGAGACAGGCTCAGAATGACAGGCTCAGAAACTCAAAATTTTAGTTTAGTAAATGATGAGGTGAGTTGTTTTGACGAAATAATAAATTTCATGCTAGGCAGAAAAATTTTTTAAAAAATCGAAACACAAAAAAGAATCGTGGTCTTAACCTGGTGTTTTAAAAAATACTTTCAGACAGTGTTTCGTTCAGAAATATTTTAAGAATCAAAATTCACAAAATTATCTTCGGTACCACTTCTAATGCCAAAAATATAAAAAAACCTTATCTAGCATTCAAAATACATTTCTCGAAAACAAGAAAATGCATTTGCAAAAAATATGCAAATATTTAATTCGCCAAATTTAATATTATTTGTTGGTGTTATTTCAATAAATAACACCAACATTTAGACAGTCAGATAACAATCAAAAATTCTGTGCTATTTTGAGTGTACCTTTGGATTCGAGTATCTCTCACACAGGACAATGAGGGTAGAAATCGAGAGTTGCATCTTGTTTGGCGAGATATTCTTAGTTAAAGTCTGCATTTAATTTGGCTTTAAGACATATGCAGTTTTTCTTAAAAAAATCAAAGCATTTATAGATTGTTATTTTTTACTATTTATCTCAAAAAACAACTTTGTCCATGTGTAAGAGGAAGACATCCTTTTTTTTCTCTTTAATTTTTTTTTTTGGTAGATCTTGACCACCATGCAACTTTTGAGACCTCTTAGAATGTGAAATTCAAAAAAAATTGTAATTCGATACGCCTCAATGAGCACTTTATTTTTAAAAAATACTCTGCAAGATGCAAACTTTTAATGCCTATATTTTTTAAAAGCGAGCTAACTTTGCAAATTCCTTTTAGGGTTTTCTTACTATACACTAGTTCTATCATCCTGTGTTATCTGCTTTTCCGTTAGAAAAATGTGTTGCACAGTGTTATCAAAGCATATGTTAAAAATATCAAGTCGAAACCATTAGTTTTTAGGAATTTATAAAGGTTTTAATATTATGATGACGTCACTTTGTATGAAAGGTAGGCGGAATTTTTTAATTTTTTTTTTAACAAATTTCATATATATCGATTATAAAAGATTAAAACTTATTTGCAAAATTTTAAGCTATTGTACTAATTTTTAAGGATTAAGGAAATTTAACCGTTTCCATAAAGCCACTTTGTATGGGATAGGTGGTGTTTTGATTCGAATTTTTACAAAATTTCCTACTCAGGGTGGGGCATAAGCGTTTAAAGCTTATGTGTAATATTTGAAATTATACGATTAATTTTTGTGTATAAAAATACAACTATCTTTCATTTGATTCATCAGATTAAGTCTCAAAAAGTTAATTTTCTTGTTTATAAGTATGATAAGTTATAAGTATGTTAGTAGTTGATGTGTTCAGAAAAAAAGTATCCTTAGTAAGAAATGGCTTTTTCCTTTGAATAGTTTTACAAAAAATAATTATTATTTAGAATTTTTTGAGTATTTCTTGAATAATGGCACTTGTGAGAACATATACTGATGTGATTTGCTAGATTTGAATATTATTGTAAATTTTTTATTGTATTGGTAAGATGCTATATTGTTTGTTGTATTTTTGCTAATCATCTTAATAATCATTCTTAATGAAATTGCCTTTTGTTTTTCATTAAGATTTCAACTTTTTGCAGAAATGAAAAATTTGATGATTTGTGTAGACTTTTGTCAACCACTGTATATTTATAATAAGCTAGTTACTATACCTACTTAAGGCACTATTACAGTGTGTACAAAAATTAAAAATAAATTTTTTTTCGTTAGAATATGGTTCTTTAAGGTCTTTAGAATACGTATACTAAATTTTAGGAACAATATCAAATGGAAAAAATGTTATAACATATGCTATAATATATTCGTATGTCGAATGATATTTAAGAACCTTTAAATCTTTATAGCGTTTTTCTCGAAACAAGGTTTTTCGAATCGTCTTCTAAGATATCTGGAGTTCTACTTGATCGATTTCGATGAATCTTAATTCATTGTGATCCTTATAGACTCTGTTAAGCACTAGACCTATAAAAAGCCAAAAAACTTTTATATTTTTTTTTTGTATGGCTGAAAGTTTCGGCAAAAACGGTGTTTTTTTGTACATTTTTTTATTTGCGTAGGTTAAGTGCTCAACTACAACCCTTAACTCAAGAATGCACTTTGATTTTTTACTTTCAGACGCTTTGTAAATAATGGAGACGAGAAGTCAATTGCAACAATTTTTTTAATACGCTAATTTCAACGCCCTGTAGAACAACAACTGTAAAGACAAAAAAAATATTTTTTTATTTCCTCATGAATAATTCTTCATTATGTAAAAAATTTGAAACATTAAAATGAATACACTTGCTAAAAAAATTAATAGAAAATGTGTTTTTTTTATAACTATCCACTGTATAGTACCATAAAGACTAAACGTTAGCTAATCCTTTAATGTGAAGCTGGCTTTGTATATACAAACTCGGTATAAAATTTAATGTCATAGATCATGTTTTAACTTATTTTTCTTTTTATATATTCTATTCATGTTTAAAATTCTTGTTTAGGTTCTTTTTTTTATAATATACAAAATTGAAGCCCGGTTTGAACTGTAAACCGTTAAATAAAATTCGTCACAGCACAGCATTAAATAATAGTAATTTGTGTTTAATTCCTTGCTAGCATTACCAGTTTCACTTTTTCCATAATTAAACTTTGTTGACAGTTTTTCAACAGCAACAACAACAACAACAGCAACAAAAAAAAAATTATTGTAGCTAATTATTTTAGCTGCTTTAAAGCGTTAAAAGCACACAGTTTAAAATTAGCAAACTCTTTTTTTTATTATTTTAAACGCAACATAGACATAAACACTGAATTGCACACCAGACCGAGTGGCACACCTTTACAGCGGGGTTTCAACGAAAGAAATTAATTTTATAAATGGACAAAAAAATTGTTAAGCAAAATAGATACAATAACTTATAGAAAAATTGATTAAACTGTGGCCAACAAATAGTCGAGCCATCACCGAGGAAACCACAACTCAAATAGAAAAAAGTTCATTCCATAAGTGTAATCAAGAAAAACTTGATGTTATCAAGGCAAATAATAAAAACAGAGAACATATAATAAAATATCCAAAGAGATAACTTGTTTAGATAAGGGAAAAAAAGAGTAAAATTTAAGAGAGGTGGAGATAGAAAATATATGAAAAATAGAGTAAGGAAGCGTGATAATGTTATTACTGTTTAAAGCTGATAAGAGAAGCTCCCTCCCTCAAATAAAAGTTAAGGTTTTTTAAGCTCCAAAACAGCTGTATAGGAAAAACCATTCGTACAAAAGCTCTTAATAGAGAGCGCAGCAGTTGTAGCTACTCTTAAATACACTTTGTTAACATTTTTTTTTTAAATATTTTTATGAGTTTTTTTATTTCTCAACACTTTACTGAAGTGTTAATTTGATGATTCATTATTGAATTATTGATAAAGACAGAGACGCGAAATTATTGCTTTATAAAAACCCAACAAAAGTTGTAGTTGTTGTTAAAGTTGTTTTTATTGATTTTTTAAGGTTCATACGAAGTTTACAAAGGCTTTTTGAAGCATAATCTTTGATTTTTTTTTTAAACTTTTATAATCTATCAGCAGAGACCAAAATAACAGTTATTTTCGAAACTTCTATTTAAAAAGTCAGATGGAAAGAATTAGTCTATGCGATATTTGAATATAGCAATGTGATGCTTGTTAGCTAAGGAATATTAATCTATAATGATTTTAATTTTTCTGAATTTTTTAAAAAAGTCAATAAATAATCATTCATTTTTGATCAATTTTATTTCGATCAAAATTAAAAGCAAAAATTTGACTTTATTTTTTTTTTATCAAAACTAAATTTTTAAACTTGACTTTTAGTCTTTTGATCAAAAATAAAAGTTAAAATTTGACTGTATATTTTTTTTTACATATTATGTTTTTTCGATCAAAAATAAATGTTAAAATTTTACTTTTATTTTTTCGATCAATATAGAAGTTAAAATTTGACTTTTTTTTGATCAAATATAAAAGATAAAAGTAGACTTTTATTTTTTCGATCAAAATAAACAGTTAAAATTTTACTTTTATATTTTCGATCAATTCAAATAACAGTTCAAATTTGACTTTTACTTTTTCAATCAAAAATAACAGTTAAAATTTTACTTTTATTTTTCGATCAAATATAGAAGTTAAAATGACTTTTTTTGATCAAATATAAAAGTTTAAATTTGACTTTTATTTTTCGATCAAAAATAACAGTTAAAATTTTGCTTTTATTTTTTCGATCAAAAATAAAAGTCATATTTTAATTCGTATATCATCTACTTGCATTAGCTATTCCAGTCGTTTGCGAAATAAATGAAAACAGAATGTGCAATGATAAGCAACTAAGCGATGCAATGCAACGATATGAAGATTGAGAGCAATGTTTTTTTCTGTGCAAAAATGTTACCAATATAGGTGTAAATGAATAAAATATGTGCTCTATTAATTGTTTTAAACATTGAAACTAGTACTATAGTTAATAAGAAATAGCATTGCAAAATTTTAAATTAAATTAGCAAATTTTTTTTGATCATACGTTTTGATCAAAAGTTGAAACTTGACTTTTAGTTTTTTGATCGAAATTAAAAGTTAAAATTTGACTTTATGTTTTTTGATCAAATATAAAAGTTGAAACTTGACTTTTAGGTTTTTGATCAAAAATAAAAGTTAAAATTTGACTTTGTTTTTTGATCAAATATAAAAGTTGAAACTTGACTTTTAGTTTTTTGATCAAAAATAAAAGTGAAACTTTGACTTTTATTTTTTCAATCAAACTATTAAAGTTGAAACCAGACTTTTAGTTTTTTGATCAAAAATAAAATTGAAACTTTGACTTTTATTTTTTCAATCAAACTATTCAAGTTGAAACCAGACTTTTAGTTTTTTGATCAAAAATAAAAGTTAAACTTTGACTTTTATTTTTTCGATCAAAATATAAAAGTTGAGACCTGACTTTTAGTTTTTTGATCAAAAATAAAAGTTAAACTTTGACTTTTATTTTTTCGATCAAAATATAAAAGTTGAGACCTGACTTTTAGTTTTTTGATCAAATATAAATGTTAAAATTTTACTTTTATTTTGCGATTAAATATAGAAGATAAAATTTGACTTTTTTTGATCATATATAAAAGTTAAAATTTGACTTTTATTTTTTCGATCAAAAATAACAGTAAAAATTTTACTTTTATTTTTCGAACAAAATATAAAAGTTGAAACCTGACTTTTAGTTTTTTGATCAAAAATAAAAGTTAAACTTTGGCTTTTATTTTTTCGATCAAATATAGAAGATAAAATTTGACTTTTTTTGATCATATATAAAAGTTAAAATTTGACTTTTATTTTTTCGATCAAAAATAACAGTAAAAATTTTACTTTTATTTTTCGAACAAAATATAAAAGTTGAAACCTGACTTTTAGTTTTTTGATCAAAAATAAAAGTTAAACTTTGGCTTTTATTTTTTCGATCAAAATATAAAAGTTGAGACCTGACTTTTTGTTTTTTGATCAAAAATAAAAGTTAAAATTTTACTTTTATTTTTTCTATCAAATATAGAAGTTATAATTTGACTTTTTTTATCAAATATAAAAGTTAAAATTTGATTTTATGTTTTTTGATCAAATATAAAAGTTGAAACTTGACTTTTAGTTTTTTGATCAAAAATAGAAGTTAAAGTTTGACTTTATGTTTTTTGATCAAATATAAAAGTTGAAACTTGACTTTTAGTTTTTTGATCAAAAATAAAAGTTAAACTTTTACTTTTATTTTTTCGATCAAAATATAAAAGTTGAGACCTGACTTTTAGGTTTTTGATCAAAAATAAAAAATAAAATTTTACTTTTATTTTTTCGATCAAATATAGAAATTACAATTTGACTTTTTTTATCAAATATAAAAGTTAAAATTTGACTTTATGTTTTTTGATCAAATATAAAAGTTGAAACCTGACTTTAAGTTTTTTGATCAAAAATAAAAGTGAAAATTTGACTTTTATTTTTTCAATCAAACTATTAAAGTTGAAACCTGACTTTTAGTTTTTTTATCAAAAATAAAAGTTAAGCTTTGACTTTTATTTTTTCGATAAAAATATAAAAGTTGAGACCTGACTTTTAGTTTTTTGATCAAAAATAAAAGCTAAAATTTTACTTTTATTTTTCGATCAAATATAGAAGATAAAATTTGACTTTTTTGATCATATATGAAAGTTAAAATTTGAATTTTATTTTTTCGATCAAAAATAACAGTAAAAATTTTACTTTTATTTTTCGATCAAAATATAAAAGTTGAAACCTGACTTTTAGTTTTTTGATCAAAAATAAAAGTTAAAATTTGACTTTTATTTTTTCGATCAAAATTAAAAGTTGAAACCTTACTCTTAGTTTTTTGATCAAAAATATAAGATAAAATTTTACTTTTATTTTTTCGATCAAATATAAGTTAAAATTTGACTTTTTTTGATCAAATGTAAAAGTTAAAATTTGACTTTATGTTATTTGATCAAATATAAAAGTTGAAACTTGACTTTTAGTTTTTTGATCAAAAATAAAAGTTAAACTTTGACTTTTATTTTTTCGATCAAAATTAAAAGTTGAAACCTTACTCTTAGTTTTTTGATCAAAAATATAAGATAAAATTTTACTTTTATTTTTTCGATCAAATATAAAATTAAAATTTGACTTTTTTATCAAATATAGAAAATAAAATTTGACTTTTATTTTTTCGATCAAAAATGAAAAGCAGATTTTAATTCCTATATCATCTGCTTGCAGTCGCTGTTCCAGTCGTTTGCGAAATAAATGAAAACAGAATGTGCAATGATAAGCAACTAAGCGATGCAATGCGACGATATGAAGATTGAGAGCAATGTTTTTTTTCTGTGCAAAAATGTTACAAATATAGGTGTAAGTGAATAAAAAATGTGCTCTATTAATTGTTTTAAAAATTTAAACTAGTATTTAAACTAGTTAATAAGAAATAGCATTGTAAAATTTTAAATCTTTATTTTTGATCGGAGAAATAAAAGTAAAATTTTAATCCGTTATTTTTGATCAAAGAAATAAAAGACAAATTTCCACTTTTTCTATCGCAATAAAATCGGCCAAAAAATAGCGATTATTTGTTGATTTTTTTGAGAAGTTTTTTTTTTGGATTTTTGGTGGATTTTTTTGGGAAAAAATCAACCGTTACGGTAAAACCCTGTATATTGGTATAAATTTTTTTAATGGTATTACTTTGCATTTAAATTATTAAAAAAAATTATTTTGTTATTTCCATTATTTTTTACTTTTCTTGGAGGTGAAAAAGTTGGTATCTCGAAAAGGTTGACGCTGCATGGCCGACAGTTAATCTCAGGATCGGCAAGTCTGAAACGAAAAAACCAAAAAGTTTCTAAAAAAGGAAGGTCATTCACGTCCTAATCTACCACATTTAAAAAATCAATCGTAGAAAAAAATGGGAGAGGTTTAAAAAAAGTACAGAAACGGACCACGTTTTTCATTTTTATATCCTTGCTAAATTATAATAATTTAAAATTTTTTTAAGATATTGTGGTAGATTACAATACAAAATATCTTAATAAAGAGAATGAATCAACTTTTATTAAAATCGGCGCAGCCAATACTGAGATTAACTGTCGGCCATTTGAAAAAAGTCATTTCGAGAAAAAGCGTATAAAGTTTTCGAGACACCTGCTAGTTTTACGTCAAATTTCTTTACAATATGTTAGGAGTGGATTTTTATAGACTTATATAGAACCCAAAAACAAAAAATAAAAAATAAAAATCGATTTTTAGAAATTTATAAACTTCGTATGTGCCTTAAAACAAAAATATACAGCTGAATCAGATGATACAGTTTCTAATAAATTCTTTACATCAACTCTGCCCAGAGCCGTATTCAGATTTTAAGATTGCATTAGTTTCGTGTGATTTTCTATCAACAATTTTGAATCTTGGCTTTTTATGGCGCTTCGCCAATAAATTTAAGCATTAATTATTTTGTTGATAGCTTGGAGTGTTGTTATATTTTATGGCAACTTTTAAATATCGAAATTCTTGGAAATTAATCTAAGCAGTGATTGTGTTCATGCTAAGAAATAATATAAAAATATTAAACTTGAAATATCTGAATCTCTAGTAGTTAAAAGTTCGAAATTATATGGTCTATTTCGATCCTAACTGAAACAAACTGAGAGTGCTCCCATTACTTCCTTTTATTTGTCAAAACTTACAAAATGAATAAGCTTTACTGACTAGACTCGTGACCCAGTCAGAGAGTGAAAGAGTGACAACTCGATAAAGTGCGCGTAATGCATAAAATATCCAGCACCGCATAAAACATTCAAATTACATAATCAACCACAACTCGACGATACAGCTGAAGAGTTCAACGCCTTCCATGCAACGAGTGCGTTTTTTATTTCTTGCTCCAACATGAATTATAAAATTTTTATTTTTCTTTTATTTATCAATATATGCGTTGCATGAATTGACCAAAAGAAAACCACAAAACTGTAGTTAGGCGGTTATGACAAAGTAAGAAAAAAAAAATGTGCAAAAAATGTGCAATAAATTGACTGCAAGACTGACTGTTAAATAAAAATTGGCACTTTCTGTATGATGAATATTAATAAGAGTATATATAGCTTAAAGGGAGAACCTGTTATTTTATTATAATGTCTTCTTTCAATTCTTCATTGCCTTCAATCAGTCCTGCTGCTCAAGTGGGCTAAATTTGCAAGTGACTCTTTTATGTTTAGATTTCTTTTAATTTTTTTTTTTTTATTATTTTCTCAATTACGAAACTGCGTAGAAACTATATTTTTATTTAATTCATTTTTTTTAAGTAATTTAAAAACTTTTTGATTGTTTGGTTTGTTTTTATCAATTACATACATGCATAAACATTTATTGGCAATAATTGAGACTTTCTGAACGATTATATTGAATTTTATTTGTTTTGGTTTTGCTGGAAACTAGTTGAATTTTTTTTTATAATTGCTGATCAAACTAAGTTGTTGAAGATATTTCTTTAAATAAAAAATTAGTTCAAAAAACTAAAACCCGACTACTAAAAAGCACGCTCTAAAAAGTATGAAATAAGAAAATAGTCTTATCTACAATTATTATGTTCAAACTATTCAATAGTTTTTGTCTTTTAAAGAAACAACTTACACATCATAATATATTAATTTGTATTTAATACTAATTCATAGTGATTAAGCCGGATCGAAATTTAGATATCGCCGGACACCGACTCAAAAGTAAGAGGGACTCTTTCTGTCCCAGCGAAATAAATGCTTCCAAAAGAAGGTAAAGTGGAAGGGAAACTCTTGAATTCCATCCCATACACTTTCATACCCAGAAGCAACTCTTTTAACATATGCATGTCATTGGGAGGAATGCTTTGCTTAGTCTTCTCTAGAAGTGCTTCCAGAAATTTTCAATGCAAGATTTCTCTGAGCCCTTCAATGAAGGAATTCTAGATAGTGTTTTCCAGGAGAACTTTAAGAAGGCATTCCATGCAATGAAATGGTTTTTGATGTAAGAGGGGGTTTTAAAAATCCCACAAAAAATAGACCTATTCCTCATTTTCTCGCGATTTGGGTATTGGAAATGATAAGTGTTTGAGTTTTGTTTGGGGTTTAAAAAAATTCCAATTAACATATCCATTTCCCCGATTTTCACGGCATTTTGGTGTTGCAAGTAGGAAGTGATTGAGTTTTGTTGTGGGCTTAAAAAACCTCACGAAATATATCTGAAACATATATTATAATTATATACAACTTTTTTATACTTAAATTGAATTTAAATGCTATTTAAATGCCTTCCAGAAATAGTTTATGAGAATGCCTCTTGAAAGCACTTCTTGATAAGGCTTAGAAGAAGCACAATTGGATCTAAGGTATGTTTTCTGGAAGCAGTGTCCCTAAGAATGCATTTGTAACAAACATATTGCTGGGATGAAGCAGTTTTGGTTCTCAATATTTCAATATTTTGGAATATTTTTTCTTTTTAAATTCTTTTGAGACCACAAAAAATCGATATTTCGTCATTTTCGGAAAGATGTTTTTAAACGCCTACAAAATATGTATTTTTTATGGTATTCACATTTAACTTTTTGGAAAGGTATTGAGCTCTTTACTCTATTGATATTTCTTTTTGTCCTCTTGAGAGTGCTATATTCAATTTAATGTGACGTCGCAAAACTTTCAGCAGCGTTCTTCAGCGGACGATCAAAATGCTTCTAAGGAATATGCTTATGTCAAAATTTCTTTTGTTCATTACTTTATGTTCTCTAGAGGGCGCTATATTAAATTTAATGTCACATATTCACATTTAATGTCATATCACATAGCCTATAACAAGCAGACAATCAAAACGCTTCCAACAATACCTCATTTGTCAAATTATGATAAGTAGTTTAGAAGTGAGGGTGGAACAGGCGAACATACATTCATACCAGTAAAACACATATACCGCTCTTTTTGCTTCGCAGTAGTCGGAGAAAAAATGTAAAAACTTCAAATAAAAATTCGTCACCTAGTGGACGAATTAAGTACCTACTGGATTTCTTTTAAAATCCTGACTTCAAGTGAAGAATATTTAAAATATATATACAAGACAGGCACGTAGTCATAATTTTCCATAAGGGGGAAATTTTTAGGAAACACCCTCCAGAGGTTCGAAATTTTAATAAAAATCAATACATTTAAATAATTATTTCATTGAATCACTTTAATATGTTCTAAAAAAACTTAACAAATCATATACTATACTGAAGTTGAGTAAAGTTTTAAAAGTTTTTGTTATGAGTTAATTCGTGTAAACAACAATAGTGGAAACAAATGTATCGTGATTTATCGAATCAAACGTGATACATTGAAAACTACCATCACTTTTGTTTTAACCACCCTTGACAGCGGCAGTTGTAGATGATGGTAGTGATGATGGTAGTGATAACAGTCCAACGGGCCGGCATGTAAGCAGCTTCCTACAGGAGCAAAACTTCAGCACTTATTTTTGTTGTTGTGCAAATGTACAGTACATTTAGAGCACTCAGTAATGGATACAGGAAAAAACGAACAAAAGAAAAAACGAATAAAAAAACCTAACAAAGAAAAAAAATGCGGTATGCAAATAATCAGTTGTTTGATACAAGTGCGCCTGTGAGGTATCGCAAAATTCAATTGAAACCATGGCTGTAGTTATGGTTTCAGTCAAAATGTAGATTTTTCGCTAATGCATTAAAAATAAAAATGAACTGCTGATCCAAAGCTTTCCAATGGAGGCCTTTTGAAGCAGTATCGACAGTTGTAAATTCTAACACCCTGATTTTCGATGAAATAACAAATTTTTTCTCTCTATCTCTCCCTCTCAGGAAGTCTCTTTTTAAGGTAGGCAAAATCAAAAAGCACGGGAGGCCTTTTGAAGTAATTCATAGTTAGCTAAATTGAAGTGCTCTTTTTCAATGACATGCAATGTTAAAATCACAATGGTGTGTCATACCCCTTTAGGAAACAAAGCGCTTCGAAACCACTTTCAAAGCACTTTACAAAACCACAATAGCACTATGTTCTCACTTTAAATAGAGCTTTATTGAACATTGTCATGTCATTGGAAAGAAGACCTTTGTTCTCGCTATGAAAAGTGATTCAAAAAAGCGCTTTGCTCTCCCTTCGGAAAGAGCGCCTTCGCGACTTCATTTTCCAAGGCGTATATTTTTGCTCGATGTAATATTTTACATTTACGTTTTGAATATCCAAACCATTTGCCACTAATTTTATTACCTTTTTCATGAAAACATTACAATTTAACACTTTATAAACGATTTAACATTATTTTTTCATTATTTTGCTGTAACATTTTTTCACGAATTAAACTTTTTGCATGAGAAAACATCAAGAAATGTTAGTGAGAAGAGTACGATTACAGCCCTATTCTGGCAAATTAACAAATTGTTAACCAGTACTTTGAATATTTCTATGTGTTTGTTGTAATTTTTTCATTTCAAAACAAAACATGAAGCTCAAAAATAAAATTTTTTTATCAAAATTGTCAACTGCTTTTCAAGTTATTGACAATTTCATTAAAAAATGTTATTTTGAGCTTCAAATTTTGAGGCACGGAAAACTGCATTATTTTTAATGCTATTGTAAAACTTTAAAATTTTTAATGCAGATTTGAAGAGCCTTTTTCGGCTTTTAATATCTGACAGTTTATTTTTTGTACAACTATTCTACAAGCAAATATATTTACGAAAAAAATGCATTTTGGAGGTTTTTGCAAAATGTTTCAGCAAAAATATTTTCAGAATCGTTAAAAAACAAGGTTAATTTTTAAAGGGGTACAAATTGAAATTTTTTCCATATGATTAAAAAAAATTTTCATCAAAACCTCCCCCATCTGTAAATCCTGACTACAGCCCTGATTGAATGTGACTTTTGTTTTAAAAATGTATTTGTTGATATTTGATATATGGATATGGGACTATTTTCTGCAAAACTATATATAATTATTACTATTGAATGTGACTTTTATTCGAATTTTCGTAAAAATAGATTTTTGTCAAATTTGCGCACCCCGAAAGTCCGCCAAAAATCACGCCAAACTTCTATCCTCCAAATTAAGTTTTTATTTTCATTAGTGATGCTCTATACAAAATTGACACAAATCGAATAGTCATTCCGTAAGGCCGGTACGTTAAAAATGGAATGTATACTTTTTCTTAATTATAACCATGATTCAATCATAAGGTTATTCGTATTTTTGACGTTTTCTCAAATTGGTATGCTTATTTGAAAATGAGAGCAGAAAAAAATCATGAGAGCAATGTCATTAGAGCTAAAAATGCACACGGTTGCTCAAATATCATACTAATTGGTACTATATTGACTACTATTAATTTTGTTGTAGTACTTTTATTGCTCCGATTTCTTAGTGCATTAATAACTTTTTAAATTATTTTTATTTACTAACTTCAATGAAAATTATGTTAATAAATATATAAGTAATATAAATACAAAAATAAATATAATTTTGTTCGTTTATTTTAATAAACACATTAAACCTAACTATGAAACCTAAACAAGAGCGTTTAGTGGTGCGTTCTAAATAAGTTAATTAACCGAATTAATTGCGTAATTGTATTAAAAAGAAATTGCCATCACAAAATTATTTTCAGAAAGAAATTTTAGATCCATTAATGGTAAATTTATATTTTTTTAAATTGTTAAGAAAGAAAAAAGAAACAAAAATTCGTCAAAACAAAAATGAAACCACGGTATTATACGTACTGTATACATAATGTGACCAACCGTTCTCCTTTTGGGAGTGATTTACTTCTTTTTTTCTCGCTATACTTCTTGTATCGAAGTACTCTAAAAGTATTTCTTTTTGCTTGTTGTACTTCTTTTTGTCATCATTTTGACAATTTTTTCATAAATCTATTCAAAATACACCTCTTTAACTACTGCAAAAAATTATTTAAGGTTTGTTTCTGTACTCGATTCAAATAACTTTATTTATTTTAAAGTAGTAGCCCAGTGTGACGACCGAAATGTTGACTTTTTTCATACATTTTTTTTAAATAAGAAAATAAAATGCGGTCGTTTTGAAATTTTAACATGCTTTTATTGATGTCGTAAAGAGTGCAAAAGAATTTTCTTTGACTTGATTTTATATTAATTTGCTTATAGTTATCTACTTATATCAAAGAAGAGTACTCGAAAGAAGGTGTGTTTTTTCGGAAAGCATCCAGCCTTACGCGTTCATTTGAAATAAAAAAATCAAAGAGAATATCGTTCTGCAGGCTTAATTGTAGTGCACTACACTATAATATGTATATTTAAAAAAAAAATAAAAAATGGCGGACTTGTGAAAAAAAATTTGTAAAATCTAACTTTTTTTAATTTGTTTAAAAAAAATTAACTTATTGAAAAATTGATTGTTTTAAAGTTTCGGAACTAGCTATGTATGTCTTAAATAACGCGTGAAATTTTTAGCCAAATCGGTCGAATAGTTTTTAGTCAGTGCTTCCTCGATGTTTCAAAAACGTAGTTTCGAGAAAAACGTGTTTAAAGTTCTTACAGCACTTTCATATACGTTACGACGCTTTCTCTTCTTTTGGCTGTAACTTTGAAAATATTTTAATTTTAGGTCTAAGACTTCTAGAGTAAATTTTTAAGATTTAATTTTTATATTCTATTGCGTAAAATTTAAAAAAAAAATTGATTTTTTGAATTCGTCACAATGGACTACTACCTTAATAAGCAATGAATTATAAGCTGGATTTAATTTTGAATCTCTTATAAATTAAATTTTTTGTTTAATATTTCATTCATCTTTTAATATTTTCATTATTTTTTGTGGATGTACTTCTAAGCACCAGTACACTTTTTGCTACTTTTAGTATTTTTTCAACCGATGAGTGTTGCTATTAAGCAGGTTTCATTACTGCTTTCATACATTTCGTACTAAAAGTGTACTATTTTCGTGCCTTAACACAAATTTTGTGCATAGTTCCACAATGCAACACTGTTTTGATCCCATGATTTCATATTTTTGTCGAATCATTTGGTGACCGAGGTAGTGAAAATTTACTCTCTTACTCTCGCTCTCAAATTTTTAATTTACTTGTTTACGAAACAACAACAATGTATGACCATGATGAGCCCATGACCGCCACCGTAACAGGGCACTTTGAAAATGTTGGTCACATTATGTATACACCACGTTTTTGTGCCGAAAGCTGCGTATATTTCATCCCTTACAATTTTACTATTGCAAATTACGCTGCTGTAAATTTACCGAACATACTCTGTTTACATCGACAATACGGCGTTCATTGAATACCACCAGTATTTCTTTATAATTTGTTTTTTGTCTCAACTAACTTTCTTCTAAATTATTAAATTATCTAATTAAACTTTCTTCTAAAAAAAATAAGCATACTTCAAAAATACGAATAACCTTATAATAATTGAATCATGTTTATAACATATTTATTTTGAAAATTCTAAAAAATATAATTATTTTAGAATTGTATATAAGTTGCAACAACATCAAGTTCTTTGCAGAACAAACCACCAAGGTTGAGGTCAGACGATGATTGTTTGATCGGCGTTCGAAATGTTTTGTTGTTGCTTTCAATGCAAAACTGTCCAAAAACAGTGAGAGCGAGAGCAGATGAACACATTGCAGAGCAATACAAATTTATTCATTTTTGATCGCTGTACATGACAACAATCATCGTTCTGAACAGTTTTTCTATGGTGGCGAAATGACGAATGTGCTGGCTTGAACGCCAATCACTTTATTGCTGTCTGACCGACCGGTAATCAAACTGTGAAAGAGAGTAGAAATTGAACGCCGATCAAACAATCATCGTCTGACCTCACCCCAAGCAGACAGACTGTTGCGTTGATAGGGTCGTTGATAGCTCTTCAGTAGCCTTCTGTATTTTCTGCAGTACCATCTACTTTGATAAGCTTATACGAACACCTCATGATACAAAGAGCTACAGGTAAAGTATTCCCGGCGCAACAAACAAAATTTACTGCGCACCTCGTCATTGGTGCTCGTCAAATGTGACACTTGATGAATACATTCAAAAGATAATGTAGAAAAATGACGAAGATAGCAAAGTGAAAACGAACAGTCAAAATTCTGCCAAGCACATCAAGCAACGTAGCCGCTTTTTGTGTAAATCGGTAAAAAGCGGAAATAGCACCCCTACAAAATATGCAAATTTTTCTTCACAAACAGTACTTAAAAAATATATTTACTTTATTTTGGACATGTGCTTTATATAACAATATTTATTTAATTTCAGTAAAATAAGTTTTCATAAGAAAATGCAGGCATTTTAAAATCTTTATACCCTATGAATAAATTGTGACTACGTTTCAACCAAGGAGCACCTTGCACGTCACAGCAAAGATGGCGGACATGCGCAATACTTTATCTGTAGTTCTTTGTATCATGCGAACACCTTCTGTTTAATCAAAATAGAATTATTGTGCTGTATGCCGTTATGCTGTAGTTTATTTTATACTACACATATATTTTGATTTTTTACAATTTGTTTATATTTTTCTATAATGAACATTTTTACAATACATCAAAATTTTTAACTTTGACTTTTTGTTTTTTTAAAAGCACAAATAAAATTAAACACAGTAAAAAAGTAAAACAAGTGAATATTTAAAAAATAATGTGGACACTACAGTCGCCTTTCAAAGCAATATTTATCTACTAATTATTATTACTGATTATGTTTACACATACAATAACAACTTCTTTAAAAAAACCTTCTTCGTGCCTTCTATGGTTTACCAGCAAACTGTTGAAGCCTAGATTTACTCGTGATAAAGAAGAAAACAAAGAGCACAACAAATTATTTTGTACCAATTGATTTTAACCCTCTAATCGAGCAATTTTTGTTTTCGATACAAAAATTATCATGAACTAATTTTGGGTCGAGAAACACGATCTCCATGTGAGAATTCGTATAAAAAATGAAACTGAAAGGGATATGATATTTATTAGTTTTTAGTAGTAAATTAAGTAAAAATTTATGTGAAGGAACAGAAATAGAGGTCAATTACTGTGTGTGAAACTGCTGGAAACATTTTTTGTAGATGACAAGCATAAATTCAAATTGCATTTTGTGCAAAACATTTGTGTTTCGGATTCGCAGCCAGACATTTTGCATAAACGTTTTCCACTTCGACCCAAAAAATCAGGCGTATGGTTGATGCCAACGTAACGAATGTCAGATGGTGGTAAATAAGCTCTCTTAGCTGTTTTTTGTTTCATTTTGATTCATTTGATGGCCTACCAACTGATTTTTTGTATTTTCATTTCGAAACGTGCACAAGACTTCAGCAACTTCTATACGAAAATCGGGCAGCTTAATTTGATCCACGTATTCAGTATCTTGTGCATGAATTCGACGGTTAAGTATATACGAGGTCTATGAGGTCATAGAAGAGACGCAACGTTCATTTCCTTGTTTTCATCAGATCGACGCCACCCATGTGATGATGATATTCTAGGATTACTTTTGGGCAAGCAACTACACTGTATATCTTACGTTTTCTATCCTATCCGGTTGCTTTTATTGACTGAATATAATCAGCTGGGGTGTTAAAAGGCACAGGCAAATTTTTATCGCCACAAAACACCACTGCGTTCTGATGCATTTGCATGCTTTTTTTTCTTCACAAAATATTTTAAAATTCTAGTGATTGTGGATTTATATCCATTACAGATCCATCAAATTAACCAGCATTCGGCTCAAAACCAATATAAAATCCTTCAAGTTCAGGCAAAGGTGAACGAGCACATTTGGACCGTTTTGGTTTAGTTGTCGGTGCTTTTGTTGACGTGCTTGTAGATCGCTCTAATTGTTGTTTCGATGTACTGCTGGTCGATGGCATGGCTAAGAGGAAAGAGTTATGGAAGAATATGGGTTGTAAGACAACAATATAAATCGTCAACCGTACTGTCTTCATCGAAGCTCATATCCATGTCTGTTGATGGAAAAGCACTGGCAGCATCTTCAAGGTCTTCATCAGATATTTGAAAATCTGTGTCCATCGTCCACTGAACTATCATCCACTGAACTATCATCCACTGAACCATCGGTCATTACCGACAACTTGAAGCCTTTTCTGGAGAAGAGCTAAACATAATCTTCGGTATTAAATATAATTTCCAATTGGGAAATTTATCAGTTTTACTAAGAAAAACAGGAAAAACTGGAAGGAAAAGTGTTTATTGAAATGTATGCAGGCAACACCAAAAAGTACACGGGAACCGGCAGGTCCGCCTTTAGACGGTGTGTCGTTCTTGGATGCTGGAAACTCATGTGTGTTTGGAAAACAAGATTAAAATTCTCCATCAAGTTCAAAAATAATTAAGCTACTTACCGATAATTTTTTTACTTCGATCAGAGTACAAAATATATTTATTTTTAATTTATTAAAATGCACTTTCACATCGAAATAATTATTTGCACTGATTTTCATGAAAATTTCACTTTGACATGTGATTATTCACAAGTGGATATACTAACGATTTTTAAATAAACAGGGTTGCACAGAATGGGCTACTATGAAAGGTACAAAATTGTATCGGTACTAAAATACTGTAACGTGAAGGTGCTATAACACTTTACCTTAACCCCGACTAAAGGCGGTCTTGCCGGTTAGGGGGTTAACTTATGCAAAAAAAAAAAAAATATAAATAAAGGGTGATCCAATACGAGGTCTCTTTTTCAACTGGGTTGTTAATTGTTGAAACTTACTACCAAAATCAGTCATCAGTTAGAGAATGTTATAGAGTTCTTCAACATAATATTGGTCGTTATGAGCGTCCATATTAAAGCTCTGCAAAGAACCATCCAAGTACACCAGCTGTGTGTTGTTATTTTTTCTTATATCTATTTGTATCTGTTTCGCTCTCTAAGCATTGAGTATGCATGGAATATTTCTCTTTTAGATAACGATGGCATAGGTATGAGAGAGTGAAAATACCAAGTATTAAAAATACTAGTTGGAGCACATACAGAACAAACAGATATATCGATAATACTGTTATCTTTATTTAAAACATCTGGAGTATGTGACGTAGCAAGCATAAAGAATAAAGAGCGAAATAAACAACAACAAAAAGAAACAGTTTATATAAGTTCAATGCATTTAAGTACTTTTTTATGTTTTAAATTTGCCAAAAATACGAAAAACGTCTATTCACAGAAAGACACTCACCATTCTTTTAGTAGAATAGAAATAGAAAAACACAACATCAATACAAAAAGAACGATCTGGAATATCCATATTGAATGGATATATCCATTTAAAAAGGGTTAAAACAGATACTCCACTTAGTGGAACAGATAAAGAGAAAAAAGCTTACACTATAATGAGTGCCAGAGAAAGAGATGATAAGCTCTCTGCTCATTCCAAAGCATATAAGCATTAAGGCGCCTCAACTTGTATGGAGGAAAAAAAAGTTGTCCGGGTCACCTCCTGAAAACAAACTTTGGTTTATTTTATGATGATTCCCAAAATATTGCAACTCTAGCTTTAGCCGTTCGTGAGCTGGAATGGTTTGAAATAACCTCTAAAAATCGCGTTTTTGATTAATACTATTTATACCACACTACCTTCGGTCAAAAAAATTGTCACAAATAGTGTAAATCGATGAAATACATAGTTTTGTTTTTTTTTTTTTTAATCTGCCCACACACTTAGTTATTGAGTTATTTGCAGTGATTTTTTCAATTTTTTTTAATGCAGTTTTTATAAAAATATATATAACTTCCCCATTTATAGCCTGATTTACCATTCCGTGGTATCATTGGAAAGGTACTGAATGCTGCTTTTCATTTCTGTCGTTAATTTACCCTTATAAGCACTTATGCATTTTATTTTATTTTTATTTTTTTGTGATGGCCTTTGCCTCAATTCCTGAATTTGTTCAAATATAAGAGAAATAAAATTAAATCATGTAGATAAAGAATGCATTTTTTAAATGGACTTTGGAATAAAGTATAGGAAAATACTTTATTGTACTTAGACAAAACAGCTAAGAGTAAATTTTACCACAGTTCTTATAAGTAGTCACTCATGACTTTTACATGACTTTTAGGTTTGACAATGAGTTATATTATATTATATAAATGTGAGTTTTTGAATTGTGATCGCTTAATTGTTCAAGTTATTCATAAAAAAAATGCTTTTCGTTTCTCGCGAGTTAAATAAAAATCAATTGCCAACAAAAAGTGATGTAATAAAACATTTATTATTTTTGCGCGAAAAAAATAATAATCGGTCTTACGGGCTATCTAATTATCATCAAAACATGCTAAATGATTTAAGCAAAATTTGGAAAAGAGCAGAAATTCCGGTTATATCGAAGACTGCGATCCGCAAAAAACTTCAAAATTTAACGCTTTTATATCGGGATATCACAAAAAATCCATCGCATTACAATGCAAGCGAGTGGGCCGAACTATTTTCAATTTCTGTTTGCAAATGTGCTCTAAAAATTAGAGAGTCTTGTAGTTGCCCAGGTGAAAAACAAATGCCATTGCATGTTTGGAATTTTTACCTTGATCAGTCGAGCCGAAGGTTGCTCACGCTAGATGACGTTGAAAACCACATCCCATGTGATTCTATTACGGACTTCGAAAGCGAAAGTGAAAACGAAAGTATTGCAACAGCCACTTTTGTACCACAACTAAGAGAAATGGATGTGGATGATCCATATTCATCATCGTCTGAGGAAGATCTTAAAGATCTTGGACCAAGCGTACAAAGTTTTTCCTTACCAACATTCAGTGCTGCGTTGGACCGTGCCAGTGTATCCAATCGCTTTGGGGCTCTGCTCGCAACAACATTGCTAAAAGACTTGGACATTCCAGGCATAATTATTGATCAGCACAAAATCCAAAGGGAGCGAACTAAAGCTAGGGCGAAATCACTAAGAGACATAAAAAACAATGAAATACTAAAATGCATTTCTTTTGATGGAAAAAGGGAACGCACTTTGAAACAAGTTACTGTGAATGGCAAACCACGCAACGTTAAAATGATGGAGGAGCATATAACTCTGGTAAGCGAACCCAGCTCAAACTACATTGGTTACTTAACTCCCGTAGACGGAAGCGGTGCTGGTATCGCAAACGATATTGTCAATTACTTGAAAGCTGAAAAGTTTTCACTAGAGCACGTGGTCGCTGTAAATTGCGACGGAACCAGCACCAACACAGGCAAATTTAATGGAGCGATTTGTAACCTAGAACGACAATTGCAGCGCCCTTTGCAGTGGCTAATATGCCTCTTTCATTTTAACGAGTTGCCATTCACTGCGTTACTCAAAGAAATGGCCAGGAATAATTGGGCATACATTACAGGGCTGCGAAGATGTGCCGGTAAATTGTATTCAATTATTTTGTTGTTTTTTTTAACTGTTAATTTCAATAAAATATTAACTTTAGATTGCTCATAACTTTGATCCAATTGCGATGGGCTGTATGCCCACAAATATTGATGACTGGGTTTTGCGAGCTGATCAAAAATATCTTTATGATATGGTACGAGCAGTTGATGCTGGGGCGTGCGATGAACATTTGGCCAGCATTAAACCTGGCCCGCTCAATCTTTCACGCTGGTTGACAACAGCATCAAGAATTTTGGGGCTATATGTTACGAAGCCTGTGGCTTGCGAAAAGTTAAAGCAACTAGCATTTTTTGTTATGAGGGTCTACGCACCATTTCGGTTTTTAATAAAAAGCCAACCAAAAGCCATTCATGGCAGCCGCCACTTGTTTAAATACATTGAGTGGACGCGCGAATTACCGGCAGATATGCAATTTATTGTACAACGCTCTGTTCAAATTAATGGATTTTTTGCTCACCCAGAAAATATTTTACTGGCAATGGTTACAGATGAGAGCAAGGCGACACGAAAGGAAGCCTACGATATTATTTTACAATCGCGTGCTCATGACACACAAGGAATTCGCCAATTTAATGTCCCCAAGATACAATTCAATTGTGATTCCTATAAAAATATGATAGATTGGAATGAATTAAGAGCTAATACAGAACTGCCATGCATCCAGTTCTATACTCAACAATACTTATTAGAACTACACGACTCCAATGAAATTGTAAAAATTCCTGGCAATGAAAAGTTTTTAAAATAATTGTTATGCTTTTCTTAACAAACAATTTTCAGAATTTCCATGTCATTCACAAAATACGGAACGTTTTGTACATGTGGTAAGCCAATCCTGCGTTTCGGTAATTGATAAGAACAGACCTGCACATATTGCAAACAACAAACATATTCAATCGCGCAAGCGTTACTGTAAAATTGAATCACGAAAAGATTTGGAATAAAAAAAAAATTATTTCTTTGATAAAACTCAAAATTGTTTTTTTTTTTTTATCTTTTAATTAGCGACTTAATAAATAACCACAAATTTTTTATCATGTTGATAAAAAATGCATTTTTATAAAAGTGCTTATAAGGGTTAATTAACGACAGAAATGAAAAGCAGCATTCAGTACCTTTCCAATGATACCACGGAATGGTAAATCAGGCTATAAATGGGGAAGTTATATATATTTTTATAAAAACTGCATTAAAAAAAATTGAAAAAATCACTGCAAATAACTCAATAACTAAGTGTGTGGGCAGATTAAAAAAAAAAAAAACAAAACTATGTATTTCATCGATTTACACTATTTGTGACAATTTTTTTGACCGAAGGTAGTGTGGTATAAATAGTATTAATCAAAAACGCGATTTTTAGAGGTTATTTCAAACCATTCCAGCTCACGAACGGCTAAAGCTAGAGTTGCAATATTTTGGGAATCATCATAAAATAAACCAAAGTTTGTTTTCAGGAGGTGACCCGGACCAGTTTTTTTTTTTTGAGGCGCCTTAATAAGCATATGTTCTGTTCTACTCCTTGTTGTATTTGTACCAATATTATCAGGTTTTTACTTGTTATATCTGTTTGTACGAGTAGAACGGATGGTTCGCTGCAGACCTTTAGTCCATATCATCAAACCATCCCTAAATTTCGAACCAATTTTACACTATTGGACATTCATCATTCAACCAGAGTGCATAGAGCCCGCAATTTAGAGAATATTGCTGAAGTAGCAGAGAGTGTTCGTAAGAGCCGTGAACAATCGTTTCGTCGCCAATCTCGAATTATGTCGAAATTTGAAAACTGGACCCACAGAATGGATCATTTAAGAGTTAGTCGTGGGCAACATTAAATTCATAATAATAATTAAATAATAACTTTTTTTAAATTGAGCTAATGTTTAAACATTGAGCTGTAGAAACCGATCCAAATAAAAAAAAATTAAATAAATAAATAAAAAAAAAAAAGTAAAAAAAGTAAAATTTTGCATCAATACCTTTTTAAGTATTTTTAAGTATTTTATTTAGAAAACGAAGTAGGAAGCTCTTATTGGATCACCCTTTAGTAGTAGGGGCTAAATCTGGAGAATATGGTAGACGAGGTTGCAGTTCGTAGCCCAATTAATGGATTTTTCCCATGGCAACTGCAGAAGAGAGCGTTGTCATGGTGGAAAAGCACTTTGTTCTTTGCTCAATGCAGTCGTTTTGGCTTCAAATAGCTGAGAGATAGGTTTGTTGGAATATTTTTAAATTGGATTGACCTCTTTCTAATAAATATTTTTTTTTATAAATTACATATCTACCTTTATCTAACGGTGATTCTTTTGCCTACTTAGCTTTCATTATTTTTCAATTGTTATCGGATAAAGTGAGTGACTTATCAGTAATTATATCCATTGTACTTATTTCTTTGAAGTCAGAAAAAAGTAGAATATGTACTAAGCGTCACTCAGTGCGGCTTCACAAGTAGAGCTAAAAACGAAAATGTTAATTACACTGGTCAACAATTTAGCAACTTTTTCGTGCCACACGAACTTTGATAGCTAATACTGTTTAAGCTATATTCTCACGTTATGAAACTGAATTTATTTTTTTTTATTTGGCCTCAGATTTTTTGTGATTTTGGACTTTGTGTTTTAACGACTTTGATCCTGTTTTTATGCTCTGGAATCCAAACAACTGTACGCAAAGCAAAAAAAAAAGCACCATCCTATAGAATATTAAACAAGTTTTTTAGTGAGGTATTTTTTATTTTTCTGCCGTATTTAGTCTGTCAGATTTTCAGGTTCAAAATAAAATCTAGGATTTTTTGGTTAAAAATTTTGACTTTAACAAGTATTTTTTTTTTATATTTAGAGCCATATTTTAAAAAAAATTACTTTTATAGTATTTCGTATTTAATTACCTTAATATTGATACCAAAAACATAAACATTATCCGAGAGGAACAATTAAAATAAAATAAAATAAGCGAACTAGCCATATGAAGCACTCTTAGTAAACCACTTGTATCTAAATGAAATTCAATGTAAAAATTTTAATAAATGTTATTATAAACTCACCCTCCAACATTTTCTAGCAAAATTAGCTCCTGGTTGGTCCCTTTTGATTGTTCAGCAGTAATCTGCCAACATAAATGGGCTCCATTTGCCCTGGTAACGCTTTTCTATCTTCAAAATATCTTGGTGAAACCTTTCTCCGTGCTCATCGCTCACAGACCCCAAGTTTTCAGGAAAAAAAAATCGATGTGTGAGTGTAAAAAATGAATCTTTAGTGACATGTTGCAGCTTGATAAGCCAACAACAGCTCGCTAACTATTTCTCTGTAACTGTCACCCTTATAGTTACCCAAAAAATTTGCAACAACATCCTTAAAAGAACTTCATGCCGGTTTTTTTTAAATCAAAAAATCTAAAGCAGTTCACTGTGTAAAACAGTATTGCTGAGTGGTAAAAAATGAGAAAATGTAAGGTATGAGAATATCATTTAGGTGCAAGTGGATTACTAAGAGTGCTTAATGCTTCATATGACTATATAGCTAGTTCGCTTATTTTATTTTATTTTAATTGTTTCTCTCGGATAAAATTTATGTTTTTGGTATCGTAATTAAGAAAATTAAATATGCAAAACGATAAATTTAAATTTTTTTTTAAATATGGCTCTAAATGTAAAAAAAAATACTTGTTAAAGTCAAAATTTTTAACAAAAAAATCCAAAATTTTATTTTGAACCTGAAAATCTGACAGACTAAATATGGCAGAAAAATAAAAAATACCTCACTAAAAAGCTTGTTTAATTTTCTATAAGATGTTGCTTTTTTTTTTGCTTTGCGTTCAGTTGTTTGTATTCCAGAGCATAAAAATAGGATCAAAGTCGAAAAAACACAAAATCCAAAATCACAAAAAATCTGAGGCCAAATAAAAAAAAAAAAATTCAGTTTCATAACGTGAGAATACAGCTTAAACAGTATTAGCTATCAAAGCTCGTGTGGCATAACCACTGTTGACCAGTGTTATTAGATCTGAATATAAATACACAAGTAAAAGCAATCCCACAGCTACAAAAATACTTTCTTTCAATTGAAATTTTTATTTCACAGCAGAATATAATACAAACTTATGAGATAAATAAATTAAAATCGAATAAAATCATCAATGCCTCTAAATTAATGCAATTTACAAAATTGAATAGCCAAATCCTTGTAAAAATATACTTAAAATATCTCTAATAAGTACTTAGAAAAAATATTTATACTATATAAAATTTAAGCGACTGGCAAAAACTGTTTACGTATTAAAAGCTTTTCTGCTCTAATGCTTTGTATAATGTATAGCTTTGAGTAGTTTTATCGTTTAGCGCTACTTTATCGCAGAAATTCTTTAGATTAAAAAAAATAAATATTAATTTGAGCTTTATTTAATTTTATAAATAAACAAAAAATAATACATTTTATGCTATAGCTAGTATTTAATAATAGAAGCGCTCTGTTTTCGTAACTCGTTTAATTTGTTTTTTTTTTAGTTATTTCTAATGCAATAAACAGTTAATTAGTTTTTGCCTTTACAACAGATATAATAGCTGTTTAAATAATGCAAACATTTGACTGGCGTTTTTTTTACAAGTATAACATTTCAACGTTGTTGTTGATTTTTTTTGCAATGCTTAATTTATGTGCAATAAGCGGTATAGCTCAGTTCAGTGCTTTCCCCAGCTGATGACTCATCATCAATGCAAGCGCCTTCAAATTTATTTCCTGCACTGATTTTGCGTTGTTTAAATTTATTGCGACACTTTCTCCAAAAACCTACAAAAATGGCACACATATTCAATAGTTTCACAACTACAGAAAAGTAAAATTGATTTAAATTTAAAGCAGTGAATGCAGCTGCCTATGTTTTATTAAGCGTTCTCAAAAAGCTTGCCACCAACGCATCATCCAGGCCCGGTTGCTGTAGCTGATTATTGCTTTCCTCGTTCAGCAGATCGCTGATGGAGTATGCCGAAAGGGGGCGTGACAGCCGTCGCTGCGACAGAATATCATCGATGGAGGTAACCGGCGATAAAGAATTACAGCCAGCGAATTTAAAGTCGCCTGCGCCGTTATTTTCCGCATTGCGTGCGATCGCAGCGAAAATATCCTCCAAACTGGATTTCAAATTTAACGGCACGCGTCGTAAAGTGGGCGAAAAGTCTAACGATCGCGCCGTTGAGTCTGACGAAGCAGTGGGTGAGCCGCTGGAAGGTGTTGCTGAAGCACCATCGGAGAAGCAAAGCGTTGTAGGCACTGGACGTTGTCGTCGCGGCATCGGAATCGGTTCGCTGCGCCAGTTGGCGTCACGATCTTCTTCTATTTGATTCATAAGATGCGACATGTTCTCAATATTTTCTAGCTGATGATCCTGCGTTGCATATTTTTTATTGTTGTAGTTGTTTTGAGTGACCAATTCATGCTCCACACTCATGCGTATTTCCGGTAAAACTGTGGGCGGCACGCGATTGATTTTGCGACTTTGCGAGGTGGCTCCGCTTTCAAACATTTTGGCGATTTCGTTGACATGATTCGCTGACAAGATGCTGGTGGCTATGGGACGTTTTGGTGGAGCCTCCTGCTCGGTGCTGGCTTGACGTTTTGGATAGACGCGCGTTACTGCTTTGCGCTGTTTTGGCTTGACCTGTACTTGACCGGCAAGCGTGTGGCAACATGTTTCAGGACCGTAGCAGCGATGATATTTCTTGCGATTCGCTTCATAGTCGGCATCGGCAAAGGTCTTAATTTTACCCAGCGATTTTGGCAGCAGTGTGAGAAAGACGAAGGTGTACACTATGTAAGGCAAATACTGCCAAGCAGTCTCCAGGTATTCTAGGTACTCCATATTAAGCGTTATTGCTGTTATATAGTGTGAGTTTGTTTTCTATGTGTATAGACTTTATCTAATGAGAACACCTTATTTATATTCTTTACATATAGTTCGCAGGTATTTTTTTGATTTATTTGCACTATTATAAATATCACTTTTTTTAGCTTTTGTTGATTTTTTGATATAAAATTGTTTGGTTTCTTATTTAAGTTCATGCAGCGCTTATCGCATTTTGAGAAAATATCTGCAAATAAAAGTTAACTGTTTATTTTGAAGGCTTATCGCGTGATTCGTAGGTTTTTATGTGCGTTTTAATGTGTATTTAAATTTTATTGCCGTGTTGTGAGTTTGCTGAAAATACTTGACGTCGTTAAAAATGTCAACGAAACTGTTGACACTAGTGCTTGCGCTAATTTATGCGTGCTGTGTAACACAGTTTAAAAAGTTATTTTTAAAATTTTTGTTTGTAGTTTGAACGAAGATTTTGCAAATGTGTTGTGCAGAAAAGTTAAACGAAATAATATTTAATTGCAGTTTTTTATGAAGCGAGCACATTAAGATTATTGCGCTTAAAATTATTGTGTTTTAATCAAAAAATTGCGGTAAGCCGATGTGTAAGAAAATTTGTCGCAACAAATGTCTAAAGATTTTAAGGCCCTCCCAAAATAGGCGAGATGCTTCGTAGCGAGTGAAACTGCAAGGTTAAATGCATTTCAATGTAATTACTAAAAACAAACAAACAAAATTTATCGAAACATGTTGATAATAGGCTTTGTTCCGCAATTACTTCTTTTATAATACTGCCTCAACTCGTAAACATTATAGAAATTGCTATCGTTTTATCCCGTCTATTTTGGTTAAACCTTAAATTTGCTAATTTTTAAGAGCTCGGATTTTAAAATTTCGGTAAAATTAAAATAATTTCGTTAAGATTTTAATGTTTCGTAAAGTTTTTTAATCCTCTTTAAGTCTCGTTAAATTTTATAATTCACTTTAATAAGTTAATTCAGTAATCGTGCCAGTTTACTAAAGTTATATACGAGAAAAAATTTCTTCGTCAAGTTAAAAACAACACAAAAACCGTTAATAGCATAACGAAAATCGCAAGTTATAGTTGGACAACGAATTTAAGTGGATTTTAAACATTCGCTAAGTTTTTAAAATTTTCGTTTCGTTTAAAAATTTACTAAAACAACACACTTGTATTCAAGGACTTTGAACGAATGTTTTGTTAAAAACAAATTTTCTGCGTTAAGTTTTATTTTGGATAAAAATACAATAAAAATAATTTTTCAAATACTTTTATAAGCAGAGAAAAGAGTTTACTGCATTTATAAAATTTTATAAAGTTTCGTTAAGTTTTTAAAAATTTCGTTAAGTTTTAAAATTATATAAAATAAATTCATTTAGCTATGAAAATAGATAAAGTAAGTTTCAGAAAATTATTCTATAATACTTTATTAAAAAATAACAAAATTTTCGTTAAGTTAGAAACGATACAAGAATCGTTAAGATTGTCTCAAGCGTCAAAAATTATAGCTATACGAAAAGTTTGTGAGTATTTTAAGCATTCGTGGAGTTTTAAAAGTTACGTTAAGTTTACAAATTTACTAAGAGAACTCAAATGTGTTCAAGAACAGTTAACGAATGTTTTGTAAAAAACAAATCATCTTGAAGTTATAGTTTGAATAAAAAAAGGCTAAATAATTTTTAAAAATACTAGTTTTGGCGGAGCAAAGATTTTTAATAAATTTAAACGATTCGTTAAGTGAAATAAAGTTTCGTTAAGTTTTTAAAAGTTTCGTTAAGTTTTGAAATTAAGTTCAAGAAATGCATATAGTTATGATGCTAGCTTACGAAAGCTTTTACAAGAAAAATTCTCTTCGTTAAGTTTATAACGGCACAAAAACTATAAAAAATTTAATATTTATAAATTAATGAAGTTTCGTTAAGGTAAGTTAAGTTTTGAAATTATATAAAAGAAATTAATTTAGTTATGAAAATAGGTAAAGCTAGTTTCAGAAAATTATTTTATAATACTTTATTAAAAAAAAAGGATTTTCATTAAGTTAGAAACGATACAAGAACCGTTTAGATTGTCACAGGCATCCTAAATTATAGCTGTGTGAAAAGTAAGTGAGTATTTCTAACATTCGTGAAGTTTTTAAAAGTTACGTTTAGTTTACAAATTTACTAAGAGAACTCAAATGTGTTCAAGAACAGTTAACGGATGCTTTGTAAAAAAACAAATCATCTTGAAGTTATATTTTCAATAAAAACAATGTTAAATAATTTTTAAAAATACTAGTTTTGGCGGAGGAAGGAGTTTAACTGAATTAAAACGATTCGTTTAATGAAATAAAGTTTCGTTAAGTTTGTAAAAGTTTCGTTAAGTTTTGAAATTAATTTCAACAAATGAATATTGTTATGATGCTAGTATACGTAAGTTTTTTACAAGAAAAGTTCTCTTCGTTAAATTAATAACGGCACAAAAACTATAATAAATTGATAATTTATAATTTAATGATGTTTCGTTAAGTTTTTAAAAATTTCGTTAAGTTTTCAAATTATATAAAAGAAATTAATTCAGTTATAAAAATAGTTATAGCTTTTTTCAGAAAATTATTCTATAATACTTTATTAAAAATAAAAAATGTTCGTTAAGTCAGAAACGACACTCTTGTGTTAAGATTGCCACCGTTAAGATTGCCACAAGCATCACAAATTATAGCTTTACAAAAACTTTGTGATTATTTTAAACATTTGTGAAGTTTTCAAAAGTTACGATAAGTTTAAAAATTTAATAAGAGAACTCAAATGTGTTCAAGAACAGTTAACGAATGTTTTGTAAAAAACAAATCATCTTGAAGTTATATTTTAAAAAAAGGGTTAAATAATTTTTAAAAATTTTGGCGGAGGAAGGAGTTTAACTTGTATTGTACGATTCATTAAATGAAATAAAGTTTCGTTAAATGAAATAAAGTTTCGTTAAGTTTTTAAAAGTTTCGTTAAGTTTTGAATTAAGTTCAAGAAATGAATACAGTTATGATGCTAGTTTACGAAAGCTTTTTACAAGAAAAATTCTCTTTGTTTAGTCAATAACGGCACAAAAACTATAATATATTTAATATTTATAAATTAATGAAGTTTCGTTAAGTTAAGTTTCGAAATTATATAAAAGAAATTAATTCAGTTATTAAAATAGTAAAAGCTAGTTTCAGAAAATTATTTTATAATACTTTATAAAAAAAAAAACAATTTTCGTTTAGTTAGAAACGTCACAAGAATCGTTAAGATTGTCGCAGGCATCACAAATTATAGCTGTACGAAAAGTTTGTGAGTATTTTTAAAATTCGTGAAGTTTCTAAAAGTTACGTTAAGTTTACAAATTTACTAAGAGAACTCAAATGTTTTCAAAAACAATTAACGAATGTTTTGTAAAAAACAAATCATCTTAAAGTTATATTTTGCATAAAAAATATGTTCAATAATTTTTAAAAAGAGTTTTAATAAATTTAAACGATTCGTTAAGTGATATAAAGTTTCGTTAAGTTTTAAAAAGTTTCGTTTAGTTTTGAAATTGAGTTCAAGAAATGCATATAGTTATGATGCTAGTTTACGAAAGTTTTTTAAAAGAAAAATTCTCTTCGTTAAGTTAATAACGGCACAAAAACTGCTATAAATTTAATATTTATAAATTAATGAAGTTTTGTTAAGTTTTTAAAAGGTTCGTTAAGTTTTGGAACTATATAAAAGAAATCAATTCAGTTGTGAAAATAGTTAAAGCTAGCTTTAGAAAATTAATTTAAAATACTTTTATTTTTTATTTAAAATATTTTCGATATGTTAGAGTTATAGCTGCATGAAAAGTTTTGAGTATTTAAACATTCGTGAAGTTTTTAAAAGTTACGTAAAGTTTACAAATTTACTAAGAGAACTCAAATGTGTTCAAGAACAGTTAACAAATGTTTTGTTAAAAACAAATCATCTACAAGTTTTACTTTGAATAAAAAAAAGATTATTGTAAGAATTTAAAAAGAAATTTTAAAAAGTTTCGCTAAGTTTTGAAATTAAGTTTCACAAATGAATATAGTCATGATGCTAGTTTACGTAAGCTTTTTACAAGAAAAATTCTCGTCGTTAGGGTAATAACGGCACAAAACTATAATAAATTTAATATTTGTAAATTAATGAAGTTTCGTTAAGTTTTTATAAATGTCGTTTAGTTTTGAAATTATATAAAAGAAATTAATTCAGTTATGAAAATAGTGAAAGCTAGTTTCAGAAAATTATTTCATAATACTTTATTAAAAAAAAACAATTTTCGTTAAGTTTAGGTTGTCACAAGCATCACAAATTATAGCTGTACGAAAAGTTTGTGAGTATTTTAATCATTCGTGAAGTTCTTAAAAGTTACGTTAAGTATACAAATTTATTAAGAGAACTTAAATGTGTTCAAGAACAGTTATAGAATGTTTTGTAAGAAACAAATTATCTTCAAGTTATATTTTGAATAAAAAAAGTTTTAATAATTTTTAAAAATACTAGTTTTGGCGGAGGAAATAGTTTAACTAAATTGAAGCGATTCGTTAAATTAAATAAAGTTTCGTTAAGTTTTTAAAAGTTTCGTTAAGTTTTGAAATTAAATTCCTGAAATGAATATATTTATGATGCTAGTTAACGAAAGTTTTTTAGAAGAAAAATTCTCTTCGTTAAGTTTATAATGGCACAAAAACTATAATAAATTTAATATTTATAAATTAATGAAGTTTCGTTAAGTTTTTACAAGTTTTGTTAAGTTTGGAAATTTAGTACAAGAAATTAACTAAGTTGTGATGATTTTTAACGAAAGTTATGCACAAGATAAATTATCTTCGTTAAGTTAACAACGGCACAAAAACTGTCAAAACTATAACCAAAACCACAAAAGCCAAGTTATAGTTGGATAAAGAATTTGAGAGGATTTTAAAAATGCATTATGTTTTTAAAAGTTTCGTCAGTAAAATAAATCAATTGTGTGCAACCACAATAAAAGAACGCTTTGAAGCAGACAAATCGTCTTTGTCAAGTTGTATTTTAGATAGTATTATTATAATAAGTTGTAATTCTTTAAATAAAAAAAAAATTAAAGTGAATTCAAAAGCTTCGTTAAGTTGTCAAATTCTTTTTTAAAAAGCAATTTTGTGCAATTTTTTAGTAAGCCAATGTTTTTATTAATATGCATTAAGCTGGGTAGATTTGTATGGATAAAAGAATTAATGTTGCTTGGGCGTTTTTTGGATCCGGTAGGAAAAGTTATTAAAAAAAGAGGGCGATATGGGTGCACTGTACCCTATCACATTTTCAATTTTGTGAATTTTTTCTTTAGGAATTTTTCTCAAAAAATTTTTGTATATAAACATGCACAGCTAGAACAAAACAGATGCCAGAAATGAAATCCAGTCTCACATTTAAATGTTTTTATACAAAAATTTATTGTAAAAAATTCTTTAAGAAAAAAATTTACAAAATTCAAGGTATCAGTTCTGCTAAGCTGTGCACTTTTATATACCAAAATTTTTTAAAAAAATTCCTAAAGAAAAAAATTCAGAATATTGAAAATGTGATAGGAAAAATTGCACCCTTATCGCATCCTTTTTTTTAACTATTTTTCATCCGAAAATCGCCAGGCAACATAGGTTTGCAAATCGATCCAGCCTAATATAAATATTAGATTTTCGTTAAGTTGGTTTTGGTTAAAGTTTTTATATCATAGTTTCAAAAAATTGCGTTATGATAAAACACGTGAAAGCACGATACGAACTTAGTTGAAAAATCAAAATTGGTGCTTAAAAAAATGCACTCGTTAAGCAAATTATTGATATGGATTAATTTCGTTTAAGTTTTCATCACTACACATTTCAATACTATCAAATTGTATGCATTTTTTTTTTATAAAATACTTTTTAAAAATTACGAGATCAATCAATTATCGTTTCGTTAAGTTCAGTTTAAAATCTTTAATGCTCAACACACGATAAAACGTCGCGCTGCGGTCGTTGTTGGTCGAATTGTTAGTCAAGACTGACAGTGAGTGTTAGTAAAACTTTAGCGCACACCTCGATCACGCTCACTAAGCGGCAACTCACTTCTTGCTCACTAAAGCTGTTTATTATTTATGGAAAATTTGCAATTTAACCTCAAAAGAGATCGAGAGTAAAATAAAGTGAACATGGGATAGTGAGAGAGATGAGCGTCTGGCTTTTGTTAAGTTTATTGTCATACATTTATTTTTAATTTGTCAGACTAAATCAAAGCAAAAAATAAAAACAAAAATTCCGTATGCGATGACGAAACCTTTCGAATAAAATTGTTCTACCGGAAAATATTGTCTGAATCGTAAAATTTAACAAAAGGCAAAGCAGGGTGTTTAAGGCTCAAAAGGCATAAAACCATGTAGCAGCAGGTTGAACTTAGCGTTGCAACAAGTTTTTCTATACACAGAGACACAACATTAACACTTAACTAATTAAAAAAAACAATAAGAAAACTTAACGAATGGTTAAAAACTATTGCTTTCTGTTTAAAGTTACATTTATGCCTGACAAATAAATACAAGTGAAAAATCTACTACTATTTTATAAGACTGTCAACCCTAATGCGGATACACTTCGTTGAGCGCCGTGAGGCCATTCGTTGAATTCTTCATTAATTTAAATAAGTCAACGAATGCTTGCCGTCTAGATGCAGCTTCTTCATCATCAAATTCGCTACACTTGTCGCAGCTATTAATAAAAGCTTTACTTCTGTGACTGCCTCTTATTTTCATTTGACGCAAATTGTTGTAACAATAATAATAAATAATAAAATTAATTTTTTTTCAAAGGTGCGCGACTGTTTTCGTTCATTTTTAATGCCTTTGGTTTATTTAAGTTGCAGTTGTTGTTTGTGGTTTTGTCATATTTTTAACATATAATTTTATTGCATTTAATAATGAAGCAAGCTGAGTAAATTTTTATTTTATTTATGAATGTGTGAATAAGAAGTAGAGCACTTAAATTGCTGATCTAGATAAAATTTGAAAAAGTATGTATTTGTGGAACGAATGATCATTTAAATTTTAAAAACTTGAAGGTGGGAGGGAGTTAAGAATATAATTTGCAGCAGGAAAATATGTAAAAAAATAATTTTCGTTATTTATTTATATTAGGTGTTTGAAGAAAGTAGTGCTTGCTGTACTAAGGTATAGTATTTGAATACATAACAGACTTTAGTTGAGTTTCAAAATGTTTCGTTAAGTTTTTAAATGTCTCGTCGATTTTTAAATTTTTGTCACCCAGTGTGTGGAGGCATTTCTCAATTTATTTTGTAAATGCGAGAAACTTAACCATTATCCAATAGTCAAATGAACTTAACGAAAACGTTAGTTGATTGATCTCGTAATTTTTAAAAAATATTTTATAAAAAAATTGCATGTTATTTAATAATAAAGAAATAATTAAGAAAAGTGATAAAAACAATATGTAAAAAATTATATATTTTATAGAATTATAAATACAATATACAATATATTTTTCTTTTATTATTAATAAATAATGAAAATATATTAATAAAAAACTGTTGGTAATAAAACGAGCTATAGGTCAGATTTTTTTTTTAATTTATTTAAATTTTATTTTCAATATTTCCGTTTTATTACCAATAATTTAAAATAAAAATTTCCAAAATTAACTAATAAAAAAACTTGAAATGTAAATAGTTTTGAGAGGTCCTTTACTGTTTTGTTATGATTTTGAAAACTTGGTTAAGTCACGTTAAGCTTCAAAATTAACTACAAAAAGTAACATTAGTTATCGTATAAGTTTACTTAAGTTATGGAGACAAAACTCGGAACGAAAACAAAACGACATTTTTTGAAACTTTCGTATTAGTACTTTAAAAAACACCAACTTAACGAAGATCAAATAAAAATGTTATAAATGTAAACATTGCCATAAAATGCATAAAATTAATTTCTTAAAGATAATTATAAAACTGTAACGAAAATTTTGCATTCATTAATCTCAGCAAAAACTAATGTTTTTAAAAATTATTCAAACTGTAATATAATACTTATAATTAAAAAGATTTTTTGCTTACTAAGTATTCGTTGCTTGAACTCGAAAAAAGTTGAGTGATTTTTGTGAGTATTAAATTTAACGAGACTTTTAAAAATTTAACGAGTGTTTGGAGTCCTCTGAATTTCTCTATACAACTAAAACGTTTAATTTTCGTTATAATTTCAACAGTTTTTGTGTTTTTATCAACTTAACGAAGAGAGTTTTCACTAGTATACAACTTTCGTAAGCTGGTGCCTGTATTGAATGATTTTCTTGTAGTTAATTTTGGATTTTAACGAAACTTTTAAAACTTAACGAAACTTTATAAACATTAACGATACTTTTAAATTCAGTCAAACTCTTACCTCCGCTCAAAATAGTTGTTTTAAAAATTATTGAAACTGTTTTTATCTAACATCTAACTTAACGAAGAGGATTGCATTTTACAAAACACTAGTTTTTTGTGTCCCGGAACACAATTGCATTGTATTAATCCATTTTCAAACTTAACGAAACTCTTAAAACCTAACTAAACTCTAAAAAACTTAACGAAACATGATAACAATTCATGATTCTTGTAAATTCAGTTAAATTCTCCGCTAAAATTGTTTTTAATTCAACATATATCGTTACGAAGAGGATTCATTCACTGTGCACAATGGCGTTGTATTAGTTAATTATTCAACTTAACGAAACTTTTAAAAACTTATTGAATGCTCAAAATTTTCTAAAATTTTTACACTTATTTCAAATATCTATTAATTATGATAAGTGTTAATATTTTGACGGTTTTTGTGTCGTTATTAACTTAACGAAGAAATTTTTTTGTTTATAATGATTAAATTTAATTCTGGTTGCTAATTTTTAAACTCAACGAGACTTAATGAAGCTTTAAACAACATAAATAAATAATAAAAACTTAACGAAACTTTTTAAATCTCAACGAAACTTCTGAATGAATATATAAGGTTCATTTTTGAAGCTTAACGTGACTTAACGAATCCTTAAAAACCAAACGAAATTATAAAAACTTAACGAAACTTCTTAAATCTCAACGAAAATCTGACTAAAAACTTTTTAAATTAGCAAAGTTAAGGCCTAACAATAACGAACAGAACGAGATGATAGCAACTTCAGGTTCTGAAGGTTCTGTAGTTCTTCCGCAGAAACGTATTGTCTATATGCTTCGTTCATTTTCGGTAAATAACGTTTGTTAATTTTGGTTAACAACATTGAAATCTGAACAGTTAATCGTTACGGAATGTTCCGTCAATTTTGGAAGCGCCTTTAGTTTTTTCAGAAATTCCTTGCCTCAAATTTTGTTATGCATCTGCAAAATTTTTTGGGTTAACCACAATATGTATTTGAAAACAGTGAAATTTTCAGTTTCGTCAAGTGCTAGTTTATTTTTAGTGTTAAGTATATAAAATTAAATTTTGTAATAAGATATTGATTGATGTCATTATTTTAATTTTGTTCGTACGACCTAAGTTTTTTACTATGTTTAAACATTATCCATATTTTGCTAGTTATTTTCAGAGTTTTTTATTACGTTTAATTTATGTTTATGTTTATGTTTGTTTTATTGAATTTTATTTCATGGCAAATTAATATCAAAATGTTTAAAAAATGTAAATAATATTCACGGTTAATTTAATGAGACATTTAAGTAATCCGAAATTTATGCATATGCATATTTAGCCACGAATAAATAAGTTTCGTTCAGTTTGATATGGCTTGTTTTTTGAAATAGTTGTGAACATGGTCTATTTAAGGTTGTATATTTTACTTCTTTTTTGTTATCATATAACTGTTATTAAGAAAATACTTTCAAAGTTTTTGCTATGCACTGTAAAAATAATTTAGGAATTTTTTATAGTCTCTTAATATGTCTTGAAATTAAAGTACTATAGTGTTTTATATTTAAGATTTAACTCCTTTCTACCTTCATTCGTTGATCGTATTAAAGTTTTGAACCATTTTAAAATCAAAAGAAAGTTTCGTTAAGTTTTTTTTGTGCTCCTGCATTCACATCTTATTTCCTTTTCTCAGGAAAAACTTTCCAAAATATATTTTTTTAAAATTGCTCATTTAAGATAGCAATACTTATCATACACACTCTTCCGCATTGCGTATTCGTACAAGTTACCATTTTCGATTGATCTAACGATCAAGCAACTTGCAACACATGCAATAAAATTGTAAATTTGTTAACCTTCCGGCCTTTATTTACTTTATTTTTATTTTATTTTTTATTATTTGCACACTATATCAATGCAATCGGGATGCGACATCAATAATGCGATCGCGGCTTATCTTCGTTAAGTTCGATATTGCGCGCTCTTTGTGTTGTACAAAACAGTGCCTACAGTTGTATAATCATTGCATATATTCTTTTTTATTTTCTCTTATCAGTTTAAACGAAAAATAAAGAGACCGACCGATCGAATTGCAAACAATCACTTTCGTTAAGTTTCCAAGGAACCTTAAGCAGCATTCACGTTGTCATCAATTCAACTACACGCAGTGAACTGAGCCAATAAAACTCAACTATGTTGAGCTAAACCGGCAAAAATATTAAAACAAACAAACAAATAACTCTCGAGCTAAAATAATGCATAATTCGATCGAGAAACGAACAACAAACGATGGTGAAAAATATTAAATGTTTCAAACGATTAAAATGCAAGCTTAAAAATGTAAAAAAAAGAAGGCTCGCTCGTAAGCACAACGTATATCAGTCAGTGGCATCTATGGATTCGGGCTTACGTTGCTTAGCTCAGCTGTTAATCTCTGAGGCTGTGTCCAGAGATGATGATGATGACTCGGTCGCTGTTCATGTAATGAAGATGAGTCCCTCGAATAATGAACTCGGAGTAGTTATGCCTTGAAGCCACCAAGCGATCATGTAAAAGATCGTTTGAGAAATTTAAGATGACTTCGATGTAGAAGAAGAAGAAGAAGACGACGAACAAGAACAAGTAGCATAAGAACCTTGGCGGCACTGGACCAGCCTTTGTTGTTCGTTTATCATATACAAAGAAATTAAAGTAGAATTAAATAAGAGAAAAGAAAAATTCCAGCAACAAAGCACGATTTCTGTTCGCTGTGTCTTTGTTGTAAATGGAAGAAGACGAGACGCAACTTCAAAGATGAATCATGCGATCTTCGACTTTTCTGAACAGCGGCTGTCTTGCTGGTTATCCTAAGCGTTGTTTATAGGCTTCGGCTTAAGAGTCTGAACTTGATACAGTGGAATAAAATGCGTCAATTCCACTGAGCGAAAACTTCGTATAATTTTATGTGACATAAGGCCCAACCAAAATAGACGAAACGAGACGATAGCATTTTGACGAATGTCTACACTCGTTACGGATGTTTACGGATTTAACCCAAAATGAAACGATTTGCTCAACTCGTCTGAAACAGCTGATCAGTAGGCAATCGAGTATTATTTGTTTATGTATATTGTGCATTTTGTAATTTTTAATAAAGATTTGTGAAAAATGAGTGAAATAATGGCGAAATTGAAACAAATTGATGAAAATAAAATAAAAACGCACTACGCATAGCTGTTGTTGACGAGTTGCTACGCTAGCAGTTCGGTTCTTACGGAATAATAAGTCTTGTCAAACTGTTTCATTTAGTTTCGTTCAGTTACGTTTGCTCATTTTGGGTAACAACATTAATATGTATTTAATCGAACACTTACGTTTTTACTCGTTACGGAGCAAAACGTCTATTTTGGTTGGGCCTATAAAATTGTAAAGTTGGAATTATTATTAATTGCAATCAATAATTATTTAGCGTTGCGCAGGGAATAATTTCAACAAAGATGTCCAAACCGCTTCTGCTCGCGAGCTCGAGTCTTCATGTCACCCCGAATCGCGAGCATGAGCTGAAATACAATTTCTAAGCCGCTCGGGTTCTTTTTCTGTTCAAAACAAAAATGCCATCAGTCACTAATCTTGTTCTAAGATATTTGTATCGACGTTTTGTAATAATGATAAATGAAATTTTGTTATTAATAAATTATTAAAAGTAGTATTTGATTTGAGTATTTGAACTTTTTTTAAAGTTTTGTTAATATTGATGGCAAGACACAAAATGCTCTTTCTTCTTAAACTTGCTTTGAAAAGATGGCAAGTGGAAATGATCTCGTTGTTTTTGTTGCTTGGTATTAGTTCTACCAGTTTTTAAATTATTTCATAAAATATATGAATCGATACTTCTCAAATCGCCTAAGTCGCACATAAAGATTCTTGGAAATGAAGGTATTTACATTTCTGTAAATTCGCCGAATTTTTTTGTTGAAAAATTGTTAAATTATTTTCAACATATCGGTGTAAAACCTAGCATAGAAGATTCATAAAGGAAAACCACCGTGGACTTGAAATATATCAGATTAAATGTTGGACTTGGGTACGTATGATATGTAGATCTGAACTAACTGCATCTTTATGTAAAACCAAACGAAGGCTGAACGTGGTGCGAGACAAGGTAAGCCATACATTTTTCTACACAAAAAATTCGCAGGGACTTAGATTATTTAAAAAAAATAAAGATAACGATTTATCAAGCTAGAGAGGGGTTGGCAGGATTCAAGTGATTTGATAAAGTATCCTTATAAAATTTAAGGTCTGGTCTATTCCTCCAAGATTCTCAAAAATTATTTTTTATCAATTAAGTTCTTGTGTGCTTGAGTTTATATTCTAAATTTACCAATAAAAAACGTATAATTGAGGTTTTCTTAAATTTATCATACTACTTTATGCTTTTCTGACCATTATTCTTTTAAAACATTCTTTTATTCGTGCCATTTATCACAAATTAATCACGAAGATCAGTCAATAATTATTGAGCGTTGCGCAGCGAATAAATTTCAACACGGCCGCGTGCCTGAATAGCTTTTTTAATTTCCGTAGCATCCGCTCTCGAGCTGAAGCTGGACATTTCTTTGACAATGCTCTCGCTCGCTCGCTCGCCGGAGTCAGACCAAGACTTCCAAACCGCTTCTGCTCGCGAGATCAAGACTTCATGTCACTCCCGTTCGTGAGCATGAGCTGAAATACAATTTCTAAGCCGCTCGATCTTAGAATCGAATCTTATGAACAAATTTTTTTTTATCTTACCAGAAAATAAAGCCACATGATTGGCTAAAAGGTACTTAAGCATTTTTGATTTGTACGCTCATAGGGATTTAGGCAATTTTGAAAAAAACGTTAACTTTTTCTTGTTTTTTTTTTGCCAAATAAAGCACAATAAATAAAGGACCATAACGATAATTTTCTTTTTTCAATAATATTTATTTTTTAAACATCTGATCGCAATGAATCGTTTTGAACAATCCATTGACAAAATAGGTTTTCTCACTTTGAGAAAATAACTGTAAAGGTTGATGAGTAATGATCTAAAAAAGACGGTATTAAGAATTTTATTTTGTCACTCGATTAAAAGTATTGAGTTATAAGCAGTGTAAAACAGGTATTTAGTTTTAATGGTATTCTGGATATTTTATTACGATCATCAGTTGAAAAAAGTGCATTTTTTAGACGCAAGTGCAGTGTTATACAAAAAATTTTTTAAATGTTTTTATGGAGTTTTTTTTTATTAAAATTTTTTTAAATGGAGTTTCAAGTGGAAATGGAAGATCTAATTAAAAAAAAGTAAGAAAATGGATATGTTACGGTGAGTCAAAAAAATCAATTATTTTTTCACAAGTGACACGGAAAAATGGGTTGGTAGACACCTTAAAAAAATTCTCACCAAATATGAGCTCTTAAATTTAATAAGATGCTCCGCATCGCATTTTTTTTCTCAGTCTAGTAGAAAAAAATTCATACCTCATCATTAATTGATTGTACAGAAAAATGTTTGCCAATAATTTTGTAGGAAATTTAATGCTCTACAAAAAAGGTATCCCATATTTTTTCCGTAAATCTCATTAGTTGAATGATATTGATGATTTAAGTTTGATTCTTTTAAGACATATTTAATTTTTGTTTATGAATTTTATAACTCGACAATAAATGACTATTATAAAATGAGCAATACAAATTTTTGTAGGACATGAACTGCTCTATAAAAATGGTATCATATGTTTTGGCGATTAAATTAAGCGTTCAAAAGATATTCATCATCAAACTTTCATGTGAACTGATTTTAGGAGTTTTTGATTAGATAATCCAAAAATTTCAATTGTGCTTTCAAAAGCATAGAAGGGAAGAAATCACTGAAAAGTGAAATGTTTAAATAAAAAAAGTGCTTCTTATTTATTTATTCGCTACAAATAGGACTAATCTCATTCCCACTTTAAATATTTCTTTACAGGATTGATCTGAATTCGCTTAAAATTGTTTAACACATGACTGATCTGGCTCTGACTTACAATGTTCATACACAGGATTGATCTGATTCTGATTGCAATGTTCCTATACAGGATTGATCTGACTCTTCCTTATAACGTTTTTAAATATGACTGATCTGAATCCCACTTACAATGTTTTAATACAGGACCGATCTGAACCTGACTTACAATGTTTCTGTTAAAGATCTATCTGTGTGGCTATGACAAGCCTTTGTAAATGTAAACAGAATTTCGATACAGAATTAGGACGTATCTAAAATACATTGTATGGAAGAGAGGACCTATCTTGTCATGGGTCATTTTACCACTGGGAATCTGCGCCAATGGTGAGTACCGAATACGGTAGAATGATGAACTGTATGAGCTGTAAGCTGACATCTACATAGTCAAGCGCATTAAAATCGAGCGGCTTTTTGTCGCAGCGCATGAAAGAGGATGCTCCAGTGAAAAATATTCGATTCGGTACCTAGCGAGAGACAGAAATGGCTGCCATACGTTCTTAGATGCCCAGAAGGAATTTTGCGGCTTACAAAAACGATGCTCCAGTGAAAAAAATATTCGATTCGGTACCTAGCGAGAGACAGAAATGGTTGCCATACGTTCTTAGATGCCCAGAAGGAATTTTGCGGCTTACAATATCAATTTTAAAGTCTAATAATTTCAGTTCTAATAAAGTGTTTTCAAGTTCTAATAAAGAGTGTTTCAGGTAGATAATTTCATGGCATTTATTTTTTAAATATAATTTTTGTCATATGTCCGCAGCGGCTACTAGTTACATACTTCATTCGATCAGTCCAATTTTTCACTACTTTTTTCAATAAATCTGGCCGTATGGCGTCAATGGTGTCTTAAATATTGGCTTCCAATGCTTCAAGAGTTGCTGGTTTTTCGGCATAAACCAAAGACTTAACATAGCCCCATAAAAAGTAATCGAGAGGCGTTAAGTCGCAAGAACGAGGGGGCCAGTTAACAGGACCACTTCTGGAAATAAAGTTGCCTCCATATTGGTTTTACAATAAATTTATGGTTAAGCGCGCTGAATGGCAAGTTGCGCCGTCTTGTTGGAACGAAATGTCGTCGATGTTAAGCTGATTAATTTTTGGAAACAAAAAATCAGTCAGCATGGCTCGATAGCGCTCGTCATTCACCGTCAACGGCAGCTCCTACCTCATTTCGAAAGAAATAAGGACCGATGATGTAGCCAGCGTGTAAACCGCACCAATCAGTCAATTTTAATGGATGTAATGGTGATTCTTTAATGGTATGAGAATTTTCCTCACTCCATTTATGCCAATTTTTCTTATTGACGAAGCTAATTGCCTGATCACTAGGCCAATTATGTTGATCATCAAATGGACGAAGTGCTCTATGAACTTCGCGAACAGGTTTATTTTTTTCAAAGTAAATTTCCACAATTTGAAAGCGTTGTTCTGACGTTGAACAATTTATGATGAATTGCCGAATCTTATTGAACAGCAATGTCAACACAGTTTGACATGACTAAATGTCAAACCATAGAAAACAACCATCGAAACTTCTCATGCAGCTAATTCAACACCCCCTACAACTTTCCATTACTTTACAGAGCACTTGAAGCAAGCACAAAAAGACGAAAAATTCGGAGGAAATAACGGAATGATGCTTTTTAGTGCTTTTTTTCCCTATTGCTTCTTTTTCTTTCAAAGTGTGCGAGAAAGTAGTTAAATGAACCTTTGTGCTCAGATTCAGCACTACTGTTAGCAGTTACTGATTCAGCAGTAGATTGCTGCATGTACTTCTGTTTTCATACACAAAAGCAGTGCTACGGAAGTGATGTATGAAACCATTCAAGAGACAGTACTCGGGCAATTTCCTTCTGGGTAGCTTCCCTACAGAAAATTGGACCAACTTTAAAATAGTTCTGAGCTAGTTCCAAAAAGGACCAGTACTGGTCCCTCTACAAAACCCTCTACAATACCCTTTTACATTGATTAAACTGACGCTTTTTACGTGCTGATGTCATAGGAAAAGATAATTGTAGCCAAAAAAAAAAATGCCTTTTTCCCTATATTAGAACTAGTTCCAATGTGAACATTTCCAAACTGGTTCTTTTTGCTAAAGTCTTAAAGTAGATCTCTTACTGGTTTGAAAGTATTCAAACGTTAGTGGCATGTATTTCTTATTTCTTGCATGTATTACAAAAAGAAGTGCAAAACGTAAAAGATGATGCATTTATTTTATTTTATGTAGTTACTTTTTTTATATAATGCAAAAACTTACCATTATTGAATTCTTTAAATTTATTCCTCAAACAGTTTAAAAATGAAACAAATTGACACAACACGTGTACAGATTTAATTTATTTTTGTCAGTAAATATCTTGACAAGAAAACAAAATAAAATCAAAGTGAGCTGAAAGTTTTTTGTACTATTTCATAGCAAATACAAATTGCGCTAGAAATAAGATAGTTGGTTTTTTCAATTGACTTCAAAATAACTACTGGGTCAAGGTACATTTATAAGGTTGTGGCACTTGAGAGAAATGCACTCTTTTTCCGCCTTTGTTCGAACTTTCACTATGCTTTTCTTTGTTCTAAGCATTCACTTTCTTTATTTCTTTTCATCCATTCTGACAGTTCGACCGAGCTCGCTCTCAAGTGCCACAACCTTATAAATGAGCCTTGTACTGGATTACTTAAGGTTGGAGAGAGAGAGGGAGGGAGAGAGAGGAAGAGAAAGAGAGATAGAGAGAGAGAGAGTCAAGAATATAAACTTGAGGAAAAATCTTTCGTTTGAAGCGATGCTTTTTACACCTCGTTTCATTGATTTGCTTCAACGAAAATAAAAAAAGTTGATAAATTAAAAATGCCAAATTTTTGTAGGGGGACCACTAAAAGGGTGGCATATAGAGGATACGTATGTTCAAAAAAAAAATTGGGAATATAAAAATCATAGGACCAGGATCAATGGGAATAATGGGATAATTTGGAGGAGATGTGGACTGCTTTCGAAATGTTACTTATTTTTTTTATGTAAGGACCTCCAGAGTGGTGGCTGATAGATGAGGGTTAGGTATATTCAGAAGACTTTTTGGAGGTAAAAGACTAATACGACTACCTAATAAATCTCTAGAAGTAGATTCGAGTAAAATAGTTTCAACAGTTTCTCATTTTTAAAATTTTTTTTTTTGTTAGAAAAGTTGCCGATAGGAGCAATATATTTTATTTTTTATTTTTTTTTAATTAATTTAATTGTTTATTGTTTTGTTTACATTGTTTACATACATATGTTTACAAAGAATAGTTAACAAAAAAATACAAAGTATACAAAATTAATCACAAATAAACTGTTGCGTTCAGTAGCCGAAGGCTAGTGTTGAAGCAGTCATCAACTCAATATCAATATTAAGACTAGTACTTAACTAATACTAAGCTTAAGATATATTAGATATTGTAACAGTACTTAAAGTAGGGTTTTTTTTTAATAAGTTAAAAGGAAGTAAAAAGACAAACAATGTAAGTTTATAATTTATAATTAAACAGTGATTTCAAGTAAGAGTTCTTAACATGAACTCAACTAGGGCATATTCCAACTGAAAAAGCCACAATTTTACTTTAGTTAGGAACAAGTTCTTTGAGCGAATTGCCCGTATGTTATCCGGAAGCTTATTATATAATCTTGGCGCACTGACGAAAACAATAATAAATATAGGTGGAATGATTGTAAGGTTTTGAACATTTGCTCTCAGATTATAGGTAGTGGAAAATCTACTGTTCAAGTAGCCAGATCTTTTATAAAATAGTTTTAAGATTTTAAAAATATATAAATACCTTAGAGGCAAAATTAAATTTTCTCGAAAGAGAGGTAGGCTATTATGATATCTATTTTTCTTACAAATAATTCGATTAGCTTTCTTTTGTAGAACCAGTAGCGGCTGAATTTTATTACTGTGTGTGCCTCCCCAACAACTCAGACCATATTCTAATTTGGAATGAAATAAGCCATAGTAAACATTTCTAAGTAAATTGAAGTTACACGAAACGCTTCATAAATAAAGACATCTATGTACATTTAATAAATAGTTCTTAAGCTTTGATGCATGCTCAATCCAATTCATTTTGCTATCAATTAATACTCCGAGGTATCTATATGATTTCACACTTTCAATCTCAAAACAACCACTATAGCAATCGACAACATTGGAATAATTGCAGATTCCAGCATATGTAAATGGATGTTTACTACAACAACTCGAGTGTAAAAAAAACCTGTCTGAATTCATTATATTGCTTGCTAAGTTAAAAAGCATAAATATTGATTTATCACTTATTACCATGTTGTGACTTAAAAAAACCAGCATCTAATTAAATGTAAATCATGATTAACAAAGGTTGACAGAGTGTTTTTTTAATCACAGCTGAAAACAAACGCCATATCATCAGCAAAGCCTATAACGGAACTTTTGAAATTTTGCAAAAAGAGAGAATTTATATAAATCAAAAAAGGATAGGACCTAAAACTGAACCCTGAGGAACACCAAGGGAAATGTTACTAATTGAGCTTACAGAATCTTTAACTTGAACTCTTTGTTGTCTGCTGGCCAGATATGAACTAAACCAAGTCAAACAAAACCCCCTAAAACCATACTTTTCTAATTTACTTAAAAGGATGTTGTGGTTAACAGTGTCAAAAGCTTTAGTTATATCAAGAAATAGAGTAGCAGTGACTTTTTTATTATTCAGGGAATCGTAAACATCTGTGCAGAAATTTAACAGAGCATCCTCAGTGCTTTTTCCTGATCAAAAGCCGAATTGATTATCTGAAAAGAAATGAATATGATCCAGAAAAGAAACAATTCTTTCCTTCATACCCTTTTCCCAGGAGAAATAGGCCTGTAGTTATTAATTGTATATTAAGAGATATAAATATTTGAGGAAAAAATATAATAGAAACAGCTCATGCATTGAACCTCTCAATGAGTCCATTTAGGACCGGTATAAACTATGTATTTTCAATATTCTTCTGAATGTTTAGTTTTTTTTGTGGAATTAACAGATATGGAATTAACAAAAATAAGATAAGCTTGTACTTTTGACCCCTCTAGGGGTCGATTCGCTGGAGATATACTTTTTTCTACATTTTTTTAAGAATGCTTAAAATTTCAAGATGTTGCTACTATAAAAAAAAAATTACTTTTCAATAATTAAAATTGAACGAGTGTCGAAACATTTCTTTTTACAGTGTATCCGTAAGTTCCGCATCAAAACTAAGAGGAAGCAACAGCATATTCTTTTAAGTTACTTAACAAGCAGAAGGGTTCATTGTAGAAATTCCAATGAGGATGATGTACTTACAAAAATAAAAACACACACACACATACGAATACACAAGCCCTCTATTACAATAGCACAAACTAAGCACCAGCTACAACTTCAAAGACGTTGTCGCTTGCAAAGATATAATGCTTAAGAATTGCTTGGTTACAAGCACACAGAGTCCATCATTTATACCAGGAGTCCACAAAGAGTCCAAAAGCCAGTGTAATCCAAAACGATGCCCCATAATGAACGATATGATGTGGCTGGCGCGTTCGCAAAACTTAAGCAAGCATTAAATGGAATCCGTGGAAGAAAGAAGTCGTTTTGTGGATGTCTTGTCTTTTGCAGCATCATCATGTTTTTTCACCGCTTTTGGACACGTTCCAGTATCGGAAACTATTATATCAGTTGATTTTTTTTTTCGAAAAATCTTGCATTTATTCTTTGAGGATCTTGTAACATGCTGATCTTGCAACTCTGCTGCTGGTGCTGGTGCGGCATCAACTAGTGTTGATTTTACGCTGATGTCGCTCACGTTGTTGTTGATGATATTGTAAATTGTGTGTAAATTTGTGTTTGTTTTTCAAGAACTCATTTGTTGTTAGCTTGCTTTTTCGAGAGCAATATAAACAAGCCAAAGTAAAAATGGTTCATCATCGATCCTCATTCAACGCGCTGCGTTGGGCTGCGTTGATGCGAATCATTTTTGTAGGTAGCTGTTGTTTTCATAGGTGCTGTTTTATTTTTTTTTTTTTTTAGTTTAATCTGGTTTGTTTTTGGAGTGTGCTGTTTTTATTTTTTTTACGTGACTCATTTTTAAATTCCAAAGTGTTTTCTTTTTAAGTAGGTTTTATTGTTGATAAGATGACATTTTTTGTGATTAAAAGTGTTTTATATCGCATATTTTGTGCACTGTTTTTATATAAAATTTTATGGCTTACATCATCATTCACTTTATTAATCAACTGAAGGAACAATTATGGTTTTAAAAAACTATTCGTTTAGTTGTTTGTTTTTCATTTTTAATATTTTTAACATAATAATATTTTTAACTAATTTTAATGGGGGTCATACATTTAACTCGAGTTTTTTCCGACATCAAACTTTAAAAAAAAGATGTTTTATTTTACGGTCTTTAAAAATTTGGGACGAATTAGAATTTTTTAGGATAAAAAATTTTGTGTTTTTTTATTGTACAATAAGTCGAGGTTTTCGTTTTAGAAGAATTTAAGGAATTTTTTGTATACATAAAAAAATGTAATCTTTGTCATAAGCAATCAAATACGGAAACATTAAAAGTGTTCGGAATAATATTTGTATCAATATATTAGTGTTTATATTAAACATTAAAAATATTCCGTGTTTAAAATTTATACAAATTTATCCATCCAGTTCTCGAAATTGTTAGCCGAACGTGCACTCTCGCAGTCAGACTAGTCTACAACCGTGAGACTAAAAAACGAATTACCGAGGTAAGGCGAGACTCTGTTGGGCATCAAGGCAATGGTAAAGGAATGAGCTTTGACAGCTGCCCGCTGTCAGGGTCCCACGAAGGGTTAACAACTGCGATGATGGAACGGATTAGCTGATGGACTTACACTCACGCGGCCGAGGTTCAAGTCTCCGGATAGTGGTAATTTTTAAATTTAATTTAATGGTAATAATAATGTTTGCAGTTTTTTGTCTGAATAAAAATAATAATTCTCACAGGATGCTGTTTAAAATCTTAAAAAATGTTGTTTTTTTTTTGCAAAACTTCTAAAATTTTTCCAGCGATTCGATGAAAAATTTCTTATTTTTAATGAAAAAGTTTTCTTACGCTTGGTTTTTACTATGTCATTTTTATGATGACACAAAAGTTTATCACCTGAAATATCACCTTAATAAAACTCTAGAACATTTTCTGCATTGGTCTATTTAATAATTTGATTGTTTTTAATTTTCCAAGATTGCCAAAGTTAGAAAAATGTCAACATGCTGTTATTTTCAATTTGATTGAACACAACTGACCACTGAAAATGACATAGTGAAAACCAAGCATTAGTTATAGCTGATGATTAGTAAACAGTAGAAAGTTTTTTATTTTCAGAGAAAATGTTTCTCTTAATTATTGCCGATGATAAATGACCTGTAGAAAAACTTACTCAAATGCCATCAGATTCAACACAATTGGGCTAGGTTTCTCCAATTTAGCGAAATGGTTCGTAAATGATTGGACAATTTTGCTTAAATGCTTTACACTTCTGGTGTCAATTTAACGAAAAAAATATATTTAATTTCTAGAATATCGGCCATGGCGCTAAATGAAGTCAGATTTTCTTTTGTTTTTTAAAAAAATGCTTTTTAATGATATACAAAATAGTTAGAAATTGCTAGATTCAATATTTATAACTCGAACTAGCTGAAACCCGGCGCGTTGCTGCCACTCTCCCTATTCAAACGCCCATAAAATGTTATCAGTTAAACAGCATGTCTAAATTGAGGTCAAATACTGAATCCTGAGACTGTGCGACCTATATCCACAAAGCTATAGGATATAACAAATTTGGGTTGTATAGGAAGTGCCACTCTCTCTTCATCACCGCTAATAGAATGTAATCAATTAAACTGGATGTCTACATGGAGGTCGAATACCGAATTCCAAAACTGTGCGACATATAACTCCAAAACTATTCGATAGCACAAATTTTGATTGTATGGAGGTGCCTCCCTACGCCCATAACATTTTAGCAATGAAACTGCATGAGTACATTGAGGTCGAATACTGAATTTTGAGGCTGAGTTACCTATAACTCCAAATCTATTCGATATCGCAAATTTGGGTTAAATTGGAGGTGTCACGCCCCCCCGACAAACTCTAAAAAATTTTATCAGTAAATCTGCAAGCGTAAATTTTGGTCGAATACTGAGTTCCGACGCTGTGCGACCTTGAACTACAAAGCTATTCGATATCACAAATTTTCGTTGTATGGGAGGTGCCACTCCCCCTTGATCAACGCTCATAAAATGTAATCAATGAAACTGCATGTGTACATTGAGGTCCAATACTGAATTCCAAAGCTGTGAGACCTATAACCCCAATGCTATTTGATATCTCTAATTTGGGTTAAATAGGAGGTTTCAGGCCCCCTTGTCGTACGCCCATAAAATGTAATTAATGAAACTGCATGTATAAATTGGGGCCGAATACTGAATTCTGACGCTGATATTCAATATCGCAAATTTACGTTAAATGGGAGGTGCCACGCCCCTCTTACCAATGAACATAGATTGAATCAATGAAACTGCATGTGTATATTGAGGTCGAATACTGAATTTCGGCGTTGTACGACTTATAACTCTAAAACTATTTGATAGCACAAAGTTGGGTTGTATGGGAAGTGCCACTCCCCTTTGCCCTACGACGACAAAATGTAAGTATTGAAAATGCATGTATAAATTTAGGTCGAATACCGAATTCTTACGCTGTCAACCTATAACTTCAAAGCAATACGATATCGCAAATTTGGGTTGTAAGGGAGATGTCACGCCTCCCTGTCCAACGCCCATAAAATAAAACCATTGAAACTGCATGTGTAAATTGAGGTCAAAAACTGAATTCCAAAGATGAATTCCTATAACTTCAAAGCTATTCGATATCACAAATTTGGGTTGTATCGGAGGTGCCCCTCCCCCTTGTCCACTCCCATAAAATTTCATCACAGAAACGGTACGTCTAAATTGTGGTCGAATACCGAATTTCTAAGCTGTGCGACCCATAACTCTAACTAAAGCTATTCGATAACAACAATTTTTTATTTATATGTGGGAGGTAAAAGGGGGTGTGGCATTGCCCCTTAAACCATCTCGTACTCAAAGCAAAGCGTACTTACAAAGTTTGAGCTCAATCGGACCAATGGTTTCGAAGTATTTTGATATTTTCTTTAAAGTAGGCGTAGATGAATTGTGACCACGCCCATTTTTTCAAAGTTAATTATAGTTATCATACGAACTTATTTACCAAATTTTAATTTCATACGACCAAAGCCGTCTTAAATACAGCATTTTTATTGATTTGTGGGCGACAAAAGGGGGTGTGGTACAAAACCTGCAAAGATACACACATGCAATTTCTTATGTGCGCCCTCCACACAGACCCCAATCACCCCTGAAAATTTCATTGAAATCGGGCAATCCGTCTAGGAGGAGTATGCGAACAGGAAGTTTTGCCACTTAATTTTATATATATAGATATCAAAACAGTGGGCGCAAAAGTGGGCGTGGTCAATTTTTCTTTCAGTAAACACTTAAATTGGATTACTACGAACATTTGAAAAAAAATTATCCAAATCGGTCCAGCCGTTTTCCGATTTTAGATAAATTGAAAAAAGTGGGCGCAAAAGTGGGCGTGGTGAATTTTTCTTTCCGACAAAACTTAAATTGGATTACTATGAACATTAAAAAAAAAATTATCCAAATCGGTCCAGCCGTTTTCCGATTTTAGATAAATCAAAAAAAGTGGGCGCAAAGTGGGCGTGGTCAATTTTTCTTTCCGTAAAAACCTAAGTTGGGCTATTACGAACATTTAAAAAAAAAATTATCCAAATCGGTTCAGCCGTTCTCAACTGATGCAATTACCAACGAACGACATTTGATTTTTATTTATATAGATAGATATAGCTCAAAGTTTTTTTTTTGTGATTTAAAACATGAAACTTATAGGCTTATTACGGTTCACAGCAATAAACTGCTGTGTCTTCTTACGAGTAGACACAACAGTCAGGAAGACACAACAGTTTCGAACTATTATGGTTCACAACAATACGTTGTTGTCACGTTTAATTGTAGAACGTATGTAGAATTCGTTGCTTGACTGGTCCATGGTTGCTTCGGAGAAAAGTAAAAACGTACTCTTTAAAAGGTATTTTTTAAATAGAAAAAAGTACTATCTTGATAAGAATTTTTTTTGCGATATGAAAAGGAAATATTGTGAGCCCATATCTAAACCCGTTAATTTCAACTGGCGTTAAAAATAGGATTAAATCAAGTATAATGAAATAACAGGATTTTAAAATGTTTTTAAGTACAAGGAAGCATTTTTTTACTAAGATTATAATGGTGTTGAAAAAAAAATCCTGCTTCCTGGGAACACGGACCCTTTTTATAGTAGCAACCAGAGAACTGCACAAGCCTACTTGAAGTCTTGTTCAAGTACTTGCTTGAAATACAAGTTCAAGCTAGCTTGAGCTTGATAATTTTGAATCAAGTATAGCTTGTAATTGAATATAAATAAGCCCACGACAACTTGCGACTTGTAAGTATGCTAGCTTACAAGCGAATAGCACGAAATTTCAAGTAAAGGACATATTATTAGGTGGCAACCCTATTATTTCAAAATTTTATAATTTTGAAATTCTGACAACGGATTCAGATTCAGCGACCCATTTTTGGTGTACCATTTTTTTTGCCAGCCCCGAATTCATAAAAATACAAAAAACTAAGGTGGCAACCCTATCCACCATCTTGAATTTTAAAATGTTGCCCTTAGATTAGAAATCAGCGAACCCTTAACACTGATAAATGACGTTTAAAATTCTTAAAAAGACATATTATTAGGTGGCAACCCTATTATTTCAAAATTTTATAATTTTGAAATTCTGACAACGGATTCGGATTCAGCGACCCATTTTTGGTGTACATTTTTCTTTTCCAGCCCCGAATTCATAAAACTACAAAAAATTAAGGTGGCAACACTATCCACCATCTTGAATTTTAACATTCAGACTTTAGATTCGAAATCAGCGACCCCTTATTACTGATAAATGACATTTAAAACTCTTGAAAAGACATTTTATTAGGTGGCATTACAGTGGTAAAAATTTAGGTGTCAACCCTAACCTCCATCTTAGATTTTAAAACTGTGACATTATATTCGAAATTAAATCCGTCAGAATTTCAAAATTACAAGAATTCGCAAAAATAAAAAAATCTAGGTGGCAACTCTATCCGCCATCTTAAATTTTAAAGTTTGACATAATTTTCGAAATCATTTACCTCTAAAACTTCCAACCACGTAGTTCACAGAATCCTAAAAAGTCCTATTACGCTTAAGCTCTCTCTAAACAAGCTCATTGAATTTTTTGGATACTTGCTTCAATTGGATACTTGCCTTCAATTTCAAGCTTTTCAAGCTTTTTGCCGAAGGCATCAAGCTTTCCTTTACTTGAAACTTCGTGCCGTTCGCTTGTAAGCTAGAATACTTGCAAGCTGTCGTGGGCTTATTTATATTCAGTTACAAGCTATACTTGATTTGTATTTCAAGCAAGTACTTGAAATAAACTTCAAGTAGGCTTGTGCAGTTCTCTGATGCCAATAGCATAACTATAATTTTATGAATTATGGCAAATTTAAAATAATCTTGTTTTTAGTTTAAAACCCCTCTCCCGGCATTTCTTAACTAATAAAATAAAATACCACTTCTTTCTATCATAAATATTCCAAAATAATAAAAAGGTAGCATCGCACAAATTTTCTTACTCTCAAAATAAAAACGTAATCTAATTAGTACGTTTCGATACAACTGTGAACTGGTCACTGTCAAAATAAAAAAGTAAACAAACAAACAATTTCGAATTCAATTGCTTAATTCAATATAATTCTGCTCACAAGGAGACGTATTATCAATTTTCTGTGAAATTTTCATAATTAATAAAGAAAAACGCAAATTTAAATAAAATTTTCATTTTTAATCTATTTCGTTTCTTCAACACAACACCAAATTAGCTGTCTTCAAAATTTGGCAGATAACAAGACAATAAAGCACAACTGCTGTGTTGCGTAGTAAGTGTGTTGAAGACACAGCATTGTTGACAGTCAACAGTGGAATGTATTCAGTTGCTTTGTTGTCTACCGTAATAGAAATTTACACATTGAAGACAGCAATTACTGTTGTGTTGTGAACCGTAATAGGGCTATTAACCTTTATCTGTGAAGGAAAAAATAAAACTCCAAAAATAAGTTTTATTTTGAGAGCAAAAATATTAAACTTAAAAAAATTACTGTTATTAGTGGAGGAAAAAGTAAATCTCGAAAATAAGTTTTATTTTGTGAGGAAAAAAAAATTCAAAAAATAACTGTTATTTGTGAGGGAAAAAACAAAACTCAAAAATAAGTTTTATTTTATGAGAAAAAAAAAATAAATAGTGAAGAGATAAGCAAATATTTTGGTGTATTAACTTCTTTTGTGCAGTTATTTTCAAATGATTTTTTTCTTTAAAATTATAAAAATAATAGTTATTTTCGGTCCCTGGAATACATAACTTATGCTCTGTCTTAAGTCGACTTAAGTTTAAACGGTACAGATTTATTGAGAAAAATCTAAATCTGATGACAACAGGCAAAAGCACTTGCACTCAATAAAAAGAAGAATGGAACCAATAACAATGGAAATATTAATAATAATAAAAATTAAATAATAACATCTAAGAATTCAGTTAAACAACTTTTATCGCTAAACATATAAATGAACAAAACTACGAGTGATAAAAACAAATGATGACTAACAGTGTTGAGAAAAAAAGTGCAAATATTAAATTACTCGACATAAACGGCGGACAACAACTTGTTTGAGAAGTTGAAGCTACAAATCAGAGAAGCGATAAAATAATAAAAGCGGTAATAATGGAAATGTTTCAATAATAAAAAAAATTTGTTCAGACAGACAACAGAGCTAAAAAAAAAACACAATGAAAGCAAAGAAAGAAAAAATAAAGAATAGGAGTCAAACACAAAACAAAACTGTTTAAGCACACAAATTAAATTTTAAAGAAGTGCTCAATAAGACGATATTAAATGCTACCATTTGCCTTTTGCAAATTAGGAAATGTTATTGTTAAAGTTGCAAAATTTAATAACAACAAATCTTTGAAATTTTTTGGAAAAAACCACAAATAATTCTTTGTTATTTTAATTAAAATATGTCAACAACGAGCTGGAGAAACACCCACTCCTAAACCAAAATAGAAATTGATGAGCTTGTGTGTAATTTTAAGTTGAAATTTGATCAAAGCAAGCAGTTTGAAGCTTGTGCTTGTAAGATTTGCTTGAGAAATCAAGACATTAGATGAAGTCAATTTCTTTGTCACTTGTTACTTATTAGGTCTTTTTTTTAGTCTTCAATTGTACAATAACAACAAGAAAAAATAAAGTAAAACAAAAACATGACAACGAGCTTTAAATGTTAGCACTAAGTACCTTCGAGTGCTTAAACAGAGCGCAAAAAATTATAATGATGGCATATTAAAAAGCACTTAACGGTAACAAGTGGTAACAAACGACAGGTAAGACGAGTTGCAGTTGAAGACCACAAAGTGCCACACTTCATGTTTGCCATAATTGTTGTTGTTGTAGCGCCTATTGTTGTTCAGACATAATGAGGTAAATTTGTTTTTTATTACTTACATTAATTATTAAGTTATACTGTCTTCTTTTCTATGCCAAAAGAAAAAAGATTTCCCGCTGTTTTTCGAACAGAAAAAATTGTGTAAATTTGTATTTGATCAACTTTGCAAAAACAATTATTTTGAGTTGTAAAAATTTGAGGAAAAAAGTTTAAGCTTCTAAAAATAACCTATTTTTTAGTGTAATTTTTCAAATTTTTTACATCAAACAAACATATTTGCTTATGAACAAATATGTACAAATTTAAAAAGTTCATTAACTATGATGAAAATCTAATTTAACTCTCTGAACTTTTTAACATAGGCTCATTTTTTAAATATCAACTTAATTTCAACTAACCTTAAATTAGGTGAAGTTCGAGGTTTAAAAAACAATTAATAAAAAATTTCAGCAAAAAATAACATTCAGCGACCACAAAGCAGTTGTTGAAAGTAACTTAAAAAATCTCATTGGTCTTAAGTACTAGTGTCTCATAGAAAGTGTGAGTATGCAAATTATTGCACAGTTTTTGGAGTTTGTTTGCTTGATACAAATGTATTTATATATAAATAAAAAATTAACAAATAAAATATTGCAATGTATGCAAAAAACAGATTAACAAAAAAAAAAACATTTACATCACAATAAAAAATATTGAATTCTGTGCTCTAAAACAGCGATGCCCACAAAAATTATTTAAAGAGTGCAAAAGCAACAACAACAACAAAAAGGCAACAACATATAGGGCTATATTTTGTCGAAATAAAGTTTGTTGATATCTTTTGTGGTTTTTGAGTTATTCCAATTTAAAGTCGTCTTATAACGTGACGAAATTTGGAAGTTAATGTTAATGTTGTGTGGTGAAGATGCGTACTGCGACCTAAATGAGATCTATTATACCTCCTTCTCAAAGCTCTGCTGGGTTTGCGGATTACAGAATTTCATCCAGCCCTATTTCTCTAATGAATTTGAGAATATTCTTAGGTTCAAGGGATGAAACCTGCTCTAGACTCAGCTCATAATTCCCCAGTGCTAGTTTACGTCTGCGAGCCACGGCGTCGCAGTTTGTAAGTAGGTGTATTGGAGTCTCCTCTGCTTCTTCACAGAAACGGCAGTTACTATCGGTTCCTATGCCCAATTTCATCAGGTGGTATTTCAGTTTACAGTGTACAGTAAGGAACCCCGTTAGAATCCTAAGATTCGGTTTGCCTAAGCTTATGCACAATTTTGCTCTCCGAGTGTTAAAATCTCTGAGGAGCAATTTGGATTGTCTTAGCTTTGGGAGGCTTTTCCAAAGGTTTAAACGTTTATGCCTCTCCTCCCTTCTTAGTTCTTCTTTTATAGAATGAGTGCCCAATCCGCAGAATGGTTCCGGTCCTTTAAATTTTGTGGCTGCACCCTGTCGCGCTAGACCATCGGCTTCTTCGTTACCCTGTATTCCTTTGTGTCCTGGGACCCAAAGTATAGTAACAGTGTTATTCTTGCCTAGCTCGTTGAGTTTTGTTAGGCATTCCCATGTTATTCTCGATGATATCTCACAGGAAACCAATGCTTTGATTGCTGCTTGGCTGTCTGACATCACAACTATATCCTGACCTTTGTATTTCCGGTCCAGATTGAATTGTGCACACAGCTGTACTGCTAGGATTTCTGCTTGGAAGATACTGGATGCTGTCCCCAGAGTGCTTGGTTCTTGGCTCGTACACCCCTGCGCTTATACCTTCCAATGTCAGGGACACATCTGTATACCATGCTATACTGTGTGGTTCCTTGACTTGCGATATCATCTCGCTGTCCCGCTCTTTCTTGGTACTAAGCTTAATTCCGAAGTGTTTTTCGAAGTTATACCTTTTTACTATATCGTCTCTTGGTAGATCTATGTAGGAAGTGTGCTTTGCAATATCCTCCTTCTCTCTACTGCTGATAGTTTTGCCTAAACCTATCCCCTCTTTTGCAATGCCCAACAGAGTTCGCTTGGCTACTCCCTCTATGACAAGGTGTAAGGGTGTTAGGTCCAGAATTACTTCCAGTGCTGCTGTAGGGCATGTCCTCATGGCCCCTGTGATGCATACACAGGCCAGTCTCTGCACCTTTGTTAGCATATTCCTCATTGTGGTTAGCTTGGTTCTCTCAGCCCATGCTATTGAACCATAGGTGAGGATGGGTCTCACCATCATGGTATACATCCAGCGGAGAATTGTTGGGTTACAACCCCAGCTTTTTCCCGCCAGGCTCCTACATACCATGAGTGCGCGCGTTGCTTTGTTTATAGTTACCTCTGCATGTCTTCTCCAGAGAAGCTTTGAATCTAGTGTAAGTCCCAGATACTTTACTTCTCCTTTGAAGGAAATTTCAGTGCTATCCATTCTCATTGTTCGGAGGTTTGGCAGGCTTCTTTTGTTAGTAAAAGGTACTATGGTGGTTTTCGCTTGGTTGATACTTAATCCCACCATGTTGCACCACTCCTTTGTTACTGACAGTCCTCTCTGTGTCAGGTTACAGAGTGTATCCTCGAACTTCCCTCTAGCTATTAAGGCGATGTCGTCTGTGTAACCCTGATATTTTATGCCATTCTCGGTTAGCATCGTTAATAATTCGTCCACAACAAGACTCCACAGCAGTGGAGAAAGGACTCCGCCTTGTGGGCAGCCTTTTGTTGTTTTGATTCTTATAGTGGTGTTGCCCACTTTTGTTTCTGCAGTTCTAGTGCTAAGCATTTGGCATATCCATCTGCTGAGCATATCATTTACTCCTTTTTTGTGCAAAGACTTCTTCACAGCCTCAAGAGAAGTATTATCAAAGGCTCCCTCTATGTCTAGAAAGGCACAGAGTACGGTTTCTTTGTTTTTGAAAGCTGAGTGGATGTTACTAGCCAACTGGTATAGAGCAGATTCTGTAGATCTACCCGCCCTATACGCGTGTTGACATGGGTGTATTGGTGCCTTCTCCAGAATCTCAGTTCTTAAATAGTTATCTATTACCTTTTCCATTGTTTTAAGTACAAATGAGGTAAGGCTAATGGGTCTAAACGACTTTGATAGCGTGTAGTCTATTTTCCCTACTTTTGGTATGAAGGTGACTATAGCCACCTTGGGATATAGCCCAGCGCAAGGCTGCTTCTAGTTATTTTGACTAGGTGAGGCAATATACATAGTTTCTGCACCTTTTTGTAGAAGTGCAGGAAAGATGCCGTCTACACCTGCTGATTTGAATGGTTGAAAGGTTCTGAGTGCCCAATCTAGACGAGCCTTAGTACAAATGCTCGTTGCGAGTTTCCATTCTTCTTGATTTGGAGTAATCTGCCTGTCTGCTGTCTCATACTCAGTTACCGGTGTGCTGCCCGGGAAATGAGTTTCTAGAAGGTGACTGGCTCATTGCTCTTCTCTAAGCGTATAGCTTCCGTCTGGCAATAGAAGTGACATTCTTGTCTCCACTTTGCCTTTAGCCATTGCTTTGTGTATCCTGGCTGCAGCTGGCGTGGAAGAAATGTCTTCGCAGAAAGTTCTAAAGCTTTGTCTTTTGGCTTTTCTGATTTCTTTATTGTACTCCGTCAGAGTCGCCGTGTAGTTGTGCCATTCTTCGTTGCGCTTTGCGGCATTAAAACTGCATCGCACCTTCTTTCGGAGTCTGGTTAACTCGGCGCTACACCAAGGAGTATGTTTTGTTCTTGCCTTGTGCCCTGTTTTAAGAATTGAAGGGCATATTTCAATAACATGATAGGCCATATGATCTAAAAAGTCAACTTTTGATGATAAATGCAATACTCAATGCATTGTCAATAACCACTAAAGAGATTTTGGCAATTTCTAATTTATTTTCTAACCTATTTGTAAAAGTTTCCGTGTTCAATACCATTTCTTCATTCAAAAATAGATTTTTTTCAAAACTTTAGAGTTGATTATTTCAAAATATTTTGTATGTGGCTTATCATGTTCATGCAATAAGCCCTTCAATTATAAAAAAAAGTATTAATTTTTTATTAATATTTTCATTGAATTTAATCTATACTTAAAACAAAACTGTACAAAATTTTATATTAAATATTTTTTCGAAATTATTTTTTTGACATTTTGAAAGATGAGTGTTAAAAAACCAAATTTTTAAATTGCGGTCTGTCTGTCTGTATGCGTATTACGTGAAAACTACTGAATGGATTTTCTTCAAACTTGACATGTAGGTTCCTTACATCTCTGGTCGGGACAAAGGGTGACGAAAGGGTATAACGTGACGAAATTTGGAAGTTTGTTTGGAGGTTGTTGTACATATTTCCAGAAATCTGCGAACATGTTACTTCAACTTTTTTTCGTCTTTCTACAAAATTTACATAAAGGTTACAGCTAGCACATAGGGCTTTCATTACTATAAGAAAGCATTGCTTTCATAAAATAATGATCTAAGAACCTGATCTTATAACGTGAGGCAAAAAAATCTTATAACGTGACGATGCGAATTTTGCATTAAAATTTCACAAATACGAGCAAAAGTAAGTTATCTTTTATTTGTTTGCACATAATTAAGCCTAACAAAACAAATTTCGTTCCTTGCACGTTTCGGAACCCTGATCATGTACCCTGTATTCTAAATTGTACCTATTATAACTTGAGTAATTCTTAACCGAATTGGATGATTTAAAAACCAAAATGCAAGTTTTGACAAGAAGTACGCAGGTATTGTAAACGAGCTCGGTCGATCCACCCCTTCAGCTTTTGCCTTCGGGTGTGCTCGGCACTATGTAAGGAAGCTATGTATATTTCTTAGCCAATTGGAATAAAATTCGGTATGTGCACGTTGTTTGACGAAAAAACAACTCCTGGAAGAAAGGTATTTTTTACGAGGTACCTAATTTTTAATTTAATTTTATTTTTTAAGGTTTTTTTTTTCAACAATTTCAGTTGACTTGTTATAATAAAAATAAAAACAAAATATTCAGCTTTGTGTTTTTTTTTTATCTCTATTTTTAATTTGCACACATTTCAGATGCAACTTCCATAACTTGAAAATTTTAGAGAAAATTCAGGCTAGAAAACTTGTTTAAACATATTTCAATATAAAAAAAATTCTTCAATATAAAATTTCTTCGAGAGGCAATTTACTTTCTTTTTGTTTCTTTCGCATTCTTTTTTTTTTCTATGTAAGAGAAAACGAAATTAGAAAAAGTGCGGTAGAATGTCTTGTAACGTGACGCATGTTTGATCATCCTTATTTTCACACAAATATCATTTTTTTATAACATTTTATTAATGTAGCCTAGAAATAGACCAAAAGCACTCAAAAAAATTATGCAAATATAATTGAAAACATTCTTGAGAAACTTGAAAAAAAAAACTTTTATATTTTTTGATCTTATAACGTGACGCCTAAATAAGGATTTTTTTCAAACAGATCAACCAACTGCGATAAAGCTATTATATATTAATTACTATGCTTATGCAGTAAACGACAATGCATTTTACCGAATTGAATTGAAATAACACAATAACATATCAATTAGTCAATAATATTAACCTTTTTTGAACACGGAAAAGTTTTTGCCATTTTGGACTGTTGGAGCGAAAGTTAAAAAATTATCAATTGTCAAGCTATCGGCGATTACTTTTGTTTGACATTCGTTTTTTCCAACACGTCATATTCTATTCTTACATTTGATAACCATGTGAACACTTACTTTTCTATTACTTTTTTTTTGTATGAAGAAATTTATTTATTTATTTATTTAAAGAAAAGGTTCACAAATAAGACAGAGTCTTTTAAATGCAGTAAGAATATAGATACATAACAAAATAACAGTGATAAACAACAAAAAAAAATAATTAAAAATTTAACTCAATACAATTAATATCATTTAACTAAAAGATCTGATCAAAATAATAATTAATTCAAAATTAATTCAAACAAAAATCGAAAAATCGACAAAATCAAGAATAATAACAAATAAAGATTAAGTAATTTTAATTTAAGTAAGGTTTTTTAAATACAATTGCATAGAATTAGTGAAAGAGAGATACTTAAGAGAAATGTTGGAAAATTACATGCTTAAAGTTGCGTTTAGTTGTAATGCTTTTTATACTTAAAGGCAGTGAATTCCACAATCTGATGGCGTTCACGTAAAAGAGTCTGTTAGAGTTTAAAAAATTATAAGTAGGGATTAAAAGATTCAGATTTCTAGTTGACCTACAAAATTGTAGCTTTTCAAATAAGTAATCAGGAGTGCGAGTGCAGATCAGGTTGTGTAAAAAGATGCAGTTTCTAGCATCCAAATAATTGAAGATGTTGCAACCGAGTACTTTGTTACTCAAGTGACTAATGCGGTCAAACTTTCTAAGACCAAAAATGTATCTTACAGCATTATTAAACACAAGTTGTAACTTAAGCTTGGATCGGGAATCAACTTTACTATACACTATATCTGAATAGGAGATAATTGGCACAATCAGCTGAATTACTAATTTTTTTCTAGTCTCTACAGGCACAAATGATGCAGTCCACCTAAGGTTTCGCAGTACATAATAAACCTTGCTAACAACGGAATTAACATGATCTTCGCACGAGAGTGATGAGTTAATATAGAAACCGAGATTTTTAACTTTATCGACAAATTTGAGCTCGATACCATCTAAGAAAATTCCCGGTATATTAAGAAAGGAGTAACTAGATTTAAAAACCGGCAAAACAAATGATTTAAGCGGATTAAGGATAAGGTTGTTAGCATTAGCCCAATTTGTTATTTTGCACAAGTCTTCGTTTACCTTCATACATAAATCATCAACGTGACCAATAGGTCTGGACAGGTACAACTGAAGATCATCCGCATATGCATGCATGGTTACATGATTGCATATTCTAAAAATGTCATTAATGAACATCGTAAATAAAAGCGGACCAAGTACCGAGCCTTGAGGTACCCCACAGGTTAAATATCTGAAAGCGGACAAACAATTTCCCACCCTGACTCTTTGAGATCTTCTGACTAAATAACTATATAACAGACGGACCGCCGAAACAGCAAAACCAAATTCTAACTCTAGTTTCCGACATAAAATTGCATGATCAACTGAATCAAAAGCTTTGGAAAAGTCTAACAGGCACAGCAAGCTTATGTGCCCCAGATCATATGGGTGTCTAATGTCATCCAAGATTTTAACAATAGCTGTAGAGCAGCTGTGGCCTGACCGAAAGCCTGACTGGAGTGGGGACATAAGATTATATTTTTTTATGTGTTCCGATATTTGCACGGCCATTATAGACTCCAATACTTTAGACAACGATGATAAGAGACTTACTGGGCGAAAATCAGCTGGTTCATGAGCATTACTTTTTTTGGCTATTGGAATGATTGTCGCTGCTTTCCAAGCCTCAGGAAAACAAGAACTTGTGAAACAGTGATTAAATATGTGCGTCAAGGGACTTAATATGTACGGCAAAATGATTTTAATAAATTTTATTGATATACCATCCTCACCGACGGCATTTGATTTAATCTTATTTACACAACGAGCAACCTCATACTCATCCACAGCAACGAACTCAAAATTAAATGGACTTACAGAATTATTAAATCTTATACTAACAGTAGAAGCTATTTGTGTAGATAATGTGCTTGTAATAAAATATTCATTAAGAATATTAGGGTCTACCTGACACTCGTCCGTCTTAACATTACATACCCTAGCAAGTCTTAAGTTGTTCCAAAGCTTTTTGGATGGTTGTCCAGATTCTAGTTTAGACATGAAAAACTTACGTTTTGCTAATTTAACAGACAAGTTGGCTGCATTTCTAGCTCTTTTGTGTTGCTCCCAGTTTGCTATTGAGGGGTTTCTTTTCCAACGATTGTACATTTTATTACGTTTTTTTAGAGCCAACTTAACATTATTTGTAAACCAAGGACAACATTTATCTGAAACACGACGAGAAATTAATGGAACATGTAAGTTAAACAATGCACAAATTTTAGTAACGAAGAAATTTAATTTGTCATTAACAGAACTAAAAAACCAACAATCAGACCAATTTATTGAAGATAGATCATTAAACAAAGATGCGTAATCGACAGATTTATAGTCACGAAAACAAAAAGTTCCTTCCGTTTCATTTGGTGTGAGATTTATATTTAAAGAACAAAAAATAAGATCGTGGTCAGAAATAAAAGAAAGTTGGTCAAAAAGCAAAACATTAGAAACATCAGAGACAACAAAAAGATCCAATAAACTCGGAGAAGCATTAGTAGCGTAACGTGTAGGTATGCTTGTATTTACTGTATGAAGTCCAACCTCAGCAAAAAGGTTGTTTTCCTTACTTCAGGAAAAAATTTTATTTTGCTTGGTTTCATTTCCCATAGCCACGACCATAATGAATCAAGTAATTCCAAATGTTTAATTTTTTGCTAGTCAGAATACATTCTGATTTACCCAACTTTAAGCGCGTGGAGGTTTTCAGATATCATTTTTTTGTTTTATAATTTTTAATTTTTATGTTTTTTATTTTTTACGTTTTTTTTTTTGTGAATTTTTTATTATTATACATTTCTTTCATTTTTTTATCTTCTAATAATTTTTATTTGCGTTAATCTTAATTTTTTACTATCTAACTGTTTTATTATTAACTAAACTGTTATATTAGCCGCGTTTTTTCCAACATCCAAATTCGATTTCCATACAAACAAAATTCTGCTATGGATTTAGATTTTGTGAACTTGTAGCTTTGAAACATCATAGCCAGGTTGCATACAATGAAGTAATTGATTGAAAAAAGCATTGTTGACATTCTCTTGTTTGCATTCAACGCCATCTAGTTGTCATATACTTTTTTAATGAGCATCAAATCAAAATCCAAACACAGATTTGGATGTTGGAAAAATGCAGCTAATATTAAGATTAAAATCTTTTTAATCTTTTATTATCTATGAAAAAATAGGCAAACTTTCCGCAAATTTTTTCTTGCCATTTTTCAAGGGTATAATAAATAACCCCTGTAAAAATAATTTAGTCTGATGCAATATAAAAAAGTGCCAACCTGTAAACATTCAACAACTTTTTCTCAATGTGTATTCGCATAACGAAAAATATAAAGAATACGTCGCGTGCTGTTAACGTCTATAATGCGAATGCCAAAAACAGTTCAAAACATCCGCGATCGATGGTGCCAAAGAACAAAAACAACAGCATGCAAACGCAGAACAGCTATCGATGGTTCGAAAAAGCAAAACCAATCATGGTGTAAGAAAACCTGGTGTTAGTGAGTTTTTGGCAACACCATGAATTTCTTTGCTTCTGTCAAAAAAATGTGAGCGAAAGAGCGGAACTGTTGATAGTTGTCAAATTGTGTTATTTGTTTGAGTTGCTAGATGATGTGCTATAGTTTTTGTTGTGCAAACTAAGCATAAATAAATATTAAATGCAATTAATTGTGCCGTGTTGTGTTGACAAAAAGTTATTGCAGTTGTCTTCGCTGATTTGCCAAGTTTGTCATTGAATGTTTTGGCCATATTATCAGAAACGAGTGCTGGAAGGTGCCGCCGACATGAAGCTTTGGCCAGCATGCAAATTGTCTTTTTTTTTTGCATAACGCACATAGTCTCATATATTTTTTATTGTTTTCCATATAATTTTATTCTTACTTTAATTTCAGTAGAAATCTTATAAACTTGCAGAAAGACACGAATTTAACAAAATTTGTTTTCATTGCAATTCACCATCAGCTGTTTTTGACAAGAACGGGGAAACATAATTTTACATTTTGAGAGAGAAGTGTCAAACTCACTAACACCTCTATTTCTTACACCACGAAACAAATAATATTAGGAAGCGAAGCAGAAATTGCAAACTGAATTCGGCGAATTACAACAATCATTAATATATCGAAGTTGTTGTAAAAGAGTGGAAAGAGTTATGCGCTGGGCATCGCTGCTCTAAAAAATACCCACATGAATTTCTAAGTAATTTCTTTTTCTGTTAGTTTCTTTATAAATATTTTTTTGGAAAATTGTGTGTTTAAACAACTTATCAGCAATGTCAAAACATCTGGGTCTTTCAATTCAAACAACAAAAAACAATAACACGGAAGACAAATTACAGCCGCGAGTAAGCAGAAGCATTCAGTACAGTTAGTGCATTCGATGCGCAAGTGTCAACTGTTCGGATGGCTTTAAAATTTTTCGCGTATCATCATGTCGGAGATATGACTTTCAAGGACAAAGATCAAGCTTTCGATTGAGCTCAATAAATACAAAAAATGCCTAACCTAGCTAAAACTTAAAAATGAAAAAAATAATAATTTTTCGGTATACATATTACCGAAATTTTTTTTTATATTTTTATCGGAAAGTTCGAAAAAATCCTTTAAAAACTATTTTTTTTATGTAACGATATTATTAGACTTATAATTAAAACAAAATATATATTACGGACCTATGTTTAGGTCCTCAACTGAACTATAACTCAGCAACCCGTGTATGTACTACCCCTAATTTTCACTTTTTATGTACTCGGATATTACATGAAATCGGAGCGCTGAAGGTTGTTAAGTGGGCAGCCTTGACGTGTTTTGCCCCAAATATATCTTTTGAATTAATAGTTCTTTCAACTACATTGGTTTTTATTAGTACTTTGGTATTCACGCACAACTTTAATCAGAATATTATCATATATCGAAAAACCTAAATACAGGAATGCCTTACAGGAATGACAATATCGTATTTATTTGGAAATTGCAGGCATTAGAGAAAACTACAACGCTTTCTGGCACGTTTTTATCATTTATTTACCAACTACTTTAATATGTTATACTCAATTTCGTTTCGTAGGTTACAGAAATGACAACTTTTTGGTTTAAATATTAATAATATAACAAAAAAGTTTAATGTTGCGTTTAAGCTTCGCTAATAACCACTGGTGCCATTTTTAAACTTGAATATAAGTAGTGTAAAAAGCCACACTGAGAGTGTGCTTAAACAATACTTTTATCTTAGTTTTGCTTACTAAAAGACGCGAAATTCAAAAAGTGGTAAAACATATGTTAAAATTTCTTTACAATTATTAAGATTTGCAGAGAATGCACACGTAATATTTTGACCTTATCATCCAGAACTTGTAGAAATAAAAATTGCGGAAGCTACACTCTTTGAATTGTTATAATTTTGATTGAGAAAATGTTACAGGAATGACATTTTTGGCTTATTTTGGGCATTTCCACCTTTCAAATGAAGCTTAGACGCATAGGAATGTGTTTTTGCATTGAGTTATAGGAACGTGTTTCCATCGCTCAGCTAGAGGCCATAGAAACGTGTCTCCACCGTTCCACGTAGAAGTCATAGGAAGCATATAAATCATACAATAAAAGAACTATTAAATATAAGATTCATATTTATACAATATTACAATACTTCAGTGCTAAAATTTTGGAAATCGGAAATTTCGGACGAGTTGAAGTGAGCGACTTATTTGTAATGTTTCGTTTTTTCACAAACATCTGTCAAACTTAAAATCGCCATTGCTTCATTTCGTTAGTGCGCTTTTTACCAAAACAAATAATTTTGTTCATATTTTGTTAAACACAGATTAATACGCAGATATATAAATCGACTGCCACTCAGCTACAATAGAAATAATGATAATTTTGTTCTTGCTTGCAGACATTGCATTAGCTTTAAGGCGGGATTAGACAGAATGCTCTTCTTCTTTGATGACTCACACTCTTAAACGGATTTGCTTATGGTTCAATAGGTGATTGCATCAACTCAATAGGTGATTAAATTTAAGCAATCTTCGGAAAACCAAAACAACAACAATTGCACTTAAGTTTTCGTAAATTTCAGCATTTCGCAAATTTCAGCGTTGAAGTGAATATCCTTATTATGTTATAATAATAAGCTATAAATTAATCCATCCATTTTCAATCTTGTTCACTAATATGTTTGCCTGAAATTCTTCCGTCACTTTTTGAGATGGTCAAATAACATTTCAAAGTTAAGAACTTGGTATTTCTTAGAAATGTTTGATAATATGAATTCCAAAATTCTACAAACAAATTTTTTATCATCAGTTATGATATATAATTAGTTATCAAAAGTTATCTTTAACTTTTCTACACACCATATTCTAAAAAATCTCCCTTTTAGCCAGTAATGCATTTTGCTAAAATATAATGGCTAATAAGAATTCGAAGTGCTCAGCAACAGTAGCTGATCTAATTTAAAAACTTCAATAAACAAAATCAAAATATCAGAAGAAAAAAAATTTCTAGCAAAGAACATTCCATAAGTATTTATTCTTCCATATGTAGGTAAAAACCGTCACCAAAGTTTTCAATACATGCATTTTTTTTTAATTTTTTATGACACTTTTTTTATTGTTTTTAAATAAATAAATAAATATTTTTTTGAATAAAAATAAAGTTGTATGTTTTGGAAACTTTGATTAAACCTTTTCACGCAAGGGTTAGTTTCTTTAGAAGTCAATGTTTATTTAGTGGAATCATGGAACGTATAACACTTAACGGTCTTAAATTACATTAATTACTATACTTTTATGGAATATTTTAACGCCTCGCAATAAATAATGGTGATTTTATTGTCCCAAATTATTGCCACAATTTTGCTAAAGGCCTTAAATGCAAATCGTTCTCGGGGTAGAAGATAAAAAAAACACGATGAGTTAGGTTACATTTGACCAACATAAAAATCTTTTTAACCTTTTGGTGGATATATTCTAAGATCTAATGTTTACCGAAAACCATAAAGATTTTTTCAGTTATTTTTTGGTGTCGCACAGTGTAGTTACAACTCTGAAAAATATTTTTATATGCACAATTAAACAGCAACAAAAAACTAAGTAGAGCAAAACTAATTGCTTCAAAACAGTTAAACCTTTAATTGAGAAGAAATGTCGTAGAAGTCAAAATAATAACAACTTTGTTTTTCAGAGTGCAACCACAGCAATTTGTTTTTATAACTTTCAAGACACCCAAAAAAATGAACTCAACTTAAATTAACTTTGATTATTTCGATAGTGAAAAAATTGTCGTAATTGTCGCAAAGACCCGCATTAAAGACGCTATTTAAGTTGTTCTCAGGCGTATGCTGCAAATTTGAAAAAACATGCTATTACAACTTGTATTGTGAATATAACATGTGTTTATAATTGTTGATTTTTATTAAAAACTAACTCATATACCCGGTGTTACTCGAGAGTCATTTATATAAACATTTTAATATACACTTCTTTATTAAATGTTTTTAAAATTCTGGCGTTTTTATTATATTAAGCTGGCATTGCACGTTGAAAAAAAAAAATTTCATTTAAAACATTTATCTCAAAGACTCGAAATTTTATTTACGTAAATAATACTGAAAACAATATTTCAAATAAGTTTTCTTTTAAAACGGCGTAAAAACAAGCAGTCGTTTTTAAACAGGGTCAATATATTTTGGTCTCAATTTATCGGAAACAAAACAATCAAAGTGCATTTTACTGCATCTTTATGCAAAACGAAACGAAGGCTGAACGTCATGAAAGAAACGAGCAACAATATTTTTTGATATGGAAAAATGTATTGCTTACCGTGGCACGCACCACGTTCAGCCTTCGTTTCGTTTTACATAAAGATGCAGGTAATAAGAGTGCATGACAGTACAACCTGTACTAGAATTATTAAGTCTTGCAACAATTTGCAATCGAGGGTAAACCATCTTAAGGGTAAAAAATTACAGATTTTTTTAAAAAGTCGCTTAGCTATGGCAGACTTAAAATATTTTTCACAAAATTTAAAACTTCTTTGTAAACAGATTGCTTTAATGCATTTTTGATAAGAAAATATTTGCCAAAAAGTCTCAATGTAATAATTTTTCTTAACATTTTTGTCGAATTGAAAGGTCTGCTTACTTTTTATTATTAAAAAACATTTTTTTAAAAAAGTATCCAAACTTACACTGAGGCTTAAAAAAAAGTATCCACCAATTTTTGAACGAAAAATATATCTAAATGGATCCAATTGGATCCAAACGGCAACACTGGTCATATGATTAGCAGCCATACAATTCAAAAGAATGAATTCCTAAATCTGCGAAGTCATATACTAATTTAAACAGTGAGTTGATCACAGCTTAATCACTCAAAGACTACTGAAGAGGAAAATGTAGCGATTTCCGAAACAGACTGTCTAGTCAGTTAAGTGATTGACTCTATACAGAATTGTTATTGTTGTTGTTGCCTTCTTAAAAACTTACTTGATCTAAAGCTCGCAATTTAATTCATGTAATAAATGAAAAATAATATAAATATTTACTTAATCTTAAAGCTAGCAAAATTAAATTTTCAACAATATAAAAATTATGGTAGGACTCAATGCGTCCTTGAGATATGGACATTTAAACAAAAATTTATATTAAAAAATATATTAAACTTTTAACAAAAAAAATTTTAATGAAATATAGTAAAAACAGAGGAGATATTGGCATTAAAAGTAAAAACTTTGATTTTCATATTTTTTTAATTTTTTATTTCATTTTTAGCTATCAATGTTTTATGAAAAATTCTTTGTACTAAAAACGATTGTACTAAAATATATATTAGCTGCGTTTTTTTCATGGTAGATCAGGATCATATCATCACATTTGCAAGCTAAGCAAAAACAACAAATGAACCAGCAAGTGAGCTGGACATTTAAATTGATCCAATTCTATGTTTTTAAGTATTGAGTAGCCAACACTAAGGCCTTTTCCACACTTGGTCAACGCAATTCCAACACAACTTCAACGAAACAGCGAAAAAGTTGAAAAGCTGAAAATTGCGGAAAGCCGCGTTTCGTTGAACAGGTTGAGAACGTGTCGAGAACTTGTTGCGTGCAAGTTGCTTAATCTGAAGGTTCCGATATAAATACACAGGCTAGCAACTTCAGTTGGAGTTGCGTTGACCAAGTGTGGAAAAAGCCTAAGCCGTTTGACAAAACTTATCTGATAGCTACAAAAGAACATCAGATATTCTTCTGTTAGCAGAAAATAGTGCCACTAGTCTGTAACCCCAAACGTCTGGGGTTAAATTTGAAGAAACTTTTGGTAGACATCATTTGGCTATTCACCGCAAGGTGTATAGTTTGTACCCACAGTATTTACAAATGCGTCGCCATCTATCTGTGAATTTAAAGCACAGATCAAAACCAATGAAATAATTGTGCTAAACAGATGCGCATATGTTTTATTATATCGCCATATAGCTGAAACTGATTACGTGAAAATATTAACTTTTACAGCATTCTTATTCACAGTCATCTCTTCGATAAAATGGTGATATATATACAACATTTAAAGTATAATTGATAAAGAACTGAGTGACAACGGTGACACAATTAGCGGAGCTCACATGATCCTAAATGTTGTCGCGCCTGGTGTGATGGCCTTGAATTTGAAGCATTTCAAATTCAAGATAACATGTTGTCAGTCGGCTGTATCGAGCGTTCGAACGGTCAAATACGAGGCTTGTCCTTCAATGCGTGACAACATGTAGGACCATGTGAACCCCGCTATCGTGAGAAGAAATAGAGCCATCACAACAAAATTAATTTAACAGGAGGGGGCGGGGAATGGGTGGGGGGAAAAAAACTAAGTAGATTACTATAAGGAAGATTTTATATAAACCGAAATGCTCGTAATTACTCTAGACACACAACTGCATTATTAGAAATAAATGGGGACGTTCAAATTAAAGAATTTTAAAGCAAAACTCAGTTTTATTAATAGTCTGGTATGAAAAAATTGGGGTAATTTTTTCACATAAATTATTTTTGAGACTTGACTTTTTTAAAAAACTTAAAAGCAACATATTGGAAAAAATTAATTTCGCCAAAAAAATCAAAGGGGTACCCTTGTTGTTTTGATGACAAAAGCAGCAAATTAATTTTTGCGCTTAGCTGGAAGAATTTTTTCAAATAAATGCTATGTCATATGAAAGGTAGTCAAACGTGCAATTTTTAATTGATTTAATTTTTACAACAAAAACAATTTTTAAATCATTTTTTGAGTAAAAAGTCAATGTTTTGGACCTTTTTTGACATAATCATAAAACATTCAACCTATTTTTGCAAAGCGTTTTTATTGAACTTTTGAAGAAAAAAATTTGAATGTAATATATTAATGGACAGCGGAAATATTTGCATCGAAAGACCAAATATTGATTTTCATGTCGTTTTTTTCTCATTCTTAGGCAACGATGTTTTATGAAAAAGTCGTTGTACTGAAAATTTCTACGATTTTGAATATGTGTGAGTGTTTTTGATGTCAAAATAGCAGAAATTTTTTAAAATTAAATACACAAAAAACATAAAAAATATAAGAAAAAATATTATAATAACAATATTACCGTTAATTGAAGAATTTTGAAGGGGGCGTGGCAAAAACTAAGTATGTAACATTTTAAGTTGGGATGCACTTAATATGCATACCTAGTTTGAACGAAATACGTTGAGCCGTTTAGATTTTTATAAAGGCCAAACAAACAAACAAACAGAAAATGAGTTTTTATTACTACAGATATAGACAAATGTATAACTAGCAGAAAGAGATCAATAAACTTGCTAGTGGATTAATTGCTTAAAGTGAAGTCTATTGCACTTTAACTGCAGTTATTTGGCAAAAAAAAAATTAAAATTTAAAACTTCATTATGAAACGAGAATTTGAGATGTCAGGTACCGCGCGAGTTTATTTCATTTTTTTGCAATAGTAAAAATCATTTCTCCATCGATGAAAAATGAAAATCAAAATGAAACAAAAAAGTTGTCTCTAGCTTAAACAGAACCGAAGTTATGAATTTTTAAAAATTAGTCTCCAAGGCAAAAATCAGGAAAATCTCAAACTTTTAACGCCCCCTATTTAAAAAAAAATCCTCGATCACGTGCCTCTTTTTTTTCGATATAGAACCCGTAAAAAAATTTCATACAAATCAAAAATGTGGCGGTCAAAATGGTGTTCGGTTTGTAAAAGAATGACCCTTATTTTTTTATAAAATCTATATATATTTCTATTTTATTCTATAAAATCAATAAGAATAGGTTTTGCACATATACATATTTTCTATAAACTTTTTAAATACATTATAATTTTTTTAATACCAACAAGTTTTTTAAATAACCTATATACAAGTTCTTAATACTACTTCAAAAAAAAAAAAAAAAAAAAAAAAAAAAAAAATAATATAAAAACAAATGAAGTTATGTTTGCTTAGAATTGCATTTGAAGTGTTGCACAAATGATCAAATGACCATAACTCATAAAAGGCTTAGGCCCTTATTATGTATTACAACTCAACTTAAGTGGACTAGATTCAACTTATTTTTTTGTCGTATAATTTTTTACATACATTACAGCTGAACTATGTAGTTTTAAATTTTTAAAAGATTAAGACAAACTACATGGTTCAACTGAAATAAATGTTATACGTTATATGAAAAAAATTTAATTGAATCGAGTCAACTTAAATTGAGTTGTAAATAAAATTAAAAAATTACCGAATTATCAGCTTTTTGACAAATCATATAAAGCAGGTGAAACCTGCCGACGACCTCACGAAATAAGTCACGCTTTGCACTTTATAAAATTTAAGCACTATTCACATTCATTACGTTTCCAACAGACCCCCTCTTGCCCCCACCAACCATCTATAAAACACGTTTTGTCAAAATTGTTTAGTTAATTTAAAGCTTTATAAACAAATTTTGCACACGGAAAAACATGTTGTGAATCATAAAATTGACAAAAAATTTATGTTAGCGTGTGTGTTTACATATGCAAATATCAAGCACAGCAGTTATTTGGGTTTCATTATTTTTATTTAATAGTATTTTGTTTATTTTACATTTGTGTTTACTAAGCATATGAACGTAGACACAAATGTTGCTAGCTCAGCCAAGTGTAACCGCAACAAACCGATCGAAGGAATGTTGAGAAGCTATTTTCATGATGTTGCCGTTGTTTTAAAGGCCAAGCCTAAAAGTATGTGCGAAAATTTTTCAGCATTTGTCACAGCGATAAGCAACGAATTTTTATTTTATTTTTATACTTATCTAGTTTTTATTCACGAATTAACTAAAAGAAAATTTCTTCGCAGTCAAAACAAAACAACATCACTAAAACAAACTTTTACTCAGTCAACAAAGAGTTGAATAAAAAAATAATAATAATCATGAAAAAATTTAAAATAATAAAAACAACTTATTGAAGGAGCACGGTTTTATTGAACAAAGATGTTACAGGCTTTTTATTTCTTAAATGAAAGTAATATAATATGTTTTTTTAAAATATAATTAAACGACATTCTGTACAGTTTTATGAAATGAAAGCAATAATTATTGTTTTCTTTAAATATACTAAAACGACATTTTGTACAATTTTATGATCTAACACAACTGATCAGCTGCTCATTTGCATATGTTGTTACACTTTCCATTGCAACTAAACTTTTGCTTTCATCAACTTTTCAGGAGCGCTGTTTTTGTTTTTGCCACATCAACTGCATCATCAGTCAAGCAGCAAAGTAAGCAACAACAGTGCAGTAAAATTGAAACAAAAGAAAAACTCAGAAAGCCATAAACAAAAAGCAATAAGGAAACATTTCACAGAGGTAGAGATAGATTTTCACGGTTACATGTCTGCTCTGAGTTGCAGTGTGGAAATGTGTTGTGTGTTTACAGTTACACAAACAATTGTTTACCTAGATATTTTTTGCGCTTCGTTACGCCTGCGTAACACGTTGTGATGATGGCATGAGGAAAATAGCAATAACAACAAATAAACTAAACACAAATAACACATAACTGCCATAGTGTGAAGGTACGCTTTGTATATCATGAGAGGGTAAGAAGAAGAGTGGAGAAGAAAGATTGTTATGCTTGAAAGCTGCACAACTTGCACTTTCTTGAAAGCAAAACTAACTTTGCGTTGCATATTTTGTGAAAACTTACAAAATAATATTTAAAATGAAGAAATGGCAAAAATACTACTTTACTGAGCAACTCTACTCACATTGACGTAATTTTCGCGACGTATTTCATCGACTTCATCCTTCTTTGAGATTCTTTTCTTCCAGTCATCCTCGCCACTTTTTTGCAATGCAGCCAAACGGTCTGCTATCGAGCCAGTCTTTGATATTGTACGTTGATCCGGTCCCATGACCTATTGATTGATACATATAATAACAGAGAATTTGCTTTAAAAATTGGTGATTAGCTTATTTGGCATTAAGTTTAAATATAATTCTAGAAAAATTATTTTTTTTATTATAAAAATAGTACAAATATTAGTTTTGTTGCCTTTTGTAACACTGTGTGGCAGAGAAATCTGTATTAAATAATTTAAACATATTTCCACTTAATTTTAATATGAGAAATCTTGTGGTGCCATCCGTTTTGCCCCTTTACCGAAGACTTTGGAGCAAAATTATTTTTTTAAATTATTCAAGATATACATTTATTATCATGTAGATAACTCGTGAACTATTAAGAATTTTCTTCAGCAAAGTTATTCCTATTATTCTGGCCAACAACTTTGCTGAACAAATATATTTGAAAAAATCGTTTGAAATTGTCTTTAAACCTTTGACAAGCCACATGAGTCTTGCTTGCTTTCAACGCTTCAAAATAATTCACATCACTCATACGCAATGATGATCTAATTTTTTCGTTGCAGTCTATGCTAACTTTAAGCGAGACTTTTTGTAAGACTCACTCGATAAGACCCACTGGAAGCCATTTTTTTATATTTATTTGTTAAGCAAAGTTGTTGGTCAGAATAATAAGAAGAGCTTTGCTGAAGAAACCAAAATGAAAATCCTAATGGTTTAAGAATTATCAAGATGAAAATGAGTGCATATCTTGAGTACTTAATTTTTGATTTTGAGCTGTATATCTTGTTCTAAAAATTGTATTCAAAACAATGTTTGTTCTAAAAGGTTCGATAAAGTAATGTAATGATAAACAAATGTAATCACGAGATTCCTCATACCAAAATTAAGTAAAAAACCTTGAAGTTATATAATTACGCAGTGCAATCAATATTAATATTTGTATGTGCAGTGCAATCAATATTAATATTTGTATGTATAATAAAATCTTTAAAGAAAGTTAATAAGTTTTAAGGTAACACTCGAAAACATTTCAAATGTTCTTCAGCAAGGATAAATTGAAATTTAGGAGTTCCATGTAAGTTTAGAAAATATCAAATCAAATTCTGAAATTGTATTCAAAATGTAGAAAAGATCAATTGATATTCATTAAAAAGCATATATTATATGGCATGATGCAGGCTCATAACTAGTATTTTTAATGTGGCGTTTTGACTACAAAAATTTCTTGCTTTTAATTACTATAATATTTAAAAGAAGAATAAAACATGGATTTTTTTTTTAAAAAATTATTATATTTATAATAAGTTTCAAATGTGGCTTAAATTTTTTGTAATTAAAAATTAAATTAAAATATTAAAAATATATAAAATTTTTGATAGAAAACTTAAACTTTTGCAATGGCGGGGTGTTATCGCCAACCCTGTGGAACATAACTGTGGACTCACTACTGGTTAGACTGGATGAATCGGGCATACACACGATAGGGTATGCAGATGCCATTGCGTTGGTGGTCCGCGGCAAGTTCATTGACACCATCTCTGATATCATGAAGGGAGCACTCCGAATGGTTGAGGAGTGGTGTCGAGAACAAGGCCTTACCGTAAACGCAGGCAAGTCAGACAATATTCTCTTTACTAGAAAGAGGGTAGGCCTGAGGACAGAACCACTCAGACTTTTTGGAGCTGAAATCAACATGTCCACGAAAGTTAAATATCTAGGGGTAACCCTTGATAGCAAACTGAACTGGAACGAGCATGTAGAAGATAGGATTCCAAGATCCAAGAGGGTTCTGTTCCAGTGCAGACGCGTTTGTGGTCTCAAATGGGGGCTAAACCCAGAGGCTATGAAATGGGTTTACACTATGATGGTTAGACCTGTCATCACGTATGCTTCGGTGATTTGGTGGACAAAAGTCAGCCAGAAAACCATTAAGAAGAGACTGGACAGAGTCCAACGGCTGGCGTGTGTTGGAATAACAGGTGCAATACGCACCACTCCAACAAGCGCAATGGAGATTCTGTTAGGTATGCTGCCGTTGGATTTAGAAATAAAGAAAACAGCGGCGCTGTCAGCCCTCAGGATGTTGCGAAATGCTACGTGGCATGGGGCAACGGCCCTGCATGGTCATATTCGCATCCTTGATATTGTACAGAGAGATATCAGGGAGGCGTTTATGCCTATGGACGGAAGGCAGAGAGTAAAAATAACAGAAAAATGTTATAAAACTCTTATAACGTATGGAGCCGTTTGTGAAGAAATTGCTGGTAGCGATATCAGTATATTCACAGACGGCTCTCTGATGAATGGCCGGGCCGGGGCAGGCGTGTACTCAAAAGAGTTAAGCCTATCCTGTGTACTGAGGTTGGGGAGGTTTGTGTCTGTATACCAGGCAGAAATGCTTGGCGTAGTGCATGCGCTGGACCACCTGATAGATGGCCGGATCAGTGGCAAGAAAATTGTCATCGCTCTCGACAATCTGTCTGTGATTAGGTGTATGCAACGGACAGACACCACTTCCAGGTTGGCCATAGAATGTCTTACAAAACTCAATAGGTGCGCCCAGACGAATGAGCTCACACTTATGTGGGTGAGAGGACACTCTGGCATAGAACAGAATGAAGAAGCTGATTCTTTAGCAAGAGCAGGATCAGCAGAAGAATTCTGTGGACCAGAACCACGTATCGCCATAGGCGACAATATGGTGGCAGGCCTTATTAAACAATGGACGGACACGGAACACAGTAAAAGGTGGGAAGAAGCTGTTAATTGCAGGCAATCAAAGGCGGCCGTGAAGTGGTCTCGTAGTGAGGCAGCAAAAGTTATCCGATGCAATCGAAGGACTTTAAGCTGGCTTACTGCACTGGTCACAGGACACGGTCCCTTCATGTACCATCTCGGGAAGATGACTCTGACCGAGGACGATGCGTGTAGGTTATGCCTAGAGGAGCCGGAAACAGCAGCACACATTCTGTGCCAGTGTCCGGCGCTGGCAAGCATAAGATTGACCACTCTGGGACGCCCATTTATTGGCGAAGCCGAGATTGGTCAACTAACTTATAAGGATATGCTTGAGGTGACAAAGAATGCTTACACAAGGAGCATGCTCACGTACGAGTACTCCGAGCAGTAGTACCCTTTGTCCAATGGGGGACGAAAAGGGACCCACTGTGGTCTGCTTCGGCAAATTCCCAACTTATTATATAAACTTTTGCAAAAATGATGAAATTTTCTTTTTTTTTAAAGAGCAAAAAAAAAAAAAACAAAAGAGTTTATATTATGTATGTGCGTTTAAGTATGTATTTCCTTTTGTGGTTTTTTGCAACTAAAAAATAATTGTAATTTATTTTTTATAAAAACCTAACTTTTTATAAAAATTACATACAAGTTCTTATAGTGATTTTTTAAAAAGATTTTATAATTGCAATTATACCTTTTTTGGTTTTTCACAATTAAAAAATTTGGCCTTATTATAATTGTAATTTATTTTTTAAATAAAACTTTTTTTTATAAAAATTACACATAAATTTTTGTTAAAATATTTGTATTGTTTTAATAATATCCAATATGTAAAAATATAATATAAAGTCATGTTTTCTTAAAAAATATGTTAACTTTAAAGAAATATTTTCACTTTTAGATATATTAAAAAACTATACCTATATTATTTTGTGAAATTAATATTTCCAGGCAAAAGTACATACAAAAATGATGTGGTTTTAAAAAATACGATACTTTAGTTAAGGTTTGTTCACAACAAAATGTAAGTATTGTAAATTTTGTAAAACTAATCTGTGGTGCAGTGCGCTAGTGCGCGCTTGCACGGGTATCACAAAAATTTCTGATGAAGCCTTTAGCATGGCCGAAATTGCAATAAAATCAGCTAGTGATGTTTTCCTTTACATATTGAAAAAACGTTGTTGTTGTTTCTTTGGAAAGATTCGTTAGAAAAATTAATGGTTCTAACTTTGACCTCAAGCTCAATAAACGATTTTAAACTATCAAGCAACTAGAATTTGTATTTAAAATCAAGTATGATTTAAACTATTAAACATTTAGAATTTGTATTTAAATCATATAAAATCAACATCATTTTGTAAAACTTTATTACAAATACACAACATCGTGAATACCCCTAATATAATTTGTTCCCACAATTAAAAGCAACCCTGATCCGACAACCGCAACCGTTCACATTCAGGACGGGTTCTCAGCGAATTTCGCCGAGAGAGGACCGATAGCCCTCAACCGCTTTGATTCTGTTCGGGCTTTTACAATATATTCTAGTTTTTTTCTGGCGATTGACGATAAATTCTCTGAGCGGCATTAGTATTAAATTAAAATTAAATTAAAAAATTAAAAAATTAAAAATTTGCAAAAATTATGAAATTTTCTTTTTTTTTTTAAAAAAAAAACCAAAAGAGTTTATATTATGTATGTACATTAAAGTACGTATTTTCTTTATGGTTTTTTTTTTTCAACTAAAAAATAATTGTAATTTGCTTTTTATAATTACTTTTTATAAATTATAAGTAATAAAAAATTACTTTTTATAAAAATTACATAAAAGTTTTTATAGTGAATTTTTTTAAAAATTTAAAAGATTTAATTGCAATTATACCTTTTTTGGTTTTTCGCAACTAAAAAATGTTGCCTAATTATAATTGTATATTATTTTTTATAAAAACTATTTTTTTATAAAAATTACATATAAATTTTTGTTAAAATATTTGTTATTGTTATAAAAAATATTAAAAAACTATACTTATATTATTTTGTGAAATTTATATTTCCAAGCAAAAGTACATACAAAAATTAGCTGATTTAAAAAATATAATACTTTAGTTAAGGTTTGTTCAAAACAAGTTGTAAGTATTGTTAATTTTGTAAAAATTTATTACAAATACACTACATCGTGAATACCCCTAATACAATTTGTACCTTTCCCACAATGAAAAGCAACCCTGATCTGAAATTCTGGACGGGTTCTCAGCGAATTTCGCCTAGAGAGAACCGCCAGTCGTCAACCGCTTTGGTTCTGTTCGGGATCTGAGAATGTATTCTAATTTTTCTCTGGCGACCGACGATATTTTCTCTGAGTGTTGCCATATTTTTGCTAAGAATTGGGTATGTTCAAAGCCGTTTGCATAGGTTTTGTTATGTTCTGACGTTTTTTTTTTCATGTCTTTCTTTTTTTTATTTACACAACAACAAAAACATAGCAGCCATGTTTGCTCTATAAAAGTAACACTACATAGTCGATCGCATAGTAGAACTAGACAAGGTAGTGTTAGGTGACCAAAGCTGTCATAAGGAATTTGACAACTCTTACAAAATCTGCAACCTATGAGAATGCGATAAGAAAGCAAAAATAGGCAAGAACAGCGAAATGGTGCAATTTGACAGTTATGGTTACTAAAAAAGAGAGCATTTTCAGCCCTAACAGTACCTTGTCTAGTCTTACCATGGTCGCATAGTGCGCTTTTTCGACTTTAGGGTGGCATTTGCATTATCTCAGAAACTATAAAAGCTAGGGCCATGAAATTTTGTACAAATATGTTTTAGCCTAAATTAAGTAACAGCACAAAAATTAGAATTCGAGGTCTACTGCATCGTCTACCTCCCATACAAACCAAATTTTTTTAATAAAAAAACCCGCATAAAATAACTTATTTATGTTTTTAAAAAGTAAAATAAGTTTATTTAACTTCACTTGAACGTCATGCTAAAAATATTTAACTTTTATATATATATCTCCTAAAATTAATATTACCAAATTAACGAAATTTAAAAAAAAATTTTTACAATATGGTTGCTAATACAAAATAAGGTCACAACTTGTTTTAAATTATGAATTCTATTTTATTTTTCTTTTAATTTAAGAGTACCTGCAAATTGTCTTGGAAATCAGTGCATTTTAGGGCAAAATTTAATTTTTAAGACTTTTTTCAAATTATATGGTATTTCTAAATAGCATCTATTTGTAGCAGGTTTTTACAGAAACAGAAGGTAGAAGTACGACATTTTATGATAGTTATAGCCTTCGACTTTAATAATGCTTAATTAGCTAGATATTTTCTACTAAATTTTACTTAAATTTTCATTCCTTGAAAAATTTTCAGTCATATTTCAAAGATTTTTCTATTTTTATTTATTTACATTTTTTATTGTATTTCATATTAAATTCAATCGTGATTAAGACATAAAAAAAGTCCAAAAAAACAAAAACTTGAAATATACTTTGTGCTCGAAGTTATTATAGTTTAAACTTGACTTTATTTGTTGGGTTTTATTGAGTTTATTTTTGTTAAAAAAGTTTCAAATCTGACGAATTTTATAAAAAAAACCATACAATACATCGAGATTTTAAAACCACATTCATAATACATGTTTTATAATCTGATGAATAAAAATATTTTTTAACAAAAAAAAAAACCCACATGTCATCCTAAATTTAAAAAAAGCGCACTGTAGGTCGGTCGCAAAGCTTTCATTCTGAATGTGTTCTTTTCGTTTGACGGCCAGAGAGGATCGTCGATCGCAACGATATTTGATTCTGTTCGAGCTTTATGTTGTGTGTTTGTATCGAAATTATCGAATACCAAGGTAAAAATTTACCGAAAGTTTGAACTTAATCCTACTGCTAGTTCTGGAGTATTCCATATTTTTGTTTTGGAGATATATGAGTGGTGCCACGTTCTATTCTCCAATCTTGCACATATTTTTGTGGTCATTAGTTTCTTTAGAATTAATTTTACTTCCTAATTTGAAGGCTTTAACTTTCATACGTGAACAAATATCGTGTTTAAGGTGTTGAAGTTGTATGGGAGGTGCCACGCCCCGTTGCTTGCATTTTCTGAGTTCGCTGAGCATAAAAAATTAAGTGGATGAATATGTGCATACGTACGCTCTCTCTTGCTCTTACATAAGCGAGAACAAAATTTTATTTAATTTCCTTTTCGCTTTTATAATTTCAAATGGAATTTAGAACTTGAATGGATGTTTTCTTAATTTTAAATACAATTTGATATTTCAATTGATCTTTTTAAAATTTCAATTGACTTTTTTGGAATTTTTAATAGAATTCCTGAATTTCAATTGATCTTTTCTGAATTGGAAAAGATATTTCCGGATTTCAATTGATATTTATTGATTATTGATAATTGGAATATAAAATTAAAAGAAATTAAATTTTAATGGAGTTCTTAATTTCAATTGATTTTTTTTAATTTAAAATAAAACTAAGAAATTTAGTTGATTTTTGCTGATTCTTAAATGCTATTTCTAAAATGCATATTGTTTATTCTGAATTTAAAATTAAATTCTGATTTGTATTTAATTTTTTTATTAAATTTTAATTAAAGGGCTTATTTCAGTCGCGTGACAAGCCACATGAATACTGAATAGAATTCGGCTATTCTCTTTCAACTGTTGGGTCCATGTGCAAAAGTTTCCTTATGCAATTCAATTTTTGATACAAAAATAAGTTTTTTTCAAAACTTTAAAGGCCAGTTTCACAATCAAAACTTAAGTTTTTAGCCATACTTAAGTTTAAGTTAAGTCTAGAAATTTGGCGACTTAAGAGTTCGAATAAAATATTCCATCATACTGAAGTTGATTCGAAGACTTATGTCGAACTTAAACCAAAGTATGGCTAAATACTTAAGTTTTGATTATGAAACTGGCCCAAAATCTGATGAAATATTTTTTATGTGACATACCATGTTTTTACAATAAGCCCTTAAATTTTTTATTTTTTTTCATTCCATTTTAATTAATCTTTTCATAATTTTAATTGAACTGTACATGGTTGTATACAGAGTTGGGTATTTTTCGATTACAATTACTTTCCATTATTTGTGAAACGCCATTATTTGTGATATAACTTACATAGTAAATAATTAAAGTAAAAAAAAATTGATTACGATTAAAGTAATTTTAATTGTAATTTTCATTGATTACGATTACTCTAACTATAATCAATAGATTTTTCTATTACAATTACAGTAATCCTTAATTTATGTATATACCGATTACAGTAATCGTAATAATACTTTTCTTACATTACAATTACAGTAATCGTAAATTTTTAAAGATTACGATTACTGTAATTGTAATGTAAGAAAAGTATTATTACGATTACTGTAATCGGTATACACGCAAATTACAATTACGATTACTGTAATTGTAACAGAAGAAATCTATTGATTACAATTAGAGTAATCGTAATCAATGAAAATTACAATTAAAATTACTTTAATCGTAATCATGTTTTTTTAATTTAATTACTTGCTATGTAAGTTATATCACAAATAATGGCGTTTCAAAAAAAAAAAATCTTTATCTGAAAGTCATGTAATTTAAATGTTGTCATATTTTTCTCCTTACTAAAAAGCATATATATAGCAATTTTATTCCGAAACTATTTTATTTTGAACAATACGTTTTTAATGATATAAATCAGAGATGTGCACAAGCCTACTTGAAGTTCAAGCCTTTTCAAGTACTTGAATTCAAGTATGTATCCAAACTTGAAACTGCAAGCTTTAGCCAGCTTGCAAAAATACCAAACAGATAAAAGTCATATCCATGCTTGCTCGTTGGCTGGGCTTGCTTAGACTTACTTTGTCGGGCAGAAAAATGAAAAGCTTTAAACGATCGGCAAAAGCTTGTAAGCTCGCAAGTACCCAATTAATTGAATTTTAGGCAAGTATCCAAAAAAATCAATAAGCTTGTGTAAGAAAAGCTTAAGCGTAGAAGGACTTTTAAGGGTTCTGTGGACTCCGTGGTTGGCAGTTTTAGGGGGTAGCTGATTTCGGAATTGATGCCAAAATTTAAAATTCAAGATAGCGGATAGAGTTGCCAAATATATTTTTTGTATTTTTGCGAATTCTTGTAATTATGAAATTCTGACAACGGATTTGATTTCGAATCTAATGTCACTGTTTTAAAATTTAAGATGGAGGATAGGGCTACCCCATAAACTTTTACCACAGTATTGCCACCTAGTAAAATGCATTTTTTAGAGTTTTAAACATCATTTAACAGTGTTAGGGGTCGCTGATTTTTAATCTGAATTCAGAATTTTAAAATTCCATATGGTTAATAGGGTTGCCATCTAATTTTTTTTAACGAATTCGATGCTGGCACCGAATTCCGTTGTCAGAATTTCAAAATTTTTGTAATAGGGATGCCACCTAAAAATAGGTATTTTTAAAAGTTTTAAACATCATATAACAATGTTAGGGGGTCGCTGATTTCGAATCTGAAGTCAGAATTTTAAAAATCGATATAGTTAATAGGTGGAAACCCAACACAATAGGTGGAAACACAAAATAAATAATTTTCAAATTCTGATTTAGCGACCCATTTTTACTTAGTGTTTGTGCCAGTACCGAATTCGTAAAAATAAAAAAACGTAGGTGGCAACCCTATCCACCATATTGAATTTTAAAATTTTGAATTCAGATTAAAAATCAGCGACCCCTAACACTGTTAAGTGATGTTTAAAACTATTAAAAATACATTTTACTAAGTGGCAATACTGTGGTAAAAGTTCATGTGGTAGCCCTAACCTCCATCTTAAATTTTAAAACGGTGACATAAGATTCGAAATCAAATCCGTTGTCATAATTCCAAAATTACAAGAATTCCCAAAAATACAAAAAGTCTAGGTGGCAACTCTATCCGCCATCGTGAATTTTAAATTTTGACATAAATTCCGAAATCAGCTACCACCTAAAACTGCCAACCACGGAGTCCACAGAACCCTTAAAAGTCCTAATACTCTTAAGCTTTTCTTACACAAGCTCATTGAAGTCTTTGGATACTTGCTTTAATTGGATACTTGCCTTCAATTTCAAGCTTTTCAAGCTTTTTTCCGAAGGCTCCAAGTTTTCTTTTACTTGGGACTTCGTGCCGTTCGCTTGTAAGCTGGCATACTTGCAAGACGCAAGCTGTCATGGGCTTATTTATGTTCAAGTTAATGTTATACTTGATTAAAAATTATCAAACTCAAGCAAGATTGAACTTGTATTTTAAGCAAGTACTTAAAATAGACTTCAAGTAGGATTGTGCAGTTCTGTCATATAAATAAAAAAGAATTCAATAATAAGGAATGTATAAATTGATACGAGAGAAAATCCAATTAATTCTGAAATATTAAAAATCAATATTGGCTTTAAATTAGACTAATTTTTCGAATGCAAAATCCGCAAGAGCGTGCCACCGTGGACAGCATCAAAAAGAAAGAATTACAAAGAGAAATATTCTAGCAGGGTCCCACCACAAATAAAGATTCTAGAAAATATCTTCTTTGTGAATTGCATCATGAAAAAGAAACATTTATGTAGTAATTCAATTACAAAAATTAAGATTACGATTACAGTAATCGTAATTATAATTCTGCTGTTTTACAATAACTGTAATCGTAATAAAGAAATTTTTTGATTACGACTACAGTAATTGTAATTGTATTTTTTTATAATTACGATTACTGTAATTGTAATAAAAAATATTTCGATTATGATTACAGTAATCGTTATCTTTATTTTTTTAAGATTACGATTATAATGAGTAATTGAAATTGTAATTTATATGTAATCAATTACGAAAGTAATTAATTACATCCCAGCTCTGATTGTATATGATTAAGGCAATGTTTTGTTTTAAGATAGATTTATTAATTGTTTTTAGTTCGAATAATGATTTCAATCTTAAAACTATTTTTTTAATTTTAAAAACAAAGATCTATTTATAAATTATATTTTGATTTTGTTAAATTTTTTTATCAAATTATATTTTGATCAAGTTAAATTTGTTTGAGTGTAGAATGAGGGCAAGTGAAGTATCATCACAGATCTTGTCTGAGCTACAGTTGAAAATGGTGAAGTAAGCATGTGTTTAGATGATGCCTTACCTGTGTTAAACAGCGTCTCAGACCGCCTTGCAAAAATGTCGGTAATGCAGTTGGATTTCTTAGTTCGACTTCCTCTTCTTCGTCTGCTGCTGTCTTGTCACTACTATCTGCTTCGTTTTTCTTGCTACAGCTATTTGAGTCGGTTGCTTGGTGCTCCTTAACTACGCCTATTTCAACATGACTTCCACCAACAATTCCGCCAACATGACGCAATTTAACAAACCCGCCACTGCCGAGAGGTGGCAACTGTGGGCCTAGTCCCCCAGTGGGAACACCGGGTGGCAGTGCCGATTGACTTTTACTCTTGGCAATAAGAGAACTGCAAAGAAAAACATAAAAAATGCAACACATTAGAATTATCTTAGTAAGAAGTGCAATTTATGGAAAGAAATAAAGTTTAATGCTTAAAATTATATAAAAAAAAAATCATCAAATTAAAAAAATATGCGCCTGCCACATGCGAAAACGTATTAATTTCTCACAATTGCAATGTTATGTTCTTAAGTCACGTAATTGTTGCTTGGCTTTTATAGTGGTGCAAACAGAGTATCTCAAAGATATGCAGGAGCGTGCATGGTACAAAAAATATTTCAAACGCATTTTGAACTTTACTCAGCGAGCAATTTGGAAGCAACGTGGAGCAACTGGCTGCCAGAATAATTGTAGGGTTTATGTACAGCATATAATAAAAGCTGAGGTATTCGGAATCACGTAGCTGACTGGTGGTTAGGTGACTGACTTTTCTTTTTTTGTTCATTGCTTGGATGATGGCATGTACTTAGCTCGGGCAAGCTTCTGATTTTTACATTTTCAGCGTTATGTTCATTGTAAGCGTTTTAAAGTTAAAAGTTCTGCCTATTTGGCTATCTTTTCCTATATATTTTTTTTGAGCTACTTAGAAATGGAAAATTCGTGACCATGCATTTTAAAAAGATAAATATGCAGAGCACGTAAAGACAGTGAAAGTTCGACATTTTTAGTAGAGTTTAGAAGAGTTATATAGGAATATGACTGCTTTAACGATGGAAAATTTAAACATCTTCATTTAGCTTGAGGAAGTTATGGTGATAATGATGACGATGAGTGTCTTGATGATATCTTTACTTTGAGCAGTATTTGAAGTACAATTGAAGCTTTACAGTGATTTTATTTTACAATACGATTATTTAGCAAATGGATTCTGATTTTTAGACAACTTAGATGCTGTTATCAGTTTTAACATCTATACACATAATTCTGTTTTTACGCGAACTTTTTTTACGCGTATTTGATTTAACGCGATCCCAAAAAATATTTCATTTTGTTTTTACGCGCTTTGATTTGATTTAACGCGGTCTAAAATTTTTTGCTTTTTATCCGAAAAAAACATTTGTTTTTAACGGATTTGGAGGATTTGAAACTAAATACATAGTTGGAAACGCTGCAAATTGTGTGGTACTAAAAATTCACTGGCAGCACTGCAAATGATGTGGTGGAATGGAAACATTTACTAATGGAAACATTTACTACAACCAAAAAAGGGGATTTCCATTGTTTGTTTCAAATGAGTTCTGGTGAGAGACCAGTGCAGGAGCGCAGTCAAATTTCTTCTTACTGAATTCAATAAACGGTAATTAATACAAATTTGTGTCCATGCATTCAGTTATTACGTGCAAATTAATTATTTTTATAGGTTAATAAACACAATTTAGAATGGCCACTACAAAACAAACTAAAAGAAAAGCTATTTCTTTGGAAGATAAAATCAAAATTTTAGATCGTCTAGCCGCTGGAGAAAGTGCCACTTCAGTAGGAAAACATTTGAGTTTGAAGAAATCTACTATAAGGACGATAAAAAAAAATGAAAAATCTATTAAACAATCTGTGATAGCTGGAACAAAATTAAGTGCTCATACATCATCATACACAAGAGACATTGTAAAAGAGAAAATGGAGAAGGCTCTTGTAATATGGATTGAGGATAGCTCACAAAAACGGATACCAGTTGGCGGAAATACCATAAAACAGATGACATTATGGTTTTATAACCAAATAAAAGAAGAGGAGCCGCAAACATCCATCCAGAAAGATAAGAAATTTGAATTTTCTGCCAGTACAGGTTGGATGACAGGTTTTCTGCAAAAACACGCGCTTCATAATATTAAAATTAAGGTGAAATAGCATCTGCTGATGAGACGGCAGCTAAGGATTTTCCCGCAAAACTGTCTTAAATAATTGAAGATGGTGGCTACACTCCGGATCAGGTATGGAATGCGGATGAAACAGGTCTTTTCTGGAAACGAATGCCGAGTCGAACATATGTAGCTAAAACCCAAAAAACTGCTAGTGGGTTTAAAAAGTAGCCAAAGATCGTGTGACCTTTTTATTCTGCTCCAACGCTTCAGGAAATCGAATGTTAAAACCCTTACTTGTAAATCGAGCTCTAAAACCACGGTCGATGAAAGGCGTAAATATGGACACATTACCCGTTCACTGGGCAGCTAATAAAAAGGCCTGGGTCACAACTGAGCTTTTTACTGAATGGTTTCTTAAATATTTTGTACCGGAAGTTTGGCGGTATATGAGCGATAAAGGCCTTGAATTAGGGTGATCAGTTCGGTTTTCAGAAACCGGCTACTCGGTTTTTTTCACTCATAAAAACCGTCGGTTTTTTTTAAATCCCTGTTTTTCGAATATCGAATAATCCGGTTATTTTTTTGTTGAATCTCGGTTTTTTTGCGTTCGATATTTTTTATTTAATTTTATTCATAATTGTGTTAAATGTGTACTCGTACATGTTTTTTTTCCAGCGTTTCGGCCGAACAACCTAATTGTTAGTTTTATAAATCTGGCAACTATTACAAACATCTGTTTTTTCCAGGGACCGTACCGGTTATGGTTTTTATCAAAAAAATCAGATGTTAACAGTTATCATTTAACTTTTATTTTTTCCAACAAAAATACTAGTTATTTTATGCCTTTTATTTTTTCAGGCAAAAATAACTGTTACTTTTGACTTTTATTTTTTAGGTCAAAAATAACAGTTATTATGTGCCTTTTATTTTTTCGGTCAAAAATATCAGGCAATTAGAATTTTTTTAAAGGCCTCTTGAACGACAAAAAAAGTTTAATGCAATTTTCATTATCTCAGCAGTGCGAACATTTTGAGCTATAACACTTTTTTAGTTTTAATAGTATTTTATATAGTCAAGCGGTCTTTGAAAAAATACAAATTGCCTCATATTTCTGACCAAAAAATAAAAGGCACAAAATAACTGTTATTTCTGACCTAAAAAATAAAAGGCAAAAGTAAAAGTTATTTTTGCCCGAAAAAATAAAAAGCAAAAAATAACAGTTAAATTTAACTTTTATAGTAACAGTCGAAAATTTAAAAGGCGTTGAATATTCTCGAAGCTGCTACCATTACGATTATAATGCTTTATTTAAAAAAGTTCACCGGCAACTTTTTCGTAAAATAACAGTTATTTTCGGTCCCTGGTTTTTTCATGTTTTCCTTTCCATTCACATTCTTACAAATAAATTGATGCATGCCAAACAGCAAAATTTAAAAGCAGAGCTATATTTTTTTTATTAAAGTTAAAATAGTGAATAAATTGTTTGACCTAACATTGAGCAGGTAAGTTTTTTGGTTTATAATGAAATATTGTGCTGTCTTACAACGGTGTTCAACTCGTTTGGATGTAGATGTCTTCTGTATGGAAATATTTTGATCGAGACGGAAAGGATAAAGCTAGATGCCGGCAATGTCCTAAGCAATTAGGTTGCAGGGGTTCCTCGACCTCTGCTCTACTGAACCATTTGAGGAGTGTACATAAAATTGACGCAACAACCAAAGCAGACCACAACGTAAATGAAGAGGCGGGTGGATCCGTTAAACCAGTTGAAAATGGTTCTATGCTTAAATACGTTTCATGAAAAGAAACTATTGGTGAGTTTTTTTCCCGCTGTGTTGCTGAGGATGGACTTTCTATGCGTGCACTAAAAAAATCTAGAGTGTTGCTGGCTTATTTACAATCAAAACAATTCAAGATGCCGGCTTCTGAGACTACAATATGGGAGAAAATATATGATTTCTATCTATCCAAAAAAGATGAGTTAAAGAAAAAATTGATTTACTTAAAGCAAAAAAACCAGCGCTTCTCTATTGTGGTCGATGAATGGTCGGATATATCTTACATAAAATACATAAATGTTACTGTGCGAACACTTGATCCCGAAAGCAAAACGTTTGAAGTTTTTAACCTCGGTTTGGAGGAGATGAAATTAAAAGGCACATCTGTTAACGTGGAACAAGTCATCAAACGAAAGTTGGAAGAATTTGGCTTAGATATGCAGCATGACATAGAAGCATCGACCCATGATGGTGCAGCGGTCATGGCGAAATACGGCCGAAGTATTGATTCAGAGTCGCAGCTCTGCATAAATCACCTCATTCATCTCTGTGTTGTTGAGAGCTTTTACAAAAAGAACTGCAATGTGGTCAACAATAACGAAATTGGCAGTGAAGAGGATACTAATGACGATGAAGAATATGATAACGATAATGCTATAAATAATTATTTCGACTTTGTAGATGGATACATGACTCTAAATGATAATGTAAGCTCTATTATAAAACGTGTTAGAAAATGCGTTTCAATGTTTAATAACTCGGCTGAAAAGCAAAAGAAATTACAAATTTTTGTAAAAGACCAATTTAATAAGGAGCTTAAACATATCCATGATGTTAAGCACCGCTGGAATTCTATGGCCAATATGGTTTCTCAATTTTTAAAATTGCACAAATGTGTGAATCATACTTTATTGGACTTAGGACTGACACCATTTAGTGAAAATGATATCGCAACTTTGTATGTGCTTAGTGACACCCTTAAGCCTTTGGAAATGTCTATACAAAAACTTTCTGCAAACTCTTCGACTTTAGCTGATGCTGAAGGTATTTTTAAATTTTTACTTAAACACTTTTCAACAATTCAAAACCAATTATCAGTTAATTTATATGAAATTCTAAAAAGACGTATATCAGAAAGACGTGTTCAAACACTGAATACTCTCATTTTGTATTTAAGTACGAGTAAACTCCCAATTAGTGACGCATTTCTAAAATATTCAAGTAAAAATGAAACAAAAGAGTTGGCATCCATTTTGTATTTACGATTTTTTACTGAGGAACATGATTCGTTTACAGATTCAAATGACGAAATGATCGTTGATGCCACTGAAGATACTATAGAAACAGAACTAAATAACGCTATAAAAAAACGTTCACAATCCTAAAACTACCATTAAAAAATCTACCAAAAATTTTCTTTTGGAAGATTTTTTATGTATGGATAAGAGCGGCAAAAGGACTGAAAACCTTGACAGATTATTAAACGCCTTGTACACAATAAGTCCAACTAGTACATTGAGTGAAAGGGCATTTTCAATGTCAAGTTTCATAAAAACCAAAGAAAAAAATAGGTATACACCCAAGCACTTAAATTGTATCTTATTTCTTAAATGTTACTTTAGGGAAAACTAAAGATTAAATATATTTATATATAATCAAGTATTTACAAATGAATTGTTATGTTTTGTTTGTCTTTCTTAAAATAACAAACTGATCTCAGTAATGTTTTCCATTGTAATTATAATTAAACTAAAAGTTTACTTTTTATAAGAATAATTGAATTGTTTTGTTATTTTTTAATAAAATTTTTTTGTCAAAAATTGTGTTTTAATTTGTTATTTGGTATACATTTGAAAACCGGATTATCCGGTTTTTTCTGAATTTCAAAAAAGGCACCCGGTTTTTTTTAAATGCCATTTCGAATAATTCGAAAACCGGTTTTCGCAAAAACCCGAATAATTGATCACCCTACCTTGAATTTAAAGTTCTCTTGATTATAGACAGTGCACCAGGTCATCCTCATTTAGAGCATCCAAATGTCAAATTTTGTTTTCTGCCTCCGTTAATACAGCCGCTGGATCAAGGAATTATTGCAACTTTTAAGATCTATTACGTGAAGCAAACATTCAGTTACATTTTAGACCAATTAATGAGTGATAAAAATTTAACAGTCACAGACGCATGGAAGAAGTTTTCTATTAATGACTGTATCAAACATGCAGGATTGGCGCTAGTAGAATTAAAAGAATCAACGTTAAATGCATGTGTTGGAGAGCAGTTTGTGCCTTCCCCAACAACCAAGTGCCTTCTAATACTATTGAATATTCCAACATCATAGCCTTAGCTCAAGATGTAGGCGTAGAAGGCTTTGATGATTTATTGTCTGCAGATATCGACGAATTATTGGTAGATACGCTACTTAGCGATGATGAAATCATTTGTTTTGCTCTTGAGACACCCAAAACCGAAGAAATTAGTGAGAATGACGAAGAGGTTCCCACCCTCACTGCATCCTTAGTTAAGGAAGGACTTCAAATGGCAGCTAAATTGGGCGATCACTTTCGCAAGCATGATCCTAATGCGGAAAGAACCTCGAAATTTCAACGTGATGTGAAATTGTTAATGGGTAATTATCGTGAATTACATAAAAGTCTTATCAAAAATGGAAGTCAACGATTGATAACAGAATTTGTGACTAAAATCACTGAACCATTACCACCCATTGAGAATATGAATCTGAAAATATTTCTAGCGATGAAAGTGATGTTGAAGTCTATCGCAAGCGAATGCGTTTATTAGAAAGTGACACTGATTAAAAATTAATTTTTGTGATATGTTTTTAAGGTTTTTGATTCTTATGATTTATTTTTGTAATTGAACTGTTTTTTCTGTTATTTTTTGTTAAAATATAGGAACATGAATTTGAATTATATGTACATACATTAGGGCGGGCCAAATTTTTTGTCAATTAAAGCCACCCCCTGGGAGGATTCTATAGACAATTCTAAGCAACTTTGGTGAAGAAACCATAGGTCTATCTCGATTTTCGAGTCTCCCACTTTTCAAAAAATGATTTTTCCCCTATAACATCATTGATTCAAAATTCGATTTTTTATTCATCGTTATATTATCTTTTTTATGTGTATATGGGGGGTTTTTGGGGTCGAGAAATTCATTTCTGATCTTTATTTTTACCTATGACCACCGCCAGAGGGCGTTTCATGCATATTTTAACTATTTTTCGTCTATTTTCTGAGAAAAATTTAAATTTTTTTCGGTAATATTGATCTTTATTTTATTTTTTGTCAACAGAAATTCAACCTAAAAACTAAGAACATGTGCAAAAAAAACAAAAAAATTAATTTAGTGGAAGAAAAGCGAAATAAGTTATTTTTGAAAGTCTTTCTTGCTTTCCAGTCTGGGGTATTTTGCACGGCTTTCTGATGTAACTGCCATAACACTGTGTCGATTTTTTTGTAAAACACGTTTAGAAACGCTAGCGAGCAACTGAACATGTCTTTCCGTTGCTTGTATGTGTACCGGAATTCTTGGATCAGGCAATGGTGGATCATCGTATTCTATATATTGTTCCAAATGATCATACGGAATGGTATGCGTAAACGGTGATTCGAATAAGACATCATCTTTATTTAAATCAATCATGTTCGTATAATCTGTACAATTGAAGTTTATCAAAGGTTTTTGATAAACTCTAAGATGTGCCGGGTCGTACAGATTTCTTCGGTAGTGTAAAATTTTCTTGATTGCGATGTTTCGTGTCTCTTTTTTATCATCAAATAACATCGCTAACAGAATATTTTCGGAATGTGCGTAATATGAATTGTCTTTAATGACATTATTCACAACTTGGCGTAGATTTGTATCCAAATATTGTGTCCAACGAATGAATTTGTGAAATAATACACTACCGAAGACCACCGAATTATAGTACTTGATGTTGAAGTGCATCGGCACATACACTTTCATTATGTATGTTGCCAGAATTTTCAAATTCCTTGATGGATTTTCAGTTGACACATACAACCGCAACAATCTATTCGCCTTGGTGAGCCAACGTGAATGTGCTATTGGTCCTGGTTTAATGTGAGACAAATCCGCAGGAACAACACCATTCGAAATTGCATTGGCCATTTTGTATAGGTACTTTGAATCGGTGGATAATTCAAATGGATCTAAATCAGGTGGCATGTTCTCTAGCACGATTATCTCGAATTCATCTATAAGCTGAAAAATAAAGAAATTAGATGAATTAAATGCAATTTTACCATTTAATAATGGAAAAAATCGATGTGAAAAATGATACATACCGGAAGATTTTCATAGGTAAAAATAAAGATCAGAAATGAATTTCTCGACCCCAAAAACCCCCCATACACACATAAAAAAGATAATATAACGATGAATAAAAAATCGAATTTTGAATCAATGATGTTATAGGGGAAAAATCATTTTTTGAAAAGTGGGAGACTCGAAAATCGAGATAGACCTATGGTTCCTTCACCAAAGTTGCTTTGAATTGTCCATAGAATCATCCCAGGGGGTGGCTTTAATCGAATTTTTCGGCTCCATACAAATTGGCCCGGCCTAACATACATACTTTCTTCGTTTTTTTTTTAGCTGATATTTAATATCTGGAACCAATCTTCTCCTTTTATATGGATACCCTATCTTTTTTTACGCGTTTTTTTTACGCGAGTTTTTGAGGAACGTATCTATCGCGTAAAAACAGAATGAGGTGTATTTAATAAATCATTTTGAGACTGTTTTAAAACTTTAACTAGCTCGACCTATACGCTTTACACATCTTCGCCAGACTGGTTTTTAAAATAAAGGTAAGACCAGTAGAAAAATAAATATTTTGGCTACGAGAAGAAAAAAAATCGGCAAATATCTATCAATGCATTTGACATTGGTCATTAAAAAGCAGCGAGAACAAAATCTCAAAACTAATGTTTGTTTAAAATTTTCGAAAGTATGGTATGAAAATTGGATTAGGTAAAGGGGAAGTAGACCGTCCTTAAAAGTGTCAAAATTAAACAAAAAATCTTTCAGTAACTCTCGAGTGTGGTGCTGAAAGTTTACTTGTCTGTCACGCAAGCAACAATTTTGTTGACAGTTAATGCTTGTCAAACAAAAAACTCTGTGCAATTAAGTAATAGTCCTATAAAATAACCAACGTAAAAGCCAGCAATAAAACTCATAGCTAAAGGCAGTGTTTTTGGGTGTTTTTTCCGTCTGCATGTGAAACAAATTTCAGGAGTGGCATATTTTTACAAATTACATCTTTTTTATTATGTTTTTGTTTTTTTCTTTTCAATGTTAGAAGTTGAAAAAATTCCCCAAAGAAGGCATATTATTCATGCTATGTTGTCATAATAATATTGATCAAACCAATAAAAAAATTTAAATAACTTGTCTTTGTTATGTTTTAGAAAAACCAGCGAAAAGTTGTTGAGGTCTTGCTGGGGATAAAAATAGTTACTAGGTCTTTTTATAGATTAAACGTATTAAGAAAAAAAAAATTAAAATAAAAACAAAAATAGTGGAATTGATGTTAAAACATATTTAAAGTAAAAGCATTTTTACTACTTTTAACGATACCAGCAAGTATCGTGATAGAACTTGGCTTTGTACAGGTCGAGAAAAAATTTGTTTTTTTTTAAGTTTAACTGCACAGCGAAAAATTTTGGATTAATTTTAAAGTCAATTTTTAACCTTCATCGGTCCCTTATTTTCAAAATAGGTTCCTTGTGTGTAAATTTTACACACTTTTTACAAGAGCAATATGTTCATCTATGAATGAAATGCATGCAATCTTCTCGTTAGAAGTAATTAATTATTCATTGTTTAATTCAATTTTAAAAAAAAGATTTTCAAATCGATTAATAGAGTACAAAATATTTATAAATAAAAGTTGATGTATATCCACTCTGCAGAGATCTCTATCAGAGATCTGCAGCGAATACTTAAAAATAAGTAGTACGCGAGTACTATTCGTTCACAAATCGTGATTCAAATCAGAGATTTGCACTAAATCACATTTTTAAATCATTTAAACAACACTTACACAAAAATCAGTATGAATAAGTATAAGTAGTTTCCAAAGTAGTACTCATCAGGGTTGATAAATGACTTTTGGGTTGATGAATGACTTCATTTTGGTATAGAAATTTAGAAAAAATTGTACTAAATGAAAAAGAAAAGTATGGAATAAATTTTGTTTACTCCACGCATACTGCGTTAACTTTGTCAATCCGTTTGTAACTCTGATAAGGAGGTGTGGCAGGTATAGAAAAGTATATATAGTCTTGATCAGTATCACCTCCTGAGCAATTTTAAAGCTATCGCATTGAAATTTGCTAACTGAAACTTTGTGCAGTTACTTGGTATTGTGTACATAAGCTTTCAAGTAACATATTCAACATATATTTCAAATTTGTTAAAATCGAATTAAAACAACGCCTTTCTCCCATACAACTTTACTTTATCAAATCTTTGTAATATCTAAAAATGACACAAATATTACTGTCATGGTAAAAAATTTGCCCATAAACTTTGGCCGCAAAAATTCATCATATAATTGAAATTTTTATAATCGAAAAAAACAACGCAACAACCTCCCATACAAAGTGGCTTTAAAAAAATGTTAAAATTTCTAAAAATGCCACAAAAACTAATGAAATGACTTGAAATTTTGCATATGAACTTTGGTCTTAAATATTCGCCATATATTTCAAATTTGTCAAAATAGTACTAGAACCACGCCGACCTCCTAAACAATTTAACAAATGAAAACGGTTAAATCTCCAAAAATTACGCAAAAATTAATTTAACATATTAAAATTATGAACATATGCTAAGATTCTTAAAATTCACTTTGAGTTTGGAATTTGACAAAATTGATAAAAACTCGACCAATCTCCCAGTCAAAGTGACGCCCTTAAAGTAGCATAACTTTTACAAATTCCAAAAAAGGGGTGTATTACCAGCATATTTAACGCATAATCTTCCATATCTTAAACGTGTTCTGCATTTGAGTTTTCGCAAAATTAGATGAACACCACAACCGTAATATATACGAAGTGACGTCATCAAACTTTAAAAACTGCATAACTATGAATATACTGTGGGGGTATCTAAGCTTCGACCTAGTCGAAAATAACTCCTTGCTAGTTTTTATTTAAATTAAAGTAGATGTGTTTTTAACAATTCAGTTCATAAACCTTATAAAAAAATTGCAAAGGTTTTTATTTATTTTTAATTAATCACAAAGTTTTTTATAATCACAAGTATTCATATAATATTCATAAAATGAGGTCAATAAAATCTATAAAAAAATCATATAAACATAAGGTTTAGAGGTATTTTTATAATTAAAAAACAAAAATTTCTACAAACGTGGAAATTTCTTTCGTTACCTGAATCTAGAAAGGGCACTAACATTTTTTTACATCAGGTTCTTCGCAGATGTCTTTAGGTCCACCTGAAATCTTACACAATCTAGCCAAAAAAAAAAAATAATTTAACATTTTAGCCTATCTATGTTAAGGTTACAACAGAAATAAATGCGAAAATCTTTCAGTCAAGCAATTCTTCACTTTCAGTCAAATTTTAGAAATTTTTTCATTTGATATATTACTTCTGATATCAATATTGCAGCATTTAGTTCACTAGATTTTAAAAAATATTTTGCTTAAATTAAATAAATTGTTGCAATCTGCAGTTTGTTTCTGTAACTCGCTTTTATTAAACTTTGAAAAAAAAATATTCTTTTAACATTTGCTGTCGAATAAAATTCCATAAGCAATTTTATATAATTAGGAGAAAATCGACTCTTTAAAATCATTTTGTATATATCTTACAGAGTACCAAAATTCAAAACTAGATAAATTTTTTATTCCTTTAAATTGTTTGTTTACTTAGAGTTCTAAACTCTGTGTTTATTATAGAGTGAAATAATATGTAGCGAAAACGCTTTGGTGGTAGGAAAGTAGGAAAAATATAAAAATGTACCAAAAAAGTACAATTGTACCGAAAATATCAACCCTGGTATTCATATGTGATTGATTCAAAACAAAGTGAATCAAATAAGTATAGAAAGAATTAAATGTTAAGGGTTGCCACCTAATAATATGTATTTTTAAGAATTTAAAACATAGTTTAACAGTATTGGGGGCCGCTGATTTCGAATCTGAAGTCAAATTCAATATGGTTAATAGGGTGGTCACCTAATTTTTTTACTTTTACGAATTCGGTACTGGCGCGAACACTAGTTAAAAATGAGTCGCTGAATCCGAATCCGTAGCCAGAATTTCAAAATTATGTAATTTTCTTAAAATAGGGTTGCCACATAATAATATGTGTTTTTAATAGTTTTATACATCATTTAACAGTGTTATTGAGTCGCTGATTTCGAATCTGAAGTCAGAATTTTAAAAATACAATTAATAGGTGGCAACCCTATTACAAAAAAAATTACATACATTTTAAATTCTGACAACGGATTCGGATTCAGCGACCCATTTTTACCTAGTGTTAACGCCAGCATAGAATTCGTTAAAATAAAAAAAATTAAGGTGGCAACCCTCTGAACCATATTTAGTTTTAAAATTATAGCTTCAGATTCGAAATCAGCGACCCTTAACACTGTTAAATGATGTCTAAAACTATTAAAAATAACTATTATTTGGTGGCAACCCTATTATAACAAAAATTACATAATTTTGAAATTCTGACAACGGATTCGGATTAAGCGATCCATTTTTACTTAGTGTTCGCGCCAGCACCAAATTCGTGAAAATAAAAAAATTAAAGTGGCAGCCCTATTAACTATATAGAGTTTTAAAACTCGCACTTTATCTACGACTACTTTTTCGAATTCATGTTCATTCCTGAGTTGTAAAAGTTTTGATAGTGAACTATATATATTTAAATTATGCCACGCCCATTTTACCGCCCACCAATCAATGGAACATCTTTATATAAGGCGGTTTTGATTGAACAAAACTAATATTTGGTAGTTTGGTTCATATGTTTATTATGGTCGCAATATATCTACGCCCTTTTTTTCGAAATCATGCTAATTCCTGAGATGTTCACGATTGATGATAATGAAAATTGGTATGTACGTGCAATGGGACCACTATATATGTAGTGGCGGTCACTATCAAATCGTGAACATCTCAGGAATTAGCATGATTTCGAAAAAGTGGGCGTAGATATATTGGCGGTCACTATATATATATAAATGTTGGCACACCTGCTTTTTCCGCCCATCTATCTTTATACAAAATAATTAATATATGTATGTGTGTGTATCACGGTAAGACTCTGAAACCGCTGCACCAATTTTTGAGAAAATTTCAGGAAAACTAATTGAGAATATTCTTGTAAAGTCTAGTGCTGATTGCAAAAAGGGGCATGGTCCCTCAAATAAACCCCAAAATTTTCGATATCGAATAGGATTGGAATAATAGGTCCCACAGCATCGGAATTCGGTTTCGTGAAACTAAAGCAAGTTATAAAATGCATACCAAGGATGGTCTTAAATTGTCATTGTGTAAGGGGCGTGGCACCTCCTAAGCAACCCGAATTTGCTTATCGAATAGCTTTGCAATTATAGAGCCCACAGACTCGAAATTTGGTATTATATTTTTTTAAAACCTATATTAAATGTCTCTTTATATCACTGCGCTGAATATAGGCTATATTAATTTTGTCACGCCCCCTTTTACCGCCTACAAATCAATAAAAATGCTATATATCAAACTGTTTCGGCCGAATTGGACTAAGATTTGGTACTTAGATTGTATGCTAACTGTCGGCAACTGTACGAAAAATGGGTTGCCACACCCCCTATTACCGCCCAAAAACCAATAAAAATGCTATATTTTAAACGGTTTTGATCGTACTTAAATTTGGTAATTTACTTCGTATGCTGACTTTCCGCAACTGTAACATAAATGGGAGTGGTATCACTACATAAATAATGGAGTAAATAATTTTTTCAAAACGTTCTTTATTGGTGAGCAAAATTGAACAGAAACATAGTTAAAAAATTAGAACATAACGGTAAAACAAAGTTAAATCAAACCAAAGCTTTAAAAACGAGCTCACATTGAAAGTCGGGCAGATAAGGAATTCAATGCTAAAACTAAGAATTTAATATTTTGTTGCCAATCCTTTTTCTTATATGACTCCTTTTTCTTATGAAAAGTATGGATACTTTTTTTTAGGAGCAAGTTGCCCATCTCTGATACTGCACTCTGGGTTCAAATTCATTCCATAAATGTTCTATGACATTTTAATCTGGGCGTTGTGAGGTTGTTTTTATGACTTTTGGACAAATATTAAGTAAACAATTCTTTACCAAGAGCGTCGTATGTTTCAGGTTATTATCTTGGTAAAACTTAAAATTGTCTGCAATTCCTTATTTACCCGCACTTTCTTTTAATTGCGTCATGAGAATGTCAAGGAACATATTTTTAATGCAATGAATCCTTCCAACATCAGACGCAGCCCCAAACCATGACTGATCCTTTACCATGCTTAATCGTATGTTTATAATTTTTATTGCAAAATTCTTCATTCGGATTTCGCTTTCCATCTGAACCATATAAATTAAATAAACTCTCATTGGTAAACAAAACCTGTACTAAAAGTTTATTGTTTAAAAGTGCTAAAGATCCTAATGTTTTCTGTTTTATTAACCTGGCTCCAGAATAGAAAGTCTTTGGTCATCTGCTCATGCACGAAATTGTGGCGTTTTATTACATTTTTCTTTCTAATGCAGTGCTTTTTTCGTGCTACAATTAATTCATCAATTTAAACATGTTTTCTCAAAACTCTTCAAATTGTTTCTGAGTATACATTCTTTTTCAAATTGAGTTTTAACATGACCTCTAGTTTTAGTTCAAATAAAAATGGGTCTTTTATTATTTCTCTTAGAAAATACCTTTCATCTTTGAAGCTAAGTTTATTTTTAGCTACTGTACGTTCTTTATTGCATATTCTCTTATCTTGTATATAATGCTTGATTATATCGTGCAATGTTGCTTTACTTTTAAAGGCGATTTGTGAAATTTGTTGCTCGGATTTTCCTTTCAAATAATAATCCTAAACCTTTCGCCAGTGTTGATTGATTCACTTTTCGAGAAATGTTTATTATTTTTAAGTTTTGCGTTCGACTGAAGTTATTCCAACAGTAGTAAAAAGTTGTAAGCAGGAATAACGGTTTAAGGACCACAATTTGCATTTTTTCTTTACTTGCCCGACTTTCAATGTGAGCTCGTTTTTATAGGTTTGTTTCGATTTAAATTTGTTTCACCGTTATGTTCTCATTTTTTAATTATGTTTCTGTTTTATTTTGTTCACCAAAAAATAACGTTTTGAAAAAAATATATATTGCAATATTCTTCATACATTTTCCTTTCTGAAATCAATGCGAAAGTGCTAAGAAATGTCTGCCCGACTTTCGTTGTGAGCCACTGTTTGTAGGTGCTAAGTAAAATGATGATATTCATTGTGAAGGTGCAATGTATCAAAACAAACCATTGGGAAAAAAGTTGGTGGAAAAACATGAGAGCTCAGCTCTATGAAGACCAATTGTCTGGTCTTTTCGCAAAAAACCTGTTGAGACAAGGGAGTAGACAACTTGAAAAAGATTCGCAAGGTAGAGTTAATTTAAGTTCAATTTCTACAATAGTTAAATCCACAGAAGAGCTCCAACAAAAAGTTTTTCCGAATGTCGTAAGCAATTATATAAATCAACGATGGTTATGCGAGAGGGCAGTTTTGGCGCCGAAAAACATCACGGTTAATGCAATCAACTTCCAATTTTAACGACAGCTGCAGGGAGATATTCGCACTTATAAATCGGTAGATACCGTTCCTGATTAGAACGAGTCAGTTAAGCACCCTGTCGAGTTTTTAAATTCGTTGGAGCCACCAGCAGCACCTCCTCATAGCCTCAGCCTAAAAGTTGGAACACCTATTTTATTAGAGATATTTAGATTCACTAAGAGCTTGCAATGGCACCAGGCTCTCGGTTAAGAAATTATTGCAAAATGTTATTGAGGCTACTATTCTAACAGGGTGCGGCAAAGGCGATGACGTTTTTCTGCCTCGCATCCCAATTATACCAACTGACATGCCATTTTAGTTTAAGAGGCTGCAATTTGCAATCCGTCTGAGTTTCGCCATGTCTATCAACAAATCCCAAGAACAAACACTAAAAATCGCAGGAGTTGACTTGACCGAAAACTGCTTCGCTCATGGCCAGTTATATGCCAGTTGCTCACGAGTTAGGAGTCTAAATAATTTATTTGTTTTGACACCAAATGAAAAGTCTTTAGATATTGTGTACGCAGAAGCTTTAAAATAATTACAAAAAGACATAATAAAAATTTGCAAAACTTACATAACATTTATGAGATGTTAAATAAAATATATTCAATGTTGAAATAAAATTATTTTTACAAAACTGTTATTCTTCATTTCTCTTGATTTTTTAACATGTACCATACCACATAAGCTCACGGAGTAAGAATTCCATGCAATTCCGCGTTGCATCGAATACTACTTCTTTATTTTATTTTCTGTTTGCAGTTTTTGTAGTTCTAAAAACACTGAAAGATAATTTTGACTGACAACAAGTAGTAAATAGTTCCGTAATAGTTAAATCTATTTCGTAGTGCTCCAAGCTAAATTTTTACTCTAATGTTATTCAACGAAAGTTCTTAAGTCAATGACTCTGTTGTTGTTGGGAAAAACTAGTTCTTTCAACATCTGTATAATTTTTAATGGATTACCTTGAGTTGTTATTCAACCTCTAAAATATCAAAAAACAATGTTTGTTCACGTTTTGGATGGAATATTACGAAATCATAACGTGATTAAGCAATTCCATGGGCTCGTCAAAAAATACTTAAGCATTGACTGTTGTATCTATTGCGCTGGTTTCTAACATGAGTATTTGCATTTTTAAAGTAAAACTTTAACTTTTACTTGAACTTTGATGTCAGCAATCCTTTGCTGCAAAGTATTCCTTGATATAAAAATATGAATACTTTAAAAATGTTTTCCATTTATCTTACCGTTATTCTATAAGAAAGATTTGTTATTTTATTTGTTATTTTTAAAGTCAAACTTCAACTTTTACTTGCACATTGATGTAAGCAATCCTTTGCCGCAAAGTATTCCTTGATGCAAAAATATGAAAGCTTTAAAAATATTTTCCATTTATCTAACCTTTATTCTATAAGAAACATTTGCTATTTTATCTGAGATCTTCACTAACTCTCTTAAAATTGTTGACTTTGTTTTAATGCTACTCATTGCCTTAGGAGCACGTTGGTTCATTTGAGTCTTTTTTAAACAATTCGTGTCAAGTGGGCAAAAAAATACCTAGTTAAAAATTTGTGCCAAAACACTGTCTGCTTTCAGTGCGCAACACCTACACGCAACATTTAAACAACTTAACGCAATAGCTAATGAGAAAGAAAAAACAAAACTTACGGCACAACTTGTTGTTAACAAAATGTGGCAACACTGTCGAAGGTAGAGAGTAGTTAGTAAAGCTTGATTGAAATGCTTTCAATTTTTTTCCTAACACAATTAAACAGGGCGTAGCCAGGATTTTATCAGGGGGGAACATTTTTTGTTTCAAGTAGCTGATAAATAGCTGATAAGTAGCGGCAAAATGAGCATTTTCATGTTGTCTCTCCAATACCCATATTTAAATACATATTGGCTTTATTGAGAAAAATATCAAATTAAATTAGAAACGAAACTGAATTAAGCGCGTTTTAACAAAAGCGGAAATCAAAGAATCTTCAGCAAAGCAATTTAAAAAATCATTATTCAGCTTTTCTTTTTTCTCTTGCAACAAATTTCTGTGAACGCTTTAATGGAATAATAACGCCGTTGTAAGGATGTTTTTTATAAATCAGCAGTATTTACTAAACTGGATGATTGGAGGATTGGTCTTTTCCACGAACTGGCAAGTCGTGAGATTCACAAAGAACTGCAATCGAAATAATCGAAGACAATACCTTTCGATTTTGTTCCAGTAATTTCTTGTGACCAGACAGCATCATTACATCAATAAGCTGATCGGTAACTAATGCGTGAGTTCCTTCTGCTGATTCTATGTGCCACTGGCTTGGCTTCTACAATACCCATGCACATTTTTGTATTTTGTGAAAGGAAGTATAACGAGTGATCCTAAAACGGCTTGAACGTTTTAAGGTCAAAAGAGGGAACAGTATAAGCGAAATGCACCTCTTAATTTTTTTTGAGTATATAAAACACGGCACATAAGTTTGTATAAAATTGTGAGGAAATTTAAGTTTTGGTCCAATTGTGTCCTTCTTAAAACCGTTGATTTGAGGAGGAACCCAGGCAATTTTTGAGATGTACTCTAAGGGCACACCGGCCAACCCACTTGCCTAAGTCGTGTTCACAGAAACTGTCACTAATGCATGTGCCAGAAGAAGCAGACGTAGATAGATTATTTTGCAATTAAAAGCTTGCAAGTGGGTGCAAGCAACTACCATCTTCTTCTATTCTGCTCTCATTGTCACTCAATTGTATTTTCTTGACTCTAAAGCAAATTGATCAGAAAATAAAGATAAACCTTATAATTTGCAGTAACTTAATATAAACTTACCACCAAAAAACTTTCTTATATTTGCATCTATAAAAAAAAATATAAATTAAAAAAATGCACAAATAAATCCAATCAGAAATTTCATTTTGAACAGCTGATTTTGTTTCGTTAGTTATGACAACGAACGTCTGTGTTGGTGACAAATCGGCTAGCGAATTGTGCAGCTAAGATTGCAAAATACATATATGTCAGAGTTACCAATCAATTTCAATTAAGGCTTTTCATAAACGTTTTTTACCAAAAAATCGGCGCTGTTGCAGAAACAGATTACTGTCAGAATCAGAATTAAAACCGACAAAAATTTTGCTTAAAGTGCCTCTGCACTATATGTTTCATACGAATGACGGGTCAAAAATTACAAATGTAATTTAGCTACAGATAGTGTGGAACATATGAAACTGTGATATTAAAATGTCGTTTGTATTTGCGTCTGTTTAATTTTGAATTAGAACCGTCTCTAATTTATAAATTTTTGTGAATATGGAAGAAAAGGTAAATTTTAAGATATTTATTCAATAAATTGGTTTATAATGAATTTCTTCTTAGTTTTAATGGCCAAAGTAGGGCACTTTAGAGCTTTACGGCTTACAAATACTTCAAAAGCTGTTTTTTATTTTCAAATGACGTGTCAGATAGTGTGGAGGCAAAAGAAAAAAGCTGTCTGACAAAAACTTAATTTTGACACACAGATTAAATTCTGTATGCAATTTTTTTGACATGTCATCTGTATGAAACATATAGTCTGGGGGCACCTTTAGGTGTCATGAATTCTGACTTTGTCATTTTATGTTCGAATCAGTTTCGGTGTCTATTTTAGGTGTCACAGAAACCGATTTTATTAATTTGCTTATTGCAAATAAATCGAGCAGCTGATCGGTGTCCAATTCAATAATTTCTTTGTTTTGCGCCTTTTTGTTTGCTTGCGGAAAATTTATTGAAATGTAAGTAAATAAGATATAAATTTTATAGAATATGCCATTATTTATTTTTAATAGGGGAAAACACAAAAATAGAATCCAAAACTCCATAATTTTGGATTTCATGGAAAAACACCCCGATATCGCGAAGGGGTTTAAGAAGCACGATAAGCCTTATGTGGATTGCCAATGGCAGCAACTTACTGCCTTTTTAAATAGCGCAGGTCCACCACAGAAGGATGTGACCGGCAGGAAAAAGGTAAATTTCCAACTCTCGTTTAAAGTCATTCGAAGTCATTGAAAATCATAATATTTTTTTCCTTAACCCATATCTAAAGATATGGACTGGATGGAAGAGCGAGATAAAGAAAAAAATGGCTCACAATAAAACTGAGGAACTAGCAACTGGTGGCGGGCCCTTCTCAAAGTACCAGCTGACTCCAACAGAAGAAACCATTGTCCATTTGATAAAACAATTCTGGAACCCTTCTTCAGGAAAAAGAGCCTAAATCTGGTAAGACCAACCCTGGATGGAAAAGTTATTGACTTTTCAAATGAGGTCAAGTACTTAGGAGTGATTTTTGACAAGCAGCTCCGTTAGAACACCCACTTAGATTCAATTAAAGGCAGGGCAACACGTGCCCTTTTTACCTGTCAACGCCTCCATGGCAAAATGTGGGGCCTCAAACAGAAAATTATTTACTGGACCTTTACAACAATTGTGAGACCTATGGTTACGTATGCAGCACTTGCATGGTGGCCCAACGTGCAACAATGCACAGCAGCTAATCAACTGACAAAGCTGCAAAGAATGGAGTGCATTAGTATCACTGGGGCAATGAGAACGTGCCCATCTGAAGCTCTGAATATAATAATAGGGTTTAACCCTTTAACGATCATTATCCAAAAAGACGCATGTCTAAGTGCACTAAGAATGGAGGAAATCGGTGATTACAAGGCAGAGAATTTTACAGGTCACATGAAGATACTAAAAACCTTCGAAAATTACCCTTTTTTAAAAACCCCTGACAGGATGCTGCCGAAGGTAAACTTCACAAAACGCTACAAGGTCGTTATACCCAATAGGCAACTATGGAGAACGATAGCTTCACAGTTGCTCCTGGCTCACAGATATGGTACACATCTACATACTTTCAGATAGTCAAGCGGCTTTAAAAGCCCTTCAAGCCTACGAACTTGAATCAAGACTAGTCTCCAACTACGTAGAACTATTAAATACGCTGGGACAAAGCAACAAACTAGAATTACGGTGGGTTTCAGGTCACGAAGGATTTGAGGGCAACAAAAGGGCGGACTGCACAGTCCTGTAGCCAGGGGGAAAGGGGGCAATGCCCTCTTACCACAACCGTTTCCCTCCTTGGCCAAATCAGACAATGAAAAACTTTAAATGAATAATTAATATGCATTTTGTTGATATATTTGTTAATTGTTTTAAAATTAGTTTAGTTTAAAATAACAAAAAATATACACATTCACCTTATTCATGACTTGAATATGTATATAAAATTTGTTTAACAAAACATTTCAGACAAATTGTTACAATTTTTCAAATTTCCACTGGGTCGCCAACATTTGCTACCAAAAAATAAGATTTGAATTTTAATAATTTTTTAACCCGCATCCATAGGAGCTTTCTATAAACGAAAAGCACGTTGTACACCAATTTGATGCAGATACAAAAAGAATGTATAATTCATTGAAATGTTTTTAATTTTTAAATTTTTTTTAATGCATGATGAATGCTTATTAATTTTAAAATAAAAAAAAACCGCAAATCTAAATTCTAGCAAAAATTTAAAGAAGCAAAAGATTTAAATCAAAACAAGCATGTTTGTTCTTAATATATAAAGCTGAATAAAAAATTTGCATCAATTTGATGCAATCGACTGATGCGGGTTAAATTAATTTTTTTATTTGTTTTACTTAAAAAATGTCTTATACATATGTTAGCAAATTTCGCTACTCTTTCCTATATTTCTAGCCACTTTAAATAAATCTTGTATTTTACCCTCATTTTATTACAAAGTCCTGAATTAATTTTTATATTATTTTTTATGTATTTATAAAAAAATTTATCTCATGTATAAAAAGATGGTATGATACAATACATAGATATGTACATGTACATATTAAAAAATTAACTGTTTTTAACACACGTTAAAAAATTTTTTTTATTTAAATGAAAATACAAAAAAAAAATTTCTCCCCAAGATTCATGCCTGCCCCCTCTGTCTTCTTGGTCTGGCTACAGGCCTGGGACTGCCTTGCCAAAAGAGGAGAGTCTCGAACTCTTATAGGACCTGAACCATTCTGTAGCTTAGCAAAAGACTACATTCTGGGAAAAATTAGAATATGGGAAGATAAGAAATTTCAGTGCCACTGGAACAACACTAATGGACAAAGGCAATCTAAGAAATTTTTCATTCCAAGTAAAGCAAAATCCAAAGATTTACTCAAACTTAACAAAGCAGACCTTAGATTTCTCTCCAGTTTCTTCACAGGTCAGGGGTCATCCATAAACTACGTTGCTGATTTAGGGGGGGGGGGGAGGAGTTTTGAAATGCACTACGTTAAGTAACGGTATGGGGGTGGAAGGTGTTTAGATATTGTAACGTTACCAAAAATTAAAAAAATCGACGAAAAACCTCTAATTAATAACACAATCATTTCAAAAATTTTTAACCTTACATGTTTATGTTTGACCGTCTAAATTGATGGTTAACTTTTGTTTCAACGATTTCTTCCACTGCCTTTTCCCTTGACACAGGAACCTTTTGGTATTCCTTCACCATCTCAGCACACGACTGAAAAATTTGGGTCTTTGCTTTTGCGACAGGCTTTGACGTTAAGGCCTGAATGTTCTTGATCAAAGGAGATACCGTATGACATGTACTGTCCTTCTCAGAAAGAAGAAATCGGTTCAAGGTCGTGTCCTACCTGCGGCTCTTATATCGTTTTTAAAACTTCTATGAATTGTCATAAGTTTGTATTATATCGTTTACAATAAATCGGAATAAAACATACTATTTAAATAAATCAATTTTCAGAAAGCATTTACACAAAAACACAGAACTTGGTGCAGCTCGGGTGCAGCCTTTAAGGGTACTCTGTCAAAGACCAGGTGAATTTCTTTGCGTTAGAAATGAGGATTCACCTCAATGGGTCAACATAGAATCCGATGAAAAATTCTATTTTGAAGAATCCTCAACAAAGCTACCAGCTTCTTCTATCCCAGTGATTGAGAGCATCGAATCTTGGATCGCAGATGGAATAGATTTTACAGATGATATTAAGTATTGATTTTTTTCCAATTGTTCCTTTAATGTATCTAGTCATACTAGACACTAATACTAGTGAAAATTGTCAGAGCTAGTCAAAATATATAATCATTCAATGAATTAATTTCATATGTCACGTTACTTTATGGGGGGAGGGGTTTTGAAAAGCACTACGAAAAGTAACGCAGGGGGAGGGGGGGGAAAAACCGGAAAATCAGTAACGTAGTTTATGGACGACCCCTCACTGCTCACTCAGATACCATCTTAAAAAGATGGGTCTTTCTGTAGGCTATGCGAGGGGGAAGAAGAAACCCCCGAACACATTCTATGTGAATGTCCGGCTATCCACAACCTAAGACGCCTCCATTTTGGAAGGAAAGTAGTACCCCTGTCAACAATTTGGAACATCAAGCCAGAGACAGTGCTAAAATATACAAAAAGCCTAAATCTGCAGTGTTAATTAAGGTCATGCACAATAGATCCTATGGTGAATGGGCGCACTATAAACTAACTAACTAATTGTCCGTTTATGTAGTATGCAGCATTCAGTGGAAGGAGTGCCGGGAATATCATTGGGGCAGCATGAAGAACCTGTACCGGGCATATTATTTGAATCTATATTCTCGGGTGTTATATTGTGAATCTCTGTACGGCGTAAGAAGGAATGGCTCAATACCATATTCACAGTCTCCTAGTAGTCTATTTGATCGGTCGCCGGATTCGTAATGCCTGAGAAACTATTGCCGAGCGCAGCTAATGCATCCACCGCTCTTATCTTCATTTTGTTGTCACATATCTTGAAAAAAATGAATGAGCGTGGTTATGCAAGTTTCAAAAATATTTTTTATACTCACAATCATTGCGTTCATGCTAAAATAGTCTTTGCGGTTGTAGTATAGGTGCTCATCGACATTGGGCTTGATCATCTTGATATGAATACCGTCGATGCAACTATTTATGCCAGGTACTTTAAAATTCAATACCTGGTATACCGTATAAAAGTGATCTCTCGATCTCCGCTTCTGTTGGGTTCATTTCAAGTTTCACCCACTGTCGACAAATTGAGCGCTCCAATGCTTTTAATACACCTGTAAGTACCAGTGAAACAGTACTCCTTGCCAGGCTTATGCCAGAGTCATTTCCTACCGCCCGCTGGTAGGACCCTTCTGCTAAAAATCGCAACGCTTTTGCCATCTGAAGCACATGTGAAAGCAATGTCTGGCGTAAGACGGATTTAATAGTATCCAGAACAATGAGAAAAGCTTCCTTATTCAGGCAATATTGGGCTAAGAATCTGCTAATTTGACCATTTTTTCCACTATTGCTTAAACATATTAAAATTACTTGTTTCTTACTCTGACTCCGGCCGCTCCAATACATTGCTGTGATCCCTTAAAATTTTCCTTTTCAGTTTCTCAGTCGTTTCCTTCTCTACAATTGCTGCACTCTTATTGTTTAATGTAGCTTTTTGTTTTATTTAACTCGAATTTAAAAATAACACACAAATTATATATGTTTTCACAATAAATAAAAACAAGCTGAAAATATCTGGTTGTCAACCAAAACAGCTGTTTCGAATATCGGTTTCTGTTTTGTTCGAAAAACATTAAAACCAATCAGATTTCATGACACCTTTTAAAATAGATATCGGTTTTCATTTCTGATTGGTTTTCACAACAACCCTGAATAAATGCGTCAGACCTAAGTTTGTAAAAAAAAAAATAAATTAAGCTTTAATAAATATTAATAACTTCAATACTATTTTAATTATAAGAAAAACTGTTTTGATTTTCTAACTTTAACACTAAAAAATCATTTTTAAATTTTAGGGGGGACTACGGTCCCCTTACTCCTCGCTACGCCCTTGTAACTAAATGCAGTTTGAAAGTAGTTGCAAGAAAAAGCTTTTAATTAATGATAGTCATAACAACAACAAAACACCTTTTCTGAACTCTACCCAACACTTTCTGCCTTGTTAACAAACTCATCGTCGTCATTTTGTTAATTTAGCAAATATATTTGCTATTAACAGGGTTGCATGCAGCAAACATCGATTCGTGAAGCCAGCTTACATCAGCGTTGATTGTATGTTGTGCCGCAACTTAAGAGGCAAGCTCTAGATGAGCTCTTCTTTTTTTACACCTGCCACAAAAAAGGTGAAAAATCAAGCTATTTACAACTATTAACCAATGCTTAACGCTGCTAACTAGTTGTTGGCAACACTTAAGGCATTAGTGAAAAATGGTTACCATTTAAGCTGCGATTGGTAAAGGCAATTCTCGCCTCATCAAGTCGGTGACAACAAAGTAATCAGCTAGTTTTTTTTTTGTTTACAATCTCTTAAATTTACTTGCTGAGTTCAGGTAGGCAATTAGTACAAATACTAGTATCTCCAACCACCCGCCGCTATTGGTGGCACCATTTTAAAGCGTTAAAAGTAGCGGATTATTTGCACTCGTCTACCTTGGCTTAAAAGGTGTGTCGTCCGAAACCACAGTGAAAATTAATGCTTCACCTCACTGCCACATACATACTTGCCTCTAATGAATTAATTTCCTCTATTATTTTGACCTTTTAGCTAGTACCAGTGTTGTGTTTGTTGTTGTTGTTGTTTTTGTTGTTGCTGCTTCTTCTTCTTCCGCGTTGTCCATTAAATATCTGCACGTCAATTAGTTTTAATGAAGACAAACAACCATTACGTGCTTCATTTTCGCTACGGGGCTGCGACCTATTTAAGCAGGAGTGCCTCCTCCATCGATAGTTGCACTGGTGTTTGTTTAACCATCAATAATCTTCTGATTGTTTTTTCTTTTAATTTGTAGTTGGGTGTCTTCCCAAGCAATTGGCTGCCATTAACTACGAAATTTACTTTACTTCCTCTTTACTAATTTTGTTGTTGTTATTTTTAAAACCAAATGCCCTCGTTTGCCGCAGTCAGTAATTTGTGAAAATGAAGCGTGAACTTTCTGAGTTCTAGGAAAAACAAAAGCAGTTTCGTTAAATGCACGTGCAATAACAACATTACGCGAGCTTGAAGCACTCCCTAACGTAATTCTTTAAACGGCGTCATCATGATTGCCATCTTTGCGAGAAAGCATTGGTACATTGCACAAGGAAGCAATGAATCTACTCTGGAACGAACAGAATCTACTCTAAATTAACTTTTTGCGCTGATTTCAGAAATGGTGTTAATTTTTCATTCAGTCTTCATCAGCACGATCTCTGGAGTTATTAGCCAAAATCTGAAAAACGGGTTTTTCTTGATATTTCAAAATATCTTTTCAAGACTTTAATCGATTTTTATTCTTTTAATATATGTATTTGCATTAAAAACTAATAAACCTATCAAAAATGCTTTGCATAAATCTTTGCATTATCTATATATAAAAAATATATTATATATCAAGCTTTTAATTGATTTTTATTCTTTTAATATATTTGCAATAAAAACTAATAAACCTATCAAAAATGCTTTGCATAAATTTTTGCAAATATTTTTGATAGGCTTATTAGGTTTTAATGCAAATATGTTAAGCAAATCTATAGTAATAAAACTCATTTTCTGTTTGTTTGTTTGTTTGTTTGGCCTTTATACAAATCTAAACGGCTCAACGGATTTTGCTCAAACTAGGTACACATATTAAGTTTATCCCAACTTAAAATGTTACATATTTAGTTTTTGCCACGCCCCCTCTGAAATTTTCCAACTAACTGTAATTTTGTTATTACAAAACTTTTTAGTATCGGAGATTTTTGTATTTTTAATTTTAAAAATTTTTTTTTATTTTGACATCAAAAGCACTCATATATCTTCAAAATTGGAGAAATTTTCTGTACAACGTCTTTTTCATAAATCATCGTTACCTAAGAATGAGAAAAAAACGACATGAAAATCAAAGTTTGGTCTTTCGATGCAAATATCTCCGCTGTCCATTAATATATTTCATTTAAATTTTTTTTGTTCAAAAGTTCAATTAAATCACTTCACAAAAATAGGTTGAACTGTACCGTTAAGTCAGTGTATATATGTTTTATGATTATGTCAAAAAAGGTCCAAAATATTGACTTTTTACTCAAAAAACGACTCAAAAATTGTTGTTGTTGTAAAAACGAAATCAATTTAAAATTGCACATCTGGCTACCTTTTATATGTCATAGCATTTATTTGCAAAAATTCTTCCAGCTAAGCGCAAAAATTATTTTGCTGGTTTTGTCATCAAAACAACAAGTATCTTTGATTTTTTTCGCGAAATTTATTTTTCCAAAATGTTGTTTTTATATTTTTTACAAAAAAGTCAAGTCTCAAAAATAATTTATGTGAAAAAATTACCCCAATATCTTTTTCCAATCAAAAGTTATGGCTAAAAATCTATTTTTTCATACCAGACTATTAATAAAACTTAGTTTTGTGTTAAAATTCTCTATATAGTTTGAACGTCCCCATTTATCTCTAAGAATGCAATTGTGTGTCTAAAGTAATTACGAACATTTTGGATTATATAAAATCTTCTTTAAATAATCTACTTATTTTTTTGCCTCCCCATCCCCCATTGAATGATAATTAGATAAGGAGAAAGATAACTTGACATTTGCTTAGAAAAATGTGTGTTTACGAATATTGTGACCTTTCAGCTAAATTGTATTATTTTAATAAATCTATAGTATCAAAGAAAATCTTTATACACTAAGGGAAAAAGTTATGTAGTCAGAACAGAGACATCTATGTAAAATCTATGTACTGTATCTTGTATGGAAACGCAACGAGAGCTATATGTACTGGGTAAAGTAAGCATAAACGGGTTACATATTGATTTATTTACGTAGTAAAATGAATGAAAACAGTATTCAATACATCGAATTATGTGTTGAATACATTGCAGACTTTAATAAATACAAGCAACGCGTACTCAATACATGTTTCTTGTAATATTTTTCAAGAAATGTACTCAATACATAAAATATAGACTCAATACATAGACTCAATATCAAATTTAAATCAATATTTCTTGTAATGTTTTTCAAGAAATGTACTCAATACATAAAATATAGACTCAATACATAAAATATAGACCTCTCGCTTATGCGATTAAAGTGAGACATTTAGTCAATACATAAAATATGTACTCAGTACACGTCTCGCTAATGTGATTAAAGTAAGACTTGTATTCAATACATAAAGTATGGACTCCGTACACGTCTCGCTTATGCGATTAAAAAGGCGCATGTTTTCAGTACATAAAATATGGACTCAGTACACTAGCACCTTAACATTGGCTTACGATTTTGCTGTTTAATGTCATTCGCTTCTAAGTTTGCAAAGAAGCAACACAATTGTAAGCCATACATATAAATCTAAGCGAAATTAAAAACGTTTTAGTTTTAATGTTATAAATTAAGTGAAGCCAAGTGAAGTAAAAGAAACCAACCAGCAATCTCAATTACGGATTGTTAATAAATCGAGGTTAGTCCTAGTAAATAAGGTTCCTGTTTTTTCCTGTTCATGTTCCTGAATATTACAAATTTTTCACCTATCACTTTTGTGTGCTCAGCCACCGATTTATATCTGTGCTCACAAGCAACAATCGCTTAAAGTCAGTTTAAGACAGAAATGAGTTATTGGTGTAGCACGCATTTAGCACCATAACCAGACACAATCTGCAACTTCGCGAGAGATTCTAGACAAATTTATGACCAAACCAAATAACCTTTTATAGAACGTATATGGTGATTAAAAATTTTTAAGATTTTTCGAAATACTGAAATCAGACTTAAGCTGTTATTGCTTATCAACACAGATATATAATTTAAAGTAACAAATTTAATAGATATTACCCATCAATGAGTTTTCTAATTTTTTTATAGGCGCCATTAATATGTTTTAGAAAATGTTCCATATGCAAAATATAAAATATCCAGACGACTGCCGCAACATCTGGACCTTCATTGAGATGTCATTTTACAAGCCACTTTTTGTTACCAACAATAATGGACGAAACAAAAGGGTAAATGTCGCTATTGACAATTTTAGCATGTCTATTAATAATATGTTTTTTATATTTTTATTTACATATATGTTTTATAGCATCCTAAAAATAAATATTTATGCCTTTTTTCTATTTTAGTTTCACATTTTCTTAGGTATTTGTCGTTTTTAGAACAAAATATATTTTTCAAATTAGAAGCACGTCTCGATCAGAGTATTGGATCAACCCATTTTTAATGCTGCCTCATTGTAATGTGACTGTCACAAGCTAATAAAAAAGCTGAGCGGATATGAGTAGATAAATTACATTCTCGAATAAAGGAAACAAATGAATTGGAGAGAAATGGCTGGGTTTGTATAACTAATTATCAATTCTTTTAACATGAACAGACATGAACAGAGTATGCACTCATTACATTAAAGTATGTACTTAAAATATATAATGAGTAAATTATGTATGCACTCATCACATAAAAATGTATACTACAAATATGTAATGAGTAAATTATGTATGTACTGAGTACATGAAAATATTTTTCAGATACTGTACTCATCACAAATATGCTGTACATACATTTTTCTCATGGATCAATAATCTATTTACTATGTACATTGGGACTGTACTCATTACATACAATTATTTGTTATTTTATGTAATGGGTCAACTATATTTATTATGTTGACTTAATATGATTTAAATACAAATTCTAAATGTTTGATAGTTTAAATCATACTTGATTTTAAATACAAATTCTAGTTGTTTGATAGTTTAAAATCGTTTTATTGAGCTTAAGGTCAAAGTTAGAACAATTAATTGTTCTAACGAATCTTTCCAAAAAAACAACAACAACAACAAAGTTTTTTCAATATGAAAAGGAAAAAATCACTAGCTGATCTTATTGCACAATTTCTGCCCGGCTAAAGGCGTCATCAAAAGTCTCAGAAAGCGCTAGTGCGCGCTTGCACGGGTATCACAAAGATTTCTGATGACGCCTTTAGCCGGGCAGAAATTGTGCAATAAGATCAGCTAGTGATTTTTTCCTTTTCATATTGAAAAAACTTTGTTGTTGTTGTTGTTGTTTCTTTGTAAAGATTCGTTAGAACAATTAATTTTTCTAACTTTGACCTTAAGCTCAATAAAACGATTTTAAACTATCAAACAACTAGAATTTGTATTTAAAATCAAGTATGATTTAAACTATCAAACATTTAGAATTTGTATTTAAATCATATAAGTTAACATATTTTAATTAATTTAACATAAGATCATAATAATAAATTTTTTAATTGATCATCATTCAGTATTCGTCAAATATAATAAAAGTTTCATTTTACATTTACTCACTAGTAATCAAGTAGCACTAGTATTGAATATATAAACATCTGTATTTCTGATAATAGCACCGAAATCCTCTTGTCATGTGTGTATAATCCCAATAAATGTCATCCTGTGGACCCATTGTTCTGTGAATTGTCAAACCACATTCTGAATAACGACACAATTTTGGTATGCGACGACCTCAATATCAACCTCTTAAATAATGATCCTGTACAGCAATCAATGCTTGATAAAATATCTTCAGTAGGCCTATCTATAATAAATGCTACTGTACCCACTCGATTTTCTAATAATACTACTCCCAGTCTACTAGGTTAATTCATTGTGTCAGACACTTCGCTTGATTTTCTGTTTGACCAAATATTCTTCATATCTGATCACGATTTAATCTTTTACTCATTAAATGTAAATCTATCTCGTGATGTGACTTCTACGTCGTTTTTGTATCGTGATTTTAAAAATATAAATTATTCCTCCTTGCTTCTTGATGTGTCTATGTTCTCATTCAATGATTTCTGGCAACTCAGTACTGTGGATGACAAACTTAGTTTCCTTTTAAGCCCTGTCAAATTTTTGTTTGATAAGCATGTTCCTATCCGCACAATAACAGTGAAAAATTCATATTGTCCATGGTTCTTGCAGGTTATCCTTAATGCCATAAACAAAAGAAACAAACTGCACAAACTTTGGAAAATCAACCCATCTTCAGCTAACTGGGAAATTTACAGAATGGCCCGAAATGCGGCTGTCAATCTCACCAGACTGTCCAATTCCCGATACTTCTCTTCCAAATTGAATCTTTCCCTTCCTAATAAAACTCTGTGGAATAATATAAAAAGACTAGTAGTACGTAATAAGACAACCTCGGCATGTCAAATTGATCCAGACTTACTAAATAATTTTTTTCTAAGATAACACCTCTTATTTAAGCAATAACACGATTTACCTTACACAGCTTCATGTTTCTAATCTCTTTGAATTTACACCTGTTAGTGAACTAGATATTGGAAAATGTGTTATGCAAATAAAATCAAACGCAATAGATGAAGTTGGCGTTCCGATTAAATTTATTAAATTTATCTCAAGGTCTGTGAGAAAATAATAAGCCTACAAATCAATAAATTTTTACATGAAAATAAGCTCTTGCCTCCATTGCAATCTGGCTTTCGGTTAGGACACGGGTGTAATTCAGCAGTAGTTAAGGTTATAGATGATTTACGGCCTGCATAACACTCTAGTTCTATTTCGTTACTTTGCTTATAAGATTTCTCAAAAGCGTTTGACAAGGTAAGCCACAAATATTTATGTCGGAAACTCAAGTCTTTTTTTGGGTTTAGTGATAGTGCGGTGAGTCTCATATCAAATTATTTGTCTAATAGATTGCAAAAAGTTCAAGTCCGACAAAAATTTTACAGCTATAAAACGGTAATAAGTGGTGTTCCTCAAGGGTCGATCGTTGGTCCGCTCTTATTTTCTATCTTTTTAAATGATATTTTTGCTGTTTGTAATCATTCTTCTATACATGCTTATGCGGACGATATTCAGATCGATCACTCAAGTAGTGTTGATCTCCTAGATACCCTCTGTTACAGAATTAATGAGGACTTAACCTTGCTGTTAGATTAGGACCATTTGGTACATTTTTTGGCTTGTTTCTTTTATTACTTTTTGAATGGAGGCATATATTGCCAATAAATTTAGGCTCACGTGACTTTTTTATAAAACAGTGTTTTTTCCATAAATTCAGCTGTCTGTCATAAAACAAGACTAGAGACCATTGTTGTGGATTAGAGACCATTCGTACATTTTTTTTAATCTAACAGCAGGTTTAAGAAACATTTATCAGTGGACAATTAGCAATAGACTCCAACTAAATGCTGCCAAATCTTATATTCTCCCTATCTGTAAAAATAAATCTCTCCTTAATAACATTCCTGACCTCTACATTGGCTCAAATAAGCTAAGTGTTGTGTCAAAAATTGTCAATCTGGGTTATTGTATATATTCTTCTCTATCTTGTGTTGATCATGTTAATAGTGTTGTTTGTAAAGTTTATTATATCCTGCGAAATTTAAGAATGTCTGCTTGTCTTTGTACGCTTGCTCTAAGGCGAATGCTAGTGAAGCAATTTGTCTTACCTGCTATAACACGTTCTGACGTGGTGTACAGTAAACTCGACTCTTCTTCCCTGCTAAAACTTAATATTGCACTTCACTTCAGAAAGGCATTACTTGGGTGCAGTTTGGTTGATTATTTAAATGCTAGAAACTGTATATACCTTCATAAAATAATACATAGTAAAACTCCTTATTACCTATATGAAAAACTGCAGTTCAGTTTTCAATCTATTTTAACTCACTTCTCAACATCTTAACTTCTTCAACTTAATTTATTTTTCTATCCTTTCGCTTTTATCTTTACATATCCTTATTCTTCATTCATATTATTATTCTTATATTTTTTGATACAATATTTTTATTTTGTTTCTATTATTATTAATCTCTTAATCATTATCTAATATAATTCATTATCTTGTTTATAGTCACTATTATTAATTTGTTGTTATATCTAGACAATGTGTTTATTATGTTAACTTATTTATAGGTATTTTTACTTGTTGTACTGTAAAAGAACTTAGTTCTTATTTGAACTAATGTCTTATGAATACAAAAACTTTCATTCATTACAAAAAAAAAAATTATGATTACACAACACAAAAATTCCAAACAAAAAATCATTTATCCCAGCCGAAAGTACTCGATGAGAGGAGAAAAGTAATTTCTGGATTTTGCTAGATTGGTTGCCGTTCGTTTTTTATAAGCCTCTATAGTTTTTTCGCCAAATTCGATTTTGAGCACTTTTTTTGCAATTTTCTTCTATTTTTCGCATGGCCATAGCTCGAAAAATGCTGTGAAATTTTATTTGCAGTCTTCAGCAAAGTTGTAGCTCTTGACTCGGCCAACAAAAATGCTGAATATATTAAGCCGGAAAATTTCATCTTCATGCTCAAAACCCCAAAAATGTCGAAAAAATTAACACTTTTTTCACCGATTTTTTCTGTTTTTCGACTACAGCTCTTGAACTATTGCAAATTTTACCAAACAATCAAGCAATGTAGCCTATAAAGTTATGAACAACTTTCCAGTACATACCAACTTCATACGACCACTCCTTGACAAACATTTTTGCAATTTTTTTTTTTATTTTCGTTTTTTATATACGAAAAATCGAATTTGGCGAAAAAACTATAGAGGCTCATAAAAAACGAACGGCAACCAATCTAGCAAAATCCAGAAATTTCTTTTCTCCTCTCATCGAGTACTTTCGGCTGGGATAAGTGATTTTTTGTTTGGAGTCAAAAAGTTGAATATTGCGTCACTGTGATAAGCTTTTTTTCAATGATTAGCTTTAATTAAGATGAAATATGGACAATTATAAATTATATAGTTATTAAATTAAGTTACTGAATGAATAAATTTATAGGCCTATTACGGTTCACAACACAACAGTAATTTCTATTTTTATTGTGTACATTGCTAATACTTAAAATAAGACACAGCAGTGTATTGCTGTGAACCGTACACAGAAAAAAAGGAGTAGAAATTTTACCTAAAAATGTAGAAAATTCAGCTAAATTAATCCGGTGATTTTCAGTCAACGAATTTGTTTAGGTGCTCTATAAATTCCAAAATGTTAAAATATTAGAATTGAATTAGGTACTCTAACTGCGAGAGTAAATAAAGCACCTAGGTCTTTAGGTGTATTTTCAATCATAAATTAGATAAGACACATAGTTAATTAGAAGAATTGACAATTTATTTTTGCAGCAATATCCACTTCAAAGTAGGTAAGCCACTTTCTAAGTGTAGAAAAATTATATTATTATTTAGACGGCATTGCCTACTTAAGAGTAGAAACGGCACCGACATATTTTCACAAAATCATCTATTTATTTTGATAACATATCTACTCTAGAATTGGAAAAACAACTACTTATTTTAGAAAATGGGCTTAATTATTTTGAATGCTTACTCACTTAAGAGTAGGAACGGCACCTACATATTTTAGAAAAGTAAACTATTTGTTTTGATAGAATATCTTCTTTAGAATTGGTACATCAACAACTTATTTTAGAAAATTTGTCTAACTATTTAGATGGATTTCTTACTTAAGAGTAGGAACGGCACCTAAATATTTTAGAAAAAGAAACTATTTATTTTGATACCATATCTACTTTAGAGTTGGGAAAACAACTACTTATTTTAGAAAATGTATCCAATCCGTTAGATCATTTTTCTACTTTAATGTAGTTAATGAAACTAAATTTTTGGAGTAGATAACCAACTAAATACATAAACAAATCGAAATAAATAAAACAAAGACGAATAAGTTTTGTAATTTAAAATGTGGTTTTATTACCTATTACTTTTTTAGATCACTTATCTAATAGTATGTTCTATAAAAAACTTATATGACTAATGACAATAATATAGTTAATAATAGTTACCACATGATACCAACAATTAAAAGTTTGATTAAAAATAGGTTTTTCTTTCGTATTATTAACTTTAAACATTTTGCAAAAGAAAAAAGCATTGTTATATTTAAACTATACAAAAGGTGGTTTAATTTTATTATAAAATCATTATTTGAAAGCATAATAATGTGAAGTGGCGGAAATCTTATATTCGGTGGTTCAATTAATGTTAAAAGTTTGTTATGTTGTCTACTTATTTTATAACAATAAAAATGTGAGTCAAAACTGTTTACAGGGTTGCCCATATTCGACGGACCCATGTTTTTTTTAAAAAAATCAAATAAAAAAAATAAAAATTTGGCGGTTGGCAATCTTGATCATTTAATCTGTTCCAAGTAGATTTGTTTACATCAATTTTTGAATATGATATCTCTCAAATGGCCGCCTCTGGCGTTGATGGCGTATTGTGCCCTTTTTGCAGCATTTTCCATCGTTTTCGCCAACATTTCGGCCGGAATAGCGGCCATTTCTTCACGAATGTTGTCCTTGAGCTCTTCTACGGTCCTTGGCTTGTTAACGTAAACCTTTGACTTCAAATATCCCCACAAGAAGAAGTCAGGCGGCGTCAAATCGGGCGAACGTGGTGGCCAGTCCAAATCACCACTTTTCGACATCAAACGGCCCGGAAACAAATTCTTCAGAAAATCGATTGTTATGCGACTTGTGTGCGGTGGAGCGCCGTCTTGTTGAAACCAGAACTGCCTCATACGATTTCGACGAATAATTGGCATCACAAAATTGGTCATCATGTCGCGATAACGCTCCTGGTTGATGGTAACAGCATGGCCATTTTCATTTTGGAAGAAAAACGGCCCAATGACCGTTTTCGCACTAACGCCGCACCAAACTGTGACTTTTTCGTCATGAAGAGGCACTTCTTGAATCTCCTGAGGATTTTCAGTGGCGTAAATACGGCAATTTTGCTTATTTACGGTCCCATTCAATGTGCACTTCTCACATTTTTTAATCTTTTAAAAGCACGTTGAGTTTTCACAATTGACTTCTTCTGTTGAATGTAAATTTCAACTATTTCAGAGCGCTCGCGTGGCGTGTATTGTTCCATGGTAAAAATCTGCTTGGACTGACACTTCAAACGCGGTATGTCATTAAGCGATCTGACATCTCTGTCAAAAGTTATGGCGTTGCCAGATGGGTCCGTCGAATATGGGCAACCCTGTACTAGTAACTCTTCACAAAGAAATAGAGAAGGTAATCCCTGAGTCCATATAATATAATGTATTAGATACAGTTTATAATGGTGTAAATATTTTATAACCACTACATCATTAATTTTATATAAAGTATTGTGAATTAAAAGTTTATTAACACAATTTAACGCTTTTATATTGCATGATTTAAGTGCACTTCTATTAGTGACATCTATCCTTTCACTTAAATCGATAACTTTCACAGACTTGTAGTCAAGACTTTCATTTAAACTGTGTTTTTTTTCAAAAAGTTGATATGCAAAATTAAATTGAAGTTTCATGGCTAAACTCAAAATGATATTTTTTCTTGATGTAATAACATTACAATATGACTTAAGTTCTTTATGTTTCGCTTCACACCTCATTGCCCACAATCGTTTCAAAGGACCAAGTTTTTTTATGACTGTAGGGTAATGGAGTACAAAATGATGTTTTGGTAATAAATATGTTTTAAAAATGTTTAAGTAAGTATCGTGATGTTGTTGAATAATCTCTTGAAATTCTATCAGTTTTTCATCATTGAAAGATGGTGACGAAGCAATTTCCACTAGTTTTGTAAGTAAAATCAAAAGTTTCCACACCCTCTCGCCTTTTGGAACAAAGTCGCCAATATATATCGGCAAATAGTGTAAAAAGCATTGCATTTCGGTAGCGGACATTTTTAATTTTTTATTATTCAGATGAGAAATTGTTATTTCAGCAGATAAGTTGGCTAAATCATTGTGAGCATGTGTGAAAGTTAATTTTCTGTTATTTAGTACTTGTAAACTGAAATATCGTTTTTCGGAAATGAAGCAATTTAAAATTAGACTTAATTCAGAGTGACATATACCCTCAAATATGTCGTGCATTATATCAAAGGTTACAACATCAGTTACATTAAATGTGTCAATATTGTTAAAAGCACAAGGCTCTCTTATTCCTGTTAAGGATGAGTTATTTTCAATTAAATCATTGTAGTAGTTTTGTTTGTTTCTAAGAAGATTTGAATTTTCTTTAGTGAGACTTTGGCTGACGTTCCTATGAACCTTGCATATTCTGCAGAAATAATTAGATGAAAAACATTTTGTAAAACCAAGTACTCCATTAAGCCCTAAGTTATCGCCTGTAATAGTTGCTAAAACAAGATGTATTTCATGTTGAATCCCATTTAATCTAACTATAATACCTTCCTCTTCCAAATCTTTCAAAACTAAACAAAGTTGTCCATAATTCGAAGAACTACCAAATTCCATGCTAGAAGATTTCGTTAAACAACACACGAGAATATTTTCAAGTTTGGAAAAGTTTTGAGGTGGCAATAATGGAAACGTTAAATAAAATGCTGATATCTTATGTATACCACTTTTTGAACCTAATGGGTTATTAACTTCAAAGTCATCTTGGTATAGAATATATGGTAAAACAGTTTTTCCATTAAACGATTCCACACTACTTTTCCAAACTGTTCCCTGACATATATTAGTCAAATCTTTTTCGGATTCTGATTGACGAAGTTTTTCAAGCATTGAATCTAAAACATTTAGCAATTCTAAGTACCTCCTCAAATTTTCTTTAATTGGTAACATTACTCCTTTTGTTGGGAGATTAGAAACATTTGCGATTGTAACACAATCATCAATTAGAAATTGTTCAGGCTCTGTAAAAATGTCTTTTTCCTGTAAAAATTTTTTAAGCTGGTACTCTGAATTTAAATTTTTAATTTTATTTTTAAAGTCTTCAAGTTTAAGTATAACATCAATGTTTACTTCGCTTAACTGTTGCTCAATAAAAGATATTATGGGATTAAGAATGCAGCTCATAAGATCATTCGCAATTTCTTCAGCTATATTTCTAGGCAACGACATTTTTCCATATAAATTTAGTAAAACTCCTAACACATTGATTTCTTCTAAGGTATGTTTCGTTTTAATCTCAGTCCGTACACAATTCGCGTCTCTCGTTTGAGGACTTGGAAATATTTGATTAATTTCAATGGCTTCGGATACCTCTGCGTGAAATTGTTCATCTAAATTAGTTTCATGTTTTTTAATAATATGACGTTTGAAAGCGTAAATCGATTGAAACAACTGTGGGCAGTTACTGCACTTGAAGGTTGAACAAGCATGCAGTTTATGTTGAAACTTAAGGTGATTGATATAAATATTAACTTTTTGAAAATGGTTTGAGCAAAGAAAACATGAATATATTTTAATATTTTCCATTTTGAAATTTTGTATGTCATCAAATGGTATATTAAACAAATAAGTAAATATATCTTGTACTTCAAGGAAGACAAAAGTAAACGTGTTAGTGTAGAAATAGGACCAGTAGAAATGTTTCATCAACAATATGATATTTTAACATGTAAATTATTTGAAACAATTGTGAAGATACATTTCAGTTATATATATGTAACATTAATATATTTTAATATTTTTGATTATAAAACTTTGTGTGTCATTTTTGGGATGCATTCAATAGAAATATGAAAAAAAGAAATAAGTTCCTTACTTCAAGGAAGCTAAAAGCACTCGTGTTGATGTAGAAATAGGACCAGTTGAAAATTCGTAAAAGTATTCCTCGATGAAACTCCACACTTGGCGGCACTGCAGATCATACTCCAAGTTAAAGGTTTGGTATATTTGAAAAATGACTGAAACCGCTTTTAAAAAGCTTTCCGTTTGATAAATAACATCGTTGAAATATATGAAGAAGTGTTGTAGCTTATTAATGGTTTCACCAACGACAATAATAAAAGGTTGTAGGGTTAAATTTCTTGCCAGGTAATGTTCTTTTCTAATATTGATTGTTGATTCAATGAAGTTTTCATCCTAAAAAAATTTGAAATTGCGTTACTTATTTTGCACTAATTTTTGGTTATTAAAAAAGGGTTATCATTGGCCTCGACGAAAAAAGGGTAATCATTGAAATAGGCATCTTCTCTGTGCAGTCCCTCAATAATATTTGCTAATTCAAATCATTGTGAATAATAAAAAAAATATTACCCCATGTGGAAATCCACTGCGCACCTAATGGCCTAATTAAGTTCGCGTAACGTAAATTAGCTAAGCACGTAGATAAGCAAATAGCGAGTAACAAATCGAGTGTTGATTACGCAACGCACAATGTAACGAGCCCATATAGCGAGTGGCCAAAAATATGAGGAGTTGCCGGAGAATCATGCAATTTTGTGAAAATGAGTTTTACGGTAGAGGAACTATTCTCACAAAATTTCGTTCGAATTCAATGAATGCCGCACCCACCTCTCATATAGCCGAAACCGGTAATCTGGAATAGCTCTCCAAAAATTTATCCTAGATCAGTTAAATTTGGTACACATATTTATTTTGTCAGCATGTTAGTCAGAACTAGTCAGCTAGTGTGAAAATAAATCAAATCGGCCTACTAGCTCACCCACCTTTCATATAACTGAAATCAGTAATCTGGTATAGTACCCCAAAAAATTAGCCTACTTCTGTAAATATTACATATGTAAAATATTAGGGCTATGTTAAGAAAGTGTTTTATTTAAAAGTTTTATGAAAAAAATTTATTTATTTATATTTTAAAGTGTGGAAATTGGCTTTATACTTTCATATAAAATTACCATATTTTCACCAAAACATGCTCCACAAAAGAGAAATGTTGAGAAAAAGTTGTTGAAAAATTTCTGTTTTCTTTTTATTGTGTCTCAAAGTTTTCGTTTTTTAGATTTCTAAGACCTATCTTTAGTTGTACACAATTTTTTATAAGTTGTAATATAAGTTGTAATTTCTTTTTTTGCATACTTTTATTACTAAAATGTACGCCTTTTTAAAAATATACAGTGTCAAACTGTAAAAGAAAAATTATTACATATCCAATGCAATTTTGAAAGAGTGGCATTTCCTTAGCTGAAAAGATATCGTAAAATCCTTTTATACTCGACATATTAAAACTCGAAACTATAATTTCGCATTTTTAGATTTACAAATTAATGACTTTTATTCTTTAGTTTTTGTTGGCCACCGTCGTTACACTGTGCGACGTAGATTACTCTGTGCGGCACGAAAATCTGTACTTAATAATTTCAACTTTTTTCCCTTTATTTTAATATGAGGAATCTCGTGGTTACATCCGTTTTGCTACTTTACCGAAGACTTTAGTGCAAAATTTTCCTTTTTTTAATTACTCCAAATATGCACTCATTTGCATGTTGATAACTCTTGAACCATTAGGATTTTCACTTTGGTTTTTTAAGTAAAGTTTTTCCTTTTCCTCTGGCCAACAACTTTGCTGATCAAATATATATGAAATATCGTTTGAAATTGTCTTTAAACCTTTAGGAAGCCACATAGTATGTCTTGCCCGCTTTCAACATTTCAAAGCAAATAATGTTACTCATACGCAATGTTGTTAGAATGTTTTGTTTGACTTTAAGCAAGACTTTTTGTAAGACTCATTCGATAAGACCCACTGGAAGCGGTTTTTTCATATTTACTTGTTCAGCAGAGTTGTTGGTCAGAATAATAGGTAGAACTTTACTGAAGAGCCCAAAGTGAAAATCTTACTGGTTCAAGAGTTATCAACATGAAAATGAGTGCATGTCTTGAGTAATTTTTGATATATCTTAAAAAAAAATTTTGTTCTAAAATGTCCGGTAAATTGGTAAAACAAATGCAACCACGAGATTTCTCATACCAAAATTAAGTGAATAACGTTCAAATTATCAAATACAGAGAAAAAAGTGTACAAAAAAGCGCACAGTGTTAACTTCGGACATGTTGAAATATATCAGCATTTTTTTTTACAGATTAACGCACAAAATCTTCTTCTAAAAAATACTTGTTCTTTAGCTAAACCGGGGCAAACGTCATTTAACAAAAACGAGAGTTCAAAATAAAATTGAATTGGATCTTAAGTTTAGATTCATCTTAAGTTTGTAAGATGAAATTATCATATGATCTATATTTTTCTAAACTAATTTAATTGCTGTATAGGCACATACTCACAGAACCCATTTAGCTGACTCTAATGTGACATATGCTACAGCTGCGTTAATCACGTAATCATACGTAAACTGATAGTAACTATTCAAAGTTGAAGTCGCGTTAGGTGCAGGGACGTAAATTCACTAATTACAATATGATAGCATGTTAAATAAATATTTTTAAGTGAATTTTATATATTAAAAGAATTTTAGAAAATTATCTCAAATAAGAGGGGTCCCCTGCCCTACCCAATTTACATCCCTCGTTAGGTGAGTACCTCATATTTGACCTACAAGTTATGGGTAAAAATAGCACTGGTTTTTATAGCATTTGACTTAAATACTGATCATACCTTTAAATGAATTGCAAAAGCTGACTGGCCATCACTAATAGAGGGTTTCCATTGCTTATTTCCTTGATAGGATTTAATTTTAATGAGCTGTGGTCTTAATACTGCATGAAGAAGAGTTATTAATATGTAGTGTTTGGAATCTACATAGAAGATATGATTAATAAAGATTTCCTCAAACACTCAAATTAAACATACTTTTCTCAATGTCTTCCTCTACAATCGAGAATAAATGCTTGTTTCTTATGTCTCGAATTTCTTTTTTGTAAAGAGTTAAAATTGTGCATTCAAACTGATCCCATTTTAAAAACAGAAGATTATTTTTCAGTGGAAACAGGCGTTCGAAGTCGAGTTCAATCTGCAATTAAGTTTTTAATTAATAACTTAGCTGAAGCATATATATCAATAATCACTATTTTGGGCCAATACACAGCAGAAAAATAAAAAATGACTTATTTAAATTAATAAATTAATTTATAAATCCCAAAATTTATTCCATGTAAACAATAAAAAAACTGTCAGATAATAAAATCATTTTTCAAGAAAGAAACTAAACAACTAATTTAATTACCAAAGTCATTCCAATCTTTTGTTTTAAAATAGGCCATTTTATCAGCAAGTTATTCGATGTGATCTTTTTGTCTATATCGTTTCTTCGATTAGAAAATGTTAAGTTCCATTTTTCAATAACGAGTGATTCAGGAGATACATTGTTTTTCAACCACATCTCATGACCAGCAATTTCTCCATCTGATTGATCTATAGCTACTGAATCGAAAATTGTTAGTAGAAGGTAAAATAAATAGAAATAAACTTTTAAAATAAACTATTCTTGTATCTTTTACCAACCTTTAACATTTGATTCTAGAGTTATTTCTTCGGGGGCTGCTGCTCTTTTTAAATTATACCTACTTTTTAAAAAGCCCTGCTTCCTATATTTTTTGGAGAGGGCGTAATACCTCTAAGCTAACTTTCCGCGTGTCCCTTTAAAGCCCGTGTATACATACTATAGTTTGAATTAAAATATTATTTTGTTTTTGAAAATGTAAGATTGAAGAGTGTACATGATACATTTTTAATAAATTTGGAGGCGAAAAAAATATTCTTGCCACGCAAGATATATTCAACCTGGTAAAAGTGGTAGATAAAATTCTCTTTTGTGGTAGGACAGCACTTGTCAAAATCAGGTTTTTACGAATAAAAGCAAACCAAATAACAAAACTTGCAAATTATAATATACCATGTGTTTGATAGCTGCGGTACCTATATACCATGTTGAATATACCATGCTTACCACGTATGAAACGAGGAAAATTAAATCGCTGTCTCAATTTTATTGTGTACACTCCCTGACATACTTTATCTTGACATGGAAATAAACTTATTATTTGTTCTGCAGCTGTTTCAAAGTCCTCTTTTGAAATCTGTCTATATTGATGTAGCCAATTTTCCGCAACTATTGTAACAAGCAAGTGCCGTTCTTCAGTTGAAAACGCTCCGTTTTTTTTTAAATTTAATATAATCCCTTTACCGCGTATTGTAGCATGTAAGAGATTACTCAAGTTCTAAAAAAAAATATAAAATAACCAAATTCTTATGAATATTCAGTTCTTCAGTTGAAAACGCAGTTGTGTTTTTGATCACATGAGTTTTTTTTAAAAAACTTGAAGAAAATTTAAATTTCGACGGATTTGAAAATTAAATGAAGAGAGAAAAATATTAGGTGGATTAAATTTTATTGCTTAGCCACTACAAAAAATAGCTCGATTTATTTTATTAAACCTTTCTGGCCAACGTTATCATATTATAACATAAGTACGTGAAATAGTGAATACAAACCATATCGGAGACTTCTATGGTATTTCCAGGGTTATTTTCACCATCTGGCTTAAATGGACTTACAGAGTTATTCAAAAAACTTTCCATGACTGGCTTAATACCCTTTGAAAGTTAACTATAAGAAAAATAACTATATTTATTTAAATTTAAATAATTTACATTTTCAAGTTTCCATTTAAATAGTTTTGTCCGAAACAAAATTCTAAGTCCGAAACGCTCTGGTGGAATAAGTGCGCTTATATCATCGTGCGTTAAATTTCTCATTACCTCAATATTTATTTTTTTAGCTGTAAAAAAAATTAAAAAAAGTGAAAACCTCCAAAACTAAGTTAAACATACAACAATAATTTGTATAAAACTAGTTAGAACATATATAAGTAAATATTAAATAGCACTTATGCGAAGTTTTCCCCAAAGGCCTACATAAAAAATAAAAAATATTATTAAGATATAACTAAGATTTTATTATTAAACGGGGGAAAAAGTAAACGTGTAATAATTACCGACACAACACAAAATCCTTTAAAAGAAAAAGATTCAAACAAATTGCTATTTTTTTTTATTATTAAATAATGAGTCATGATTTCATGTCAAGATATAAAATTGCTATGAACTGCAGAAAAACATTAAAATCGAAAAACATATATATTTATAAAATACTAGCTAAAACCCGGCACGCTGCTGGCACGCCCACGTTGACAAACACCCATAAAATATTATCAGTGAAACTGCATGTGTCAATTGTGGTCGAATGCCGAATTCCGAAGCCTATAACTCCAAACCTATTCGATATCGCAAATTTGGGTAGTGTGGAAGGTAACACGCCCCTTGTCTTACACCCATAAAATGTTATCGATGAAACGGCACGTGAAAATTGTTTTCGAATAACGAATTCCGAGGCTTTGCAACCTATAACTCCAAGACTATGCGATGTCACGTGAAACCATCACGCAGCTAGGGATAATAGACAACAAAACAGTCTGGTCACCTGGTTTACGTCGACGTTCAAAGTGTTAGTCAATACCATGTTTATTCATGGCCATTTTTACTAAACATTTACAGAAAATTAAATTTAAAAAAATGGTGGGCGAAATTTTCGCTCTTTTTTTAAATTCAAAACATTCAAAATTTAAAAAATTTTAAGTCATTATATTAATTTAAGTGAAATTCAAAGAAATTTGGTAAAGTCCGATTTGGTAAAGCCACTTTGTATGAGAGGAAGGCGTGGTTTTCATACGATTCATTTTCGAACTTGATCTTTATTTTTGGATGAAAAACTTATACATACATATCATCACCTAAAATGCAAGAAGACGTATCAACACTTTTTATGATTTTGCAGGAGAAGCAAAAACTTTATAAATTTCTCAAGCGCTTGTACTGAGGGCTTTTAAAGTGTTGTTAATAAAAACGTCGTTTTTAGTTGTAGGAGTGTTAAATTTTGCAGGAACATGTATTTTGATACGGTGCATCATAGTGAATCAAAAAATCGATTTTGAATTTTTTGTTGTTACGCCTTCTTGCGTTTTAGGTGACGATATATTGAATTTTGTTAAGATAGCTTAAGACACTGCTATCGGTTCCCAGCGGCGGTCAAAGCAGAAGAGGACGACCGCATCTTCGTTGGAAAGACCAAGTAGAATACAACCTGGCGAAGCTTGGAATTTCCAACTGGCGCCAGCAAGCGAAAGACAGATATGGCTGGAGCAAATTCTTAGATGAGGCCAAGACCGACATACGGTTGTAGCGCCAACTATGTAAGTAAGATCACAGACAGACAGACGAACAGACGGACATGGCTAAATAAAGTCCTCATATAAAAACAGGGATTGCTAGCGACATTTTGCTGAAATTATTCTAGTATAAATACCTGTGAAGTCAGGAATAAGCTCCTCCAGCCCCCAATCCAAAAGGAGATGCAGCATTTGGGAGCAAACGTCGTTTGTTGGCAGAACAATTATTTGGTCCCCCTCCATTGCCAGTAGTATAAAGGAATCAATTTGATTAATCCGATAGATGCTATGTTTATTATGTTTTTTTAGTACATTTGTTTTTTGAAACGTTCAAAATTATTTGAAAAAATGACGGTTGAAAAATGATTGAAAAATGATTTCAGAAAATTTCAAAATAAATTTTTTTTTTTTATAAGCAAGTGTATACCAAGTGAAGTACGAACTCAACAACTTGTATTAGGTAAAATATATAAAAAATTTTGTTATTTTCTAAACAAAATTTCAGTCGAATTTACAATTTTTAATTAGGTAAAAAACCTAATGCATGATTGTTTTATTAACCGTGAAAGTAGAAAAGTTGCCGAAAAGATTAGGTGCAGTAGAAAATTTCAGATTACCTAATCAAGTTTAGGTAATAAATCAATTTTTTTATTTTCTGTGTAATAGGCCTATTAATGATTACTATAGATTATTGATGCAATATGATTGATAATTATCAATGATTATAATTTATAATTGTCCATATTTCATCTTAATTAAAGCTTATCATTCATCATAATTTATCACCATCATTTGGCATTTATCTATAATTTCGAATATCTTTTAGTATGCCCTCAAAACGAATACATTCGCTTTATTAGTTTCTAAAGCCTGGCAACTCTCTTTTGTCATACATGAAAACAAGTGAGCAAGCTTGAAGCACATTTTGCCTGCTGTTAACTTGGCAAAATGTTTTCTTTGATAGTCGTTAATGATAGTGTTGCCTTTAATCAAAGCAATCAATTTTGTTTGCTCCAAACTATTCACTCCTTTTTTTCTGGTAATCAAGTCAGCCCAGCTCTTGCCTACCCATTTTTCTTCACAATACTCTGTGGAGTTGAGTTTTGAGCTACAGTGAATTAATGAATTTTGTTGTTAATTTGCGCCAATTTCTTCACCATTAGCAGCTACTCAATTGAAACAGACATTTTATTAAACTCAATCTTTATTTCATAATATTTTATATAATTTTAATTAATCTTTGAAGTTGTTTAAGCTTTTTAAGCACCTAGTATTTGCTTGCATAAAAATGTTGTAATTTAATTGTAGGACAAACTTGTTGCGCTTGCGCTTGACTTGGCCTACATTTTCATTTTCGAACGCATTCGCGCATGCATTTAATTTCAATTGAACGCATATGTGTTTGTTTTTCACTCTCATGCTTTCGGTTTTTTTAAAAATTTTGTTTATTTTCCTACTTGTTTTTTTTTACGACATTTGTTCTACTCTATATTCTGCGCTATTGACTTCATAGTTCTAGATACTGCATCCAACGTTCCACTGACTGACAAGCATGTTGCGCCGTGACTCTAATTCTGAACCAGTTCTACTACCTTTTTTAAATGAACATTTTTTTTTTGTTTTAACTCTAGTTTACATGCAATATTTTGTCAGTTAATATGTTGTTTGAGTACTTAATGACAGTGAATGATTAAAAGGTTGGTATTTTTGTTTAGAAATAACGATGAAAATTTGTATTGTTTTGTTATAAAAAAATAACCCAAAAGTAAACAGAAATCATGAAAAAAATATTCGAGCATTTTTAGCATCTTTTTTTGCGGTTTTTTCCGGAAATAGTTTTTATATTGGTCTTTTTCCAGGTTCTTAAGTTTTGAGTCTGGCGTTTTGTCGGCAGTTAATTACAAATGTCAGACTGCCTAGAGTCTTGGTCTTTTTTTTTTGTTTTTGTGTTTTTAATAACTAATCATAATACATGATGACTGGACTCTGACGGCAGTGTAAGCTCAAAGTCATGATCCTTTACAAGAACTAATGAAGATGCCAGTTTTGTAGAGATACGAATGAAAAGAATAATATTGCGTTGGAACGTTGGAGGAACTAGTGTTGTTGCAGCTGTTGCGATGAACAAAACTACTGCCTAAAGGGGGAAAAAATAATTAATGCCACAAAGTGAAGATGCTACTGAACGTAAGCAAAAAATTAAAAAAGAACAAAGCTTTCGATGATGAAATCGGAATAACCACAATTCAAAGAAAACCAATGCAAAACGTAGAATCTGCATACAGTAGTTACACGCAATAACACGTGAGGTCATTACAAAGGCTAAATTGCATCATTATCTCAATTATTTGAGCAAACTATCAGCAGATTATTTTAACCATTTGGTAGCAAAGAAACTAAAGAAACAGCAGCAGCGAATCATGCAGCTAGCGAGGCAGTTGAACAGCTGTTCAAAATCAAGCTGCATCTACGACATGGTTTGATTTGACTTAAGTTACTGCTGCAACACTAACTTGACCTTAAGAGGATGTCTTGCTGGCAGCTGCATATTTTGTAAACTATGTGCTTTTTAGTTTAGTGCCAGCAACTCACAACTAGCTACTGTTTCATCAACTTGATTAACTTGGGGTTTTTTAGTTTCTTGAGTTTGTACTCATGATAAGGTTATTGGTGGTTTGTGGTTTAGCACTTGTTTAGCTGAGTGCAAATAATTGATAATTATTTTTATTATTTAAAAATGCATATTGTAAATGAGATCTGCCAACATTAAAAGTGTTAAAATCAACACTGTTGCAACCACAAATAGACAGCATTTTTTTGGTTTACACACCAAGCGGAATTGCAAAGGAAACTTAAAACAAATAAACACTCGTATAATTGGCAATGTTGTTAAAAGAGAAGTGGGAAAATTATACTTTAACAACATAAAAAAACAACTACAAGAAATTTATAAAAAACAAAATGTTCAATAGAAATGTATAAAATCTTATTTTTTTTTAATTTTTTAGCGTAGGGCTAAACGGGTTAATTAGGTTCATTTTTTTTGGTCTTATTTCATGACTCTGGCTGTATATCGCATTAAAATGAAAGCCACTTTGCTTAAGCAACCTTCAATCAAATATACTTACAAAGTGAGACATAACATTTACAAGTTATACAGGATTTTCTGAGCATCAAAAATTTGGGGTAATTCGGCGCACCGTCACTTTCAGTGTATTTCACGGAAATTAAAATGAAATATACAACATAATATATATCAACAGTAATCGTATATGTTATATTCGTGTTTTTATTTAAGGCTGGCATTATTTGAACAGTCGCTTTTCTAGCTTCAGTGGCAAATTTTTTTCTTTTCACGTCATCGTTTCCGCTTCTATCTCATTGAAATATTTTGCTGACTTTTGTGACTTTTGACCCTTTTCTGTGCATGTGCGAGGTGGTGAACGTGAAAACAGCTTGATGACGTAAAGAATATTTGACAAGTTTTGAAATGAAACGCAAAAACAAGCCGCGCCGAATTACCCTGAAGAAAATGTGTCTGCTTATCCAAGACCGCATTTAAGCATTTCAACCCAAAAATAATAATATCATATGAATCAACTCTAACAAATGAATAATACGCGTCTTATTCACTTACCATCAATTGGCACTTATATCAAAAACAATAGGGGTATTCACACTGACTTGGGTAGTTGGGTAGATTGGCAAATGCCGTACATTTTGTTTTTGTAAAGTGCCATTGTACCCAAGTACCCAACTACCAATGTACTATAGCTGACCCCTTGACTTGTTTGGGTAGATTGATTTCTTGCCAAAATGAGTAATTTTTTCATGTGTTACCACCTTTTGCAAAAATAAGCAATAATTGACCAAAGGGCATCAAATTTACAACATCTGTTGTCAAGGCTAATATCGCGAATAATAAAAAAAATGTTGTACAAGCTCTCTTAGACAATTAACCAACTATACCTGCTATTGAGAAAAAATTCCTAATATAAAACTGTGTTTTCGTTGCAGAAGGAAATTGTGCTCATTAACGACGGTTGAGTACTATCACATCCAGCTTATATCTCGACTACGCTGAAAGATACAAAGTTGAAATTTTATGTAGTAGTTCCTGTAATCAATGTAAGGAAGCTCATGAAATTTAAAAAAAAATCGTACAAAGCGTTTGGGAGCCGCGGTTAATGGATTAAAACAACATTAAGGCTTTCAATATGAACTGACTATAAATTTTCGGTAACTTTTAATAGTCAATCTTTGAACTTGATATCTTTACAGAAGAAGAATGAATCATCAATCATTGTGTTAAGAAACAAAAAAATAAAAAAATTAAAAGAAAAAATATTAAAAAATAATAAATAACCATCAGTAGAAGATAAAAAGTTGAGATACTTGAAAAGAAAACCATTTAAAATTAACAACATAAAACATCAAACACAATTATGCAATTTTCGATGTTGCCACATGCAGATAATTGGCTATGCTTTATCTGCTTTTTATGGATTATTTATGGGTATATTTTTATGTACGCTCAGACATAAAGTATTAAATTCAATTCAAATGCTTTAAAATAAATTATAAGTACTCGTAAAAAGATCGTAAAAGCATGGTTCGAAACATTTAAACTTTATCTTGAGAATTCAATGCAGCATGATTCAGAATTCATTGGTCCAATTCAGGTTGAAAATTTTTTTGTAGCTATTTCAGCTGGTGAATAAATAGCAAATACATTCATATGGTCTTTTGAAATAAACCAAAATCTATTTGCAAAATCTAAAAAAAAATAATAGCAAACAATTTTTTTTTATTTATTATTCTCGCATCGAGCATTATATGGCGAATTTGGAAAATTACAATGAAAAGTTCGTAACGCAAACCGCAAAAAAGATTTCTGAACTCGTTCTAGGCGCAAAGTGAGACATAGAAAGGGTTCCAAATCAAGAACGAATATTCCAGTTTCGAATGGTCGAAGGAGGTATAAAGGATTTTGAAGGTATGAGGGACAGTAAAATTTGAGCTATTTCGACGGATAAAAGAGAGAAGAGAGTACCTAGTATGATATGGTTGAGGTGACTCAATTAAAATTACTTTTTTAGTCAAATATGACACCTAGGTCTTTTACCTCGTTTACCCGTACTCGTTTTAAGCGGTGAATTTGCTAACATTTCATTTCATTTTATTTATTGAGACTTAAAAAATGTTTGTTTTTTTGTTACAGTGCACCTTGTTTATATGTTAAATTTTTAGACTATAATGTATTATCTTAAGCGAGATGACAATTTAGTACAAATGCAACGAACTTACGAGTGGATGTTAAAATTAACAGGGATAATAATACAAAGAATTAACATTAAGGAAAGCGAGACCAAGTTTGGCTCATAACTTGAAGGTTGACATTGAGGAAGTTCTTCTCATATTCAATTATATATAACTTAAAACTAATTAAAAAGTTTTACAAAACATTTTTAAATACTACACATTCGAAATTTGTTTGTATTTATATATGAAACGAAATTTGCTATGAAAGTACTCCGGAAAGTAATGAAAAGTATATAATATTTTATGTTTAGTGAGGTAATTACATAAATAATATAAATTATAAATTAGCCTCTATGCATATTTGGTAATTTGATTTTATAAAACTCGGGCAGAGCGTGTGGGGGATTAGGGAATGAATAATTTATGATACCAATCGGAGAGAGGTAGCAAGAAAAAGAAGACCAATGAACATATTTTTCTCTATTATAAATATCATTAATTAGGTAATTTTCATGAAATTCAAGCCTGTTAATAAATCATTTTTGAAGATCAAACGCATAGTGATAAAGAAGGATCGCATTGGCCCTATGATATTTCTAATTATTTGAGAATTTTTTCGTAGGCAACTCAAAGTTTCTGTTAACACAAGATCTAAGAATTTTTCTTTCAATAATTTCTAGTTCTCTGGCTATTGTTAGTGATATTGAGAATAATTACCATCATATCTCCGCTTCTATACATGGAATTTGATCACTTTTTTTATAAATAAAGTTGTACTTCGAAAGAATGTTGTACTTTGTGAAGGGCCTATTGAAAAAGTGTTCAAGATTTTTAAACTAATGTTATAAACACAATTGGGGCTACGGGCGTGCGACGTCTAAGTTCCACTGGCGTGTAAAACTATTGCTGGCGTGTGGAATACAATCTTTGGCTATGTTCAGACGACAATCAAATGATTAAGCTAATCCCTTCTTTTGTTCTTTTTTACTCTATTTGACTAATTGATTCAGTTCTTAAGCATCACCAACATTTTGATTATGTTTGAAGTTAATTTTCGGTCTCGCATAGTTAATTTTTTTAGTTGAAAAAACAAACCACAAATTTGGATTAATTCAATCATTTGATTCTCGTCTAAGCACAGCCTTTTTTATTTGTTTTTCAATACACGCCTGTCAAATTAGAAAATAAAAATTGTTCGGCTACAGCGTGTTCTGACGCCGCACGACAAGCTCGGCGTGTGATGTGGATTGTGTTTATAACATATGAAATACATTGTTCTATATTGATAGGCTACACGCCGCCGACCATCAGCCCCAATTGTGTTTATAACATAAGTCGTTCGGATCTGGAAAGAAAAATTATGATTTAAGCACCTTTATCGTCTGTATAAGAACATTTTTTAGAAAACATGTAAAACATGCAAATGTAATGATGACAAAATACTAAAAAAACTCCAAATTGTTTTAAACAATAATTGAAGGTTATTGGAGGACTTTCTTTTTTTTTGCATAATTGATCACCTTTAATGCTGCTGGTTGCAAAAACGACCAGCACATTTTTCCTCATAACGGAAAAAATTTCAACTCAGTAAGCAATCTGAGCATTTATAACTTCTTTTTAGACCTCGATTGATGATATTTAGAAGTTTGATATTTCTTCTCAAAAAAATAAGGAGCCCGGTAGAAAATGGGTTAAGCACACTGGGTATTTGAAGCTTAAGCAAGCTTCTCGAATTGTTGTTCTTTTTTTTGTCACATTTAATGAAGCGTGGCACTTTTTTTTTAAAAAAGATGATTGTTATAATTTTTTGCTTAAATGTTAATATATTTTTGTTGTATTTATTATTGTTTTGTTTTTCTTTCATAATGTGTTTTGTCTACTCTTAAATTACATGCTCACATGCAAAATTGAAAAAAAATGCTTTTGCAGCTTAATTTATATATGTAGTTGTTCAACAAAATAAATAAAAAAAATAAAATAGAAGTCGTCTTTTGTCTGCTGCGCGTAAGTAAGCTTTGAAGTAAAGACAAACAATTGTTGTTGTTATTATTTCTTTGTTGCCGTGCATTTTTCAATTATTTTTTGGTTTTCTTTTGCAAAATAAGCCAATGTTTTTGGTATTATCTCTTTATATTTGTTGTGTTGAAGTAACCTTAAACAATTGAATTAGCTGAAAAATCTTTTTTTATATAATTTGAGTTATATTTTGTTTTTGTTTTTGTGTTTGGTTATTTCCCTTAGCTAACTAACTAAAGTTAATGTGGGTCTAATTGTCGGCTTGTATGCATGGGATTATATTCAAGTTCAAGGTTTAACTTTATTGTAATTAATGTTTGGTCTTGGGATTAAAGCTATTATAAGCTTGAGGCTGTTTTTGCTAGTCGATAAATAAAGTAAAATACATAAATACTAAAACGGAAGAGTTTATCAGAAACCACATGAGCATTTACAGTTTTTTCCTGAAATCGTGAAACCGTATTTATATTTTAATATTAACAATATAACAGTTTAGTTAATAATAAAACAGTACGATGATAAAAAATATATAAAAAATTAAGGTTAAAGTAAATAAAAAGTGATAGCACTGTGTCCCGTCGTAGTACGATATCGTAGAAACTACGAAAAGGCATCACTGAGCGCATTCGTAAGATTTTTTAAGTAAATTTTTTACGTCGTATTTTGGTTGTCGGAGAAAATTTTGATAAAAATTCGTACAGTAAAAGTAGGTATTCCTTCTGAATTTTGTTTCAAAATTTTCTCCGACAACCAAAATATGACGCAAAAAAATTACTTAAAAAATCGTTCTACGAAGGGACTCAGTGATAGGGCTGATTATAAGATTAAAAAATGAAAACAATGTATTATAATAATAAAAAATTTACAAAAAATAAAAACGTACAAAATTAAAAAACCAAAAAAATCAAAAACTATAAAACAAAAAATAAAAAAGGATATCTGAAAACCTCCACGCGGTTAAAGCTGGGTAAATCAGAATGTATTCTGACCAGCAAAAAAATTAAACATTTGGAATTACTTGACTCATTATTTTTACAGTGTACACGGAGAAAAATCACGGATTTTAATATGTTTAGAGGCAAACAAAATATGTTTGTGGATGGTGTTGCAAACAAAGTTTTGTTTAAAATTATCAAGAATTTGTTCAGACTGAAAGAAAATATGTTTGTGACACCTAAACTGAGAGAGGCTTTGCAGAAAAAAAAGTTAATTAAAAAAAAGTTAATTAAAAATGTATAATGTTTAGTTTCAATAAACTTTTTCTGTATTTATTGTTTGGTCTTAGCAATAATTTGTTCACATACAAACGAAATATGTTGGAAAATATTGTTCCAAATAAATCTTGTTCGGATCCTAACATACTTTGTTTAAAATTTAAAGAGTGAAAAGAGAGCAGTATGGTAATAATTTCTGACTCCAAACCACATTTGTTTGCATCTGAAAGATAAATATTTACAACAAATGAGAGAAACGAGAAAGCCCGAAGTTTGGCAACGTTGCAGCGTCATATCGAAATTTGGCAATGTTGTGAAAAGTTCATTGTGTTCAAGAAGCTGAAAATTATTTGCTGTAGCTGAAATTATTACGAACGTAAGTAATTTGTAATAAATTGTTCATTTGTTATTATTTCATTATTTACATTAATATTTCATATTAAATCTATATATATAAAAATGGATGTATGTATGTGGGTATGTGGGTATGTGGGTATGTGGGTATGTGGGTATGTGGCTATATCACATATAGACTCCAAAACCGCTGAACCTATCTTTATGAAATTTTCAGAGAAAATAAAGCCACATCTTGAGAGTGTTCCTGTGAGGTTTCGTAACGATTGAAGAAGGGGGCGTGGTACCTCCCATACAAGCCAAATTTGCTCCATCGATCACAAACAAAAAAAAAGAAAAATATCTCACGGTTTCAATCGTAAAAACCTAAGATTTGGTGATTTTGTTCAGATGGTTACTGTCGGTAACTGTACAAAAAATGGGCGTGGTCGTTATATAAATACGCCCACTTTTTCGAAATCATGGCAATTCCGGAGTTCTGCACATTTTTACAGTGAAACTTGCTGTTTAGGTGCTCCAAGAGATGAACACAATTTATAAATGTTTTCACGCCCACTTTTAACGCCCACAAATCAATATCTTTATATATATAAAGCAAAACGATGTGTGTCTGGCTGTGTGATGTCTATAGACTCCAAAACTACTGAACCGATTGACCTGAAATTTTGGCACTCGATTTGTTTCAGGTACGAGATGGTTGAGGAAAAAAATTTGCCACACCCCCCTTTTACCGCCCCCAAATCAATAAAAATGTTATATTTCAGTCGGCTTGGGTCGTATATGGCTAAAATTTTGTAATTTAGTATGTACGGTTACTGTCGACAACTGTCCTTAAAATGGGTTTCCACGCCCCCTTTTACCGCCCACAAATAAATGAAAATGGTTTATTTCAGACGGTTTTGGTCGTATAAGACTTAAATTTGGTACTTTGGTTTGTGAAGTTACTGACAGTAACTGTACGAAAAATTGGTTTCCACGCCCCCTTTTGCGCCCACAAATCAGTGAAAATGCTATATTTTATGCAGTTTTGGCCGTATGAGACTAACATATGATACTTAAGTTTGTATGGTTACTTTCGGAAATTGTACTAAAAAAGGGCGTCATCGCTATATAGCCACACCCACTTTTTAATAAACCATCAAAATTGACTACTGGGTCGATTGAGCTAAAATGTTGGCATAGTTTGTACGGTTACTGTTAGCAACTGTACTAAAAATTGGTCTCCACGCCCCCCTTTTACCGCCCACAAACCAATGAAAACGTTTTATTTCAACGGTTTGGGTCGTATTAGACAAAAATTTTGTAATTCAGTACATATGGTTACTCTCGGCAAGTGCACTTAAAATAGGCCTGCCCTACTTTAGTTAAACTCACTTTTCGGGGAGTTAGCGTCCAGTGAAGTAAAGTGCGCCAGGCTTAACCTAAATTGAGCTGAAATTTGGGCAGTCGATTTGTTTCGATTACGAGATGGCTCAAGGGAAATATTTTACCGCACCCCTTTTTACCGCTTTCAAAACAACAAAAAAGATATATTTCGCACGGCTTTGATCGTATTAGACTAAAATGTGGTTATTTAGTGCACATGGCTACTTTCGGCAGCTATACTGAAAATGGTGAATATATTTGATATTTCTTGACTTCTTGACATTTTCGTGTATGGCAGTAAGGCGGTCTGTGGCAGAACAACGTTTGCCGAGGAGATAGATTGTTCCTGTGAGGTTTGGTAACGTTCGGACGAGGGGGCGTGGTTCCTCCCATACAAGCCAAATTTGCGCTATCAACCACAAACCAAATAAGGGATATATATCAGACGGTTTCGATCGTAAAAACTAAGATATTATCATTTTGTTCAGATGGTAACTGTCAGTAACTGTACAAAAATCACTTTTTCGTCGCAATATATATACGATACTTCCTTCTACTGGTTTGTTCGTAACTGCTACGCAAAGGTTTAGGAAAAAAGTAATGCCACACCCCTTTTATCGCCCACAAATCAATAAAAATGCTATATTTAAGAAGGTTTTGGTCGTATTAAATTTAAATTTGGTAAATAAGTTCTTATGATGACTGTCACTAACTTTAATAAAAACGGGCGTTGTCACACTTCATCTACGCCTACTTTTGGAAATATCACAATACTCCGAAACTATTGGTCCGATTGAGCTCAAATTTTGTAAGTGGCTTTGCTTTGAGTACGAGATGGTTTAAGAAGAAATGCCACACCTTCTTTTACCTCCCATTAATATAAAAACAATTTGTGTTATCGAATAGCGTTATGGGTTGCACAGCTTAGAAATTCGGTATTCGACCACAATTTAGACGTACCGTTTCAGTGATGAAATTTTATGGGAGTTGGACAAGGGGAGGGGCACCTCTCATACAACCCAAATTGGTGATATCGAATAGCTTTGAATTTATAGGAATTCAGCTTTGGAATTCAGTTTTTGAACTCAATTTACACATGCAGTTTCAATGATTTTTTTTATGGGCGTTGGACAGGGAGGCCTGACATCTCCCTTACATCCCAAATTTGCAATATCGAATTGCTTTGAAGTTATAGGTTGACAGCGTAAGAAATCGGTATTTGACCTAAATTTATACATGCACTTTCATTTCTTACATTTTATGGGCGTAGGGAAAAGGTGAGTGACACTTCCCATACAAGCCAACTTTGTGCTATCAAATAGCTTTGGAGTTATAGGTCGCACAGCATCGGAATTCAGTATTTGACCAAAATTTACGCATGCAGATTTACTGATAAAATTTTAGAGTTTATCGGGGGGCGTGGCACCTCCAACTTAACCCAAATTTGCGATATCGAATAGCTTTGGAGTTATAGGTCAGCCTCGGAATTCAGTATTCGACCTCAATTTACACATGCAGTTTCATTGGTAAAATTTTATGGGCGTAGGGAAAAGGGGAGTGGCACCTCCCATACAACCCAAATTTGTGTTATCGAATATATTTGGAGTTATATGTCGCACAGTTTTGGTATTCGGTATTCGACCTCCATGTACACATGCAGTTTAATTGATTGCATTCTATGAGGGGTGATCAAGAGGGCGTGGCACTTCCTATATAACCCAAAATTGTTATATCGAATAGCTTTGTGGATATAGGTCGCACAGTCTCGGAATTCAGTATTTGACCTCAATTTAGACATGCTGTTTAACTGATAACATTTTATGGGCGTTTGAATAGGGAGAGTGGCAGCAACGCGCCGGGTTTCAGCTAGTAACTTAATAAAAATGCTTATTCAAGGCGCTTATGGTGGAGACATAATATTTGTCGATAATCCTGAGCCATATTCTTATGATGCCTTTATTGCTGCAGGTATGTACATATGTATTGGTTGTTAATATTTTTAGTTTCAGTTTGCCGTTAAGGAGCTCCAGTAGTTCAAATAAAACAAGACACTTTATCCTGACATTTTGGTCCATTATTATTCTTCCAGATATCTTCTATAAAAAAAACTACTGAATATTTTCTTAAATTTCTTTTTTTGTTTGAAAGTACTTTTCATCTTTCCGGTTAATAATGGAATAATGGAAAATAATTTCATTCAAATGGCTGCCTCGGCTGGCCATGCAGTAGCCTACACGATCGGTTCAATTTTTAGGCACATTATCGATTGTGTGCAGCTGTATTTCACCAATGGCTTCACGAATATTGTCCTTTAAGGCGTCAATTGTCTCTGGCTTGTCGGCAAAACACTTATCTTTGAGGGCACTAAACAAATAATAGTCCAACGGTGTCAAATTGTAGCTCCGAGGTGGCCAAACGACATCAGCTCTGCGGCTGATAATGCGATCTTCAAAAACAGGGCGCAAAACATCGAGTGTAGCTTCGGCTGTGTGGCACGTAGCGCCGTCCTGTTGAAACCAAATGTTGCCAATATCCTCCTCTTCAGTTTTTGTGAACAAAAATTCGTTCAACATGGCCCGATAACGATCGCCATTGACTGTAACGGCCACTCCTTGCTCATTTTCGAAGAAAAATGGCCCAATTATGCCACAGCGGATTTTCTGTGCCCCAAATGCGACAATTTTGCTTGTTTACATACCCGCCAAGATCGAAATGAGCTTAATCTGAAAAGATGATTTTTTTGGCAAAATCGGCATCATGATTTTCAAAGTAATGTCGCAATATTTCTCAGCGTTGTTCAAGCATATACACAATCATATTCGTTCAGCGGAAGGATAAAACTAATTATGTGTCAAATCAGACATGAGCTAAGTGTTACCATTCACGAAATAAGCACTAGTTGAAAAAAAAACGTTATATGGCGGACCCTGTATATGTAAAGTAAATGATATGAGCTTTATAAATTGGTTGTAATAATTGTAATTTGTATTATGTATAATAATGAAAGTATAATAATACTTTAATAACAATGTTTTAAAATATTTAACTATAGCAATAATGTCCTTTTTAAGAACAAATTCATTCAAATTATTTTTGTTTCAAACGTAAGTAAACGGCTGACTACGTAAACGGATTTATGCAATGCATCAGTTTGTTTTATTTTCAATGGGTCCGATTCTGATTAACCAAAACTGCGCAACTAAACTAGCTTTTTAGAATATCAGCAGAGTTGCGCAGTTTTGGTTAATAAGCTTCGGACCAATTCAATATAAAACACACTGATGCATTGCATAAATGTTAAATAAATAAAATGTTTCTTTGTACCTGAACAATTCCTTTTAAGGTGGAAACATGTAATGTTCGGGTAAGTGCTATATGCAAACAATGTGTGTTTGTACCTGAACATTTTGTCTTTATGTGCAAAAATGTAATGTTTGGGTAAGTGGTTTATGCAAACAATGTTTGTTTGTACCTCAACATTTTGTTTTTATGAGCAAAAATGTAATTTTCAGGCTGCTGCTTGATACAAACAATGTTTGCTTGTACCTGAACATTTCCTTATTAACTGCATAAAGCAAACAATGTTTGGTTGTACCTGAATAGTTAATTTTTAGGTGCAAACATATAATGTTTGCGTAACTGCTTAATGCGAACAATAATTGCTCACTCCCAAACATTACGTTATTGCACATTAAGAGAGAGAGAGAGAGAGATAAATTTACAAAACATATCTGCAAAAAGAGATTATTTTTGATCAAAAATAAAAGTTAAAATTTGACTTTTATTTTTTCGATCAAAAATAAAAGTTAAAACTTGACTTTTATTTTTTATCATATATAAAAGTTAAAATTTGACTTTTATTTTTTGATCAAAAATAAAAGTTAAAATTTGACTTTTATTTTTTTCGATCAAAAATATAGGTTAAAATTTGACTTTTATTTTTTCGATCAAAAATAACAGTTAAAATTTGACTTTAATTTTTTTGATCAAATATAAAAGTTAAAATTAGAATTTTAGGTTTTCGATCAAAAATAACAGTTTAAATTTGACTTTTATTTTTTGAATAAAAAGTAAAACTCATATTGAAATTCCCATATCATTTGCTTGCAGTCGCTGTTCCAATCGATTGCGAAATAAATTTAAACAGAATGTGCAATGAGAGGCAACTAAGCGATGCAATGCAACGATATGAATATCGCTAGCAATGTTTTATCTCTGTGCAAAAATGTTACGAATATAGGTGTAAAAGAATACAATTTAACTATTATAATAGTCAATAAAAAATAGATCTGCCCAATTTTTTAATCTCTATTTTTGATCAAAAAAATAAAAGTCAAATTTTAACTTTTATTTTAGATCGAAAAAATAAAAGTCAAATTTTAGCTTATATTTTTGATCGAAAAACAGTCATATTTTAACTTTTATTTTAGATAAAAATAATGAAAGTAAAATTTTAACTTATATTTTTGATAAAAATAGTAAACGTGAAATTTTAACTTATATTTTTGATCGAAAAACTAAAAGTCAAATTTTAACTTTTATTTTTGATCGATATGAAATCAGCTAAAAGATAACGATTATTTGTTGACTTTTCCCTGGTTATTTTTTTATATAATCATGCTCATTTTCGCCAAAACATGCTCTAGAAAAAATGACATAAAATCTTTCATTTTGACTTCTCCCAGCAAAAATCTATAAAAATGTATCAGGAAGAGTTGTAATAATTCATACTTAAAAATAAAAAAAATAAAAATACAAAAATGAGAATTTTTTAATAGCATATAAAACTTTTGATTTTTTCTGACTTCTTGGACTTTTATTCTTGTATAGGGAAATTTTTTTATTACTTAATTTATCTCTTTTTTTGCACTTCTTAAAAAATAAATCTCTTTTTAAGTTTTTTGTAAAAGTTGTAGTAAAGTTGCAACGATATTAGAAAATATTCAGTACTAAACTGTAAAAACTGAAATTTCGCTAAACTTTTAAGGCAACGTTTAAAGAGCATTACTTCCACAAATGGAAAGATATCGCGAAATCCTATTGGATTCACATACTTAAGACTTTTTTTTATAAATGTGCATAATTTAATTTCCAAATTTACGAATTTTTTCCATGAGCTGTTTTTGGCCGCCTCGCTACACTGTGCGGGGTTGCTCACAATTTCAACAATAACAAATGTCTAAAAATACGATTTGTTTAACGTGGGTTTTTTAAACTGTGAATATCCTTATTATTTAGTAAAAACATTTTCATTAGGTCAACAATATGAACAATTTTTAATATTTCTTTCTAAAAAAAGGTTTCACTCAAAGATTTTACAAAAGGCATTAACTTAGAGCTACAACAAAAAAAAATAACTAAAAGCATTTTCATAAAAATTTTATGAATAAAAATAATATCTTTTTGTACAAACTTGTTTACTCGAAGAATTTTCGTAAAAAACAACTCTTTTACATGACTTTTCTGAATAAAACTATTCCTAAAAGCTTTTCAATGTAAATAAATCTGAATAATTAGTAATGTGTAGCAACAAATTCTAAGCTTGCGTAATGTGAGTTGACTGGTTTTCTTTAAAATCCGTAAGGTTTTTTTTTTAAATGAAGTAAGCGTGAAATTTGAACGACTCTGCATTGCAACATAACGAACTACAGTTTTGCTGTTTTTTTAACCGAATTTACCGTACCTCCGCAATCCACACACACACCATCAAATCAACCATAAGTCGAGACGAACGTTTTTTAATAGCCAAATAAGCGTTGTTAGATTTTCATTGTTTAATTCAAAGAACTCTGCAAACAAGTTTCATTACACTTTTATAAACTTGAGAATTTGTTAAAGCGGAAAATATGAAGCAACGTTGACAATGACTCAACGATGTTGCCATAATGTCATGTGAACATAAGCTACCGAGTTCACATTATTTCCTACACATACGCTGAGCTTAACCCTTTATAAGGCTGAGAAAATATTTGTTCAACCAACACAAATCCTATAAGAATATACTACTGAAGTTAGTGGCAAAAATATACCCCTGCCTTATGAAGGGTTAACACAACGAATAGCGGGATTGACAAACAGCAGACATCAGGGCGGACAGTAACAGATGAAGGACGGTTGGATGGACGGACGGACCGTATAGACAATGAACTTTTAAGTAGTGCTTTTTCAACACTTGCTGATTTGAAATTCTTCTTGAGTGAGCAGCAGTAAAGCAAAGACGACGACGATGACTGACTCGTACTTATTTGTTGGGCGGTAATTGCCCACAACCGCGTTATTGTTGTCATGATAACTCAGAGCAGTAGTAGTGGAAGTCTACATTCATTAACTTCTGTGTTGCAGAAAGTTGGAGAGAAATGTGCTTTCAAGTGTCTCAAAGCACATTCAACTTTTTTGAAACGACGCAGGAGTTGCAAGTTTATTTATATTCGTATGAAAAATTAATTGCTTGGAATCCAACGTATTGACCTTGTGTGTTGCTTTGGTGGTTAGGTGATCAATGTTGCTACTGAGGCTAACTTGCTTTCCTTTATCTCTGTGAAAAGTTTAATTAAAAGCTTCCGTTGTGCGCAAATCAAATTAATTGTTGTTCGATTGATTGGATTATCGACTTAACGTGGTTATCTAGGTAATTACACCGCGGCTAGCCTATGTTTGTGCTTTGATCAAGCATTTGTTGGGGAAAAAGAAAGGAATGTTTTTTTTTCTATTTTAAAAATAGTGATTTCGACAATGTATAGGGCATGGTTTAAGTTGCTTAAGTTCCGGAAGTATTTTTTTTGTTGTTAATCTTGTTAGGGAAAGTAGATTAGAAGGGAAAAATATAAATATTTTCAGTATGATTTTCTAAGATTTTATATAAGGTAGTGTTTAATTCTTTTTTAAATAATAAATTTGTTTTCAGTTTTTTTTCTTTTGTCAACATGAGTGTATTGCTTAAAGAATATACATCTTTTTATGATTGTAGTTTGCGTTTTCCTTATCTGTTGTGCGAAGACTTCCTTTGATTCATGTTGCGCAACAAAACTGAAAATCTTTATACGTCATGATCTCTTGAATAAATTACTTTGAAGTATGAGTTTGTCAGAATGACTTTTATGAGTCAGTCAAGAGGTTAAAAATATAAACAAGAAAACAACAAGCTGAAAGTTTATTGAACTAACCATGGGCGTCCACAAGGGGGGACAGGGGGCGCATGCCAAAAAAATAAAAAATGAAAATAAAAAAATAAAAAATAATATAAAAAAACATTTTTTAAAAATCTTCAAATTTAATCAGGCCGTAAGGGGTCGTCCATAAACTACGTTACCAATTTAGGGGGGGGGGGAGGGGTTTTGAAATGCACTACGAATAGTAACGGTAGGGGCGGAGGTGCTTAGATATTGTAACGTTACCAAAAATTAAAAAAATCGACGAAAAACCTCTAATTAATAACACAATCATTTCAAAAATTTTTAACCTTACATGTTTATGTTGGATCGTCTAAATTGATGGTTAACTTTTGTTTCAACGATTTCTTTCACCGCCTTTTCCCTCGACACAGGAACATTTTGGTATTCCTTCACCATCTCAGCACACGTCTGAAAAATTTGGGTCTTTGCTTTTGCGACAGGCTTTGACGTTAAGGCCTGAATGTTCTTGATCAAAGGAGATACCGTATGACATGTACTGTCCTTCTCAGAAAGAAGAAAAAGGTTCAAGGTCGTGTCCTACCTGCGGCTTGTATTTCGTTTTTAAAACTTCTATGAATTGTCATAAGTTTGTATCGTTTACAATAAATCGGAATAAAACATACTATTTAAATAAATCAGTTTTCAGAAAGCATTTACACAAAAACACAGAACTTGGTGCAGCTCGGGTGCAGCCTTTAAGGGTACTCTGTCAAAGACCAGGTGAATTTCTTTGCGTTAGAAATGAGGATTCACCTGAATGGGTCGACATAGAATCCGATGAAAAATTCTATTTTGAAGAATCCTCAACAAAGCTACCAGCTTCTTCCATCCCAGTGATTGAGAGCATCGAATCTTGGATCGCAGATGGAATAGCTTTTACAGATGATATTAATTATTGATTTTTTTCCAATTGTTTCTTTAATGTATCTAGTCATACTAGTCACTAATACTAGTGAGAATTGTCAGAGCTAGTCAAAATATATAATCATTCGAATAAATTAATTTCATATGTCACGTTACTTTATGGGGTGGGGGGAGGGGTTTTGAAAAGCACTACGAAAAGTAACGCAGGGGGAGGGGGGGTAAAAAAACAGGAAAATCAGTAACGTAGTTTATGGACGACCCCTAAGCTACAGTTAAAAAATTTTACGAGAGAGTCAAAAAAGTTTCTAAATTGTAATTGTAATTGTAAGCTTCGCTCAAACTTAGAGATTTTGGATCTTTTTTAATAAAAACGTCGTTTTTAGTTGTAAGAGTGTAAAATTTAGCAGGAACATGTATTTGGATAAGGTTCATCACTAATCAATCATAAAGTCGAATTTGAATTTATTGTAACTTACGAATTTTTTGATTTTATATGACGATATATTCGTCACATAAAAAATTTTGTGTGCAAATATTACTAATAACAGCGTCCATTCTACGAATTTTATTCGTAGTTTTCAGTCACGAATAGGATTCATATATTGGACATAGTTTGGTACATATTATAAATATTTTATTCGTATTCGTACAAAAACAAATGCATATTGTACGAATACATTTGTTACATTTACTAGTAACGAAAAATAAAACGTTCTATCTGAGCTGGTTTTTGAACCACGGTTTTTAAGCTTACGGGCCACGTACTCTTTCAGAAGACTACGGCCACCTTGCAATCATACATTTCCTTATATTTGGTAATTTTTCAAAAAATCAGGCTGAAAGATTTCGGTTGTAAATATTTTAAACTCAAATAATACTAAATAGTACGAAGCCATAAGAAAATACTACGAATGTAATGGAAGAAAGTTCGAAGTTATTCGTACGAGAAATTGAGGAATAATAAGGAATGATACTCTTATTAGTCGCAGATCATTCTTCGGAGCAACAAATGGTAAGGGGCATTTAAGCCACTGACGCATATGAACTTGGACGATAAGCAAATTTATGTTTCAAAGTTATAAAACACAAGAAGTAAACAAAGTAAAAAAAAATTAAAAAAACTAAATGTTTTCCCAAAAGTCGGCTTAAAAAAAAATCGGTTTTCTGTCATAATTTTTCTAATTAAAAAAGCTTCTAATTCAAACGCGAAAAAATTAGGAAATTTTTACTAAAGTAGGCTAATTTTAGATCAAGCACTAATTTTTAAGAAAATCTGATGGCAAATTTTTGTTGAGAAAACGATTTAACATCAGAATATCTTATGGTCCAAAGTTTTTTTATGACTAAAATTTAAATAGGAAACTCGATTTGAAAAAGTTCTTTCAGACTTCTTCAAATTCACATTTCTTAACAGGCGTCCACCCTTTTTGAGAATTTTCTAATTTTTTTCGCGTCACGTGCTTATATTACATCCAGGATTCAGAATCATTGCAGGGAGGTTCTGGAATATGTTTAGATTTTTACTTCCTAGATCCAAATCTGATAAATGTCAGGCCGCTCGCAATTGGTTTATGAGTTAAAGGCCTTCTGAAAAAAGTGGTCTGAAAATTTTGCTGGTTTTATTCTTTTTAAAAAAAAAAATATTGTGAAATTTTTGTATTCTTATTCAAAAAGAGGAAAAATTTGGGGCTAAATAGTAATTAATGTGATTTTATTTAAGGCTAAAGGAGACAGCACATTATTTAATTTACTAAATTACTAATAATATTTGTTGAAAAAAAAATTTTTAAATTACACGAAAAAAATTAAATTTGAAAATGTTTGGGGCATGATACGAGAAAGATTCTTACTCCTCTTTAAAATATTTCTAACTTTCTTATGTGTACAAGCGTGTGTCAACCGGTGTATCATGATAACAAAATTAGTACCAAAAATCTCAGAAAATATAATTATATAGGTTACATTTTCTTCATGTGCATTTTAGACTCCTTTATGCCTTTGCTCTCCCCACCAAGAACAACTCCTGCGGACGCCCTTAGAACTGACCCTTTTATGCATTACATTCTGTAAAAAATGTAGCTAGTGCGTAAAGAACTATTGAATAGTCAGCGTGAATGGGCCTATTGATACTTTCGATACTGGCGGGTAGGTAACCATAACCTTTAAAAGTGTCCAAAGTAAATGTGAATTTTCTAAGTTGAAGCCGATGTTCGATACAGTAAAAATAATCGGCCGAAGACCGAAGCCGAATACTAACAAATTTTTTTCAAGAAAAAAAAAGTTATAGAAAGAAGGTTCCAATATTTATTTCTTGCTTTCGTTGTTTATTAATTTCTGTACAAAAAAACGGTAATCATTAAGTTCGAGTTATACGCTAGAGTTTTCTGTCAGTACTGCATTTAAGTAGCTTTTCTCGAGTATATAAAAAATTGATTCAATAGAACAAATACACGGATATTTTGGGCCGAAGCTGAGAGTTAAAAAATCTGCCGCTTATGCCAAATGCCGCAGCCAAATATTTGGACGGACGCTTATTATTATTATTAGCATTACAATCTCTATTACCATTACTAATAACCGCAAGCATTAGCCATGGAAGACATGTCTGCTGTAGAATGATTTCTTAATGAATTTCATTTTTAAATATTCTTTTAATGCTCTAATTGCTTAACTTTAAGATATGCTCATAAATCTATTTATTAATATTTTAAAATATATCTACAAATATACAAATGAATCCATTAATAGATCCTTTATATAATAATATATTCGAAAATTGACATTCGATACACAATTAATGTCAAAAACATATGATTTCCATAAAAAATTGGCATTACTTTTACTTTCCTAGTGAACTCGAAAGTAGTTCTCTCTCTGAGCAGAGAGTGCAATGTGAGTGGCAAACAGTGTTGCCAGAAAAGAGAATTTTCCCCGTTTTGCGGGAATTTTCAACCTAAAAGGGAAAACGGGAATAACACTCTTAAAAACGGGGAAAATGATGTTGGCCGCGTTTTTGTGCAAAAAGAGCTATTTCGTCACAAAGTCAACAAATTATGTTGTGAATTTTTTTAAATCTTCTATGTAAATACATTTTAAAATTATCAGAGTCATCTTGAGTTTTAGTGTAATGTTATTACTATCTGAATTAGCCTGTGTATTTAATTTAAATTCATTTGGATTGTCACCAGCTGTAAATTCAAACGTAATTTGTTCTCTGTTCATCGTCATTTTATCTATTTGTAGGGCAAACTGTGGAAAAAAGGTAAATAAAACTAAGAACTTTTGAGATTTAATTTCTGGGACGAAGGCGAAGCATTTAGAATTTTCCCATTTGTTGATTTCTATCGTTTTGAAAAACAAAACGTATTCTTCATTAATTCCTCTGTGTTAGGGACCGAAAATAGCTGTTATTTTACAATTTTCGGTGGACTTTTTTAAATAAACCATTATAATCGTAATGGTCGCAGCTTCGAGAATATTAAACGCCTTTTAAATTTTCGACTCTTACTATAAAAGTTAAATTTAACTGTTATTTTTTGCCTTTTATTTTTTCGGGCAAAAATAACTGTTACTTTTTACTTTTATTTTTTAGGTCAAAAATAACAGTTATTTTGTGCCTTTTATTTTTTCGGTCAAAAATATCAGGCAATTTGTATTTTTCCAAAGACCGCTTGACTATAAAAAATACTATTAAAACTAAAAAAGTGTGATAGCTCAAAATGTGCGAGCTGCTGAGACTACGAAAATTGCATTAAACTTTTTTGTCGTTCAAGCGGCATTTAATAAAAATTCTAGTTGCCTGATATTTTTGACCGAAAAAATAAACAGCACATAATAACTGTTATTTTTGACCTAAAAAATAAAAGTCAAAACTAACAGTTATTTTTGCCCAAAAAAATAAAAGGCATAAAATAACTAGTATTTAGTCGGAAAAAATAAAAGTTAAATGATAACTGTTAACATCTGACTTTTTTGATAAAAACCATAACCGGTACGGTCCCTGCTATGTGTTCCTATTGAATAAAAAGCTGAATTAATATAGGCTTAGAATATAGGTCACTAAGAAATATTGATTTATTAAATATGCTTACACAAGATGCTAAAAATTTTTGGCATCATGTTTTAACCCAAGAACTACAAACCAATTTGTTTTACCTGTAAGCTACAAACCGGGGTAAATATTTACCATTCAGGGTTCTTCTTCATAAAATCGTACTAAAAGCAGTAATCTGACTCTGAAGTAAATGTATTTTTTTTGTTTTTTCAAACCAAAGCGGATGATAAGAAGCAATTACAATTTTATCAAGCTTTATTTGGTGAAAAATCGATTTAAATTGCTAAAAGTACTGAAAAACGATCAATCCGTAATTAAACAAACAACAATTTTTAACTTTTTTCCAAAAGAACCGATTTTCAAATTTCAAAAAAAGAGTGCTAACATGATGTTTTGCAAAAAAAGTCTATTTATTGCAGATTCTGAAAATGAAAAAAAAAATTAGGAATCTTATATGGAAGATCAAATAAAAATCCTTGAAATATTGGTTTTTAAGAATATATTACGGTTTCTGTTACGCAAAAAGTAAAAAAAGATCGCCTTTATGACGATTCAACACCGGGATACACAACCTCAGTGTATGGATACTTTAAATATTATCACCGAAAATTATATATGTATTGTGTTGTATAGCGGCGCATGCGCCGAGAGAGCTTTTTCTGCCATAAAATGAAATAAAACTAGTATAAGTTAGAAATTTCTACTTTGCAATATTTAGACATAAACAGTCGCAAAGCGTAAAAACGGTGGGTTTTACGTTTAAACTGTTAATGGCATTTTTTAAGATAATTATCTGTTCTACAATTTTGCTATAGGCAAATTTTGTGTCCGACATAGAGGAGCGGAGATATTAATGTATGACCGATTTCGGTAAACTTTGAACTCGAATATATTTCATCTCGTACATGGTATCACAGGGAACTCATGACAGGTTTTTCATTGTCCCTTAATTAATAGGTTTGCATAAACAAAAATTTGGAAGAAAAATTTTCGATTTCAGATTAAATAAAAATTTCTGCAAAAAAAAATGGTAGTAAAATACAAAAACCCTCGGGCAAAGTCAAAAGTTATGTTACGAAGAAAAAGTAGAGATACTGAAGTTTTGATTTCAGATAAAAAAAAAATTTCAGTGAAAAAAATGGTAGTGAGAAACAAAAACCCTCGGGAAAAGTCAAAAGTTATATCATGAAAAAAAACTAAAGATGTAAAAAAATTTATTTTGATCAAAAGTGAGGTCAAAAATTCGTTCCACTCTAATGTGGAAGTGTTATATTAATTGAAGAAATTTTTTAATTTAGATTAATATTGTTTGTACTTTTATGGTTTCTATTAAAAAAAAAACACTGAACTTTGAAAAAAGAGCAAAAAACGGGAAAATTTTAAGGGAACAAAGGGAATAACTTATTGAAATGCATAAAAAAACGGGAATGATCCCTCCCAAAATCTGGAAACACTGGTGGCAATATAGAAATAGAGTCGTTTGTTCCCCCCTTCTTTGCATCACTTTTACTTTCCTAGTGAACTCGCCATCAGTTCTCTCGCTGAGAAGAGAGTGCAATGTGAGTGGCAAAGTGAATTATTTAAAAATAGAGTAGTTTTTTCCTCTTTTTTTGCTCATGTGCAAACGTACACGGAGAAAATTAGTTTGCTTGAATCAAGCAAATGTTTTGCTTAAAAGTAAATCAGCAAAACTATGCTCAATCACAATGTGAATTAAGAAAAAGATTGCTAAATTGCAATTATTCTTCATGTATTAAAAAAAAGAAAAATTTTGATTAAATTCAAGCAAAATTTTGCTAAGTTATTATAAACTGAAAAGCAAATTTTTACTTAATTCAAGCAAATATCTGCTTAGTTATTGAAATAGCAAATTCTATTTAATTCAAGCAAATATCTGCTTAGTAATTATAAATTGAAATAGCAAACTTTTGTTTAATTCAAGCAAATATTTGCTTAGTTATTATAAATAGGAATGGCAAATTTTTACTAACCTCAAACAAATATTTGCTTAGTTATTATAAATTGGAATAGCAAGTTTTTACTTAATTCAAGAAAATATTTGCTTAGTTATTATAAATTGAAGTAGCAAATTTTTACTTAATTCAAGCAAATATTTACTTAGTTATTATAAATTGAAATAGCAAATTTTTACTTAATTCAAGCAAATAGTTGCTAAGTTATTATAAATTGGAATAGCAAGTTTTACTTAATTCAAGCAAATATCTGTTTAGTTGGAATAGCAAATTTTTACATAATTCAAGCAAATATTTGCTTAGTTATTACAAATTGGAATAGCTAAATTTTTACTTAATTCAAGTTTGAGCAATAGCAAAATTTTACTTAACTCAAGCAAAAATTTGCTTAGCCATTTTGCTATTTGTGCATATTTTTACTTTCACAAAGCATTCTCATTGATTGCAGATTTTGTATGAGTTGTCAACTTCGTTTTGACAGTTTTGGTCACCGGCTCTCCACCCTAACACTACCTTATCTATGTTTACCATGCCATGTGCAAGCAAAACAAAAAAACTATGAAAAATATAGAGTGCACTCATTCTCCCTACTCTAATTCATTTAAAAAAATTATCAAATCGGTTGAGAAACACTGGAGCAAATGGTTGTTAAAGCCAGTGGCCTAGTGCTCGTAGATTTGGAGTACTTTTAGGATTTTTTTTTTTAAATTAAAATGAACAACGATAATTAAACATTCAAGGTATTTAACAACGGTGGGCAAATGCGGCTCTTTGTTAAGTCAAGTGCGGCTCGTTTTTTATTTTGATATTTCAAAATACAGTAGAATTACACAAAGTAGAACAACTTTGTTCCAGAGTGGTTCTAATTTTTGAAATGTTCTAATTTCTGAATTTTTTTTACACAGAAATTTAAAAAAAAACAATGAAACTGGTTAAAAAAAACTTATGTTAACACAAAAGAATTTTTATTTATTAATATTTAATGTTTTTTTTAACATATTTAAATTCTATACGTGGTATTTACAATTCAGTAATTCTTCTTATTATATTTCTATCAATCAGCAAAGATCACTTATGAATTTTTTAAATAAAGAAACATCCAGAAATTAGAATTTTTTTAACCCTCATCCGACCCGGGTGAAATTTCACCCATTTGGAAGTTTAAAACGCTATACCTAGCTTATTTTTAATGCAAAATTAATGAAATGAATGGTATTTGTATAGAATGTCTCTTTCTTGTAGAATATGATATCAATATTATGGTTGATAAAACATAACGGTAAATATTTGAATAGTAACTTAAGTGGCCTTCGGGTGAAATTTGACCCAATTTGGAGTTTAAAACGCTATATCTGGCTCATTTTTCATGCAAAATTAATGAAATGTATGGTAATTGTACAAAATGTCTCTGTCTTTTAGAATATGATATCAATATTATGGTTGATAAAACATAACGGTAAATAATTAAAAATTAACTTAAGCGACCTTCGAGTGAAATTTCATCCATATGCGAGGTGAGCATAAAACTGCTTTCCTTTGCACTAACTGTAACTAATAAACTGTAATTAAACAAAATAAACGTATATAAAAGAAAATTAATAATTTTTAGTTAATTAGGCGTACAAAATACTCATCTGTGAAATTTCACCCATTAGGGTTTTATTTGTGACTTTTTTTGAGGGTCGGATGAGGGTTAAAAACGAGCTCAGAATTGGTTCAATCTCTGCATAAGATAAATCGGAGAAGATTCGAATGTAAATGCCAATGATGACACCGATGATGAAAATGAATGATTTTATATTAATAGAAATTTATATTCTCTTCTGAATTTCAATTGATCTCTTTTCAGTTTTCCTTGATCTGTGCTGAATTTCAAATGAAATTTTTAAATTTCATTGATATTTTCTAAATTGCAATTAATATATTTTGAATTTCAAATGGAATTTCTGAATTTCAATTAATCTTTTCGGAATTTCAAATCAACTATTCTTAATGGAAATTCTTAAATGGAATTATAACGAATTTCAAATGGAAATTCAATATATCTTTTATGAATTTGTAATGAAATTTTTGAATTAAAATAATTCAGTTCATAATTTCAAATGAAGTTTCTGAATTTTAATTGATGTTTTAATGCTAAAGAAAATAGCGCATACTACGTTAATATAAACATTTTATAAACTCAAATTTGTTTTGATAATATAGAAAAATTGTTGTATTTTCCCCCCATTTCTTTCATGAATTTTTTTTTCTTTCTGTCAGGATATTACTTTTTTACGAGATCGTGTTACTACAGCCTCTAACTCACAACCTCTGTTTGTGTACGTATTTAACAACGGAAATTCGTTTGACGTTTCAGTTACATCGCTCTTTACTCTTTTCAACCCAAAAAGTCATCAACCCAAAATTAAACTTCCATTAGTTATATCTGTCTCTTCCAGTTCTTACAATGCATTTTTCGGCAACAACTTAGAGTAGTTTTTCTAGTGCAAAATTGAATACGGAATTTTGGTTGAATCATTTGCCGGTATTTCAATGCTGAAAACACGTGTCACAGCGCACATTCAACTCTTGTTTTCTTTCTCTTCCACCACTCACTCTCTCTCCCTCTCTCACTGCTTTTGTCTATCTGTGTCTTGAACTCAGTTATTGCCAAGCTCAATTTTAGAAAATCACCCTTAAATTTGTGCATCGACCCAAAACCGCCCCATGGCCTACCAGCTATATGGCATGATTCAAGCCTACCTCGTTTTTTGTCTACCACAAACGCCGGGAAAGCCGGTTGCTAGCGTAACGAACCGCAACCGTCAAAACAAAATCGTAAAAGTACTTGTTGTTTTTTTTTTGAGTTTTTTTGGGAAAACGTTTTGTATCCACTGATGTTGAGGAAGAATCCTTAGCTTGTTTTCACAATGTATTCGTACTTAATATATTTTAAGCGCATTATTGTTTTTGCATTTGGAAAAGTATTCGCATTGCAATCATCCGGGATGAGCTTTACATGTTTGGAGTTTTTTGTTTCTCGTGTGTTTGTTTTTATTTTCTTTTTATCCTTGGGTTTTTGTTGGGGTGTTTTTTGAAGTAGTTGTAATTCTACTCTGCGGTATGATTAATGCTCTGATTTGCATTGGGTAGAAAAAATTCTGCACCAGCTGCTGCACAGAGTTTGTTTTCGTTCAAACATGTTAGAAGGAAATGAGTTTATTTCGAAGATGTTATTTTAAATAGAGATTTTAAGTCTGGTGGAAGGTCTAGCTACTTTTAACGAGCTAGAATGAAGAAGGAAATATAAAGTTAAGGATAGAACAACGATATTTATATAAAATTACTGAACAATACCATTATCATCTGATTTTAGCTTGTACCTTGTAAAAGTTATCGAAATCATTTTCCATTAATCTGGAAAGTTTTACAAGAAAAGAAAAAAAAATAGTAGAGCTATGCAAGACTAAAAAACACAAAATGTTCATACTTTTAAAAATACTTTTCATCTAAGTATTCATAGCCAACTGTTTTGGTACAAGATAGGCCCTAAGTCAGGAGTTTCTATTTGGGCGATTTTATTTACAAAAATTTATTGTACCAATATGGTATTTAAAGTAGGATAAGGAAATTTTCATATATCTTTTCCTATAGGAAATTATTTTGTCTAGTCTAGTGAAAAACGTTATTGTAAGAAATTATTTCAAGATTATTTTACATATTTTTTTAAATCTTAACGAGATGATATTTTAGACTCTTTCTTGTGCTTTGTTTTTGAATAAATACTTGAAAAATTTGCCAACCAAAACTATGTTTTTTAATTTTTTTTAGATATACTATTATTTTATTTCCAGGGTTAAAAGTGCATTTCCATGAATAAATTCTTAAAAGACATTGCTTAAAGTTGAGTTGAGTTGCACAATAGGGGTATTCACGATGTGCTGTACTTAACCTTGTATTGTGTTTTTTTGATAAATTGGATATTTGTAGTAAAATTTGTAAAATTACAAAAAAAAAATGCACAGGTTTTCAAAGTACAATCCTGTGGAAAAAAATACAACGATGGAACCCTATTATATTCTATATAAACTTCGTTGTGTATTAGATACCGGCTACGCTGTGAGTATATTTAATAAAAACTAGCTGAAACCAGGCTCTTTGCTGCCACGCCCCCATTTCCCAACGCCCATCATATATAATCTTGCTTGTGTAAATTGTGGTCGAATACTTAAAAATTTGTTAAAACTTGAAAAATTCTGACGGAACCAGCATTTAAAATTATGTTCGTTTTTAATGTGTGACAAAAAAAATTGCTACAAAAAAAAACGTCATCGATATTCCAGAATGCGTCGTAAAGTAGCTCCATACAAAATGTATGGGAAAATAAATTTCCTTTATATGTTTTTTCGGGGATTTTTCGGGAATTTTTTTTAAGGTATTCTTCCTGTTTGTCCGGAGACCAGTTCTAATTGGTATGAATCATCGAAATCGGTCCAGCCGTTCTTGAGTTATAAGCGTAGTAACTAACGCCACTCTCTTTTATATATGTAGATGAATATAGTTTAGTGTTTCGTTTCAATTTTGTTATGATTTCCTTAAATAAAGTGACGATTAAAATTAATATATCCAAACAAAAGTACATAAAAAAATCAACTGATTTTAAAAATACAATACTTTAATGTAGGTTCGTTCACAATAAGTTCTAAGTATTGTAAATATTGTAAAAGTTTATCGCAAATACACTACATCGTGAAAACCCCTAATACTAATGTCAAAGTAAAATTAAAAGATTGATTCACTATTTATATAAGCAGGCCGCAGTTGTACACGGCTTTCGCCACAGACCCTTTTTTCTCAATCTCCGTAAGACACTAAATATCGAACGAAATAAAAAAATGTTTCTTTGTTTTGTTTTGTTTTGTTTTGTTTCGTTTTAGAGCGCATCACTGCATTTATATGTATACCACTTTTCGCCTGGCTCGAGGCTTAGCTAGTTTTTATACCCCCACGTTTAAAAACGTAATAGGAGTATATTAACATTGTTACTCTGTTTGTAACGCCGATAAGGAGGAGTGGCCGGTGTGGAAAAGTATATATATATATATCCTTGATTAGCATCACCTCCTGAGTCAATTTAGCCATGTCCATCTGTCCCTCTGTCTGTCTGTGATCACGATAACAGCCGTAATTTTATAGCTATCGTAACGAAATTCTATATAGTATAAGCTTTTTATTAAAAAATTTAGGTCAAGTTCGAAAATGAGCCAAATCGGATGAAAACCACTCCTACGTCCCATATAAAGTGACTTAACCAAAACGGTAAAATTTCTTTAAATTCCAAAATAATCAATCTAATTTAAATTTGATTTTAAATTTTGCACATTGGCTATAACCTTAATATGAAATTTGAGTATGAAATTTTAACAAAATCGTATGACAAAAATTCCACAAAAATTAATCTAATGACTTCAAACTTTGCACAAAAGCTTTAACCTTTAATATGCACTTTGGGTATGAAATTTGTAAAAGTCGAATAAAGATCACGTCTACCTCCCATACAAAGTGAGTATACCAAGATCTCTTTTGATTAAGCAAAAAATAATCTATGACTTTAACTTTTGCACATAAGCTTTAACAATTAATATGCATTTTAACTGCATGTTTATATAAGACGAAACGTAGCAACAATATTTTTTGATATGGAAAAATGTATTGCTTACCGTGTCCTGCACCACGTTCAGCCTTCGTTTCGTTTTACATAAACATGAAGTATAAAATTTGGAAAAATATAATTAAAGCCACGTCTACCTCCCACACAAAGTGGTGTTACCAAAACGGTAAATTTCTTTAAATCTCACAAAAATTAATCTAGTGACTTCAAATTTTGCACGAATGAAATTTGTAAAAGTCGATTAAAAATCACGTCTACCTACCATAGAAAGTGAGTTTACCAAAATGGTAAAATCTCTATCAATTTCGCTAAAATTAATCTAATGACTTAAAATTTTGCGCATTCATAACAATTAATACGCTTTTTAAGTATTATATTTGAAAAAATCTAATGAAAATATCAAGGCTACCTCCCATACAAAGTGAGTTTTAAAATAAGTAAAATCACCTTAAATTCCACAAAAATTACAATAATGGCTTAAAATTTTTACAAACTGAAAATTCCGCCTACCTTCCATACAAAATGACGTAATCATAATAGTAAAACCTTTATTAATTCTAAAAAAAATTAATGTTTGAACTTGATGTTGTACACAAAAGCTTTAATAAATAAAAAAAAGGACTGCGAGATTCAAACGTGATATATGACTAAATCTTTATTTAAAGTAGTATAATATTACAAGTCGTAATTTTTTAAATAAATATATAAAGAGATTTGTGATTTACACATTACATCTATAGTATTATGAATATACGTATGATTAAAGAAATATGAAGTTTACTTTGTAAAGTAATAAAAATAGAAGCGAAGGAAAAACTACTACAAAAACCTTCGATTGAGAGAGAGAAAAAAATTTTTTTCAAGCAAATAGCTTAGTTGTAAATACATTTATAAATACATTTATAGAATTAATTAGTGAACACTTGCACTTACAAGTTTGATAAATAAATAAATTAAAAATTTAATACAATGACTAAATCGCACTGATTTAATGGAAGACATTTTTTTCAAATAGTTGATTACGAATAATGAGTTGAAAATGTTTATATGTAAAGGGAGTTTTTTATAGAGTGATACAAGTTCAAATCATAATAAAACATAGTAATATATTTTTAATATCAATGAAATGAGCTTCATTGGATAGAAAATTTTATGACATTAATGTTTATATATGATTTCGGCCATGTGGCCGCCACGGCTGACGCGTACAAGGCGCAATCTGGAACACCAGTTTTCACAAACTTTTCGCAGCATTTGCGGCCGTATCTCGCCGATAACTATTCGAATGTTGATTTCCAGGTGTTCAGTTATTTGTGGTCTATCGACGTAGACAAGTGACTTTACATAACCCCAAAGAAAATAATTCAATGGGGCTAAATCACACGATCTTGGGGGCCAATTAATTGGGCCATTTCATGAAATTATTTTTTCGTCAAAAGTTTCCTTGAGTAAATCAATTGTAGCGCCCGCTGTGTGGCATTAGGGCTCCGTCCTGTTGGAACCACATATCAGCAAGATTAATGCCAGCTAATTGAGGTACGAAAAAACTTGTGAAAAAAATCATGTTCCTATACCGTTCACCATTGACAGTCACATTCTGACCATCATCGTTTTTGAAGACATATGGGCCAATGACTCCGCCAGCCCATAAAGCGCAGCAAACAGTAATTTTCTGTGGATGTAATGGTGTTTCGACAAAAGTTTGTGGATTCTTCTTACTCCAAATACGACAATTCTGTTTATTAACATACCCATTCAACCAAAAATGCGCTTCATCGGAAAATAAAATTTTCCATGGAAATTCAAAATCAATATCAATTTGTGCTTCAGCCCATTCGCCGAATAGGCGGCGCATACGACGGTCTTTCATTCCTTTATACGATGGGCTTTAATTCCTGCACAATTTGAATCTTGAAAAATTTTAAGCCAAGATCTTTTGGTTAAATATTCCATAAAGTGGAAGGACACAACCCCAGTTGCTGAGAACGGCGACGAATTGATTGATTAGGATCATATTCAATGCTTTCCTGTACAGCGGCTACAGATTCTTCAGTGCGCACTTTTCGGCATCTCACGGGATGCACATTATCAGTAACAGTAAATGTGGTCCGAAAACGATCTATTGTTCTTCGAATTAGCAGCTCTGAAGGACGATTATGTACGCCATAAAATGGACGAAGTGCACGATAAGTTTGACGAACAGAACCATTATCTATAGTAATAAAACTCATTTTCTGTTTGTTTGTTTGGCCTTTATACAAATCTAAACGGCTCAACGGATTTTTCTCAAACTAGGTATACATATTAAGTGCATCCCAACTTAAAATGTTACATACTATGTTTTTGCCACGCCCCCTCTGAAATTTTTCAACTAACGGTATTTTTGTTATTATAAAACTTTTTAGTATCGGAGATTTTTGTGTATTTAATTTTGAAAAATTTCTGTTATTTTGACATCAAAAACACTCACATATCTTCAAAATTGGAGAAATTTTCAGAACAACGACTTTTTCATAAAACATCGTTGCCTAAGAATGAGAAAAAAATCACATGAAAATCAAAGTTTGGTCTTTCGATGCAAATATCTCCGCTGTCCATTTATATATTTCATTAAAATTTTTTTTTTTTCAATAAAAAAATTCAATAAAATAACTTCACAAAAATAGGTTGAACCCTTTGATTTTTTTCGCGAAATTTATTTTTTCCAAAATCTTGTTTTTATATTTTTTACAAAAAAGTCAAGTTTCAAAAATAATTTATGTAAAAAAATTACCCCAATATCTCTTTTCAATCAAAAGTTATGGCTAAAAATCTATTTTTTCATACAATTGACTATCTATAGTAATAAAACTCATTTTCTGTTTGTTTGTTTGTTTGTTTGTTTGTTTGACCTTTATACAAATCTAAACGACTCAACGGATTTTGCTCAAACTAGGTATGCATATTAAGTGCATCCCAACTTAAAATGTTACATACTTAGTTTTTGCCACGCCCCCTCTGAAATTTTTCAACTAACGGTAATTTTGTTATTATAAAACTTTTTACCATCGGAGATTTTTTTGTATTTAATTTTAAAAATTTCTGTTATTTTGACATCAAAAACATTCACATATCTTGAAAATTGGAGAAATTTTCAGAACAACGACTTTTTCATAAAACATCGTTGCCTAAGAATGAGAAAAAAATCACATGAAAATCAAAGTTTGGTCTTTCGATGCAAATATCTCCGCTGGCCATTAATATATTTCATTCAAATTTTTTTTGTTCAAAAGCTCAATAAAATCACTTCACAAAAATAGGTTGAACTGTACCGTTAAGTCAGTGTATATATGTTTTATGATTATGTCAAAAAAGGTCCAAAATATTGACTTTTTACTCAAAAAATGACTCAAAAATTGTTGTTGTTGTAAAAACGAAATCAATTTAAAATTGCACATCTGGCTACCTTTTATATGACATAGCATTTATTTGCAAAAATTCTTCCAGCTAAGCGCAAAAATTATTTTGCTGGTTTTGTCATCAAAACAACAAGTATCTTTGATTTTTTTCGCGAAATTTATTTTTTCCAAAATGTTGTTTTTATATTTTTTACAAAACAGTCAAGTCTCAAAAATAATTTATTTAAAAAAATTACCCCAATATCTCTTTTCAATCAAAAGTTATGGCTAAAAATCTTTTTTTATTACCAGACTATTAATAAAACTTAGTTTTGTGTTAAAATTCTCTATATAGTTTGAACGTCCCAATTAATCTCTAAGAATGCAGTTGTGTGTCTAGAGTAATTATGAACATTTTGGATTATATAAAATCTTCCTTATAGGTATATGTAAATTTGCACTTAAATTTAAAATAAAAGTGTAGATTTAGATATTGCTAGATTTAAAGATATAGATATTGATATACATAAATGGATAGATATATTTATATTTAGTAAATACCTTTATGTTGAGATCTTGTGCCAAATATAGTGTTTATAATATATTCATCAATGGCTACACTGACTAAAAATAATTCTTAGCTTGTTTCAATAAATGGTGTAAATGCAACAAGGAGCAAACATAGTAAATAACTGTTACTAGATATATTTATAAATAGTGTAAACCCTTCTAATAAATAAAACAATAATCTATTTTATTACACAGTCCAACAGCCATAATAGTTACTAGCTTCAATCAGTGGAGTTTGATTTGTAATCTGTACAGCATTTATATAAGCTCATTAACTTATTATTTATTTATTTATTCATTAATGCCTTTGATACAACAAGCTTACAGTCTACTTAAAACAAATAAAAAGGGAGACAAAATATATTTACCCACTCTATTAATAAGGAATAAACAAAATAAGATAAAAAATAAACATATTTAGACGCGAAAGCAGTAATTTAGTAATTTCTCTCTATTTGAAATAATAGAGTAATAGCCCAGTGGTAAATGGAGACATGACGTAACCAATTATTTCTCAAATACAATCTAGCTGCGATGCCTCCGAAGTCTGTTTACAATTCTCAATTACATTTCGTTCAGATATGGCCGCAAAAACACGAATGACAATTTACTTTACACAGCAAGCGACGATGGGAGTAGGTATGCACAATATAGGAGAGAACAAAAATGAGTGATGCACAAAACTGGAGAGAACACAAATAATTGAACGAATGGAGAGACCGAGACAAATAATTCTCTCTACTCCAAAAACACAACGAGAACTAAAAACCTTACTTAAAAAAAAATAATCGATAAATTTAAAAATATGCTGTAATTGAAAAACGAACGAAAAGTACAAAGTACAAGTTAATAAATAAGTTGAATTTATTGTTGTTTCATTTTTGTGTAGTACGTTATACTTTAAAATTGTACCTACAAACTTGTGTTTTTTTATTACTATGCATAAAAAAATGTTAAAAAAAAATTATTTTTTCTTTATGCATTTCATTTTTAAGTTTTATCGAAAATAATTGAAAATGACGTGCTTTGACGTATTTTGAATCAACCAATGACGTTTTTTACTCACAAAAATATGGCAGCACTGAACGTGGCATCTCTCATATTATCCAATTTGCAATATCGTATAGCTTTGGTGTTACAGAGCGCACAACCTTGGAATTCGGTATTCAACCTAAATTTACACGTGTTAAGTGTTATGGGCGTTAGATAGGGGGCGTGGCACTTTTTCAACAGCCCACATTTTCGGTATAACTTTCGAACTATAAGTCATACATCAATTAAACTCAGTACGAAGTTAATGTTTAAATTTTGTCAAATTATTGCTTGCTCTTGGGCGAGAACAAAAAGAAAACAATAGTGACAGAAAAAAAAATTAAAATTATTGTACGCAGAGAAAATTTATTCATTATTTTTAAAGATCAAAGAACCAAGGCATGCGCCTTATACAAACAAGGTTTGGTCTTTGATCTGAAAGAAAAGTGAATATTTAGAGGAATTGATTGGAACCAAACGTGAATTATTCATTAGGCGAAACAAACGTGAAAGACAATTTGAATTGCTTTCAACCGAGGCTAGTGGTATGCCTTAACCTCGGCAAGCATTTTCAGCCCTTGGTTGTTCCTGTCATTTAATTCCACATTTTCCACCATTTAGTTGTGGATTTTTAGTTTTCCATAATTCTTAAATGTAGGAAAGAACAAAGAAAGTGAAAAGAACCATGCCCGAGCCCGGATTCGAACCAGGGACCTCTGGGTTGATAGTCTAGCGCACTCTCCACTAGACTATTAAGGCTTTCTTCGTCGAAAGTACATACATACTGGGGAAGTAAGTCCGGGGATCCGGATTGATCCCGGACAATTTAAGCCCCTTTTAATCCCGGAAATTTTAAAAAATTTCTATTACAAATGTTCATGTAAATGCAACCATTTCCATATAAGTTTATATAAATATAGAATAGGGGCTAAAAAAGATTAGTAGAACAATGAGTGTGATTCACTGGAGCTAAGACTTTGCAACTTCGGGAAGACAGCTATGTAAGTATTTCAAAATTGTCAGATATTCTGACTTAAGCTTAGTATGCTGTAACAACGAAAATTTTTGGGCATATAGCTCTACACGCGAAATTTTGGTGTAGAGTCAAAATTTTTGTCTGGAGAAAAAGCACTTGCTGTTCTGGTTGGCAGATTCATATTTTTATTGCTGCAATTTTATTCAATTTTATTTTTTTTATGCAATTTTATTTTTTTATATTCCATAAAAGGCAAGACTACATATTAATAAACTATATAAATGCAACAATAAATTTGTTAAATAACAAATTCAACACTTAAACATACTTACTGCTTATTTTTTATTGTTGAATGGCAAATTTCCGCGCAAATTAAATGTACAGGCATTTAATTGACAGCATAATTGTGCCATTTCAACTCTCCACTCACGAATGGAAATTTGGAAACATAGCAATAATTTTCGCTTCTACAGCGCACTAGCTGGCGAAAAAATATTTCGTCCTTTCCTGTCCTGTCAAAAATCTCAATGAATTTCCTATGGAAATTTTTTTTCGTTCCTTCAGCATACTAAGCTTAAAACACAAAGATACATGAAGTGTCTAAAAAAAAATTTATATTTGAAGGGTGTCATGTTTCCCCCGACCTACCTTGGTTGCGGTCGATGCGTCATGTGGCAAGGTAGCCCTTGTTGCGCATCACTGTCGTCCCTCTGGCAGCACTGGTACGCTGGCGTATCGCGCGGCTCAGGCTCGCCGGATGGGGTGGTGTTCTTGCCAGCCCGGACTGACAGACGGAAACTTACAAGAATATAAATCGTACCAGTTTGTTTAAAAATTACCGCCTGGTGAAAAAAACCCGGAAAAACTATACACACGTTTAAAATCTCGATGGAAGATACAAAAAAAAAACCCGCTTATCTTGCGCGAACGTGCTGAAAACGAAGAATGAAGTGCTGAAAACCCGTAAGGAAACTGAGCCGGTCGCTCGCTGTTGCCACGCTGGCACGTCTCGTGGGCGGTCGATTTAAAAGGTGGAATTTAATCGACCCTGGCATACCCTCCCCTTCTGGCCACCAAAAGACCAGCCATGGCGACCCTTTTGCCTAGATTTAGGTCACCCCAATAACTTTAACTCTCACGCCATCTCTCTCTCACCCCAACCACCCATCTTGTCCTCTTCAATGACCCATTATTTTTCTTTTCTTGTACAAACTTTTATATTTTATTATAACGGAAAAATTTAAGCTTAAATACAATAATGTTTGCGAATACCAAAAAGTACCTTTGACTTAGACCAGCCAAAGATCTATAATAGGCTTAAATTATGAGACTTAAATTATGATTCGTTTTCGAATTAGGCCTATACTAAATTTAGTCTTAGATTTAAATTTGGTTTTTAGTATTAGCTTTACTTTACGGTCGAAGTAATTTTTTTTTTTTCTTTGTACTTATGATTAAATTTTATTTTCTGCCCTTGGTTTCATTCTAGGCTTATATTAGATTGAGGTTACTTTTAAATTTCTATAAATGCAACTTTATATTAGTCTGACTGATGATTCGTTTTGTTTTATCCTAAGTTTATACCCTAAAAATTTAAATCTATATTACTTTTAACTTATATTCGTTTCGTTTTATCTTAAGTTAAAATTATATAAATTTAAATAAGCATTATTTTAAGTTTATATTAGTTTTGTTTTATTTTAAGTTAAAATTCTATAAATTTAAATTTTTATTGTTTTCTTTGTTAGCTTTGTTCTATTTTATTGTAAGTTAAAATTTTACAAATTTAAATTTACATTAGTTTTAATTTGAATCCGTTTTGTTTTATTTTAAGTTGGTACTTTATAAATTTAGATCTATATTACTTTTAACTTGTATTCGTTTCGTTTTATTTTAAGTTAAAATTATATAAATTTAAATTTGCATTGCTTTTAGTTTAGATTCGTTTTGTTTTATTTTAAGTTTGTACTCGATATATTAAAATTTAAATTGTTTTAATTTATATTCGTTTGGTTTTACTTTAAGTTAAAATTATACCAATTTAAATTTATATTCGTTTGGTTTTATTTTAAGTTGGTATTCCATAAATTTAAATTTACGTTAATTTTAACTATATATTCGTTTTGTTCTATTTTAAGTTAAAATTCTACAAATTTAAAATTACATTAGTTTAGTTTTATTTTAAGTTAAAATTCCATAAATTTAAATTTATATTGTTTTCTTTGTTAGCTTTGTTCTATTTTATGGTAAGTTAAAATTTTACAAATTTAAATTTATATTAGTTTTAATTTGAATCCGTTTTGTTTTATTTTAGCTTTGATTTATATAAGTTTTAATTTGTATTACTCTTTATTTATATTCGTGTTGTTTTGTATTAGTTTTGATTTATATAAATTTTCATTTGTATTAGTTTTTGTGTATTTTCGTTTTGTTTTATATTAGTTTTGATTCATATAAGTTTTAATTTGTATTAGTTTTTATTTATTTTTTGATTTGTTTTACATTAGTTTCGATTTATATAAGTTTTCATTTGTATTAGTTTTTATTTATTTTCGCTTTGTTTTATATTCGTTTTGATTTATATAAATTTTAATTTGTATTACTCTTTATTTATATTCGTGTTGTTTTGTATTAGTTTTGATTTATATAAATTTTCATTTGTATTAGTTTTTGTTTATTTTCGTTTTGTTTTATATTAGTTTTGATTTATATAAGTTTTAATTTGTATTAGTTTTTATTTATTTTTGATTTGTTTTACATTAGTTTCGATTTATATAAGTTTTCATTTGTATTAGTTTTTATTTATTTTCGTTTTGTTTTATATTCGTTTCGATTTATATAAATTTTCATTTGTATTAGTTTTTATTTATTTTTGATTTGTTTTACATTAGTTTCGATTTATATAAGTTTTCATTTGTATTAGTTTTTGTTTATTTTCGTTTTGTTTTATATTAGTTTTGATTTATATAAGTTTTAATTTGTATTAGTTTTTATTTATTTTTGATTTGTTTTACATTAGTTTCGATTTATATAAGTTTTCATTTGTATTAGTTTTTATTTATTTTCGTTTTGTTTTATATTCGTTTCGATTTATATAAATTTTCATTTGTATTAGTTTTTATTTATTTTTGATTTGTTTTACATTAGTTTCGATTTATATAAGTTTTCATTTGTATTAGTTTTTATTTATTTTCGTTTTGTTTTATATTCGTTTTGATTTATATAAATTTTAATTTGTATTACTCTTTATTTATATTCGTGTTGTTTTGTATTAGTTTTGATTTATATAAATTTTCATTTGTATTAGTTTTTGTTTATTTTCGTTTTGTTTTATATTAGTTTTGATTTATATAAGTTTTAATTTGTATTAGTTTTTATTTATTTTTGATTTGTTTTACATTAGTTTCGATTTATATAAGTTTTCATTTGTATTAGTTTTATTTATTTTTGATTTGTTTTACATTAGTTTCGATTTATATAAGTTTTCATTTGTATTAGTTTTTATTTATTTTTGATTTGTTTTACATTCGTTTTGATTTATATAAATTTAAATTTATCTTAGTTTTAATTTAAATTCGTTTTGTTTTATTTTAAGTGCGGATTTTATAAATTTAAATTTATATTAGTTTTATTTTATTGGGTTTCCAGAATGTATTTTATTTAATTTAATTTAAATTGACTTTTGGTTTTGATTTCGTTCCAGCGTATGTTTTGGTTTATTGTAATTTAATTTAAAGCTCCATTTAATTGTCATTCTCAAAATATAGTTTGGTTTATTATATTGAAAGTTATATATAATTTATTTTGAGGTTCAATTTCATTAAGTTTCTAATATATATTTTGTTTAGGTTATTTTGTGGTATTATATTTATGTTACATTATGTTTAAAAATATATTCTGTTTGTTTTAATCTAAATTAAATTTTAGTTTAATTTTATTCCAAAATATCTTCTTTTTATTTTAACGCAAGTTAAACTTTAATTTCCTTTTGGTCCAAAATCTCGCTTGTTTTGCTTACGATAGGTTCGATTTTACATTATAAAAAAAACGTATATAAAAGTTTTAAGGTGCAACCATGTTAGCCTTAAGCTGGCTGCAGCTGATGTCCAAAATACACGCAAGCTAGCTCAAGTTCTGCCAAATACTCAATTTCTTTAAATTAGTTTGAATAAAAAAATCAAGCTGATTCCTTACGGAACATTCGATTAAAATTACTTGGATTGCAGCCAGATCAAGTTAACGAAACCTGACGAAGAAGCTGGCTTAAACCATTATGGTTTGTACGCCCCATTTCTACGTCTTTGTAGACGATTTGGACACCAGCTGAAGCCAGCTCGAGGCCATTATGCTTGGGACCTTTAGACTTGTAACCCTCAGTCGGTTACAATAAAAAACAATTCTACGAGTGATATAAAGTAGGAGGGCAAGAAAAAACCTGGTGTCAGTGTGGTGGCTCGCTAATGGTACTGGTGTTGTTGCGGCTGCTCGTTGTTGGTTTTGTGTGGTGGAGCTGGTCGTGTGGTAGACTGCAGGGTGATCCGTGTGCAAAGGCTGGGTGTTGACGATGGTGCTGCTGCTGGTGATGATGACGATGGTGTTGGTGGTCTGCAGCGTGGCTGCGACGATGATTGTGACAATGCTGTAGCGTTAGCGATGACGATGCGGTCTGTCGGAGGTATAAAGTTAGCGTGGCCTTTAAATACACTAGGTCCCGTGGACACCTGCTTACCTGCGTTTACTGCTGTTGTCTTTGTTGTCGCTGTTTATCGATTGCTTTGCAAACTACCCCAAAAGCACTTTTTGCAATTAAGCTATCGATGTGAAAATGCTCATTACGACTGGTCTCCTTGAAATGTGAACTGAACATGGCATTTGTTAACCGTCTATGCCGTGTCGTTTTGGACCGCTTTTGCTGCAGTGAGGTAAAGCTTTTTCTGATGGAAGTTTTGTTGCGATGGCGACAAGTGCCCTTCGTAGTATCAGTAAAACTCCAATTCAAGCGTCCACTCAAGCTGCCCAAACTCCAGTTGGATTGCTGCCGCGAGCGTTGCTGCTGCTGCTGTTGCTGAAAGCTGTATTGTTGCTCTTCTTTGTTTCGTGTAGGTTGATGTCCTTTCGAGTATAGCCTCTACGATCTGCATGCAGCTTACGAGGTCAGTTGAAATGCCATCTGTTTCTTTTTTTTTTTTCTTGCAATTTTTCTTCTGAACTGTTTTAATTAATTTGCGATTATCCTGAGTTACACGCCCTCCATGAACTTGTTCTCCTTGAATTCGATCAGGCTGAGTTTGGCGCGTCGTACATGCCTGATAGCTGCTGCGTAGGATCGTTTACCCCGATTGATCACCACCCCAGTATGTGTTGAACGTAGCTGATGATGAAACGTTGTTATTTAACCTTTGATAATTTTTTCTCAAGAAATCCAAAAGATGCACACCAGACAAAATTCACAAAAAGTATCGATTATAATTTTAAAATTGTTGTAACTTTCAAGCCCAAAGATTTTTGATCATCTATCAATGTTTGGTCAGCTCAAATTCTAACAAAATGCTTTGCTTCCTTTTTTCCGGAAACCGGCTACAGATTCTGTATTTTTGTATGCGCGATATGTGTCTATTTTTAATCAATTAAAATGTATCACGCAGCACATCTTAGCAGTGTTCTATTATTGTTTAATTTATACCTTTTTTGTATCTTCCTCCTTTACGGCACTTTTGCAATTTACTTTGCTGCGATCGGGTGCTGATCACATTGGTCTAATTTTAACGTTAACAACTTATTTGGATCACTTTAACCAAGCAGTGTCGAGCACCAACTTTTCTTCTCTTTTTCTTTTCTTCTAATGGCGAACCTCAGCGACAGCATCGTCTACTCTTAGTTGCATTTTTCTGCTCGATACGTAATTTAGGTACTTTGGCAGTGTTGCCACCTGTCATCGATTATGATGGGTTCGTATGCCTTTTCACGGCGTTTACATGTGCAAACTACCGAGGTTTGTTCGACATTGTTCCTTTTTTCGGTGGAACCGACCATAACCGATGGGAGTAGGTAATGGTTGGGTTGGACTTGCGGATGATACGTCGACAAACGTCCGTTAACCGACGCTTGTTTCGGTATTCTCATTGGCTACCGATTCAAGCGCGTGTCGGATCACGCCATTTTTGAGACCGGTTTAGTCGCGCCGAAACTAATTTTGCTATTGTTGTTGGCGTTTATCCACCTCAAGCATGTTTATCGCCATTTTTTTTCCGAATGTTCTCGAACCTCATCGAGATGCCACATCTAAATGTATAAAAAAATTGTGTGCACTGCCACGCTAGAGGGCGCTGGTGGAAATACCATGGGTATTCACGAAGGGTATTATTCCCTCTACGCAGGTGCCCATGACAAACCCAAGGATTCTCGACAAGCTTCTCAGCTTAAGAGATAAATGGGAAAAGGTGGCACCGTTCGCTCTCTCAACCTACATTCGAACTCGATTTATTGTTTTAAATCCTTCGCGTGAAAAATTCCTAACGTCTTACCACTTAAATCTTCTAACTCATACAGACTATTACCTACTGCCTTCACTATTCGACACTTTAGAAAACGCTTTGCAAGTTTCGCGCTGATTTGCTTGGAAAAATCACTAAGCTGGAAGTTTCGTCGGTAGACCTCCTGTCCAGGTTGAAATTTAATTTTTCGACTTTTCAAGTCATACCTTTTAACATTCTGTTCATGACTTTTGTGTAGTTGCTCGCGGATTTTGTTGCGAATCAAGTCTTGCCGAACCGGCTTCGGTATCACCAACGTCTCAGGATCGCTAAGCACATTTAGTTTCTTTGCTACTTTATATGCGCTGGCATGCGTGATCATGTTGTGACCGAAGAGAGCAAAATAAGGAGGCATTCCTATCGAGGAGTGTACCGAAGAACGCAAGGCACATTCAATGTCAGATAAGTGTTGATCCCAGTTGGTTTGATCTTGGTCGAGATACGACCGAATCGCCGCGAGAATGGACTGGTTGACCCTCTCCGAAGCGTTGGCTTGAGGAGCGTAATTAGCAGTGCGTACATGTCTTATTCCAAAATTATCGATCATTTCGGCAAATTCTTTACTTAAAAATTGCACGCCATTGTCAGACATAAGTATTTCTGGGGTACCGAATTTATGAAACACTTCTGCAATTAGAAACTGGATTACATTTCGCGCAGTCGCTTTCGTCATTGCTTTCAACAGGGTGAATTTTGTAAAATAGTCTAAGACTATGAAGATGTAGGTATTTTTCTTTTTCGAACGAACGTATGGACCGAGGAAATCCACGTAAATTTTTTGAAAAGGCCGTACTATTTGCGACTCTTGCCCCATAGGCGGTCTTAGAACCATTTGAGCTGGTTTGCATTCTTTGCAGACTTGACAATCATTAATGAAATTGAGGACCTGTTGGTTCATATTTGGCCAGTAGAAATATTCTTTGATACGTTTTAAAGTTTTGGTGAAACCACCATGAGCGACTTGAGGAGGTTGGTGTGCGTTAGCAATAATTGAATGCGTCAAAGGCGCTGGAACCCATAGTTTCCATGCGAAATCTTCACCATCGGGTGTACCATCATATGGAACCGTACGCTTGTAGGCAAAGCCATCAATCACCTTGAGGTCAGGCAACTGGGAGTGATTTTCGGTTATGGTATTTAACAATTCCATATACTCTTCGCTTTGAAACTCTGTTGACTCTAGGTCAATCAGTGCCTTTACCTCACAACTTATTTCGTCCATGTCGTAGCGTGATAACGTGTCGGGAACGATGTTCTGAGCCCCTTTACGGTGATCTATCTCGAAGCTAAAGCTTTGCAGATACAAGCTCCACCTCGCCAATCGACTGGTTAAGTCTTTATGCGACATTAGCCATTTTAGGCTGGAGTGATCCGTTATCACTGTAAAAGGCATTAGCTCGATGTAGGCTCTAAACTTCGTTATCCCCATTACCACCGCTAGACATTCGCGCTCAGTTACTGAATAATTCTTCTGCGCAGGCGTGAGCTTCTTTGAATAATAGGCGATAGGATGTTCACCACCTTCATCATCTTTTTGAAACAACACGCCACCAATTCCGATGTTAGAAGCATCTGTTTGCACATAAAAATGTTTCGAAAAATCTGGATGTACCAGGACTGGACTAGAAATAAGAGCTGTTTTTAATTTATCGAAGGCGCTCTTAGCCTCATCATCGAACTCAAAAGTTTTCGCTTTCTTCAGCGTGTCGAAAATAGGTGCTGCTATAGTCGCATAATCGCGAATAAAACGACGGTACCATCCCGTGGCTCCCATGAAACTTCGTACCTGCTTCGGAGTTTTTGGATAGGTATATCGGTCAATGGCATGAACCTTGTCGGGGTCTGGTCTTAATTTACCCTCGCCTACAATATAACCTAGGTACCTTAGCTCGCTACAACAAAACTTTGATTTGGCCACATTAATGGTTAGGTCGGCCGAACTTAACAACTGTGCTACCTGCTCTAATTTTTGGAGATGACTATCGAAATCGGAAGACACAACAAGGAGATCATCCAAATAAATGAAAACGCTTTCACGAAGATTGGCTGGCACGACTTTGTCCATCAACCGACATAACCTTTGGGCTGCATTACATAGCCCAAACGGCATGACGGCAAATTGACAAAGCGGACGACCGGGCACTGTAAACGCGGTTTTCTCCCTACTACTGACGGCAAGCGGAATTTGCCAGAAGGCATCCTTAAGATCCACACTTGAGATAAAGTGTGTGTCGCCGAGACGACTGAGCAACCCCTCTATGTGTGGAAGTGGGTAGGCGTCCTTCACTGTGAGTGCATTGAGCTTGCGAGCGTCCAGGCACAGTCGACATTTCTCGCCTTTTCGCACGAAGGCCACTCGATTGTTCCAGGGACTTTCGCTCGGCTCAATGACTCCCAGTGAAAGCATCCTATCCAGCTCCGCAAACATGAGACCCTGAACAGCCGGTGAGACTGGGTAGTGCTTATCTTTCACAGGCACTGCGTCGCCGGTATCAATATAGTGCTCTTCTAAAGATGTCTTGCCTAGACCTTTCTTCGTGAAGCAGGGAAATTTTGCTATAACTGCGTTAAGCCGGTGTTGTTGCTGCGCTGTCAAAACTTTCATTTTCGGTGTTGCATGACTTTGGACCTCTTCTTCCAAAGCAATGTTGTTGGTCGTTATGCTATCGACTTTGAGCGGCATGAGATTGAACTTCTTAATGAAATCTACACCTAGAAACAATTCTCGTTTTAGAGAAGGTGTTAAATAAAAAACAATCTCCTGCTCCTGGTTATCGAATTTAATTTTAGCTTTAACGCGACCTACGATTGAATGCATTCGCCCATCGGCAGTTTTGACGAAAGATTTAAACTTAAAAATTGGCAACTTGCACTTTTCTACAAAACTTAAGCAGTTATTCCCTAAACACGACACTGTTGCTCCACTGTCCAATAGTCCCTCGATTCGCTGTCCATTTATTTCAATATTTGTGTAAAACCTACTGTCTTCGCCCTCATAAAGTTCTGATGCTGAAATTTCTTTATAATTGTTTTTCCTCAAACGATATCTAACCCTTGCTTTTTCAATTTTAGTTGGCTGCTCTGAAAATATTCTTTTTCTGACTTCCTCATAGTTCTTGAGTCTCACATGAAATGGCTTGATTTCTTTTAACTTTACCTCAACGGTATTTACGGCTTGATCGCAACTACTTTGATTACTCTTATTCTTAGATGTTAAAACAACAATTTTATTTTCTACTTCGGTCTGTGTGGCTGACGTTAGTCATTCTGTCGTTTCTTGAGTCTGAGTTTGAGCTGATCTAGACTCCACCTGAACATTTCTATTTGGCCTAACGGTTCCCTGACATTTCGGACACTTTGGGGTAACAACGCCCTCCGTTCCGCACCTATAGCAAAAAATTCGCCTTACGGCTGCCGTACACTCAACGAAATTGTGCCCTGGCTGTTTGCAGTTCCAGCATGGAAAAATTCGAGAGGAATTTATGACGTCTAAATCGAAAGCTTGAGTGGAAAGGTCTGGCTCTATATTTAACTCATGCACTTGCGCATTGCGAGGTACATATTGACGCGTAGGCGGTTGATACGCCTGTCGTTGGTAGTTTATATGAGTTTCAGCCTTTTTACAGGCTTTGCAAAACTCAGTCAAACCCTCTATGCGCATGGCAAATAACAACTGTGACATTTCCTTCCTCAGATTGCTCCTCATTATCTCCACTAAATCCTGTTCAGCCAGTGGATTACGCTGTTGGTTCCTCAGTGTCAAAACAGATTGATAAAAGTCGTCGAATGTTTCATCTCTTTGCTGTCTTCGGTCCATAATCTGCCGTTGGATTTCGAAATCGCTTTCGTGTCGCTTAAATTGTGCTACAAGCGCTTCTCGAAGTGCAAACCAACTAGGTATTCGGTTTAAGCGGCGAAATCCCCAGAACCATTGAGCTGCGTTTCCAGTTAGCAAACTATGAAAATTTCTAATTACTTCAGGCCATGGATATCGGTAATCATTACACAAGGTCTCTACTCGAAAAACGAATTCGTCCACGCTGATTGACTTATTTGTACCATCGAACTTAAATCCCCATTTGTCCATTTCTACACGTCGCGGTTGTTCAGGCTGATGGTAATGTGTAACCGGCGCTTGTACAGGCCCTGTATATGCAAAGGCACTCGGCTGACGTATCGAGGGGCCAGCTCGTTGCTCTTGGTGTCGATTTCTGGTCTCTACATGATACGTCTGCGACTGAGGAAAAACTTGCGGCTGCGGTACGATCGTCGGTTGCGGCCTATGCGGTGGTGGTTGTGAAAAATCTGGGAAAGATTGCGAGATGCTCCTGGTATCCTGAGATCCAATTTGTTGTTGCTGCTCCATATTTCGATCTGGCCATGCCTGTGAAATGCTAGACGGGGGTGGTGGAGGTGGTGGTTGTAAAGTCACTAACTTCGTAACCGCTGGTCGGCTCTCTGAATACTGAGGCGTCATCGACCCTAAGCTTTCGGCTATTAATTGTGGGACTAATACCCGCAAACGTTCCTCCATTCCTGACATCAGATCCACTTGGGCTAAACCTACCGCTGACTTGACGTAATCCCTTATATTGATGCTCGAGTTGACCATACCTTGGGACGCTGGTGCTCTTCCTGACGACCTGTCTCTGACGCTTCCCATCTGCGAATGTTGCTGAAATTGCTTGCGCACGTTTAGAGCAGTTAGGCTGCTAAACTCTGGAGACGTGATGCTGCTATTAGAGAAGTTAAGCTCTTCCGAGGTACGTCTAGGTGCTGGTGGTAGTGCACTCTGCATCGCCATAGGTGTTGTAATCGTCGTTGTAGCTGTGGTAAAAATCGGAATGGTAGTACTCATCGGGCCTGTTTTTGGAATTGCCCCAGTACTAGTTGATGTGGGCGGCACTAGGCTTCCACTGCCGGTTGCATTCGGGTTGGTTTCACTATTATTCATTCTGCTTTGCTGCCTAGTGTGAACCATGCCCCAAGGAATCGTTATTCAAAAGAATCAAAAAATATCAGGAAAATTGAAAATGCTTCAAACACCTAGGTTGTTCAAATCGACAAACGAGAATTCGCTGAATCAAACGTAGCGTCCGTTAGGACCGGAGAACCAATTTATTCAAAAACGAGAAACTTTAATTATTTTGTTCGAACCGATGGTTTTAATGCGCCTCAGTTTACTTAACTGTTGTTCGCCAAATGCCAAAACGAAAGGAAAAATTTATAAAAAAAATTAAGATCAAAATAAATGTCCTTTAAGGATGGTGGTTGCAAAACTTAGCAAAAAAAAATTCTTAAATAATAATAGTAGTATAAGAAATGTTAATAATAATTATAGCAATAATAGGTGAAGGAAATAAATATAATTTTCGAAAAATATCCGAAAAGTTGATAAGATGTAAGTATATTAATAAAGGTTAAGCATAGTAATAACTGAACTCCATAGAGGTCAAAGAGATTTTTAGAAATATAGAAATGTAGGAACGTGATATTAAAAGAAAGAATTTTTGTAACTATTTTAGAGTTACAATCTTAGCTGTCTAAAATTTCGCAAATTATCAAAAAATTAAAAGTTTAGGTTGATTGTTATCTGAATATATATATTTATATATATTAAGATATGTTTAGATGAAAATAAAGTGAAATATTCGAAAAAGGTTTGTATAAAAATTTATGCTAACTAAAGCCTTTTAAGGTATTTTGTTTATAAGGATATATTAAATAAAGAAGAAATAATTTGGATAATCAAAAGAACTTGGCTTCAAAACAATGTATACGTAAAAATAAAAAAGGAGACTTCTCACCAACTTCGGTGAGGTTGAATAGTATTAGCAAAAAAATTATAATTCCGAAACCAAATAAGCAAAATACTAAAATAGCTGATAATAATAACTCAAAAAAATTTAAAAATATATAGGCATTAAGTTTGGATGGTGGCGTAAAACAAACAAGAGTGGCGTAAAAATTAACTTCGACGAGACCAGCGAAAACAACCTTCTTCTTTGTGCAATAATTGCACCCTCCAAATCGAGGTTCTTAACTGAAACTTCCCACAATAATTTCCTATGCTGAGGTCGCTCAGGCATATTCGCTTCACCTAATGGTGTTGTGGTAGTTCATCCCGAGTTGGAGTATTTATTCAAAACGAAAAAATTTTTATTTATATTTGTCCCTACTCAAGAGTGCTTTGCAACTCTATACCCCCCTTAATTCAGCAGCGCCTTACTCCAAATCGAGGTATTTTTTTTCTTAACTTAGCTAGCCTGTCACTTCGATGACCCCACTGACCTGAGGTCCTACTCTGCAACGCGACTCGAAAAGCAAATGCGACTCGAAAACAAAATCACACCATGTAACTACATGGCCTAAGATTTCTAAACGACAGTAAATTCTACCTCTGCTCTAAAATTCCGTTTTTGTCGGCATTGAATTTGAACTCATCAAAAATTTGTCAAAAAACATGTAAATCCATGGCACGATCCTGCTCTCGAACCGCACCCGCATCCCGAATCGTACTACAGAGCAAGGCCCCTGGCTGCTCTTCCCGATAAGGAGCGATTTTCAAAAAACAAAAACTATTTAATTTTAATTTAACCTTCCTCTAAGCCCGCACCCAGTGAAGCATATGAGCCGCACTGTGCCCAAAAACCAAAACTGCAAAATAAACGCTTGCGAAGAAACGAGATGCGCTCGATGTTCGCGGTTGCACTCATAAGCAAAACGCTTTGCTCACAGTCCAGCCCATATGCTTCACTGTGTGCGCTGCCTAAGAGTGCCGCTACCCCCCTTTTTGTACACTAGGTGTACCCTCCGAGTCGAGGTATTTTTGCTCTCAGCTAGCCTGTCCTGTTTATGACCCCTCTGGTCAGGCTGCTCTTCTCGGTCTGGAGTATTTTACAAAACGAGATTTATATGATTTTCAATTGGTTTACATGCCGACAAACCCCGGCATGTTCGGGTTGTTCACCTTACGGTGTAAAAAAACAGCCGCCCAATCTGGGAACAGACGCTGGCCAACACGCCGCCCAATCTGGGAACAGACGCGTGTTGGGCTCGCTGGGGTACGCGGGTGCGCTACTCCCGTCATCCTACATATTCCACGCAGGATGCCCCTGCGGGTTTGAATATCAAAAATAGAAAAAAAGTTATAAAGACAAAAAAAAAATTTAACTATCGTTCATCAGCCTCCAGTTAACCGTCGCAACTGCAGTCGCGGTTCGATGACCTTTACGCTGCAGGACTTACGGAAAACCGAAAACTTGGTACGACCTAAAAAAAACCCTCAACTTACTTCTAAACTATTAGCCCTAGCAGTAAAAATCCTACTGTTAAGAACCACGTCGCAACTGCAGTCGAGGCGCTGTGGCCTAAACGCTGCAGGACTTACGAGTTCTTAACCTACCAGGACCTGCTTTGGGTCTAACTAGCATTATACCAAAAAAACTTACGCTAATGCCCGAAACGAGATACTTCATTGTTTCTTAGTTCGGCTCCTTTTGCCTTAACCCACGTCGCAACTGCAGTCAAGGTTCAAAGACCCAAACGCTGCAGGACTTACGTGGCTAGACGCCAGGAGACCAAACTAAAAACAATCAAAATCCTAACCTTTTTCGGGCCCCACGTTGGGCGCCAATTCTGTCATGTTTCCCCCGACCTACCTTGGTTGCGGTCGATGCGTCATGTGGCAAGGTAGCCCTTGTTGCGCATCACTGTCGTCCCTCTGGCAGCACTGGTACGCTGGCGTATCGCGCGGCTCAGGCTCGCCGGATGGGGTGGTGTTCTTGCCAGCCCGGACTGACAGACGGAAACTTACAAGAATATAAATCGTACCAGTTTGTTTAAAAATTACCGCCTGGTGAAAAAAACCCGGAAAAACTATACACACGTTTAAAATCTCGATGGAAGATACAAAAAAAAAACCCGCTTATCTTGCGCGAACGTGCTGAAAACGAAGAATGAAGTGCTGAAAACCCGTAAGGAAACTGAGCCGGTCGCTCGCTGTTGCCACGCTGGCACGTCTCGTGGGCGGTCGATTTAAAAGGTGGAATTTAATCGACCCTGGCATACCCTCCCCTTCTGGCCACCAAAAGACCAGCCATGGCGACCCTTTTGCCTAGATTTAGGTCACCCCAATAACTTTAACTCTCACGCCATCTCTCTCTCACCCCAACCACCCATCTTGTCCTCTTCAATGACCCATTATTTTTCTTTTCTTGTACAAACTTTTATATTTTATTATAACGGAAAAATTTAAGCTTAAATACAATAATGTTTGCGAATACCAAAAAGTACCTTTGACTTAGACCAGCCAAAGATCTATAATAGGCTTAAATTATGAGACTTAAATTATGATTCGTTTTCGAATTAGGCCTATACTAAATTTAGTCTTAGATTTAAATTTGGTTTTTAGTATTAGCTTTACTTTACGGTCGAAGTAATTTTTTTTTTTTCTTTGTACTTATGATTAAATTTTATTTTCTGCCCTTGGTTTCATTCTAGGCTTATATTAGATTGAGGTTACTTTTAAATTTCTATAAATGCAACTTTATATTAGTCTGACTGATGATTCGTTTTGTTTTATCCTAAGTTTATACCCTAAAAATTTAAATCTATATTACTTTTAACTTATATTCGTTTCGTTTTATCTTAAGTTAAAATTATATAAATTTAAATAAGCATTATTTTAAGTTTATATTAGTTTTGTTTTATTTTAAGTTAAAATTCTATAAATTTAAATTTTTATTGTTTTCTTTGTTAGCTTTGTTCTATTTTATTGTAAGTTAAAATTTTACAAATTTAAATTTACATTAGTTTTAATTTGAATCCGTTTTGTTTTATTTTAAGTTGGTACTTTATAAATTTAGATCTATATTACTTTTAACTTGTATTCGTTTCGTTTTATTTTAAGTTAAAATTATATAAATTTAAATTTGCATTGCTTTTAGTTTAGATTCGTTTTGTTTTATTTTAAGTTTGTACTCGATATATTAAAATTTAAATTGTTTTAATTTATATTCGTTTGGTTTTACTTTAAGTTAAAATTATACCAATTTAAATTTATATTCGTTTGGTTTTATTTTAAGTTGGTATTCCATAAATTTAAATTTACGTTAATTTTAACTATATATTCGTTTTGTTCTATTTTAAGTTAAAATTCTACAAATTTAAAATTACATTAGTTTAGTTTTATTTTAAGTTAAAATTCCATAAATTTAAATTTATATTGTTTTCTTTGTTAGCTTTGTTCTATTTTATGGTAAGTTAAAATTTTACAAATTTAAATTTATATTAGTTTTAATTTGAATCCGTTTTGTTTTATTTTAGCTCTGATTTATATAAGTTTTAATTTGTATTACTCTTTATTTATATTCGTGTTGTTTTGTATTAGTTTTGATTTATATAAATTTTCATTTGTATTAGTTTTTGTGTATTTTCGTTTTGTTTTATATTAGTTTTGATTCATATAAGTTTTAATTTGTATTAGTTTTTATTTATTTTTTGATTTGTTTTACATTAGTTTCGATTTATATAAGTTTTCATTTGTATTAGTTTTTATTTATTTTCGCTTTGTTTTATATTCGTTTTGATTTATATAAATTTTAATTTGTATTACTCTTTATTTATATTCGTGTTGTTTTGTATTAGTTTTGATTTATATAAATTTTCATTTGTATTAGTTTTTGTTTATTTTCGTTTTGTTTTATATTAGTTTTGATTTATATAAGTTTTAATTTGTATTAGTTTTTATTTATTTTTGATTTGTTTTACATTAGTTTCGATTTATATAAGTTTTCATTTGTATTAGTTTTTATTTATTTTCGTTTTGTTTTATATTCGTTTCGATTTATATAAATTTTCATTTGTATTAGTTTTTATTTATTTTTGATTTGTTTTACATTAGTTTCGATTTATATAAGTTTTCATTTGTATTAGTTTTTGTTTATTTTCGTTTTGTTTTATATTAGTTTTGATTTATATAAGTTTTAATTTGTATTAGTTTTTATTTATTTTTGATTTGTTTTACATTAGTTTCGATTTATATAAGTTTTCATTTGTATTAGTTTTTATTTATTTTCGTTTTGTTTTATATTCGTTTCGATTTATATAAATTTTCATTTGTATTAGTTTTTATTTATTTTTGATTTGTTTTACATTAGTTTCGATTTATATAAGTTTTCATTTGTATTAGTTTTTATTTATTTTCGTTTTGTTTTATATTCGTTTTGATTTATATAAATTTTAATTTGTATTACTCTTTATTTATATTCGTGTTGTTTTGTATTAGTTTTGATTTATATAAATTTTCATTTGTATTAGTTTTTGTTTATTTTCGTTTTGTTTTATATTAGTTTTGATTTATATAAGTTTTAATTTGTATTAGTTTTAATTTATTTTTGATTTGTTTTACATTAGTTTCGATTTATATAAGTTTTCATTTGTATTAGTTTTATTTATTTTTGATTTGTTTTACATTAGTTTCGATTTATATAAGTTTTCATTTGTATTAGTTTTTATTTATTTTTGATTTGTTTTACATTCGTTTTGATTTATATAAATTTAAATTTATCTTAGTTTTAATTTAAATTCGTTTTGTTTTATTTTAAGTGCGGATTTTATAAATTTAAATTTATATTAGTTTTATTTTATTGGGTTTCCAGAATGTATTTTATTTAATTTAATTTAAATTGACTTTTGGTTTTGATTTCGTTCCAGCGTATGTTTTGGTTTATTGTAATTTAATTTAAAGCTCCATTTAATTGTCATTCTCAAAATATAGTTTGGTTTATTATATTGAAAGTTATATATAATTTATTTTGAGGTTCAATTTCATTAAGTTTCTAATATATATTTTGTTTAGGTTATTTTGTGGTATTATATTTATGTTACATTATGTTTAAAAATATATTCTGTTTGTTTTAATCTAAATTAAATTTTAGTTTAATTTTATTCCAAAATATCTTCTTTTTATTTTAACGCAAGTTAAACTTTAATTTCCTTTTGTTCCAAAATCTCGCTTGTTTTGCTTACGATAGGTTCGATTTTACATTATAAAAAAAACGTATATAAAAGTTTTAAGGTGCAACCATGTTAGCCTTAAGCTGGCTGCAGCTGATGTCCAAAATACACGCAAGCTAGCTCAAGTTCTGCCAAATACTCAATTTCTTTAAATTAGTTTGAATAAAAAAATCAAGCTGATTCCTTACGGAACATTCGATTAAAATTACTTGGATTGCAGCCAGATCAAGTTAACGAAACCTGACGAAGAAGCTGGCTTAAACCATTATGGTTTGTACGCCCCATTTCTACGTCTTTGTAGACGATTTGGACACCAGCTGAAGCCAGCTCGAGGCCATTATGCTTGGGACCTTTAGACTTGTAACCCTCAGTCGGTTACAATAAAAAACAATTCTACGAGTGATATAAAGTAGGAGGGCAAGAAAAAACCTGGTGTCAGTGTGGTGGCTCGCTAATGGTACTGGTGTTGTTGCGGCTGCTCGTTGTTGGTTTTGTGTGGTGGAGCTGGTCGTGTGGTAGACTGCAGGGTGATCCGTGTGCAAAGGCTGGGTGTTGACGATGGTGCTGCTGCTGGTGATGATGACGATGGTGTTGGTGGTCTGCAGCGTGGCTGCGACGATGATTGTGACAATGCTGTAGCGTTAGCGATGACGATGCGGTCTGTCGGAGGTATAAAGTTAGCGTGGCCTTTAAATACACTAGGTCCCGTGGACACCTGCTTACCTGCGTTTACTGCTGTTGTCTTTGTTGTCGCTGTTTATCGATTGCTTTGCAAACTACCCCAAAAGCACTTTTTGCAATTAAGCTATCGATGTGAAAATGCTCATTACGACTGGTCTCCTTGAAATGTGAACTGAACATGGCATTTGTTAACCGTCTATGCCGTGTCGTTTTGGACCGCTTTTGCTGCAGTGAGGTAAAGCTTTTTCTGATGGAAGTTTTGTTGCGATGGCGACAAGTGCCCTTCGTAGTATCAGTAAAACTCCAATTCAAGCGTCCACTCAAGCTGCCCAAACTCCAGTTGGATTGCTGCCGCGAGCGTTGCTGCTGCTGCTGTTGCTGAAAGCTGTATTGTTGCTCTTCTTTGTTTCGTGTAGGTTGATGTCCTTTCGAGTATAGCCTCTACGATCTGCATGCAGCTTACGAGGTCAGTTGAAATGCCATCTGTTTCTTTTTTTTTTTTCTTGCAATTTTTCTTCTGAACTGTTTTAATTAATTTGCGATTATCCTGAGTTACACGCCCTCCATGAACTTGTTCTCCTTGAATTCGATCAGGCTGAGTTTGGCGCGTCGTACATGCCTGATAGCTGCTGCGTAGGATCGTTTACCCCGATTGATCACCACCCCAGTATGTGTTGAACGTAGCTGATGATGAAACGTTGTTATTTAACCTTTGATAATTTTTTCTCAAGAAATCCAAAAGATGCACACCAGACAAAATTCACAAAAAGTATCGATTATAATTTTAAAATTGTTGTAACTTTCAAGCCCAAAGATTTTTGATCATCTATCAATGTTTGGTCAGCTCAAATTCTAACAAAATGCTTTGCTTCCTTTTTTCCGGAAACCGGCTACAGATTCTGTATTTTTGTATGCGCGATATGTGTCTATTTTTAATCAATTAAAATGTATCACGCAGCACATCTTAGCAGTGTTCTATTATTGTTTAATTTATACCTTTTTTGTATCTTCCTCCTTTACGGCACTTTTGCAATTTACTTTGCTGCGATCGGGTGCTGATCACATTGGTCTAATTTTAACGTTAACAACTTATTTGGATCACTTTAACCAAGCAGTGTCGAGCACCAACTTTTCTTCTCTTTTTCTTTTCTTCTAATGGCGAACCTCAGCGACAGCATCGTCTACTCTTAGTTGCATTTTTCTGCTCGATACGTAATTTAGGTACTTTGGCAGTGTTGCCACCTGTCATCGATTATGATGGGTTCGTATGCCTTTTCACGGCGTTTACATGTGCAAACTACCGAGGTTTGTTCGACATTGTTCCTTTTTTCGGTGGAACCGACCATAACCGATGGGAGTAGGTAATGGTTGGGTTGGACTTGCGGATGATACGTCGACAAACGTCCGTTAACCGACGCTTGTTTCGGTATTCTCATTGGCTACCGATTCAAGCGCGTGTCGGATCACGCCATTTTTGAGACCGGTTTAGTCGCGCCGAAACTAATTTTGCTATTGTTGTTGGCGTTTATCCACCTCAAGCATGTTTATCGCCATTTTTTTTCCGAATGTTCTCGAACCTCATCGAGATGCCACATCTAAATGTATAAAAAAATTGTGTGCACTGCCACGCTAGAGGGCGCTGGTGGAAATACCATGGGTATTCACGAAGGGTATTATTCCCTCTACGCAGGTGCCCATGACAAGGGCTTAGTGCAATAACGTGATAAGCCGCATGATATAAAAAAATAATTTTTTGGGCTAAAAACATTACTCAATGCATTGTCAATAACCACTGGAAGAGATATTAGCTATTTATTATTAATTTTATAACCTATTTGTAAAAGTTTCCATGTTCAATTCCATTTTTTCACACAAAAATAAATTTTTTCAAAACTTTAGAGTCGATTATTTCAAAATATTTTTATGTGACTTATCATGTTTTTGCAATAAGCCCTTCATTTATATAACAATACCTTAAACTGGTCTGTATTTTATTTTTTTTTTATATTTTTTGTTCTTTAAATTAATACAATTTGCAAGTCATTAATATTATTAATATTATTTAAGTTTACTTTTTGTTTATTAACATTAAGGGTATTCACAATTTTGTGGTATTGAGATTTTTTGTCTTAGTTGAAAACCACAATTATGAGCATCTTTTAAAATAGAATTTGTGGTTGGAAACTTCCCACTATACTACCCTCCTAAGTAAAAAAGTCATATCTCCATTTGAGTAGTTTTGAGATATTTAGCTTTTACGTTTTTTATCTTTCTAAGAAATACACTAGAAGTGACCACTTTACTTCAATTTTTCAGTCATTTGGAGTTGAGAATGGGAAATCTTAGCTTAACACAAAAATCAGAAACTCATTTACTATTCCGAATCTGCTCTTTTCTACATTTTGGAGTTTTGTCGTTTGTGACTTTCTTTCTTAGGATGGCAGCATAGCTTTTCGTTACTATTCACATAAATTAACTATCCAATATGATATATTTTATTAATATATGTCATATAAAAAGTTTAAATTGTATTTTGAGATTTTTCCATTTTTGCAATTAGAAAATAACTAGCAACCAATCAGTTGTTCATGGAACTTTAAAAACCACGTTCCTTAAACATTTCATTATGCTACTTAAAATTATCACACTTTTGGTTTTTAGAGATTTCATTTAAAACAAACAAAAAAAAAAAAAGATATAAAAAACGCTCGGTAAAGTGTGGTATGAATACCAAGGGGTTTTTTAACAACACTGAAAACAACAAAATTGTGAATACCCTTAATGTGTTTTGTATTGTTTTTGTTACTTTATAAATGAATTAAATTCAACTTTTTTTTGTTTCAAGTAATAAATAATAAAAAATTGTATAAAAATTTTTTGAATTATTTACTTATTAAAGTTTTCAATCCCGAACTAGTCCATTTATACCGATAATCCCGGGATCGAGAAAAGCTTTCGGGATTGGACTCCCTATTACATACATACATGTGAGTGTGATTGATTAGCATTGATTTCCAATTAAACATGGTCTCTTTTTATTTTTTAACAATATTTCCACAGTTATTTTTTCTGTGGCAGCAACGTGCCAGGTTTCAGCTAGTTATTCAAAATTTATAGAATTCTACAACATTTTTTGTACCAATTGAGATGATTTTTCGATTAAGCTTCAAATAAGAATAATTACGAGTGGGATAACATCAAGTTAATGTCCCAACTGTAACAAATTGAGCACAGCTCATTTCTTCCAGTCCAAACCAAAATAAACGCTCAAACTGTTACATAATAAACTGGTTCTTCCAAGTACTAGTACTTATTGACGTGAAATTAACTAGTCTTACTGCATCTTTATGTATAACAAAACGAAGGCTGAACGTTGGGAAAGAAACGAGCAACAATAATCTTTGATAAGGAAAGATGTATTCCTCGCCGTAACGTCTCGTACTACGTTCAGCCTTCGTTCCGTTGTACATAAAGATGCAGTTACCCAGTAGTTCGCGGCATCATTGACGAACTTTTCGTGATGATTTCTTGAAGGAAGTTTCTGCATAAGCTGCTGGACTTAAAAAGAAAATTCATACAAAATATAATGCAAAGCAGCGGTTGTCAGCGCCTAACTTTTTCCACACTATTACAAAACTTGCAGATATTAATGATTGTTGTAATCCGCCGAATTCTTCAGAGGCTAAACTGCAACAATACAGCGTTTTCACTTCTTCAAGGTTTCGGTATAACATTCCTTCACGAATTTTATTTTTCGATTTTAAGTTTCGATTTTACGAATTTTCTTTATAACCTTGACGAATTTTCTTTATAACCCTGTCAACTTTTCGTTAACGAAACTTCCTGTATATTTCGATATTGGGTTCGTGCATGATAAATCCCGATGTTTCTGCATTGCGTCTTGCACGAAATTGGAACATTTATATGAAATTTTCGTCAATGAACTGTATGGCCAAATCAGCATGTTTCGTCAAGGATCAACAAAAATCGTACATGATTCATTTAAGATTTCTTCAAGACTGGAACTACTGGGTAGTTATGAGAGAAAGGCACCTAACATGCATGTAAGGAACAGTCGATGCAAGTGTGTATCGGCCATTATACATTCCCAGTGTGCCAAGCGGATCCGTTTCGAATTCGAGACGAACTTACTTATTCGTATTTTTTATCCGAAACGGATTGCGTTTCGCATCCGGAACTGCTCCTTTTTCGTAAGAAATTCATCTCAAAAATACGAATAGCTTTTTCCACTTTTTCGCATTCGTCACGGACTTGGAACGAACTTCATATACGAATCTGTTTCGGACCCTTTTTTTTAAATAATGCTAACTCGCAACAGACTCGCTTTTTAAAATAGTTCGGATTCTTACATTTTTACATATTACATTTTAAATAATATGGAAACAAAGAATTTTAATTTCCTTATTTATTAACTTTCCTAATGATTTAAAAAAAGTTATTTTAAATAAAAGTAAGTACGCAACTGTATATCATATCCCTAATCCAAACAAAACAAAAGATCTTAAAACAAATTTAAGACTGGCAGATTCGCAACGGGTTCGAAACGGATCCGTCGAAACATAAGGTAGCGAAATGCATACTGACGGACTCGTAACGGGTTCGTAACGGATCAGCATCCGTTTTTTTGCACATTGGGTTGCCACAAGCGATAGTGCTATACTTTTGTAGTTGTATTGTTTTTATAATTTTACTTTTGCACAATCTGTTTGGCACTTGCTCTCATGTTAACGGCGCTCATTTGTGACGTCAGCCGGCAGACTACAAGTTCGATTAGCGAATGTTAAAAGCATACAAGCTAAATACATTTTTGCTCTTGAGCTTCGATGTTCGCGCGCAGAGTTCGATTTAAAATTAAAAAAAACAAAAGTTTATAAAAATGTTGCTTCTTTTTATAATAGTGTTGATGACTTTGTTGTTGCTGCTCTGTTGGGACTATAAGCATAAGTCTCATCGTGTTGACACATTTAAACGTAGCGGCCTAAATGGACCGCCTACTCTGCCAGTTTTGGGCTGTGGTCTGGAGGCAGCCTCGATCACCGCGGAGAGTAAATAATGCCATTGCAGCCATAATGTGAATATCTAAGAAAATCTTTTTTTTTCACTACGACACAACAGATCTGTTGCAATATATTGGTGCGTGCCATCAGAAGTTTGGCAAAACTTTCCGCCTCTGGATTCTGAATGACGCTCAAGTCTACACCATTGATGCGCGTTACTTTGAGTCTATACTCACCAGCACAACATTGCTGCGGAAGGGTCAACTATACGATATGCTGCGACCATGGCTGGCTGATGGTCTACTGCTGAGTGAGGGTCGAAAGTGGCATCAGCGCCGCAAGGTGTTCACACCTACTTTCCATTTTAATATCCTCGAACATTATGTGCGCATTTTTGATGAGCAGAGCTGCATCTTGGTAGAGCGCCTGAAGCAACATGCCGATGGAGTGACTGCTCTGGATTTGTTTCCCATCGTTTGTCTGGCTGCCTTGGATGTGATAACCGGTAGGTGTCTCGGCGACTTGACTTAAGAAACTGCTTAAACTCTGTTTTTTTTTTTATTTTTAATTGCAGAGACTGCGATGGGCGTCAAGGTTCAAGCACAACTTGATGCTAATTTTCCCTATGTTAAAGCTCTCAAAAGGTATTTGCTCCAGTTTGATGTTAACCTTGCCATTAAATAACTTTTAAAAATTCACTCTGCGTAGCGTCGTCTACATTCAGGCTAATCGTATGCTCAAGTTTAGTCAACGCTACGACTGGTTGTTTCGCTTGACAGCACCCGGCGAGTATCGGAAAATGAACGAAAACATTCGCATTATGCTTGATTTTACCATCAAAGTGATTGAAGAGCGCAGAGCTGCGCTACAAAAGTCCAAAGCTGAAGGCACTTACAAGCCATTGAGTAAGTTTGAGAGTTGAACGATGGATGGGTGAGTAAAGATAGTGTTGTAGTGAACTTTGAACGTTTGCCAAATTATATATTATTATTCAGAGTAGCAGAAAGATATTATTTTAACTATTATCTAATCAAAACTGTAGAAAAACTGGTTTTTTATTTAATTAAGTAGCTAAGTAATTAATTTAATTGCCGTTCTGCACAACCAAACTAACAACCTATTCAGCTTTCGGCATACTATAAAGAAACAAGTTGTATAAACTAATGCTTTTTTGTTAGGGCTTGTTATGAATTTTATAAAAGCTAAAGGCAAACATTTACTTGTTTTATAAAAGGTACTAACATTTACATATGCTAATTCAAAATGCGACTACTACAACATTGTGTCTTTCTATGCATAGCATAGGTAACAGTTTTCAGTCCTACCCATTGATAAAATCATACTAAGGTTATCCCGACATTTAACGTCTTCTCACAAAAATAAACATAGGTACCCTTATGAAAAGAGTAAAGCAAAACATACATTTTTTAGTGATACAAAAAGTGCTCGGCTGGCTGAATATCGAAATTTTTCTTAGTACTACATATCTTCGGGTGTAATTCTAATACCTCGTAACCTCATTTTTTTGGATTTTAGGGATATGAGCAATTCCGATAGTAAAAACATTAACTAGGTAACATTGTAGAGCTCTTGTTTGCTACAATTACGCTTTTTTCACAAGAACACAGCAAAGAGCTCCGGATCGTGAATACCCCTATTTTTCTCAAAGTTTGCTGTGTTGTTGGCGGACTGAAAGCACCAGTGCTGCACTTATATTGCAATCGTTTTTCACTAAGGGAAAATAAGTGTTATCGATTACCTTATAACCTAACCCATAACCTAATATTATATTAAGGGTGGTTTTACAAAAACTATTGAAATTAAGGCATATAGATATTTTTTTTATATATCGTCCTTGTAGGATGTATGGTTTGGGAGTTATGACGACAAAACCAGATTTTTTGGCCTACTATTACTCCAAAAAGTGTTCTACAACTCCTAAACTATAAGAGAAAGAGCAAAACGCATTTCGACAAAGAAGTATCCCGCCTTAAAGACGTTACCATGACGATCATTTTAATGCATGGAACGCCCTTGTCTGATATGTATTTTATAGTTTATGGCGAATTAATAACGAAAAAAAAGAATACACAAAAAAGGACATATGAAATCAACATGTAATATAATTTTTAAAATTCTTCCAAGGATGTAGTCTTGTAGGCAGGGCTTTGACGAATATTTTGGTGCCAAAACCACTTTTTTGATCGTTCTTTTATGATGTATGGTCCATCACCAAAAATTACGTATAAAACTAAGGTTCTTGAAAATTTCTAAGAATGCAGTATTGGGGATATATGTATTAGAAACATTTTGGTGCATAAATCGTCCTTGTAAGATGTGTGGTTTAGGAGTTATGACGAAAAACCAGATGATAAAGATGGCGCTGAAGTGGTGTGCTTAAAAAAAAAATAAAATCGGGCCGCATCATAGCTCGGCTCCAGATCGACTTAAAAAAGAACCAAATGCATTCGAGAGTAGACCTGTGAATACACATCATTTACCAAAATGGAATGGAAATATGAAAAATTAACATAACACTTGCTTTAGTACTTTTTATATTGATCATGTTGTGCAATTCTCTTGCAGCCGTAAATAATCACCTTATATGCCCTTATTTGTTTGATTTTTTTGCATGGTAAGGAAATGTCGGGTCATTTCGCATAGATTTTTGCTATATTCGTCGACTGAGAGTGAATTTTTTCGGTATATGTACATTGTACTCTTCATAGGCCTCAAATAATGGCACTAGGCGAGACCCAGGTAGCCGAGGATGCAGATCCACCACTGTATTTTTATATACCTGGGTATCGCTTACTGCCATTGTTTTCTTTGCATAGGGGCATCGCGCTTTTTATAAGAACGAATGTAGCGTACCAGTGTGAGAGGAGTCTGATCGTGACCGATCCAGAGCTTAGCTCAATGTGGGTTGGGTTGAGGCTTCGCTCGCACTTGCTACATTTTGGTTTTATTTATAGAAGTCCGAATCTAGGGAGGGAGCTCACTTTTAACAAACTGGACTCTCTCTCTTTCTCTCTCTCTCTTTCTCTCTTTCTCTCTCTCTTTCTCTCTCTCTCTCTCTCTAATTCAATTACGCACATTTTGGGGTTGTTTCCTGACAGTCCACTTTTTCGGCGGGAGCAGGGTTGTTGCTCTTGATATTTTAAAAGCATTTGACCGAGTGTGGCATAAAGCGCTCGTGTCAAAACTTGTTGCATATAGTTTTGGTGGTAACTTTGCTCGATGGATCACGTGTCTCAAGGACAGAATGATTCAGGTCGTAGTTGATGGTATTTCGTCCGAGAAGCACGCCATTAACGCAGGAGTACCACAGAGTTCAGTCCTATCGCCAGCCTTGTTTCTGGTTTTTATCAACGACCTTTGTCGTTGACGCATAACCCAATACATTCGTTTGCGGACGACATCAGCATTTGTCATTCATATTCATTCAAAAAACGCCCAAGCTCTAAGGAGATTCAGAGAAAAAGGCAAAACATGAATGACACACTCCTAAATGATCTACAAAAAGTCTCCGAGTGAGGTCTTGCTAATAGAGTAGAGTTCAATGCAATCAAGACCCAGTGCTGCCTGATAACCCACAAGCGGATGGATAGCCTCTTAGCCACTCTTGACGTTCTGGGCATATTGATTCAATGTGTTCTTCGTTGGAATGATCATATTTTCAAAGTGTCGAAAGAAGCGGCCAAGTGCCTAGGTTTTTTAAAACGGTGCAAAAAATATTTCACTTCATCTGATCTTCGCATGATCTACACCTCATATATAAGATGTAAAATGGAGCACAATTCGCACATTTGGGCAGGGGCTTCAAGATCGAATGCAACGTCGTGCGATATATTTGAAAGGGACTGAAACAAAGTTTCATCGATATTTGTAAATCCAGGAATTAACTGCGATTTCGGTGAGTAAAATAGATTTTTTCACAAAAAACTAGGTGTGCAATACTTCCAGTAAAACTTTTTTCTATGATCTAATGAGATATTGGATATTATGGGTTTCCTATTTTTATAAGAAAATATACTCGGTAAGAAGTGCGATCAAAAACCATCCGTTATGGGTAACGATTAAAAATGTCAATCTTTGCTTCCTTATCATTACAATTCTGCTTAAATCTCTTTCCCGGCTTATATTCTCACAAGTCATTTAACTATTCTCATTATTTTCTTCTCTCGTCTGCTAAGGTGAGGCGGATGCCAATATCGTTGGCAGTAAGCCCAAGATGGCCCTACTGGACATTCTTTTGCAATCTAGCATCGATGGCAAACCCCTTAGCAACGAAGATATACGTGAGGAGGTGGATACCTTTATGTTCGAAGGTGACGATACTACCACTAGTGGCGTTTCACATGCCCTCTACAGCATCGCTCGCCATCCCGAAGTGCAACAAAAGCTTATTAAAGAAATTAAAACAGTCATGGGCGAGGAGAAGACCACACCCATAACTATGGAACAATTGCAGAAGCTCAAATATATGGAATGCGTGATCAAGGAAACAATGCGTCTATATCCACCTGTGCCCGCAATTGGACGTAAGACGCAGACTGATTTGAAATTGGGTGAGAATCGATCATGACATTTAGAGCTTTTCTTTTATTGTTTAGCACCGACGTGTTTCTTTGATTTTAGATGATGGTGTAACAATTCCCGCTCAGACAAGCATTTATTTAGTGCTATTTTGGGCACACCGTGATCCAGAAGTTTTTCCAGATCCCGACTCTTTCCAGCCAGAGCGTTTCGAACAGGAACTGAACGATGATGAATTGCGCAGAAATTCATTTTCTTACGTTCCTTTTAGTGCAGGCCCTAGAAATTGCATAGGTCAAAAGTTTGCCGTTTTGGAAATGAAGACATTGATCAGCAAGGTTTTGCGCTATTATGAATTGCTACCACTGGGTCCTGCTGTGGAACCCATGACTAATTTTATACTACGCTCACCGCATGGCATTAATATTGGACTAAGGCCAAGGATTTAAAGATTTATTTAATTCAATGTTATTTTCTGTGTAAATAATATACTTTTTTCTATCAAGGTATATGTTAAATAAAAATTTTTTTATTACATTAAGAGTCTTTAAAAAATATCAAAAAAAAAAAACCTCAAATTGTTAGGTTGATACGTCATTGCTCAAAAACGGCTGCTGTATTAATCAACATGAAAAAAAATGTGCTGCAAAAAGCTTATCAAAGTATGACGTTGTTGGTTTTTTATTGTTTTTTTTTTAGAACAGCACTCAGTTTTTTCTATTAACCAAATGAATATTTAAATAAGCGACTAAATTTGTCGCAATAACAAGATGCATAAAGCAGTAATAAAAAAAATATAAACAAAATATTAAGAAAATAATAAGACTTTGGTGAGAAATAGCAAGCTTTTAAATTAACCAGACATTAGAATGCGCAACAGTTTTTGAGCTGCCCGCTCTAAACTCAACAATGAAGACAAAATGAGGAACTAGAAGTTTTAGGCTTTTGAAATGATCTTAATTATAGCTCTAAAATAAGCAAATTATTGACATCACTTATGTTTTAGTACATATTAAGCTTGAAACATTGCTTGCCAAATTTTCAAAATATTTGCTTGTCTTATCGTAGAAAAGCATTTAAGATTTTAAAATAAAAGTAATTGTATTTTGATGCATAAGAGCCTCAAAATTGATGCATAAAGCCTCAGAAGAAGTTATTGAGAGCGAATAATTATCATACGTAGGCAATTTGAGAATTTAGTGACTTTTGCAATTTCCCGCATTGTACATTAAACGCAACACTGGTCCTGTCAACTACCATCTGCCAATAGACTACTGTCATATTTTGAGCAAGCTGCGTCATTAAGTTTTTGTTTGATAGCCATTGAAAGTAGAAAATTTCGAGAATTTCAACGAAAATCGAAAAAAGTGAATTTCGTGTACTCATCAAGCATTATTTTTTGCGTAAAAAAACCATAACCGAAACCAAGGAAAAGCTTCTTTTTATTCGAAACTTTGGTTTAAAGGAATTTTTAATCCAAAAAGTACTATTTTTTAGTACCTACTTTAGTTTAATTTAGCTGGGTCTCAGGCCCAGCTCTTGAATGATGAAAAATAAGCGAAACCTTATCAACAGCTTAGTTGGACGAGTGGATAAGGTGCTGAATCACCACATCAGAGGACGTGTGTTCAAATCACGAACTGGTCAGACATTTTTTTTTTAATTTACTATTTATATTGCTTTTTTAAACTTTTTGCGGATTTAAAACTATTCTTTTTGGGATAAGAAAATTTTAAACTTTTCCTAGGATTAAAAAGTAATCTTTTTTGGTGTTGTCCTATAAGTAATGCAAAAAAATTTAAAATTTAGTCCAAGATTTTTAGCCCAAGGACTCTACTCCATCAATTGTCATGGTTAAGAAGTTCTTTACTGAATTCCGTTGTGGCCGTACCAGCACACAAATGACAGGTAATGACAACAAAACATTGTCATTACCTTTTTAAAACTCAATAAAATTTTTAATCAAAACAAACAAGTAGTGGAAAACGTAGTAGAAAACGCAGTATTGAAATGCATTTTTGGGTATTTAGTACTACCAAAAAGTATGATATTCAGGCAACTGAGCTATATTTTGTAATTAAAAACTACTCTTTTGCTCTCTTCTTCAATTTTACGGGTGTATATCTTCCTTTTTATGAGAAAACGTCAAACGAATAGACAACATATAGTAATTAAATCATGGACGAAATGTTGAGAAATAAAAAAAAGGACTTTGTTGAGAAATAAAACGCTTATTTGGCAAAAACCACTTCATATTTAAAAAGTCACTGACTTACCATATTTGCCTCGTAGGTTTGCTGAGTTTCGTCCTGACACTCTGTCAAATGAGGCAGTTACTCTAAAAACCATACGAAAAATTAGGGAAATTTTGTTGAATGACTGCTAAGTTAAAGTAAATGAGTTAGCTAACATCATAGGCATTTTAAAGAAACGTGTAGTGCATAACATTCAAGAATGTTTACACATGAAAATGCTTTGCGAGCTTTGGGTATCGCTTTAGCTAACAACTAGCCAAAAAGAAATACTTGTTCGCCTTTCAAAACCAACTTTTCAACTGTTCAGCCGTAACAGAAAGGATTTCCTCGATTTGAGACGATATATAAAACTTGGATTCATCATAATACATCTGTTGAAATCATACCAAAACGCCCAAAAACACAACAATCGGCATGCAAAGTTTTAGCCCGTATTTTTTGGGAGGTGCCTGGTAAAAAGTTTATCAACTACCTTCAAACAATATTACTGTTCATTACTGAGCTAATTGGTTACCAGGCCGGAGCTATGATGAGCTAAAACTGGTAGTAGTTAGTATGCTACGAGGTCCGACCAAAGACTTGAAAGTTGGTACCACGGGCAGTCATTAGACCCTTGGCATGCGCTAAGTTGACTGATTGCGACATGTCTTCACAACATTTAGCTAATTTGGTACCTTTGAACCCTCAAAGGCACGTTGGCCGACGCAATAGTTCGGTCCCACGCTATGGAGCAACATAGAATTAAGCCTGCATGGTAGGTGTCTACGTAAAACACTTTGAATTTTCTGTTCATTACTGAGGAAGATTGTGTCCGTGCTACGTTGAACTCATTTTTTCCGAGATCGGAGGGTGATATCTCTTCCTAATTCAGGGAAGAGGTGGATTCTCCGTCTTTGAGAGGGGGCGATAGTGAGTTTGGTATCAGTCTATGGCGATGTCGAAAGTCTCCTGGTATTGATGGAGTTACTGGAGAGATGGGTAAAGCCATCTAGAAGGTTATATCTGAATATCTTGGGGCAAAGTGTATGTCTGAGGCCTATTTTCCCACTGTGTGGCAGGAAGCAAGAGTGATTGTGATCTTGAAGTCTCCTGATAGGCTGAGGAGCAATCCTCGCTTCTACCGGGGCATTCGTTGATTTGCAGTGCGTGGAAAAGTTTTGGAAAGGGTAATGGTGGAATGGCTTCTTGAGTGTGAGAATTCGAGCCTTTGCGAAAATCAATTTGGTTGTTGGTGTGAGTGTGGCCATGGACAAGACAGTGATGATGCTGCTGAAAGGCAGTTTATTGTTTAGTCGACCTCCATGAGTAAGAGCGAATTGGGTTGGACTTAGATATGCGACTAAAGTCAAATATTTGGGGATTACCATGTCTGAGCGCATGATTTTGTTGCCCATTACAGCCGATTACAGTTGCGTGTGCGTCGCTTGCTAAGGAATGAATGTGGCGACAGTAAGCGAGCTGTGCGGCTCATGTATGGAGGTCTATTTGTTGCTTACGCGACTTGGAGTCACGTGGTCAGGTTTGCTGTGGGATATCGAAAGATACTCTCTTGGCAGAGAGCCAATATGATTTGGTATATGCCATTGTGTCGTACGGTATCAAAAGATACCTTACAAGTGTTCTTGGGGGAATGAATCTTTGAATGGGAGGGTCACGTATAATTTTATACGTAATGTTATGTTTGTGAATGCTCACCCTTACTTTTTCTTTAGATTAAGCCTGCGTTTCCTTTTGACTGAGCATGGTTTTTTCAATGCTTTCTTGCAGCAGAGTAACTTGGTTATGACTGCGAAGTGCGATTGTGGGGCAGTTTTAGAGGACTGGTTGCACGTTCTGCGTAAGTGTTCTTTTTATGAAAAATTTCGTGATCTGCGTGCAATGGGTGTGTTGCGTGAGAATAAGGATTTCAATATTGAAAACGCGCTTACTTCCCGCGTTCAAGTTTGCAGGTTGGATCAGTATGCATGTCAGGTCTTTAAGAGGCGTCGTACCAGGTGTAGTTGAGTTTGTGATATTAGTTTTATCTATTTTGTGTGATTTTGGCTTCAAATTGAATAGTGTGCGAATGAAGCTTTTCTTTTCTAGTTGATTTGTCCCTTTTTGTTTGATTGGTTACCAGTCCGGAGCTGTGATGAGCTAAAACTGGTAGTAGTATGCTTTAAGTGTGCTAAGAGGTAAAACCATAGACTTAAAAATTGGTAACACGGGCAGTCAGTAGTAGCTCCTTGGCATGCGCCAGATTGACTGACTGGGAAGATTCGTGGTGGCTGTGTGTTAATTGCCTATATCGTGGGTAGAGCTACCTTGCTCGGTGAAAGTTTGCATTCTCAAACCTGCTGCCGTACCTTAGAGTACTTTAGACGTTTTAGATAGGCTTCCGCCCCTGCCAAGAGTTTCGACAAGCCACACAGTACTTTGTCTCATAGGAATAAATCAAGATTTTTGTTGTGACAGATCCTAACAAAATTGGTACCGTTTTTTTGGAAATACTTCCACTAAGAAGAATCCAAATTTTTTTGCCAATTGAACAATTTTTGTAGACTCTACAGCTCCTTAAAGTCAACCATTTTTATGCATTTTGATTGTTGTGGAATATTTGATTTTGGACATCATGCAAAGAAAAAAATTGCTGTAAACGCAATTTTTCCCCGATTCTTTTGTTTTTTGATTTTATTTCAAGATTAATATTGTAACAATAAATCGATTTTAATATATTTTAAATTAAGCTAAAACTAAAAATATGAAAATTTTCCAAAAATAAAATTTTTTTTAAAATATTTTTCAAAAATTTGCAATTTTTGAGAGAAAAAAAACAAAAACATCAAAAATCATCTCTTTAATTTTTTAATATATTTTAATATACATATTTATCTTTTAAATTCCAAATTTGATATCCGCCTGCGTCCGCCCTTCGGAGTTATCACGTTTTGAAGAATAGTCTAAAAATCATATTTTCTTTTAATTAATGGAAATTAGTAATTTGCACATCTTACAAAGAAAAAATTGCCAAAATTGCAATTTTGGCATAATTCTTTTTATCTTTGATTTTTCTTCAAGATAAATACTGTATAAATAAATAAATTTTAATATGTTTAAAATTAAGCTGAAAGTAAAAAAATTTAAATACGCCAAAAAATAAATTTTTTTGTAAATATTTTCCAAAAATTTTCAATTTTTGAGAGCAAATTAAAAAAAAACAACGAAAAACCTCTCTTTTATTTTCAAATATATTGTTATTTATGTATTTTTCTTTCAAAATTCCAAAACATATTAACCTTTTTTATCCGACTTTTAGAGTTATCGTATTTTGAAAAATGGTCAAAAAATCATATTTTCCTCTCATAAACGTAGCATGTAGTGAGGAGTTTACTCCTTTGAAATGTAAACAAACATATTTATGGGTGACACATTGCGAAAATGACCTAAGTCCATTTTTTTTAATAATCGTTTTCATTAGGTAAAAAACTAGTATGTTTATTTCGATTAAATCATTAAATGTTTACTTTTAAGAAAATTAAGACTTAGATCATTTTTAAAGTAATCTGTATGAATTGTACTCTACGCTCAAAAGTAAGACGTATCAGTTTGCAGAAAATTGTTTTTTTTAAGAGGTTCTTTAAATACTGATTTAAACTTATTATGTTTGTAAAAGTAATTGGAGTATGAAAATCTATTGTAAAAGTTGTAAAAGTAAAAGTAATTGGAGTATGAATTTTTTTGTAATTGTTTGTTAAAATGCTGCTATTAAATACAGGTTAAAAATAAATAATGACTATTTATGTTAAAATGTAGGGCATTCTCATGCTTACTAATGCCAACATATTTGTTTTTACCGTATTTTTCTCAGCGAAAACATTACAAAGATTTTTAATTTAAAATGCCAATAATTATTACTAATAACGATTTATTTAATTGTTGGATTTCTGCCGGTCCACGCAATAAATATTTGTTTTTGAAGTCATTTGTTAAAGATAAAATTTGTAAAATCCAATACAGTGAAGAAATAATTGATGAAAATATTAAGTTTTTATATTGCAATTTGGAAACGAAGTGGAAGCAGTGCGGATATAGTAAAAGCAAGCTTATTAAAAAGCTTAGTAAAAAGTATAAATAATGTACGCAAGTAAAAATAAAATTTAATATTAGCGCAGTTAAAAATAAAGTTTACATTTCAGCAACCAAGCACAAGTCGCGGAAGGCCTGAAAAGGAGTTCCATTTGTTATCAGAACAAATGAAAAAAAGGAAAGTGGCTCACTTATTATCTGATTATTCTGAAGACGAATTACAATATGCATCAGAACTTGCTTCAAGAAAAAATAATCATGGTTCGAATATTAACAGTCAAAATTGTCTATCAGTACAAATGGCTTTGTCACTGTACTTAGATTTGGAGATCTCGGATGAAAAATATAATATTCTGCGCAACACTGTCAACGTCTATCATAAAAATTTATTTCCAAGTTTGTATGCGATACAAAATTTTAGGAAACGATTAGTACCATCTTTTGAAGCTTCGGAAAGTACTGCAGAAGTTTGCTTACAACCACTTTTGCGGTTTACAGCTAAAAGTGTATTAGAGCTCTGTAAAGATGCAACAGATAAAATGACTCTTATTTGCAAATGGGGTATGGATGGCAGTTCAGGTCACAGTCGATACAAACAAAAATTTTCTTCAGAGGAACTTAGCGATGAATTTTTATTTTTTATTGCATTCGTCCCAATCAAGTGAGTAAAAAATTCGACATTTATATATTTCTGTATGACAAACGACCATTTTTATATTAAGGTTAATTGATTCCGCATCCAAAGAGGAAATTTGGGTTAACAGTAAGCCCTCCTCTACTTTATTCTGTCGACCCATCAAAATATTATTGGCAAAAGAAAACCGGACATTAGTTGTGAAAGAAAATGAAGATATCAATAGACAAATAAGCCATTTAGAGTGTGATATTTTTGAACTAACTGAAAAATATAATAAAAATATAAATGAAAAATATAACGGAAACAAATTCTGCAAGCAGATGCTTCATTTGCAATGCTAGTCCGGTTGAAATGAATAAAACGGATTTATATAAGCCTCCAAATATAAATGCCTATAAAAATGGACTGTCAACGCTTCACTGCTGGATTCGGTTTTTCGAATGTTTAATACACATAGCATATCGTTTGCCATTTAAGATATGGCAAGTAAGAGAAGGGAACAAAGCTATTTTCTCTGAAAACAAAATCCGCATCCAAAAAAATTTTCCAGAAAAAATGGGCTTGTTAATAGACGTTGTTAAACAGGATTTTGTCGTGTGGAAAAAACATTAAAATTGATGAGTTAAGTAAGCTCCTAATTGATACCAGGAATTTGTACCTAGATCTTTACCCTTGGTATTATATGCCTAGTTCTGTCCACAAAGTTTTAAAATTCTTCGATTTACCTATAGGTAATATTTAACTTTAATAATATTAAGAAATAAATAACAATTTTTTTTTTTTTAATTTTTGTAGGAAATTTACTAGAAGAAGCATTGGAGGCTTCCCAGAAACACATTCGATATGCTCGTCTTAGCCATACGAGGAAAGCTCACGGGAAAATGCAAATAGACATAAATAGGCATACATTTTTTTATTTTGTTTATAATTTTTATTCTTTTAATCAATTAAACAAAAAATATTTAATTTAATAATACAAAGTGAATTTAGAATTACAAAAAAATATTTTTTTTGCAAAAACATATTTTTTTACATGAAAAGTAACATTTTCGTGAAAAAAGTGCATATCAAACTATAATTTAACAAGTTAAGACCTTAAACTTTTCAAAAATATATTTTTATTTTTTTTTTAAAAGTTTTTATAATTTTAATATTTAATTGAAAATAGGGAAATTTCAGTTTTTTTAATTTTTAAACCTCATTTATGGCGTAAATACTTGATGTACATAAAATCTGATTCGATTTTTGAAATCAGCAGCCAAAACATAATAAACATGCCAAATTTCGTAAAGATCGAACAACTCCTTGTATTTATTCCTCACTTTTGTATGGGCTCAAAGTACTGTGTGCCATCACAACATTTAGATAATTTGGTGAACCCTCAAAGGGGCGTTGGCTGACGCTATATTTCGGTCCCACGGTGTGGAGCAACGTAGAATTAGGCCTACAAGGCAAGTGTCTACGTTTAACACTTCGGATTTTCTGTTTATTACTTGTTCGATTGGAGTGCGGCAAAACAATCGCAAATGAAGAAGGAAAAATAGTTGCATCACCAAGACAATTCTCCAGCTCACTCAGCTCGCGATACAACCAGTAAATGAATAGAATTGCAGTATGAATTGGTTTTTCATCCCCCGCATTTCCCAGACCTTACCCCTATCTAGAATTTGCTGTATACTAGATTGAAAACATGGCTTGCTGGTAAAAGATTTTACTCAAATGAGTAGGTCGAGTTGGAAAAAGCAAAAACCTATTTTAGAGTACTTGACGCCAATCACTTTAAGAAAGGCATCGAATTGTTAGAGATCCACTAAAGTACATAAGTGCATTGCTCTAGATGGCGATTATGTCGAAGAATAAAACAGTTTTTTAACAAAAAATCCTTTTTTCATTGTCAGGCCATAGATTTGCGAGCCGTATCTTCCAAAGTATCCTGATCTTTTGTAGCCAGTTCTCTATATCATCTCCCAATCCCCCCCCCCCATAAAACTTGTAAAAATGCCAGCGGTATTGTGTTCGAATTGAATTCTTGTACGCTGTTTTCGATTCTAAAGTTAAATATGATTCTGAATTCTTTCAACGTTGGTGCAAGCAAACAATTTCTCATGGGGATATATTCCGGAAATACTCAAGAAAACAATACAAATAGAGAACTGCAACTGGCTTAGACTATAAATGAACATTTATAGAACCTAATTTGTGTTGGGGAAAACTGAGTAAACATCTTTTTGCAATCACCGGTATTTAAATAAAAGTTATCCACCTGTGCGGAGCGAGTTGCAGAAAGATAAGAACGTTAAAGAAAAATCCAACACGTTTAAAAAACTTGGCCAAGTAGTTGTAGTAAATCATAATTTTGTCATTGTCATCATTTTGCAGAAGATAAGCATGGTAGCGAAATCTATCTAGCTTTGACGATAATAGCTCATTTTTAACAAGCTTTTCCTTTTCGAGATAAAAATAACTAAGAAATAACAAATAACGTAGATAAAATTGTTATAAATCCTAAGATTTCTCTAACGAATTCTTGAGCATCAAAAGATTAAAGGCTATAAAAAGAGGTGTTTAAGTTATTTGAGAGCCATTCAAGTGGAAGATTTGAAAACAAAAAGACGATTAAACGAAATAATGCGCATCATTCTGAAACTACTAATTATTGGTATGTTCCTGACCGCTCACATGGCGCTGGCATTACCACAACTGAAGGCAGCTATGCCTCATGTACCAAACGCCGAAGGACTGGCGGGCCTCATTATGAACGCGCATCTCTCTGGCACTGATCCGGAGCGAGCAATGAAATGTTTTACCGACTACATTCAGGAATCAAACAGAATCAGCTCACAGTATAGCATAGGTTATCGATCATGCATAGAAACATCACGTAGTGCTCGCTATAGAGTGGACTTGCAGGTGACTATTGAGCGGCGTGGCATTGTCTCGGAAGCAGACGTAATTTGCAAACGTCTAACACACTGTAACATGATGAAAAATAGTCTGTCACTGTTTAACTGTCATGCCGAGGTGGTAAGTTGTTGAATAATAAAACTAATTCATGAGCACTAAAGAGGGTAATCAATAATTTTAAAGGGTTCAAACAACACAGAGTCCAGCTACATCATCTCAGCAAATGCTTCAGATTTTGCTATTACACTACAGGAGAGCTACAGGACTATCAGTTTGAGAGAGGACAAATGCTGTGGTGTAGCTGAACGTAACTATGTTGAAAATACTACAGGAAACTATAGATTTCTACAGAGGTGTTTGACTGGACGTGGATATTTCAAGCCAACCAATCTCACAACGTCTGAACCTTCCATGACTGAACCCCACAATACTCTAGGATGGACTTCAGGATCTAACATGCAAAATAATACCAACACTCCGAGGCCAGCAACTTTATCGACTGCAACTGAATCTACGCCCCAAACAACAACAACAACAATAAGCGCAGCGTCTTCTCCTGAGCCAGCCCCATCCCCAATACCAGAAGAGAATGCGAACGAAACTACCACCTCAAATATATAAAAATTATTGATCAAAGTAATTGTTCGTTTACGTGTACTTTAAACACTGAATAGTTAGATAAAAAAATAATTTTTTTCTATAAATGTATAAATATTTTTTCTAAAATTCTTTACGATTTTGAAAATCTTCTGTGTTAATTTTACCAAAAATATTTTAGCGAGGTTAAGGTCTTGGTTTGATGTATTTTTTGTTTATTAATTTTCAGGTGCTTTTGAGCTCTAACTTAATATTTTGTTTTTGTAACTTCTATGTACAAGTAGCTATAAATGACTAATGTCAATATGTCACCCTGAAAGTATGAGTTAAGTTTGAGTTAATTGAATGCTAAATGCTTTGGTGCAAGGCCTTAGACTAGGCTTAAATCAAGCAGAAATCAGTGCTTTACTCCACGATTTCTTTCTGCTCACTGCTTACCCAAAAACAACCCCGTTCTCAAATTGCAAAGCCTTGCACTTGTTTGTAAGCAGTTCTTCTATTTTTCACGATATAAGCAACCCTTGTTTTTAAATCTAGCAAAATTATTATCTAGTGAAGAAATAAAACAAAAGTCACCCCTTTTCACAAAAGAATTGTTCGCACATTTACAGGCATAAATATTCGTGTCCAGTTGAAAATTTTACGAGAATTATTTTAAAAACATAGGCTTACCCATATCATGTACTATGATGTTGAGTACAAAGCTTTGTTGAGAAACTTACCTGAAAATGAACAAAAAAAAAATTGTTAAAAATTTTGATTAAGTATTAAAAAGATATAATAAATTAAGTCTATATTTCTAAAGAGAGAAATAATTTTCTTGCATCGAGAAATTATTTTTATTGATTCTAGATTATATCAAATTAATCTCTAATTAGATTATAGATTAAGATGTTATAAATCAAATCCATACGGAGAGAAATAATTTTTTTGTATTGAGAAATTATTTTGCTTAGTTCAATAATATGTCAAATCTATCTTTATTTACTTGAATCAAGTATTTTTCACTATTAATAAAATTTCTAAATATAAGTATTCATTCCTTCTATTGACTATTGTAAGGGGGTTTTCTTCAAAGGCTGAGGTATCCTCAGCCGCTCCAGGATCAAACGAAAGACCCTCGAACTTTCGTCAAATGAATAAAAAGACTAGGTGTTTCGATGCCTCGATTAAAAATAGTTTGCTTTATTTATAATCAAGTAGTTTAAAATAAGAGTTTTTATATTTCAATTTCAATATGTACAAATCTTTTTATTATGTCTTTTTATTACAATACACAATAATTCAATAATAATAATAATAATACGCTGGTTCGTAGAGTTGTTGTCGCTTGTGTCGTGCAAACGAGTGCTGCTTCGGCCCGTACTGGTGTCGGTTCGGTTCGGTTCGGGTTCGGTGAGATGCGAAGAAGTATAATTCTTGGCGTGATGCGGCGGTAAGTAAGAGGCGGTGACGGCTGGGCTTAGGCAGGACCCGACTGCGATGCTTTCGGCAAATAAACAAACTCTACGTTATTACAAAAAAAGGTAAATGCTTCTATGCTTTAAAGCGGTATGATTTAGTAATTACAAATTCTAATTACGCATTTTACGATCTACAGTTGCGTGAATTACCTTATTATATAAATATTAAGATCTGTGCTCGAATAGATGAACGACCGACTATAGCCGATGTAGTAATTCAACCGAGAACTTCAGACGAACAATCGACCGGCCGAAGCCGATGTAGTAATTCGTTTTAGCACTGCGATGAGTAAACGACCGACTAAAGCCGATGTAGTAATCCAACGAACACCTTTGGATGATCGACCGAGCTATAGCCGATGTAGTAATTCAATCGAGCACTTCAGACGAATAAACGACCGACCGAAGCCGGTGTAGTAATCCGCTTTAGCACTGCGATGAACGAACGACCGACTAAAGTCGATGTAGTAATCCGAACGATCACTTCGGATGATCGACCGAACTATAGCCGATGTAGTAATTCAACCGAGAACTTCAGACGAACAATCGACCGGCGGAAGCCGATGTAGTAATTCGTTTTAGCACTGCGATGAGTAAACGACCGACTAAAGCCGATGTAGTAATCCAACGAACACCTTCGGATGATCGACCGAACTATAGCCGATGTAGTAATTCAACCGAGCACTTTAGACGAATGAACAAACGACCGAAGCCGATGTAGTAATCCGCTTTAGCACTACGATGAACGAACGACCGACTAAAGCCGATGTAGTAATCCGCACAAATAACCTTAAAATATCTACAATACTTATAATGCTTAAAACTAAATGTATTAGTAACGAACACAATTTCGATAGCTCGTCGGAAAACAACTACTCGTTAAATCGTAACAAGTGTCGGACGGTACAAAGCACTACGCTTCCGAGCCGCGCCGAAGTCAGCCAAACAGCGCACTCTCATGGTCCAGTTAGCCTCGCATGGCATAGCAGTGCATGGCTTAACAAGCGTCACATCGAAATCTGCTTAGTGGGATTTGTGTGTATCTGATTAAGCACAACATGGCAACGCATGGCAATGCTCAGATAAAAACAGAAATGCATCTCTGACTACATAGATAAACATGGAATATCTATTTCATTTTAATATCTGTGTATTCTTCTATGTATATGACGTTTTGGCAAAACAGATGTGAAGTTGTAAAATTGTTTGATCAAGTGCGGTTAATTTATTAAAATAAAATCGTTGTATTCTTCTTTTTTATTGTTTTATTTTGACCATGTGACTATGCTTTGCATAATTACCATTTATTTAGCTGTGTGCTAGCTGCTTATCTGCGTTGCATGCGCTGCTGTGCCATGCGAGGCTAACTGGACCATTAGGCCCATATTATGTACAATAACTCAACTGAAGTTGACTCGATTCAACTAAATTTTTTTCATATAACGTATTACATAAATTTTAGTTGAACCATGTAGTTTGCCTTAATATTTCAAGAATTTTCAAACTAAATAGTTCAACTGGAATGTGTGTTATAAGTTGTACGAAAAAAAATTAGTTTAATCTAGTCAACTTAAGTTGAGTTGTTATACATAATAGGGGCCTTAAATACCTTCGTTTGAAAACCTCTTGTGAATTATAGCACCACTCATCATGTGGATGTTAAATTCGCCTGTTTTGTATGTCGCTACCGTGTGGCTGTTGTCTGCTTCGGGTGTACTGCGTTTGTGTGGTTGTCGTATGCTTTGATCTAGTGGCGGTTGTCTGCTTTGACCATGATGTGTTTGTGTGGTTGTCATATGCCTCAATGCATTAGCTGTTGTCTGCTTTGACCATGATGTGTTTGTGTGGTTGTCATATGTCTTGATGCATTGGATGTATGCACAGTGGTGTAGCGAGACAGTGGCGTAAGGAGTGGGGTGCAACTGTTGTACGGGGCACCGTTACACTATTATTTACGACTTCTTTAATAAAAAAAATTGCTTTATAGAAGAGCTGCAGTAAAACTTGAAAATAAACTATTAAGACTTTGTATTCCCGGATAATTTTTTTCGTTGAAAGTGAAAAAATGTCGCTTTGAAATTATTATATTCAGGACTGCTTTCTCAAAGATAATAGATTGAAAATAATCTGGGATTAGAAGAAAATCATAAAATCAAAAAAAAAGTTACTGGAAATTTGTTTAAACCTCCATAATAAGTAGAGAAACAATTATTAAATTTATATTGTGAGAGTACTGAAAGCTAATCTCAATTTGAATTTTTAAAAATGTCAGCAAACATGACATGTCATGATGAATGACAACAAAAGTTTAAAAATAGTGACACAATTTGAAAAATGTTGACAAAAGTTGGAATTTTATAAGTACATTGGTGAGCATATAACTCAACGCAACCATATTTTTCATCATTTCGAAATTCAGAGAACTAAAAACATGTAAACAAAAATAAGCCAAGAAAGAGCATGAAAATCAAAAATTTTGAAAACAACAACAAGTACATAGTCTCTTACTTTGATTATTGCAACGGCATTTTTTAATTTTTTTGGGTGAGCACAAAATTAAACGCATGTGACTTTTATTTAGTCTAACTACTATCGAGAGATGGTCCGGATGGATTTGCTTGCTACTGGAGAGATATACACAAAGAACCACGATATTTCTCCAAGAGAAACTTCGGAAGAGGTTCTCTGATGGTTTGGGGCGGTTTTTGTTGAATTAAGTTGCTGATACAATTCTTTTGTGCATTTCATAAAAAAGCTAAAAAATGGGGAAAGGAAAATGTTTAAATGACGTTGAAAAATGTCAAAATACTGCCTTTTTTAAGCAGGGTCTTTCAATGAGAGCAATTGGAACAGAAATTGGAAGGTTGGAGACTGTGGTACGCAATTTTTTGAAAAAAATGGGACAGTTTTGGCACTTATAAGAACACCGGGAAAAAATCTTATCCAACTAGTCGCGATAGACGTTGAATTGTAGCTTCTGCCAGCAGTTCTTTTTTGAGTTCGAGTACCTTAATTAGTTCCTGTAACTAAGAAGTGTCCCGTTTCACTATATCTAGAGCACTTAAGCAGTCGGGTGCAATTATAAGACAGCGTTTAAGGCCTGCACCGAGACCTAAAGGTCAACACAAAATTGCACGTCTTGAGTTTGCAAAGAAAAATATGGCGCTGGATTGGACCAAAGTAAGTTAATTTTTTAAATTCTTAAAATAAGTTTTAATATGTTATTAAATTGACTTTCAGGTTATTTTTTCTGACGAAAAAAAAATTTAATTTGGATGGTCCGGATGGATTTCCTTGCTACTGGAGAGATATACACAAAGAACCACGATATTTCTCCAAGAGAAACTTCGGAAGAGGTTCTCTGATGGTTTGGGGCGGTTTTTGTTTGAAGGAAATTTCAGAACTGGCATTCACTAGTACCCACATGAACTCTACTGAGTACATAGATGTTCTTAAAATGAACGTACTGCCTTATTTGAAAAATAATCGAAGAAAAAATTCTATTTTTTAACAAGATAACGCGTCGATACACTAAGCATTGGCTGCGTTCGGAAAAAAATCAGCGTTTTACAGTGGCCTGAACCCAATGGAAAACATTTGGGGAATACTAGTTCATCAAATCTACAACAATAATAAACAATACAATAGTGTAGAAGAAATAAAATTTGCAACAAGACAAGCTTGGGAATCTATAGAAGCTTCTATACTAAATTCTCTTATAAGCATCATGCCAAATCGCGTATTTGAGGTTATCCAAAATGGAGGAGGATCCACTTATTAATAAATTGTATTTTTAAAATTTTTAGTTAAGTTTTTTTGAATAAATACCTTTGTTTTTCTTATATAATCGAACTGCGTTTAATTTTGTGCTCACCCAAAAAATTAAAAAAAAAATGCTGTTACAATAATCAAAGCAATTATTGTTATTGTTCTCAAAATTGCTGATGTTCATGCTCTTTCTTAGATTATTTTTGTTTACTTGTTTTTGATTCTCTAAGTTTTCAAATGAAGAAAAATATGGTTGCGTTTAATTATTTGCTCACCAGTGTATAAAAATACTCGAATAATACAAAGTTTAATTTAATTTTTTTTATCCCAGAATTCGTAAAAATAAAAAAAAATTCCACCTATTGCCACCTATCCGCCATCTGAATACGAAAATTATGACTTCAGATCAAGGTTGCCAGTATTGTGGGAAAAATCCCATTCGTGGTAATTTTTAATTGGTCTTGGGAAATTTTTTTTTTGGGAATTCCAATGGTATTTTTTAATTCAGCGTGGTATTTTTTAATTGGCGTGGGAATTCAGCGTGGTATTTTTTAATTGCATGGGAATTTGGGAATTTTTTCTTAAAAAGTTTTTCTTTTCACTTTTATTAAGCAAAATCTTAATCATAGTATTAGATGATCGACGTATATATACAGTAGAGTAAAGCTATAAGTTTACGCTGTACATTTCTTCGAACTTAATGAATAAACTACATATTTGTTTTAAGAACAAGTTGACACCACAAAATTGCATAAAAACGAATAGCGCATTCTTTTCTGAAAAAATTCTAAACTTAAAATTCTGATCTTTTCCACATTTCCAAAAAGTGAAATATATAAGACTACCAACACAATAATAGACAATATTTGCAAGTTTACTTATCGAATCCAATAATCAGCAATTATCTTTTGAAATCAAAATTAAATAACAGTTGCCATAAAAAATTTATATATATTTTATTTTGTTTATTTTTATTTCTGAAGTCATTTATGTATATTATTTTATATGAGAAATAAGTACCTACATTTTTTAAAAATCATATTGTGTTGAAATTAACTGTTTATCTCTTTACAAAACACAAATATCTTTGAAAAATAATATTTAATTTATTTTGTTTATTTTCTATTTTTGAAGTCACTGACATGATTTTATATTTTATAATAAGTGCCTAATTTTTTGAAAAATCATATTGTGTTAAATTCACTGTTTATCACTTTTATTATTTGATATTAGAAATAAGTACCTAAATTTTTGAAAAGTCATCTTGTGTTAAAATGAATTGCGTATCACCTCACAAACCACAAATATTTTTTAAAACAATATTTTGATTTTGTTTTGTTTATTTTTTATTATATTAGTTTTATAAGCATACTATCGTTTTAGAAATTATTAAATGGATACATACAAATAAAATTCACGATCTCAAATATAAGACGAAAACATGTGATATGTGTAACAATTAACTTTATGTGAAACAATTTGTATGTTCCCAACTAGAACTGATGGTCCATATTTGGGTTGCAGCGCCGTCGTAGCGTTTATTTTTGTGTCAACATTGACATGATGTCAATACATTGGTTACGTTACAGAGATCACTATTTTTCGAAAGTGGTGCAACACAATGCCGACATTGTTTTAGTAAAAACTACTTTGAAGTTACTTATTACATTTTAGTATAAATGCATTATAGAGTTGCCAATTTTGTTTACAGCCATAATTATTATAAATTATTTTATAATTAGAATTTATATAAAATATAAGAGTACAACATAACATTAGGTATTTTGGATATTTTTTGGAGCTAAATGTAGATGGGAAAGAAGATTTTCGGTAAAAAACAGCCAAAACTTCTTAAAAATTTAAGCGCAATCTAAATTCAGAAAATTTTGTAATAATTTCATATATTAATAGAAAATTTTTTAAAAAGTTTTGTGGAGAAAGAATTGTACACAAATTTCAGTAATAGTTTTTAATGTAAGCAATCAATAAAACATAGTTGAAAAGCTTAACAATACAATATAAAAGCAATTTCATGTTTATTGTTAGGAAAATATAATAATAACTTGCGGCCACCATTTTAAATAGAAAGAGCCTACACTTGGGTCGCAATTATCTAATCGTTACAAAATGATAACATCTTAAGTTATTATTCCATAGTTGAGTGATGCATTTTTTAAAGGTAAAACTTGATTAATCGTTACAACATTCCGTGACCTAGTGGTAAAATAGTATTAAAAAGGAAAGTCACATTGAAGGCTTTATTTAAGAATAGGAATTTTTACAAATAGGAATTTTTACAAACTTTTCCCATAAAATATTATCCAAATCAGTATCTCTGCAACGTCGTCATGTAAAAAATGTGTATTAAGTAACCTGTGATCGCAAAATTCTACTTGGGTTATTTATTTGTTATAGTTTTGAAACAAAGACAATAAATGCAAAATTTTTAACTATCGACGTGTCTATTCATTTCTGCTTATTTAAATGAAAAAATTTCTGGTATTTCTAAACTTTTTAAAATTTCTTATACATATGGGATTTTTCGTGGTATTTTTTAATACGTATGGGAATTTTTGTGGGATTTTTAAAGGCATATGGGATTATTGGTGGTATTTTTAAAACGCGTGGTATTTTTGTGGTAATTTTAAATGATCGTGGGATTTTTTTTGGTATTTTTTAATTGCTGTGGGAATTTTTTTTGTTTACCTTTACCATGGGAATTTTGGTGGTATTTAATATATGTGACTTTGGGAAAAAGGTAATTTTCGTGGGAATTGTTACGAATTTGGGCTGGCAACCTTGCTTCAGATTCGTAATCAGCGACCCCTTCTTAACACTGATAAATGATGTTTATAACTCTTAAAAATACATATTATTAGGTGGCAGCCCCATAAAATTTTATAATTTTGAAATTCTGACAACGGATTCGGATTCAGCGACCCATTTTTACCTTTAGTTCACGCCAGCCCCGAATTCATAAAAATAAAAAAATTAGAGTGGCAACCCTATCTACCATCTTGAATTTTATTATTAAGACTTCAGATTCGAAATCAGCGACCCCTAACACTGATAAATGATGTTTAAAAATCTTAAAAATACATATTATTAGGTGGCAATACTGTGATAAAATTAAGGTAGCAACTCTAACTTCCATCTTAAATTTTAAAACTGTTACATTATATTCGAATTCAAATCTGTTGTCAGAATTTCGAAATTAAAAGAATTTGCAAAAGTACAAAAAAATCGAGGTGGCAACTCTATCTGCCATCTTTCCAAATTCCAAAATTTATTTAAATATAGGGCTGCCACCTATATAGGTTGCTGATGCCAAATCCGTTGTTAGAATTTACAAATTCCAAAATTTATTTGATAATAGGGTTGCCACCTTAAAATTTTTTATTTTTGCGATTTTGAAGCTGGGTCAAACACTACTACAGGTAAAAATGGGTCGCGAATAATTTGAATTAAGAGACCAGCGCATCAACAAAGAATGAATAAGATTGCTTCTAGCTGATCGACACTGAAGCAAGCACTCACTGTGCATGTTATGATTTTCCGTTACTTTGCTGTATTTGTCGCATTATGTTTTGATACTCTGTTTCACAACATAACATAAGTGCTGTTGTTACTGTAGCGAAAAACATTTTAAATTATGAAGTGTTTGTTTCGTTGCTAAGCGTCACCATAGAACATGTGTATTTCATGTCAACGCTACACTGAAATGCAGTGCACTGAAGTACTATACAGTAGTGAAGTGGCACAAATAGAATGTTTTGTGCAGCACTGTTATTTATGTACATGTATCTCCCTTTTTGCCTTTTTCAATGCTTGTCTGTTTTTTTTTTTTTGTTGCTCTGTGCAAGGTTCATTTATAAGGTTGTAGCACTTGAGAGAAATACACTCTTTTTTCCGCCTTTGCTTGAACTGTCACTGTGCTTTTCTTTGTTATATGCATTAATTTTCTTGATTTCTTTTCACCCATTTTGACAGTTCGACCGAGCTCGCTCTGAAGTGCCACAACCATATAAATGAGCCTTGGCGCTGTGCTAGCTGAGCACGAAAAAAAGGGAAAAATAGAGAGCAAACATTTATTGAAACTTTCGCAACACAAACGCGTCAAAAGACAACGAATAAGCAATGCGTGGCAGCTGGGATGCTTTCTTAAAAATCTTAATACCTTAATTAAATATACTTATTATTAAAATTTCGAAAGAAAAATACCCCTAGATAAATCTGTAGCAGAAATATGGTATTTTAAAATTTTTTCATAAAAATCGACCCAGTTCTTTTATTGTAAGCTCGTAATTTAAATTTTCACTTAAATTTTTTGTAAATGTAAAGATTAAGGAGACCTTACATTATCTACTTTACTAAATTACTAAGAATATTTGTTGAAAAAAAAAATTTTTTGAAATTACATCAAAAAAAAATGTAATTTGAAATTGTTTCGGGCATGATTAATGCTACCAACTCATGTTATTAAAAAATAAGTATATTTGCTTCTTAGAACACTGAAAAGTAAGTATTAGTAAGTATAATTTTTTTAAAATAAGTATAAGTAAGTATTTTACCTTAGGAAAACAAATTGGATATTTTTTGATACAATTTACTAATTTATGTTAAAATCAATGGAACCCACAATATTCTTTAAATATTGTCCATATTTATGGAGACCAAAGAAAAGTTATCATTATTCGCTCTCACTGTCACTGAATTGAAGCGCTACATTAATTTGATTTTTTCTTTTTGCTTGAAATCGTATTTGTCTTGGCTGTAAATTTTATTTAAGTGTGAAGTCTAATTGGTCACTTTTGAAAGTTTTTTTTTTTACAATTTTTGTATAAGTACTAAGAATATTGTATTAAATTTTTATGAAGATCCGAGCAGTTTAAGTAATTTTTTCAACCCAAAACTTTCTCTACCTGTACTCATGTTAGAACACATTTAAAAAACTTTAAGAGCGTTTTTCTCAAAACTACGTTTTTACGGACGCCCCACACTATTTCTCCGGTGGGCTGATCCTTCTGAAATTTTAACCACATATTTAACACAAGACTATTTACAAAAAAAACTATAATTGTGTTAAAAAAATGTATTTTTACTATATTTTTTTACAAATAACAGCGAAAAAAATTTTTTGTTTTGGTTTTGTTACTTAAATTTAACAACAATTGCTAAAAATTAATATTAAAAATTAATAATTAATATTAATAGTTACAAATAAGCTGCAAATGAGCTGAAAAGTAAGCATAATTAAGTACAAATCTTAAAAGTAAGTATACTTATAAGTATGGAATTTTAGTAAATATATGAAGCTGAAAATAAGTATGATACTTACAAAGTAAGTATAGTTGGTAACATTAGGCATGATACAGGAAAGATTTTTACCCCATCTTTTAAAATATGTATAATTTTTTTATATTTACAAGCGTGTGTCAACCGGCGTATTATGATAACAAAATTGGTAACAAAAATCTGAGAAAATAAAATTATATAGATTACATTTTCTTTATGTGCATTCTAGACTCCTTTATGCCTTTGAGCCCCCCTAGAACAAATCCTGAGGACGCCCTTGAATTTATTGCTCAAAGCGGGGTACACATTAGCGATCATGAGTGACACTCATGCTCAAATTCTTTCTTTTTACGCAGCTTCGCGTGTGTGTACCTTCGTCATTCAACAGTCAACCACAAAAATTTTTGCGGTTGAATTATTGAGTGTCACTCAGGAGTGTTATTGTGTACCCCGCTTTAGGCAATAAATACTGAAGGTGTATCAACAAACCCACCCGATCCGTTCCTTACCGAGCAGAGCTCGAGTGATGATGAAATAAATCCGTTGAAGCTACTAAATTTCAAGTTTGAGCCCAATTTTCTCTGAATTTTGCGTAGTAAGTCAGCATTTTTTTAGAATCAGAACTGTTATTCATTTAATTTTCTTTTCAATGACATCAAAAGCATTAACATATTTTAAAAAATAACGAAGTTAATTATACTTAAAAAATTTCACTTCGAACAATTCTTATAATTTTTTTTTTTTTTTTGTAAACAAAATACTATTAAAATCAATATGTTTTCAATTTAGTGTCATTTTTAAAGTACAACCAACGTTGTTATTTTGAAAGGTATGTGCATGATTTTGATGTCATTGAAAATAAAATTTAATAAATTAAAAATTTGATGATAAAAAAAATTTTAATTCATTTCGCGAAATATAGAAAAAATTGCTCTCAGACGTGAAATTTAGTAGTTTCAACGGATTAGTTTCATCTTCACACGAGCACAGCTCGGTAATGGATAGACAGGGTGGGTTCGTTAATACACCGTTAGAAAGGGCAAATTATTGCTTTTCAAATGATTTCATAATTTAAGCTTTTCGTGAATTAGTTTTTCTGCTAAAAACAAAAATGTGCATAATAGTCATGAAATATTACTTAACCCTGTAACTCCTAAAGGTGTAAGAGTAGACCCTCCCCTAACACACGATTTTTTGCTCAACTCAACATAACCTTTCACCTTTTTTAATAGTTGCACTCGATCGCGGGACACTCTGTATAAAAAAGTTAAAAAATTAAAAACATTTGCTTAAGGCCCAAACATAATAGGCTCAAGCTGGCTGCAGCTAATGTCAAATTTTATACTAATACATAGAAGTAATGAATACAAACCATTATTGCTCAAGCCAGCTTTTTTGTCAAGTTTCGTTAACTTGATCTGGCTGCAGCCAAAGCGCTTCAAATCGAATGTTCCGTAAGGAATCAACTGTTTTTTACTTTCAAACGAATGTAAAATAAATTAAGATTAACTTGTTTTCGTGACTTATTCCTGTTATTATTGTACAATTTTAACTGAACAAACCTAACAAAACGAATTGATATACATATAAGCGAATTTTTTAGCGAGCTCGCTAAAGTCATTTTGGTCAAACTAAAGTCCCAAACAATATAGACGTGTTGCTCCGTAACGAGTAAAAACGTAAGTGTTCGGTTAAATAAATTTTAATGTATTTACCCAAAATGAGCAAACATAACTGAACGAAACTAAATGAAACACTTTGACAAAACGTATTCTTCCGTAGAACCGAACTGCTAGCGTAGCAACTCGTCAACAGCAGCTGTGCAGAGTGCGTTTTTATTTTATGTTCATCCATTTGTTTCAATTTCACCACTATTTCACTCATCTTTCACAAATCTTTATTAAAAATTCAAAAATGCACAAATTAAATAAATAATTAACACTCGATTGCCAACTGATCAGCTGACTCAGACGAGTTGAGCAACTCGTTTCATTTTGGGTTAAGCCCGTAAACATCCGTAACGAGTGCAGACGTTCGTAAAGTTGCTATCGTTTCGTTTCGTCTATTTTGGTTTTACTTTAAGTATTTGGCAGAACTTGAACTAGCTTTTTATTGATTTTTGACATTAGCTGCAGCCAGCTCGAGCCTATTATGTCTGAGCCCTTATTCTGGCAATTTTTTGATTGACAATTTTAATTGATTGACAAACTTTTTTATGTTGTTTGAATGTTCTAAATTTTTTTTTTTATTAAATTTTTGTATATTAACATTTTTGTCTTTTCTTAGCTTTCGTTTTAATTTAAGGATAAGAAAATTTTTCGATCGTGAATATATGTACCTACAATTGTTAGTCACCAGAATTAGGCCGTTACTTGCAAAATTCAAATTGTCTCTTCTCTATAAAATAATTTTTTATTTCAAGTAAATATTTCTTATTTTAAGAAAATTACTTACTTGGGTTACAAGTTAAACATTCTCACTATAAGAAAATAAATTAATATGAGTAAGAAAAAAAAATAAATGCTGAAACATATCTTTATTTATTGAAGTGCAATATTTGCATAAATTAAAATGAAAATTTTCATTTATCAGTCGACTTCTTTTCGGAATTTTAATAATAAGTATATTTGATTAAACCGTTAAGTTTTTTAAAAAATCATCCCAGATGCCGTGCATTGCTTAATCCTTTTTATTTCACGTGTTGTTATAATCTTTTTTGAATAGTGATGTGATGTTGGGCACTAGAGATTTCATTTTTAACATAATTTTTTTCTTCATAATTTTTATACCAAAAATCACTTTAAACAAATTATTTTTGATCGATATATTCGACTGATCTTTTTTTTCGATTATAAATAAAAATCATTATTTTATAGTTATTTTTTTCGATCAGAATTAAAAAATTAATTTTTCATCGCTCAGCAATTCCGTTTTAAACGCACCGTCCTTACGGAATGACTATATCCGAATTGGGTCAAATTTGGCATGAAGCATCACGGACGGAAACAGAAACTTGATTTGGAGGAAAAAAGTGCGTGATTTTGGGCGGAGTTATGAGGTGCATAAAATTAAAAAAACAATGGCAAAAACGTCGAAAATCTATTTTTACGGAAATTCATATCTCAAACACTTCTTAAAAATAGAATTTTAACTATCTTTGGAAAGGTAATTAAACGTGCTTTATAACAATTCAGATAAAGGGTCCATGGACATTGTGTCCGTGGACGTTATGTCATCCCACCATTAGAGATGTATTACAGAAAATTTTTTAAAAAACAGTTAAAACCATACTTTAATCATGAAGTTCCAAGCCATTCTGCGTATTATTTTCGAGTTAACTCGCTTTGGCAAAGTTGAATTCATGCGCAGTATTGTTATTTAAGGGCAGGTTCTCATCTAGAGCTGCAAAAACAGTAGAGTTTTTGATTTTTTTTTTCATAAAAGAAAGTAAATGAAAACCTTGAGTTGTTTGATAGTTATTTACTGATTTTTAAAGTGTAGGAAAATATTTTTTTTTGTTGCATAAAAGTGTAATGTGAAGTGTCAATACGCCGTCTAATGTCACGTTGAAAAAAAAGTACCCAAACGGACTCCATCTCACAACACGTTCATGTCATCTAATATAAAAAAAACAAACAATTCTATAAATAATATTATAATTATTGAAGCTTTAACCCATAATATCAATAAAATATTGAAAACTACAAAAATTACGGATATGTAAATTATAAGTAGCGTTTATTCACATTTTTCGTTCTTTAACACATTAACCGCGGCTCCCAAACGCTTCTTACGTTTTCTTTCAAATTGCGTGTGCTTACTTTTATTGACCACAGAAACTACCACACCAAATTTTAACTTTGTATCTTTCACCGTAGTCGAGATATGAGTTGGGTATAAAAATACCCAACCGTCGTTAATGTGTTCTAAATGGGCACAAATTCCTTTTGCAATGACAGCACAGTTTTATATCAGGAATTTTCTGCCAATAGCAGTTATAGTTGGTTGGTTTGCTAAGATAGATTTTACATTTTTGTTAATATAAAAATTTTTACAAATGATAAAAACACAAATTTTCTGATTTTTAAACTTAACCACTTTTGACTTTAAAAATGTAGTAGTTAACGTAAAAATTTCTTGGCACACTTAAAAAACAATTTATAGCTCTACGTTTTCTCAAAGTAACAAACAAAAAATTAAACACTTAGCTGTTACCAATCCTGAAATATGATCAATTCTGTAAAAGCATTTTCATGGGTAAAAAAATACCCAACCGCGGTTTATGGGTTAAAGTGTTCTAAAACAACAAAACAAACCATTTTTATCTGAACTTAGGTTAAGGAGCCAATAAATTGTATCTTCTTTAAAATAAAAAAAAAATTCAAGTCAATCTATGGAGTAGTTCTTGAGATATCGTGGAGACCAGTTTAAAAACATGATTTTTCAGAAAACGCGTTTTGAGATTTGGTTAAAGATTGTTTCGAGTGCGTTAATGAAAATATGGGTTCCTTTTGTATGCGATAACTTTTGTATGCAATGGTTATGGGAATATTTGCATGGTACAAATCATAAGCTATCGAAAATAAAAAAATTAAAATTGAGTTTTTTGGTCGAGCTTCATGAGAACTAGCCCTTAAAAGCCAAGAACTAGGTTCAACCGCCAATCAACCAATAATAAGAAAATTCTTCACAGTTGAAACACATTTATTTGTCTGTAATTTTCATTACATGCCAGCAGCAATAAAAACTTTAGTAGAATAAGCAACCTTGAAGCTGACGCACTGTCTATAGGTATTAAAAGGATCCTGCTATGGACAGGTGCTTTTTATAGAACCTTTTTCCCCTCTACGCCATGGTTTCTTCGTCAACTTTCTTAATGGCATACAGCAGCATTTAAAGTCATATCGAAGTACTTAAAGTGGTCTGTATTCGAGCAGCGAAAAATCAAGTGAATCATTTTGAGTTTTAAAAAAATCTAAAGAAGGGACATATTTGAAGACTACTTGAATAGACTGGTTTTGAGAAGCGTCACTCATTTTGTTTTGATTCTTTATTTTGTTCTGTTCACTTTTTAAGTTAGGCACTTTTATAGCTTATATATGGATATCTACTGCTTCGCCAGCGGTTCAGCTTCATTGATTTTCTTTGCAGTAAGATTTTTTAGATAATTTTGTGACTGTTACTGGTTATTGTTATTTTTATTAGAGCGTAACCATAAGTGGCAAAATTGATTCTATTCGTGATGATGCTTCAATGAATTTTATGTATAAATGTAGTGATTATTAATTAACCGTTTAGGCAATCATGATCTGTTATGGTGCTAGAAGTTTTATAATAGAAAATCTAGTAAAATTTATTTATTGTTTTTGTGAATTTTATGAGTTAAAACCAGGCGTTTTTGAGAAACCAGGTGGTTTTTATCTTTAAGGAAATTCGTAATTAAATACAAAAACTGGTTTTAAATAAACATTAAATTCATTAAATTCAACAAATTTGTAAAAATCTTAATTCCACTAATGAATAAACTGGATTATAAATTAAATATGAAATACTCGTAGCAGCTTATAAGAATAAATCTTGAAAACTGTTTAACCATCATCCGACCCTCAAAAAAAGTCACAAATAAAACCCTAATGGGTGAAATTTCACCCATGATTATTTTGCACGAATAATTCACTAAAAATTATTAATTTTTTTTATGTATGTTCATTTTGTTAAATTGCAGTTTACTATTTACAGTTAGTGCAAAAGAAGACAGCAGTTTTATGCTCACCTCATATATATTTGTTGCAGGAAGAAATATACTTTTCGGTCCTTTTTCGCATATGGGTGAAATTTCACCCGAAGGTCGCTTAAGTTACTTTTTTAATATTTACCGTTATTTTTATCAGCTATAATATTGATATCATATTCTACAAGAAAGGGACATTTTATGCAAATACCATACATTTCATTAATTTTGCATTAAAAATGAGCTCGGAATAGCGTTTTAAACTTCAAAATGGGTGAAATTTCACCCGAGAGTCGGATAAGGGTAAATATCAATTTTTTATTCTAAAACAGGAGCAAAAAAATTATAAGATCTTTGCATAAAGATGAATATTTATTAAAGTAGAATGAATATTTATCAAGTCCTGAAAGCAGCAAGCGTTCCAGTCCACTCGTGATCAATGACGATATCGATGAAAACGATATTGCAAACTCCTACAATATGGATAAACTTATCGTAAAACACGCAGAGCTTCTCAAGAAGTGTCCATATCTCGGTGCTCAAAACGACTTTAATAATAGCAATGCGATCATCGGTGGTGGAGGTGGTGACGCAGATAACGTCAAAGCAAGCTGTCCATTAAAAGTCGAAATTGGCCAGGATTTTATGGGTCAGTGTCCGTTCGTTAGCAAAGAGGCAAAAGTCACACTAACCAGCAATGGAAATTTTCCACTTACAAAAACCGATTGTACAATTACAAGTACTTCCACTGATTTAACCGACCACGTTATGCCATCTACCTCAAAGTGTCCCTTTGTGTCCATGCACAACAAAAGCCAAAGCACCGACTCTGAAGTAAAAAGCCTTGACAAGTGCCCGTTTTTGCAAAAGACTGTCAAGATGTTCGATTATGTTGATGAAGAGAAACCGCAAGCAAGAAAAGTGCCCATTTTAATAGAAGATGTAGACAATTTGTTTTATGGACTGTTTCGTCATGCATGCTATGAACGTGATCTATTTGTAAAAAGTAATAAACTAGGGCAAAAGCTTGCCGAGGAGTTGATAAAGAAAGGAGCCTTAGAAGTTATGAAATGTGCCCAGGCAGAAATACACAGTAAAGTTTAAGAGCTGTCCAAGCAATAGAAAAATAATAAAAACTAACTAAGAAATTTAAAATTTTAATGGAACTAGCAGGAAATATTATGGTTTATCGGGATTCAACTAAGTTTTTGTTGCAATATTATTATTATTGTTGTAGATCAATTAAATATTTTGTTATTTATACATCTTGTTTTATATCGTAAGTCTATTTCTTCTGGGTATTAATAAAAAATCAAACAAATGAAAAAAAATGCCAGTCAGAAGTTCGTGTGTAACGAGCATTCACAGAAAAATGTGGGTTTCCTCACAGGTGTAAATAAATAGTTAAATGACAATTCCCACATTATTTATTTCAATTTTTTTTCAATAAATGTATTCACTAATGTTCGATATTTAGTGGCCTTAAGTACCACATATTAAGTTTAATTTTTTTTCAATAAAATAAATTAATTCTCCATATATTTTGTATTAGTGTCTCTTAGTCACTACGTGACTGTTTACGTTAGTCAAATAGCATGGCAGTAATAGGGTTAAGGTAGAAATTCACTCTTACTTATTGGCCTTACAGTGGTTTTTCAACCTGCAATACATCAAGGAAATTATAGTTATTTTACAACCCAGGCAAAACTCAGGAGATGCTATCAAGATCCCGGAATGAAATAGCTTGAATTAAAGCTATTAGGCCGGGTCACTGGTGCGTACATGCCGAAAAAATAGGATTGCCCTTCAACGCCCACTGTCACAGCTGCGGCGATCTAAATTCAAAGGAGACACTGATAAATCCTGTGCGATTAAGCCAGTTCTAGATAAAGAGCGCTAGGCAAGCCCTTCTTTAGTAATCTAGACCAGTGGCGTAAAACGCGGGCCCGCAGAGCCCGCGTTGCGGGCGGGCACAACTAAGCCAGGGGCGCCCTCAAGTCCCTTGATGAAAATTGTAAATGAAGTGGAGAACGACACACAGTGTAAAATATGCGGCCGAAAATATGGTATATCGATGTTTTAATTTTTTCCAATTTTTTAGAGCTTTCAATAGAAAATATCCTGGGTTAAAAAATCAAAATGAATTTTTTTAACAGTTGCTTATTAAATTTCTTATATCTGGCAAATTACTGTGTTTGTTTACATTTTTAACATATGGTTTAAATCTTATCATAAAAGTAAACACTAAAAGCGGGATACAAATTTTTAAAAATGTTTAAAAAATAATTTTGAGAAAGATTGACTATAGTTTTTCACGAAAAAATTATTAGAACTACGTTACACTAAGTCTTACACCGAAATTTCTAGCTAATACTTACTAAAATGGAAGATATACAAACTCAAAACAACTCATTTTTTAAAATTTCCTTGCTGTAATCAAAAAATCTTACAAATTTAAACAAAAACGTAGTTAACTTGTGTTGGTAGTATTTTTCAAGTCTGAGTTACTAAAATATGATAAATGGGAGTGGCATTCGCCTATAAAATTGTCCATTTATCTATAATCACAAAAGATATTGATGTAGCGAATTTCGCTGTTTTGAAAGAAGACTTAATGAAGTTTCAGGCAAAAATGGGTTTTGTTTATATGGGAGGTGGGTGTGGCAGAGGGCGGATTTGTATAACTTTTTCAACATTACTTAATTTTGCCAAGAAAGATATTCTTGCCAATTCTCATGGCTCTACGATCACTCCTTCTCTTTTTGGCCAAGAATGGGGACGTTAGACTTCGCGACGTTTGTTTCCAAAAAAATTAAGATATACCAAAATATTTATTTCCTTTGCAAATTATTATTGTTTAAAATTACCAACAATAAATGAAAAATAATTAAATAGTATGTGCTTAAATAAAATATAAGTCATATACAGACGATTTCTCAGTGTGCAATAATCGACGTGAAAAAAGCCGATTTTTTTGAGCTAAAGTCACCTTTGTTTGGCAAAACTTGATTATGGTCGAAGTCGATTTACCCGTTAGCTTTCATATTTTCAGCAAGTCAGCTGCTGATGTTATTTTAATCATTCAGTTGGTCATATTTTGTGACGTTAGTTAAATTCTTTAGTTAACAGGTAACGTCAAATACAAAACATTTAAGGTACTATTACAGTGTATAAAAAATTTAAAATCTATTTTAGTTTTTCGATAGAATATGGTTCTGTAAGGTCTTAAGAATACGTATACAAAATTTTAGAAAAAAATATCAAATAGAAAAAAGTTATAACATATATTATATTCGCATGTCGCGTAATATTCAAGAACCTTTAAATATTTAATCGCGTTTTTCTCGAAACAAGGTCTTTCGAATTTGCTTCTAAGATATCTGGAATTCTACTTGATCGATTTCAATGAATCTTGGTTTATTTTGATTTTTATAGACTCTGTTAAGCACTAGACTAAAAAGGAGAGTTTTTTGTACATTTTTGTACTAGTACATTTTTTTCAACGCATGCCATTTTTTTATTTCTTATTTTTTTTATTTGCGGAGGTTGAGTGCTCAACTACAACCCTTAACTCAAGAATGCACTTTGATTTTCTACTTTCAGATGCTTGTAAATGCTAGAGACGAGAAACCAATGTTGTTATGTGCAACAATTCTTTCAACACGCTAACTTCAACGCCCTGTAGGAAATTGACAACAACTATAAAGACAAAAAAAAATTTTTTTTATTTCCTCATGAATAAATCTTCATCATGTAAAAAATTGGAATCAGTAAAGTTAATAATACTAGGTAAAAAAATGTGTTTTTTATAGTTACACACTGTAATAGTACCTTAAACTTAACATCTTAAAATTATCCTTTCACCAATAAGAAAATAATTGATCTCATTTTTCAAACTTTAAGTTAGTTTAACATTTTTAAGTAATTGATATATGTTTTCTTTTTACCTTATTTGTGATCAAATCTTATAATATTAATTATAAATTGTATTATATTTGATATTATAAAAAATGTTTTTTACGTTATTGCTTTTTTTTAACAGAATGAATTTTTTAATAGAATTTTAAAATAATATCTAAATTTATTTATAAAATAAGATATTTATAATATATAACTGTTGTAATAAATGATGACTAGAGAGGAAAAAAATATGCATATTGCATCGTAATGTAGGATTTAAGGACATAAAGTCTTCGAAAAATTTTGTTTAAAAACAAACGAGTTTTTAGTGACTATGCGAGCAAACTTTCGCCCGAAGAATTATCAAACCTAAGATATTGCCCGGCAACATCTTGCGATGTTGAACGTAGATTCTCTGCATATTCATCGTTTTTAACTGAAAAACGGAGAAATTTTTCAATGGAGAATTTAAAGCAACACTTGGTAGTTTATTACCATTCTAAAATTTGAAAAATGTTTAGCTGCATTTTATATTGTTTTTTTTTTAAAGTTAATTCAATAGTAACAAAAAGACTGAAAACGAAGTTGCTCAGTACAAGTAAATATTATTTTTAAGTTTTTACGTTTATTTAAAAAAAGGGTTTTTTTACTATATATAGGTATACGTAAGAAATTTAACATATTAAAACGCTTAAAGCAAATGCTTTTCAAAACATTTATAAGATTGGAAATAAATATTCCATTCCAAAATATGTACAATTTTGTTTAATTTTTTTCTTAAAATATTTTTATCGAGCATATTTTTAAATTCATCGAGTATATTTTCGATTTTTTGCTTTTTAATGCGCATAAATCAAGTTTTATCGTGCATATTTTTATACTCTCTAATGCTGACTTATATCGATACTAAAATACCTAGGCTCATCGACATTCCCGTCGCTTAAAAATGTAGCCAGGGTGTCTCTGGAATCCCTCCTAAGGTTTGCGAATTCAACGAAAATCTTTCAAGACTTTTAAATAAACACAAAGGTTCCTTTTGTTCGCTACCGGTACCACTAAGGACCTGAATTGGTCTATGTGAGCCTTCACAAAGGCATCCGGTTTAACCTAACCTAATGATGACTGCTGAATTAAAAAAAGTCTCTTCTTGTTATCTTTTTTTTTGTTAAGAGTTCTCTTGTTTTCTCCTACGCTTCTAGTAACCTAACATAGTTTTACTCTAAAAGTAAATAGCAGGGCGCTTTTAGAAAACTGCGGGCGGGCGCATAAAATATAGTTACGCTACTGATCTAGACGTAATATCAACTGCAAATCTCAAAAGTTTTCTCATATTCATCAACCGCACTGGATGGTTATAAACTGCTTAAGAACACGAGGTTATGGTATCAAAACGGCTCACTTGAGTTACGCGGATCCTACTTGTATGCAGGGAACGAAAATAAACCGAACGATATTTTAATGTGCCTCGCATGGCATGAATTTCCGTTCGGTTGCGTATATGTCAGTGGAGACGAACATAAATGTTATTATTCTGTATCGTTCGACAGCATGGCATACACTACATTATAATTATGTTTGCATACTCTCTACTCAACACATTCGGCATACGATATTTTTTACGTAGGCTATTCTCTCTCATTTTGTGTCTCAGAATCAGTGTTGCCAACACTTTTTCATATGTATAAAATTATATATATAATGTAAAAAATGTATTTTCAACCAACTCTTGGATATTTGTGCAAAAATTCCCTCATCATCAGATGAATCGTAATATTTATATACAGACACGGGGTTTTGAAATATTAAATTACAAGAAGCCTTTTGGTATGTCAAAGCAATAGCAAAATACATGTTTTAAATATTTTCAATAAACACTATATCACATTACGCATATGCAATTATATTTTTTTCCCATGCTCTGTTTTTACAATGTTCATTTCGCTTTTTACTTACCTTTCCATTCTATGTTATTAAATACACATATAGTTTTTTTTTTTTGCGTAAATGAAAATTTTAATTTGCAAATATTTTATTCATAAGAATGCGCTAACATTAAAACCTTAACAGATCGGAACAAACAATTTTTCTATTGTTTCTTAAAAAAAGCCCGCAACACGTTTAAAAACAAGCATTGAAAACTTTAAATAATTATTTTTAAAAAAATATTCACTTTACAAAACAAGCTAGAAAAAGCTAGAAGATTAGGGTTGTCAATTCGGTGACCAGCGTGTAGATTGACTCGTAGAAGATTTACATTTACTATTTAGATCGCTTTCAGAAAAGAACAAAAAAGCTTGAGTGTCTCCTTAATGCTCTGTTAACTATTTGCCCAACGTCTAATACTAGCGAACGCGTTTTTTCTTTGTCAACTATTATTAAAAATAAAGCGAAATTGATTTTTTATATCAAATATTTAATATCTAATTGAAAAATACCATACTTATACTTGCTAATATTTTGAGTTAAGATAGATACACGTTAAGTTACTTACAAACGGTTTTTTCTTTTATTTTGGATTCAACTTAAAAAGCTGTCATTTTCACTATTGTAAATTTTTTAAATAACATGGAAATAACAGTAGTAAATGTAGTTTACTTATGTTTTTTTAAACTGGAAAAATTATTTTATTATTATTATTATAAATAACTAGCTGAACCCGTTGTGCTTCGCTACCCCCTCGTATAAAATAAAATTAAAAGTATTTATATATTTACAAAAATTTATTTATTTAATTTAATTATTGCAATGCTGCGCCTCTTTTTTTGTTGTAAACCAATTAGAATTCAGCACTAAATCGCATGTAATTTGCTTCATGCTCCCCCTTTTTATTTTTAGACCAATCAAAAAGCAGCAATTACACAATCAGCTGTTTCGCAGTCAGTTGTGGGAGAATGAGAATGGGGTTACCCCACTCTCTATTTTAATTAACACGTATTATAAAATCAGCTGTTTTGAAGACAGTGGTGGAAGAAAGAGAATGGGGCTACCCCACTATTTTAATTAATATGTATTTTAAATTTGTGGTAAAGCCGTTAAAAAATGTAGTAAAAAAGTAGGTGCAGAAGTGTGCATGGTCGAAAAATATTATCATGTAATAAGTATTCCTGAGTCAAAGCTGAACGCTGTGAAAATTTAAGATCGGTTATCAGGTCCAGCCTCCAATATATCGCAAACAAGGGGGCGTGCTCCGCCCACTTTTCTTTTGTTACGTATTTCTATTCATGCCAATACCATATATAGCAAATACTGCCGCCGTTGGTCAAAAAATGCCCAAGATATGACGATTTTAAATTTTGGGTTATATGGGCGAGGCCACGCCCCTTCGTCCACTCACAACTTTATATAGCCAAGAATTTATTATTTTGTAAGAATATCCTATTGTGAAAATTTAATGACGATCGATCCAGTAGTTAAGACTATATTGCGATTTTTAATTTTCCTAAAAAGAGACGTTGTCCCACCCATTTTTCTCCTGGTACGTATTCCTAACTATGCCAATACCATATGTACCAAATAGCATCAACGTAGGTCAAAAAATGCCCAAAATATGGCGATTTAAATTTTTGGGTTATATGGGCAGTGCCACGCCCCTTTGTCCAATAAGAACTTTATATATTCTATTATTCTTTCCAGAGTCATAGTAAAATGCTGTGAAAGTTTCAGGAAGATCGGTCCAAGGGTTTGGCCTCCTATAAAGCACAAACAAACAAACAAACAGACAGACAGACATTCATTTTTATATATATAGATTGAAAGCAGATTAATTATAATTAAAGTAAAATGGGGCGAAAAAGGGGGATTTGGTAATAAAAAAATCTATGGCTACCTTACCTGTAGATAAAAACTATATAAAACTTTAGGTAAATACATATTACAAAAAAAGTATTTTGTATAGCAAACATTGTTAGTGGTATAAGTATCTGAATTATCTGGTTCATAGTAATATGGCGACGTTAACAGTATTAAGAGCAATATACTATCAAATAAAAAATAATCCGTTGGAAGGGACAAATTTGTACAGAGAACAAAAAGTTTAAAACTTAAATTTGGCGTGAAAAGGGGCGTGAAAGGGGCGTGGCGTAAGAAATGTTTATTTCTACCTCGCCTGGACTATAATGTGTATACAATTTGAAGTAAATCTGTTAAAAACTATATGGGAGCAATTATATAATTTTTAAAAAGTGGGCGTAAAAGTGGGCGTGGTCTAAAAAAGTACCCTATTAATCATGCCAGAGTCCCAGTTAAATGCTGTGAAAATTTCAGGAAGATCGGTCCAGAGGGTTGGTCTCCTATAAGGTACAAACAAACAAATAAACAAACACACATTCCATTTTATATATATAGATAAATTATTATTATATTTACTTGTCATTGAAATCCATTTGTGAAAAAAAAGACCGAAATATATCATAGACAGATACACCCAAAACCTCAAGATAAAGGCCGAAAAAATATGTTAGCTTATAATATTGCTAACTTGGCAACTCTGAGCAGAAGCAATAATTTTTTCCCGCTGGTAAAACTTTGTGTGGTCCAAATAAAATAAGTATACTTTAATAAAACTGCTTGCTTTTTTAAAGTTCAAACCTTAGCTGGAAAATTTCAATTACGACTAGTAATCAATTACATTACATTTAAAAAATAATTGTAATGATAAAACAATTCTTATGCAAAAAAAATTCTATTAGTAATTGATTACGATTACAAATAACCAAAAAATAATCACGATTACTTTAGATTACGCCAAATAATAAAAAAAAAAAGTACGCAATAAAATAATCGAACTACTTTTAAATAGGACTGGCATCTACATCGTAAGAAGAAATTAAGAGGTTATGTAATGAGTTAATTTACCACTGGGATGACGTTAACACTGTCGAATTGTTTTTGTTTTATTGCATCATTATTCTCTATTCATAGCATTGAGAATCAGGAAGAGTTGCACAGTGGTGTGAACGCGGAATCAAATAGTTTTCTCGTGACAATTTTGTTATAACCTTTAAGCCTTTAAGGTGATATTAAAATTAAAACAATTGGCTGCGAACCTGTTTAAAAGAAACCAAGAGGGTAAATAAATGCTAATATTATTTTTGACAGAGCAGAGTGATAGCTTAAATTAAAAAATGTAATTCCTTATGAATTGAAATTGTATTTTGCTTACAATCTTAAAGTTAATATTAACATTTAAAATAATTGGCTGCGAACCTATCTTAAACGAACAAAAGAATAAATAAATTCGTATACTTTTTTTAAAGAGCTGTTTTACTATATCTACAACAAAAGTATGTAGCGTTCATACGAATCGTTCAATGACGAATCCTTCTATTTTATTCCTACATGAATACAGTATGGAACCACTGTGCGGTGTAATTCCATGAAAGTTCAGCAATCATCTTATTTCATCAAAAGTATATATAAACTCTTTCAGTGAATTTGTCCAATATATTGGACACGACAGAAAGTAATTTTTAATATAATCTTGCAACGGTTTTTTTTAATTAATTTGGTTCTATAAAAAACAATGCACCAACATGACAAAAAAAAATTTGGAGAGATATTTCACATTAAAGTCAGTTGGATTTGGTTTTTTTCCTATTTTGTAAGAAAAACCAACCGTACAGAAATCATATTAATGTTTTTTCTTACTTTTTATAACAATAAAATTATAATAAAATTAAGAGGATTTTTTAAATTTTAAAATGATATTAAAATGATAATAAAATTAAGAATAAGTAGCGCAGGTAAAAATCAAAGGTATGTTTCTTTATCTTTTTAAAACCGTTATGATAGGAGTATTAACCTAAAAAATACTATTTCGGCTTAGCCTAGCCATTAAAAGGACTTAAGAGACGTTGAAGTGAAATCGTTGAAGTGTCAGTCAGATATCTTTAAACCATTTAGATGTTCTCTTTTCTAATATTAATTATAAATACCGTAGTACTTTTTATAAAGATTGTTTTACATTACAAAAATAGTGATGAATATGGTGAATTTTAATTATCGAAACATGTAAAAATTTGAAGTCATTTAAATAAATTTTGAGACTTTTTAAGAGAAAAAAATTTCTTTTCTTAGCAGCTGTGTTAAAAAAAAGAGTCGTGTCGACAGACAGACAAACAGACGGTAACGGATAAATCGGCCCAGCTAGTGATGCTGATCAAGAATATGTGATATACTTTTCTAAGCCTGACACGCCTTTTTATGGGCGTTAGAAACAGTATAAAAATAAATAACCTGAATAGCTAAAAAAATGCTTTGATTATTCATACTAAAACAAGAGCGCCCTGCAAATGTATGCTACCTACAAAACTGAATGCGCCCTTGATACGCAGCATGTGCTTGAACAAAGATAAAATGTTTTTCTCTCTGCTTTCTCAGTCTCTCAAACAACGCTTCTCATAAGGTTCTTTAGTGTAGCTTATACTACGGAACAATGATGTTTATGTTCAAGTATGCAACTTGAACGCAACTGAATAATGGCCTTGGTAATGAATGCCACACAACATAAACGTTCAGTTCTCTCAAATGAACGCTTTACTACCTTAACGAACGAAACGTTAGAGTTTATTTTCGTTCCCTGCTTGTATGTAGCATTACCATCTAAACCAACCAATGAACCAAATTTATAATTGTAACATTAATTGAAGTGCTCATTTTTGCTATGAATCTGGAATGTTCCAAGTAGTTAATTTTTAGAAATTTCCATTATTTTCGACATTTTTAACTAAAGCAATCTTTTTTTTTTTAGTTCGAAGAAAATAGTTTCCCACGCTGTGCAACCTATGAAATTGTGTTGGAAAGTGTTTTGCAATTAATGCAACAACAACATCAACATAAGCAATAGGCAATAAATTGCAATTCAACACTGAACACAATCTGCATCATCATCTTCAATGGCGAATTGAAGACATGAAAATCGATTATTAATGACTTTGAATAATTAGAAAAAACAACAGAAACAAAGTGTTGAAAAAGCGGCTGTACCACGGTAAGCGTTGACTCAATCACATCATCACTTTACTCCAACGTACGATTAGAAAATACTATAAAAATGGCATTATCAGTAACATCAACATTTGGTCTGTAATGCTGCCTATCAATAGAATAGCAATAGCAATAGCTGCGCATGCGCAACATCTTGACAGCAACAGCAGCAACATTTAATGTGAACATTTTATTTGTTTATTTTGTTTTTAATTTAATTTTTTTTTTCTTCAATGGAAGTGGCGAATGACCTGAATTTTTACAGCGACGTTTATGTTGACGTCGACGTCGCCAGCATCTCCTGCTACGGGTGCAATTTGCAACTTTCTACGTGTGAATGAATGAGTGAGTGGATGGATAAATGGCTTGTTGCTTGGTTGTTGCTTGGCGGTGTTGTTGGCTGGCTGGACAAGTGCATGTGTGGATGAGTGGACGCTTGGCAGGATGCATGTGTAGCTGGCGGCAGGCCAAAGTCCGCAGCTTAAAAGCACAACTCTTGTCTAGAGACAGTGCTGGTTGTTGATGTCGCTGATGATGCTGCTGCTGATAATCTTGACTCTATCTTCAACTGCTTCGTTGGCTTAAGTTGCAGCAGCAGCAGCAACAAGTTTTCACCTTGAGGGCAACAAAACTTAAACGTCTTCCATACAGCGTCATGAATTTTTCATTGCAATTTCTTAGAAGCAATTAAATGCCTGAGTACCTTGTTCGAAAGCCGGCTTTGTGCACAATTGAACGAATGTGTGTTTTCTTTTATCAAAAATTTATAGTTACACGCAAATTTTATACAGATATTAATACTAGTGATTACCCATTTAGTGCAGCGAATCCATCGATTGCAAATTTTTTGTTTTTTCGTTTTATCCTCAAAGCATTATTGGAACATACTTCAATTATCGTGGTTTGGATCGCACGTTCAAGTAACACATTTTCCTGGTTTACTCAAACTCGTTATGTTAAACTTTATTATTTTATTATTAGGTGAAAATGTAGCTAAGTCGTCTCTCGTTTATCTGATACAAGCATATGCAAAACAGGTTTAGCTTTTGCAAATTTATTGATTTGCTAGCGATTTGAAGACGTGTGGTTGCAAGGTTAGTCGATCGTAACGAGCTTACATAATGGTTGATGGTTTATGTAGTTTTTGGCAGGGATAGAAAAGTTTTGACTTCCTTAAAAAAGTTAATTAGTTTCACTTAATTGTGTTATTAAATAACAGCATTACATCACACTTGTAAAGTGATTTCAATTAGAATGTAAGAGGGAAATTTATTTACGAGAAATTGAACGTTTTTTAAAAAAATGTTATTTTATGCAGCAAAAAAGGAATTTAACCCAATATAACTTAGTAATAACTGTAGACAACATATTGTTTGATCCCCTGGCAAAACTCATATAATAATTTTATAACCAGGGCTAGAATTTCGATAACATGTCACTTTCTTATGTTGCTCCTAATGCTTGGTTTTCACTATGTCATTTTTATGACGACACAAAAGTGTATCACCTTAATAAAACTCTAGAATATTTTCTGCATGGCTCCATTTAATAATTTTTTTGTTTTTAATTTTCCAAGATGGTCAAAGTTAGAAAAAATGTCAACATGTTATTTTCAATTTGATTGACAACAACTGACCACTGAAAATGACATAGTGAAAACCAAGCATAAGACATTTTCTGGTTATTTAGACCGTCCATTTATGTTTCCTAAATTCCAAATATGAAAAATTTTAAGGTATTTTTTTTCGTCATTTTTCATCGTTTTTTATCGGTTGTAGCTTTCAGATAATTTTTACTAGATTTAGGGCTTTTTTTTTGGTTATTTTTAGCTATTTTTAAGTTATTTTATTATTTATATTTTTGGACATTTTTAATTTTTGGAGCAACATTTTTTCAACATTTCAGAACATTTCGGAACCGAACATTTTTCGGTTTTTTAGGCAATTTTAGTGTAATTTTAAAAGAACTTTTTGTTTTTTTTTTCGTACTAAAAAATGTAAAAATGCAAATTTTTAAACATTCCTATAACAATAGAGTCCATTCAATTCTCCAACAATTGAACTAACACAATCTAAAACTCACTATGGGCGGCCTCAATAGTCTAGTGGTAGCGCGCTTGACTGTCGCACAGGGGTCCCGGGTCCGAATCCTGGCCGGGCCATAGCCCTACGCTATAACCTTTCTTTCCTTATTTCTAATCATAGAAACTTTAAAGCACGTCAATTTACGACGAATAGTTTTAGTTAGTGGGGGTAGGAAAAGTTTATGGAGTGGAGCATAGGCATAGCACTTAACTCAGATATAATATCACACGTTTCTACAGCTTCTGCCACATAAAGAACATCCTACATAAAAAGTTTCACTTGATTAATCCCTTTTTCCATTCTGTGGTATCACAACGGGCCAATAATGGTCTAAGTGGGCTGGACTTAAGACCTGCCACCATCTTAACCTAACCTTGCCTATCTAAAACTTACACTATTAACATCAGCCTGCTCAAGAGACCGAATGGCACATTTACAAATGATCGCTGTGAGACTCTAAAGCTCCTTGCCAATACCCATTTCCCTGGGTCTACTACATTGATAGGAACTCCAACGTACCTTTTACAAACAGGGTTCAGAAGACCAAACATAATATATTGGAGATTATCCAGATCAATCTTTAACGAGGAAAGGATAAAATGGACTCTCAGAACATTCCATTCATACTGCTGGAGCAGTCAGTATCTTTCCTGTACTCCTGAAAAATAGCCTAGTACCACTAATGCCCTTCCTTATCGTCTTAATTGCTATCCGTGCAGTTTTTCGTTGTCAGCAAATATCATTGCTAAACACATCCGATCTCTTGGAACAGATATGCGTTCGTGTAGACTGCCCTTGGAATGGTGATGGTTCTATCTCTATTAAAAGTATATATACATATTTGTATCTTATATTCCACCTTGCTCTTCAAGTGAAGTTTATTCTATGCACTTTATTAATATTTTGAACATATACCTGATAACGAATACCTGATTGTATTGTGTGATTTCAACTTAAGTAGTGTAAATTGGACTTATTCTAAAAATCTTTGAAGTATGATTCCGAACTCGATGTGTTCAACAATTTGGAAATCAATTTTTTAGACTCTATATATTCCTTGGGTCTGATTCAAATAAACTCTGTCACAAATAGCTTGAACAAAATCTTAGATCTAATTTTTATTGATATCCCCAGACAAAATATTCGACAGGAAAATGGCATTATATCAGCATAATTGTGGCAAATGAGCAGAGTTCTGGCAGTATGTTGAAATGTGGTGGCGGCCAGTTTACTTTTTATCAAAAAAGGCTGCCAGAAAGTAGCAGCATGAAGGCATGGAAAAGTCAGTAGAAGGCAGTGTGTCGAAATTCGGCATTGTATTGGACGGCAACTGAAATGTTCAAGCAGCTCAAACATTTTTGTTTTTTCAGCAGCAGCCTTCCTACGCACTATAATGGCAGGCATATGAACTCTGTTGAATAAAATCATTATTTTGGCATTGAAATGAAATATTTGGGCAGGCTTAAAAGTTTTGTTTTCTACAGAACAGAATGCTTTCGCCCTATACTGGCAGGCACATGAACTCTATTAAAAACAAGCATTGTATTGGCATCCAATTGAAATTGTATAGCAGTTTAAAAATGTTTTGCTTTCTAGACAACAGAATCATCTCGTCTTATACTGGAAGACGCTTTTATTATGTAAAGCTCTAACTTTTTACTGGCTTTATATTGAAATTTTTTAAAACATTTTCACATCGGATGTAACATGTTACTTTGGCAGTTACAATTCATTTGAAAAGTTACAATTTGCTGAAAATTTGCAGAAAGAATTATAAATAAAAACTTTATAAAATTTAAAAAAGTAAAGGTGCTTTATTCATTTTCAATCATATTTGGTGGAACACAAACATAAAAAATATCATTAACATGTAATGCAAAATTCATTTTTTTGATACATTGTGGCGCAATTAACTGTATTTCAGATGATATTATATACTGATGTACATGAGCGACTTCAATATTTGATATCGCCGTTGGTATTGAATAATTTTTAGTACATTTGGTAATTACTACATAAAAATCTGACTCATGTTTACAATTAAAGGTACAAAGCGTTTTTGAACAACGTGGAATTTTTATGAATTTTTTAATAACTCCAATGTTACAATTTGATCTGTCATCAACATATAAAACACAAGACGATGACGTGGTGCCAGATCTTTGGTAGTCCGAACTTGTAAAAACTAAGTTTCCAATTTTAATTCTTTTAAAAAAACTGACATTTCGTGGAATTATATTATTTGCATAAAGAACTTGTTTTATGTAATGAGGAACATTAGTAACAATGGAGCATTTACCAACCACATTAATTGCTACATCAATTGTTTCGGTTACGTTTACTCTTCGACCTTTCATAAGTTGTTTTTGGCAATAGTTTTTTATTGTACTTGGCTCCAGATTGTGAACTATTGTTGGCATAGCGAAGTAGTTTTGTAGCGTTCTTGCAATTTGTTTTTCTGCAAATCTAGTGCCATGAACGCAACTTAATACTTCACCATTGAAACTTTCTAGTGGAAAACAGGCAGTGACCCACAGCGGTCCGTGATCTCGAACTACATCAGGTAAGTGAATTAGTTGATGGATGTTGATGGTAAGAAACTTTAGATCATAGAGATCAGCAAAACTTGCAAGAAACTAATTTAAAAGGTGACTAGCCAGTACAATGTCGGAAGAATTTACACTACTCTTGTTTAAGTGGTAAATTGCGGTTACTAACAAAGTAAAGTGACGAAAGTGGTGATCTGATATGATACCCTGCAGAACAACAAAATAATAATAAAAAAAATATTTAAATTCCTTCGCTTTCCAATAAGCCAAGTGATTTTTTACGGATCTTGGTAAACGCTTAACAAAATATGGAGGTTTTAATAATTTTATCCTATTATCTAAAACATCAACCATAGTTGACCTATTAAAACTATGTGAGTGATATTCACCATCAAACTACAGTGTTAAGAAACGCTTTGTTGTCATGTAAACGCCATGCATTACATCTATTGCGGTTGAGCGAACGAATTCAGGAACCAAGTTTTGTAGTTGTGTGTGACCTTTAACTCCCCGAACATGTTGAGTTTGCGCATTTGAGGGGATTAATGCAGCTAAGTCCGCATCATGTACCATGTCTTCGACGGAGCGCAAAGGTGCAGGTATTGAAGAATATGGAAAAACTTGTTTTCCACCGGCGCGTGCGCCCTCTGTTAAGCATTTTGCACAAGAATAATATCCTGTATGCTGAACCATGTTTAAGAATAATGCACGTGCGGGTGTGTCAGCTGTTCCATTTAGTATAACTGCTCGCACAGATGTTACACCAACATTGGCAACATCTATATCAATTCCTTGAAAAAGTAGTCGGCATTCCGGCAAAACAGATTCCAGCATCATGTTGGCAAGTGGTTTAACACTGCTGCACCACAAACTTGCCATAATCACATTTTCTTTAAAATATCGCATTGAATACGGCAGCTCGTTAATCACAAGGCATAGGGGCCATATCGATATTTTTGATGACTTATAGAGTGCTGCTCCGTCAGAATACCACATGAATGATAAATTCCTGGGGTCATCCATGAATCCATTTTCACATTGATTGCGATACAGTTCGCCATCGTAAATGTCTTCTAGGCCGTCATCATTTTCTTTTTTTCTGCTAAAACGGTGAAGCACTTGTTTTGAGAAATCTGGGCGAGAAAACAGCAACCCTAACCTCTACCTACATGAATATGATAAATAATTGCCATTTAATATAAAATATATTGCAATAAATACCAATTTTGCTTACCTTTCTTCTTCCATAACTTTTGCGCAGTATAAATATGCATGTTGACGGGTTCTTGCATTTTGAGCGCGCCAAATGCCAAATTTCTACTCGCTAGAACGTTAGACTTTTGCAATAGTTGCAAGATTTTTGTATCGAACGTGATACTTTGATATGTTGCGCAATTTTGCTGCAGTTATTGAGAGTCAAAGAAGCCCCTTCTGAACTCGATACTGAATGTACATTGTTGTTGCAAAAACGATTTTAGCAGATAGAAGGTAGGTATGTTGGAAAGAAGTATTGGGTGTTAGAAAATAATAATGGAACTTGCTGATATATTTGACCCATTCAATGTCATTTATTTGATTTGGTATACGTTTGATTAGTTTTTGACTGTGCGGCCAACGCTAGCAGCACTGTTTTTTTTTATCGCAGTCTGTTTAAGCCTATCAGTGCAGAGATCTATTTTACATCTTTGCTCGAGTCCTCCATTTTTAGTTCTAACTATTATATTATCCCTTTTACTGAATTAACTTTAAATGCATTCATTTTTAGCATCCATAGAAAGCATGTCCTTGTTGGACGGCGTCAAAGAGCTTCTTACTGGCATTTTAGCCTCCGAATCGCAAGAAATAAGCCTAAACACAACGTATAAAAAACCACTGCAGAAATACTACTGTTTGCCTGGAAAGAATAGGGTAAGCTCTAAAGAAAATATGGTATAGCTCTTAAGCCTTATTTCTAGTTAAAATCAGGAATCTTGAAATTAATTCAATACCTTTATAAATTTTAGGTAGCACTTGTGAAAAATCATGACATTTTCATTAATACTGATGACAGGCAGTCAGCATACTTGCGGCTGGTGGCTGTGGAGCCAGCCTTGTGCGAGAGCTCTTAATGAGACTGGTTCCACTTGAAGCGTTGAAGAAAATGACTGCACGGGGCAGGGGTGAAAATGGAATTCCACCTGACTTATTGGACGCCTTGGCAAGTATGATAACATAAACATGTTCTGTTTTTTAGCATACAAAATTGTTCGTACTATGTTCTTTAATATCTTTCTTTTTTTTTTTTTTTAAAGTATGTGCTAATGACCTCATAAAGAGGTCAAACGAAAAAATCGAAGAAGACAAGGAGCAAAAACCTTTAGGGAGAAGGGAGATGACGAAAATTCTTAACACGTTTTTAAGCGGGCTGCGATCGGGATACCATGATAAAAGTATCCCAAAGGCAAAACGTGTCGTAAGTAGTTTATTTTTAATGCTTACTGTTTTAACATAAAACTACTTTCAGAAAACTGCTGAAGTCGTAAGCCCATGTCAGGAATCATAAGCCTGCAAAATGCATTACCTTCAAGCATTCCGCCATCCACCATCTTCTTTTTGGTCTTCAGATTGCAACTATTTCTTTTTATTTTAAAATAATTTTTTCTTTTAGTTATGAAACCTACATTATTGATTTGTATTTAAACTTTGTTACTCTTAATTTCTATTATTTTTATCTTTTTAACCGACTTTAAACTATTTGAGTTCCACGTTTTTTAACTCTCTTCTTAACTCTGTTACTCTATAAAAGGAAAATAATATAAACTCAATTATATTTATAAAAGCATTTTTATTTTATTTGGATATTATTTGGAATAAAATTACGAAACCAAGAATCCACTTTTCTGCTATTCGATGCCATATTAATGTCCCATCCAATTGCTTGCCACTACCTGCCTCTATTCTGCTCTGTACATTCCTGCCAACTGGCTGCCACTGAAATCCACTTGCATGCTCTCTTATACATTTTTGAGCCTCTGTTAGCCAGTCTGCTGTTCTGTTCAGTGGCAGTCAACTGGCTGGTTTTGGTACAATTCCCGCCCTGCCCTGCCAAAATTGGGCCAAAATAATTTCATTTCTATTCCAATAAACAGACTACCTGTCTGCCGTTTTAAGTTCATTTTCCGGCCAAAAATTTTGTCTGGGGATTGAGCTTAATGCTAATTGTGTTGAATCGGATTTACTTCTTTCAAATAACAGTTTTCATCATAAAGCACTTTTCATACAATTAGAAATTCTTATTAATGATACATCTGCCATAGAAGAAGATACTTTTGTATTTGCATTTAAAAAAGCAGATTACACAGCGATATTTATCTTTTTATCGAGTGTGGACTGGCGTGTGGGTTTTGGTGATGAAATGCTGTATAAATCAAGCATTTACTTGAGTTGTTCCTACTAAAAAGATAAGGAAAAGTTCTAAGCCGGAGTCGTTCAATAAAAGTATTTCAAAATTAAAAAACCGCATGAACAAATTGTTCAAAAAAAGTAAAATAAATATATCTTTTCGTCAAAACTATTTGCAATCGCGTAGTGAATACGCATCTCTTAAAGAATCTCACAAGAAGCTCTACAAATCTCACCTTAATAAGCTGGAGTCTGATATTAGAGAAAATCCGAAAAACTTTTGGAATTTCTTGAATAAAAAAAGAAACACGAAGGGTTTCCCTAAAAATATTTTTTTTAACGAAAAAAACTGCAAGTAGCACTTCAGAAATCATTTTGCTGATTATTTTCAATCGAATTTTTTATTAGACGACGGAGATGACGTGAACTGCGCTTTTTACTATAATGACAACCCTATTATTGCTATGGATTCATTAGTTTTTTCTGATGATGATGACTTACAAGATCTGCTCACTCTAGACATTAATAAAGGAACTGGTCCTGATAATATTCCCCTAATATTTCTAAAAAACTGCGCAGCTGAGCTAGCCCAGCCATTAGCGCTTTTATATAACTTATCTTTAAAGACAGGGCAGCTTTTGAACATTTGGAAAGAATCCATTAAAGTCCCTATCCATAAGTTTGGCTCTAGGCAAAATATAGCGAACTATCGACCGATACCAAAATTGCCCTTGATCCCTAAATTATTTGAGTCAATTGTCAAAAAACGCATTTATGCAAGAATTAAAAACTCTAACTCTGAATTCCAACACGATTTTGTTAATGGTAAATCTACTTCTACAAACCTAACACTGTTCTCTCACTTCATTAAAACTGAAATGGAAAAAGGCAATCAAATTGACGTAATTTTTACTGATTTCGCCAAAGCCTTTGATAGAGTTCAGCACTCCATTATGGTTAAAAAACTTTCCCTAATGGGGTTTCATTCCTCTTTGTTATCTTGGCTGAGGCATTACCTATCTGATAGATATCAAGTTGTCCGTATTGGTAACTGCTAATCAAAATCTATTACCAACCATTCTGGTGTGCCCCAAGGAAGCCACCTTGAACTTTAATTGTTTGTCTTGTTCATCAACGATCTCCCAAACTTTTTACAGCATACCAACTGTTTGATGCATGCTGATGATGTTTAATTCGGTTTCTTCACCTTCCGACCATCGGCTTCTTCAAATTGATTTAAATAATTTGATTAAATGGTGTTCAGTTAATAGACTTTATTTAAATGTTGCCAAATGCAACATTATGTCTTTTTATATGAAAAACGGACCAAATTTTTTTAATTACTCAATCGCAAATAGTCGTCTTTTACGTGTCGAGTCTACATCTGATCTGGGAATTCTGTTTGATAGAAAAATTTATTTTTCCAACCATAACGATTGCATAATTACTAAGGCTAATGTAATGATGGATTTTTTGAGGCGTAATTCGAAAGAATTTAAGGATCCATATACCCTAGAACGTTATTTTTATCTTTTGTAAGGTCTATCTTGAAATATGGATGTGTGATCTGGGATCCATATTACGCGGTAGATTCTTTGCGATTGGAAAAAATACAAAAACGTTTCACTCGTTGTATAATGTTTAAATTAAATTGGAATTTTAGGTGTGCTCTTCTAGGTCTTAATACCTTAGCCTCCAGAAGTAAATTTTTTTCTTGTTATTTTTGTTCGCGACATAATTATGTCACATATAGACTGCGCGCCACTCCTCGCTCTTTTAAGAATATATGCGCCTGAGAGATATTTTAGGCAAAGAGATTTTTTTTTTACATTCCATACCATAGGACACACTGTGGCCGTAATGATTCTATTAATAATATGTACTTAGCGTTCAATTCCATAAGTGCTCAAATAGATCTCACTTTGAGTAGACAAACTTTTAAACAAAATTTATTAAGAATTGTTTAAAATGAATTTCTTAAAGTGTAATATCCTTTAATATAATTATGTTTACATTTTATTAGTTTTATATCATATCGTTTATATAATTAACATGTTATTACTCAAACTGTTAAACGATTGTTGATAGTTTAAAAAGAAACAAATAAATAAATAAATAATCGCTATTTTTTTGACGAGCTTCGCAAGGGGTGCTATACCCAATGCCTGCAGAGAGGTAGTTGTTAGATTTATTCCCAAAACGAGCAGTAGACGTTCTGATCTACCGAAATCTTATAGACCAATAAGCCCCACTTCCTTTCTCCTAAAAACTATGGAGAAAATTGTTGATCGGCATATCAGAGAGGGTTGTCTTATTGACCACCCGCTGCATTCCCAACAATATGCTTATCAAACAGGGAAACCAACGACTCATGCTCTTCAGATCCTTACTAACAAGATTGAAAAATCAAATGGGAACAAAGAATATGCAATCGGGTGCTTTCTAGACATTGAAGGTGCTTTTGATAACACCGAACACGCTCATATAAGCGAATGCATTTAGCGCAAAGGTGTTGATGAAACAACAAGTACTTGGGTGCATACGTAACAAGCTGAAAGTCAGAAATATGAAATCAACTTTGGGCATGGAAGAACTCAGAGTACTTGTCGCAAAAGGTTGTCCACAAGGAGGAATTCTCTATCCAATATTGTGGTCCATTGTAGTTGATGAGCTCTTAGACCTTCTTGGCTCAAATGGCTTCGATGAACAGGGTCACGCTGATGACATCGTGATCCTTATCAGAGAAAAATAAGAGGAAGTTTTATCGAATATCCTCCAGAGAGCACTCAACATAGTAGCTAAAGAACAGGGCTCAATGTCAACCCTAAGAAAACCAATATCATTGTCTTCACCAGGAAAAGAGTCAGAGAAAATCTAACTGAACCTAGTCTTTTTGGTGAAACCATAAACTTCTCAAAAGAAGTCAAATATTTAGATGTGACGCTTAATGATAAACTCACATGGAATCCACACCTAAATAGCACCATGAACAAAGTAAGAGCCTCATTATGTTTCAGCAGAAGTTTTATAGGTAAAAACTGGGGCCTAAGCACCAAATTAGCCATGTGGATGTATACTTCCATCACCAGACCTATCGTCTTATATGATGCACCAATATGGTATAGTAAGATGATCCAAAAAACAGCTCAAGCCAAGCTCAAAAAGTTGCAACGACTAGCTTGTGTCTGTATCACACGAGCGATTCGTACTGCTCCAACTGCTGCTTTGGAGATTTTGCTTGGTATACCACCACTACATCTTCTTGTCATGAAAGAAGCTCTGATCTTCACAGTCAGGCTCATTATTGACAACAATTTGTATTTACCAAGTAACACTCACCCAGCGCTATTAGACGAAATACCTAAGGACGAGCATCTAAGGTTATTACCCTGCGATCTCTGCCTCCCAAAATACAACTTCTACAAAAACTTCCAAGTCTCCTTCCCAAACAGAACCACCACATGGGAAACAGAAAGACCACGATTTACTGGCGACTGTCAAGCCTGGTATACTGATGGCTCAAAGACAAATGAAGGTGTGGGAGCTGAAGTTTTTGGCTCAAGGCAGGAAAATCTATATATGCCAGCATGGGCACAAGTAACTCAGTCTTCCAAGCTGAAGTCCACGCAATTGAGATCTGCCTAAGGTTGCGAATCATTCATAGTTTACGAACCATTCGTGCAAACCGATTCATATAGGCAGGCAGATAGGCGCAGGAAAACTGTGAACAAGCGAGAAGAAGTCAGCTTGGCTTTATTTCTATCTCATTTCTTCGCATGTTACTACTTGCGCCTGTCTGCCTGCCTGTCTGCTTCGGCGTTCTCTCTGTTTGCAACCTAATAGAGTATTTAAACAGTCCCACTAGGAATAAAAACATTTACATTCACAGACAGCAAAGATGCTCTACTTGCACTTAGCGCATATAAAATCATGTCCAAACTAGTATGGGATTGCCTAAAGCTGCTTATCAAGGTGTCTACTACGGAAGTCAATCCCGGGATCCCGGACAATTTTAGCCCTTTTAAATCCCGGGATTGTCTTTCCTGGATCCCGGGATTTTTAAATAAATAATTTCTATTAAAAATATTCATGTAAATGCAAACGTATCATTTTAAATATATATGAATATAGAATTAAAAAAACTTTTTTTGAGGCTGAAAAAGATTGTTAGGACGATGAGTGTGAATCACTAGAGTAAAGTCTTTGCAAATTTTTAGAAGAATTTGCAACATCGGGAAGTCAGCTGTGTATTTAAAAATTGTCAGATATTCTAACTTAGGAAATAATTTTGTTTATGGTGAAGGCAATCATGATCGAAACTTACAAATTGCTTACGACTATTGTATAACTGTTTCTCTAACTAACATAGAATCAGAATGGTGCTTCTCATCAGCGGGTTATATTTGTAATAATATTCGAACAAAACTCTCCAAAAAAACTAAAACGAGTTGATCTGCTTGATGTATTCATTTACAAAAAATTAAAACAAAAAATTTAATTTGAAGTCTTTTTCAACCTTAATTTGCCTTAAACACAAAAAACATTAAGACGGTGTACAAAAAAAAGTGTAACATTTATATAGTAATACCTTAAAATGTTCAGTCTTTTTTGTATTTTTTGTTCGTTAACCCTTTCAATGGCTAGGATCAACTAAGAACAAAATAATTTTTTTCAGATAAAACTCCTATCATTTAGGCTCTTAAAAGATGAAAAAACATACATTTCATTTTAACCTGCGCTACTTTTGTTTTACAAGCTTGTACAAAGAAAAAATTGTTTGCTTCTGTTTGGCACAAAGTCTTTTTTTTTATTCTTTCTAAACCCTTTAGGTTCTTCAACCCTTTAGATCTTTGTTTTTTAAACTCTCTTAATATTCTTATCATTAAAGCCATAAAAATATAAAAAAATTTGATCTTTGTCCGGTTGATTTTTTCTTATAAAATAGGCCAAAAAATTTCTTTTTTTGCTTTTCTTTGCCACAAAAACAAAAATCCAACTGACTTTATTGTCAAATATATCTCTAAATTTATTTTTTTCATGTTGGTTCATCTTTTTTTCATAGAACAAAACGATTTGATTTAAGAAAAAGCTATGCAAAACAAATAAATATAAAAACGACTTTCTGGCGTGTTCAATATATTTGGCAAATCCACTGAAAGGGTTAAATTAATACAATGTGCTAGTCATTAACATTATTTATGTTTTTTGTGTTTATTAACAATGAGGGTATTCACAATTGTGTGGTGTAGCAGTATATTTTTTTTGCCAAAGTTGAAAATCACAATATGAGCACCCTTTTAAAATAGAATTTTGTGGTTTGGAACCTCCCACTATAGCTTTTTGTTACTATGCAAATAAATTAACTATCCAATTTGATATATTTTATTAATATATGGCATAAAGAAGTTTAACTTGCATTTTGAGCTTCTCAAATTTTTGCAATTAGAAAATAACTGGCAACCTATCAGTTGTTTATGGAACTTTAAAAACCACGTTCGTTAAACATATTATTGGGCTACTTAAAATTACCACACTTTTGGCTTTTTGATATTTCATGTAAAACAAGACAAAATATAAAAACCGCCCTGTAAAGTGTAGTACAACACCACAGGGTTTTTTAACTACACTGAAAGCCACACAATTGTGAATATCCTTAATTTGTTTTGATACTTTATAAATGAATTAATTTGCATTTTTTAGTTTCAAGTAAAAAAGAAAAAAAAAATTGTATTAAAAACGTTTCGAATTATTTACTTCTAAAAATTTTCAATCCTGAACTAATCCCGGGATCGAGAAAAGCTTCCGGGAGTGGACTCCCTAGTGTCTACCCATAACAGAGTCCACCTCATTTGGGTACCAGGCCATTTGGGCGGCTATTTAGGAAACGAGATTGCGGATGAACTAGCCTGGAAAGGAGCTGTAAGTTCCTTCGTAGGCCCATAACCATTCTGTGGGCTACCATGGGGCATTATGCGCCATAACAATATAAGGCTTAACAGAGAGGCACTTCATTACTGGAGGGAACCCAAAGGTAACAGACAGGTAAAAACATTCATGCCAACCACTTTGCTCTAAAGAACGAAACAATTCCTTACTTTAAGTGGAATTCAGACTTGTCACAGGTTTCCTAACTGGACACTGCAAGGTACATAAGCACTTATCAACTATGGGTATAGTCCAGATCTGTGCAGATTATGTAATGAAGATGAAGAAACAGCAGAGCATATCTTGTGTCGATCTAATTAGGACCCGACTTTGCTACTTAGGTGCATTGTACCTAGAACCGCACAAAAAAGCTGATAGTTCACCCAAGAACATCACTCTGTTCCTAACGAACTTTACGATTAAGGATTATAAAGGTTTGTTACAATAGTCCCTCGAGGCCGCAGTAACCAGCTCCCTCCCCACTTAACTATCTAATCTATCTCTTCAATTAAAAACATTACCTCTCGACAGAGAACTTTGTTTATAGACTGACGAAAGGGTATGTAGAAAGATGAAACAAGTGTTTGATAAAAACTCAAGACATGCTAGTTTTTATTAACTCTATTGTTTTGCTCTATTGCTGAAATGTTAGGGGGTAGAAATTTTAATACTATGAAATTAGAAGAGGAAATATGTTCCTCTAGTCAGTGCAGAAGTAGAAACAAGTTTTTCTGTTTACAAAAAGTTTTTCCAAACAATCTACACCAAGGGTGTCAAACTCAGAGGCTAACTTGGGCCGAACAAACAAGGTTTAACTTTAGGTGGGCCGCAAAACAAGTCAATTTTCATAGAAACGTAGATTTATTTCGAATGAGATATTATAAAATAATTATTACAATAAACATATATACATAAAATAAACTTTAATGTTTACATCCTGATACTTGGCATCTCTTCTAAGCTACTATCTTTTCTATTCGGGGAGAAATTTTGTTTGCAGTGATTACTTTCAGAACTGACCAAAGGTGAGCATCATTAACGGAGTTCCTAACAGGAGACTAATTTCCTTTCATAACTGAAAATAACTGCTCGCACCGATAAGTACTTCCAAATATAGAAATAATTTCATATGCGAATTTTCGAGTACTTTCAAAGCTTGCTGGTACTTTCAATAAATTTTGCCTTCAAATTCAAGTCGCACTGAATCTCGATCACCTGCATTTGCATATGGCTTTGTATTGAGTCTATATTTATTGAGAAAATCGAAGAAAACAAACAAAATTGTTCTTCCAAAGAATTGAAATCTCTAAATCTCGTTTTAAATTCAATTCTTAGGTTTGAAATTTTTTCTGCGTATTTTTGATACAGTATTATTTAAACTTGATTTGTTCATGTTGCACGATGGGAAGTGCGTTAAGTCATCATTTTTCAGTTGCTTCTCCCAAAGAACTAGCTTACATTTGAATGCTTAAATTATGTCAAACATATTCGTAATGATCTGATCTTTTCCTTGTAACGATAAATTTAAATCGGTTAAGTGTTTGGTAACAACAACCATGTAAATCTTGCAACCATTTTAAATCGGAAAAGAAGCTTGTGTCTTGATTTTTAGTTTTTAAAAACTGACATATTTCCTCTTTCAAATACCAGAATTGTTTGAGAATATTGGAGCAAGATAACCAACGAACCTCGGTACAGAAGGAAAAACCTGAATATGTTCTATCTAACTCACTTAAGAAAGCAGTGAATTGTCGCTGATTTAGGCCTCAAGATCTTATAAAATTTATAACTTTCTTTATATATGACAAAACATTCTCCATGCTTATTACCTTCGTGCAGAGTACTTCTTGATGTATGATACAATGCGTATGATGAATTTTTGAACTGTGAATTTCAGTTAGTTTTTTTTTGCAGTAATGCTACGAAGCCATTATTATTTTCGGTCATGGAAGGAGCTCCATCTGTAGGTACAGAATTTAATTTTGGCATAGGTAGATTGTATTTCTGCAGAAGTTAAAAAACACAATTAAATATATCTTGCCCTGTAGTAGTACCACGCATTGGTATTAGTACCAATAAATCCTCAAAAATGTTAAAATCCGTTGCGCAAGCACGAAGAAACACTGTTAATTGAGCTATGAAACCAATGCCCGTACTTTCGTCACAGGCAATAGAAAATCTTTCAAAGCCAGGTGCTTTCGCTTTGATCTGATCACTTAAATTGGTGGCCAAGTCAGTAACTCTTTCCGCAACTGTATTTCGAGACAAAGAAATTGTTTGAAAAGCCTTCAAATTTCCAGGACAAACAATTTCTCCAGCTTTAATTAAGCATTTCTTGATGAACTCACCTTCAGTAAAAGGCTTCGAGTGTTTAGCTATCAACTCTGACAATACGTAGCTTGCATGTACTGCCGCTTCACTTTTTGGCAATACTTTACTAAACATTAACAGTTGTTTTTTCAGACCTAACTTGAGCTCTTTCAACTTATCTTGTCTCATTAATCCTTCGTAACTATCATATTTTGATTGATGTTGTTCGTAATGACGTTTTATATTATATAACTTTGGTACATGAATACAATTTTTACATATCAAACACAATAAGGGTTCTCATCTAAGCATGTAAACATGTATAGCATTTAAACTTTTGATGAGCGATAAAGTGTAAATATCGTAAATGTCGACAAAATGGCGGCTGCGACAATATTATGACTTTTTTTAAATTTTAAACCTTCATTAACAGAAAAATAAATAAAACGTGTTCATATTTACTTCAACTACTTTAAATATGTAATGATTAGCGCCAAAGACAACTCTCATTCAAACGTAGATTTACATGCTAGTTTACACTACAAAATAGGCCCATACAAATTTTGACATATAGTTTACGCGCATGTAAATTCACAAGGTTTACAATGTTTACGGGTCAGTTACATGTTTAGATGAGAACCCTTATTATTTTATCTTTTACTTCACAGCAAAAATATTCTAATTTCCATTTTTCTTGCAATATTCAATGTTCGTCAGCAATTTTTCGTTTAGTTTTACTACCACTTGACTTTGATTAAGACATACTGAATGACAAGAACTGGACTAAATATGCACTTGTTAACAGTAAATAATTAAACATATTAATAATATATCAAATTTTGACATTAACCTACCAGACTGCACAAATTATTACTTTTTGGTAAAATGAGTTCGAATTTAAAAATAGTCAATTTGCAGAAAAAGTAAGCAAAAACTTCAATAAGCAAACAGCTGCTACAAAAAGTGATGCCACCTATTTAAAATTGCTTGTAATGATCATGATACAATAACAAGGTAGGCTCATTTTGAAATGGCTGCTCGAATAAAATTTTGCAAGCCATCTTGTTTAATAAAAAAACTAAAAGTATAATAAGAAAAACGTTTAGCGAATTCTAACCTTCTATTTTTACTCTGCGTCGATTTGTTATTTAATTATATTTATATTATTGTGTGCCGATATATTGGCTGGGCCGCAAAAATGATCTTTGCGGGCCGCGAGTTTGACACCCCTGATCTACACGGTTAAAAATATTGCAATAAAATTGAAACTTTCTGTACTTTATATATGACCACACCAGCTGTGGTTTCAAATCAAGTATTTGCAAGATTTTAAAAAACCGTTTTAATACAGCTTTGGTTTAAAATTAAGTACAAGCTTGGATTGAAATATAACAAAAAAAAAACATAACAAACACAATAAGATTCGAACCAGGGACATACAGTTTGTATACTCACTACGTTAACCACTGGGCTAAGTTGCTATTCGAAACAATAGCAATAAACAAGCATATGAATACTAGTCTAATATTGAGTTTCCGTATTACAATATTTCTTTGGCTAAAATTTTAGTACAGAAAAGTTTTAAGTATGGGTTAGTATTTGTGAAAGTTTAAATTTTATACCTCAAGGTTAAAAAATATGCAGTAGTATTTTAGCTGGACTAAAATTTTTACAAAATTTTTAACCCTGTACGTTTTTTAAATTTTAATAACCTGAAAATGTACCTTGTAATGTACGGTAATGTTCTCTAACACTATGTTTAAAAATTATACAATAAAATTTAAAATTCAGTAATGTTTTATTTTTAAGACTTTTTTTTATTAATTTTTAATGTAATTGTTTGCGTTTTTTAGATAATTTTTGTCAGTTTTTAGGTAATTTTTGTAATGTTTTTAAGTAACTTTTTGCAGTTTTTTAGGTCATCAAAATCCGAGTCCTGCTTATCAGAGTACTTTTTACGCTCTGTTTAATGCATTTTACACTTTGAATTAGTGGGGAGCTATCATGGAATAAATCTCTTTTTGAGAAATGCTCTGAAAGACCTGTTTTTGTGAGTAAGAACTATTTCAGTCATTTTTACTAAATTAATGTGCCTTTTACTATTTATTTACTTAATCTATTTAAGACCAAAGTAAACATTTTTTTTAGAAATTTTAAGGCTTTAACTTTGTTTTGGGTTCTTTTTTATTGACAGTAAAAAAATTCCCGAGGGCCTCTAGACTAGAAAACCTCCTTAAGTGAAGTGACCAAGTCTTGGAAATTGTAAATCTTGACACCAAGATTTACTCTTTGACAATATAATTCTTTTCAAATCACAACAATTACAAACTCCCATACAACTTATTCATTTCCGACATCGAAAAGTTTGCTACTGTACTCACTATACTCATGTTACTTGTTATTGAATTTTTTTTTATTAGTTACAAAAATCTCTTCAATATTAGATCTGTTAGCATTAGTTTACTTGAATATCTTTCGATATCAGGTTCCATTAGCTAACAACCAAAAAACCACAAATATTTCAACTAGTGTTCTTTTAAGCGTAACTTATTGCCAACAAACTAACTTTTTTGTTGGCTTATTTGCGCTAAAGCTATAACTTTATGTGCATTCAATCAACCAGTCAGTCAAATAGTCAGCTAGCAAGTCAGTCAGTCAGTCATTCGGTCAGTAAAGTAGTAAGCTTAAACAGCTGCGTAATATTGCGCGACACATATAACAATTTAACAAAAAAAAAGAGACAAATATTTACAACTTTTACGCGATAATCTTTATTTGGTTATTTGCTTTTCGCTATTGTGGTTGCTGTTGTTTGAAAAGATCTGCTATTTTAGTTGTTACCTGAAATTACAAAAAACTAGTTTTATGTTTAGTTTGCTGTTGATGTATTATTAATTTTTGTCCAAGTTGATTGATTCAATATACAATATTGAAGTCTTAAGAAAGTTAAATAAAAAAAAAGAAACAATTAATCATCACTCGCGGGAGGATGTATTGTCAATAATTATTAAAAATTTGAAATTGCCACAAAAGGTTTCAAGAAAGCCGCTTACAGCAAGAGTTAAGTTTTTCCTTTTAAAGTTTTATTTTGTTGTTGTGTTGTTGTTTTATTTTGAGTTGTGATATTTTACTTTTGTAAAAAAATTTAATTATCTTTCTTGTTCTAATAAAAAAATAGTCAAAATTCAAATTTCAATAAATTCAAAATATCAAAAAATTACAATTAAATGTTGTTGAAATTTTTTCTGAAACAACGCTTAATGTAAAAACGAACAAAATTATGTAATTACGTTTAATAACTATGCCGTTATGAAATTTTGAGTTAAGGTATTTTTACGAAAAAGTCCCCAAAAAACCAAGAATGCTAAATTGAAAAAACGACTTTGGCTATTTGGTGCAAAAAAAAAACCAAATACAAAAACCAAAATTCGGATAAAAAAGGTATAGCTGTTGAAACTTGACTATTTTCCAAAAATCCTCAAAGTGCCTGTTTCTGACAATTCAAATACAAAAAAAAAATCATAAAAAATCGAAAAAATACTTCATTTTTCATTTAATGGGGACGACTGGTGTGACGCCCTAAAATTAGGGTGGTGTTTGGGAATTTAAAAAAAAAGTTATTGCATTAAATATTTTAAAATTTTGTAGATATATTCGAGCATAAATAGTGAATATACAGTAAATGTTTTGACCGAAAATTTTTAGCAAGCTATTCGCCATCTCCTGAGTCTCCGAAAAAAAGTTGTCCCACTGCTACAGTGATTGCGGCCTTCACAGTGCCTGAATAAAACACCCCAAAAATTTTATTAAACTAGATGGTATTGCTCTTACCCTGACCCACGGTTGTGAAAAAAAATTAAAATGCGAAAAAAAAACGAATTTTAAAAAAAAATTTTAAATTTCGCTTAAAAATCTGATGGTTTTTTGCATGGAAAAAATACATTATTTGTCCAATCGAAAAACTGAAGAATCATAGTACGCAGAGACAATTACAAAATATGCTAAAACAAGAATCGAATAGATCGAATATTTAGCTTTCGAGTTAGAGCTGCAGCAAATTAAAAAAATGACGTTTTGAGAAAAATGCGTTCAAAGGTAAGGAACGTGCACTTCTAACTGATGAGCAGCTGCTCTTTGGAAGGCTGTAGCAGAAAAACTATACAAGACCCGATCATGAAATTTTAGTATGTTATTTTTGAAAGCATAAACTATAAAATAATAAAATAATAAATAAAAAATAATTATAAAGAAATAAAAAGCGCAGTAACATAATCTACAGGGCCTAAGTAGGCCCATGTAAAGAAAATGGGAGACGTGACCTGTTCTTTCATATTTTTGCATAGGCAGGTATGATCATCGTTTGTAGTTTTCCTATCAACTTCTCCACCATTTTCTTCACACAATAAACAAAACCTATTTACAACTTGCGCACTGAAAAAACCGAGATCACAAACAATAATAATAAAGACAAAAAACAATATTACACAATAATTGTTGTTGCCATGCTAAGCACGCAAGACTACACGAAAATACGTAAGAACACAATCTCTTGCATACGCGAAAACTGTGGGGTGGGTCTCTAAGGAGCGTCTAGGCTTACTTAGGCCCAATACGTAATTTTCGATGTTGAGATAACAAAATAAAAAAATTTTTCTACATACTGAATCCGATCGACACAATTTTTGTTTTTTGTGCTCATGAAGCATTACCGCAAGAAGTCATGTAGTTTCAGATCGATGTGTCAAAAAATATTTAAGATATACATGTTTTAACTCAAAATTAAAATTGTGAAAATGTGGAATTAAAGGACAGGAACATCTAATGGCTGGAAATACTTGCCGAGATTAATGGTCCAGTTAGCCTCGCATGGCACAGCAGCGCATGCAACGCAGATAAGCAGCTAGCACACAGCTAAATAAATGGTGATTATGCAAAGCATAGTCACATGGTCAAAATAAAACAATAAAAAAGAAGAATACAACGATTTTATTTTAATAAATTAACCGCACTTGATCAAACAATTTTACAACTTCACATCTGTTTTGCCAAAATGTCAAATACATAGAAGAATACACAGATATTAAAATGAAATAGATCTTCCATGTTTATCTATGTAGTCAGAGATGCATTTCTGTTTTTATCTGAGCATTGCCATGCGTTGCCATGTTGTGCATAATCAGATACACACAAATCCTATTAAACAGATTTCGATGTGACGCTTGTTAAGCCATGCACTGCTATGCCATGCGAGGCTAACTGGACCATAAGGCATAACACTAGCCTCGGTTAAAAGAAATTCAAATTGTCTTTCACGTTTGTATCGCCTAATCAATAATTCACGTATGGTTCATATCAATTCCTCTAAATAATCTATCCCTTTTTCTTTCAGGTCAAAGACCAAACCTTGTTTGTATAAGGCGCATACCTTGGTTCTTGATCTTTAAAAAAATGGTTCTAGTCAGGCCCAGTTGCCCATCCTAGGGAAAAAATTACTTCAATCATCTTTAAAAATTTCTGATTTTAGTTAGAAAAATTGAAGAGTTCCATGGCTGTCAACGAATCAGACCCTAAATCCCCAAAAATGAAAAAAAAATCTTGAGTTCAAATAAATGTACGACAGATAGTGAACGCTTCAGATAATATGCAGAGAATTCCCAAGTGGAAGTGGTGAAAATTTATTCGTTTTTGAAATTTTTTTATTTAAATTTTGCATTTTTGAATTTTTGGGATTATTTTCGTAAAAATACCCAAATTCGCAATTTAAAAAAGTAACACTTTTAGTAAACAATTTTATACCGACCAAGTTATTCAACGTAATCAAAAATATGTTTGTAATTGTGTTAAGAGTGCGTCGTTAAAAAAAAAATGTAAAAATTAGCATCGGACAGCAGAAAGCCTCGACAACGTCTTTTTGTGAAGTCAGATAAAACAGGAGCGTCGTAAACAATAAAAAAAAATAAAAACAAAAAACAAAAAAATCAACACCAACAAAACGGGGCCAGAGCGGCGAGTCGTGGCTTCTGCTACGCCATGCTAAAGTGCCATAACTCTCAGCAGGAGCCACATATTGTTAGGACTATATAATATATTCAGCCCTATCATGAATAATTTTTCACGCGGAATCGGAAAAGGGAATTTTCATTTTAAAGATAAAGCTCAAGAACATTTTGAAAATTTTTAATGCAAATTTGTTAATAAACCGTTAATGAACACATTTGCATTACAAATTTCTAAATGTTCTTGAGTTTTATCTTAGAAATAAAAACTAACTTTTACGATTCCGCGTGAGAAATTATTCATGATAGGGCTGAATCATAATTAATAAGTTATGTTTTATATTTTAATTGCTAAAATTATTATATATAAACTCTGTTATTCTTTATTTATTAAACGTTTTATTATTTGTCTACTACTTTGCATATTCACTCGTTTTGTTTTGACAGCAAAACAGCTGTTTTTTCGGAGTTCGTGTTGCGGATCGGTGCATTCGTTCGGATTCAACAATAGGATTTTTGCGGAAATTGAATGGAGTGCCGATCGGTTTTTTTCTACCGGATTCCACAATCATAATGTATATCTTTGTATATATAATTCTTCTGTACGTGTGTTTGTAGTTAAACTCCTCCTAAACGCCTAGACCGATTTTGACGAAATTTTTTGTGTGTTTAAACGGGTTCTTGGATGGTTAAGATTCACACTTGTACCCGGTAGGTGGAGCTGCGATCGGGGAACAGAAACAAATTATTCGATTAGCATGAAATTTTGTATACATATATTTTCAGGATGATGAGTGTTATGGCGTTATCTATTTTGATCCATTTAGGACACCATCCTTTGATCAGGTACTTTAACCTAATCAAACTCTTCGCGCTTACTACCACAAAGGGCAGAACAATATCTACCGGGCCAGCTTGTCTATTTATATAATATGATAAACATTTATAAATTTCAGTCTTATATCAAATCGAATATTTTTAGCAAATGGCGTTAATAATTCGATTTAACACTTTTTTCATACAATTAGTCAGAATGAAAATGCCACTTCTTTTTTAAAAAGTTATGTTTAAATAAAAACATAAAATATGTAAAAATTAAAAAACACTTGGGAGTAAGCTGGCGAATACGTTACGGAAAGAAGCAAACGGAAGTTAGTGCAAGCTCTTTGGCTTTCCCGCTTTCCCACGATTTATTTCGACTTCCCGGAGTTTTCGTAGAATTTATTTGGGGATTTTTGCCCGATTTGGTAATTTTATCTCCCAAAATCCCGTGAAGTGGGATTTTTTTTTAAAGTAAAACTCCTTTACGCACGCTTCTACGCACGATTGACTTGGGGAGTAAGCTGGTGAATACGTGACGAGAGCGTTACGATTCGTATATCTAAGACACAGTACAGGCCTATTGTCTCGATCACACTGTAGGAGCAAGAGAGAGCAGTGAGCGCGCACATTTTCTTTCTCTCTTCCTCTCATAGCCAGTGCATAAATTATATATATATATCTCAGTCAGTATTTCGTTTGCGAGTTTACTAGCTTTATGCGAACGGTGATTTCTTGATTATTTCGTAATTTAATTTCGTTCTTGAACAATTCTATAAATTAATATTTTGTTCAATACATTAATCGGACTGTAATACAGATCGGACTGTAAATGTCAAAAATATGATAAAATATTTCAATGTGTGACCCCTACGATCGGTGTGCGTTGCACTTTTTTTAGTAGCACGGTCTTATGCACATACAAAAAAAAACAGTTCAGTTTTTATATATTTCATATTAATGGCAAGTAAAAATCCATTTAATTTCATTAAAATGGTTGGTTCTATTCAAAATCTTAATATATAAAAACGTTTGTGCATATGTATATCCGAGCATCACGGCCGAACCACTGAAGCTTTCCACCTTGAATTCACACCATATGTTCGTGTGGTGCTCCGGATGGTTTTTGTTTATGTTAGATCCCCCCCAGGTGGCGCTGGGGTTAAAAATTTTTTTATGGACATATTAGCCCAAATTCACACCATGTTTTGGTGGCCTTTGTAGTCTAGTGGGGAGCACGCTAGGCTATCAATTCAGAGATTCCTGGTTCGAGTCCGAGTTCGGGCATGGTTCTTTTCACTTTGTTCTTTCCTACATTTAAGGATTATGGAACACTAAAAATCCACAACTCAATTGTGGAAAATGTGGAATTAAAGGATAGAAACCACTAAAGGCTTGATTACCCAAGCGTAACGTGAGATGGCGCAGCGGGATGTAGCGTAGTGTGATGTTGCCTCGAGGTTAAGCGATTACCGAAATCGTAGTCCAACGTGGTGCAGGCGCCGTAGTGCAGGGCACTTATTTTATTTTAGTAGGCTTATTAACTTCTCCTCTTCAATAAAAGACTGCATCCTTTCTTATATAGTATTAAAATTTACAATTTTGTGAAGTAAAACAAAATTTTTCGCTTGTCCCACAGCTGTCGAACTGTCACAAATCGTAACGTTGCGTAGAAATCTATTTTCTACAGACTTCTACGCTGCGTCACGCCAGGTTACGATTTCGGTAACGACTTGTACACATTTATCATTAAACAGATTTTAGCTTGACAGTTGGCAACCTCGCGCTACGTTACCTTACGCTTGGATAATTAAGCCTTAAGGGTTGGAAATGCTTGCCGAGGTTAAGGCATAGCACTAGCCTAGGCTAAAAGCAATTCAAATTTTAATCAATAATTCACATATGGTTCTAATCAATTCCTCTAAATAAATTAATTCCTTTCCTTTCAGGTCAAAGACCAAACCTTGTTTGCATAAGGCGCATACCTTGGTTCTTTGATCTTTAAAAAAATGTATTGCTTAAATAACAAATAAGTCTTTGACATTCTTTGGACCCGGTAGTTGGCGCTTGGGTGGAGATATTTACGAAAATTTGCTATTTATACATACATAATATAATTGGTGCGTCTGTTTGTGATCGCATTATTTTTAAACGACTTTACCGATTGAAGTCATGACACACAACATGACATATAAAACTTCACCCATTTTTATAGAAGACAGAAAGGCGCAGAACAACGTTTGCCAGATCATCTAGTTTTATTATAAAAAACTATTCAAAATTCTTAAAAGCTGTTCTTTTACAAAACAATTCTTCTTTTCTTATTCAGTATCTCAAAATTCATTACCTTAAAATTCCTTAAAATCTTCAAAAGTACGCATAGTCTTAAATAGATTGACTTTTAAGAAAATTCAGTCTAAAACCTTTTACGTATACGAAAGTAGTTTGATTTTTGTGTATAAACTTTTTTTGTGTTCGATTTTGTTTCCAACCTAAGCCCATAATGTGAAAACCCGGAGAGTGCAAATTGCCATTAGAGTTTATTTAACGGGACACCTTTAGTTTTTGCTGTGAATTTTTAAAGAGTACTTTTACTATTTTATTGTTAATATTTTTAAATACACTTAATTACTTAATATCCATTCGGTATAAACATAGCTATTGCGTCAAAAAAATATTAAATAAAAAGAAAAATCAGAGCACATCAGATAAAGAATAAATAAGAATAGCAAAAAAAAAGACACCGATTCCAATGAATTCAGTTTCAATTTCAATTTTAATTTCAGTTTCTGTTTGTGTAGGTATCTGTATCTAAAGTTGAGCGTCTGAATGCGATACTTTAACAAGTTTTACTACTGCTGGCGCAAATGCAGCCCACAGATTTCCTGTGCATCCCAACAAACAAACGTTGTGGATGCTGTTGTTGTTATTGTTTTCAATTTCGATTTGCTAACACCGACATTGACTTGCAGTTACAGCGGAAAGCTGAAAGATGCATCCAACTATGTTGGTTTATGTGTATCCAATGGATATCTTATAAATAATGCCTGGCATTTATTAAGCAATAAAAACGACAGAAACGACAGAAAAGACAAAAAAGTCAACGCCGAGAAAGATTGTTTGTATGCTATTTTTTGCCAATAGTTGACCATTAACTACAGTAGCTGGAAGCTGTTGTTGTTATGGAGCTTTTTTCTCTTGTTTGTTGGCAGCTTGTAATTGTTGTTATTTAAAAAATGCATCTGATAGATACCCATTTCGTTCGGTTGCTTTTCGGTTTGACTTGACTCTCCCTTTGGAAAATTTCCACTCATTAGCTGAGGTTTTCGTGGTTTATTCGAGAAGATGTTCGCGTCATAAATATCTTGATGTGAACTATACAGCTGGTTGGATCAGATTTCCTTTTAATTGCTCTAAGCCAACAAGCATTTATTAAGTAAAATTTTTTCCAAATCTTCTAGCACAAACTTTGTTATATAGATATTTGAATTACAAAAAATTTTATTTTTTTTTTCTATTAAGTGTAAAATTCGATATTTTTTAGGTAGTAAATATTTTATTACAATTCCGTCAAACACTAAGAAAAGAGGTAGGTAAGCAATAAGAGTAGTATAGAAAAAATTGCTAAAGGAGAAGGTTGCTAAATTCAATAAATTCTACACTCATTAGAGAAATGATTTTTATTTCGAATGCATAAGCAAGAGCCATGAACAAACTATGTTTTATGAGAACAATAAAAAAGGGTCATTATTTTTGTTGTCTTCCAAACTAATTAGCTGTAGTCGCCTGCAGCTATACCTGTTCCTTAAGCTAACAGGTACCTGAGAGCAATTAGAAAATTTCAGAAACTGTCCTTTTGCTATAAATACTAACCGAGATAGCTTAAACATATCACTTCACATAGAAATTTCTTATAAACAACATCAGTAAGATTATTCGAAAAAATACAATACCAAAAATAAAACAATGGCAAAACTTAGAAAAAGTCAACAACAAACCAAAATGGGCTACTGTATATTTCAACACTTAGAGGCATTGCGTCATCCCAAATCATCAAGACGCAGTCTGGTAAAAACTCGGAAACAACTGACAGACGTACTTAGGTTAGAGTACATTGAGCATCATCGGAAATTACAGCTTTTGGAGAATAAACAACAGGTCAATAACAAAAGTGAATATCTCCAAAATAAAAAGAAGACTATACTGCAACGGAACTTAGAGCATTTCTCAAAATTCAAACACATCAGCAAAACTGTGAAACGCCATTTGGTCAAGAAAAAGCATCAGTTGGATCTACAGCTACAAATAAAAAATTACCAGCGCCAAAAAGATTTTAAAAAACCCAGAAAGAGCACAATACTAAATAAACTCAAGATTCTGTTATTCGAAAAGTTAGAAGAGTAGTTCACTAATGAAATTGTATAATAATTTATAGGCAATTAAACACCATTTTCAAAAATATATGTATATACTTTTAAGAAAAATTAGAAAATAAATATAAAATTGATTTTGACAAAAAAGTGCATTCAAAATTAAATTTCTAGAGGAATCAAGGTGAAATACATTCTTTCTTATTGTGACCCTCTTGGCTATTAGGGCGGATCAGTCTCTGTTAAATAAAAAGTGTTTTCTAAACAAGGTCTAAAATATTTCTTGGCTCATTGTAGTATTCTCCACAAAAGGATTTCGCGATGTGTTGAACCTTAATCTTTCTGGAATTTCTTGGAAAAAGTGGCTTTTTTTGGGGAAAAAACCCCGAACGAGCAGATTTTTCCAAATTTTTTCAAGTGATGGTACTCATTTTCGGAGTTTTAATTTTGTAGTTTAATGCTTCTGACAATATTCACAGAAACAAAAAACTTGCCTATACTAAAAGTGGCCAAAAAGGCACATTTTTTACAAATTCCACCAATCCTAAGGGTTTACACATCGCGAAATTTTTTCGTGGAGGGTACAATAATGAGCCAGGAAATATTTTAGACTGAATTTGGTTTGGAATCGTACACCTTTTAAAATGTCCCTTATGATAAAGGTGACCATATTTCTTAAATTAAAAATCAGATATAGAAAATAACCTGAACTGGAATTTAAAAAAGAACAAAATAAAAAGTTAAAATTCTAACCGAATATGAACACAAAACTTTTGTGAAAAATATTTTAATTTGGAAAAAATATTACACAGTATTGAGATTTTTTTCAATCAGCAATAGGGAATAACACTCTGACACTTTTTTCCCGATCAAAGTTCCTTAGTGATTAAAACTTGCGAATGAATGAAAAAATGTTGCAAATTTTTTTGTTGCAAAAAAAAAATTCGGTTTCTTTGGTTTTTATGCAAAACAAGATAAGAACGCGATTTGAAATTTTTGTTGTAAGAATCAAACACTTGAGTTGTCAAGTACATACAAAATCACCTTTTCTGCCTCTTTCACTCATTCACAAGTTCTACAGCTTTAGCAAAATATTTAGACGTCACGTTCACCTTGATTTTTTAACCCCATGGTAACGAGCAGGGAATGAAAAAGGGAGGAAAATGAGGAGTAAATGCATAGCAAAATCGGAATAAATTAAAAAACTTCGTAGTAAATTGGATAGTCCAATGCTTAAGAATATCAAAAAGTCTCTAAAAAAATCCCGAAAAATATAAAACCCCCAAAAAATATAAAACCCCCAAAAAATCCCATTCCGCTTTTTCCCCCTAAATTTAGGGGAAAAACCTCTAAGTTGGGAACACTGGCTAATTCGACAAACAACCAGTGGCGAGGCGAGGAAAATCGTTTCCGATGATACTCAATTGTTTTGTCTTTACACAAGGAGAATTTTTCGTGCAAATATGGCAAACGATGCAATAATCAAAAAATACTTTATGCTTCCAAACGCTTTTGATAGCATGCAATGTTTGTTGTGCTATATGTCGTTGAAAATAACAACGGAGCAAGCTATGAAAAGGCATTACCAATATTTTCATAATGAATTTGAGGAAATTGTAGGCTTGGAAAGATACAATTTTTTTGTAACGAAAAAAAAATATTTCTTTTTGATAAACTGTAGATAGAAAAAGAATTTTTTCTGATTTGAATTTTATCTGTTCTCCCAAACGTAATAGGATAAGCGAAAATAATTTAAAGAGCATAGTGTTAATAAGTCCATAGCGTTGTGTCCCAAATCTTCGATATCGATAAATATATAGCAAGCAGTGAATTTGAATAACTAAATGCTACTTTTTTTTTGATTTTATATAACCGTAAAAATTTAAAAAAAAATCAAAAACATTTTTTATTTTTCTGCTAATTCTTTTTCACCGATTTGAGGTAAATTATTTTTTTCAGTGCAGTGTCTCTTTTCTCACCAATACAGTCTCAATTTTAATTTTGCCGACCACTGGTATAGAGTCAATCACACAGCTGACTATACCAAGTGGTCATTTTAGCTAGCGATACGCAAAAGAAAGCATGCTAATAGTGCTCTTATTGGCGTCAATATACCTTCCATGCTCGCTGTATTGATGAGTGCTTCTGTAAGGCCTACCTTTTGAAGGTTTGGATTCTTTTCATGTTATTTTATATGAAAAATTTAGAAATAATTATAAATGATCCCAGATCAATTAAAAAGAAATCAAAACTTAAAGAAAAAAAAAAAAATTTCCGAGTTGGGTCGCAAATATCACATTATTTGAAAACTTTTATATGAAAAAATTCTTTTCTATTATTTTTGTATAAAGAAATTTTACAAAAAAAAATCAAAGAAATTTTTAAATAAGCAGAAAAATTTGTAAAAAAATGTAGATTTAAAATTTAAAAATGCAAAAAAAACTTTTCAAATTCGTAAGAATTATTATGTTCTCATAGGCCATTTATGGCAATTATATGACTCTAAAGCAGTAAGCTATTTATAGATCAAAGTCATCCCTCCAGGAAATGTGAGCATTCCCGGATGTTACCAGGAAACATTCCATAGAATGTAGGAAGCATTCCCCTTTGTTGCACACTCCATTGCTTTTTTAACATAGCATGTCCATTAGAGGGGAACATTCCTTCCCGCTGTGTTAAAAAGTCATGTGGAAACATTACTCTCCGCTGTCCTCAAAAGTGAATTGGAAGTAGTCCTCTCCCCTGTTTTAATAATTAATGTGGAAACATTCCTCTCCCTTGTTATGAAAATGGATTCGGCTAGGATTCGAACCCGGGACCCCTGAGCGACAGTCGAGCGCGCTACCACTAGACTATCGAATTCTACAATAAGCGGCTAGAAAACAATGATATTAATATTTTCTATTGTCACTGCTTGACAATAAATAAAAGTTTCCACATGCATTCTTAAAGAAGCGGTTTGGAAACAATATAAATACAAAACCACCCTTAAGCTTCCAAAAGATACGGTGGGGAAACCATATAATTACAAAACTACCCTTAAGCTCTTAAAAGATACGGTGGGGAATGTTTCTTTATCACTTTTAGATGGAAGCCTTCCGATTTTTCCTGGAGGGATGGTGTAAGAAATAGAGGTGTTAGTGAATTTGACACTTCTCTCTCAAAATGAATTCAACAAACTTGGAAAATCGGCGAAGACAACTGCAATAACATTTTGTCAACACAACACGGCACAATTGTATTAAATATTTATTCGCACAACAAAAACTAAAGCACATCATCTAGCAACTCAAACAAATAACACAATTTAAAAACTATCAACAGTTCCGCTCTTTCGCTCACAATTTTTTGACAGAAGCGAAGAAATTCATGGTGTTGTCAAAAACTCACTAGCACCTGATTTTCTAACACCATGGATCAAAGCCATCAACTCTACCAAGGTTGCCATCTGTTCTAGTTGCTTCTTATTTATTTCAATATTTATTGGAGTTTGACGATTGGAGTCTGTCAAAATGTACCTTAGAATTGAAACGATTTTTGATTTGCTAAAAGCTAGTGTTTTTAACTGAAAGGTGGCTATTTTCACAACCAAATGCTAAGTTATACAATACATATTATTAAAATTTCGAAAGAAAAATACCCCTAACTAGATCTGCAGCACAAATATAATATTTCAAATTTTTTTCATAAAAATCGACCCAGTACTTTTGAAGTAAAGTCGTAACTTTAAATTTTCACTTAAATTTTATATAATAGCATAGAAGTATAGAATACTTAATCTATAGTAATAAAACTCATTTTCTGTTTGTTTGATTGTTTGGCCTTTATACAAATCTAAACGGCTCGACGGATTTCGCTCAAACTAGGTACACATATTAAGTTTATCCCAACTTAAAATTTTACATACTTAGTTTTTGCCACGCCCCCTCTGAAATTTTTCAATTAACGGTAATTTGTTATTATAAAACTTTTTACGATCGGAGATTTTTGTATATTTAATTTTAAAATTTTTTGTTATTTTGACATCAAAAACACTCACACATCTTCAAAATTGGAGAAATTTTCAGTACAACGACTTTTTCATAAAACATCGTTACCTAAGAATGAGAAAAAAACGACATGAAAATCAAAGTTTTCTCTTTCGATGCAAATATCTCCGCTGTCCATTAATATATTTCAATCAATTAAAAATTGCACATCTGTCTACCTTTCATATAACATATCATTTATTTGCAAAAATTATTTTACTGTTTTTGTCATCAAAACAACAAGGGTACCTTTTGTTTTAAAAAACGTCCCCATATATCCCTAAGAATGCAGTTGTGTGTCGAGAGTAATTGCGAACATTTTGGTTTATATAAAATCTACTTAGTTTTTTGCATAAGTAAAATTAAAAATAATTTTTTTAATATTTAAAATATGTTTTTCGTACCCTTCTTTGAATTCAATTAGCTCACCACAAGAGATGGAAACACCAACAACTTTTTTGGAGTAATGTTCGTTCAATTAACTTTCTAACGGTAGATAAATAAAATTAAATAAAATTCAACATGTTTTTCATTATTCCCGATTTTAAAAAACATTTAATCGAGAAGTGTATGTTAAAATGTTTATATAAATTACTCTCGAGTAACACCGGGTATATCAGGTAGTCTTATATATTAAAAGAAGTGTACATTTTGATGTAACCATTAACTTAAAAAAACGGTTCGACCGATTTAAACCAAAATTTAAGGGTACGTTGGGGATGGTCTGTAGATTATGTAAAGTTTAGTCTCTTTGCCATAAAGAGATATGGCATTTTAAAAATTTTCCCTTATACGCCCATAGAAATCGTTCGCGCGGGTTGGTGTCCGTTAAGATTTTAGGAACGGTAGCACTTAAGGGCATCAAATTTACAACATTTGTTAAAAAGGCCCATATCTCAAATAATAAATAAATAAAAATTGCCGCCCCCAAATTAATAAAAACGCTATATTTCAGACGAATTCGGTTGTTTTGGGATTAAAATTTTGTAATTTAGTTTGTATGGTTATTAAGAAACTGCTCACAAATCTTCAATATAGGTAAATATATAGCAAAAAATGTACTTGAATCACTAAATGCTACCTTATTTTTTATTTTTATATGACCGAAAAAATTTAAAAAAAAAATCATATATATTTTTTCATTTTTATATAGCAAACAATAAACTTGAATTACTAAATGCCACTTTCTACAATAGAGTTTAGCTACTACAGCTTTTTCACACTTTCTCCACGTTAGATCATTTTAATAACCAACCCAAATACCTTAGAAATATCTCAAAGATATCGATAAAAATGGTCCAAAACAATCAAAAGTGAGAAAATCTACCCACCTTAATAGACATAATAGCTAACCATGCGTTTACATAGATCTTATCCTACATTAGTTTTCAATCTACTTTTGAGTTGGCCTTTCGACAAGTTAACATCAAAAACGTTACAGTTGTTAACAAAGGTACTCATGCGATTTATTTAAGCAGTTAAAATATAATTTGTTCTACTAAATGGTAAATAAATCAAGTAAATAAATCAAAAAATATGACCGAAAAAATTAAAAAAAAAGAATCAAAAACATTTTTTAATTTTCTGCTAATTCTTTTCCGCAACCGATTTGTAATTTGAGTTACCGATTTGTAATTTGAAGTAAATTATTTTTTCAGTGCAGTTTCTCTTTTTTTATTTTTTTTTTTTTATTTATTTGATTGCTAATCCTTAACAGGTTTTATAGCAAATTTAAAATTATAAAATAAGATATTTAATACAATTCAAAAATAAAATGTATGATTTTGATTGAAATCATGTATTATTAACAAACTAAAAAGTTTTAGTAAATTGCTTAAAGTATATAATTTTATTAAAGTATAAAAAATAACAAAAAAAAGGTTAAGTCAAAATTGGTAATATCAGACAGCAAAGCAGGGTTGCGTTTTCAAGACAAACAAGGTCAAGTTAGCAACAATTTTTGTATCCGGCGGAGTCGTGTGACAAACAAGGTCTCATACCCAATAAAACACCACTCCAATAGGTAAATATATAATATATATCGTTCTGTCTTCCTGAAGGCGGTGGGGTCCAGGCTTGACAGGTTGGTTACTCGACAAACTAGGTCAACTTCACCAAACCAATTTTCATAAAATAAAGAAAACCAGTTGCGAACGCAGGCACCAAGACAAACTAGGTCTTATCGGCCACTCATATTAATATATTACAAATCGATCTAACGTAGTGTTTCAAGAGGTAAAAAGACACCAAGACACCACGGTACCGTCGACAAATGTAGTCACAATCATCATGAAGATAAGAGGCAATTGAAGATCCCAGGTTTAGGTCCATTCAGATTATTTAGATGTTTATACACCAAAATTTTCCATTTTACGCTTAGGTCCATTTATCCATTTGGATTGTTATATTAATGATAATGTGTTTACAAATCACCAGATGCATCAGATACATGTTTGAAAAAACTTTACATAATTAACGTCGGTACTGCAGGTAACCTATAATTTTATGCTTGATTGAGTCCATGGATTCACTTAAGGATATAACATCAGATACAAAATTAAAATCACCGCAAGCGCTTCTAAGAGGTTCATTTTGCAAATAATTAGTTCTACAAAAGTTCATGTGGAGTAAATCAAAAGATCTTCTAGGACGAAGAGGAATATTAAAATATACTTTACTCACTAAATATGGACTGTTGACATATCCATGTAAAAGTTTTGTAATCCAACAAGCATTTATCATAATTCTCCGATTTTTTAAAGAAGGAAGATTTAAGAGTTGTAACCGATATTCATAAGATGGTAAGTGAAAATCAGTATTACAATAAAGATAGCTTAAGCAAAACAAAAGAAATTGTTTCTGCACTGATTCAATGTCGTCTATGTAACAACCGTATCGTGGGCACCATACAACTGAAGCGTATTCTAAGATAGGCCGCACTAGGGAAGAGAATAAGGTTTTCGTTATGAATGGATCATTAAACTCTTTTGCCCAATGTTTAATAAATCCTAAAGTACTATTTGCTCTATTTATTATTTTATTTACATGAATATTAAAGCGTAGTTTAGGATCCATTGTAACTCCAAGATCATTGAAAATATCTAAGGACTCCAATGGATAACCACAAATTTTGAAGGTTCATTTAATTGGTGGTTTGCGCGAGAGAGACATATGCTTGCATTTCTTCATGTTGAGGTTCATACGGTTCGTTTTGCACCAGTTATGAAGATGATCAATGTCGGCTTGCAAAAATACAGCGTCATTATCATTTTTAAAAGAAAGGAAGAGTTTGACGTCGTCAGCAAACATTAAGATGCTGGAATGCATTATGACAGATGGCAAATCGTTTATAAAAAGTAGAAACAGAAGAGGCCCAAGATGACTTCCTTGAGGTACTCCTGAAGTAACAGGAAATTCATGTGATTTCTTGAGCTTAAAAATTACAGATTGTGTTCTATTGCTTAAGTAAGATTCAATCCACTTTACCAACGGTATAGGAAATCCAACAAGATGTAATTTTAAAATCAATAGTTTGTGATCTATACAGTCCCACTCCCCAGAGACCAATACAGTCTCACTTTTAATTTTAAGCAGTGGTCGCTCTATACAGAGTTGTTGTTGTTATTGTTGTTGCCTTGTTCAAAACCAGTGTTGCCAGGTGCCTTTCACCATTTACCCCTAGATTAGATTTCAACTCCCCCTAAAATTACCCTAAAATTTTTTTTCGAAAAGCATACAAAAATTTCATAGGCGCAACTGAAAAGTAGTGCAACTGCAATGCAAGCCTATGTATTTAAAGGGCTGAGCTGTTTGACGTTTTTAACAAAGACAGAAATGGTGATCAAAAGTATTAAAAGTTCGCTCACAGCATCAATGTTTGGTGGCGCAACAACAGATATTGGACATCCTTCATGATTTCTGTGTACCATCAACATACAGAGGTTTTTGATAGTGCTTCATCGCCCTAGAAGTCGTAATGATTTCATCGATGCGCTCTTTTTGAGCAAATCAAAAGTTATAAAAAATAATCACACGAAAATGTTCACGTGTTTATTTCACTTTTTTGCAGAAATTAAATTTTAAAAGCACTGTAAGCAACACAATAAACGCATGTGCACCAAAACGTTATGAGCACGTATAAGTTTAACTGCATTAATCTGTATCACGAAGCAGCACACCAACGACAAGCAAGACACGAGAAGCAATAGAATTTCGTATAGAAAAAAGTATTGCTTCTCGTGTCTAGCTTGTCGTTGGTGTGCTGCTTCGTGATACAGATTAATGCAGTAAAAATGTCAAACTTTTCAATGTAAGCGTCTGTTTGTTTGGAATGACATTAGCGGTGCCAGTTCCCAAAATATACGTAGCGGCAAAGAAACGTTCAAATCGTTTAGATTGATGCAAAGCAAGAACAAATTGGTAGTTAGTCATATTCACTGACAAAAGCAAAATAAATCTTGTTGGTCCAGATTCTAGAGTCATGGTTCGCCGCAGCCCAAACGAAGGATTCAAAGATGAATGTATTGAAAGTGGGGGAGGGTGTTTGGGGGGTGCAATAAGAATTCTTCTTCTAGAAGGATCTGTTAACTCTTTAGCTTACATAGACATTGTATATTGATACTTTATCTGAGCGCATTCCCAATGTTATATTTCAAGACGATTTTGCTCCATGTAATCGCTCAAAAACGGTAATTATCCCAGATGAATTAACATCCCTTTTTTAATTTGTTTCCAAAAATGTTGTCTTCTTACTTTGTTAACTCTTTGCAGGTTACAGAATATAAACACTTTTTGGTGATACTGTCATTTCCGTGGTCGGGAAACAGTCCCAGCTGGAATCCCATATAGAACATTTAGGGCCATAATTAAACGAAAAATTCGCCAAAAAAGGTTACTGAATCCATTTAGAATAACGATATTACTGTAGATTTAATGAAAAACTTTATGAAAGCGTGTCTTCTCGAGTAGAAAGTGTTATCAAAGCAGAAGATAGGCATACTCGTTACTTAAAAAAGGTTTTTTTTTAAAGATTTTTACGGCTCGTACTGTTAATGATTAAAGTGATACTAAATGTAACATGTAATATAACACAGTGTGTAATTTTTTAAGTTATGGCAAAACAACCATATATGGACATCACTACGTGATAAAAGACAAAAAAAAAGACCCCTGTCTCCCAGTTTTGCCCAAAGTTCTCCAGGTTTTTTTATGGGCTCCCAAAGATGTGGAGCCTCGGTGTCATTTTTGCAAAATAATGATCATTTTCTCAAGCTCATATCTTGCAAACCGTTCGGAATTTTGATTTACTCTCTGAGGCAAAGTTGTAGTTCTTGTCATAAAGAAAAAAATCAAAAAACTTCATCTTCAAGGTCAAAATCGCAAAAAAACTTTAAAAAATTAAATTTTTTTTTACATTTTTCCCCCTGTTCAGGTCCATAGGTAGCAAACTGTTCAAAATTCAAGGAAATAATCAACTACAAAAATGAACCTAAGATCTCAGTAAACAACTTTCTAGAACATATGAACTTCCTAGGAATGAGTCTAAACAACGTTTAGGTAGCCGAAAAAGTGAAAAATTTCGCGAACATTTTTTAATTTCATTTGTGTTTTCTTTATTTCAACATTGAGATACTATAAAGCCTTCTCCCCTAAGTATGCTGTAGCACTTTCACTTTTTTACTTTCACTTTATAACTTTCACCGCAGAGCTCTCGTTGACGTCGCGCTGTGTAATGCCTCGATGTGAGCATCGTGTCGCTTTTATATCGTGTGCTGCGTCCCTTGTTGCGTGTGCTGAGCTTACTGCATTGCCTGTGCTGCTGCGGTCTGTGCGTGATCGCTTGATCGCGTGATACCTAAGCGCTACCTAAACGGTGTTAACCCTTGGATGGTTCTGGCCAGGCATATTTCATTTTTGAGCGTTAATTAACCATACAAGACATTAAACATGACAAGAGCTAAAATGTGTTTCCAGGTATTTTTTTATATATTGGGTTGTTTTTATGTGAATTCAATGCAGATGTTTGCTTCCAGGTAGTTGTTTGACAGTTTGGGCACGGGAACTCACCCACCAGCTTGAGAATTTTTATTAGAATGCATTTACTATCAGTGAAGGTACAGTGCACTCACACACTCGGCCTCCTGACTGACAATTATTTACGTTCAAAGTTTTGAAATCAACTTTTTTTTTAAGAAATTGCTTATTTTCTTACACTTCAATTGTTTTTTTTTACTAGGGCTGTTTTTTGAGAAAACCAGATTTTTATTAAAAAAGTGAGGTTAAAAAATCTTTTTTTTAATTTGCCCCAATGAGTTAATAAAAATTAACATATTTATATACTGATTTATAGCGTTTCCAAAGGTCTTCTCAACCGGCCTCCTTAAAAAAACTTTGGGATTTTAATCAGCGCTGTAAGCCCTACCAGGCCAAAGAAAATTGGCGCATTTTTCATAAAGTAAATTTGTTCGTAAAAGCGGAAAATAAAAAAAACGCTTTGTGGGCCATTTTTTTCTCATTTTTTAAAGTTTTTTGCGAGCTTGACCTTGAAGTTTTTTGATTTTATATGTTCACAAATGACAAGAGCTACAACTTTGCCTCAGAGAGTAAATCAAAATTCCGAACGGTTTGCAAGATATGAGCTTGAGAAAATGATCATTTTTTTGCAAAAATGACACCGGGGCCCCACATCTTTGGGGGCCCATAAAAAAAACCTGGAGGCCTTTGGGCAAAACTGGGAGACAGGGGTCTTTTTTTGGTCTTTCATCATGTAGTTATGTCCGTATGTGGTTATTTTTTTCGTGTTGCACTGTGTAATCATAAATAATAAAGAATGTAATCAAATGTGGAGGAGTGAATTTTATCTTGTGCTTTATATTTACTTTATGTTGTTATTTATTTAAAAAATTATTTAGTTTATTATTTTTTACTATGCAAAAAATTAACTTAAAAAAATAGCTTTGCTTGTCCCGTGTGTCCGATGATGCACCTGTGTTTTTTATGAACCTGTGTTTTTTTCTTATTTGTGTTTTAAAAATTTTCATAAGTTCTTCACATATGTTTACGGAATTTAGAAAAGCCTCACATTTAAACCTGAAGAGCAATCACAGCTCATTTAAAACAGAAACATGTTGCAAATGGGCTCTTTTCTAAAAATTTCTCTGATCAACTTTAAAGAGCCAACAACCTCTAAAGTCAACTTTAAAGTCAACCAACGCTGTATTTACAAGTTTTATGTATACATTTTCCACGCTTAATCTTCTTTGTGCACTGTACATTGATTTCCACCTACTAACTCAACAAAATTTAATTAAAAAATTTTTAAAAATACCACATAAGGTGGCAACTGTGTCGATAGTGTTGCCATTTATGGTATGTTCCACTTTTATGTCTTAAACATTTGATCGCAAAGCAAAAACTCGGCAACTTCACGCTTGACTTGATTGGAAAATAATTTTCAACCAACTTTGAACGAGTTTAAATGACAAAAACTCTTACAAACCAGCCATAAAAAAAAATTTTAAAAAATTCAGACAAAACAAAAAACTTAGATACATAAAAGAAATTTCGCATGTGTCATCGTAGTTGCCTTATCAACAAAAACTACTTCGCTGCACTCATCATCATCATCCACATCATCATCAGTGATCAAAAACATTTATAAATTTCTATTTCCTTTTCATGCTATTCTATTCTACAACTCGATCCTTAAAAGGAAGTTTATTACAAGCGTCAATCAACACTAAGCAACTAACGACATATCCTCCAGCAAGCAGCTTCAGAAGTCAGCCAGTCAGTTTGTTTCCTTCCTTTTCACTGCTCATCGTCGTCGCTGCATGATTCACATTTTCCGAACATAATGAAAAACTCACTTGTTGTTGCTATTGCTATTGTTGTTGTTGTTGGGGAAACATAACAAAACTGCGATAGCTTGGTGTGTACAAAAAAGGAAATTTCAATTCCGAAGCAAACAGAGACGACACAACGCCAACAACACTAACTCAAACTAACAATAGCTGCTGTCTCAGTGTGTTATATCCATGTGGTCCTGTCTGGCTATCTGACTAGCTGTCTGTCTAGCTGTTTAGCTCACTGCCTGTCAGTTTATAGCACAATTGAAATTGTATCGTTCAATGTCTTTTATTTTTTTATTTCACCTGCTATGCTTCGTGTAATGAACCCGACAAAACCTCAAGGATTCAACGTTCTGCAGTTGTTTGCTCTCTAATAAAAATTAAAAAAAAAAATTGTATACGCCATTTGACAGTTGCAGCATTTAAAGTTCATTGGTTCATGCAAATTGCTATAAGTAGAAAAGAACTAAGATCTTGTTACCAGGAAATATTGAAAGATGAAGTTACAAGAAGGTTTTTTCGGTATAAAAAAGTACGTTTTTTAACAATGAATTTTTCAAATGAGCTTTAAAATCAAAATCGAATAAAAACTCCGCCTACCTCCCATACAAAGTGACGTTATCAAAGAATCTTAAATTTCATCAATTCCCAAAAAATAAGTGCATTAACTGGATATTTAACACCATGGGCATATAATTTTAACTTGTTTTTATTAAAGTTTAATTTTACATATAAAAAAAATAATTAGGTAATAAGTAGGCTACATCAAATCTTCACAATATTAATATTAAGGGGGCATGATAATTTTCGAAACCGCAAAAAACAGATTTTTTCGATTTTTTCTCAGTTTTGAGTGAATATAATAACACTATTTTTTGTACACATTAAAGACCTATCTTTGGAGAGTATGTAGCAAATTTTCATATAAAAAATATTCGTTCTTTATCGCGTCATTCGGTGCTCAAAACCTGGTATCACAGTGTTATCTGAAATCAAAAAATCTAAGTGATTTATTAAAAATAGTATTTTCTTGTGCAGATGAACAAAATTATATTTATTGAAAAATATGCGATTTTTACATAAAAAATTAGCCTATTATTGCCTCTAAGAAATAGTAGTAACCTGTAATAAAAACGATTGGTCATCTGCAAGTATTGATCATAAAAAGATGTCTGCAAAAGTTAATTTAGATCGGTGCATTAATTTTTGGAGTATGTTAAGCACCGACTTCACATAAGTAGTTTTGAGAAAAATGAGTTTAAAGTTTGAAAAGCAATTGAAAGTATAACAATAGTTTTTCTATATACTCTCCAAAGATAGCTCTTTAATGTGTGAACAAATTTGTGTAGTTATATTCACTCAGAACTGAGAAAAAAAAACAGCAAAAGTGTGTTTTTTCCGGGCTCGGAAACCATCCTGCCCCTTTAAGCCTTCTGAAACTCTTCGTAATTCATCCGACCAAAAAGCCTAATACGTAAGGTTTCGTTTGCGCTCAATGGTCATTCACATTCGATTAATTATTCTAACTCGCGAAAACGAAAAAAAGAAAGCTTCACTAGTGTATATATACATATATATCTCTATAACTCCAAAAATAATTCGAATTTTAAAAAATCCTTTGAAGGCAATATTTTTGAAGGATTTTAAAAGGCCTCAATCAAAATATCGCTATTTTCCATAAAGCGTGCTTTCAACTCATTGATAACAACGTCAAAGCACTTATTAAACAATGATAACAGGGAATCTTCTTTACGGACTATTGCTGGCCGTCCTCTGCGAACAGGTTCGGCAAGGTGAAGTCTTTTCCGAATCACTGTCACTGTCGAGAGTATGCATTGAAAGTTTTCGTCAGTTTCAAAATTTGTTTACATCGGAAATAAGTGAATTTTAAATAGGCATGGCAGCTATATACGTCACGTTCAAAGAGCGCAAGGTACAAGGTATGTTCAGCGTGCGAATGATATTTTCACTTCTAACGATAAAGCGCTCAAGAATTGCTCAGATTTTTTGATAACACTGATGTAAAGACATATGTACCTAAGTATTAAAAAATTTATGTAAGGAAATTTTTCAAATCGATCAGAGCATGCGAACAGAATATTTGAGTATAAACACTTAAATTTGGTACAAATTTAAATAATTTTTTATTTTGATAATATCTTGCCCACACTAGGTCAAAGGCTGACTACGCATTTGTTTAACATATAATTTTTGATATTTCAAACGTTTTTCGAGTCACTCCACACGAAGTGACGTCATACAAATAAAAAAAAACATGAAATACATAGTTTGAATAAAACATTTCAAAAAAATTTGGCCAAGTCAGAGATACAGGGTCCGCCATCTAACGTTTTTTTTTTCAACTAGTGCTTATTTCGTGAATGGTAACACTTAGCTCATGTCTGATTTGACAGATAATTAGTTTTATCCTTCCGCTGAACGAATATGGTTGTGTTTACGCTTGAACAACGCTGGGAAATATTGCGAAATTACTTTGAAAATAATGGTAATGTTGCAGAATGTGTGCGAAATTTGCGTACGGATTTTGGAAGAAGAGAAGCACCGTCAGCTCCGTATGTTCGTTATCTTGTGAAAAAAGTGAAATAAACTGGCATGCTCATCGATAAACCAAAGCGTGAAAAGCCAAAAGCAGTGCGTACACCCGAGAATATTGCTGCTGTGGCAGAAAGTGTGCGTGAAGCGCCATCAACATCAATTCACCGTCGTTCTCAACAATTGAACATTTCGAAGACATCATTGAGACGAATTTTGCATAAAGACCTTGGTATGACGCCATACAAAGTCCGATTGGGTCAGGAGTTGAAGCCAACTGACCATTCCAAGCGTTTTCGCTTCGCTAAGTGGGCCTGCGATCGCCTTACAGAAGATGCCGATTTTGCCAAAAAAATCATCCTTTCAGATGAAGCTCATTTTGATCTTGGCGGGTATGTAAACAAGCAAAATTGTCGCATTTGGGGCACAGAAAACCCGCACGCATACATTGAAAAGCCGCTGCACCCAAAACGAGTCACTGTTTGGTGCGGATTTTGGTCCAGAGGCATAATTGGGCCATTTTTCTTCGAAAATGAGCAAGGAGTGGCCGTTACAGTCAATGGCGATCGTTATCGGGCCATGTTGAACGAATTTTTGTTCACAAAAATTGAAGAGGAGGATATTGGCAACATTTGGTTTCAACAGGACGGCGCTACGTGCCACACAGCGAAGCTACCTCGATGTTTTGCGCCCTGTTTTTGAAGATCGCATTATCAGCTGCAGAGCTGATGTCGTTTGGCCACCTCGAAACTGCGATTTGACACCGTTGGACTATTATTTGTGGGGTGCCCTCAAAGATAAGTGTTACGTCGACAAGCCATTAGTGAAATACAGCTGCACACAATCGATAATGTGCTTAAAAATTGAACCGATCGTGTAGGCTACTGCATGGCCAGCAGAGGCAGCCATTTAAATGAAATTATTTTCCATTATTAACCGGAAGAATTGTACTTTCAAATAAAAAAAGAAATTTGAGAAAATATCCAGTAGTTTTTTTTATAGAATTTTCAAAAAAAAAAAAGTTTTTTGGCGGACCCTTTACTTTCTTACTATTTTTTTCAAATTTTATTTTCATATTTTAATAAAAAATAATTTTATTACAATATTTTTGCTTATTTTAGAGGTTAAAAAAAGCACTAATCTTTATGTTGACTTATATTAAGCCCAAAGCCAAGGAAAATATTTGGGGTTCAAACGCCCCTTCTGTCCCCCTAGGGTCTGAGTTCTAACAAATGTAGTTTTTAAAAAACCATCAAGCTAATTGCACTGTTCGACAATTTGAGGGTCATTTGAAATAACTGTCAAATTCCTGTGGTTTTTCATAGAACATATAACAAATCACTGGTTCATAGAACATATCGTGCAAGGGATTTTCTTTGAATAGTTCAACTAAGCGATTTTTTTATGGTTACATTTTATGCTCTGAGCACGCAGTTAGTTCAATTTAAATCCTACACCAAGTAAAATGTTTCCCATTAATGCCCTTCCTAATTGCTATTTTTAGGACGACCTTCACATGGGGTTACTATACCCAATACCTGGAGCGAGGAATCGGTTATAGTATATATTTATAGGAAATATTGTTAGATTTATTCTCAAAACGGACAATAGACCTTCTGATCTACCGAAATCTTATAGACCAATAAGCCTCACCTTCTTTCTCCTAAAAACTATGAAGAAAATTGTTCGGCATAACAAAGAGGGTTGTCTTTTTGACCACCCGCTGCGTTTCCAAAAATATGCTTATCAAACAGGGAAATCAACGACTCATGCTCTTCAGATCCTTACAAACGCAAAAGTGTTGATGGAACAACAACTTGAGATTAGTTTTATTCAAAGTCATTGGATACAAATATCCTTACAGACCACATTAAAATAAAGTACAAATTAAATAACAAAGTTTATAAATTGTAATTAATAAAATGATCTTAATATTATGATAAAAAAATACTATTAACAAAGTTTTTGAAAATTTGTTTAGGAACAAGGAGATCAAATTCTGTAGGAAAAGGCAGATTCGGAACCGTGAATGAGTTTCTGATTTTTGTGCTAAGCTAAGAATATCCATTTTCATCTCTTAATGACTGAAAAGTTTAAGTAAAGTGGTCACTTGTAGTGTTTTTCTTAGAAAGATAAAAAACGTAAAAGGTATTATACAGCTCATTAAATAGAGTCAAAGCCCTAGTTATTGGCTACTTTAAGGCGTTATTAGTTTTGCAATATTTTACATAGAAGAACTTTGAATTTCTTAGATGTCTTAATGGAATATTGAAAGTGATAAGCTCTAATAAAGATGGACAGTCTATATTTCCAGAAATAATATCAAATACAAAAAATAATAATGAAACCTTGCGTCTAGAATCAAAAGATTTAAGTCCCTAAAGAATTAACCGCGAATTATAAGTTGGCAATGGAACATGAAAGTTAATTGACCACAAGTCATACCTTGTAAAATTTTTTTGAATTCTTTCCAATCTTAGAGATGTTAGGATATAAAATGGACTCCAAATAAGGAAAGCATATTTCAATCTCGACCTCACAAAGGAATTATATAGCATTTTAAGAGTAACTGGATCAAAAAACCCGGTGCTGTTTCTTCGTATAAAGGCAAGTAAAGAATAGACTTTGGGAACAAGGGCGTTGACATGATGTATAAATGTAAATTTTGAATCAAAGAAGATAGCCCCAAGATCGCGAATTGTGGAAAAGGTTTGAATTTTAGAGTCTAACAGAAAATAAGTTAATAATAAGAAAAAACGTATTTAAAGAGAGTTTAGAGTGGGTGATATGAAAACATTTTGAATAGTTTAAGTACTTGGGTGCATAACAAGCTGAAAATCAGGAATATGAAATCAACTTTGGGCACGGCAGAACTCGCCGCAAAAGGTTGTCTACAAGAAGGAGTTCTCTGTCCAATATTGTGTTCCACTGCAGTTGATGAACTCTTAGACCTTCTTAGCTCAAATGGCTTCGATGTGCAGGGTTACCCTGAAGACATTGTGATCCTTAATAGAAGAAAATACGAGGAAACTTTAGCGTATCTCCTCCAGAGAGTACTCAACATAGTAGCTAAAAAACAGGGATCAATGTCAACGCTAAGAAAATTAACATCATTGTTTTCACCAGGAAAAGAGTCAGAGAAAATCTAACTGAACCTACTCTTTTTGGTGAAACTATAAACTTCTCAAAAGGAGTCAAATACTTAGGTATGACGCTTAATGATAAACTCACATGGAACCCACACCTAAACAACACCCTAAATAAAGAACGAGTCTAATTATGGTTCAGCAGAAGTTTTATAGGTAAAAACTGAGGCCTAAGCACCAAACTAGCGATATGGATGTATACTTCCATCACCAGACCTATCGTCTTATATACTGCACCAATATGATGGAGTAAGACGATCCAAAAACAGCTCAAGCCAAGCTCAGCAAGTTACAACGACTAGCTTGTGTCTGTATCACACGAGCGATGCGTACTGCTCCAACTGCTGCTTTGGAGATTTTGCTTGGTATACCACCACTACATCTTCTTGTCATGAAAGAAGCTCTGATCTTCACAGTCAGGCTCATTATTGACAACAATTTGTATTTACCAAGTAACACTCACCCAGCGCCATTAGACGAAATACCTAAGGACGAGCATCTAAGATTATTACCCTGCGATCTCTGCCTCCCAAAATACCACTTCTGCAAAAACTTCCAAGTCTCCTTCCCAAACAGAACAACCACATGGGAAATAGAAAGACCACGGTTTACTGGTGACTATCAAGCCTGGTATACTGATAGCTCAAAGATAAATAAAGGCGTGTGTGCTAGCGTTTTGGCTCAAGGCAAGAAAAATCTATATATGCCAGCATGGGCACAGGTAACTCACCCTCGTATTCATAAACCTGTTTTAGCGATAGTAATACAGTGAAAACTTTTTGTCATGCATAAACGTATATTAGCATCAACGTTCTAAGAGTATTTTAACGATCGTCAAAATCATCCTAGACGTCGTTCCTACTCGAACAGCTAATTGCAGAGAGAACTTGCAGCTCCGGTGGTCCCTTTCCACCCCTTCTACCTCAAACGACATCTTCTGCGCAGATAAGCGCAGATAATCAAAATATTGAACATGTGCATTGTTTTTATAAGCTTTTATTTAACTTGTTATATTTTTGTTTACTTTTCACTTCACTTTTTTTGCTCTTTTAATACCGAACATACTTTTCAAAACCAGCTTTCAGGCGACAAAAAGACTGTTTTTCGTCAAGTTCTTTTATTAAGCTGTCAGCTGATGAAGTGTTGCTTACTGTTTTTAAAAAATTCCCATATTGCTTAAAATGTTCTTAAAATACGTTTATGCATAAACAGCATTTTAAGGGATAGTTTGTGTTCTAACTAAAACAGTTTTTAACGAGTGCATAACAAATGTAATGAATACGGCCGTCAGTCTTCCAAGCTGAAGTCCATGCAATTGAGATCTGCCTAAGTCTACGGACAGATGAAACGCTGAAGCAGGCAGGCAGACAGGTAGGCAGGTTTGCTTACTTGGCTCAGTGCAGAGTGTGCAAACTGCTCGAAGTGTGCAGAGTGAAAGCAGGCAGGTCAGATCAGATCAGATCAAGTTGCGAGAAACCAGGCTGGCGCAGGTAAAATATATTTAAAGAGATTTTCCCGTTTTGGTTAAATCACTTTGTATGGGAGGTAGGCATGGTTTTCATCCGATTTTTACAAATCTAATACTCAAAATAAATATTAAATATTTAAGACACTGCGAAATTTGAAGTCATTAAATTGATTTTTGTGGAATTTAAAGATATCTTACCGTTATGGTTAAGTCACTTTGTATGGGAGGTAGGCGTGGTTTTCATCTGCTTTTTACAAATTTTATACTCAAAATAAATATTAAATATTTAAGACACTGTGCGAAATTTGAAGTCATTAAATTGATTTTTGTGGAATTTAAAGAGATCTTACCGTTTTGGTTAAGTCACTTTGTATGGGAGGTAGGCGTGGTTTTCATCTGATTTTTACAAAATTTTTACTCAAAATAAATATTAAATATTTAAGACACTGTGCGAAATTTGAAGTTATTAAATTGATTTTTGTGGAATTTAAAGAGATCTTACCGTTTTGGTTAAGTCACTTTGTATGGGAGGCAGGCGTGATTTTCATCCGATTTTGCTCAGATTCGAACTTGACCTCCATTTTTGTATAAAAAGCTTATATTTTTAATTTCGTTATGATAGCTCGAAAATTACGGCTGCTATCGTGGACACAGACGGACATGGCTAAATCGACTCAGAAGGGGATGCTGATCAGGAATATATATACTTTTCTATACCGGCCACGCCTCTTTATCGGCGTTACAAATGGAGTGACAAAATTAATATACCCCCCTTACGTTTTTTCAACGTGGGGATATAAAAATAGCTTGGTTTTGCATTTTTTTAATATTTTGAACAGTAAAACTGGGGTCTAATATGTTGGCAGCCCTCAAATTCTAAAATTTTTTTTATACAAAAATTAAAAATATTTAAAAAGCATTAATTTTAAAGTCATTTCAAATGAGATATAACGTTTTTATGATTTTTCTATGATTTTTTTTTGTGTTCGAAATGCCAGAAACAGGCACTTTGAGGACTTTTGAAAAAATAATCAAGTTTCACCAGCTATAACGTTTTTCTTGGGATTTTGGTTTTTTTAATTTTGTGCACAAAATAGCTCAAGACCATGTTTTAAGCATTATAGTTGTTATTGGTTAACATTTTGCATTTTTGTATTTTTGAGAATTTTTTTCGAAAAAGTACTCAAACTCGACATTTTCAAAAAGGTGCACTTCTAATAAAAAATTCCATAACGACATAGTTATTAAAATGAATGACACAATTTTTTGTATTTGTATTAAATGTTGTTTCAGAAAATTGTTTAACAATATTTCATTGCAATTTTTAAAAATTTGGATTTTTGCGATTTTTTTTATTACAACAAGAAAGAAAATAGAATTTTTTCGAAAAGTAAAATATCACAACTCTGGTAATTTTCATCCGATTTTTCTCACCGATGACACGTTGTAAAGGAATTTGAATCTGATATTGATTAAAAGTTTAGAACGATTTAATCAGTTTACAGAATTTTAATACACATTTTAATGACGAAACATGAGGTTAAATCGCAATGAGCCTTACTTTATCGGATAAAATTACTGGAGAGTTATCTTATCGGCCAATGGAACATTTCCATCCACCGAAGGAAACGCTAATTTTAGTTTGAAATTCTCAGTGCAATTCTGAACATATCGCACACCTTCTTCAAAAGAGTCACAACTCAAAATGTTTACCTACTTATATACTTTTTCGTGTAAGACTATTTGTAATGATCATATTACAAATCATAGTGCTATCATATGATCATAGCACGGCATCGTCCATCTTAATTTTTCACAAATATTCTTAGTTTTTAATTAAAAAAAACCGTTTTGTCTCTTTTTTTTTGTATGGAGTCCCCTGAAGAAAAAAATAGTTTTTTGCTTTTCCTGAAAATTATTTTTTTTGAGCTGTAGCTCTTTTGAAGAGAGTGTGCTATTTATGTATAGAAAATAAAACATTTTTCATAAACGCCTTTAGCAGAGGATGCAAAATAGAAAGCAATAGGAAAAAATATATAATAAACTTTTTCCCGCACTAATCTGATCTGACCTGCTAGCATTCACTTTGCACGGCTTATTTACTGAGCAGGTACCTGCCTGCGCCAGCTCGCATCAGCGTGTACTCTGTCCGCAGACTTAGAGAGTATGTAAACAGTCCCACTAGGAATAAAAACATTTACATTCACTCTTACAGCAGAGCTGCTCTACTTACACTTAGCTCATATAAAATTATGCCCAAACTCGTATTGGATTGCCTTCAGCTGCATATCAAAGAGTCTACCTATAACAGAGTTCACCTCGTTTGGGTACCAGGCCATGGCGGCTATTTAGGAAACGAGATCACGTACGAACTAGCCAGGAAAGGAGCTGTTAGTTCCTTCATAGGCGCCCAGAATCATTCTGCGGGCTACCCTAGGGCACTATGCGCCATAACATAAATAAGTGACTTAACAGAGAGGCACTAGAGGAGATTACTGGAGGAAAATGGAAGGTAACAGACAGGCAAAAAAATGCATGCCAACCACTTCGCTACAAAGAACGAAACAATTCCTTACTTTAAGTGGAATTCAGACTTGCCACAGGTTTCTAACTGGGCATTACAAGGTAAATAAGCACTTATCAACCAAGGGTATAGTCCAGGAAGATCTGTGCAGATTATGTAACGAAGATGACACAAGATGAAACAGCAGAGCGCATCTTGTGTCACTGTAACAGTCTAATTAGGACCCGACTTCGCTACTTAGGTGAATTGTTCCTAGAACCCCACCAAATAGCGGACAGTTCACCCAAGGACTTCGCTCTGTTCCTAACGAACTTAGCGATTAAGGATGAAATATAACTTATAGAGGTTTGTAACAATAGGCCCTTGAGGCCGCAGTAACTAGGTGACTAGCTCCCTCCTCAGTACCTCAGTACCCACCTAAGTAAAATTTTTGATTTTTGACCTTCAGTAAAATATCTGCAAATTAAATGTACCCTGCAGGAATAAACATTACTAGTCCGAAAAGAAAAGTTACTTTAAGGTAGTTATTCACGGAGTAATTTTCATTTAGTTGAAAAGTCATCGAAAAGTAGTGAATAGAGCGGCCACGAACCAGAATTTCATGGTTGTAAGTAACGAGCAAAACAAAAGTCTCAGTGTTGCATCAATTTGTTTCTCCGTGACCAGGGTTGTGGTTTGCTTTAAAAAAACGACACAGTTTCGATAGTATCGGAAGTGTAGACGTAGAATTCCTTTTTATGCAAAATAAATGGAAAAAAATGTTTTGGACATATTTGTATAGCGCCTATTTCACATTGAAGTGTTATCTCTGTTGAACTTACCATCTCCGACTAGGCTCAACTTTTTTTAATTGATTGATTTTTATGGTCAAAATAGGGTTTATTTTGAGACAACGGAGCTCAGTTAATTAAAATACAAATTCTATAACTAGGTTGTCAATTTAAGAAGTCGAATTTGTATTAAAAATCCATTAACAATTCACTAATTTCTGGACACTTAAAGAGCACCTTCATTTTATATCGTTAGAAAGGTAATGGAACGTGAAAAAAGTTAAAATAATGTTCAATGGAATTTAAATTTTTGTAACACACTACTAAATATTTATCACTTTTGAACGTTATTTAAGACTAAAAAACTTATTGTTTAACTAGGTTTTTTTTCAATGAAATATAAATTTATTTTTTAACACACTTTTTATGAATTGACTACGTTATTAAAAACTGAAAAACTCATGTTTTAGCATTGAATGTAAGCAAATTTTTTGTTTTGTTTAATAAAATAATTTCCAACTGGTTTCATATAGCCAGATAAAAATCAATCAGACAAGCCAAAAAATATTTTTATGTTGACTTGAAATTTAGTAGCAACTTTTCTCACATTGTTTTCGTTATGTTCTTTTTTTAAAAAGGTCACACTAAATTTCGACCTTTAAGAGTCGACTTTAAAATATTTTTTGGTATGGCTAAATATTTTCAATTTTCACTAGATGCTAGTTTATAAAAAACCATTTAAAATGCAGTCGTCTTACTCCTCACAAGTAAGTAGAATAAAAATAACCAGATATAAGCTAATTTTCTATAGACTGACTACTAGATGGTTTCAAAAGGACCAATTATAAACTAGTCAATCTGTCATATCGTAGGTAGCGCGTACTGGTGATTTTGCGGCCATTTCATAGAAAAAGTCACTAGTTATTTTCGAAGAAAATAGTTGACTATTCAACCACTGGTGGTTTGTTTTGGAAGTAGTTTGTAATCACCTTAAAGTTGGGTGCAAGTCAGGCAGGGTACTTTCATATAGGAAAACATCCTTGCCTCCTTATATTCACACAGCTGGTCAAAATGACCCTTAAATTAAGAAAGTAGTATATATCGGAAACTCTGGGCGATATCATTTTTAGTACTTTTACAAACAAAATTTTTATCATCTTTTATATAACTTCGCAGAACATCATAATACAAAACAAACTTCCCTTTCTATCAAAAATCGTCATTGAAACTTTTCACCTTAAATATTTCCAAAATAAAAAAAAAAAAAGAAAATTCAAAAACTTTTTAATAAAATTGCAAAGCTATTAAGATGTGTTTTTCTGAGTTAGTCATAATATATTTATTTACTTTTAAAAAATGTATCCCTAAAATTGTCTCGGATTTTGGTGAACTTTGAAAGCTTATCGTATATATTATATCTTATAAACTACGGAAGATAGTTCAAGTAAATGTTCAGATAAAATTTTTAATATTATATTGTAGAAAGCTGGTGACAATATTTACATATATGCAATTCAATAGCAAAAGCTTACATTCTACGTATTGTAGTGAAAAAAAAATCTGAAAAAAGACAATTTTTCCAAAGGTTGCCTTTCTACTTTTTTCAACCATTATAAGCTTTTTACTAACTTTTTCCAAACCCAATGTTTACGCTTATAAGCTTACTACAAGCTTATTATGCTGTTTGAGTAGTTTTTCACAAATATACTCTAGTCTTAAAGTAAATGCTTTCTTTAAAAATTAAACTCTTTTTTATTTACTTATTAGACAAAACATCTTCAAAAGCATTATTATAAGTATTTGGAAGTGGCACAAGGCGCAGTTTGAATATATTCTCCCTATAATTGATTGCAAGTAAGACCTCACTGTTGACCCTCTCGATCATAAGCATAATAAGCATAAGTACACCGCACTCTGCACCCTACTTGCATTAACTTGTAAACGCACTACTTCAACAAATACAAAAGCAACATCAGAGCGTTTTTGTATAAATAGCGTAAAAACTTAAGATTAAAAAAAAAAAAGCATTAAATTAAGTAGCAGCGGAAATTTTCAAACTTATCTCATTACATAGACGTAATACCGAGCCGTGGCTGATCATAAAACACATTCCTTAAAGAAAAGCATTCTTCGAAAGCACAAAGAGCATAGCAAAAGATCATCATCATCAGTTCAGAATCGGGTTACACACACAGACTTTTTTAGTTAGCTAGCCGTGATGCTGCTCTTTTTGCGCTCAATATTCTTAAGAAGCTTATTTTTTAATGTTTTCATTAAGAAGCTTCAAAACTATAAAGCGAGGAAGTGGAGTGCGTAAAGTGTTTGTAAACATTATAAAAGCAATTAAAAAATTTTTTTATTTATTCTCTCTTTTATTGAAATAGAGCCAAAATAAACAGACAGCAAAATTAAAATTGCTACTGTTTAACTATTTTTTTTTTAAGTTTTCGATTTTGTTTTTGCATAGATACTTTTTTTGATAAAATTTAATTGTTAACATTTGTTTGGCTAACAGCAAAAATTAACATTAGATGAAGTTTAATTTATACTTTCGCTGCAAAGTTTTATATGTATTTTGTATATTTATGTGTGTCGCTTTGTTTGGTCAATCGTGGACGTAGTTTTCTATTTTTTTTTTAACAAAGCATTAAAATATTGATTCGAAATTAAAGCACAAAGCTTTGATTTGTAGCTTTTATAATTTATTTGATGGCTACTAATATAGTCATTAACGAACAGCGTTTATTTCGCTTTTTGATGAATGACTAAAAGGAGCATAGGCTTCAATTTTTGTGATTAGCCCTTCTCTTTTTGTGGCAAAGACATAAAAATACATGTGCCGTATTGTGTCCGATGTGCACTATCATGTGCTATAAGGTGGGGGGGTACCATTAGTTTAGAGATATGATTTTTTGAGAAATTCAAGTATTGTGCTGCAATGTGCTCTGATTGTGCTATAATGTGCCATAGAGAAATTTAGAATTTATTTGAGTTGTGGCTTTAAATAAGCAAAATTTGTGAAAATGCAAAAAAGCTGTAGTAGCTGAACTCTATTGTTATTGCATGTTAGGAGCATGTCACACTTAGCGGACACGGACAAATTTGTTGTTGCTTTCGCGGGTAAAATGAAAAACTGGAAATTGAGAGAGCTTCTTTTACCCGTGAAAACAACAACAAATTTGTTCGTGTCCGCTTAGTGTGGCATGGGACTCTGTATGGCAGAACTAGACAAGGTAGTGTTAGGCCTGAATGCGCTCTCTTTCTTAGTGACCATAACTGTAAAACTCAGCCATTTTGCTATTTTTGTCAGTTCTTGCTTTCTCATTGCATTCTCACTGGTGCTGATTTTGTATGCGTTGTCAACTTCGTTTTGACAGTTTCGGTCACCGGCTCTCCGCCCTAACATTACCTTGTCTAGTTTTACCATGCATGTATGTATATTTATGATATTATTACTCATTCGATGTTTGGAATTTGTTAAAAAAAAACCGAAAACTTCGACCACCCCTCCCTTACAAAGTGACGTCATCATAATAGCAAAATCTTTATAAATTTCATAAAAAAATGGTTTAAACTTGTTAATTGCTTGACACATATGTTTTGATAATCAGTATACAGGGCTGCCAATATTCGAAGCGCCCATCTGGCAACACTGTAACTTTCCGCAGTGATGCCAAATCGACTAATGACATACCGCGTTTAAAGCGTCATTCCAAGCAAATGTTTACAATGGAACAGTACACGCCACGCGAACGCTCTAAAATTGTTGAAATTTACATTCAACAAAACAAGTCAATAGTGAAAACTCAACGTGCTTTAAAAAAATGAGCGATGAAGCTCATTTTCAGTTGAACGGAATGGTAAACAAACAAAATTGCCGTATTTATGCCACTGAAAATCTACAAGAGATTCAAGAGGTACCTCTTCACGATGCAAAAGTCACTGTTTGGTGCGGCGTGTGCTAAAATGCTCATTGGGCCGTTCTTTTTCGAAGATGATAATGGCCACAGAGTTACTGTCAATCAGGAGCGTTATCGCGATATGATAAACAATTTTTTCATGCCAATCGTTCGTCGAAAGCGTATCAAGCACTACTGGTTTCAACAAGACGGCGCGCCACCACACACAAGCCGCACTACAATCGATTTTTTGAAGCAATTGTTCCCTGGCCGTTTGATATCAAAAAATGGTGATTTCGATTGGCCGCCAAGATCACCATATTCGAATATTGGCAACCCTGTATTATTTCAAATTTAAAATATTTGGATAAAAACCACGCCCTATAAAAGAGGCGTCATCAATATAATACAACATGGAAAACTTCGAAGATACTAAAATACAACTGTGGGGTATTTTTTTCGATTTTTTTATAAAATTAAAAATGCAAGGGCTTATCCCATGCACTTGCAACTTAAACCATAATTCAAATATTGTTAAACTTCTAGTGGTACATTTGCACTACCAACAACAACAACAAAACGACAACATACAAAAAGAAAATTATCATTTCTTAAGAAAACAGAAACTGCTGATTGCAAAAACCACTTCAACTATTCTATCAAAAGGTTAATCAACCGAAGTCTCGAGGTACTTCAATGCACGCAAGTGAAAATACAATCAATGCATGTTGATGTCGTTGCTGTTGCTGTATTACTACTACACTTTGAAAGCTAGATGCTCCAAAGAGATATAAAAGAGTAGAATCTAGGGAAGGAAGTTAGTAAAAAAAAAAAAAAAAAAAAAAAAATCCAGAGAATATTCTAATGCTTATATTAGACAAGTTTGTAGGCTTAAAGGGGGTCACTGCAGAGGTCGTTTTTGCAAATATATTAATGAATTTTAACGGACCTTTATTAAAAGGAGAGATTTTAAGTTCAGTTTTTTTTTTCATTTGTTTGTAGCAGTTCTGAGATCAACTGGTGCCAAACATAAATTTCAAAATGATATCTAAACTGAATTTTGGCCTTTCAAGTATGTAAGTCACACTCGGCTCGATTTATGATCATATCATAGCATCCCTGGTTCGGTAACTCAACTTTAAAGTCGAAAGTTTAGTTACCGAACCAGGGATGCTATGATTAGGGCATTTACACGATACTACAACAGTTAATAGTTTTGAATGACTCATTTCAAATGAGTCATTTGGTCCAATGTAAAAGTAGTATGAGAACGTTTAAGAACTCAGAATTTTTTTCCAAAGCAATATTTCGTAAGGTTATAAAACGTTTTTTTTTTTCATTTGTTTGTAGCAGTTCTGAGATCAACTGGTGCCAAACATAAATTTCAAAATGATATTTAAACTGAATTTTGGCCTTTCAAGTATGTAAGTCACACTCGGCTCGATTTATGATCATATCATAGCATCCCTGGTTCGGTAACACAACTTTAAAGTCGAAAGTTTAGTTACCGAACCAGGGATGCTATGATTAGGGCATTTATACGATACTACAACAGTAAATAGTTTTGAATGACTCATTTCAAATGAGTCATTTGGTCCAATGTAAAAGTAGTATGAGAACGTTTAAGAACTCAGAATTTTTTTCCAAAGCAATATTTCGTAAGGTTATAAAACGTTGCATATATTTTGCTAATATACTCACTATGTAAATAATTGAATTGCAGTCCTGCAAGTATTTCTTGCAAGATTTAACGTGCGAAAGTTGCGACTTATTGAGAAATTCGTTTTTTCTAGATACATGCATACGAGTTTCAAAATTCAGTCTTACTGGAAATCTGGAAAAGACAACATAACCCATGGCAAAAGCAAACGGACGTTTTTAGTCACATTTTTCAAAAAATTGACAAAGATATTAATTGTAATAAAATTTTTTTCTCAAATAAACGATAAAGCCGCAAATTTTTGCAAAAATTCCAAACATAGATGGTCGAAATGTTCCCGAAATTTGAATTCTTTTCAGAAAAAAATGCATCGTGGTTAAATATGAAAATGATGATTAAAACAGAAAAACAAGAACTAATATCCAGCGTACCACCTGGTCCTCTACGCATTTCTGTGAGAAAAAATCTGCTGGAGCAAAAGGACGTGAAGCTGGAGAGCTTTTGTATTAAGATTTTGATTTAAGATTTTTTAGAAGACAACGTTGACTTAGAAAATAAAATAGACAGTTGTGATATATAGTTTAATTGCAAAATATATTGTTGAAAAACTATTATAAAAAATAATAAATGATATATTAAAAATTTCTTTAAGGTACTATTACAGTGTGCAGCTATAAAAAGAAAACACCTTTTTTATTACTTTTTTTTACCTAGTATTATTAATTTTAATGATTAAAATTTTTTACATAATTTACATAATTTTACATAATTTTTTACATAATTATTCATGAGGAAATATAATTTTTTTTTGTCTCTATAGTTGTTGTTAATGTTCTACAGGGCGTTGAAGTCAGCGTGTTTAAAAAATTGTTGCAATTGGCTTCTCGCCTCCATCATTTAAAAAGCGTCTATCAAGTAGAACTCAATATACTTAGAAGCCGATTCGAAAAACATTGTCTCGAGAAAAATGCGAATAAAGATTTAAAGGTTCTTGAATATCACGCGACATACGAATAAAAAATATGTTATAACTTTTTCCTATTTTAAATTTTTTTCTAAAAATTTCATATACGTATTTTTAAGACCTTAAAGAACCATATGCTAACGAAAAACAAATTGATTTTTAATTTTTTACACACTGTAATAGTACCTTGAAGGGTTAATTTTCTTTTTATTTTACAAATTTTTATATCATATAATGTAATTCATCGATTTATTACTTGGAAAGAAAAACACAGTTTGCTTAAAACTAAAATTTTGAAAATATTAATAAACGAGGTTTTATAAGGGTTAATGGCTTCCAGAGGGTTTAATTTTTAAAATTTTTTCATGAAGCAGACAATTCTTCACATCAACAAATAATTTTATGTATATATAATATTCTATTTCGGCGCTTAATAGTTTTGGCCAGAAAAACAGGTAATTTGACCTATAGTGAAATGTAGTACTTGCTTAAAGAAACTAAAGAAGGTTAATTTCGATTCAGAGAGATTCTTTAGAAATATTCAAGTAATAAGACTCCATATTTTTTCTTTGAATATAATTGAAAGCTGTTGTAGTGTCCCTTGTTACCCAAAGGGTTAAAACTGCAATTGTTGTTATTTTAGACTATTCTTTATGCTGTTTATTTGTTTGTTTCTCTGTTTTTCTTTCGGCATGTGTCACGACGCATAAATCATGAAAACGATAGACTACCACTCAAGAAACTTAAAAAGGTATCTGTAAAGAAAAAAAACTTTCTAACTCGGTCACGTTTTACAGTACGCTGCGCGTCCGTTCATTTTTTATTTACTGGCATATTTTCTATAAGGAGCTGGTCAACTTGGTTGCTCGGTCGTCAAGAAAACTTATTGATATTTTCAATTTTTGTAACTTCAACGGGAGTTGATTGATTGACGTTGCATTGAAATGTCAAAAAAGCTAGTGATAATTTTTTTAGCTGGAGAAACGTGACGAGGGCGTGAGATGCATTTGACAATGATTAAACAGTGACTTGACATATTTTAGGGTTTATCCATTTTGCCATGGCTCGATAGGAATAAGAGAGTGAAGAGTATTAAAGAAAAAAAATATAGTAGATTTTGTTGAAGAAAATAAACATCTCCATAACCTGAATTAAACAGAAACATAAATAAATACGTTATAATAAATTAAACACTGCAGCAGCCGATGATAAAAAAAAGTCGAAGGTTGAAGCGAAAAAAGTTTCATTTTTTTAAATAAATTTTCAACCAAAAAAGATGAAAAACTCAGCCAAAATAGTTTTAAAAGTAAACTTTTAAAGATTAAAAATTCTACCAACAACACTATTGGTTCACAGACCACGTTTTGTGGCCAAAACTTTAAGGCATCCATGGTACGGGAAGAAAAATCAGTACACGGGGATTTTTTAAAGTTGCTGATTTCGAATCTGATGTCGAATATTTCAAATTGCAAATGGCGGCTCCAAAATATGGAGGCTTAAATTTCCAAATATTTTCTGATTTCCATGAAAATCAATAGTCTGAGGTTTCAACAGACGCTGATAAAGCATCGTGTTAACAGGTATTCGGAGGGTTTTAGGCTCGCTGATGTAAAAATTTTAAATAAATATATGGCGGTTTAAGTTCGAGAATATTTCTGATATGAGTAAAACCCTTTTCCTTTTAACAAAATTTTTGTGCAGCAACGAAATAACTGCGTGAAGATAAATTCGTCAATCCGACGCTAACTTAGCTAAGTTACCAATGCTTTTGATCCGCAAAATTCGCAAAATTGGGAGGAAATTAAATTCGTTCTTTTTGAAAAGTACGAATTTAACTTTTGGGAGGAAATTAAATTCGTTCTTTTTGAAAAGTAAGAATTTAACTTTTGGGAGGCAATTAAATTCCCTATATTTGCAAAGTGTGAGTGTAACTTTTGATTCGAATTTAGCTTTTGGCAAGAATTTTAAATTAATATTATTGCAAAGAAAGATTTTAACTCTTGGTATGAATTTAAGTCATGGCATCAGCTTCTTATGAACAAATCCTTTTATCAAATATATGAACGATATGTATTGCATACCATTAGATAGTTAATTAAACAACCTTTCTAACGATATATAGCCTATAAGTGCACAATTAAGCCTTTTGCCAAAAACATTTTTGAGAATGTTGCTTTAATTACCTGTCCCATGATTTGCATAAGAAAAACATTGTCCAGACAGATTTTGAGAATTTTTGCATGGAATCTTAGTACTTTGGACCTAACATTCACTAATTTAAAAAATGTTTATGGCAAAAGGCTTAATTGTGCACTTATAGGCTAAATATCGTTGGAAAGGTACTTTAATTACCTGTAAAATGATATGCATAACAAAAACATTGAAAAAAGCTCTTTGCTTTCGCTTTTCTTAGTGCTTCAAAAAAGTTTTTGTGATTACTTTAAATATCTTGTCGAAGTCGATATCTACTTCGATACTACTGACACTCCCATCACTAGCATTCGTGTCATCACTAGCATTTTAGCATTCGAAAAGTTTAAAGTATAAGAAAGTGTTTTAGAACAGTGAAAAATAAAAATTAACTGAAAAAGTAAATAGTTTTATATAAATAGTAAATAATTTAATTCAATCATATTTGTTTCCATAGTTGCCGATAATGGACCAGAAATTGGCTTCACAGAATTCGAAAGAAATATGAAGATTGGATTCCGGTTAAGCAAAAACAGAATTTACCGCGATAATTTCTTGAAAAAACAAAAACTTTCTAAGGTTAGCGCACGATAAAATCAGTGCATAAATGAATTGGTTTGATCTCTTGCATAAATGAAGCTTTTGATCTCTTGTTTTATTCTTTATGATACGCAATTTTTAATTAAAAGTAAAACGAAACAGAAATCAAACCAACAAAATAAATGTATGTAAATATAATACAAATGTATTTGGTCTCTTGTTTGTAATTTGCTCAGGTCAGCGACGGGAACACAGGGTAGGTATGAGAACGCGAGCAAAACGCTTCGACTTTCCGAAGCAAAAGCAAATCGATTTTTTTAATCACCTTCCGAAGCAAGGGGAAAGCTCTTTTTTAATCAGCTTTCAAAGCGAGAACAAAGTTCTTTTTTTTAATCACTTTCCGAAGCGAGAGCAAAGCGCTTTTACAAATCACCATCCGTTGCAAGAGCAAAGATCTTTTTCCCAATGACATGGCAATGTTAAAAAATGCGCTATTTAAAACGTGAACAAAGCGCTATTAAGATTTCGTTAAGTGCTTTCAAAGTGGTTTCAAAGTGGTTTCAAAGTGGTTTCAAAGCGCTTTGTTTCCTAAATAGAAGTTGGTGTCATGGCTTAAAATCATACCAAGAGTAAAATTCGCTCTTTGCAATAGTACGAATTTAAGATTATTGCCAAAAGCTATTTAGGCACACCTCCTGGAACCCCCTGGGGGTTCGCCATACAAGCATTTCAAAAAATCACAATTTTTGGCACTTTACATGAAAAAATCAGCGAAATGGGGTCACCACTGGCATGGATGGATCGGCCCTCCAAAGTTAGTGGGGGTCGGTCATACATTTGGACTCGATTGGGGCACTCTAAATGGGTCAAAGAGGGATTTTCCAAAATTTGACCCTAAGGGACAAAAGTCAAAAGTTGGGGCATTAGAATTCGTTTTAGAAGTATAGTTCCTCGGGCAAAGTTTCTTATTTTGATCCCTAGAATACGATTTTCACTGAGCAATGGGCAATTTTTAAATCAACCCGCCCTACTATGCATATAATACCATTCCATAGAATACCATTCATCTAAAGAAAAACACACTTTTCTAAATTTTTAAAAATTTTTTATATGAAGTTTTTCGAATTGGAGATCGGTATTATATATTATTGAAAAATAAATTTTTTTTATTCGTTTTGCGGTATTGTTGCATTGTGGTAAGAAATAAAGCAGTATTTTGTATGAAGTCGACGATGGCATTTTACACAAATAAATTTTGATTTTAGGCCACAATGACGTTGATTAGGAATGAATTTAACACAATGTTGATACCCATCATATCCACAGCATCATCGCTGAAAAAAGTTGCATTTATAGAAGAAAATATTAAATATATAGTAAACTATCGATTTCAGTTGGTTTTCAGACAGCCGCTTTCTTTTTGATGGTCGTTCCAAAATTAGGTCAGAATCAGAGTTCAAATCAAAATCATCTTCGTTTACAGTAATATGATATAACTGTGCTTCAGTGTTCATCAAATTATGACCGACATGGTTGAGAGGAGATATACTTGGTCCAATCTCATCATAATCTGATTCGGCCAGTGGTAGCTCTCTGGGAAGCAAAATATCAATCAATATTTATGCCAATGGTCGGAGTTCCAATTTCTTCTTCTTCTTCTTCATCACGTTCCTCAAGAACATCCAAAATCTCATGAAGTTTCAATTTATTTCTAAATAAACACAAGTAAAGTTATGAGCAACACTTTCCTACAAAATGAATAGATGAATGGTATTCTATGCACGATGGCCTTTATAAAGGTCGAAAAAAGTTTTTGGGAAAAAATGACACAAATTTAGGTGTTATCGGAAAAAAAAGTATATGTGATAAGTGTTGACACATGGTAAATAATAAAAAAGAGCTTTTTCACACAATACCAATTGCCATTTTTATAAAATTTTAAAATTTACCTTCGAGCCATACTTGCACTTTTTTTCTTAAAAGAAATTTTCACTTTGATTCTTGATAAAATCTGGCTTGAGTAAACAGCTGATTTCTTATTTTGATATAACGCCATATTTGTGCAAAAAGCTAAACTATTGGGCAGGGATGCCAATAGAGTTTTAATAATTTAAGTTTTTCATACCGGCATTTTTAAAGGCCGCTACACAATAATGGGTTAATGCTTGAAAATATGAGTTAGAAACTCGTGGAAAGGATTTCTTTTTTTTTTTAACGAGGCATGATATTATTATGAGCTTTACTTTAACGGACCAAGTTTTCTTACAGAAAAATATTCCAATTTCAGTATTAAATATATATATAAAGAGAAACAACTATAACTTAGTTACTTATACAATAACTTAAAATACACAAATTAATTCCAATTTTTATAGGCGGAAATTTGTCTAAAAACTAATTAATATGACATTTATTCAACACGCTCAACAAAAGTGGTCAGTAAAAGAAATGGACTTTAAAATGACCCATAGCAATAATCCATATTTTATTTATCTATTATAATATTTCTGCTTAATAGCTCTTTCGGCTATGGCTAGTGCTTTTTGGGTGTAGTTATGCGTGTTTTTTGTCGGCTTTGCTGTGAAATGTCGATTTAACTAATGCCTATAATTATAGGTTGCTGATTATAATCAGTCAAATTTATAACTAGTTAAAAATAGCGCAAAAGCGTCACGAGCCAAAAGAAATCGAAAGGATTTACATATTTCTTTTCGTATTATGTAATTTATTTAAAGCGTTCTCTTTGTTTCGCTAAAATACTATTCATTCAATAGTATAGATAGTGAACGAGAGAAGAAAGAATAAAAAAAATCCAGACTTTTATTTCTTTACAGAACTCCGCAGATACTTGATCGATGGCTTGAACGTGCGTCAAGCTCATTAAGTATAGCAGTTCGGAAGTCAGCGAATGGCATTCGAAAAATTTTATTTGTTAACAAAAATCACAAAAAAACAAAAAAAAATAAAAAAAAATTTTAAATAAACGACGTAGTTTTTTTTAATTTAATTTAAACACCCCGAATTTACATAATCTTTGTTCACTGACTGATTTGATGACTCATTTTATGTCACTTGCTGTTAAATTTAAGAGCAGCTTTCATGTTTCCGATAAAAACTACGAGTGTGGTATTTAAGCAAATGTTTAATTTTGAGAATAATTATCAGCAAGCTGTTCCAAACAAAGACGACAGCAGGTTGGCAAAAATAGTGGATAACATTTTTTGCAATTCATATAAAAAAATAAAAATATTTCTGAAGTTTTAAAAAAAATTGTTATATCTTAAACGGTCCCATAATTTTTTTTTTAATTTTTCTACTATACTAAATTTTCTCTTAATATATTGCCTCATAAAGCAGTTATGTATGTCTTATTTTTTTTAGCAGTCTGCTTAAACAGTTTGAGTTTCAGAGCTGACCAAACAAAGCCCAAAATATTTCCTTCAAATAGCTTTTTTGCAAATTAACAGGGGCGTTCACAGAGGCTGGCAAAGCAGATTTACTAGGAGACAAAATCACCTGCAGCTCAAAAAAAAAAAAAAAGAAACAGCTGTGAGTTGAATCTAACTTTTTTTGCTCCTTTGATACAATTTTCTGATAGGAAACTTATAAAATCAAGTAAGCATGAATTTTGTTGCAATAAAAACATTTTAGTAAGAATAACATTTTCATTGACGTCACAAAAATTAAAAGTACTCTTTTATTATTATTATTATTAATTTTTATTTTTTATAATAAAAATTATAATTAAAATTAGCTGCCGGGCGGGCTGTCGGCTTAAACATTTAAAAATCTTTTTTAATTTAAAATCTTATTCATTTTATACTGGTCATCAGTGCTGATCTTCTTGTAGATATCATAAAAATGGTAATAAGAATTGAGTTTAAGGTAAGCTTCTAAGCTTAAACATAACAAATATTAGTTATAACTGAAAATTTTGATTAGTACAATAAATACTATAAGTAATGAAATAGTTTATATCTACTAACTACTTTGAATAAAAAAAATTAAATTAAAATTTAAAAAAAATGTATAAGAAAGTGTTTGTAATTTATTAAAACTGACTACAATTGTCATTTTTTTTCATTTAAATTTTAAAATTTTTTCAAGGTTTCAAATCATACTATTTGTCTTATTGATTTTTTGCTCATGTGGCTTATCACGTTATTGAAATAAACCCTTCCTTTTTATTCTTACTTTATAAGGACTAAATTCAACAACTTTCTTTATAAGTTGTTGAATTTAGTTCAGTTTATCACAAGTCTTTTATTTGTAATTTAATTTGTAATTTATAAGAGAGAGTCTTTGAAATGCAGTAAGAATAACATAATAATAACAAGTTATAAACAACTGATCGGTGATAACAAGGCAAGTGATTACAAGGCAGGGAGTTTTACGGGTCACATGAAGATACTAAAAACTTCGAAAATTACCCCTTTTTAAAAATCCCCGACAGGATGCTGCCAAAGGCAAACTTCACAAAACGCTACAAGGTCGTTATACCCAATAGGCAACTATGTTGGAATGATAGCTTCACAGTTGATCCTCGCTCACAGATATGGTACACTGATGGGTCAAAACTCGAAAATGGAGTAATTGGAGCGGGGATATATGGTCCCAAGTTCCAAAACGCTCTTCCAATGGGATACACGCCGACAATATTCCAGGTGGAGGTATATCCCATTGAAGTTTGTGTAAGAGAATGTCTCCGCAGGAAACCAAAGGGGGCTCACATCTACATACTTTCAGATAGTCAAGCGGCTTTTAAAGCCTTTCAAGCCTACGAACTTGAATCAAGACTAGTCTCCAACTGCGTAGAGCTATTAAATACAATGGGACAAAGCAACAAAATAGAATTATGGTGGGTTTCAGGTCACGAAGGACTCGAGGGCAACAAAAGGGCGGACTGCCTTTCCAAAAGAGGAGCGTCTCGAAATCTTATAGGGCCTGAACCATTTTGTAGCGTAGCAAAAGGCTACATTCTAGAAAAAATTTGAATATGGGAAGATAAGAAATTTCAGTGCCACTGGAACAACACTAATAGACAAAGGCAATCTAAGAAATTTTTAACTCCAAGTAAAGCAAAATGCGAAGATTTACTCAAGCTTACCAAAGCAGACCTTAGAATTCTCACCAGTTTCTTCACAGGTCACTGCTCACTCACACACCATCTTAAAAAGATGGGTCTTTCTGAATCAGACGTCTGCAGACTATGCGAGGAGGAAGAAGAAAACCCCCGAACATATTCTATGTGAATGTCCGGCAATCCACAGCCTAAGACGCCTCCATTTAGGAGGAGAAGTAGTGCCCCCGTCAACAATTTGGAACACCAAGCCAGAGACAGTGCTAAATTATATAAAAAGCCTCAATCTGGAGTGTTAATTAAGGGCATGCGCAATAGATTCTATGGGTCGCGGTCCACATGGGCTCACTATAAACTAACTATAAACAACTGATAAATACATATTGTTTAAAACAAATACTTAAAGATTCAATTAAAATTAATAAATTATTTTTAAAATTAATTAATAATTAATATATTATTGTCAACAAGAAGACAAGCAACTGAATAAAGTAATTTAGTATTATAAATTTATAAGTATTTAATTAAAATTATCAAATTGATCAAAATATTATTAGTTAAAAATTATTCTTATACCAAAAGATGAAGAAAATGATAGAAGTTATTAAGACAAGTGTAGTAAAATTTCATACTTAAAGTTGCGATAATTTTGAATACATTTTATTCTTAAAAGCATCTAGTTCCAATTTCTGACGCCGTTTACAAAAAAATGTCTGTTGTAGCTTACAAAATTAAATAATGGAATTATCAAGTTCATATTTCTGGTTGATTTACAAAATTGTAGCTTCTCAAAAAGGTATGTAGGGGTCTTTGTGTACAACAATTTATGCAAAAATATGAAGTTGCTCGCATCAAGATAGTTGAAAATATTGCAACCGAGTATTTTACTGTTTTATATTTTGCTGCCGAGTATCATATATGCAGTTTTTGCGAATGGTACAATGATTTGATAAAACCAATGGTTTGATTTTGCGCAAGCACACGGGCGCCAAAATCATATTTCGCCTGTTCCTTTGAAATGTCTCAGGACGCCTCTGAAAATTAATACAACTCGTTTTTAGTATTCGATTGTTTTTGTTCTTTTCTTTTTTTTGCTTAGAAACAGCTGCATTTTTTTTTTTTTTTTTGTTTGGCTGCATCTGAGAAAGAACACACAAAAATAAGAGACACCCAAAATTTTAAGTTTGCGACATTTATTTTTGAGAAAGCACCTCTTCGCTTCACAAAGTGGTTCATCAGGTTTTTTGTAGTTTTTTTATTATTTATCTTCTCCTTGAGAACTGTGGTTTGTTGTTATTTGAGTACATTCTTGTCTTGCCATTTTATCGGTTCGGCTTATTAGTTATTATTTTTGTTTGTTTGTTTTTTTTTTGCATCTTTGCATTAGCTGAGTAGCAAATATTAATGAAGAAGAATAAATAAGACAAACATTTTTGGCGGTAAGGATATTTTTAAGAAATTACTTTATTTAAAATATATGCGAACGAATCACCATTTATTAACAATTATATTCAAACGATAAAATTAAGCTTAAAATACTGCAAATTTGACATAAATTTTCTTTGTTGACCGGGAACTCAAATTTTGGTAATGTTAATTTGGTTACGTAGCCGGGCCAGTTTATACTGATCGCAGCTAATGCTTTAATGGCTCAGTGCTTTAAAATAGCTACACTGAGGTGATTGGTTTTGGCGCTACTTAAAGCGAGACAAGCTTATCTTATTGCTAAAAGCTCGACCTGGAAAACGCCAACTGAGTCTGGCAGACGAAAAGCTTCCACCACTCCCAGTTTCTTTGGATATATACCAGCTTCAACTCCGCACTCCATCTTGGAGCCGTGAGTGTAGAATGTTACATTGAACACTAAGTCAGGTTTCCCATTTCGCCACTCTACCCTGGTGAGGAACTTGATCGTAAAGTATTGCATGAAGTCGAGTTTAGGAGTGTTATAGTCCGTGTTATTAGGAATCAGTTTCATAGGTAGCGGATTTAGAATGTTCCTGTTATCGTATGGTCTACTCCGTCAGTTGTAGGACTCTCTGAGTTTAACTGCACTGTTGGTTGTGGTAAGTAAGCTTTATGTGTAGATCTATAGAAAATAAGTTTGTCAGGACATTAAAGGTATCGGTGGGGGATAACCGAAAAACCCCTGTGATACCTTTGCACGCGGATTGCTGGATCCTAGCTGGTTCAGTAGTTAGTATACCTTGAATTTTGTGAATTTTTTTCTTTATGAATTTCTTACGTTAAATTTTTCTTTAAAATGTATAAATATGAAACCGGTTTTAGGTTGAACCGGGTACGAGAATTTTATTTCTGGCATCAGTTTTTCTCTAGCTGTACACGTTTATATACAAAAAAATTTTTGAAAAAAATTCCTAAAAAAAATTCACAAAATTGAAAATGTGATGGGGTAAAGTGCACCCCTATAGCCCCCTTTTTTTGATAACTTTTCATGCCGGATCCGAAAATCACCCATGCAACATACATTTTTTTACCTCCATACAAATCAACATCCATTCTCAATGCCTTCTTTTCGCGGATGTCCTTAAACTATTCTGGCCTATTAAATCTAATGCTGAAAAAATGCCTAAAGAAAAAATGCAGAAAATTTAAGATGTGATAGGGTGAAGTGCACCCCTATCTCCCCTTTTTTTAAAAACTTTTCATGCCCGATCTCAAAAATTGCCCAGGCAACATAGATTTGCAAATCGACTCAGTCTATTGTATAACAATGGGAAGATCGTTTATAAAAATTATAAACAGAAGAGGCCCCAAACAACTTCCCTGTAGAACACCAGAAGTTACTACAAAAGATATTGATAAGCTATTGTCTATTTTTACAGACTGAAAGCGATTTTATAGATATGATTGAGACCAGCTCAATGGGTTAGAGTGAATTCCAAGAAAGACGAGTTTAGAAATTAAATGCTTATGAGAGACTTTATCAAATGCTTTGACAAAATCAGTAAAGATAACATCAGTTTGAAAACTATCTTCAAAGCTAGTAACAATATAATTGCATTAGAGTATTAAATTTGTTATCGTAGATTTACCTATTATGAACCCATGTTGGTCTGGAGGTGTAAAATTTTTGACATGAAAAGACATTTTATCATATATAATATTATCAAAAATTTAAGGTACAGCTGTAAGTTTACGAATAGGTCTATAATTTTTTTATATCATGTTTGGGATCAGCTTTGTGAATGGGGTCTATGTGGGAATGCTTGCAAATGTCTATAAAGCTACAACTAGTTAAGGTATTTCTAAATTTCTTTAGTCGGCCTTTGTAGTCTAGTGGAGAGTGCTTTAGACTATTGACCCAGAGGTCCCTGGTTCGAATACGGATTCGGGCATGGTTCTTTTCACTTTCTTTGCTCTTTCCTACATTTAAGAATTATGGAAAACTAAAAATCCACAACTAAATTGTGGAAAATGTGGAACAACTAAGGACTGGAAATGCTTGCCGAGGTTAAGGCATAACACTAGCCTCGGTTAAAAGCAATTAAAATTGTCTTTCACGTTTGTTTCGCCTAATCAATAATTCACGTATGGTCCCAATCAATTCCTCTAAATAATCTTTCCCTTTCCTTTCAGGTCAAAGACCAAACCTTGGTTTTATAAGACGCATGCCTTGGTTCTTTGATCTTTTAAAAAAAAAAAAAAAAATAGCAAGACTACCGGTGTCGCTAGGGATAGGGCGCAGTTTTTTAAGGTGCATACGAAGTTTACAAAGGCGTTTGTAAGCACAATCTTTGATATTTTTTTAAAACCTTTATTATATGTGTCAATGAGAATCAAGAGTGATCAATTCCACTTTTAATTGTTTGGAGTAAATGAAAAAAAATCGTGTAAGAGTTCTGGAGGTAACTATTGAAAATTTTTATTTTTGTTTAATATATTTAATTTGTTAAATTCTTATAAGACGATTTTCGGCATTAAATTCGCAAACAGGATCATTAATGTCCACTATTTCTTCTTGAGAATTATTATTGTTCATAAGATTTTTATAAGATTTCAAGTCTTCAAGCATTCTCCATTCATTTCCAATTTAAGTTTGATAAAGTCGTCTATTTTACGTTCATTGATTTTTACTCCCAATGGCAATATTGGAGGAGACATGGAAAACACATGTTTTCCGAGATTTACAACGGATTTTGACTCACTAATAGAAGATCTATAAAATTGTTCACCTTGAACTCTTACTAGGTAATTTTTACACTTTTTAATTATAAATCGTTTGGCCTCGTTGAACTTAAAGTGCCAAGCAGATGGCAGTTTGAAAACCTTCGATACTTCTATTCTAAAATCAAGAATGGGAAAGTCATCACTTCTCAAATTTATTGTTGTTCTAGAATCTTTATATATTTTTAAATAATCTTCTACTGATACTATAGTCTCTCTGACTTTAACTTGCTTCTCAATCTGTGAAAATACTCTGTCTGGTGGAATATAAGAATGGCCAGTAACGGAAAATATAATCTCGACCGTTGTAATGTGTTTTGGAGCTTTATTTGCCAGCCAGTATTGGCACATACCTTTCATAATTGAGTTTTTGGTTTGGCCTCTGCAGCCATCAGCCATTAGTCGAACTGTTCTTATATATTCATGATCCATGTTGCATAGATCATAAAAAACTGCGGAGGCGATTTCATTTGAACCTTTAGGGCGAGTATTCTCCATCCAGTAATATAAGAAAACGTTGTTTTTTTTGTGAAAAATGAATGGGCAGTGCCTGCATCTTCTCCAAAAAGATATAAGGATAATTGACCGGTGAAGTAAGCTGCTTGGTCAGCTACTTTTGGAAGCGACATATTCTTTTGACAATCGAAGAATATTGTCAGCAAATCTACACAGTGCTGTCACGACAAAGCGAGTCTAGTTTGTCACGACAAACTGTTTAATTTGCGAGAACGTAAACTATAAACTGTAGTGATTAGGCCTAATATTACAAGAGTTGTACTCCTTTCTGGAGAACAAAAAGAAAAGGGGGAATTGTGTCGTTTTGAATCCAACAACCAGGTGGAAAAGATCATCTTTGATTCTCAAATTGATTTTAAGTACCAAATAACTCTGGAAATACTAGACATTAGAAAACTTTGAATACAGTCATTTGTAGCATTTAACAAGGGTAATCAGAATCAATCGTTAGCTCAATTTTTTCCAAAAGTGGAATTGATCACTTCTGATTCTCATAGACACATATATCAGTACACATTTTTTTGTGTGGTATTGTTTAACATTTAAATTATTAAGAAAAAAATTTGTTTTTGTTATTTCCACTATTTTTCTCGGTGGCGCCAAAGTCGGTGGCTCGAAAACGTTGACGCTGCATGGTATACAATTAATCTCAGGATCGGCAAGTCTGAAACAAAAAAACCAAATAGTTTCTGAAAAAAGAAGGTCATTCACGCCGTAACTTACCACATTTAAAAAAACATCGATCCCAGAAAAAAAAAATGGGAGAGGTTTAAAAAAAGTACAAACATGGACCACATTTTTCACCCATACCCTTGCTTAATAACAATAATTTTAAATTTTTTAGGATATTGTGGTATATTACGGTACAAAATAAATTAATAAAGAGAATGAATCCACTTTTATTAAAATCGGCCCAGACAAGCCGGAGATAAAGCCATTTGAAAAAGTCATTTCGACAAAAACGCATTTAAAGTTTTCGAGACACCTACTAGTTATTCAAGGGTGCGCAATCACGCGCTGCGTTGTAGACCGTTTTAAGTGAATTTTTAATAATATGTAAGGAGGGGATTTTAAAAATTTTATAGAACCCAAAAATAAATAAAATCGATTTTTTTAAGTTTAGTAACTTCGTATGTACCTTAAAGAAATTTGAGGTATTTCTAGTGTTGCCAGGTTAGGGAATTTCCCCCTTGATTTAGGGGTTTTTAACTGTGTTGAGGAATTTAAGGGGTAATGAATCTTTGAGAGTTTTTAGGGAGATTTTATGTTTTTAGGGGTATTTGCAAAATTTACCCTTGGAAATAAAGCTTTCTTACTTTTTCTTAAAATAATGCTAAAAAATTTAAGAAAAGAAGATACTTGGCTTTTATGGTATCTCAGCAACTCTTGATAAAAACATCTGAAATGCAGCACTTCAAATTAATTATAAATCATTTCCCACTTCACTTCAAACTTGCTTCGCGCTTTACTTGCAATTGATTGATTCCGTATAAAAACTAAAAACAAAGCAAGTCGGCCTTTGTAGTCTAGTGAAGAGTGCGCTAGACTATCAACTCAGATGTCCCCAGTTCGCATCCGGGTTCGGGCATGGTTCTTTTCACTTTCTTTCACTACATTTAAGAATTATTGAAACAATCAAACCCTAAATTGAGTATAATGTTTAATTAAAGGACAGGAGCAACTGAGGGCTGGAAAAGTTTGTCGAGGTTAAGGCATAACACAAGCCTCGGTTGTAAGTTATTCAAAGTGTTATTCAAGTTTGTTCTGCCTAATCGATAATTCACTTATGATTCCAATCAATTCTTCCTCTAACAATCTATCCCTTTCCTTTCAGTTCAAAGACCAAACGTTGTTTGTATAAGGCGCATGCCTTGGTTCTTTGATCTTTTAGAAAAAAAAATACATTTTTTGTATGGGAAAAATTATAGACAAAAAAGATATGCCCAAAAATATATCAAAAAGTGGTAGACGGAGCCTCCTTTCAAAAGTATGACTTCATTTTAAGGTGACAATTGAGAACTATGAAGCAACTTTCTGCCCTTGTTAAAGACGTCCAACAGCTCAGCCCTTTAGATACATAGGCTTGCATTCAGAGCTGTGATATAGGCATTCATATTCAGAATTTTAAGTAGAACTGAATAACTATATAAGAATGCATTCAATGAATGCAAAATTGACTTATAAATAAAATTTTTAATTCATATTCATTTTTAAAAAAATTATTAGTTATTCATTTTCGTTATTCAGCATTAAAAATAATTTTTTTTATTCATTTGAATGCTATTCACAAAGAATTTCAGAATTTTTAATTCATTATTGATTTTGTATTTGTTATTCATTTTTTATTATTTTATTTTTTTTAGTTACGTAGTATTAATTTTTCATTATTAATTTTATTATTCATTTTTTATTCGTTATTCATTTTTTTATTCATTATTCTTTTGTTATTTAGTATTAATTTTTTATAAATTATTCTTTTTTTATTCATTACTCATTTGTTATTTATTATTTATTCATCATTCATTGTTTATTCATTGTTCATTTCTTATTAATTTTTATTCATTATTAATTTTTATTTATTATTTTTTATTCATTATTAATTTTTTATTCATTATTCATTTTTTATTAATTATTCATTTTTTATTCATTACTCATTTGCTATTTATTATTAATTTTTTATTAATTTTAATCCTAAGCCATAAATAAAAAATTTATAACAATTGAATAAATAATTAAAAATTAATAATGAATAACAAATGAATAATGAATAAAAACATAAATAATGATTAAAAAATTAATAATGAATAATAAATGAATAATAAATGAGTAATGAATAAAAAATTAATAATGAATAAAAAAGAATAATGACTAACAAATGAAGAATAAACAAAAATTGAGTGAATAAAAAATTAATAACGAATAACAAAATAACAATAAATAAAAAATGCATAACGAATAAAAAATGAATAAAAAATAATTAATGAATAAGAAAAGAATAATTGAAAATTCTCAATTTCTTTGTCAATTCCATTCTTTGGGAATATCACTGACATGAGTAAAAAAATTATTTATTATTCTGAATAACGGAAATGAATAATTAAAATTAATAATTAATCATTTTTTTTAAAAATGAAAGTGAATTCAAAAATTTTTTTTAAATCAATTTTGCATTCATTGAATGCATTCTTATTTCGTTATTCACTGATTCTCTGAAAATCTAATTGAATGCTTTCTTTTACAGCTCTGCTTGCATTGCAGTTGCACTACTTTTCAGTTGCCCCGTATGAAATTTTTGTATGTTTTTCGAAAAAAAATTTTGAGGAATTTTAGGGGGATTTTAAATCCAATTTAGGGGTAAATGGTGATAGCCACCTGGAAACATTAACTATTTCATCGGGACCTGCGATGGTTTTGTTTTTAAAACTAGATAAACAGATTTAATATTTGCAATTGAGAATGAGAGGTCTCCAAGGTCAAGGCGATATTTTTATTTAATTTCACAAGTATTTATTTTAAAATATAACACTATAAAAAATGTTAACAAATAGAAAAATAACTATGTAACCGATAGCTCTTTGAACTTTTGATCTGCCCACAAAAATATACTTCCACTTCTTTCAAAAAAAAAAATATGCTGCGATGAAATCGCAGATTTGGTTAATCAAGAATGAATCGAGAAAAATATTAAATTAGACTCATGCTATCAAGATAAAAGACAACAAAGAAACAAGAATATGACTACACAAAGAAAACAAAGAATGAATGCATGAAGCCATGACTAAATTTGGTAGATTACAATAAAAATAAATATAAGAGATACAACAACAAAACGCAACAATAAAAATAAAAGGGGCAGGTATCAAACTCCAGATGATTCAAAGATTTCGAAGAAATATCCAAATATTACAAGCAGAAAGATACAAGAAAAAAAAGCACTGACACTGAGCTGTAATAAAAGCAAATCTAAAGTAAAATGTGTGAAAAAAATAAAACTTCAAAAATAGTACAAACCTCTAAATGAGTTGAGATGCAAAGCAGCTGATATTTTTAATTTTTTTTTTTTTTTAATAAAAAGTACCTATGAAAGGTATTTAAAAAAAATTGCAAGTAACTTAAACAAGCTGCTGTTGCTCAGCTGTTCTGGGAGTAGCTCTAGTAAGAGAACTTTTTTTTTCTAACTTTAATAATCACAGAAACACTCACACACACACTAATTCGAAATTGTATCAACAATTCTAATATTTTTTAGCAGTTGAATTTAAGATTTGTTTATTTATTTTTATTTATTAAAATATTTGTGTTTTTTTTTTGTGCAGTCTTATCACTCTCACTCACTTTTGCTCACTATCGCTCTCTAACACCTTTCTCACTCTTACTCATTTAACACTTGCAGTGAAATGCAACTGAAAAGACGAGCCCAATATTAATGTATAATTAATTATGCGCGCACTCAACTTTGCAACAACAATAAAGTTTTCTATTTTTTTTTAAATATTTTTAAAGTATGCGTTTAAAACTTCTACAATATTTAATCTTAAAAAATTTATAGAATTTCAGCTATCTAAAACACGCGCACAACAAACCTTCGCCGCTGATGGTCGAAACTTTTCTGAATGTTGTTTTTAATACGAACCAGAGACTATAAATCTCTGTACGAACTCAAGCAGCCGCTTTCAACCATGCATGCTACGTTTTCAATTTGCTTTCAACTCTATTTTATATCTGTTCAATTTACAATTTACTTGCTTTCAATTTTATTTCAGTTGCACCGCAGCCAGCATAAAATAGTGACGAACAAACGAACGAAGCGATGTAACAACAAACGAAAAAGCGGTTTGTTTTGAATTTTGTTGCTGTTGTTGTTTTACGTATTGTTGTTGTACGTCTGGCAACAAAGTGTTGTTGTACACCTCAATGTCGTATCTGCGCACTCTTTCGCACACCTGAAAACAAGTTTTTTTGAGTTTTGATCTGACATTTCTTGGATTTTCCTTCACTGCTGTGTTTTGACAGTTTATGTTGTTGTTGTTGATATACTTGCGATGAATCTTGTGATCCGTTCCAGGTGTTTACTGTTGTTTGGTTTTATGTTTTTAGTGTATACTTTTGGGCGCGTCCCTAAAATTATAGAAGGCTCCAGTGTTGCCAGTTTATCCATTTTCTGGCTATATATAGCCATTTTTAAAAATGTTTCGACAGAAAATTATAAAAATACTATTAGCTATAAGTTTCGCAATTTTCGCAAAATATTTGGAAATATTTTAGCCTTTTTAACTCTTTTTTTCCCATATCGATCATTCCATGTCAAATCGGAAGCTTTTTGAAACTCACATTTCTGTAAAAATTTGGTACTTTGCACTTGGATAGTACTTTAAAAAAGAAAAATATTTGTATATTTTTTTTTATATTTTTTTTTTTTTGCAGCTATACACAGTGAAAAATTATAAAGAAAAAGAAAAATTATCATTTGGACATGTGCTCAAACAACTATATCTTCTAAACTGTTAGTCCTACAAAAAAAAAATTTAGGACATATTTTAAAGACCTTGAATTGCTCTTTATTGTGGTGTCCTTTTTTACAAACATTTTCTAGAAAAATTTCTAATTTTTTCACCACTAAAATTTTCATTCCCATTTTTCAAGGTCAGCACCAGTATTTTTTGGCACTTTGAAAATATTATCGTATTAAAGCATTCATTCTTAATGCTTTCTCAAAATTTGATGTTGGAGAATCAATGTTTACTATTTTTAACGAAATTTTCAAAAACTGACTACACAAATTTTTAGTACAAAATACTTGAATTTTTAATTAAAAATGGAATTTTTAGTATTTTTTTCAGGGACCGTACCGGTTATGGTTTTTTATCAAAAAAGTAAGATATTAACAGTTATTATTTAACTTATATTTTTTCCGACAATAATACTAGTTATTTAGTGAATTTTATTTTTTCGGGCAAAAATATCTGTTACTTTTGACTTTTACTTTTTTGGTAAAAAATAACAGTTATTTTGTGCCTTTTATTTTTTCGGTCAGAAATATCAGGCAATTTGAATTTTTTTAAAGGCCACTTGAAGGGCAAAAAAAGTTTTATGCAATTTTTATCGTCTCATCAACGCGCACATTTTGAGCTATGAAACTTTTTAGTTTTTCAAGGGTTATATTCGTTCTTTAAAAAATACGAATTGCCTGATATTTTTGACCGCAAAAATTAAAGGCACAAAATAACTGTTATTTTTGACCTAAAAAATAAAAGTCAAAAGTAACAGTTATTTTTGCCCAAAAAAATAAAAGGCGAAAAAATAACAGTTCATTTTAATTTTTATAGTAACAGCCAAACATTAAACAGGCATTTAATATTCGCAAAGCTGCTGCCATTACGATAATAATGGTATATTTAAAAAAGTCCTCCGGCCACTTTTTCGTTATGCCTTTTGCATCTGAAAATTGTAAAATAACAGTTATTTTCGGTCCCTGATTTTTTTACTAAACTAGGTACATATCGTCGCTGCGCTAGCAAAAACAGTTATATGTTTTTCAGTAACTTTTCAGGAGAGCAAAAAAATTTTTTTCAGAGCATTTCTGGTACTGAGAGTAATAACTGTTTTTGATCACTTCTAAATCATAAGAGTTATAAAAAACTGCAAGTGCAGAAATGTGGGTAATAGATAGTGTAAACAAAAGATGCTATAAAAAAATTTACAAAAATCACATAACTGGTTTTTCTGGCGCAGCGACAATATTTAAAATCAATCAAATTTAAAAATTTTAACCACTCATTAAAATATACCATTCCTCTGAAGACACTCTATTTTTGAAATTTGCAAAAAAATTTGTTGGTTATAATTCTATGATGTATACCTTTATTCATACAAAATTATATAAAATTGTTTAACATTTTATGTATAATTTTTTTTGTTCTTGTAAACTTAAACAATAGTGGAAAAAGATGATGTGGATGTAATACGCATATCAATTTTCCCTTTGCCACGTGGTATAAAGGAATGGTGGGTATAAGTCCCGCGTATAATTTTTGCTTTTTCGAATAGCTTTTTGAAAGATTGTTTTTCTGAGTTGTATTGCTTTAATGAAAAATATTCCGATTCAATACTTGTCATGTTGTTTGAAACCCAATTATAGAATACTACAGGCGTATTTCTCGGATTATTAATGTTTGCAGACTAGCCTTTGCCGAAAGTCTTTTTTCCCAGGAAATTAATTAAGCCACGCTGAAATAAAAGAACTGCTACTGTGTCGTGCTTAAAGCATTCCGAAATTACATCATAACTTAAGCGCATTACATCCACATCACCTTTTTAACTATAAGTATGCAAATATTTTTTGTTTTTAAAATTCTATCGACGTGCAAAATTTAAAAAAAATCGGAATCGTGAAAATTATTTTTTGGAGAAAAGCGTCCGATTTGACATGGAATGACCAGTGAATATACAGTGAGAGTCAAAAATTAGTATACGAGGATATCTACTTATAACTAAATAAATAAAAAAAAATCATGTTAAGTTTAAAATAAATTCAAAAGTCATAATTTAGTGTGAAAATTATTTTTAAGACATGAGGCCAAGAATTATATATTCAAGATTCCGCCTTGCTCATGTCCGCTCTCTTTGTGAGCACGTGCCTGTGACGTCAGAAGTGCAAGAGAAAAGAGAGTCAAACTGACTGAAAAAAAGGTAGTGAAAAATTTTTAATAGGGGCATTCTATTATAAAATGTCCTCATTTTCTTATAAAACCTTGGTTTTTTAAAAGAAATAAATTTAAATAAAAAAACAACTCTTGTACAGAAAAAATTTTAATTATTTTCGTTACTATTTTTGATAAAAATTTTATACCTTATTGGGGTGCTAACTTCCGTGTTGAACGCTTCACAAAAAAATAGCTATGTTGTTCGATTTATTTTGAGAGCAGTTTGACTGTTTCTTTTTGTGTATTTCGTTTGTTTCCCAATTAGCCAATCAGATTCATTTGCTTAGTTTCGTTTGTTGCTTATGTGATATTATTGTTTGGATGTATTTTCACTTATGACGTAGACCTGCGCAGTAGATTGCCTTTTCTGCGCACTTAAGGCGTGATCTTCTTTATATTGTTCTTGATATGAGACAGTAATAAAAAATCACCTAAAAAGTGCAGTCAAAAGTTAGTATACAATTAACTACACAGCAACCCTTTTTGTGAAATACCGCTAGGACTCAGGGCTGCCACACCGGAAAAAAATTTTATACCAAAATTCCTAAAAAAATTTACCAATAAAAAAAATTTACCAAATTTTTCTTTTATGTAAACTAAACAATAAATATTTATTTTTCATTTTTAAAAAAATTATTACATATTAAACATTTAATTTATAAAAAAACATAAGTAGACGTAAACACTATGATAAAAAAATGTATATATAAAATCATATTTTTTTCCACTTCTCTTGAAAGAATCTGGTGCTATTTGAGTTTGGATAACAGTTTTCCATTTTTCTTCCTCACAAAATATTGTAATTCATTTAGAAATTTAAAAACAATAGTCAGTACGTTGCTCCTCATCTGTACAACTTTTATTTTTTCAGAATAATTTACTTTTAGCAAAAAAATTGTTTCACTCCTGAAACATGTGTATGTAACAAAGGCTTCTAGTTTCAAATTTAAAAAATTATTATCTGGTTTAGAAGTTATAGTGGCCCAAAGTTTAAAAAGTGGACTGGAAATCAAAAAGAAAGGTTTTGATATTACCTTCTCAATAAACTATTAACTTAGAAATAAGTGTAGTTTCTTAATTTAATTTTGGACTTTCAGCTTAATATATCAAAACTTCGCGCAATTTTTTATATAGATGGTTTTTATTTTACGTTTGGAAAAAAGGAGTTTTTTTAATCGCTCATACTGCAATAACTGACAATGATAGAAAAATTTGTCCCAAACAAGATATGTGAGCCTTTTTCTTAGCTTTCGAATGATGTTCACTAAAACTTAGTCCTATTCTTTTTTTAATGCGAAAAATAGAGATTTCCAACAAATTAAATTTATTTGTAGTTTGAACCTAATTTGCTGTTTTCTAAAAAAAAAAGCCAAAACATTATTGGTTAATACTGGAATAATTTAAGAGTGGAGAGTTACATGCTTACAGAGCAATGAATTTTTCACGTCAAATAGATTGCAAAAGCGGTCTTTGAATTTAGAACACGACATCTTTGACAACGTCATCGGAACGTTTTTAGAAATAAACAATGACGCACGTGTAAGTTGCGATTGAAAACTCATTGCTCCGTAGGTATTCATTTCTCCACTCACTTAATACCAGTAATAAGACAAATATTTTGGTTTTAATTTTTAACAAAAAAAAAAGTTGGGTCTAAATTAAATTAAATATCTTTTGTTGGAAATCTCTAATATTCGCAATAAAAAATAACACGATAAAAGACTTAAAACATTACTTCAAGTGTTCAACTGTTGTCTTCACATCAAAGCTTAGAAAAAGGCGCACATATCTTGTTCGTGAAAAATTTTTCTTTCTCCGTCAGTTATTGATATTTTTGAGTGTGCACGAAATAAAATAAAAAATAAACTTTAATTAATTATTTTAAGGGCCAATTTTTCAGTGCGAGTTTAAGCTCTAGTCAAATTAAACCGAGGTTAACTCACAAAAATTGGTCGTTTAAACTAGGTTTAATGAGATATTTTAACATTCGTTGAAGTTAAATTGACTTAAATTAGCATATTATGTGATTTTTTTTTGCCTAAACCGAGCTTAGACGTCCAATTTTAGTGAGTTAATCTCGGTTTACCTTGAATAGAGTTCAAATTCGCACTGAAAAATTGACTCTTAGTGGGGTACACTTAATCGCTCATGAATATTAGTCCAGTTTGTCTAATTTCTCTCTCATTCTGCTGCATGACCAGCGATCGTGGTTACCGACTCATATTACCGATTTAACGTCACTCTGACGTCATTCTCACTTGCAATGTTTCTGTACGAATCTGAATCGATTTCTGTTCGATTCGTTCATTCCAAATCGATAAGCTGTCACATGTTCCGATTTCATTTCAATGGAACCTTTTGAAAAAGTGTTTCTGTACGTAAAGTGAATAGATAAAAATGTATCACTTTTATCACTGGCTTTGTGGCAAGTGAGAATTCTACCGATTTATGAATTGTATTGACAGTAATGTTGTGTATTATTAGGTTATAAGTATTCGAAATATACCTTTAAAAATGGTTACTTTCATATAAGTCGAATTTTTTTCTGATTGAAATATTTTGTTATTCTTAAAAAGTTTTAGTTTTAAAGGTAATACAATTTATAAATAATGCCTACTTACCAGAGAACTGCACAAGCCTTGAAACTCTATTTCAAGTACTTGCTTAAAATACAAGTTCAAGCTAGCTTGAGCTTGATAATTTTGAATCAAGTATAGCCTGTAATTGAATAAAAATAAGCCCACGACAGCTTGCGACTTGCAAGTATGCTAGCTTACAAGCGAACGGCACGAAGTTTCAAGTAAAGGAAAGCTTGATGCCTTCGGCAAAAAGCTTGAAAAACTTAAAATTGAAGGCAAGTATCCAATTAAAGCAAGTATCCAAAAAATTCAATGAGCTTGTTTATAGAGAGCTTAAGCGTAATAGGACTTTTAATGATTCTGTGGACACAGTGGTTGGAAGTTTCAGGGCTAACTTATTTCGAAGATGATGTCAAACTTTAAAATTTAAGATGGCGGATAGAGTTGCCACCTACATTTTTTTTTATTTTTGCGAATTCTTATAGTTTTAAAATTCTGACAACGGATTTGATTTCGAATATAATGTCACAGTCTTAAAATTTTAAATGGAGGTTAGGGTTGCCACATAAATTTTTACCACAGTATTGCTACTTAATAATATGTATTTTTAAGAGTTTTAAACATCATTTATCAGTGTTAAGGGGTCGCTGATTTCTAATCTAAAGTCAGAATTTTAAAATTCAAGATGGTGGATAGGGTTGCCACCTTAATTTTCTGTAGTTTTATGAATTCGGGGCTGACAAAAAAATGGTACACCAAAAATGGGTCGCTGAATCCGAATCCGTTGTCAGAATTTCTAAATTATAAAATTTTGAAATAATAGGGTTGCCACCTAATAATATGTCTTTTCAAGAGTTTTAAACGGCATCTATCAGTGTTAAGGGGTCGCTGATTTCTAATCTAAAGTCAGAATTTGAAAATTCAAGATGGTGGCTAGGGCTGCCACCTTGATTTTTTGTAGTTTTATGAATTAGGGGCTGGCAAAATTAGGGGCTGGTACACCAAAAATGGGTCGCTGAATCCAAATCCGTTGTCAGAATTTCCAAATTATGAAATTTTGAAATAGGGTTGCCACCTAATATTTTGGCAATAGCAACAGAAAAAAAGTTACACAAACTCCGCATAATAAATGAAACGAACAACGAAACAAACGATCGTCAGTCGCATAGAGTCGAAACCAGAGTTGAAAAGTAGAAAACTTGACTTTTTTCACCAACTCATATGGGGTAGAAATAAAATAGAATCACGTCAGACATATGATTCGTTTTTCAGAAGCCAGTCGCGAATTGTAAGGAAAAAAATAAATCAAGTTCCTGCATATCAACTCAAAGCTTGATATTTTTTCAAGTAGCTTGATTCTCAATTTTCTTGTTGCAGATCTCTGCTACTTACATAAAAGTTAAAATTTTTTAGCAAAACAGTATTTGTTTGAGCCACGAAAAAGTAACCGGTTGCATATATTTGCTAAGTTTTTGCAGCACAGCACTAAGTGTAAAATTATTTACATTATTTACAACCGCAACCATTAATACACATCATTATAACATAATTAATTTTCTTAAACTGCAAATATTCACTTCTTATTAATAAGACAAGCACCTATCTATATATATAAAATAGGATGTGTGTATGTATGTAACGTATGGACTCCAAAACGGCTGGGCCGATTTTGATGAAATTTTCAGGTAATGTTCATATTGGTACGGTGGGTAACATAGGCCATATTTGGACCCGATTATTGGCGCTGGGGTGGACTTATATCGAAAATTTGAATTTATGGACCAATTTAACTGAAATTCAAAATGTATGTTTGTTTGATCATAAGAAAATAATTTGTGTATAAATGGACCCGATAGGTGGCGCTGGGGTGGACTTATATCGAAAATTTGAATTTATGGACCAATTTAACTGAAATTCAGAATGTATGTTTGTTTGATCATAAGAAAATAATTTGTGTATAAATGGACACGGTAGGTGGCGCTGGGGTGGACTTATTTCGAAAGTTCGATGGCGTGAAAAATATATAAATACTTTTAATTTCATTTTATAACGAGGGGAGTAGCGAAGCACACCGGATTCAGCTAGTTTGTTATAAAGTAAAAAAATAATATATAATACTAAAATAATACATTCGAGTAAACAGCTGCTTGTCATTTGACTCCATTTCGCAACTTTTCTTCCCGATTTGTGTTCTTTTCCATCACGTTCAAGTGTACACATTATCAATCATGCTCATATTCTCTCCTAAGTGACATTCATGAGCGATAATGTGTACCCCACTTTAAATTTCAATATTTAAAGAATACTTTTGCATATATGACATTACATATATGACAATGAATTTGAAAAAATAAAAAATTAGTATTTAAAAAAAAATATTTTTAACTAATTTTATATTAAACCCGACATTTTTATATTTTTATATGTATATATTTTGTCAAATTTAGTAGTTTTCCAAAAAATTATTATTTCTGACCTTTTGTTTTTTTTAAACTATAACACCAGCCTCTTTTATATGAGAGGGGGGTGGGGGGAGGGGCACGATTAATCGGAAACACTTTAGTAAAATCCATATAAATGTGAATGTTTCTAATAAACATATATTTTATTAACCCAACATTTTTTAATTCATTACCCATATCACGCACTGCCACTTTGGTTAAGCCACACCTAAGGATTAAGCGTGCAGACATAATACGTTAGGGAAGCCATGGTAGATTGCAATAGTAGGTTAGTAAATTTTGCCAAAGAACATCGCTTTGATAACGGTCTTAAATTAAAACAGCAAAATTATTAAAAGAAAATATGGTATTTTTTTTTTTTGGTTCTTTTTATTTTTTTATATTTAGAAAATTCCTTCATTTTAGTTAGTAATAGTTAAAAGCTTTAAAAGAGCTTTCATAAAGCATAGATTTACATAAGGTTTGCTTAGTATACATTAAAGAGTATAGGAAAATAGTGTTGAAATTATTATATTAATAACATTGCTGCAAAGATGTAAACAAAACATGTTAAATCTTATTCGTAAACTACTTTTCAAAAGTAGGGTCAATTTTAATTTAATTCTTCTTTTTTAAATTTTTTTTTTTGGAAAAAGACACAACTAAATTTTAATTAAATTTACAATTCGCCTTTTTAAGCGGTAGTTGCCAAAATTGTGTAGTTGAGTTTGTTGTAGTAGATTTTTTTGTTCTTGTTTTTGTAGTTGGTGATGGTTGCACTTTTAAGTTCAAGCTGTAGATTTAGAAAAAATAGTAAATTTAATTTGTGTTAGCTATTTCATACTAAAACAATATTTTTTTTTAACTTTGTTTTCTTAGATAGTTTTACATTTAACACTCATTAATAACAATCAAAAAAGATGACAAAACTATTGTCATTCCATTGTTTTAGCGAATAAAATGCTTAGATTTTTATGATAACTACATTTATAAACAATTTTTTAGCTATTTCCTAAAAGAATGATTACACATAATTGCACAATTATCTATTTGTGTGTATATGTGTGTATGAGTGTGTACATTAATATTTATATAATTCAAAATGCAGTCTTTACAAATCCTCCAATAAAAACCTTAACTCTTTTATTCTTAAATTTAATACAATGAATGCTTATTAATGATAAGCTAACTGCTAGCTAAAATATTCAAAGCTATACTTAAAAGTTAAGGTATTCGATATTCTTAATATATGCTCTGAAACCATTAAAAACTGTAAAACATCTACCATAAATTGCAGATAAGCTAATTTATAAAATAATATTGGAAAAAAATCGCAGTTAGTTTTTTACACATGTTTTTTTTTAGGCAAATGAAATGGTTTTTGAAAAACTGAGCTTTTGAACATGTGAAAACCCTGAAAATTGTGAAAAAATTTTTGCTGATATATTTTAATATCTTAAAACTTAAGAAACTTTACATAAAATACTCAACAGTTTAACCCTTTATAAGGCAGAGGTAATATTTTTCCCACCAACATAAGTGGTGCATTTCATGTATACAATACAAGTAATATATTCTCACAGCGTATTTTACCAAAAATGTTGGAGGCAAAATATCAGCTCAGCCCTATAAAGGGTTAAAAAACTAAAACTCTGATATATTTGAAATTAAAATTTTCCGAATGTACAATTTTATATCCGGATTTACAATAGACCGAATCGTACGGAATTGTATGGAGAGTAAAAAGTCAAACGTTCCGGATCTCAAATGTTAGAGAAACTTTTAAAAAGGATTTTTATTAATATTTTTTATATCGGAAAAAAATTCACAGAGCGAATCAATGCATAGAAAGAAAGAATAACTCAATACCCTCCAAAAAGACTAATTTGAAGGATATCCAATGAAAATCCGTGTCTAGGAGCGGTTCTAACAAAATTATTTGAATTTTTATACCTCACGCATATAAAAATGCGTATGGGGTATATTAATTTTGTCACTTCGTTTGTAATGCACAGAAGGAGGCGTGGCAAGTATAAATATCATATATATTCTTGATCAGTATTACCTTTTGAGTCGATTTAGTCATATCCGTCTGTCCGTCTGATCACGATAACAGCCGTAATTTTTAAGATATCGTAACGAAATGCAATATATAAATTTTGTATTAAAAAATAATAAGCAAAATCTGATGGAAGCCATAACTATCTCCCATACAAAATTACTTTTTCAAAAAAGGGTGAAATCACTTTCAATTCCACAAAAATTAATATAATGACTTCAAATTTTGAACATAGACTTTAATCTGTAGAAAGCACTTTAAGTATTTAATTTGTACAAATACACAGCGACTTTATGACACCAGTAAAATCTCCATATATTCCACAAAAACTAGTGGAATGGCTTGCAAATTTATTTTAATCTTAACTATGCACTCAATAATTGTTATTTAAAAAAAAAATTCCGCTCATCTCCCATACAAAGTGACGTTATCATAATAGTTAAACCTTTATAAATTCCAAAAACATTAATGTTTAAACTTGATAATGTTAACATAAGCTTGAATAAATAAAAAGGATTCTGAGCTAAAAATGTAAAATATTTGCATAAAAACTACGCCCTATAAAAGTGACGTCACCAAAGTAGTACAACATTCAAGACTCTGCATTAACTTAAATGCGGCCGTGGGGGTATTTAAAATTTGGTCCAGTCGAAGATATTTGCTTACTAGTATTTTATTTAATCTAAAATTCAATTAAAACATTAACAAATTCATTTATAAATTATAAATTATTAATTATATATTATATATTATAAATTATAAATTATAAATTATAAATTATAAATTATAAATTATAAATTATAAATTATAAATTATAAATTATAAATTATAAATTATAAATTATAAATTATAAATTATAAATTATAAATTATAAATTATAAATTATAAATTATAAATTATAAATTATAAATTATAAATTATAAATTATAAATTATAAATTATAAATTATAAATTATAAATTATAAATTATAAATTATAAATTATAAATTATAAATTATAAATTATAAATTATAAATTATAAATTATAAATTATAAATTATAAATTATAAATTATAAATTATAAATTATAAATTATAAATTATAAATTATAAATTATAAATTATAAATTATAAATTATAAATTATAAATTATAAATTATAAATTATAAATTATAAATTATAAATTATAAATTATAAATTATAAATTATAAATTATAAATTATAAATTATAAATTATAAATTATAAATTATAAATTATAAATTATAAATTATAAATTATAAATTATAAATTATAAATTATAAATTATAAATTATAAATTATAAATTATAAATTATAAATTATAAATTATAAATTATAAATTATAAATTATAAATTATAAATTATAAATTATAAATTATAAATTATAAATTATAAATTATAAATTATAAATTATAAATTATAAATTATAAATTATAAATTATAAATTATAAATTATAAATTATAAATTATAAATTATAAATTATAAATTATAAATTATAAATTATAAATTATAAATTATAAATTATAAATTATAAATTATAAATTATAAATTATAAATTATAAATTATAAATTATAAATTATAAATTATAAATTATAAATTATAAATTATAAATTATAAATTATAAATTATAAATTATAAATTATAAATTATAAATTATAAATTATAAATTATAAATTATAAATTATAAATTATAAATTATAAATTATAAATTATAAATTATAAATTATAAATTATAAATTATAAATTATAAATTATAAATTATAAATTATAAATTATAAATTATAAATTATAAATTATAAATTATAAATTATAAATTATAAATTATAAATTATAAATTATAAATTATAAATTATAAATTATAAATTATAAATTATAAATTATAAATTATAAATTATAAATTATAAATTATAAATTATAAATTATAAATTATAAATTATAAATTATAAATTATAAATTATAAATTACAAATTATAAATTATAATAGAAAAGGAACATTCGAAATAAAAACTATAACATATAAGTTATGAATTACGGATTATAAGTAATGAATTAAGATCATAGTTACATTAGCAAGTTATGAATATTGAATTTAAAATTTTTTAAATGGGAAAAGTACCTATATATTAATTAAGAGTTGTGAAATATGAACTATGAGTTATGGATAATCAAGTATGAGTTATGAATAAAAATAATGAACCTTTTAAACGATATCCAGTTTCTACAGGTTTGATAAAAATTTATGAAGGTCAAATAACAAAAAAGTAGCAAAAACGTGTATTTTTATGATTGAAATTTTTGGAATTTACGACCACCAAGTTATATGCAAATAAGTAAATTAGAAACCAGCTCTCGAGATGAAGCCGAAATTTATAAACTATTGTTTCAAATCATTATTTGTGAACTATTATAAGCGAATTATGAACTTATGAACTTATCATTTGGCCCGGAGACTCCGGTTTTGAAGGGTCGATCACCGGACTTCGGCCTTCACAGGTTGTCCCTGGCTTTCGTACTTTACGATTTTTTTTTTAATAAATGCACTTTAACGCTTTAAAAGCATTCCAATTAAAAACTTATTCGTAATGAAGTGGTCGAAGTTTATACAAAAAGCATAGTTTATTTAAAAAATTTTACAATTTTGATGAAAGCTCTACGGAAATTCTAGATTATTTATCTATTGTGCCCGGAAAGCAGAACTTGTTAAAAGCTCAAAATCGCAACTGAAATATAAGTTTTAAAGATGTGATATTGAATCGGATTTAGTAATGTTTTTAAAAATATTAAAAAAAAAAATATGTTGATTTATATGATTTATATACAAATTCTAAAAACTGAGAAATTGACACTTATAATATCATCGCCTTTGTGGTGCATTGCGCTAATGCGCTTGTACGGCGTATCACAAAGATTTCTGATGAAGCCTGTAGCAGGGCCGAAATTGCAATAAAATCAGCTAGTGATGTTTTCTTTTTCATATTGAAAATGTTTTTGTTGTTTCTTTAGAAAAATTCGTTAAAGCTATTAATTAAAGCTCAATAAACGATTTTAAACTATAAAACAACTAGAATTTGTATTTAAAATCAAGTATGATTTCAACTATCTAACATTTCAAATTTGTATTTAAATCATAGAAAATCAATATAATAAATAACAAGGTCATTTAGAAAAACTTTAATTTAAGAAAATTATAAAAACAATATATTAAAAAGCTCTGGACGAGGATCCTCCAAGAGTTGGCAAACCTGACTGTATTTATTTTTGTAAACTTTTTTGTTTTAACTAATGATTATAAATAATGATTGCTAAATAATAAATTTATTTAAAATTTTTCATTAAAAATTTATGAAATAATAAAAAATTAATTTAATTTAACAAACTCATAAAATTTATGAAACATGTGTTGGAAATAATAAATGCTAAATGAATTGATTATGATAAAAACTTCAAATTAACCAAAAAATTTTGTGTAGATATAAATATGCATAACCTTTAACTATAATTTCTTAAAGACATAATTTTAAAAAAGATGTTTATTTATTATGAACTAAGAATTTTTTATTTGAAGGAGGAAATATGAAAAAAACAAAATTTGTTATGAATGATGAATTCATATGAAATATAAAAATTCTTGATTATAATTTACAATTTAGGAATTGAAATAGTGAAATGAATTATGAACTTTAAATTGTGAAATAGGTATTATGTAAGCTAGTAACAGTATAGCTCATATAGAAATATAGTTTAGCTTGTAATATAATAGAATTTGTAATTATGAAATAAAATTAATAACGTACGATCTATGAAATCTTAATGATGAAAAACTATAAAAAATAAAAATGGTAATGTTGCAAATTTGGATTTATGATATATGACCAAAGATTGTTATGAAATTATTCCGAACTTTTAAAATTTATTTATGATTTCTTTGTTTGGAATATTGAATATTAAATAATATTTTATATAATTAAAATTTTCAATTTTGAAAACGAATAATGAATTAAAAATTATGAAATATAATTCATGAATAATGAATGCTAAATGAGTTGATAGATGAATGAAAAATTAACAGAAATATAAGAGACGGAATTTGAATTTAGATTCATAATATATGAGTTATTAATAATAATTAATTAAATGACAATTGTAAATTCGAATTTTCATTGAATAATGAATTAAGAATGATTAAAAATGTATTGTAAAAGAGAAAATATGAATTGAAAATGATGAAGTATGAATAATTATACATAACTTATAAACGTCTAAATGAATATATGCTGTATGAATTAATAAATGAATGAACTATGAACAGAAATGTTATGAATATAATTTAGAAATAATTAGTTATGACACATAAACTTCGTTTTAATATAAAAAAATTTTGCATATAAGAAAGGGAATATGAAGTTAACATAATGATCTATGAGTTATGAAAAAACTGATAAGAATTATAAATTCTAATTAACAGAGTGTGAGTAATGAATTAAAAATTATGAAAAATGAATTGTGAAATTATGATTAATAAATTTTGAAATGTGAAGAAGTAAATATGAATTAAAAGTTGTAAATCTTCTTTACGAATGAATTATAATAAGAAACTATGATTGATCATTGGGAGTTTATAATTATTTAAAATAAACTATAATTATTATGAATTTATAATAAATTTTTAAAAATGAAAAATGAAGAATGGTATTTTTATATTGAATTTTTCATTTAGACTGATGAATTCTAAATTTGGAATGTAAAATAATGATTAATAAACTACAAGTTTTTAATTATGAAAACAAAATTATTAACAAAAAGTTATAAAACATGATTTATAGTTAATGAATTCTAAATGAATTGCTAAATTAATAATAAATAAAAATTTTATATTACTATTTAGCCATTCTTCTACTTTTATTAATCCTTAATTTTTAAATTTTGTGTTTGTGATAGGAATAATGAATAAAAAATCATGGTCTATGATTGATGAATAAATATTTATGCATTCTTAATTATAAATTGTATTTTACGGATTATGAATAAAAAATAATTCTTATTTACATAGCATGAATAATAAATTAAAAATTATGAAAAATTAATTGTGAGATTATGATAAATAAATTTTCAATTTTGATTTATGAAAAAGTAAATATGAATTAAACATTTGAAATCGCCTTTCCGAATGATGAAACAGGCAGTATAAATAAGAATAATAAGCTATGATTGATCGTTGGGAATTTTGAATAATGTGTAATTAACGATACTTACTTATTATGAATTCATTATGAATTTATTATGCATCTATTATGAATTTTTAAAAGTAAAAAATGAAGATTGGAATTTTTGTTTTGATTATTTCATTTAGAGTGATGAACTATAAATTTAGAATATCAAATAAAGATTAGTGAACTGCAATTTTTTAATTATGAAAACAAAATAGTCCAAAAAAAGTCAAAAAACATGATTTATGGATAATAAATGCTAAATAAATTGCTAAATGAATTCCTAAATAATTAAGTATAAACTTAAATTTTATATTACTTTTTAGCTATTCTTCTATATTTTTTAATTATTAATTAATGATAAATAATTGTGAAATTGCGTTTGTGATAGGAAGAATGAATAAAAAATTATGATCTGAAAATATTGATGAATTGATGAAATTATTAATGAATATATATTTATGAATTTTAAATTAAAAATTGTATTTTACGGATTATAAATAAATAGTAATGGAAAATAAATAATGATATTAAAAATAATGAATTTTCAATTTTTAATTGTTAAAAATAATATATAAATTAATGATTATAATGAATGATCTGTGAATTATGAATGAGGATATAGTAACTATGAAAAAAAATTATAAAATATGATTGATCAATTGGGAATTTTTAATTAGAAAATAAAAAGAATAATTTTATGAAATTATTATTAATTTCTATTAATACTTTTGAATATATTATTTTGAGTGATGAATTATAAATTATGAATATTAAAAAATGATTAGTGAGAACTAAATTTTTAATTAAGGAAAATATTACGAAGTATGGCTTATGAATAATAAATGCTGAATTAATTGATAAATGGTTGAATTATAAATGAAAATGGTATATTGTTATTTAAATATATTGAATTATGAACTACAAATCATGTTATATAAAAATACTGATAAGAATTATTTATTACAATCAACAAAGTGTGAATAATGAGATAAAAATTATCAAAAATGAATTGTGAAATTATGATTTGTAAATTTTGAGAAGTGAAGAAGTAAATATGAATTAAAAATTTTAAATCTTCTTTAAGAATGATATAAATAATAATAGCAACCAACAAGGCAATATTAATAATAATAAAAGCCTATGATTGATTATTGGGAATTTTTAATTATCTATAATAAACGATAATTATTATGAATTTGTTATGAATTTTTAAAAATGAAAAATTGTATTTGTATTTTGAATATTTCATTTAGAGTGATGAATTAAAAATTTGGAATATCAAATAATGATTATTAATCTACAAGTTTTTAATTTAGAAACAAAATATTCAACAAAAAGTTCTAAAACATGATTAATGGATAATAAATGCTAAATTAATTAATTAAAAATTAAGATTTAATAGTACTATCAATTTAACCATTCTTCTACATTTATTAATCATTAATTTTTAAATTTTACGTTTGTGATAGGAAGAATGAATAAAAAATTATGATCTATGATTGATGAATAAATAATTATGAATTTTAAATTAGAAATTGTATTTAACGGATTATGAATAAAAAATAATCCTAATTTACATAGTATGAATAATGAATTATAAATTATGAAAAATTAAATGTGAAATTATGATTAATAAATTTTTAATTTTTATTTTTGATGAAATATATATGAATTAAACATTTTAAATTTTCTTTACGAATGATGAAACAGGCAATATAAATAAGAATAATAAACTATGATTGATCATTGGGAATTTTGAATTGTTTGTAATTAATGATACTTATGAATTGGTTTTGTTTTGATTATTTCCTTTAAAGTGATGATTTATAAATTTGGAATATCAAATAAAGATTAATGAACTACAATTTTGTAACTATGAAAAAAAAAAATAATCAACAAAGAGTCATAAAGCATGATTTATGGATAATGAATGCTAAATGAATTGCTAAATAAATTAATCATAAATTTAAATTTTATATTACTATTTAGCTATTCTTCTGTATTTTTTAATTATTAATTATTATTAAATAATTGTGAAATTGCGTTTCTGATAGGAAGAATGAATAGAAAATTATGATCTGAAAAAAATTGATGAATTGATGAAATTATTGATGAATATATATTTATGAATTTTAAATTATAAATTGTGTATTACGGATTATGAATAAATAATAATTGAAAAATAATAATGATATTAAGTATAATGAATTTTCAATTTTTAATTGCTAAAAATAAAATATGAATTAATGAATGATCTATGAATTATGAATGAGGATATAGTAATTATGAAAAATTATTATAAAATATGATTGATCAATTGTGAATTTTTTATTATAAAATAGAAACAATTATTTTATAAAACTATTATTAACTTCTAAATAATTTTAAATATATTATTTTGAGTAATGAATTATAAATTATGAATATTAAAAAATGATTAGTGAGAACTAAATTTTTAATTAAGGAGAAACAATAATAAACTCAATATTATTAAGTAAGGCTTATGAATAATAAATGCTGAATTAATTGAAAAATGAATGAATTATGAATAAAAATGTTATATTGTTATTTAGTAATTACGAATTATGAACTACAAATCATGTTCTATACTAGCAAATATTTTTACGAAAGATTACCAAACCTTACTCCCAAACTGATGAGTTTATATATATGTCTAAATGAATATATGCTGTATGAATTGATAAATGATGAACTATGAAAAGAAATGATATGAATATCATTTAGAAATAATTAGTTATGACACGCAAACTTCGTTTAAATATTACAAAATTTTGAATATAAGAAAGGGGATATGAAGTTAACATAATGATCTATGAGTTATAAAAAAAACTGATAAGAATTATTAATTCTGTGAAGAAGAATTAACATGGCAATATAAATAATAATAAGAACCTATGATTGATCAATGGGAATTTTGAATTATTTATAATAAACGATAATTATTATGAATTTGTTATGAATTTTTAAAAATGAAAAATTGTATTTGTATTTTGAATATTTCATTTAGAGTGATGAACTATAAATTTGGAATATCAAATAATGATTATTAAACTACAAGTTTTTAATTATGAAACAAAATATTCAACAAAAAGTTCTAAAACATGATTAATGGATAATGAATGCTAAATTAATTAATTATAAATTAAGATTTAATAGTACTATTTAACCATTCTTCTACATTTATTAATCATTAATTTTTAAATTTTGCGTTTGTGATAGGAAGAATGAATAAAAAATTATGATCTATGATTGAAGAATAAATAATTATGAATTTTAAATTATAAATTGTATTTAACGGATTATGAATAAAAAATAATCCTAATTTACATAGTATGAATAATGAATTATAAATTATGAAAAATTAAATGTGAAATTATGATTAATAAATTTTTAATTTTTATTTTTGATGAAATATATATGAATTAAAGATTTTAAATTTTCTTTACGAATGATGAAACAGGAAATATAAATAAGAATAATAAACTATGATTGATCATTGGGAATTTTGAATTGTTTGTAATTAATGATACTTATGAATTGGTTTTTTTTTTTTTTTGATTATTTCATTTAAAGTGATGAATTATAAATTTGGAATATCAAATAAAGGTTAATGAACAACAATTTTGTAATTCTGAAATCAAAATTATCTACAAAAAGTCATAAATCATGATTTATGGATAATAAATGCTAAATGAATTGCTAAATAAATTAATTATAAATTTAAATTTTATATTACTATTTAGCTATTCTTCTGTATTTTTTAATTATTAATTATTATTAAATAATTGTGAAATTGCGTTTGTGATAGGAAGAATGAACAAAAAATTATGATCTGAAAAAATTTATGAATTGTTGAAATTATTGATGAATAAATATTTATGAATTTTAAATTATAAAATATATTTTACGGATTATGAATAAATAATAATGGAAAACTAATAATGATATTAAGAATAATGAATTTTCTATTTTTAATTGTTAAAAGTAAAATATGAATTAATAATCATAATGAATAATCTATGATTTACGAATGAAGATTTAGTGATTATGAAAAATATTTATAAAATATGATTGATCAATTGTGAATTTTTTATTATAAAAAAGAAACAATAATTTTATGAAATTATTATTAATTTCTAATAATAATTTTGAATATATTATTTTGAGTGATGAATTATAAATTATGAATATTAAAAAATGATTAGTGAGAACTAAATTTTTAATTAAGGAAAAGCAGTAGTAAACTGAATATTTTGAAGTATGGTTTATGAATAATGAATGCTGAATTAATTGAAAAATGAATGAATTATGAATAAAAATGGTATATTGTTATTAAGTAATTACGAATTATGAACTACAAATCATGTTCTATACTAGCAAATACTTTTAAGAAAGATTAACAATCCTTACTCCCAAAATGAGTTTATATAAATGTCTAAATGAATATATGCTGTATGAATTGATAAATGATGAACTATGAAAAGAAATGATATGAATATAATTTAGAAATAATTAGTAATGAGTTAAAAAAAGCTGATAAGAATTATTAATTCTAATTAACAATGTGTGAATAATGAGTTAAAAAATTATGAAAAATTAATTGTGAAATTATGATTAGTAAATTTTAAGTTGTGAAGAAGTAAATATGAATTAAAAATTTTAAATCTTCTTACCGAATGATATAAATAATAATAACCACCAACAAGGCAATATAAATAATAATAAGAAACTATTATTGATCGTTGGGAATTTTTAATTATCTATAATAAACAATAATTATTATGAATTCGTCATGAATTTTCAAAAATGAAAAGTTGTATTTTTATTTTGAATATTTCATTTAGAGTGATGAATTATAAATTTGGAATATCAAATAATGATTATTAAACTACAAGCTTTTAATTATGAAAACAAAATATTCAAATTAAGATTTCATATTACTATTTAACCATTCTTCTACATTTATTAATCATTCATTTTTAAATTTGCGTTTGTGATATTAAGAATGAATAAAAAATTATGGTCTATGATTGATGAATAATTATTTATGAATTTTTAATTATAAATTGTATTTTACGGATTATGAATAAAAAATAATTCTAATTTATATAAAATGTATAATGAGTAAAAAATTATGAAAAATTAACTGTGAAATTATGATTATTAAATTTTTAGTTTTGATTTGTGAAGAAGTAAATATGAACTAAACATTTTAAATCTTCTTTACGAATGATGAAACAGGCAATATAAATAAGAATAATAAACTGATTGATCATTTGAAATTTTAGATATTTGTACTTAATGATACTTACTTATTATGAATTTATTATGAATTTTTAAAAATGAAAAATGAAGAATGGGGTTTTTGTTTTGATTATTTCACTTAGAGTGATGAATTATAAATTTGGAATATCAAATAAAGATCAACGAACTACAATTTTGTAATTATGACAACAAAATAATCAACAAAAAGTCATAAAACATGATTTGTGTATAATGAATGCTAAATGAATTGCTAAATAAATTAATTATAAATTTAAATTTAATATTACTATTTAGCTATTCTTCTATATTTTTTAATTATTAATAAATAATTGTGAAATTGCGTTTGTGATAAAAAGAATGAACAAAAAATTATGATCTGAAAAATTGATGAATTGATAAAATTTTTGATGAATAAATATTTATGAATTTTAAATTATAAATTGTATTTTACGGATTATGAATAAATAATAATGGAAAATTAATAATAATATTAAGAATAATGAATTAAAATTTTTAATTGTTAAAAATAAAATATGAATTAATGATCATAATGAATGATCTATGAATTATGAATGAGGATAAAGTAATTATGAAAAATAATTACAAAATATGATTGATCGATTGTGAATCTTTAATTATAAAATAGAAACAATAATTTTATGAAATTATAATTAATTTCTAATAATATTTTTGAATATATTATTTTGAGTAATGAATTATAAACTATGAATATTAAAAAATGATTAGTGAGAACTAAATTTTTAATTAAGGAAAAACAATAATAAACTGAATATTATAAAGTATGGCTTATGAATATTGAATGCTGAATTAATTGAAAAATGAATGAATTATGAATAAGAATTGTTTATTATTATTTGGCAATTATGAATTATGAACTACAAATCATGTACTTTTACAAGAGATTAATAAACCTGACTCCAAAAATTATGAGCTGCACTGTGTGATTCATTTTATATTTTGGGTTTGTGATAGGAAACAAGTAAAAAAAATGTATGAGCTATGAATGATGAATATATATGTAAGAATTTTAAATGAAAAATTGTAATTAACGCATTATGAATAAAAAAAGGAAAATAAATAATGATATTATGAATAATGAATTTTCAATTTTGAAATGTTAAAAAATAAACATGTTGTAAAAATCATGAAATATAATCGACGAATTATGAACAAGAATTATTAAATAGGATCAATTGCGAATAGGATCAATTGCAAATTTTGTTTTATGAAAAATTTACCTATTTTTATATGATGCAGTTTATACATTTTTTTAATTTATTATATTTTCTTTATGAATATTTACTTTTGAGTGATGAATAAAACATTATAGATACTAAAAAATATTAACGTGTTCTAAATTTATAATTACGAAAAAGCAATAATGAACTGAAAATTATGATACATGACTTCTGAACAATAAACGATGAATGAATTGATAAATGAATGAATTTTGGGAAAACAATGTTACGAAAAAAATGTTACGAATTATGAATGATATATATGTAAGATATATTTGATGATTGCTAATTAATGAATAATAGGGGTATTCATGATCCAGTTCATTTAGCTGTGCGTTTGAGCGTGAGCAAAATTTTCATGCTTTTTTCTTTTTACACTAACAAAATATACATATTTGAAGTAAATACATTAGCTACACATTAGACCGTCTCGTCTTATAAGCGGGGTTCACATGGTCCTACATGTTGTCACGCATTGTAGGACAAGCCTCGTATTTGACCGTTCGAACGCTCGATACAGCCGACTGACAACATGTTATCTTGAATTTGAAATATTTCAAATTGAAGGCGTGACAACATGTAGGATCATGTGAACCCCGCTATAGGCAAAAAAAAGTCACCAAGCAAGAAAGTTTCGAAAAAAATTTATGCATATTTCTGTGCCGACAAGGAATAACCGCTAGAGTCGAGTTAAGTCAAAGTTGAGCTAATAATGCAGATGTGTTCCACGCATACAATTCAGCATACACACAAAATCGGGGGATTATAGCGTGATTCCAGCCAAAATTATCACACAAAAAGCAAACTGCCTCTCATAGAACTTATATGGAGAACGACAACTTTAAAGCAAAATTTCTCAAAACATTGAAATTACACTTTGGCTGTTATTCCTTGTCGACATAGATTTTATAAAAATAATAAGATATGACAAAAATTTTAAAAATTTGCCCTACATTTTGAAAAAAAATTTTTTTAAAAATATTTCTAGTAGATATAGCGAAAAATTTATTTTGTAAAAGTTTATTTATTATGTACGGGCTTTTTATTTCTGAAACCAAAATGGTACCTTAAGATGGTACAAATTGAGGTCCGGTGGATCAGTACTATAAGGGGTCAACTGAGGTCAATAAATTCCAGAAACAAAAAATAGGTCTCTCTGAGACAACAACATTGACTTATCATTCTTTTAGATCGGACAGTAAAAACCGAAATTATAAAGAAATATGTCAATGCGCGAGCCCTACGTTCGGCCAAAAGAAATTTTATTTCGAAATTTTTTATGTTTTAATTATAATTGTGACAAACAATTATATAATGTATTCTATAACATTAATCATATGCTAGATTTTATTACTCAAACATCTTTTTAAGAAACTGCCTGAAAAAATTTCTTTGCTATAAAAACAATAGGGGTATTCACTCTGACTTGGGCAGTTGGATAGATTGGCAAATGCTGTATATTTTGTTTTTGTAAAGTGCCATTGTACCCAAGTTCCCATCTATCAATCTACTCTAGCTGACCCCCTGACTTGTTTGGGTAGATTGATTTCTTGCTGAATTGAGGATCTTTTTCATGTGCTACCACCTTTTGCAAAAATAGGCAATGATTGACCTAAGGGCGTCCAATTTACAACTTTTGTCGTCAAGGCTATCTCGAATAATGAAAATAAAATTGCCACACCCCCTATTACCGCCCACAAATCAATAAAAATTTTATATTTAAGGGAAATTCCGTTGTATTGCACTCAAATTTTGTAATTAAGTTCGTATGGCTTCTCTCGGCAACTCAACAAAAAATGGGCGTGGTCGCACTACAGTTATGTCGGTTTAGATATATAAAATGGTTTTGTGTGATTGGCATGAAAATTCTTATAAGGCAGGAAGGCGGCCTGTGGCAGGACAACGTCTGCCCGGTATTACTACACAGTAAAAAATTTGAGGGTAAATTTTATCTTTTTTATAACATTTGTGTGGTATAAACTATTTTTATTCCAAATAATTTATAAATTTTATACCACTCAATATTATAAAAATAATAGAACAAATATAATTTAAAAATTTTATATAGATATCATGTGTAAATCAAAATATATCCTGATTCGAAAGTAAAAAATTCACCGAAATCGGAAAATTTAAAAATATAGTTGTTTCGATTGGTCTGACGAGAAAAATGGTCTGGAAAAATTTATAAGATTTGATGGTATAACTTTTAAAACATTTTTGGTTTGGATTTATATGTATACCAAATAGTATAAAATTTATGCTCATATATTTTACTGTGTAGTAAATTATAAAATGCGAAGTTCACGCTAAAAATTACTCGTATATAAAATAACTTTTTTTGAGCCCAATTAATGGCATAAATTTTGCGCACATAAAATGACAAAAAAAATTGGTGGCAACCCTTTTTCAGCTGTCACTCTTCTCTCATCAGCTACATAAGCCGGGGAGATCAAACATCACAGCAGTGCACATTGGGCCAGGAATTTCAATAAGTGACTAAAAATCAAATATATTATGGTGTACAAATGATTTTTACGTTCCATAACGGGACACATTAAGGTACCTTGAGACAAAATATTATTAATATAAAATTAAAAATTACAATTTGGGATAGAGTTGAAGTTAAAAATGGAAATTTTTTGTATTTACACTTTAAATTTGAAACCATCGACAGTATAACCTTATTCCTTAAAGCTCTTTTAAATTTTAAGCACTTTATTAAAGACATTGAATGCAATTTTGGAAAAAAATTATATTTTCTTTTATTTTTAATCTATTTTTCCTCATACTAAATACACAAAAGTGGTGTTAAAAAAAAATGGTGCGCCTAAAGAAGATTCCCCGAGATTCCGCTGGTAATTGAAAAAATTTACATGCTATTACTTTCTTTAAGATGTTTACTTTAAGAGTAATATGCACATTTTTAATAACTTTGGAGAAATTTATAAAAAACGAACGTCGCACAGTGAACTGTCTCCATAAAAGCGATGGACAAAACTAGAAGGAGTCCTCCTACGATAATGCAATTTTGTATGCTTAATTAGCTTAAGCCAATTAAAAAAAATTTAAAAAAAGTTAGAAATAGGTTTGACCCTAGGGGTGCCTTCCTTGGACTTATATTAATATTTTACTTGATTTTGTATGTATACAAAAGTTTGTAACATACAAAAGTTGGTCGATCTTAACAAAAATTCATCAAAATGGTAAAAAAATAGAGCTATAGATTTGTACTGAAAATAATCGGAATCGGTTAAACTCTACGGCTACCTCCTTTGGACCTATATTAATTTTTTACGTGATTTTGTATGGGAGGTACATACAAAAAATACCTGATATTAACCAAAAATTCGTCAAAAGGGAAGTCAAATAGATTAAAAGATGTGTGCTGAAAATAACCGAAATCGTTTACACTCTACGGGTACCTCCTTTGGACCTGTATTAATTTTTACGTGATTTTGTATGGGAGGTACATACAAAGGTTGACCGATCTTGACAAAATTCGTCAAAATTATTGTGAAATAGAGCAAAAGATGTATACTGAAAATGAGCTACAGATGTGTACTGAAAATAATCGAAAGCGGTTGAACTCTACGGGTACCTCCTTTGGACCTATATTAATATTTTACTTGATTTTGTATGGGAGATACATACAAAAGTTACCTGATCTTAACCAAAAATTCGTCAGAAGGGAAGCCAAATAGATTAAAAGATGTGTATTGAAAATAATCGAAATAGTTTACACTCTACGGGTACCTCCTTTGGACCTTTTAATTTTTACGTGATTTTGTATGGGAGGTACATACAAAGGTTGACCGATCTTGACAAAAATTCACCAAGATAATAGTAAAATAGAGTTAAAGATGTATACTGAAAATAATCGAAATCGGTAAGACCCTAGGGGTACCTCCCTAGGACCTATATTAATTTTTTACTTTATTTTGTTTGTAAATTTTTAATTTTAAGCATTTAAAAAAAAATACATTTGTAGGACGAAATAGAAAAAGTTTTTTTTCAGTTTCTTATTGCACATAATATGATTTTTAATAATCCGAAAATAAATCACTTATTTTAACATATTTTGTTTTTTTCCATCAAAATATGCTAATTTTTCATTATTTCTCATTCAAATTATCAAATTTTGGAACTAAAAAATTTTTTAAAAATTTTTAATAAAACAAATTATTTTTTTATTAGCATATAGACTTCTTAAAATTATGAGCTGTAATTGACTTAGTTTTATTAAAAACTGGAATTTTGGCAATTATTTGTGTAAATCACCTCAAAGAGCTATGTCCAAAATGAGAATTTCTTTAAAAAAATACTCAACTTCAAAGCGTTGCAGCTCAATCAAAACGCATTTTATTGCTCCAATATTTTGGATTATCAATAGTCAAAGTATTACCTGTCTACTGATATTAAAGTTTTCAGGATTTCGTGGCACAAATTTTTCGATTTGGTCCACTAGGCACTGTGCATCGTGCAGTACTCTCAAATCGAAAAAAGACGACTTGAATCAAAAAACAGGTAGAAGACAGTAGGCAACTACTGCAAAGGCAAGCTCTAAGGGCCAATATAATTATAACAGGGATTTCATAACATATGGGCAAATCCAGCGTATCAGACGTTTCATTCGAACGCTTCTTTTAAACATTCTTAATACGATCCCGAGATATTTTTGCGAAAGGTGTATATTATCAAAATGTTGTCCATTGGTATAATAAGAAAAATATTTTAAAATTTTTATTCAACTTAAATTTGGAATAGAATTTTTATTTTAAATATGCGTTCAGACGTTTCACGAAACGGAAGTCATTTTCGGACAAAGTTCATACTATGCCTAGATCTGCGAATTTATTAGCCATACAAAAATTTTCGGAAGACAATATTTTTTATTTAGCCCTATTCCAGAATCCGTCGTAATTAATTTCCGAACGTAAAGCTACGCTACGAATATGACAAATTTGCTAATCCAAAATCCGAACGAAACTTCCCCTTTTCGAACTTTCTTTCGGGAGTTCGAAAACAACTGGTTTCAACAGCAGACAAATAAATAAAAAGAAAAATTGAAAAACTGAAGTGTTTTTGATCAAATTGTATTTTTTAGCTGTGATTTTTAATGGATTTCATTGCAATTGCAATTTTCGCACAATAAAAGGAAGATTTCTCACATAGAGAATCTATGAAAATTCGTCGAAGAATATTGCGAGATTCCATCAACCATTTGGAAATGGATTACGAAACGTAGAAAATGCACTAAACAAATTTCCACTTACATATTCATAGGTTTAAATAAAAGTAATTTAACTTCATTAATCAAAAATTAATTATAAGTTTTATATTACGACTTAATTCTATAAAAATTTAATTGTTTTCTTTTGTCGTAAGCAAATCCGTCTTCCAAGGCTTTCCAAGGCTTTTCCAAGGCTTTCGTGAAAAAATCCGAAAAACAGCTGTCAAAAGTTGATACGTTCGGAATGTAAAGTTGCAATGCTACGAGTGTAAGAATGTTCGAATTCGATTCGGATTGTAGAATACTTCATTACGAATCCGAAAGAAAATTTACGCTACGATGGATTCTGGAATAGGGCTGATTAATTTAACAAGCTTTCAGAAAAGTCATACGTCGTCTTTATTAAGATTTATTTTGTTAATTTTTGTTGTGTTTTTGATTGAATAAAAACGTTAAAAATGTGCAACTTTTGTGCGACTTTTCGTTTTTGAAAAACGGCTTTTTTCCTCCTTTTTCAAAATTTTCAACGGTCACCCTGTTTGTCACTCATAAACTTGTGCTTTCATTTTCTCCTGATTAAGAAGAAAATGAAGCAAACAAAAGCATTAACGTTCTCTCACAAGTAAAAGCAATTTTGATAAGTCACTGCAAAAAAGAAAAAACTTCGCTGCAAGCGTCGTCATGTTCATTTTAAATGCAATTACTGTTTGCATTTTTTCTCTATCGTGTGAATACTTTCTATGTATGTACATTAGGGCGGGTCGATTTATTTTTCGACAATTTCCCTATGATTTCCGTATTCTATGGGTTATTCCATGAAAATTTGCCAAAGGAACCATACCTCTATCGTTAAAATCGAGTCCCCTACTTTTTGCTGGTAGATTTTTTCCCAAATTGACGTTCGTATGAAATATTACCTACACGTTCACATCCATAACTCAAAAACTATCGATCGGGTTTAATCGCCAGTAGGCGCTCATTTTGATCAATTTACAAAAAAAATCTCCAACATTGGTCTAACGGTTCAAAAGTTACGGGCATTTTGGTCCAAATTTTGGAGCATTTTGTAGAAAAAAAAATAAAAAGGGAAAAAAATCAAAAAGTTGATTTTATGTGTTATTTTGTTTTAGCAATATCGCATGAATTAATCAACCGAATTCGATAAATTTGGGCTTAAACTCTTCGTTTTGAATTGTAAATTGAATTAAATAATGGATTGAGCTAAAAAAATGGCCATGAAAGTAATATTCTTGGAAAAAATCATGAAAAAAAATGGAAAAATGGTCCAAAATTTTGACAAAAATGCCCGTAACTTTTGAACTTTTTACCAACAAAAAGTAGGGGACTCGATATTAACGATAGAGGTATGGTTCCTTCGGCAAATTTTCATGGAATAACCCATAGAATACGGAAGTCATAGGGAAATTGGTGAATTTTTTCACTCCCTACAAATCGACCCGCCCTAATGTACATAGTATGTACACTCTTTCGTTAGAAATATATTGAATGAATGAATGAATGAATGAGTGATTTATTTAAATAAAGGCTTACATTAGTATAAACATTTTAATATTAATATTATTACAATAGTATTTTTTTTAAAATAAATCAAATTTGACATAACATAATATGTTGTGTGTCAGATTGGCATGAATCATATTAAATTTAAAAATTTTTGATAGAATATGTTACAAAAAGGTTTTTTTTTTTAATTAAATTCAGAAATTATAAGTTGTCTATATTTTAAACAATTGATTAAATATTTATATAAAAGGTAATAATTTTTGCCATTCAAAACTTCGTAAACTTCGCCTAACGTGAGTGAACTTTTACCAAGGTAATATGAACGAATGTATGCAAATATCGGGCATATACCTAGAAGGTGATGTGTATTTTCATATTCTTGCAAGTTGCATAATGTGCACACATTAAAAGTACTTTCACCAAATCTGCTTAAATTAAAGTTGAGTAAACCACCTCTACATCTGAATATCAAACTTATGAGATGAGCCGAATTTGAATCGACAAAGTAGGAGGGCACATCGAATCGAACGTGACGATACAAATCATGAAACCTCGAGTCTCTTGCTCTGCAAATGTGTTTCTCATACACTTTTAATCTCAATGCTTGTAGTATACGATCATGGTGTAACGACAAATCAGGCCTCCAACTCTCAAAATCAAGGCTAAAACCAAGATCACTACATAGAGCGAACCATTGTGGTAACCAGAAAGTGTTTTGTACGATTGTTTCTTCAGCAAGTACTCGCGGAAGCCTGTTTAAAGGATAATTAAGAATTTTTCTCAGATAACTAAAATGTAATTTAAGCGTTTCTTCAAATTGAGAAGCCAGACCTGTTTCTATGTGAAGCATATAATTAGGAGTATTTGCAGGTAAATATAACATTTTTTTCAGGAAATAACGTAGTAACTTTTCTACTTGCTCATACTGTTTGAAACCCCAAACTTCTGCGCCATAAAACATAATCGATTTTGCTGCAGTGTTAAAAATTTTAAGCTTGTTCGATAGAGATATTTTAGGGTGATGTAAATAACTTAGCCACGATGCGTTAATAGCAGTTTTAGACGATACCAATTTAGCATCAAGGTGCTTGTTGAACGACAAATTGTAAGTGAGATTAACTCCTAAGTATTTGTATTCATTAACTATTTCAATGTCGTCATCACCATAAGACCATTTCAAATTTCTACTTATTCTAGCACAAGTTCTAAATATCATGATTTTAGATTTCGTGAGGTTAATTTTTAGACACCATTGAATGCAATAGTTGTGCAGAGCATCAATCATAGTTTGGAGTACTGTTGGACAATCGGCCAAGAGAACGATATCGTCGGCGTAAAGTAACACTTTAATAACCGTGCCAACCACACGTATACCGCCGGGTAAATTATCATACAAGTCATTCAAATACATAGCGAATAGGACAGGACTGAGTAGGCACCCCTGCCTTACACCCTGTGTAACAGGAAAATTATCGGATAAAGAATTGCCATCCCAAACTTGACTTGTTGTACCATCGTATAATAATTGCAATATTTTTACCACTTTAGATGACAAACCAGCATTGGATAACTTATAAAATAATGAGTTTCTTGGAATATTGTCAAACGCAGAAGAAAAATCAACAAAAAAGGCATATGTTAGAAATGTATTTGTATTTATTCATAAGACGTTAATACAAATAAGAACTAAGTTCTTTTACAGTACAACAAGTAAAAATACCTTTTAATAAGTTCAGATAATAAGCAAATTGTTTAGATATAGCAACAAATTAATAATAGTGACTAAAAACAAGATAATGAATTACATTAGATAATGGTTAAGAGATTGATAATAATAAAAACAAAATAAAAAATATTGTATCAAAAAATGTAAGAATAATAATATGAATTATGAATAAGAATATGTAAAAAAATAAGAGAAAGGAAAGAAAAATAAATTGCATTGATAAAATCATTGCATTCATTCTTTCATGAAAGGAAACCAGTGCTGCCAGTTTATGAGATTTTACCCTAGATTACGGTTATTTTCTTTTTTATTTAGGGTACATTTTAGGGGGTAAATATTTGTTATCACTATAATAGAACTCCAGATATACAATTATTAATTTTCACTTAAATTTCCTAAAATAAGCAAATTAGCTCCTCGCCAGTAACGACTGGCTCTTCCATTTTCAAATGCATCGGTTGAAAGTGAATTTTCAATGTTTAACTTTGTAAAAAATGAGTTGAGTAATATAATATATAGAATGGAAATTTCATTAACATGTGTATAATAAATTAATAATTTAAATAAAATTCTGCTTTTGAGAATTTCTTTTTAAAATTAACTGAATTTAGGAGGTTTTTATTTTTGCCTTTGGTCGTAGTCGGAGTCGGAGTCGGGTCGGAGTCGTACTTTAAAAATTTCGGCGGTTGGAGTCGGAGTCGGAGTCGCAACTATTTTTTGACGACTCCACAGTTGAAACTCGCCCACTTTTTCCATCGTGCTTGAAAAATATGCTTTATTCCAAGTAACTTGCGCCAAGTTTTATTAAATTCTGTCTTTTCAACGCCAAGATATGATTTTTTGGAACTTTTCAAAATTTCTGGCCCAATGTGCACTGCCCAAACCTTTTCTACAAAGTACTTAATTGCAATTTTTAGTGCTGGCAACTATCAAAAGTACTCAATCTTCTCATACCCAACTACCTAAGTCAGTGTGAATACCCCTAATAATTTTTCTTATAAGTAACAAGCAAAATCCATTACTTACCAAAAATTCTAAAAATAGCTGACATTTTTCTGTCATAGTTTTAAATTTGAAAGCTAATTGATTTGCTCTACTTGTAATTCATCATTATAAAATAGCAATTGAAAATTATCCTAGAGATCGTATACATGTAAAATGAAAAAAAGTAAAAATAAATTCCTCGAGATTAAGGGGCTTTTTACATTTTTCTTAACAAATAAAATTGAGATTTTTTTAAAATAAAATCCTTTACGTTTACCAGTTTCTCATAAAAGGAATAAGTTTAATAGGTAAGCCTTAGCTGGATTTTTCTCTAATTCACAATTACTTATAATAATAAATTCGCTGCTTTATTGAATTCTGCTCGGGCACGTAGGGGGCATTGACTGCTAAATCAATATTACATTTTACACACACGTAGTTATACATATCTACTAAAAATGTTATTTTTTTACACACATAATCGAGCTTTTAGAGTCTTCATAATATCGTCCCTTACTCGTAACTTATACTTAAGATACATATTCATGTCAAATTTGACAGAGAAAAGAACACTTTAAATCACTCAAAATCTTAAAAATGCTCCCTTGGAAAATGTAGTAAAATCAGATACGATACTACGTGAGCTAAGGGACGATATAGTATACAATATAGCAAATTATCAACGATTTCATTTTCTCCTGGCCTTCACCATTCTACATCTATGATGAAAGACAATTTTGTCTTATTCGATTTTGTTACCAAACCATCTTTCTAAACAATCTTTTGACTGACACTCAAAATTTGATTTTGGTAAAACCTAATCTAAGTTAAATACTTAAATATAGAGCTTAAATGTTAATAACTTAAAACATGATTTGGACACTCAATTTAGAATAGGTTCTTTCGACAATTATAAAAATTACGTAGCACACTTTCAGGCATTTAGTGAGACTTATGACAAGTGTAAGTGTTTAGTTTTTAGTTTATGTTTAAAGTTTAGTGCTTATATTTATAATTAGCGCAAATTATTTGGTAGTTGGTACACTTTAGAATACAACAATATTAGTTGGTAGTATAAAAAAAAAATCTTAATTATTATTTTTTAAAGTTTTTTTACAATAAATTTCAAAACTTTTTATAAACGAAACTTTTTCGAGCGTTTTAAAGCTAAGCTGCGATAATTGTTAATTGGTTAGTGCAAAAAATTACAAATAAAAAACAAGTCAAGTTCGAAAATTACTCCTATTCTTTTTTTTTTATTTTAATAATCATAATATTAGTAGGTAGATAATGAGAAAACATGGTTAAATACAGTTTTACAAAATTATTGCTAGTTGGAAAATTTAAAAAAAAACTTTAAATATGTATAAAAGTGATTTAAGTATTAGGAAATGCTTTTAAAAATGTTGATAAATATACTAGAAGAAACACAAAAACGCATGAGCCAACATCAAATGGCTTCTGAGAAATGTACCACCCGGCAGGGTGGCAACCCTGTAACTCACCCATCATTTAGCTTGCGTCGACGCGCTACTGCGCTATTTTTAATGATCTCCGATATTTCACGCCCACCCGAACTTTCGCCCTCCGACGTAGATGCTGGCTGATTTTCAGTATCTGCCGCTGTGTTAAGCGTGCGCAATGGCGGTGGTCGACCGAGTGACGAAAGATTGCGCACGAGACTAACGGCATCGTCATGCTGCGCTGCCATTGCCACATTGGGCGTGTCCACCGTTGCTGCCGCTTCTGTTTGCTGCTGCATATTTTCCTTTGAGACTCCACGCATAACTGTGGCTAAATTCTCTGTTGACTCGGCCAATTCTGTGGTGTCTTTCTTTGACTTTTCCACAGACTTTTCTTCATCGTCTGAAGGCTGTGCCACTGCCACAACAGTGGCGTCTGTTACTGCATTCGCTGTAGTCGCCGATTTGCGTAGATTCGAGACTGTTGCATGCGTTGAACGCTTGAGCCGATTCTTTAACTCCGAGGTGAGATCCATGGGCATGAAGCCTACAGCACCTGACTTTGACTTAAGTATGCCTTTGATGGGTTCCAGCGTGGCTGGTGGTGGAGGTGGTGGGAACGTCAGTGCAACCGCAGATAAGGATTTGGCAGGTCTTGCTGTTGCTAGGCGTGTCCGATCTGTGGAGAAGCAAGCAATTGATAAGCATAAATTTCTTTTTATAATTTTGACTACAGTCATGCAGGTACGTTAAAAAATTTTCCAGCCAAGAAAATAAAAATCATGCAAGAGTTATAAAAAAAATGCTTATGAAACCTTTTTTATTTTTTGCGATCAGGAAAAATGTGTTATACTCAATGCAATTTTTGTCAAGTATCCGAACTTTGTACAAACATTTGGTGCCGATCTACACTGCCCAAACTCTTGGGTTCATGTAGACTGTTCACTTTTTTATCTTTTTAAATTGAAATATACATTCCTTGCAAAAATTTTTTATTATGTAAGTATTTAAGCCCTTTTTTCTTTATTGGGATGAAAATTTCATCTGAACAACTTAAAAAATATGAACTATATTGCAGAGCTGTAAAAGAATACATTCAATTTGATTTTATTTACAAAAAAGTGAATCAGTGAATGACGAAATAAGAACGCATTCAATGAATGCAAAAATGATTTATAAATAACATTTTTAATTCACATTCATTTTTGAAAAATTATTAATCATTGATTTTAATTATTCATTTGCGTTATTCAGAATATTGAATCAAGATTTTTATTTATTTGAATGCTATTCACAATGAATACAATTCACAAAGAATTTCAGAATTTTCAATAATTCTTTTTTATTCATTATTAATTTTTTATTCGTTATTCATTTTTTATTCATTATTCATTTGTTATTCATTATTCATTTTTTATTCATTATTAATTTTTTTATTCATTATTCATTTATTATTCATTATTCATTATTCATTTTTTATTCATTATTAATTTTTTATTCATTATTCATTTGTTATTTATAATTAATTTTTTATTTATTATAAATTTTTTATTCATTATTAATTTGTTATTCATTATACATTTTTTATTCATTATTAATTTTTATTCATTATTTATTTTCTATTCATTATTCATTTAATATTAATTTGTTATTTATGGCTTAGGACTGAAATGAATAAAAAATGAATAATGAATAACATTGTTGAAATCAATATTGTTATATTGAATTAATTTTTTATTCATTATTCATTTTTTATTCATTATTAATTTTTTTATTCATTATTCATTTGTTATTCATTATACATGTTTATTCATTATTCCTTTTTTATTCATTAATCATTTTTTATTCATTATTAATTTTTTATTCATTATTAATTTTTTATTCATTATTCGTTTTTTATTCATTATTCATTTTTTATTCATTATTAATTTGCTATTCATTATTTATTTTTTATGCATTATTCATTTGTAATTAATTTTTTATTTATGGCTTAGGACTAAAAGGAATAATGAATAACATATGAATAATGAATAAGAAATGAATTATGAATAGAAAATAAATAACGAATAAAAAATGAATAAAAAAAGAACAATTGAAAATTCTGAAATTCTGTGTGAATTTCATTCTTTGTGAAAGCATTCAAATGAATAAAAAAATTTATTCATTATTCTGAATAATGAAAATGAATAATTGAAATGAATCATTATTTAAAAAATAATGTGATTTAAAAATTTTATTTATTAATCCATTTTGCATTCATTGAATGTCTTTATTCGGTTGTACTACAAATTCTGAATATGAATGCCGATTTTATAGTTATGCTATATTGTAGAAAATTTTGATCTTAAAGTAAAACTTTATACATTTTTTGAAACTTTTCTACCATTTAAGATGAAAATTTAAATTTTTTAGACAAGTAATTTAACCGAAAAGTTGAACGTTTTAAGTCCAATGCGGGTAAAAAATACATTAAGGTATAATTTACGTTAAGGTGGATAAAAAAACAAATTTTTTCGACACTCATATTCTGGAAGCGGGATTCAAGTATATCTGAAATCCAAAAGAACATATAAATTGGTATAACCGTCTGAAAGCGGTTCTGATTTGAAAAAATAACTCTTTCGCCAAAAATCAACGGTTTTTCGCAGTATTTTTTTATCAAGCTGAAATACCCTACCCCAAAGTAGGGTGCAAATTAAAGGTTTTTGGAGCCCCAAAGTTGTAAACGGGAAGATTGTTAGATTCGAGAATTTTTTTAGTGCAACAGTGTTCAGATTTCGGTCAAAATTTTGGGTATATAAATCTAACAATTAGTTAGGGTAGTTATTTCAGCTTGATAAAAACTCACAGCGAAAAAACCATAGATTTTTGACGAAAAAGGGATTTTTTTAATCATAACCGCTGGAAGACGGTTGAACCTATTTCAATATCCTTTTGGATTAAGGATCTTCTTGAATCCAGCATTCCGAATATGAGTGTCGAAACAAGTCTTTTTTTACGAATGAACAAAACGATCCACCGTAATATACACGTAACAAGAAAAAAACATCTTTTTTCAAACATTTTTTTTTTGGATACAAAAAATTTTATTTTTTTTAAAAACTTATACAATTTATTTTATATAAAAATTTTATAAAAATTATATAAAATTAATTAATTTTATATAAAATGGATATGGCCATTCCCATGTATCTGAAATAATCAAATCAAATGTCATTTTAAAGTGTAGATCAATCATTCCGTATTCTCCCTTACGCACGACTCCCGGGGAGTTTTTTTTTTAATTATGGTAATAGTTTTAGTAAAAAGTTGAAAAAAGAGATAGATTTTCGCTCTCTTTTTTATCTAAAAAAAAAAGAAGAAATATATATTTGAATTTAGGGAGGATGCTTAAAGAACAATTTTACGAACAAAATTCAATAAGATTCCTTGAAATTGAAGCAATAGATTTTGAGTTATCTATCGAACCGTTTTAAAAAAACTAGTGTCGAGGAAATCGCGTTTAAAAGGGTTTTTTTTTCGTTGTAGGGAGTTTAGACATATGCTAACAAAAACCGTTATGGATTAAATTGTATATGAAATGTATTCTCACTGTTTAAATTTGTGTATGACTTCACACATAATTAATTAATTTGAATTATATAGAACAAATTGAACGCTCTTAATCAATGTCAAATTAATTAAAATAATCTAATAAGTGATCGATTTCGGTCAAAGTCATGTGTAATTAAACATTTGGTTGTGAAAATAGCCACCTTTCAGTTAGAACACTAGCTTCTGGCGAAGCAAAAAACTCGTTTCATTTCTATGGAAAATTTCGACAAACTCTCGAACACCAATGAATATTGAAATAAATAAAGAAGCAACTGGAACAGCTGGCAACCTTGGTGGAGTTGATGGCGGTGATCTAAAAATAGCCTACTGCTTTGAAACGTCATATGATTAGAAGCCATACAATTCAAAAGAATGAATTCCTTATCTGCGAAGTCATATACTAATTTAAACAGTGAGTTGATCACAGCTTAATCACTCACAGCCCTGCAGTGTAAGACTAGTCAGCATTAAAACATGAGTAGTATTTATACTAGTCAAAACAAACTAGTTTATATTTTGTCACGATTTACTAGTTGCAAAAGTAGTTTAAACCCAACTAGTTTTTGTCAAGTCACATTAAACCAGTTGTAAAACTAGCCAAAATCAAACTATACTACATATTATCAAAATCAACCAGTTCCAAAACCAGTTGGAGCTGGGTACCCCATTGGAACAAACTAATAATAAACAAATTAAAACATATAAAAACTAATTTAAAAACATGTAGTATACCATAAACATGGTATTTCATCAAATAGCTTTAACTTTAGCCTTTAGCTAATATTTTGTTGTAAAAATATATGTTCTTTGAACCTATGAACTATTGAAAAAATATGAACCTATGAACTAGTTTTAATTCGATAATTACTATATTGGTTAAAAACTAGTCACAACCTAACTAGAACTTTACTTTACATAAAAAATGAGTTGTTAACTAGTTAAAACCTTATCTATAGTAAGACAATTGTCTTTTCCAATGACATCACCACGTAAAAAATACCAGTCGGTTCTATGAGAATAGGACATAAATCGAACTAGTTGTTGGATATTTCCAACTAGTTGTTGACTGGTATAAATCTAGTTGATTACACTGCAGGGGGGAGACTACTGAAGAGGAAAATGTAGCGATTTCCGAAACGACTGCCTAGTCAGCTAAGTGATTGACTTCTATACAGAGTTGTTGTTGTTGTTGTTGTTACCTTCTTAAAAACTTACTTGATCTAAAGCTCGCAATTTTAATTTACGATTCTTCGTTAGATCTACTGATCAATCTGCGTCAATGGCGAGTACCGAATACGGTGGAATGATGAACTGTATGAGCTGTACAGCTGACATCGATAGTCAAGCGCATTAAAATCGAGCGGCTTCGCTGGCTAGGTCTGCGGACAGAGTAAACGCTGATGCGAGCAGGCAGGCAGGCAGGCAGGCAGGCAGGCAGGCGCAGGCAGGTACCTGCTCAGTAAATAAGCCGTGCAGAGTGAATGCGAGCAGGTCAGATCAGATCAGTGCGGGAAAAAGTTTGGGGTGATTACGATTTCCGTGGCCCCTCGATTTGAGTATGCAGTTTTGAAGTTCTCTTTGAGAAAATAAGATTCGCCGAAGGATTTATCGATAAGACGTTTAGTTACCGAGATATCGATTTTTCAAAAAAATGTTTACTCAATGGAACCAATATTTAAATTCGGCTATATCTTTGCTAATATTTGTCCCATCTGAATGACTTAGGTGTCATTCGAAAGATATTTAAAATGTTTTTAATATGAAACGAAAAAAATATGGTCCTGCCTTTTACAAAACGTACTTTTTCTGTAAAAGGAGCCAGATAGACTTTTATCACAAATTGTTTGTTGTATTCTGAAGTACATATTAATATTTTTCCTAATTTTTATAAAAAAGTGGCTATGCCTTTTACAAATTGCTTTTTTTTTAAGATACCCAAATTATCCCGATCGGTCAAATATTAGCATATATATAGTCGAATTTACATTAAGACTTCTTTTTGTAAATTTGTTTTTGAAAAATCGATAACTCGATAACTAATACATACATACATCGATAAATCCTTCAGTAAACCTTATTTTCTCAATGAGCTCTTAAAAACTGCATATTTAGATCTTGGGGCCACAGAAATTGTAATTGTGCCAAAAGTTTGTTATTTATTTTTCCCCTTATTGCTTTCTATTTTGCATCCTCCGCTAATGGCGTTTATGAACAATTTTTATTTTCTATACATAAATAGCACTCTCTTCAAAGGAGCTACAACTCAAAAAAATTTCATTTCCATTAATAGCAAAAAACCATTTTTTTCTTCAAGAGACTCCATTCAAAAAAAAAGAGACAAAATTATTTTTTTTTAATTAAAAACTAAGAATATGTGTACAAAATTAAGATAACCGATGTATATGATCACAAATAGTCTTACACGAAAAAGTATATATGTAAACATATTGAGTTGTGACTCTTTTGAAGAGAGCGTGCGATATGTTTTACCACTATAGAATTGCAATGAAAATTTCAAACTAAAATTAGCGTTTTCTTCGGTGGCTAGAAATGTTCCATTGGCCGATAAGATAACTCTCCAGAAATTTTATCCAAATCGGACACCGATAAAGTAAGGCTCATTGCGATTTAATCTTATTGAATTGGTATAAAGGGTGTTATACCACGTTACACCACGAAAATGAGGTGTTTCGTCATTAAAATGTGTATTGAAATTTTGTAAACGTATTAAATAATACTGTACTTTTAATCAATAGAAGATTTAAATACCTGTACAACGTGTCATCGGTGAGAAAAAACGGATGAAAATTACCAGAGTTGTAATATTTTCGGAAAGATTATATTTTCTTTCTTGTTGTAATAAAAAAATCGTAAGAATCCAAATTTTAAAAAATTGCAATTAAATTTTGTTAAACAATTTCTTGAAACAACACTTAATACAAATACAAAAAAATTGTGTCGTTAATTTGAATAACTTGGTCGTTATGGCATTTTTTATTAGAAGAGTACCCTTTAGAAAATGTCAAGTTTGAGTACTTTACGAAAAAAATTGTCAAAAATCCAAAATTGCAAAATCTTAACCAATAACAACAATTATGCTTAAAGCATAGCCTTGAGCTATTTTGGGCATAAAATTAAAGAAACCAAAATCCTAAGAAGAAAGTTATAGCTGGTGAAACTTGATTTTTTGTTTTCTGGCATTTTGAACACAAAAAAAAAACATAGAAAAAACGTATCATAAAAACGTTATATCTCATTTGAAATGACTTTACAATTAATACTTTTTAAATATTTTTGATTTGTGTATTACAAAAATTTTGGAATTCAGGGGCTGAAAACATATTAGACTCTGGTTTACTGTTCAATATATTAAAAAAATGCAAAACCAAGCAATTTAATTTGTATTGTTTTTTAAAAATAAAATTTTTTTTCAAATGGAAGTTTTTCTTTGAAAGAAATCATTTTTCTTTGAAAGAAATAATTAAAACTATGTTTTAAAAATTATTTTGTTCTTTACAAGAAAAATTTCCATTTGAAAAAAAAATTTCATTGGCAAGTAAACAAGTAAAATTTTCTTAAATATTAAGCATTTTTTTTATTTTAGTATGCTTTTTTCTCAGTGTAAATAAATTAAGAAAAAATAACATATATGATATATGAAAGTATTTTAATTAAATCTAGTGGATATTTTTTCTTAAACTATGATAAATATACACAGAAAAAATTGAGCTATTACGTTAAAGAACCTAACCGCTATGCAATTTTTAGCAAAAAGTGAAATTTTTCGAAAATATCCAGTTTGGAAACTTTTACAAAAAAAAAAATTTGCCAAAAATGCAAATTTTTGAAAAAAAATATCACGGCTATCTATCTCTCAATTTCTCATTGACACAGGTTAAAAAAACAGTAGAGCGCTTCATTCTCCTTGTGTATAGCGCATGTTTTAACATAGTCATGTCATCAGATGTATGCGCTCCGCTCCCGTTGTAAAAAATACGAAATCGTAGCGAGAGCCGAGCGCTTTGTTCAGCTTGTATTTGATATAAAAACGTAGCGAGAACCGAGTGCTTTGTTCTCCTTGTAGTTGATATAAAAATTTAGGGCTTTGTTTCCTTTACAGTTCATATCGTCCGCCTAATTCTAATACGATGTAAGTCAAAATTATGGAGGCAAAGAAAACTGCTTATTGCTTGGATGAAGTTCATACGAAAATGTATTGTTTCAAATGTTCTACCTCCCTTTTTTTCATACAAACATTAAAAACTAAAAAAGGACAAAGATGTAGTTTTGACCAATATACCTAACCGATAATGAACGTTACTTTGCCCAATTTTGACTTACATACTATTATAATTAGGGCGTCGATACAAAAATGTATGAATTTTCATGCATTTAATTTGATTTTTCATTTACAGTTTTTGAAATTAATGTTTTTTTGACATTAAAATCTAATACTTTTTTTCTCAAGTGTAACGTTATCGTTACGGAAAGTGCTACAAATAAAGCGCTATACAAACACCACTATTTGCAAGGAGAATAAAGCGCTCTTTACGTGCATACAAGTAATGCACATTGAAATTTTTTGCTGGGACACAACAATCGGATTCCACAACATGCCTGTATACAACCATAGTATAATTACCCAGTTATTATAAATCGACAGGGTTCAACTGTCATTGTATTGATAGAATGTCAAAAGACAGTGATGACAATCAAAACAATAATGCTTCTTGTATGTTGATAATTGAAACGGGAATTTTTTTGTTTATGGATTTTGAATTTTATGAATTTTTCTTATGCTTTCTTATTTGAAAATTTTACAATTAATTACCCAGTGTCTACCTTTATAAAAAAACAAAAACAGAAAAGATCTTGTTTACTCTTTCTTGTAAAACTTTATTCATCAAACGCTGAAGTAAACACCGAAAAAATCCCCTTTTATTTTTGAATGTCTTTACACTACTTGTATTTGACACTTTATCCCTACAACTCGGTATCGCAATCGCTATTTATAATACATGGTTATTCTTTCATGGTATACAACTATATAGAAATATAAAAAAAATAAAAAAAATAAAAAAAAATAATAAAAACTCAATTTATTTTTTTGCACTTTTAAATATTTAATTCATATTGATCTATGTTTAAATAGCTATATTTCAACATTAGTATTTTTAGCCATAAATAATAAAACTTAAGCTGTAGTTTCACTGTAGGATAGCAATAGAGTAGATATTTTTATAGATAAAACAATTTAAACAATGTACAGTATATTAGTTTAGAAAAAATGTTTTTATTTTAATAAAAGTAACAACTCAATTAAAAGTCACTTCTGGGAATTAAAATAAACACACAAACACAGCTAATTAAGGCTTCAAGAAGCAAGTGGCAACAATGGCGTTTGCGGTTTTAATTTAAAACGTAATTTTTATAAGTATTTTTTTTTTAATATTTGTATTTAGAATTATAGTTTTGTCTTTTGTTGCTTTTTTACATAATATATTTTAATTTATTCAGTTGCATTTGATTTGATTACAATAACATTAAATATTTGCTTAATTTGCATTTATAGAAAAACAAAAAAAAAACGCTAATGAATGCGCTAAACAAGAAAAAAAATATCAATAGCAAATTAACAAAAGATACATACAATACATTAAAGATACATAATTTAAGTGTTATTTTTTATAAATGTTAAGCGAAAGCTTTACATCATGACGAGCTTTGTTGAAATAATAATAATAATAATAATAATAATAATAGGAAGACAAACATTAAAAATAGGCTTTGTTATAACCGAACTCTTCATTTAACGACAAAAAAAAAGAAACAAAAATTTTAATTATAAAATAAATTTTAGATATGCATAAAAAACAAAAAGAAGAAGTAGGTACAGCGCTTTATTATGGCTAAGTTTGATGTACAAACAAAAAATAAAGCGCCAACGAATTGGAAACAAAAAAACGTTCGAATTTCATTAAAATTACAGCAAAGCTTAACGAACGTTTAACAAGTCCAGAGCTTTTAAGTGCTCAGCTAAACTTTTTAATTTATTTATTAACAAAAGTTTATTAAAACATCTAATATGTAGGTAGTTTATAAAAGAAAACAATAATAAAATTTTAGAATAACATAGTTTTGGATAGTTTTAGCTTTTGATAAAAATAACAATCGATTTTATTTTAACATCAATTTTTTTTTGTTTTGTTTTAAGATTTCAACATTTCGTTAATTTTTCGCAATATTTTCGTTCAAGTTTGTTTTGTTTTTCTAGGCTATATTGGTTTGTTTTTTGTTTATTTTTTAGTTTAAACATTCTAGGATATTCCACTTCACACTTAAAAACGCAACAACAACAAGTAATTCTCGAAACATTTTCTATATAATAGACTTGAGAGAGTTTTTGTCAAGACATCTTGAGCATGTTGGCTCTTTCAAATGCTTGTTAGCGCTTTTTGAAGACATTTTCAACATCTTTTCTCTTACGCAGGCTTGAGAGAGTTTTTGTCGGAAATTTTCAAAGGTATAGAAAAATTTTAAAACCATAAAATATTATTCTTTTTTATAAAATACGAGCTTTTCTCTACGCAGCTTGCAAAACGCAGTTAGGATAGCTTTAAAAAGAAAAGTTTTCACCAAATCTTCTTCTTCTTCTTCTTCATTTGAAGCAAACTGTTGGTTGAGAGCAAATTCTTCTTTTCCAAATTTATTGCTGTAACGCGTTTTAGTTTTTTTTTTTAACTTTAATATTTAGTCACAGAGGATTGGCTCTTAATAAAATTTTTTCTGTTGCGACCACGATCAGCGTTACAAGCTTGAGCATTTTCAAAAATTTTTTTCAATTTTGGATTTTCCAAAAATGTTTCTCAAATTCTTTTTAAACAAACAAAATCATTTTCAAATATCTTAATGTTGATTCTTCAGAACAGAACTATTGTTCTGTATCATTGAAGGGCATTCTGCCGCTCACGGGCAAAGAACTTTCAGTGCCACAATGCTTTGATTATGGCAGCATAGTAAGCTTTTGCATATTAAAATGCTTTTTGCTAGTATTAAAATGCCCATCACTGTTCTATATCCAAAATGATGCTCTTCCTATGGAATATTTTTGAAAAGCTTAGCTTTTTAAAAGCACGATTGGTAACATTTTCTTTTTCTCTCTTTTTCTACTTTTATCTATTTCTATCTCTCTATCTCTCTCTTTTTCTTCTAAGCTATACCTAGAAAGATGCGCTCAAATTCTTTGGAGGCCAGCTGAAACTCTTCCTTGGTCACGGTGATGTCTTCGAAACGGTGCACTTCGGGCACCTGCGTCATGAGCTTTACACCGTGCGTTATGGTCAGTGAGCGTCCGGCACGCAACGTACGACCTGCGTAACCGTTACCAGCACCGACACCGATACTGGGCGGTGTTTTTGGCGACGTACCATTTAATATAGTGGTCATGGCGCGACTACGTTTGGCGACTTCGCGTCGCTTCAGCGAATTGTTTACTGCATTGTTGCTGATCAAACGCACATTCGGATTGACTGCTGCCACAACCGGCTGCTGCACTGGCGACGCATCCAGCATCAGCTCATCTAGATCGAGATGTCGCTGCGTTACCAACGGCGGCTTCGTGCGGCAGCGTTCGCTGATATTCTGCATATTGCGCTTGACGACGCTGACGCTCACGGCTTTCTGTTCGCTGTCAGTTTCTTGCTTGGCCGCAGTCGCCGCAGAGGTTGGCGAGAGCCCAAAGTATTTGGCGTATTTCTCGTCAATGATAGGCGACGAGCCGTTGTAGGTGTGGCGTTGTGTTGCCGCTGCTGTGTGCAGCCGCGACAGTGATGGCGTCGTATTTGTTGTGTGCGTGCCGTTCATAATGCGCGTAAATTTCTTGCGCATCTCCACCACAGGAGCCGTCTGCTGCTTCTGTGGCAGCAGCTTGTAAGCGCTGCTGAGGTCTATGTTTTCTTTGCCTAATTCAGCGACGTTGTTGTCGTCGCCATTTTGCTTGACACACTCATTGTTGTCCTTGTCGCTGTCGCCTGCATGCACGTGACTGTAGCTAGGCGATGAGCGCAGATCGTACTTCATGCACTTTGAGTTAAGCTGCTGCTGCTTCTGCTGCAGCTGTTGACAATTTTCTATAAATGGTGACTTTATTTTGCCAATTTTTTTCAGTATCGATTTATCGACCGAGTCGAGGCTGTTGTTTTCGGAGGTGTCCGAGGCGTTGCTATGCATATTGTTGCTGTTGTTGTTGCGTTCTTTGGTGCCTAGGAACGTCTGTGGCAGCATCAACTTGCCAATAGTCTTCAGTTTGATGCGTCTTGTGGTGGGCGTCAAGGTCGTGATGGGATTTTGTGTGGGCACGTGGCTGTGCGAAGCTGACTTGGAGAGCTTTACATACGCCGAAGTTGTAATATTCACAGATTCGACGCCACGACAACCGATGCTGGTGGTGGAATGCGTATCACTGCTGGTCATGTCGATGGAGGTGGAGATCGAAACAGCGTCATCGTTTTCCTCATTATCGCCATCGTCATCATCATCATCATCATCATCGTTGTCCTCTTCTCCGTAGACACCTGTTGTGCCCAGCGAGCATTCCATGGGTGTTGGTGTAACACTGACGCTGCTACCGCTAGTGTTGCTGAGACTACTGCGTGGCGTGTTGTGCGAATAGAAAGAAGTATAGCCATAGGCGCTGGCACTGCGTTCCACTGTACCGTTATGGGAATAACGCTGCTGCGTGGGACTGCTGCGTGTGTAGGACATGAAATTGCTACGACTGGCACTGCTGAGGTTACTAAAGAAACGCAAGCGTTCCGAAAGCGGCAACGAGGATGGTTCTGCAAAGGAAAAAACTTTATGAGTGGGGGTGGTGGGTGGTTGTGAAAGTGACGCAATACCATAATATGCTTACGCTGAGTTGTCAAGGTGTGAGGTGCACTTTTTGTTGCTTGTTTTCGTCAAAATTTTTTTTCGAACTACTTAATTTTACTTGGAATGCTTTTGTGCCGCACTTGTATGTATTCAAAAACTGCTGAAACTCTTTGTTGTACAAAACATATCGATAAATAAATTCAATTTTTTCATCAAACTCAAGGTTGCTTTCCAGAACGGATATTACAATTTTATTACAGAAGTAGTCCACAAAATCATTAAAATTATACATACGAGGGCGGATTGATATTGAAGCTACCTAGCGCTAGATGGCAGCACAAACACAAAATTTTTTTTGAAATTACGATCTTTCAAACGTCAGCTGTTAAAATTTCACCTAAATTCATCGATTAGTTTATTTGTTGTAGTCGTTTGAAGTAAGCAACTTTTGTGTTTCTTGAAAAATGGAAAAAAGCGAATTTCTTGCAGTGATTAAACGCTATTATTTGAAAGAGAAAACGGCGAAAGAGACAAAAGAAAAGCTCGATAAACATTACGGTGAGTCCGCTCCATCAGATAACATGGTAAAATATTGGATTGCTGAATTTAAACGCGGCCGAACAAGCACTGCAACAATACTATCAACAGGAAGGCCAAAAGAGGTGGTTACTAAAGAAAATATCAAGAAAATCCTCGATATCGTTATGAATAATCGCCGAGTCAAGTTGCGTGAGATTGTTGAAATGGTAAACATATCATATGAACGTGTGTTCAACATTTTGCATGAACATTTGCATATGAAAAAGCTATCGGCGAGATGGGTGCCGCGTTTGCTCAGTGTCGAACAAAAACGAGTTCTACAGACCACTTCACAGCGGTCTTCGGACATGATAAAGCGTAATCCTGCTGATTTTTGGCGTCGATTAATAGCTGTTGATGAAACGTGGGTCTACCACTACACACCTGAAACCAAAAATCAATCGAAACAATGGGTGGAGGCTGGTGGAAATGCTCCGAAGAAGGCGAAGGTAGTGAAATCGTCTGGCAAGGTTATGGCCACCGTATTTTGGGATGCACACGGAATATTGCTCATCGATTATCTTGAAAAAGGATCCACAATCACAGGAAAGTATTATCGTGCACTATTGGATCAATTGATTGATGCAATCAAGGAAAAACGATCACATTTAAAGAAGAAAAAAGTGCTCTTTCTTCAAGACAACGCACCGGTTCACACAGCATTAGATAAGATGCTAAAATTACGTGAAATACACTTCAAATTGGTTGATCATCCACCTTATAGTCAAAATTTAGCTCCTAGTGACTGTTTCCTGTTTCCAAACTTGAAAAAATGGCTCGCAGGAAAAAAATTCATTTCAAACGAAGAAGTGATTACCGAAACTAACGCGTATTTTGAGGAGTTCCCGAAATCGTATTATTATTTAGATGGTATAAAAAAGTTGGAATATCGTCTTACTAAGTGTGTCGAAGTAAAAGGAGACTTTGTTGAGAAATAAATGGTTTTTTAAAAAAAAATGTTTTTTTCCTACTTAGGTAGCTTTAATAACAATCCGCCCTCGTAGACCTAAGGTTTGTCCCAGCAAAAAAAAGTCCTTTTGTTTTAAGTCTATTTAGGCAAAAGGGGCGGCAAAATTTCACAAGATTAAACACAAGAACAGATTGGAGCTTGCTAGTTGCGATGCAGTAATTTTTTTCTTTGTTTCTTGAGACTCTGGCAACCAGTGCTTAATGAAATAAATGATGCACAAAAATATTTGCAAGCAAGGGAACTTGACTTAAGACTGTGCGCTCGGAAAGTTAATGCTTTGCAGATAGTACTGATACAAAAACTAGAGGAGTGGGCAGACGGCGCTGTAAGTTTTGCAAAGAATATGTGTGAAGAACTTGGCATTTCAGTTGTAAGGTCAATCTTGCTATATGTTGCAATTGTCTGGTGGCATGCACTCAAATAACAGGCTCATCTAAACTTTCTCCGTAAAATTCAAAGATCAGCGGAACAGTGCATTAGTGGAACCCTAAGAACCACTCCGACAGACGCATTTGACATAATGCTTCATCTTACACCAATCCCTCCTAGACCTAGACTCATCAAATACATCACGCAAAAACTATGCTTTGAAAGGAAGTTCGATGTATCCATTTCTTCTCGAGAAGAGTGGGAAATAGGACACCGTTCACTTCACAATGCTTTGGAGATCTTTACTGGCGGATCAAAACTAAATGTCAAAGTACGTGGAGGAGTCTACTTTGAAACATTAAGCATTAATATAGTCTTCGGTTCAGGGAAATAACGCCCCCATGAAATAACGCCCAAAATAAAAAATGAAATAAAGCCCAAAAAATGAAATAACGCCTAAACTGAAAATGAAATAAGACCCAAAATATTTTGGGCTTACAAAAATGAAATAGCGCCCAAAATCAAAAATAAAATAAAGCCCAAAAAATTAAATAACGCCCAAACCGAAAATAACATAAGGCCCAAAATCTTTTTGGATAAAAATGGAAAAATTTTACCGGCTCCGTGAAATAACTCCTAATGAAAAAACTCCTAACAGTAAATTAAATAAAAGTCCTAACATTTGAAAGATGAAATAACTCCAAATTCCTGGTGAAATAATACCTAAATAAAAGATGAAATAAAACCTGACATTAATGAGAATGTACATTATGAAATAAAACCTAAACGGAAGTGATGAATTAAGTCCTAATTTTCAGAATATTAAAAAAAAATTGTGGTTCTTCTGGCCGCGACCATAAAGCGAGTATGGAAGGCTCTAGACCTCTGAAAAAAAGCACACAAAACGAAAAATTAAATAAGGGCCCAAATTCGGGAACTTTTTTAATATGAAATATTGCACCACCACATAAAATGATATTTGGCCTATAAAATGGTTTTCCCAAGTACGGAATTTTAGAACTACATTTTGTATGAGGGCAAATCGTTATATCATAAATAAAGAACCCATTTGGGCCTTATACGGACATGCCCTTTTTCGTTTTACGAAACTTCTGGATATAATTATCTTTTTTCTCTTTTAAATAGGGATTACAACCCTCAGTAAGTCCAATACCGGCTTCGCCGTCTACAGTACTTCTGAATTAAATTTGAAATTGATCTTCCATTTTGATGACAAATAGTTCACATAAAAAGAGTTATATCTGATTAATAATGATGTAACGCCCCAAATAGAAAAATGAAATAAAGCCCAATTTCAATGAAACAACGCCCACAAGGCTCCCTGATCATTTCAGTGTATTTCAAACTTAAATCGCTACTATACATGGATTGTTAACTTGGCGTCAGGTAAATGAGATATCTTCCATGGATATTTGCATACTATCTGACAGTCAAGCCGCTTTGAAAGCCCTAAGAACTATTGAAATAACATCTGAAACAGTTCTCAACTGCCGCAGATCTCTAAACGAGATGACATAGCAGCTCAAAATTCTTCTATGCTGGATTCCTGGACATAAGGATTTTATAGGTAACTGCAAAGCAGATGAACTCGCTTGTACAGGTACTACCAAACAGCTATCTATAGATAAGGCAAGCCTTGGTATTCCTCTCACTACATGTAAACTCCTTACACATGAGTTATCCGGTATCACAACCAACAACAGATGGTCAGGAGGTAGCTGACAAATCTGGTCCAAACTCAACCCGAAGCGTTCAAAAGAACTCATTTCTCTCAGAAGAGACCACATTGGCACCATAGTAGGGGTCCTTACAGGGCACTACCTGATTGGCAGACACGCTCAAAGATTGAACATCCCTCACAAAGACGAAAGAATCTACAGTACATTTCCTCTGCACTTGCCCAGCGCTGGCTCGAAAACGCTTCCTGCACTAAGGCAACTGGTTTTTCAATGACCTCGACAAACTCTCGGAATCTTTGGCATACCGAATCCTAGGCTTAGTAAACAGCTCAAATTGATTTAAATAGAGAAAGGAAATTTAACTCTTGGTATCACAATGGGCCTCATTGGCCTAAGTGTGTCTCGTTTGAGGCAGCCACACTAACCTAATCCAACTTAATTGGCATTTCCATAGAACCTTAGAAACTCATAACAAGAAGGCACATTTTTGATGACGGAACCAGAGAAGCAAATTTGTCTTATGAAAATGAGTTGAGACGAAAGCAGTTTTCTTCGTTAGATAAAATTATTGTAGAAATTCGTGACAGGTTTCCGTAGCTACAAAATTTGACGGATAAGTTTGCTTATCTAACGTTGGCTATATACTAGATTCAGACGATACTAAATGTATTCTAGAGTAGGCATCTAACGAAAATGACAATCAAAAAGGGTTTAAAAGTGATAAAAAAGGGTTTAAAAGTGACTAAATTTAAATTGAGAATATCTCCAGATTTTGACCTGATTGGAAAAAACTTAGTATGCTACCAAATTCTGTACCCAAAAATTAAGTTGACGTGTCCAGCGTTTTCGCGTCTTTTTTACGTCAAAATTTGTCATACTTAGTTAGTCCTTAGTACTTAGGTTTGTGGCAACAATTGATAAGAGACGCAGAGCATAAGCGGACTCTCAAATAACATCTGCTTTAAGTTTATGTTAAATTTAAACAAAAAACACAGAAACAAAAGGCAGAAATTTTAAACTTGCCGTTTTTGAACTTTTATTTTTTTTAAATATACACAAGAGACTAATAAAGAAGGATTTTTTACACTATAACTGCTAGTGTATAAACACTAAGTCATTTTTAAGTTAACGTCAAGACAAACAGTAAGTATATTTGTTAATACTAAAATTTGAATTTTATATTTGTAAAGTTATCTTATATATAAAAATGGATGTATGTATGTGGGTATGTGGGTATGTGGGTATGTGGGTATGTGGCTATATCACGTATAGACTCCAAAACCGCTGAACCGATCTTTATGAAATTTTCAGAGAAAATAAAGCCACATCTTGAGAGTGTTCCTGTGAGGTTTGGTAACGATTGGAGAAAGGGGCGTGGTACCTCCCATACAAGTCAAATTTGCTCCATCGATCACAAACAAAAAAAAAGGATATATATCAGGCGGTTTCAATCGTAAAAAACTAAGATTTGGTAATTTTGTTCAGATGGTTACTGTCGGTAACTGTACAAAAAATGGGCGTGGTCGTAAAATAAATACGCCCACTTTTTCGAAATCATGGCAATTCCAGAGTTCTATACACTTTTACAGTGAAACTTACTGTATAGGTGCTCCAAGAGGCGGTCACTATATATAAATGTTTTCACGCCCACTTTTACCGCCCACAAATCAATGTCTATATATATAAAAAGCAAAACGATGTGTGTCTGGCTGTGTGATGTCTATAGACTCCAAAACTACTAAACCGATTGACCTGAAATTTTGGCAGCCGATTTGTTTCAGGTACGAGATGGTTGAGGGGAAAAATGTGCCACACCCCCCTTTTACCACCACCAAATCAATAAAAATGTTATATTTCAGTCAGTTTGGGTCGTATAAGGCTAAAATTTTGCAATTTAGTATGTACGGTTACTGTCGATAACTGTGCTTAAAATGGGTTTCCACGCCCCCTTTTACCGCCCACAAAGAAATGAAAATGCTTTATTTCAGACGGTTTTGGTCGTATAAGACTTAAATTTAGTACTTTGGTTTGTGTAGTTACTGACAGTAACTGTACGAAAAATTGGTTTCCACGCCCCCTTTTTGCGCCCACAAATCAGTGAAAATGCTATATTTCAAGCAGTTTTGGCCGTATGAGACTAACATGTGATACCTAAGTTTGTATGGCTACTTTCGGCAACTGAACTAAAAAAAGGCGTCATCGCTATATAGCCACACCCACACCCACTTTTTGAGAAATCATTAAAATTGACTACTGGGTCTATTGAGCTAAAATGTTGCTTTAGTTTGTACTGTTACTGTCAGCAACTATACTAAAAATTGGTTTCACGCCCCCCTTTTACTGCCCACAAACCAATGAAAACGTTTTATTTCAACGGTTTGTATCGTGTTGGACAAAAATTACTCTCGGCAAGTGCACTAAAAATAGGCCTGTCCCACTTTAGTTAAACTCACTTTTCAGGGAGTTAGCGTCGAGTGAAGTAAAGTGCGCCAGTCTTAACCTAAATTGAGCTGAAATTTGGGCAGTCGATTTGTTTCGATTACGAGATGGTTCAAGGGAAATATTTTCCCGCACCCCTTTTTACCGCTTGCAAAACAACAAAAATGCTACATTTCGCATGGTTTTGATCGTATTAGACTAAAATGTGGTTATTTAGTGCACATGGCTACTTTCGGCAGCTATACTGAAAATGGTGAATATATTTGATATTTCTTGACTTCTTGACATTTTCGTGTATGGTAATAAGGCGGTCTGTGGCAGAACAACGTTTGCCGAGGAGATATTGTAGATTGTTCCTGTGAGGTTTGGTAACGTTCGGACGAGGGGGCGTGGTTCCTCCCATACAAGCCAAATTTGCGCTATCGACCACAAACCAAATAAAGGATATATATCAGACGGTTTCGATCGTAAAAACTAAGATTTAGTAATTTTGTTCAGATAGTTACTGTCAGAATTCAGTATTCGCCCTCAATTTATACATGCAGTTTCATTAATTAAATTTTATGGGCGTACGGAAAGGGGGCGTGAAACCTCCTATTTAACCCAAATTAAAGATATCAAGCGACCTATAATCTTTGGGATTATAGGTCGCACAGTTTTTGAATTCAGTATTGGACCTCATTGTACACATGTAATTTAATTGATTACATTTTATGAGCGTTGATCAAGGGGGAGTGGCACCTCCCATACAACAAAGATTTGTGATATCGAATAGCTTTGGAGTTCAAGGTCGCACAGCGTCGGAATTCAGTATTTGACCAAAATTTACGCATGCAGATTTACTGATAAATTTTTTTAGAGTTTGTCGGGGAGGTGTGACACCACCAACTTAACCCAAATTTGCGATATCGAATAGCTTCGGAGTTATAGGTAACTCAGCCTCGGAATTCAGTATTCGACCTCAATTTACACATGCAGTTTCATTGGCGAAATTTTATGGGCGTAGGGAAAGGGGAGTGGCACCTCCCATACAACCCAAATTTGTGTTATCGAATAGTTTTGGAGTTATATGTCGAACAGTTTTGGTATTCGGTATTCAACCTCCATGTACACATGCAGTTTCATTGATTAAGTGCTATGAGGGGTGATCAATAGGGCGTGGCACTTCCTATACAACCCAAAATTGTTATATCGAATAGCTTTGTGGATATAGGTCGCACAGTCTCGGAATTCAGTATTTGACCTCAATTTAGACATGCTGTTTAACTGATAACATTTTATGGGCGTTTGACAAGGGAGAGTGGCAGCAACGCGCCGGGTTTCAGCTAGTATATTATAAAGGGCTAACAAAAAACCTAAAAAATTGATAAAAGTCGAAATTGTTAAAAACTCGTTGTTGCCTTTTATTATTGTACGGTAGAGTAGTTCTGTTCTAGTTCTATTTTCTAATTTTCTATGAATATTTTTTAAAGAAAAAGACAATTTTATTTTAGAAACTATATAGATGATTCCATATCAATTCGACTAATTTTGAGAAAATTTGACCTTTCCCTGTAGTTCGGCTGGTGGACATGCCATTTCTCAAACCTTTACAGGTATGGCCCAATGGGAAAGGAAAATTGTAAAGCCATGGTAAAGCAAGTTGGGTTCGTTCGCCCCTGTCAATGACATCCCCCTTACCACTGTGGGTATATGAATTCTCATACCAAGTAGTAGGTCCAAGTTCCAACTTGGAACTACTGGGTTGTGTTTTTGATTTTTTTTTTAAACTTTGTAGGTTGGTAGTGCCTGTAAAAATAACTTAAGCAGTGTTTTTGTTTTTTGCGAAATTTTTTTTTTTAAAAGTTATGCACTGTGAAAATATTAAAAACATAAAAAATACAATTAGTGCATGTATTCAAATAGAAGTAGTTTTGAAACCGTAAGTTGTACATAAAGTGTGCATATATTTTAAAGATCTTGAATTTGTCTTTTTGGTGGTATATTTTTTTGCAGCATTTTTAAGAAAAATTCCTTCTTCTTTATATACATTCTGCCTCTTTAAAAAAAATCCGACACATTCTTAATTTAAAGAAGTTTCACTTCTTAACTGTATTTTTTTTTTGTACAATTTTTAAATTTCGGAAACGAATAAATTATACCCGACTATTGCCAATAATAAAATGTTGAGTTAAGGTCTTATTTTTTGAGCTCCGTTGGCATTTTTAAGCCCCCACGCGTACTACATTAGAGGTATATTAGTTTTGTCACTTATTTTTGACGCTAAAAATAGGCGTGGCAGGTATAAAAACTATATATTTGTATTTCTTTATGAGCCTTTATGATTTAGCAGTCTCTCTGTTCTTATGTTTGTGTGTGATCGCGATAACGGCAATAATTTTGGAGCTAATAAAATGGAACTAAATATATAAGCTTAATTTTTTTAATTCGGCCTCTGTAGTCTAGTGGAGAGTGCGCTAGACTATCAACCCAGAGGTCCCTGGTCAGGCCATTTTGATTGGGGGGGTATCAATGTATTTCGGCCGATTAGATATCCTTAAGTCCAGACTTTTTTTTAAATACAAAGTAGTTGAATTAGATAAAGTTACTCATGCGTTCGATAAATATAAATAAATCTTAAGGGGTCTTTTTCATTTGAACGGCTAAGATGATGGCAATTTGTAATTATTTTTACTTGAAAAAAAAAAACTTGTGTACATCAAAATACATATAATTAAGTATGTCTTGAATTTTTTTTTGGTTTGGCCTTTTATCTGCTCTCTTATGCTTTTCGCAGTTTGGACATCATTTTTCGAATCCAAAAAGGTGGCAACGATTTCTCAGCTTTTACAACAGGTAACTGAAAATTTTTTAGTTCATCTAAACGATAATACCTGAAACTATAAAATTACGTATAATCAGCCAACTAAACCTCATACCTGTTTTTGGCGCCATTTTCAAAACAAAATTTGAAAAATTACCCTATTTTTTACATTTCTAACACTCTAAAAATTCGAGTTTTAGGTTTTAATAGATGATTGTAGGTAATAATCTTAGAGATTTTACAATAATAAATATAATGCAAAACAGTTTCAGCTAAACGGATTTTTTCGTTAACCTTTGGTACCGTTTAAAGAAATCCTAAAATTTTTAACACATATAGCAACACTTTTCAATATTTCAGATATACTTAAAACTTCCAGTTTTCATATCGTTCCCTCGATCAAAGAAAATAAAATAAAAGTATTTCAACATTAATGAATAAGCATTGAAAAATTTATTTTCGTTTTTTTTTTTAAATTCATAGTTTATATGTGTTAAAAAATAAACGGGGCTTTAAATTTCTTAAACATTTTTTCTTTTCATTTTTTAAATTAATTAAAAAAACTAGTGTTTTTTAAATAAAAAATACCACCTTAGTTTCTAAGTATAACATTAAAATATTAATTCTTCTTTTTTTTAAGGTAGCCCATTGCTGCGGAATATTATCTAAGCTAATGAGATCAACTATGTCTTTCCGATGAAAGTATTAATAAGTCATTAAAACGTGAGTCACTTTGCGTGGTTCTTAAATATTTCCACTTGAGTCCACTTGTCAAGGTTCTTAGAGCTTTGGGAAATTTCGTTTAGAACATCAACAGTGACATAAAGCGACTCTTTTATAATAAATGAATTTTGAATGCAAATTTAAAAATGGTGTTCTTTTTGCCATCATCTCGAGTTTAAAAGTTAAAACGGACCTTTTTTCAATAGTTTGACTAAATCCTTTAAATTCATTATTTATTTATTTATAATAATTGTATTTAAATTAAAATGTTAAGTTTAAAATGAAATTAAAGATTTTACATCATAGTTCTTGAGCTCAGAAAATGTCTTTAAATATATTGGTCGATTTCGATCATTAATTTTTTTATTACAAATGTTGGGTATTTCTGGATAAAAATTTCAATCTCAGAAAGTTCTACAAAAATGTATTAATTAGATTTTAAAAAGGGGAATATGTGTGGCGACTGAGAAAGCCTTTGTTCGTTTGGGCTTGTTTTATTCCACTTATTTTTTCAACTTTTTGACAAGCTATTTGTATCAGGGACTGTTATCATTAAGCTATAGCCAAAAACTTAAGCATTAATCATTATTTTATGATTTTCAAGTTTTTGCTCAGATATAAAAATAGTAATCTGATTTTATCTTTTAAATTTTAAATAAAAATCATTAATATTTTTTTGGTCAAACAAAAATATTATTTTCTGTTTTTATTTTTGGTCAAGGACACGGTAGCACAATTGGACTAAAAATGGTCCATTTTTTCATTTAGTCCGCTGCTCTCTTTTACATTACTATGCATTACTATTTCCGTACTTTTTTAACAAAATTTATACCACTTTTCTGAACTTTTTCTGCATTTTGTCACAAAGCAACACTTGATTCGTTTTCAAAAATTCATCACTGATACGACTTAAAATGAGTTGGCCGACTGAAGTTTATTTAAGATACGACTTAAAATGAGTTGGTCGAGTGAAGTTTGTTTAAGGTACGACTAAAAGTGAATTGGCCGATTGAAGATAGTTTTGGATATGAGTTAAAATGAAAAAGCCGACTATAGTTGGTAATAAAAGGTACCTTTGGCTTTGATGCATTCATAATTATTGTTTATAAAAATCAATATTTTAAAAAATTTTAGTAAAAAATAACAATTAGGCCGACTCTAAAAAAGTAAGGAGGGTAGTCTACCCCCTTACTCCATGTTAGTTACGCCCCTGTCCCTGGTTTGAATCCGGGTTCGGGCATGGTTCTTTTCACTTTCTTTGTTCTTTCTTACGTTTAAGATTTTTTGAAAGCTAAAAATCCGCAACTAAATTGTGGAAAATGTGTAATTAAAGGACAGGAACACAACTAAGAACTGGAAATGCTTGCGAGGTTAAGGCATAACACTAGTCTCGGTTAAAAGCAATTCAAATTGTCATTCACGTTTGTTTCGCCTAATCAATAATTCACCTAATGAATGGTTCCAATCAATTCCTCTAAATAATCGATGCCTTTCCTTTCAGGTCAAGGACCAAACCTTGTTTGTATAAGGCCCAAGCCTTGGTTTTTTGATCTTTAAAAAACAAGAAACAAAAAAGAACAAATAAGCAAAATCGGATGAGAACCACGCCTATCCACTATACAAAATTTCGTAATTAAAATGGCAAATATCTTTAAATTTCAGAGAAATTAATTAAATGACTTCAGATTCTACAAAAGAGCATTAATCTCAAAATTACATTCTTAATATTAAATTTATCAAAATCGAATGAAAACCACGCCTAAATAAAAATCTTTCTTAATTGCTTAAAAAGAGTACGATTCCTTCAAATAGTTTTAACTTTTACTATGCACCTAGAGTATCAAATTTGGCAAAAAAAGGTAATTACTGATTAATTTTTTTCACAAAAATTTTATATCATGAAATCATTGACTTAATATGTTACAGTTTTAATGAATATAAAAAAGTTCTCTGAATGTGAAATCTTCAAAATTGAAATAAAAACCGCGCTTTATAAAAAGTGTCGTCATCAAAACAATAAATTATTCAAAACTTCGAATACACTGCGGCTATGAGATATTATAACCTCAATTCAGTCGAAGATAATTCTTTGCTAGTTTATATAAAAGAAAGTGGCTTAATGATGACATCTAGATGATATCGAATTATATGGAGAAAACCCTGAATTATTCTTTAATTTGAAGCTATTATTCAAATTTTACCAAATGAGGATATACAAATTATAATATCTTGCCACGTGAAGTGGACAACAACAAAATTTACAGTTTTGATTTGGTTTTTCTTTGGAAATGTAACGCACCTATAAGACAATATCATGTACGCAAAATGTTGGCTATGTTCGAGACTCAGTTACCGAACTCAGTCTTTTTATAATCGATTAAAATCATGCAGCATTTTTCTCGAAGACGATTTCTGGGTTTTACAACTTTTTAGAAAAATAAGTTAGTGGTTTTTATTGAAATTACATGATCTTCTAAGTATTGGCATTGAATGTAAAAAATACTAGGGAAGCATTTTAGTATATAAAAAAAAAAAAACTTAAATTAAAATTTTTCGAAGACAAAAATTTGGATAACAAGTTCTTAAACAAAACTATTTGAGAAACTTTGCCGACGAATTAAAGTCGTTTTATAATCGATTAAAATCAAGGTAGCGTTTTTCTCGCAGACGATTTCTGGGTTGTACAAAGTTTTAGAAAAATAAGTTAGTGGTTTTTATTGAAAATGGCATGATTTTTTTAGTAGTTAGCAAAAATTTTAAGAATAAATTTTAAGAATAAAAAAAAAAATTAAAAAAAAAATTTCGAAGAAAAAAATTTGGATAACAAGTTTTTCTACAAAGCCATTTTGAAACTTTACCAACGAAATCCAAGTTTTCAAAATAGTTTTAAAAAAAATTGCTTAAGTGAAAAAATATATATGCTTAGACCATTTTGAGCTTGAAGTTTATAATGTTAATGCTTATTGCATAAATAATTTTAAATATTATACACATATATAGTCGATGCCGAGCTTTGTTAAAGCCTATTCTACAACAGCTTGATTATACATATATTCAATTTATGTTTTAATGTCCACTCCTAAAATATAATAATGACTTTAGACAGATATTAAATAATGATGTACTATCAAAAATTTAACACACAGATCAATAAAATCAATAAAACAAGATGATAGGAAAATCAGCAAAAACCAAAAAAGAATAAAACAAATTCTCTATGAGCTTAATGTTAAAATGATTTCCATTTAAAAAAATCAAAGACTATTCGATAAATTCTCTTATTATATGAAATGTATAAAAACACGGTGTTTTATAGCCCAAGGAAACATTTGGAAAAATTTCTAAAGAAAACAATTGTACAAACATGCAGCATAATAAAAAATTTCGAAAAAAAATCAATTTTTTTTTAGTAGGAATAATAAAAATAAATGGCACAGCAAAGAATTTCATGTTACTGCACGGGTAAAAACGCAAGATTTATAATAATTAGAAAACTGAAATGAAAAAAAACACTATTTTCATATAAACGATTAACATGCGCAACAACAAGAACATTCCAAGTAAAAAATAAAATTGCAAAATGCAGTCAAATCAAATTGTTAATAAAAAATATTGGTAAAAAGTTATATATTTTGAAAGAAAAATTAAACACACAAGGTTAAAAACAACAAAAATTGCATTCACAAAAATATGACAACGTGTAGTAAAGCAATAAAATTTAACATATTTTTGTCAAAAACTTACCGATTTCATCGTCTGAATTGGGCGGCGGATTATTTGGAGTTTTTGGCTCTTCACTAGGCACAGCCTGAGGCGCAGGTGAGAGACGACGCGGAGCAGCTGCAAAAAAAATTGCAAAGATTAAGAACAGAGTTCAATGTTGAAGGAAAAAAAATGACTATCACAAAGCTTATCTGTGATGATAAGCTTGTTATAATAAATATCGAACAGTTTTCAATTGTTAATGAGTCTTGTTCAATTCTAAAGGTTAGCTGAAGTTTAGCAACGTCTAAATTTGATACTTTATTATTAATTTTGTCTTATGTAAAGTAATAAAATATGTTTCCAAATATTTATATATTTGGAGAATATAATATTTGTTTAAGAAGTTGGCGATTAAAGCAAGTAAAGAGTAAACATATATAATTTTAATCGCTTTTATCTAAAGTGTTTTTTGAACCCAAAATATTATCTCTTAATGTATTACTATACAATGATAGAATATAATGTGGTTTTTTTTGTTTTTTGTTTTTATTTAATACTAGCTGAACCCGGTGTGCTTCGCTACTCCCCTCGTTATAAAATAAAATTAAAAGTATTTATATATTTTTCACGCCATCGAATTTTCGAAATAAGTCCACCCCAGCGCCACCTACCGTGTCCATTTATACACAAATTATTTTCTTATGATCAAACAAACATACATTCTGAATTTCAGTTAAATTGGTCCATAAATTCAAATTTTCTATATAAGTCCACCCCAGCGCCACCTATCGGGTCCAAATATAGCCTATGTTACCCACCGTACCAAGATGTACATTACCTGAAAATTTCATCAAAATCGGCCCAGCCGTTTTGGAGTCCATACGTTACATACATACACACATCCCATTTTATATATATAGATTTATCAACTTTTGCTGTTTGAACGTTAAACGCTTTTTATATATATATTTTTTTCCTTTGTTCGAGCCATCGGAGTGAATGACATACTTTTACAGGTAACTTACTAGTAAGCATGGCAACATTGCGCAGTTGTAGTTAATTTTTAGTATTGTGTTTGAGTATTTTGTTGTTGGTTTTGTTGTTATCACAAGCCGTTGCCTTTTTTTTAACTCGAAAGCTGTTTCTAAGCTTTTAACAACTGAACATCTTTTTTATTTTATTGCCAAAAAATATTAAAATGGCAGGAAAAATAAAATTAATATATAACAAAGAATTTCTAATGTGCATTTCGACAATTATTTGAAAAAACCTACTGAGAAATATTAAAATTTAAGGCATTTTTAAGTTATCAAACTTGAAATCAAGAAAATAGTATATTTAAGTAAAGTAAGCTTTTAAATAAAATATACTAAGCTTTCAACTACTTAACATTTTTTTTTGTTTGATTGCTTTAAAATATAAAAATAGCAAGAAAAATAAAATTAATATACAAAAAAGGATTTCGAATATGCATTTCGACAATTAACTTCAAAAAGCCTACTGAGAAATATTGAAATTTAAAGCATTTTTAAGTAATCAAACTTAAAATCAAGAAAATTGTATCTATAAATAAAATTTAAAAATACGCAAAAATTTTAGAAATTTCTTAATTTCGAGACTGAAATTTGACTAACAAGTTTTAGGCAACTGAAAAAGGAAAAATAAGTTTTATTAACATTTTCCAACACAAATTCTTGTATGATTATAATTAATAAAGATCGCCAGTTGTCGAAATTCGACCTTTTCACATACATTTTCTGTTGATTCGATACAAAATAAATGTCAAAAACATATGTTTTTCATAAAAATTTGGCATCACTTTTACTTTCCTACTGAATTAGCAACCATGGTACAATTACTGACAAGGTAGTAGCGCAGACTGGCTTTTTTCTCACGAGCGGCGATTGGTAGTTGTCAAAATTAGCTGTTCATGCAATTAATCAAAGAAATGTGAAAAAATAAGCGACGACTTAAGCATAGCTAGTCAATCGCAGCAAACTAAAAACATTCCAATAAACTTCGCGAACAAATTTAATAAATCAAAGAAAAGTTAAAAATAAGCACATAGCTTGTCAACAGCAGCAAACTACAACTTCTTTAGCTTTTTTGACAACTACCAATCGCCAAAAAAACTGTCACGGCTACCTTGTCAAATAATTATACCATGTTAGCAACCAGTTCTCTCGCTCAGAAGAGAGCGCAATGTAAGCCGCAAACTAAAAATAGAAAAAGATTAGTTGTTTTGCTCATGTGCGAACGTAACCGAACTCATACCACATTGTAAAGAAAAAAAAAACCTAACGAAACAATGCCAAACATATTTTTCCTTTTCTTTTTGGGCGGATATTTTACGTGTATATGACTCCACAATGCGTGAATTACATCATACACGGTTAATAATTTTGGACTACTTTTTAATCTTTGGTTTAAAGGAATTTTTCAAACTAAAAAAGTACTACTTTTTAATCCAAACATCAGTTTAATTTAGCTGGGTCCCAAACCCACGTTCCCGAAAAGAACTTACTTGCATTCGTAATGATGCAAAATAAGCGAAACCTTGTTAACAACTAAGAGGGACGATTGGATAAGGTACTGCACCAGCACATCAGAGGACGTGTGTTCAAATCACGAACTGGTCAGAATTTTTTTTTTATTTAAGTTTAATTTATCTGGGTATCGAACCCACACTTCTGCTTGCTCGTTTACTTACTACAAGTTTCGTAATTATGCAAAATAAATGTTACTTTCTTAACAACTGAGATGGATGAGTTGATAAGCTGTTGGACCGGCACATCAGAGGACGTGTGTTAAAATCATGAACTGGTCAGAAAAGTTTTTTATCTTAAGTTGAAGTTTATATTACTTTTTTTAAACTTTTTTCGGATTGAAAACTAATCTTTTTTGGATCAAAAAGTTGTAAACTTTTGTTTGGATTAAAAAAGAATCTTTTTTTGGTGTTGCCCTATATCCAAAAAAGTTTAAAATTTAGTCCAAGATTTTTAACCGTGTATAGTAAATACATAATCTCACCTATTTAGAGCAGTTGAATTTGGGAGCACTCCTTCTCCCTACTTTAAAATAAACTTTAAATGCTCTCATGCCCCTAAAAATAAACATTTTGAAAAAAAAAATACTTTGAACTAAACTTAATTTAATGATGTTCCACATGATTTAAATTGTTCAGAAATATCTCACTTCAAATATTTACGAAGGTCATAAAACAAATGTCTACCTACAAATTACGACTTTGACCGCTTAAAACACCATAAAAGGTCATTCCAAGGTCAAAGTTAGCTGTAAAAAAAATATTTGCCTGTTTATTGTGCATACATTTTTACATGCAATTTAAGAGCGTAAATTTATTATTATAAGAGCTATAGAGTAATTAATCCATGTACTATTTTTATGCCGTTTTGGGCCTTTAAGCCCAGGGGGTTTAGGGTTTAGGGGGGCCTAGGTTTTTCCACTTCCGACATCCATTTTTTTAGGCAGATTTTATTTTTTAGCCTCAATCTAACGGAAAATTCGCGGGGAGCGAAGAAAATTGGAAAAAGGCACATATAGGTGCTCTATTGTATATGTATCTCACTTTTGGTCGAGGTTCATATGGACTTTTTTTTGTTGCGCTGCACCTTTTTGAGCACGAAAAGAGAAGACTAGAGAGCAACATGGAGTATATTGAAACTCCCGCAACAGAAATGCAAGAAGAGAAAACGATTGAGCTATGCGTGGCTTCTGGGATGATTTCTTAAAAACTTAACACTTTTTATATACTTATAACAGTTTTTAAAGGCAAATGTCCCTATATAATGCTGTTGCAAAAATATAACATTTTGAAATTTTTTTCGTTAACATCGGTCTATTACTTTTGGAGTTTACTGGTAAAAGAAAATTGGCATTTCAATTTTATATAATAGTATAGATGTAAAAGTGACTCTGATGAAAACAATGACTTAGTTCTCAATTTTACCGTTATAAAATTTTTGTATGTGAAATTTTCAGGCACGTAGGTTATTTATTTAATATATTACACTACAAGGCGTTAAAAAAAACTCTTTCGAATATGTAATTACTTAGTATTTCAAGAAAACTTCCTAAATAATGGAAAAGAAGTTCATTCTGAGTATAATTTTTAAAAAGCGTTTTAAAGCTCAAAGCTTTTTCATTGAATAATGTGCTTTTACTAGTTTTTCTTAAAATTTTTGCCAAATTTTTGCCAAAAAACATTTGTATCCGGTTGTGGGACACCTTGAAAAATAAACTAAAAATTGGACATTATGAAAAAAAAACACAAAAATACGAAAAATAACAAAATTTATTCATTTTAGAAGCCTTCAATGGCACAAAAACAACAGAAAATGACACTTCTTTTAAGTTATTCATCATATTCTAAATGCGTAAAAATGCAATAAAACACAATTCAAACATGATTTGCTAACAAAAACGGTGAAATTTGACAGTTTGTAAGTCAAATGCATACTGGAAATACAAAAAATAAGGTGTCTCACAACTGGATATGGTAGTCATTTCGAAAGTGACTGGCAAAATTGTATGGTGCACATATTTTTGCCAGAATTTTATGTTTCATCACAAAATATAAAACATAATTTATTGCACTCTCAAAAAAATTAAAAGTTACACTACTGTGTTGATTTTTTTCAATGCTCACAGCACGCAACCAAATGCGTGCATTCACTTCGGTGTTAGCAAAATATCTGAGTACTGTCAAACTACAAGTTTGACAATACTCAAATCTACGATATCTGCTTTCTGTCAAGAAATACGAAGGGTGCCCTACAACCAGAGACACTCCCCTACTTTCGGCCAGCATTTTTATCTGCGTTTTTATCGGCTGCACAATGAACAGCGCAAGTTTTCTTGACGATTTGGTTACGCATTACTTATTAGGTTTGTGCGAAAGGTTTTCCATACGATTTTTGACAGCTCATTTGCGAAGGTGAAAAAATGCATAGTTTGCACAGTATACGAGGGTTTTGCGCGTTTAGATGAATATCATTACTAATTTCCTTTTTTTTTAATTTTAAAAATACATGTGTTAAAATACTTTGTTTTTATATTTTATACACATTTATTTAAAATACTTTGTGGGTATATTTTATACACATAAATATTAAAAAATTTTGTCTACAAACTAATGCTATATTCACACTGAGAGCTTAATGCACATTTACGAAATCCACATTTACGCCGCTTGGTAGACACTACAATAGTTAGGAAGTCTAAAGGACGCTTCGATTTCGAGATCCTGGGAGTAGATACCTCCCCCTACTTGTTCTTGAAGTTTGGATCCATCTGTGAAGATTTTTATGGCGGAGGTTTTAAGGGGGATTTTGTTTGCCCAATCTAGCCGTGAAGGGATGAAAACTGCATAGTTCTTTTCAAAATTTAAGCACGGCACACAGTAGTCTGTTTTGTCGGGTGCAGACGAGTACAGAATAATTGTGTGGCCGCAGTTGTTACCTATCCAATTACCAGATTCTCTAAGTCTCAGGGCTGCTGTGTTGGCACATTCCCAAGGAAAGATATCGAGAGGAGGAAGGTGAAGCATGACATTGAGGGCGCTAGTTGGTGTTGAGGACAGTGCCCCCGTAATACAAAGACCTGCGCTTCTTTGCACCTTTGCAAACTTCTGAAGTGCGGTTGCCTTATCAAGGGCCCTCCACCATACCAGTGAGCCATACATTAGTATGGGGTGGACAATTGCTGTATAAATCCAGCGTACTATTTGGGGGGAAAAACCCCATTTTTTACCTATAGCTTTTTTACAGGCAAATAGTGCTATGTTTGCCTTTTTAACACGTTCCGTAATGTTAACATTCCAGATAAGCTTCTTATCCAGGATAACTCCTAGGTATTTCGTGCTGTCGCTAAAGAGCAACCTCGTGCCGTTCAAGTTACTTTATTCGCTTGTAGAGTGTAAATTATACTCGCAAATGTTGCATTAAAATTTGTCTAGCAAGTAAAGAAATAATATCCCAAAAAAAATATTTCATTTCATACACAAGCATTAGGGGTTCGCAGAATTTCAAAATCTTAAAAAAAAATTTTGAAAAAAAATGTTGAAAACAAAATCTTGAAAAAAAATCTTGTAACTCCAAATCTCAAAAACCGCGCGAGCGAATTAAAGAATGCTTTATGTGCGTAGGTTTTTCAAGATTTCTTAATTGAAAATTAGACACAATTTCGAAAAGTGTCCAATTTCGAAAGAAGTATCAAATTTTTCGAATAATGTCCAATTTCGAAAATAGTCAAAAAAATGAATAATTGTCAAGTCACAGAAATTGTCAAATTTTAAAATAAATGTCAAATTGTCTAATTATTTCAAAAAGTTTCAAATTTCAAAAAGTGTGAAATATCGAAAAAAGTGTATAATTTGGAATAAATGCTAAAATGAAAAAAGTTGTCAAATTTTGAATAAGTGGCAAATTTCAAAATGTACAAGTTTTTGCAAAAAGTGGCATATTTAATTCTGAATAAGTGCCAAATTTCAAAAAGTGACAAATTTTTCGAAAAGTGATAAAAAAATTAAAAATGTACCACTAAGTCGTATGTTACGAAAAAATAAGATTTAAAAAAATATAAAAACACATGTTATGAAAACATAAGACAAATTTACTTTAAATGAATTCAAAATTAATATATGATTTTTTTTTGATATGAAAACATAAGAATTCAAAAATCACCACGTCCTCTTCATTTGTCTTAATGAAGTGTGAAATTGAACTTTTTTTTGGTGAACTTAGACACTTTTCCGCTATTTTCTCGAAATTATGCATTTTTTTCGAAAGAACATTTCTTAAAATTTTAAGATTTTTTCAAAATTTATGCATATTTTGTGTATTTTAATTTTTTATTTTTCAAAATTTCGTTTTCAAGATTATTTTTTTTTCAAGATTTTGGTTGTTTCAAGATTTTGACCTTCAAGCATTCAGACCGCTCCCAAGCATTAGTGTAAATGATACTCCAACACGTTGTATTAACATTTATATAAAAAGTGTGGAAAATATTTCAAAAATATAACATTTTTACACCAGTGGGAGTCAAAATGATACTCCAAAACGTTGTGCAAAAATTTGTCTAATATGTGTAAATTTTTTTTAATACCTTAAAAACTTCTTGAGAACAATTTTTCGAGCATGTATTTCAAAAAAGTTTAACAGAATTATTTCAAAATCATTTTTATAATGAATTTAATTTTGAAAAAGCTGTTAAAAGCTCTTAGCTCTTTTAGAGTTTTTTTATTTAGTTAATATTGTTACCTGTTTTCCTTAAAGATGTTAAAATTTTAAAGTTAATTATTTGATATGTTGGTAAAGTTTTACAAAAAAAACTTTTGAAATTCGAGTTTAAGTCGAGAGAATTCAAAAGCTCATAGCTCTCTTAGATTTTTTTTCTTATTTAGTTATAAATTTTTACATGTTTTCCTTAAAGATGTTACAATTTTTAAGTAAATTATTTGATATGTTGGTAAAGTTTTACAAAAAAAAAACTTTTAAAATTCGAGTTTAAGTCTAGAGAATTTGAAAGCTCATAGCTGTCTTAGATTTTTTTCTTATTTAGTTATACATTTTTACCTGTTTTCCTTAAAGATATTAAAATTTTAAGGTAAATTATTTGATATGTTAGTAAAGCTTTACAAAAAAAAAACTTTAAAAAATCGAATTTAGTTTGGCCACACCAACTTTTGGGGACCAACGAAGAGGCAAACAAAATTTTACTCACCACTTCTAGGCGATGTTCGTTCCTCACGACTGATCGCAGACGTTGTGCTTCCCGTCCCCAACTTCGTCTTCTCCTGCAGCTGCGCAAACATATTCGCTCTCGCGCGAACACTATTCGTGCGCCCAATCGACGTTGGCGTCTTCATTATGTCATGCTCATTGTCGCCATTCTTTTGGTTAGAGGTGCGTGGAGAGCCGCAATTCACAGTCTCTTGGCTAGTGTCCTGCATGGAGCTGTCCTCGTCACCTAGGCTGGACATATCAAAAATGCGTTCACTGTCACTGCCCACAGAAACTGTCAATTGCTCGCTGATGTTGTTGCTCGTTGTATTGTTATTGTTGTTGTAGAGGCGACTACGATATGGCGTATTGTTTGTATTGTATGTTGCGGAATTAATAACCACTTGTATTGGCTGCGTAGCACTGCGAGCTAGTGAATGCGAGGATGTGGCACGCGGTGGTGATGTTGGCGACTCCGAGTTCAAATTCGCAAATGCGACGTAGTTGAGTGCGTCAAGCGATTTTGTCGGCTTGAATGCAGAGGGCGCAGCAGCTGAAGTAGCAGTAGAAGCAGCAGCAACGGTGTTTGTTGTGTTAGTTGTTGGGCTGTTCGTGTCAAAGGGCGACGAGGTGGTTTTAAAGCTGCACAAAGAAACAAAAGGAAAAAGAAGTAGTTAATATCAAAGTTCAGTTTATTTAATTTCTGTTCTAGTTGTTATTGTTAAAAACCAACTTTGCTGCATTATAAAAACTTTTTATTTTAGGTATTTTTTCGTAATAATTTTGTGTTTTTTCTGAACTAATTGAGGCTTATTACAAAAACTGGAGGTAGTGCGAAGAACCCAAAAAGAGAGGGCAAATGTTGGTCTATAAAAGCGGCGAGTTTGTTTATGTTAACTAATTAACAAAATTAACTGTTAGCGATGTGTTGTTTGGCGGGAATTGACTTTTAAAAAGTCCATACAAAGTAACTTTATCAAAACGGTAATATTTGTTAAAGTTCCACAAAAATTAATCTAATGACTTCACATAAGCTTTAACCCTTAATATGCACTTTGAGAATAAGTATTGAAAAATAGAATGAAAACCACACCTACCTCCCAAACAAAGTTACTTTATGAAACTAGTTAAATCTCTTAAAATGCCACAAAAATAAGTACATTGGCTTAAACTTTGCAAACTAGTTTTAACCTTAACTAAGGACTCGATGTATGGAATTTAATTAAAAAAAACTAAACATAACGCCCACCTCCCAAACAAAGTGACGTCATTATAATAGTAAAACCTTTACAAATTCCAAAAAAAAAAAAATATATGCTTAAACTTGATATTGGACACATAGGCTTTAATAAATAAAATAAGAAATATTTGAATTGACAGCCCTATTCTGGAAAATTAACAATTGAAGCGTTCTCGCGAATAACGTTGTAAGCGGCAAAATTTTAATTGTTCACTTTTATTTATTTTACAAGCACTTTTATTCATTTTTATAGATTTTTTTTTTGGGTATGCGATAAAAATACCCCAAACTGCTGAAGTGCTTACTCAGTTCTGTTTGTATAGAATATAAGAGAGTGATTCTAACAGGTATTTGCAAAAAAAAAACACTAAAAAATGTTGTTTAAAACGTTATTCACGATTATGCTTCAATTGTTTACCAGTGTTTTGAATATTTCTATGTGTTTGTTGTAGTTTTTTGATTTCAAAGTAAAATTTGAAGCTCAAAAATAATAAATTTTGATAAAAATAATAAATTTTGATAAAAATTATCAACTACTTTTCAGTTATGGACAATTTCATTAAAAATTTTATTTTTTGAGCTTTATATTTTGCTTTGAAAACAAAAATTACAACAAACACAAAGAAATATAAAAAATTCTGGTTAACAATTGCTAATTAAGGCTAATTAAGCCAGATTAAGGCTGTAAAACTACGCCTTATAAAAGTAACGTCATCAAAATAGTATAACATAAAAGACTTCAACTAAAATTAAATACGGCGGTGGAATATTTTAACTACCGTCCAGTCGAGTAAAATTCCCCTGCAGTTAATGGCACTAGTACAAAACTAGTGATTTCACTAGCCCCTTGGTAGCCAGTACTAGTTCCACTTCAATCTACCTTCTTTGTATTCAACTGGCGAATTTTACCCGAGCATGTCATAGGAAGGGGTCAATTGCTACATTTTACACACCCATTCCCTAGTTATTTCACTAGTCATGAAGTGCTAGCTTTTTCGCTAGTTGATATTGGCACAACAAAAAAAAAACATGACGGAGTTACTGATATTCTTTATTCAATATATTTATACCTTTTCATAACGATATTTTATTTATGTTGCTCAACGAAACTGAAAAGCTTTATGTGTCATGTTTTCTCGAATAAGTCACTTCGAAGTATGAGCTCGTCAGAATAATTTTTTTCAGTCAGTCAAGACGTTAAAAAAATAAACAAGAAACAATCGAGACGGAAGTTGATTGAACTGACCCTTTTATGCATTACCTTGGGTCAAAAAAGTAGCTAGTACGTATAGAACTATTGAAGTAGCTAGCGTGAATGGGTCAATTGATACTTTCGATACTGGCAGGTCCTTACACGTTTTCCAAAATATTACGACATAGCTTTTATATATCTGTGGCGTTTTATAATATTATCTTAAGTGTGAAAATCATATTTTGAGAAATCTTGCTTCAAAGTTTTCAATCGCCATACAAGTTATATGAAAGGGTGCTTTGTTTTTGTGTCATAACTTTGTGTCATAATGCTAGAAGCTCCAGATTTTCTGTTATAATAGTGCTATATGCGTGGAATACAGCTACATCAATAACTCAGATATGTCTTAAGTCGACTTAACCCTTAACTGGTACACCTGGTCTGTGGGACCAGAACAAAAAAACAAGAGTATATTTTGCTTATTATTAAATTTTAAATGCAATTTAATTCAATTCAATTATACAAAATTTTATTTTTTAATAGAAAAAAAAACAACTTTATTTAAGACGTTCCAAGCACAAAAAACATACATTTTTAACAAAATGTGTGTTTTTTTAGCATTTTAAGTTGGTGTGGTCTCTGGAATCAAATGGTACTGTAAGTTTTATTTTTTTAGGTGTGCCAGTTAAGGGTTAAGATGTTATTTTAAAACACCACAGATATTAAGACAAATATTTAGGCAATTAAATAAAAATAATAATTTGGTTCTTGCAATCAAATTGGAACAATCAAGATTGAAAAATAATTTTCAAAAATCAATTTCAAAAATTGAATTCGTTCCACAAAAATAATTTCCAAACATTCAGACCTATCGGGAATACTTTTTTACGCAGAATCGAAAAAGGTAGTTTTCATTTTTAAGATAAAGCTTACACTCTAAAAATTTATTAGTAAAATTTGTGCGAATGATATTACTAAACAAAATATTCGTAACTTTATGATTGTAAAGTGACTGTAGCCTACTGGTAGAGTGCGCGGCCCGTAAACTAAAGAGCCGAGGTTCAAACCCCAGCTCAGACAGAATTTTTTTTTAGAAGACGAATTAAATATTCGTAATATGTTCTAATATACGTCGATTCTACGAATACTATTCATGGCTGAAAACTTCGAATAAAATTCGTAGAATGGATGCAGTTATTAGTAATATTTGCACACAAATATTTTTGAGTGTACGAACATTTTGAAGATTTTTAATAAAAATTTCTTGAAATTTTCAGAATGTTCTTAAGCTTTATCTTAAAAATGAAAATTCCCTTTTTTGATTTCGCGTCCTAAAACTAGGTCCTAAAAACCGGCTTTTGAAAAGACCCCAAAATGAAAAATTAATAAAACCCTCCTCCCTAAAAACTGGGCCTTACTGTATAAAAAAATAAGGCCTCACGAAATAATGCACCAAAGCGATGAAATAAGGACCCAAAAATCGTATACAGAATCCCAAAAACTATATTTGGTTTTTCTACAATTTTTGGGCCTCCACAAGAAAGGTCCCTTACACGAAATAACTCTCCAAGTATTCGTTTCTTGTCGGCCTTTGTAATCTAGTGGAGAGTGCGCTAGACTATCAACCCAGAGGTCCCTGGTTCGAATCCGGGCTCGGGCATGGTTATTTTCACTTTCTTTGTTCTTTTCTACATTGAAGAATAATGGAAAACTAAAAAAATATACCATTTAATTGTGGAAAATTTGGAATTAAAGGACAGGAACAACTAAGGGCTAAAAATGCTTGCCGAGGCTAAGGCATAACACTAGCCTCGGCTAAAAGCAATTCAAATTGTCTTTCAAGGTTGTTTCGCCTAATCAATAATTCACGCATGGTTCCAATCAATTCCTTTAAATAATCTATCCCTTACCTTTCAGGTCAAAGACCAATCCTTGTTTGTATAAGGCGTATGACTTGGTTCTTTGATCTTTTTAAAAAAAAATATAGAACTTATAAGAGTTTTGTCATTTATTGCTTGGGGTCTTTTTTTAAAGGCCCCATTTTAGAGATTTCTGAAAGTTTGCTTCGACAAATTTAGTATCTAGCTCAAATTCAAAAAGCACACAAAAAATTTAATAAGATTAAAAATTTTTTAGGCGTCGAGTGGAGTAAGGAAAAATATTTTTAAATTTATATTTCTATTCAAAAATGTATATATTCGAGTACGAAAAAATAAACTTTAATAGAAACAAGGGGAAAAACCAAGTTCGCAATCGTAAAATTAATTTTAAAAATCGAGTACGAAAACGACATTTAAAAGTACTTAGTTCGAAAACCAATTTCGAATAAATAATTTCGATAAATTATGTAAGAAAAATCAAATTCGAAAAGTATAGGACTAAAAACCAGTTTGAACTCAAATTGAACTCAAAATGAACGTGGAAAATTGATTCAGATTAAAAAGCTTTTAGGCATCGAGTACTAAAAATATTTTGTAAAATTATGATTTTTAATAGATTTTCAAAAATTGTGCCAAAAAAAAAGATACTTAAACCGAAAGAGCAAGGTCGAAAAAGTGTTTTAGTATCTACATTTCTATAAATGTTTTTCAAGCCAAATAAAATTAATTTTCAAAAATCGAAAAAATGAAAATCGAACGATCGAGTTATATACGAACAAGATTTTTTAAGTTATGAATGTAACTTCAATATTAGCTAACACACTTCTTCTAAACAAAATATGAATGTTAAAATTAAAAAATTATAAAGTAACAAAAATTAAAAAAACATTTACTTTAAAACAGTATTTCGTGCATTGTGTTTTTAATGATAAATTATTGTTAGGTAAATATTAACACATACATGGAATATAAGTTTATTTACATTTTTTTTTTTACTGCTGATGATCGCTGTTTATTTTTCAATGGAAAACTGTTTTGTTTATTTTAGCAATTGGCACAGTTTTACACTATTATTTATTTTTATATATACACATAAACATCACACAATACACGCTTGAGAAATTGAAGAGCATAAACAGAACTTATTTTATTTTTCCAAATAAATTAAAATTAAAAAAAAATCAAGAATTTTTTCACTACACTTGAGTGTGGAAATAATTTTGCACATTTATTTGGGGATTTATTTTTAGAATTTTGAACGTTGTAAAAACACAAATTTGAATAATATTTTGCACAAGATTGAATAGATATATTAATACATAAACGCTATACTTTTTCTTAGCGAAACACAAAAAAAAAAAATCCAGCAAGAAAAGCGATTTGACCACTCGCGACAATCGGTATTAACTGTAGATTTAAGGCGCAAAGAACCTTGGAAACGTGCACGTAAAAGCCGTCAAAACGCGACGCGACGTAGTTAGAAAATCAAACGACACAACTCGAAAGCACAAACAATAACACTTTGAACAGCAATATAAATTGAATAAATTTATAGATAGATAACAAAAAAGTGGCGATAAAATTTATATAAATTTTATTATTATTTGTTAATAATTTATGATGTATGTAAAAGCATTAAACAACGAAAACAATCACGTCAAATGAAAAACTTCAATGAAACCGAAATCGCGTCGTTTAAAAACCGTGAAAATTCGAACCGCAAAAGTTTTCAACTGATCGCAAATTTGTATCACACAACGTTGAGAGAAAATTTCGAAAATAGAAAAAATAAAACAAAAAAATAAAAAATACTCACAAAACGGAGCGAAAATGAGAAATGAGAATTGGCAGAGTAAATCATTGGGTGGAGCGGTTTTTGTGTTTTCATGACGCGTGCACAAGAAAACTTTTCGGCACTTTCCATCTTCTCTCGTGATGGTGTCATTTTTGGCTTACAATTTATTTTGTTTTAATTTTAGAACAAGTTTTTTTCAAAAAACCATGCACGATGATACAAATTTAAGCAAATGAAAATGAAAAGTGACTTCGAATAGTTGTTCGTGTGTATTGTTTATTTTTTGAAAATGTGACAAATGTCAAGGAAATCCTGTATGAAATAAATGAAAGAAAGGGGAATGTGTAGAGTAGTCCTATTTTATAGATAATATTTTAGTTTACTATAAAACAAGATAATATTTATTACTAAAATCCAACAATTTAAAATATACAAGATTAGATTGGTTTCATACGTAGCCAAAAATAGCTTATTTTACATGTTTTTAGGCATGCAAAAAAAGCTACTCATGAAATCGGATTGAAAATAGTATGGAGCCTATTTATAAAATAGTGTCGCTAACATGAAGATTTAAAAATAGTACAGTTTGTTTAGACAAAAAGGAAAAACAAAGTATTAAAGAAAACCTTTGACAGCTGCAAGTGTCAATTAGAAGTAAAAACGGAGATATCATTATAAGCAATAAGAGCAAAAGTAAAGCGAAGGTTTTGAAAACTTGCTTGCTTAGTGCTAGCATGCATGAGGAGAAGAAGAGAGAGAGCGAGAGTGTATGAGAGAGAGAGAGAGAGAGAGAGAGAGAGAGAGAGAGAGAGAGAGAGAGAGAGAGAGAGAGAGAGAGAGAAAGAAAGTGAATGTAGATACCCTTTAGGAAACAAAGTGCTTCAAACCACTTTCAAAGCACTTTACAAAACCACAATAGCACTTTATTCTCGCATTAAATAGAGCTTTATCTAAAATTTTCATGTCATTGGAAAGAAGACCTTTGTTCTTGCTATGAAAAGTGATTCAAAAAAGCGCCTTGCTCTCCCGAGCTCCTTCTTTGTTCGCACCTGCATTCGCGACTTCATTTTCGATGGCGTATATTTTTGCTCGATGTTATATTTTACATTTACGTTTTGAATATCCAAACTACTTGTCACTAATTTTATTATCTTTTTTATGAAAATATTACAATTTAACACTTTATAAACGATTTAACCTTATTTTTTTTCACTATTTTGCTGCAACACTTTTTCACGAATTTAACTTTTTGCATATACTAGTGATGAATAATAATGAGAAAACAACAAGCGATGCTAGTGATGAGAGTACGATTAGTCAACAGAGTATATAACGAAAAAGAACGAAGAATATCGAAAGCAAACAGCTTTTTTTAAGCTGAATTTGTAGCGGGTGCAAAACACTTTTCAAAAGCACTATTTATAGGCAGAGTGAAGACCTTTTTACTTGCTTTTTAATAAATCACTTTGAAATTTCCGAAAGGGCAGTTCTGGTTAAGTGTAAAATAGATTCTATAAAAAATGTTAAAAATCATTGACATCAGAGAACAAAGAAATTAATTTGCTAGATTTAAAAATTATACACGCTTTCTTTACCGAATAGAAAAAATAATGGAACATTTCAAGAATAGCAACAACTCTAATTTATAATATTTCTTTTGTAGATTGTATGGGTTTTGGCTTATTAATTTCAAATCCGAAAAATTGCAGGCCGCTCGCAATTGGTTTAGAAGTTATAGGCCCTGAAAAAATGGCCTAAAAATCTTGTTTTTTTTTAATTTTGAATAAAACTGCATTTTATGGCTGTCATAAGAAAGGTTATTAAAGTACCTATTCAGCAAGGTATCAAACATGAAAATCCGTGCACAACTTTTTAAGATATAAACATTTTTAGTGTAGTGCTTTCGTAAACCACTAGTTTTTCATACAAATTGTAAATATAGGAATAGGTATATCTTAAAAAGTTGGATACCTCGTTGAATAATTATCTTTCTCTTGATGCCTATAATGCGGAACACTAAAAAAACCAGCAAGATTTGTAGGTCATTTTTGCAACTTTGGAGGCCTACAAGTTTTAAACCAATTGCGAGCGGCCTGTAATTTTTCCAGATTTGAATTAAGGAGGTTAAAATCCGTATAATCCAACAAAAAAATATTAAAACAGAAATTTTTCGCTATTTTTGAATTATACCAAAATAAATATTACGTTAAAACTTAATAAGAAATTAAAAAAATTCAAAACCAAAAATTAAATTCGAAAATTTTTTCAAACAAAACAACAATTTTGTGAAACCAAACTATGTAAAGTAGGACAATTTTTTTAAAAACCGTGTTCGAAAAAATAATATCAAAGAATCAAGTTCGAAAAATTTAACACACGTTAAAAAAATCGATTTTTTATTGTTGTACAATGTATTGTATCTTATCCTAAAATTTTAGCCCTTTAATTTCATAACTGACCGAATAATATTTTTTTTCTAATAAACCTATTTTTTCTGATTTTGCTCATACATAATTTTTTTTTTGCTAAAATATTTTGATATTGGCTCTTGTAAACTATACAAGAACTTGAACATGCCTCAGAATATCCACGAATTTTTTACGTTAACCTACGGAAGCGAAGTGTAACTGTTAAGGGTTAAAAATTGCTATGAAGCCGATTGGGCTTAATTTTATATGTTATTCTGCACGTCAATGGCCCTCGCAGGTAGTAGAATTGTTAATTTTTAATAATTTTTTCCTATTTATTACCAAAAAAAAACACATTTTTTAAATTTCCCTTAGAAGTCCGCCATTTTGTTATTCTTCAATAATAGAATAACAAGCCTACTGAACAATAATCTATTTAAATTTGTTGTTTCAAATGACTTCAAGTGCCGTTATCATCCGGGCCAGCAACACACATTTTTTTGAACATAAAACGTTTTGTTGAACGTAAAATAAAATTAAAAAATTTCGTAAAAAATTTACACAATTAAAATTTACAATTAAAGATCTACCTAAATAATAACATATACAAAATTTAAATCATTGTATTGTCTTTTTTTATAAATAAAAATTCCCTAAATAAACCTTGAAAATTAGCCCGAAGCACCAGATTACATCGTTGAATATTTATTTCTTTAATTGAAGTTGTTTATCATTAGATTAACGTCATTATTCACGTCAAGTGTCACAACATTTAATAAAACAAATACTTAGATACATCAATACTCAAGCAACGTATCATCAAAAAAATAACTATAGATTAAATTTTGTGAGATTTTTTATCTAATCTTCAAAATAACAATAACTATTAAACTATATAAATAATTTTTGCAATAACATTTACCAAACATAAGATAATAATACAAGCTGTAAGTTAAGCTAAGGTACATAAATTAATATTTGCAATGTTTTTGAATAGGCATGTGCTGCATTAAGCACATTTCAAATATGAAAACGAGAGACAACAGTAGCCAAACACACAACAAAACAAATCGGCCATTTCATCTCTTGAAATAACTTTGACAGAGCTTTTGTTAATAAAGTGTATTGTTATCAATTGTAAGTGTTATCAAATGTTTGAGCACAAAGATTGATCGAGAACTGAACCAATGTTCTCAAGATACTTTACATGGCTATTTTTACAATGTGATATTTCTTCGACTATCGACGGAAAATAACAGTTATTTCTATTTAAAGCTTAGTATGCTGTAGAAGCGAAAAGAAATCTTCCGTAAGAAATGCATTGCGTTTTTGACAGCGAAAAGGTAGCGAAATTTTCTTTTCGTTACTTAGTACGCTGTTGAACCGAAAAATTGTTCAATGCAGCCAAGTTCGCAATCATGATTGGAGAGTTAAAATGTCAATATTTCGCTGTCTTTTATATGTCGGCACATTTAATTGGCGTGGAAAATTTGACATTCAACAATAATGTTCAACAAGCACATTCAACAAACAGGTTAAAGTTAGTATGTGTTAGTGTTGAGTCTACATTGAAATTTCGCGTGTAGAATTAAATGCCTAAAAATGCTCGTTTCTACAGCAAACTAAGCTTAAAAAATCAGTTGGAAAGAGTAGGTGTGTCCGATATTTGAATAAAGCAATGTGATGCTTGTAAGCTAAGGAAGAATAATGTCTAATGATTTTAATATTTCTGATTTTTTTGAAAAGTCAATAAATAGTCGTTATTTTTTGACCAATTTTATTTCGATCAAAAATAAAAGTTGAAATTTGACTTTTATTTTTTTGATCAAAAATAAAAGTTAAAATTTGACTGTTTTTTTTTTGATCAAAAATATTAGTAAAGATTTGTCTTTTATTTTTTGATCAAAAATAAAAGTTAAAATTTGACTTTAAAATTTTTTATAAAATACAAAAGTAAAAATTTTACTTTTATTTTTTCAATCAAAAGAAAAAGTCATATTTTAATTCCAATATCATCTGCTTGCATTCGCTGTTCCAGTCGTTTGCGAAATATATGAAAACAGAATGTGCAATGATAAGCAATTAAGCGATGCAATGCAACGATATAAAGATCGATAGCAATGTTTTATCTCTGTGCAAAAATGTTACTAATTAGGTGTAAAAAAATAAAAAAATGAACTTTATTAATTGTTTTGAAAATTGTAATTATTATAATAGTTGATAAGAGACTTATCTGTTAAATTTTTAATCCTTATTTTTGATCGGAATAATATAAGTAAACTGTTAACTTTTATTTTTGATCAAATTTTAACTGTTATTTTTGATCGAAAAAATAAAAGTAAAATTTCAACTTTTATTTTTCATAAAAAAAATTAAAATCAAATTTTAACTTATATTTTCGATCGAAAAATAAATCACATTTTAACTCCTATTTTTGATAAAAAAATAAAAGTAAAATTTTAACTTTTATTTTTGATCGAAATGAAGTCAGTCAAAAAATAACGATTTTATTTTATATAAAGGATATTGAATTCAAATAGTATTTAAATTTTAGTGAACCTTATAATAGGTTTTATGGGTCAATGTTGTGGTCACTATATTAATAAATGCTAGCAAGTCTACTTTTACTGCTCATAAATCGATTAAAATTATATATATCAGACCGTTTTGATCGTCATTCATTGAAGTTTCAAATGGAAACGTCTAGCATTTCCCTTTAAACAAAATGCGGAACGTTCATAATTTGGACTCTGAAAAGAGTCTTATTGAAGAGGATTTTATGAGTTCCCTCCTATTATGCATTTTTAAAGTGTATTTTTTGTATTTTTATAACGTACACTCCTGAAAAGAACATATTTCGGATTGTTTTTAGAGTACTTTAGTTTAGAACTCTGAAAAAACTCACATTTAAGAATGTTTTGTGAAAAGCCTCCTGAATATGAATTAATATGAAACCATGCTTTTAAATGCCGTTCATTCACTTAAAATGTTAAATATTTTATTCGGTTCGATAAATATGCTTTTATAGTGTTTTTTTTTTTTTTAAATATGTGCACAACTTAATATTTCAGCAGAAGACTAGCGGTTCATTTCAAGGATTAAGCCTCTTTTTATGACATTGGTTAAAAAAAAAATTCCAACATTACAATTGAAAAATTTAGCTTTTTTCAATCACGTTAAGAGTGACAAGATTCGAAGAAAACATAGCTGTTTTTTGTCACTTTTGGTAGTCTTTTATGAAACCTTAAAATTCTAAATAAGCTCAACAAAAGATTGTTTTGATATTCTTATCGATGCTTATAAAGAGTGATCAAATTCAATAGAAAAAAAGCTAATTTTTGCACACTTTTATGATTATTTTATGAAGGAAAAACCTTTAAGACAAAAAAGTAAAAAATAAATAAAAGTAAAAAAAAATTTTTTAAAAAATAAGCTTTTATTTAAAAAAGACGTGAACTAAATGAAAAAATAAATTTAAGTGGCATTTGTCATATATATATATATATATAGTTGGTATATTCAAGGCGCAGAAGAACCCCTTTCTTGGTTACTTTTTATCATAATATAAGCGTACGTAAATTGGTAAGTTCTAAGGACTTATATAAATTTAGAATTTTTCAAAAACATTTATATTTAAAAACTTAAGGCACTGATATTGTGTAGTAAGTCTATATAATGGATAGCAGTTTATGTACAGGTAAGCTTACTAAAAGATTCAATGCCACTGATAATGTGTACTAAGCCTGTATAACGGATCACAGACATCGGTGCCTTAAGCTTTTAAATATAAATGTTTTTGAAAAATTCTAAATTTATATAAGTCCTTAGAACTTAGTAATTTACGTATGCTTATATTATGATAATGAGTAACCAAGAAAGGGGTTCTTCTGCGCCTTGAATATACCAACTATATATATATATATATGACAAATGTCACTTAAATTTATTTTTTCTTTTTAGTTCACGTCTTTTTTAAATAAAAGCTTATTTTTAAAATATTTTTGTTTACTTTTATTTATTTTTTACTTTTTTGTCTTAAGGTTTATTATTAACATCTTTTATTTTCAAAACTTATGGAGATATAGCATTTATTTGTGGGCGGTAAAAGGGGGTGTGGCACCATTTTTTCCTGAACCATCCTCTGCTTCAACGAAATTAACTGCCAAAATTTTAGCTGAATCAGCCCCGTAGTTTCGGAGATATAGCATTTTTAATGATTTGTGGGCGGTAAAAGGGGGTGTGGCTAAATGTTTTTCATAAACCCATGCTTTATTTGATGAAACTTTACTGTTTAAATTTCAGCTGAATCAGCCCCGTAGTTTTAGAGATATAGCATTTTTTGGATTTGTGGGCGGTAAAAGGGGGAGTGGCAAAACATTTTCCTTAATTATCCTCTACTCGAAGAAAATTTACTCCCAAAATTTCAGTTGAATCGGCCCAGTAGTTTTAGAAATATAGCATTTTTATTGATTTGTGGACGGTAAAAGGGCGTGTGGCAAAAAATTGTATTATAATATTGCATTGTCACCGGACTTACATAAATATGCTAAATTTCAGCTTAATCGGATACCAACAAGTTGTAGAAAAATGGCTTGCAAGTTTTGAGGACATACATACATACGAACGAAGCAAGTTAAATAAAAGCTTATAAAAAAGGATAAAAATAGGAATCATAAAATATACTTTAAATACTCATATTGATGCCTCTTAAATGCGACCAGCTTCAAAGGAAATCAAGCACTTTTTAGAAACTTTTTTACTTTTAAGAGTCTTTTATGAGTATTTAAATGTCAATAAAATATTCATTAAAAAGTCTTATAGAAGTCCGAATAAATGACTTCTGAGTGCCAAAATAGTATTATTTTGAACTCTTATTTCAGCTTTTAAAGAGGGACCACTTTCAAAGGAAAAACTGCTATTTTATGAAACTAATAAGAGCTCATTATGAGGGCTCAGACTCCTAAAAATGAGTCATAAAAGAGTCTTTAAAGACTCATATGGTTTGCAGAGTTGTTGCTCGAATGGCAATTTGTTTACACACTACCACATCTTCACAACTTTATAAAACGATCACAAGCAAATTCATTGAATTGGGGCAAGACAACGTCGCACAGTCGGGTATTTTACCCTGAAAATGGATATCAATGCACCTAGAGGACGAAGGTAACTTTTGACCTTTTTTGGGTTAGAATGTGTTAGAATATAAAGAACAAGATCGCAAATGAATCAATTCAGATGAAAACTACGCCTACCTCCCACACAAAATGACTTTTTAAAAAAGGTAAAATCTCTTGTAATTCTACGAAACTTAATAAATGTACATGATTTTGTATGTGATCTTTGATTTTTAATATCCGCTTTAAATGTGAAATTCAGCTTAATCGGGTGAAAACCACACCTACCTCCCATACAAAAATACTTTATCAAAATTTTTAAAAATTCAACAAAAATTAATGTATGGACTTTCAATTCTTCACATAAGTTTTAATTTTTATTATGCGTTCTGAGTTTAATATTTCGTACAGTCAAATGAAAACTCCATCTACATAAAATACAAAATGAAGAAGTGGCCTTTTTTTATAATTTAGACATTAATTTTTAATCACTGCCGCTTGATAATACTCCATCGTATGAATCATGAAAATTGACGTCACAACTTTCGCCACTCTCTTCATCGGTTTCATCAGTGTCTTCGCCGTTGTTTTCATTTGTTGGCACCAATGGCGGTACAATCAAATTTACAGCCATTTGTGACAACTTTTTTTGAGGTAATTTCCTTTTGCTTGAAATTATAGGATCAAAACTTATCAAAAACCTATTGAACACATCTTCGAGCGATTTTTCTCGGCTGATTTTTCGTGAAAAATCCTCCCTCAATTCCTCAGGCGAACTTCTTGCGCCTTCTCGGACAAATGACCAAACGTCAATAAAGCATATTTGATGACTTCAGGCCTATGAATTAAAATCTTATGCACAGTTGGGGGCTTATTATACCATGGATACTAGGCCGGGTCGATTTATGGGGAGGCAAAAAAATCGCCCATTGCTCAGTGAAAATCGTATTCTAGGGATCAAAATAAGAAACTTTGTCCGAGAAACTATACCTCTAAAACGAATTCTAATGCCCCAACTTTTCCGTTGGGTCAAATTTTGAAAAATCCCTCTTTGACCCATTTAGAGTGCCGCAATCGAGTCCAAATGTATGACCGACCCCCACTTACTTTGGAGGGCCGATCCACCCATGCCAGTGGCACACTCCCTGGAACCCCCTGAGGGGTTTCTAATACAAACAAAGTTCCCCATACAAACAACCCCCAAGGGGGTTCCAGGGGTGTGGCACTGGCATGGGTGGATCGGCCCTCCAAAGTTAGTGGGGGTCGGTCATACATTTGGAATCGATTAAGACACTCTAAATGGGTCAAAGAGGGATTTTTCAAAACTTAACCCTGCGGAAAAGTTGGGGCATTAGAATTCGTTTTAGAGGTATAGTTTCTCGGACAAAGTTTCTTATTTTGATCCCTAGAATACGATTTTCACTGAGCAATGGGCGATTTTTAAATCGACCCGCTTTAATGGATACATATGCATAAAATACCAACAAATTAAACACAGATTTAACGGAGAAATATGCAACTATTCCGCATTGTCGATAAGTGGTACACGCTACATTAAACATTATTTATTAAGAGTTTTTAATGTCTTAAAAATTTCAATGCCAAATTCGTACACCAAAAATATGAAGAAATCATATTAATTAATAAAATACAGATCAGTATTAATAAACGCAGAATTTTGTAAAAGTGCATTATATATTTGAAGAAATAACATTCAAAGAGAGAGTTGTCACAACAAATTTTCATTTAAGTACTGCGGTAGTAATCCTAAGTATAGGGAATACGATTTCAGAAAATACATATAGGGCAAATTGTTTTTGTGACGTATCATGTTTTGAATGTTAGCTTCTCAATAACGTTTAAGCTTTTACCATGAAAATATTAAAGATATACACACTGTAGGGTATAGGTACGAAATTAAAGGAAAAATAAAAAAAAAAAAAACAAAACAAAAACACAAGAAAAAACAACAAATAAATAAGCAGTAACAACAAACACACTCTTTAGTAGTTGCACTTGCATAATTTGATGAAAACGATTGCAGTTCGTTTGCAAAAAGTTTAATATTTCCTAAAACGCACAAAATAGCTCAACAAAATTTTATACACTTTATAACAACAGTCTATATTAAAAGAAAATCATTATACGATGACAACAGAACACAAAAAAATAAACGTAAACTACACATGCATAGCAAAATATCGAAATTTTTTGACAAATTTTTAATAGACACATTTCCAACACTTTATCTAATAAATTTTTGTGGCGTTAGAACAATTATAACCTGAAGTTGAAGGTTCCATTAAAAAATATTGCAAAAAAGAATTTTTTTTAAATAAAAGTTTTATATAAAAATGCTGAAGAATTGCGATTCTCCACTGCGCGCGAACGAAAGCAAAAAAAAATTAAGTTTGACAGCTTGTAACTTTTGAACTAGTACTCTTAAAGTATAAATTTTTTTTGCTTGTGACGCAAAATTTTATTAACTTAAAACAGATATCCCAAAAAGTTCGTGGTTTCCATTTGATTTTTTGAATTTTTATTGGATTGAATTTTATTGGACGCCGGTCGGGTCCAATAGTTTTTAAATATGAAAATGAGGCACAACTGCAACTACTTAGGTTATTTCTTTAAATTTTATGCACTTAAATAACCAGATCATTTAATCACTGTTCGATATTTGTAAATATAAAAGCAATTTGCAACTTTAGCACATTTATATGTAGCACATTTTTTACCGTTTATAATAATTTGCTTTAAACATTTTGATGCCGCCTTCAACACACTCGAAAAATTTTTAACTTATAGACAACATTGGCTTATATCCAGCAAAAACGCACAAATACAATAGCTCTTAGATTGCAAGCAAAAACAAGTTAAGTGCTATTTTGACTGAAATTGCATACACGCACGAGTTCGACGAACAACAACAACCACCCCCATAGGAATACAAAGCTTAACTGAAGAATCGTTGACTTGAAACGAGCTCATAATGAAAATTTTTCAAGCTTGTTAACAATAGATTTTTTTTGTGTTGACATAAATAACATTTTCTTGCTAGTAGCGTGACTGTAAGCTGGGTGGGTGAAAATAAATATACATTAAATACTATTATATAAGCTAGACAGTTAAAAAAAAAAGCTTGCGCCTAGCGTCAATTAAGCCAACCTTAACAACCTTAACGAATGCAGACAAGAGTGAAATAACTTTCGATGGGGCAAAATTAAAACTATGACACAGCTTTTAGCTAGACGCAAGCGTTGACAGAAAAACTAATATTGTTTGAAAAGCAAAAGTCTAAATTATGAACTAGCTAGTTGCTTCAGATAAAAATATCGCACGAATTATTGTGACTAGATAACTGAGATGTTCTCCAACAGTTCAACAACAATCCTTTCTGGAAATTTATTCTTTTATTTTAGAAACTTTTTTAAAATTTTTTTTTTTTGTATGGAAAAAATGTTCATTATAAATGTTCAAGTGGTACATATTTTAAAGGACTTGAACTGTGAAAATTTTTTTAATTTTTAATTAGTATGGTTTTTGTTTTTTTTTTAAAGAACCATAATGGGATTTTAATAATGGAAAAATTAGCTTTTTTGGGAGCTGAATCTTTATATTGAAATTAATAATACTGTGTCCATTAGCAATAACAGCTTAAAAGCCCTATTCTAACAAAGTGACAATTGTTACCCAGTATTTTTAAAATTTCTATAGGGGTATTCACACTGATTTGGGTAGTTGGGTATGGGTAGATTGAGTACTTTTGGTTATTGCGAGCACCCTAAATTGCAATTGAGTACTTTGTAGAATAGTTTTGGGCAGTGCTGAATGTTTGTTTGATAGCTCCGGTTTATGTAGCTGACGAAAGATGAGTGACAGCTGGAAGAGTGTTGCAACCAAATTATTTTTTATCATTTTATGTGCGAAAAATTTAGACCATTAATTGGGCGTAAAAAAAGTTATTTCATATACGAGTAATTTTTAACGTGAACTTCGCAGCATCTCATCATTTACGAGTAATCCAGGGGAAAACGTTTTCCTGTCACAGACCGGCTTACATAACATTTGCATGACGATCGGAAAAAAAATTTTAGTTTTTTGTATATCTGAACTGGCATAACTGTAGTGCGACTACGCCCATTTTGGTTCAGTTTCCGAAAGTAAATTTATGAACTAATTCACCAAATTTTAGTCTAATACCACCAAAACCATCTATATATATCGCATTTTTATTGATTTGTAGGCGGTAAAAGGGGGTTTAGCAAAATTTCCCTAAACAATGTCATAGGCGAAACAAATCGACTGCCAAAATTTTAGCACAATCGGCCCAGTAGTCAATTTTAATGATTTATGAAAAAATGGGCGTTGCTATAGAGCAACCACGCTCATTTTTAGTACTGTTCCCGAATGTAAACATACAAAATAAATTACCAAATTTAAGTCTTATACGACCAAAATCGTCTTAAATAGAGTATTTGTATTGATTTGTGGGCTGTAAAAGGGGGCGTGGACACCCATTTTTAATACAGTTTTAGACAGTAACCATGCAACTAAATTACCAAATTTTAGTCTAATACGATTAAAAGCAACCGAAATATGTAATTTTAATTGATTTGTGGGCAGTAAAAGGGGGTGTGGCTTTTTTATTAAGCGAGATATTAACTGTTTTAATCGAGATATTAACAGATATTGTAACTTTGGTTGCCGTAGGTGTTACCGTTCCTGAGATCTTAAGAGACACCGCACATACGATTTTATATATATAGAAGCGCGGTAAAAGTAGGCGTGGCAAAATTTTTATATCTAGTGACCACCACTTGGTCTCATAGCAAATATAAACCAAGTTTCATTATAAAAACATGCACAACTCAGGAATTATAATTTCTGAAAAGTAGGCGTAGTTATATTTCGACCACGCCCATTTTTTGTTGAATTGTCGATAGTAGCCATACGAACAAAATTACAAAATTTTATTCCAATACAACCGAATTCGTCTGAAATATAGCGTTTTGAAGACAAATATTGTAAATTTGATGCCCTTAGGTCAATTATTGCCTATTTTTGCAAAAGGTGGTAACACATAAAAAAAGTACTCAATTTGGCAAGAAAAAAATCTACCCAAACAAGTCAGGGGGTCAGCTAGAGTAGATTGGTAGATGGGTACTTGGGTAGAATGGCACTTTACAAAAACAAAATGTACGGCATTTGCCAATCTACCCAACTACCCAAGTCAGTGTGAATACCCCTTATGTGTTTGTTGTAATTTTTTGATTTCAAAACAAAATTTGAAACTCAAAAATAATAAGTTTTGATAAAATTTGTCACCTGCTTTTTAGATAGTGACCATTTCATTGAAAAATTTGGTTTTTTGAGTTTAAAATTTTGCTTTGAAATCAAAAAATTATAGCACACACATAGAAATTTTTAAAATACTGGGTAACAATTGTCACTTTGCCAGAATATGGCTGCAAGTTTGATTTCAAAGTTTCGAGAAATCTAGCTTCAAAGTTTTGAATCGCCATATAAGTAATGTGAAAACGTCTTGTGTTTTCTCATAACTTTGGCTGCAGTCGAGCTAGAAGCTACAGTTCTAGCTCCAGAAATAAAGCAATTTTTTGTACTAAAACCTCTTTATCTAAATCTGTCTTTAAAAAAACTGCCTAAATATCCTAAGTTTAGCGAGATATTTTTGTATTTAAAAGGAAATATTTCAACTATAGAAATTCATATGCATATTTAAAGCATATGAATATATATAAAGGGCTTATTGCAAAAACGTGATAAGCCACATGATCTAAAAAATCAATTTTTTAGGCTGAACGCATTGCCAGCAACCGCTGAAGAGATTTTGGCTGTTTCTTATTTATTTTCTAACCTATATGTAAAAGTACCCATGTTCAATTCCATTTCTTCATACAAAAATATTTTTTTTCAAAATTTTAGAGTTCATTATTTCAAAATATTTTTTATGTGGCTTATCATGTTCTTGCAATAAGCCCTTCATATATACAAAATCTAAATATTTTAAATCAGACCACCTAAGAAATAGCGCTAAAAACAAAACAAGTCATAAAGCACAAAAATTTATTGGAACTGCATAAATTCTGCGGCCTAACGTTATATGGTTCAATGATTTTTGGTACTAAATTACAGACTAGAAGCAGCTATTTTTAACCTAGGGAAAAAAAAACAAAGTTGGAAAAAAGCAAAATGAAAATTGATGATTTTTTTTTACACTGAACTCAAATAAATACATTTGGAAATATTTTTCACAGCTACAAAAAAAAAAAAAAAAAATAAAAAACAAACAAAAGCATGACAGACAAAAATAAATGGTTAGCTACTATTTTTAGATGCACTCACATAGACAGAAAAAACCAAACTTAAATAAAAGTTGTGGCATTCAGCCAAAAGAAGAGCGTGCTACGCGAGATTTAAAATATGCAAATGCCAACATTGATGAATATTTCCTATTCTAAAGCATTCTTTAGATATAAGAATGCTTTAGAATTTATGAAAACATAAACTAAAAATTGCTATAATCACGCTTTAAAATGTACAAAGAGATACTTAAATTTTCGGCTTATTTGTTTGTGAAAACTTTGATGTTTTCAACAACAACAAAAGAATATGAATAACTTACAAAATATTAACATACTTTTGAAGTCGCCCCCAACCATTATTTAGCATTTGTTTAACCTGCCGCTTGGCTGAGTTTTTATTTATTCCATGAAAAAATGAAAAATCGCAATTATTTGTACCGGATGAAAAAAAAGCAATTCGCAGCCAGTGAAAACACTTGTTACAATAATCAATAAAAATATCTGAAATTATGGCACAGTTGTGTTTTTAAGCCGCTTATATATTACCTAATTACCTAGTTGGTGCGTATTAACAAAGCTTCATACATTCATCAGAGGGTAAAAATGTATTTAATACTAGCTAATATACCCGGTCTTTACCGGTTAGTATTTAACTAAAAATTTGTAGGCTTTAAAAATAAAACTCGATAGTTTACTGAATTAATTGATGTCTTATATTGAAGTAATGCATAAAAATTATAAATAACTGAAGCTCATTCGTGAATAAAGTTGTAAGTTACAAAATTGTAATTGTGCACTTTTATTCATTTTACAAGCACTTTTATTAATTTTTTTTTGGTTATGCAATAAAAATACCCCAAACTGCTCAACTGTTTGCTCAGTTCTGTTTTTTATATAATACTAGCTTATATAACCGGTGTTACTCGGGAGTGATTTATATAAACATTTTAATATGCACTTCTCGATTAAATGTTTTCTAAATTCTGGAGTAATGAAAAACATGTTGAATTTTATTTTTAAGCTACCGTTAGAAAGGTAATTGAACGAACCTTAATCCAAAAAAGTTTTGAAAAATTTTGGTTTGTGGTTCCATCTCTTGCGGTGAGCTAATTGAATTCAAAGAAGGGGTACTAAAAACATATTTTAAAAATTAAAAATAATTTTTATATTAACTTAATCTTAAAGCTAGCAAAATTACCTTTTCAACAATGTAAAAATTAAGGTGGAACTCAATGCGTCCTTGAGATATGGACATTTTAAAGTCTAAACAAAGATTTATATTAAAAAATATATTGAACTTTTTAACAAAAAAAATGTTAATGAAATATATTAAAAACAGCGGAGTTATTGGCATTAAAAGTAAAAACCTTGATTTTTATATACAAAAAACTAAGTAGATTACTATAAGGAAGATGTTATATAAGCCAAAATATTCGTAATTACTCTAGACACACAACCCATTTATTCTTAGACCCATTTATTCTTAGAGATAAATGGGAAAGTTCAAATTATATGGAGAATTTTAAAACAAAACTCAGTTTTATTAATAGTCTGGTATGAAAAAATATATTAGCTTACAAGCAGCACATTGCTTTATTCAAATATCGAACAGACCTACTTTTTCCAATTGACTTTTTAAGCTTAGTATGCTGTAGAAACGAACATTTTTAGGCAATTATTTCAACACGCCAAATTTTTGTGTAGACTCAACACTAACACAAACTAACTATAACCTGTTTGTTGAATGTGTTAGTTGAACATTATTGTTGAATGTCAAATTTCCACGCCAAGCAAAATATTGACACTTTAACTCTCCAAGCATTGAACAATTTTTCGTTTCAACAGCGTACTAACCAACGAAAAAATAAATTTCGCTACCTTTTCGCTGTCAAAAACACAATGCATTTCTGACGGAAGATTTCTTTTCACTTCTACAGCATACTAAGCTATAAGGAAGATATCTAGGATAGAGCATTTTAATATAAATGGTATGAAAAAATAGATTTTTAGTCAAAACTTTTGATTGGAAAGAGATATTGGGGTAATTTTTTCACATAAATTATTTACGAGACTTGACTTTTTTGTAAAAAACATAAAAACAACATTTTGGAAAAATAAATTTCGCGAAAAAATCAAAGGGGATTCCTTGTTGTTTTGATGAAAAAAACAGTAAAATAATTTTTCCGCATAGCTGGAAGAATTTTTGCAAATAAATGCTATGTCATATGAAAGGTAGCCAGATGTGCAATTTTAATTGATTTAATTTTTACAACAAAGACAATTTTTGAGCTATTTTTTGAGTAAAAAGTCAAGATTTTGAACCTTTATTGAATCATAAAACATATTTACACTGACTAAACGGTACAGTTCAACCTATTTTTCTGAAGTGATTTTATTGAACTTTTGAACAAAAAAAATTTTAATGAAATATATTAATGGACAGCAGAAACATTTGCATCGAAAGACCAAACTTTAATTTTCATGTCGTTTTTTTCTCATTCTTAGGTAACAATGTTTTATGAAAAAGTCGTTGTACTGAAAATTTCTACAATTTTGATTATATGTGAGTATTTTTAATGTCAAAATAACAGAAATTTTTTAAAATTAAATACACAAAAAACTCCGATACTAAAAAGAATTATAATAACAAAATTACCGTTAGTTGAAAAATTTCGAAGGGGGCGTGGCAAAAACTAAGTATGTAATATTTGAAGTTGGGATGAACTTAATATACATATGTACCTAGTTTGAGCGAAATCCGTCGACCCATTTAGATTTGTATATAGGCCAAACAAACAAAAAATTAGTTTTATTACTATAGATTAATTTTTTATTCGTTATTAATTTTTTATTCATTATTCTTTTGCACGATTTCAGTCGTTAATTTTTTAAACTCATCTAAAACTTCGTACCTTCTACGAATAATTAGTGCGGTCAACCTACGAATGAATTTTTTAGTAAATACTACGAATGTAATGAAAGAAATTACGAAGTCATTCCTACGAGAAATTGACGAATGTTAAGGAATGATATCCCTTATTAGTCGAAGATCATTCTTCGTAGCAGCAGATAGCAAGGAGCATTTAATTAAATAACGGATGTAAACTTTAACGATATGCAATTTTATGCTTGAAAGTCATTGTAAACAAGTAGAAGACAAAGTAAATACATTTTACAAAAAAAAAAATTAATGTTTTCCCAAAAGTTGGCACGTTTTTCTATCATAAATATGATTTAATTTGGATTTTTTTTTAATTCTTCTAAACTTAAAAAAATGAAAAACAATTCTGCAGCACTTAAATTTAAGAAAGTTGCAACGATCTGGGCGAGAACAAAGCTTCTAATTCAAAAGCAAAAGAAAAAATTAGGGAATTTAATAAAGTAGTCCTATTTTGGATCGAGGACTAATTTTTGAAAAAATCTTATATTAAGCAAACGATTTTAAATTCCAATTAATTATAGTCAAAAGTTTTGTAATAAAAGTATGTAATAAACGTAAATAAGAATCTCGATTTGAAACAACCATTTTTTACTTCTTAAAATTAACGTTATTTAGCAGCGCCCACCCAGTTTCAGATTTTTCTAGACTTTTTTGCGTCACGTGCTTATACTAAATCAGTATTCAGAATCAAGCCTTGCAGGAGGTTCTGGAATATGTTAAGAAAATGTAAAAAACCAAAAACATATCTAATATACATGTACCTCTTTATTTATTTATTCATATGTTTTGAATTAAAAAAAAAATCTTTCAAATAATAGGTATGTTACCGTACTCGATTTGAGGAACTTGCAAGCTGCTAGAATTGATTCAAGTTGGAAGAAGAAATAAGTAGAAAGAGATTACGGTGTAGGTTGGTGTCATGCGGTGTGAGATCCGGTGAAAAATATCTCCCTTAACATGCGGGGAACATTTCAAGAATAGCGACAACTCAAATTTTTAATTTTGCGAATGATATGGAATTTGACCTTTTAAATCCAAATCTGAAAAACTTCAGTCCGCTCGAAATTGATTTAGGAGTTAAAGGCTTCCAAAGTTGAAAAATGGTCTAAAAATTAAGTTCATTTTTTTCAGTTTTACAACAAAATAAATATTGTTTAATATTAGGAAATTTTTGTATTCTTATTTTAAAAGTTGAAAACCTTTTAGGCTCAATAGTAATTAATGCGATTTCATTTAAGAATATAGGCCTCACATTATTGAATTTATTAAACTATTAAAAATATTTGCTTTAGCAAAAAATTACTGAAATGTATTAAATGAAAAAAAATTAAATAAGATTTTTAAATATTTTGGACATGATACGAAAAAATTTTGTTAACGATCCTTAAAATATATTAGATTTTCTTATGTGTAAAAGCGTGTGTCAACCGGTGTAGTGTGCGTATAATGTTTACAAAATTAGTACCAAAAATCCGAGTAAATAGCATTATATAGGTTACATTTTGTTTATGTTCATTTTAGATTCTTAATGCCTTTGGCCCCCCTAGAACAAATCCTGTGGACGTCCATGTATGCGGCTGTAGATAGAGCATAAAAATACGAAGTACGAAAAACACGTCCAAGGACTACTTTAATTCGCGTGTTTGCGTATTTTCGTTTGCATGCAAAACAACAACAAAGCAAAATACGCTTACGTAAATCGGCGTACAAATAGCAAATCGGACAAAAAGCAGACCAGCGTATTCAAACTGTGAATAGCTTTTGATTTTTCAAAAGTTAAGCAATTTCGCTTTTTCTTTCATTGAACGTAAAAACTTTTAAAAAAATATTATAATTTTTTTACTCAAATTAGTATTTTTATTTCATAAGAAGATTAAATTCTGAAAGTTTAAGCAAATTGGAGGTGGTCAAAAGTTTTGTTCTCCAAAAATAAGGAAAATATAGCTAAAACTTGTTCTAAAAGTGACTAAATTTCAATAGCAAATATCTCGAGATTTTGATCTGATTGGCAAAAACTGAGTATACCACTAAATTCTACGACCAAAAAATAATTTTAAGTGTCTCGGCATTTTCGTGTGTCTTTTTGACGTCCCTATAGTATTATTATCATTTTGGCCAGGTATTTTGTAAGAAATCTTAGCTGAGGCAGAAGGCGACTCGAGCTCCATGTGCAGCTATTCGGAGGACGCAATGTCAGAAAAAACGAGAAAACGGTGCACAACTTTCCAGAGCTTTGGTGGTGCTAAAGAAGGAACTGATTGGAGTTCTACGTACAGCTCTATTCGAAAGACACAATCCCAGCAAAATTTTAGATTCAAATATAACATGCATTCTTACGGACACTGCTTCCAGAAGACATTCTATGGATCCAATTGTGTTTCTTCTTAGCCTTATCAAGAAGTGCTTTCAAAAAGCATCCTCATAAACTACTTCTTCAATTAAACTTTTAAATTCAATTAAAGAAAAAAAAAACATTTAATGATAATATGTATATGTTTTAGATATTTTCCGTGGGATTTTTAGACTCCCAACAAAACCCAATCACTCATTTCCAACACCAAAATCGCGAGAAAATGGGGAAAAGGGATATTTTCCATGGAAAGTTTTAAGTCCCCGTAACCACAAAAACCATTTCATTCCATGGAATTCCTACTTAAAGTTCTCCTGAAAAAACCCTACTAGAATCCTTTCATTGAAGGGCTAAAAGAAATCTTACATTGAAAAAATTCTGGAAACATTTCTAGAGAAGACTAAGGAAAGCATTCCTCCCAATAACATGCATATGTTAAAAGAATGCCTTCTGGGTATGAAAGTGGAGTTCAAGACTTTCCTTTCCACTTTACCTTCTTTTGGAAACACTTTTTTGTTGGGAAAAAGCAATCAGACAATGAAGTGTCTTGTATACACAAAATAAAAAAAATGGCATGTTATTAATTTCGTAAATGGATTATTATTAAAGTTTTTTCTTTTATTGTCGATATTGTATATATGTATAAATAAAAAGTTCGAAAAGCCTGCCCAGTGGGCAAAAGCAGGTCTTTGAAGCGCTTTTAGCAGGCAATCATATGGATTTCTTAGCCCTTCCGTGCTCGTTTCCAAGCCCGTTAACTTTTTATATGAAACGAGAAAATTTTCTAGGCCTTCCTCTCTCGCGACTCTAAATAAGCCTGCTAGAAGCCCTTCTTGAGAATGTACATTAGAAAGAAAAGCAATATAAATATCAACTTGAAATAAAAAACTTTTGACAGTTTCCAGATTTGAACCAACGTCCTCTCATCTGGCGGTCCGGCATCTTATCCACTCGTCCACCGCAGTTCTTTAAATACTTTAGCTTATTTTGCATCATTACAAATGAAAGTAAGCTTTCGGGAGCGCGGGTTCGAGACCCAGCTCGGACCAAAAAAAATTTGTTTTTAATTTTTTTTAAAATCTACATTTTTTTACAAATTTTTCTGTTCATTTAAAAAATTTTTTGGAATTTTTTAGTAATTTTTTTTAATACAAAAATAATAGAAAAGACTTAGAATTTTTCCATATAAAAGTTTTCATATAATGTGATTGATATGCATTGTGTTAGATTTCGGAGACCTGGGTTCGCGACCCAACTCGGACAAAAAAAATTTTTTTTTCTTCTTTAAGATTTGATTTTTTTTAATTGATCTGATCATTTATAATTTTTTAAAAATTTTTTTAAAATTTTTTTCATATAAAATAACATGAAAAGACTCCAAACCTTCAAAAGGTAGGCCTTACAGAAGCACTTATCAATGCAGCGGTCATGGAAGGTATATTGACGCCAATAAGAGCACTTATAGCATGCTTTCTTTTGCGTATGGCTAGCTGAAATGCCCACTGGGTGGCTGAAGGGCAGATAATTCCAAAAACGGCTTGTGATAAAGATTAAAATATAACCTGCTTAACATAAATAATAACATACTGTCATTCTTTTACAAATCGCACACTTTCCTGATTTTTTGCATAAAAAAGTGACCATGAGACATGGATCCACCACTATACATTTTTAAATCGTTTGAAATTTTTCTAAAATATTCGTTACGTTAAATAAGCTTACACGTAATGCTTAAAATCCAGAGGATGTGGTCAAAAGTTTTTCAAAAATAGGAAACTATAGAATATAGAATATTAATATAAAATAATATAATTTTAAGTGATAAAATAATAACATATGTGAATTTATGTAAAAAATATTAATAAATATTATTTTATAAAGTAGTTAATCGGCCTTCTGTTTTATATAAATAATTCTTGATTGGGCTTTGGCTGCAGCCCAATCAACAATTCTTTGGCGTTAGGTACAAAGGACTTTAGTCAAAAAATGAGAATTCGGGCTTTTGATTGGGTTCTAATCAGTTATGTTTCCTCTTTTGATTGCTGTCAACAACTTTGGTACACCCGCCAGAGGACCTTCGGGGAATTGACTGTCCCAAGCCAGGAAAAAGGATGAGGGTTTGTTATTGGATGGGCAGTTCATGGGGCACGGCCCATGAACTGATCTCATAATGAGTTCATTCTTGAGGCACGGCTCTTGAATGTTCATCTGATAATCTGTAAAATAAAAAGGTTTACTTTGAGCCTTGGTTGTTGCTGCCAAATTCTTGGAGAAAGCATGGTTTTGATATTAAGTTATCATAACACCGTCATCTGTAATATGCTTTCGATGGACGATCAATCCAACATAACTTGAAGAGCGGGGACAGTCATCCATCAATGATGAGGAGACCTGATCTATCGTTGTTCTGCAGACCTTCTCTTAGAATAAAGGTCATTATGTAGGAAACATTTAATCTTCGGACCGTTGTATAAGCCAATTGGTATACAACGGCTCATGCTTCTTAGTTTTCTGAAAAAGGCTTTTAATTAAGTCTTAATTAGGATAACGACGTTGCATAAGTAGGATTGAGGGTTACCCGGTTTTACTGGGAAACCTATGGTTATTTTTAACCTAGTCATGTATAATTCGAGTGGCTGAAGGTATCACAGTCAAATATAAATGTTCTAAGAACTTTTGGTCTGTATGACGGGATGTTGAAGAGCCTTGTCAGGTGGAGCCTTGAGCCCAGGTATTGACTGTCGTTTGGGTTAGGCCCACGTGGGGTATTTATAACGCTCTGGCTGTGGTTAGGCCAGAAAGGCCGGTGTGAGTTACACTTAAGTTGAACTCGGGCTGGTGATTCCCTTAAATTACTAAGAGAATGATGGTAGATTGAATCTCGCTAATTTCAAACAGTAAATGTTAGGAAGGTAAGCAACTACCGGATCAATATACTGTTGCCTTTGGAATTTGAGTACAGGCGACGGGGAAACCTAAATAGTCTGAGTTGTGTCCACTGAGATTGAGGAATCTGATATGTTGACAGGCCTATGTAGTTGCCGCCTTAGTCTTCGTGTCAAGGAGTGATGACGCTTGATACGACGTGGATGATTATTGCGGCTAAAAAAGTAATGGGTTATATTATTGGTATTGATTACCGAGATAGCCCAAGGTTATTAAAATAACCAAGTCATGTACAAATTCGAGTAGCTAAAAGTGTCACGGCCATGTATTGCGTCAATCTGACGACAAGATAGATGGGGTTCTGTTGCATGTTGTTAGGGGAACCTTTCAAAGTGGTCTTTCTTGAATTCCAAAGGGGCGTTGGTCGACGCTTCATATTTTTCCCAAGCTTCGGAGCACCGTTGAATTAAGCCTTCGCGGCAGGGGTCAACGTTAAAAACATAGTGGCTTTCTGTCAACAACTTTGGTGTACTACAACTGCGTCCCATTTTAATTGGTAGGTCCAAAAGGAAAAAATTGTAATTTCAAAAATATTGAACTAAAGGGAAAATACATTGGACCCTGTCCTATATGCGCGAAAAAAAAGGACTTGTGCTCAATTTTAAGTTTGATACCACCCATATATCATGATTTTTATCTTAATTTGATTACTGACAGCTAAGAAGATATAGGTACAGATTTACAGAATGAAGAAATTGATGATGATGAGGAAGAAATTTAAATATTAATTTATATTTGTTATAATACATTGTTTCGAAGTTGTTGCATGCAATAAAAAACTACTTTTTTATGTCTTTTTACGTGCGATTTGTTCAATTTTTTTTTTGCAAGACTTCTTGCATATTAAAATTTTAAAAAATGTGTTATGCAAATGGTCTTTAGTCCTCGGAAACTTGGTAAATAGTAGCTGTATCCACCAAATTTTTTAATAAACCTATTCATCCTTATTTAAATGAAAATATTGCATCATTACTTTTTATAAAATACTTCACCCGGATTTGCAATTAATAAAACAATCTTAAATTTCAATTTACTAAAAACTCTATTTTTTGACTTAAGTCCTTTGTACCTAACGCCAAAGAATTATTAACATTATTTTATTTCAAATAAAAAATAAAAAAAGCATTTGAAAAGAAAACTATAAATTAACATTTGATATAAGTAATTAAGAAAATTTTACTCACAACATGTTCTTCTCCTCGCTGGTCACCGGTTGCGTTTTGTAGCGATAGCGATAAAACTCACGCTTTATCACACTGGGCCGATACAGCTTGGGCACGGCACCTGATTGCAGTGGCGACTCCCAGCTTGTATTGGTAGCCGCTTGGTCTTCATTCAACTGATCATACGGAGTGCTATAAATGTGCGGCGGAGACGTTGAGGTTGGCGACGTAGTACTATTTGCCGACACAAGGAATTTTTCCATGTTTTTTATGCGATCCGCCACCGAAATGATGGTTGATGGCTTTGAACCAAAATCTAGCGGTGTTGAGGTGGTCTGTGGACCGATAGCATTTAGAGCCGCAGCCAAATCCATGCCGGGCAATGGTGGCGTGGCCGCACAGCTAGAGTCACCCGTGCGCTCCAGCGAGCGCGTGCGACGCTGCAGTAAGCTCAGCTGACTGGAGGACATACCCTCCAACTCAGCGCCACCCAGTGAGCGACGCTTGCAAGGTGATTCAGTTTTAAGTATAGGACGCATGCCGTATTCACTGCCAAGTTGACGCGCTTCATCGCTACTCTGACCACTGCTGCTGATGTCAAATTCTTCGCGGCTGCTCTTTCGCGATGTCTTGAGGATGGGACGTATTTCAAGCTCATCCGATTCGCCAGATGATGACTTTTTCTTGAGTATCGGCTTTGGTTGTCGCATCGCATCATCGCTAGTGGCGCTCTCTAGCTTAAGAATCGGACGCAAGTCGTAGTCCTCGTTGCCAGGTGTGTAGCTGCCACCATCACCGTCATATTCACCTTGGGCGCTCTCGGTGGCGGAATCTTTACACAGCTCGGCAGCAGCTAGTATAACAGCTTGCGAGATGGAGACATGTTTGGGCGCATGCGTACCACCATCGGAGGGTGTGGAAGATGAGTCCTTCTTTTTGAGTATGCCGTGTGGATACGACTCAGTCGCTGAAGGACAACCGTCGCTCTTGCAGCTGTCGTAGCTGCTCTGCTTCAGTATACCGTGCTGCTGGCCGGATGCGGCAGCGGCGGCCGCTGTTTCTTCCAACGAGTTACGACGCGCGGATTTGATGAGAATGCTGCGTTCATCGGGTGAGTGTGAACGGCTGTAATAGCGTGATTCGTCCAGGCTGGATCGTTTCTTGAGGATGCCGGCTCGTTTGTGTCTAGTAGGCGTGTCCATGACACTTGCCGAGAATGTAACAGGTGACGCATTGCTGGAGGCTGAACTGGATTCACCGGGATTCTTCTTGAGTATGGATACGATATGGTTGTGAGCTGATCCAGCTGCAGTGGAAAAGGAGGAAGTAGTATTGACTGCCAACTGTGAAGGCTCGTCTGCTGTGCTCTTGCGACGCAAAATGGGCGAAAATTTCGATGAACCATCATCGCGATCTACGCTGCGAGCTTTCAGCATGCGTTTTCGATGCAGACTGCTGCTGCCAGGTTGCGGCGTGTCATCCAACGTTGAGTTGTCGGGAGAAACAAGTGGCTCGTTGTGGTCATAGTAGTGAGTGTGACTCTCCTTGACAAAGGTCGCATGCTTTGTCGTGGGCGAAGGCTGACTTTGTTCCTGACCTCTGTCTTCTGTCGCTGGCAACGACTCTGCTGGAGCCAATTCGCGCTCATTGCTGGCGCGTATGCGTTCCATGGACTGTGATAGATTAGCTAAAGCATCGTTGTGAGGCATTTCCAAATAGCTGTTTGATGTCACCTCAGCGACAGGCACTTGCAACGGTTGTTGCGCTAGCGGCGGCTGTTGGTCATCATTGGCCATTTCAGCGATTTTCATGATTTCTGCCAGATCGCTTTTGGTGCGCTCGTTCAATTTGCGATTGACATCGTTGGAGCGCATTTTACGCAGCACACCGCCACCCAGAGGCAGCGTGTCGCTGCGGCGACTTATTCGTGACGCACCGGGGCTTGGTAGTTTTGAGTCTGGTTTTGCAGTTGGCGCGCGTGGTGATTCGATAACTTTGGGGCTGGCAGTTTGGGCGCGTCGACGCTGTTCGGCAGCCGCATTTGGTGGACTTACAAGATCGAGTCCACGCCTTGCGTTTTCCATATGGTAAGCCAAATTGTTGCGACGCGGCGATTTGGGGCTGTTGACGACGAATGTAGCTGTGTTGATGGTGGTGCTTTTTTGGGGTGAAATGATTTCGCGCAATGCGGGATCATCGTTGGGTATGAGTTGGCGTGCCATGCCGAGTTCGCGACGGCGGCGACGACGAGCGGCAGCGGTTTCATCTGCAAAAGAGAATTCCAATTAATAAAGTCTGCAATAAGTAGTGTGGCGCTTAAAATCGTAAAAACAGTTTTAGGCAGAGAATGACGGCTTTTCAAACAAAAAACATTGGGGAAACACCGGCATCGTGTGAAGCGCCTTACATGCAACAAAGTGGTATGTGCAGCAGCCATAGTGTAGGTGTTGTGTTTTGGTTCTTGTTGTTTTTGATGCAGTTGTCCAATGTTTGGACAAAATATGCAAATGTTTTCTATTTGTATGAATATGAAATATTAGAATCATTTCGTTTTTTAATTTTACTATTTTTAAGTTCCTCTTCGCGTCAACGTCGTCAATGCAATGAATGCGTGAAGCAACCGTAGATTATGTTATTGCTTCATATGTCTCGTTACGATTGCTTCTACCCTTATATGGTAACCTTAGCCTACTAACTAAGTGGGAACACCCTAAAAATTTAACGAAAAAAAAAATAAAAACCAACACAAACTAGGTGAAGTCTATTAAAATTTATAAATATTTACGCAAAATATTTGCATTTTTGTCCAACTAAATAGAAACGAAATAAAAATAGAGCAAATATTTGTTTTATCTTGCCATTAAAAAGTTCACATTTAAGCGTTTAATATTTACGATAAACATAACATTTCTACTGTGCTGCTCTATTTAATTATCCTCACTTAATTATAACGAACATTTTTAAGAAGAAGATGACTACTTCAACTGACAATCAAAGTTCAAACAAGCTATTTCGTGGTACATTTCTCCTCTATGGTAGGCCCTTGTGTAAAGCCTCTTCGACGCTTGTTCGCTCTAACATAAAACAGCCTCGAAACTGCTTTTCTCACAAGTTACTGTGAAACCTAAATAAGAGCGTTAAGCGGTGCGTTGCCAGCCGCTTTCCGCTAACGCTGAATTTTCATCCCTAAATAAGAGCGGCGGCCTTACGTCAGATGTTGTCAAAAAGTGTTTGGCATACAAGCTGCATTCAGCGGAGTCAACACTTGTGAGCTGTTATGGTGGCGATACCTTAGTGAGTGGTGGCGATGTTTTTTTCTTAATATGTTGTTACTCTTAGGGCCGCTTTCTCAATGTCCGGTTAAGCACTAATCAGAACTTTAACCAGCAGTTAGCAAAAAAGCCCTTTCTCAATGTTCGGTTAAGGTTGAACTGTCAGTTAAGTGCTGATTAAGTTAACGGCAAGTTGTGGTTTCGGTTAGCGCCATTTTAGGGTAAATGATTTCGAAGATGCTGTCAAACTTTAGAATTTAAGATGGCGGATAGAGTTGCCACCTAGATTTTTTTATTTTTGCGAATTCTTGTAATTTTGAAATTCTGACAACGGATTAAATTTCGAATATAATGTCACAGTTTTAAAATTTAAGATGGAGGTTGGGGCTGCCACCTAAATTTTTACCACAGTATTGCCACCTAATAATATGCCTTTTTAAGAGTTTTAAACGTCATTCATCAGTGTTAAAGGGTCGCTGATTTCAAATCTAAAGTCAGAATTTTAAAATTCAAGATGGTGGATAGGGTTGCCACCTTAATTTTTTTTAGTTTTATAAATTTGGGGCTGTCAAAAAAAAAATGATATCCCAAAAATGGGTCGCTGAATCTGAATCCGTTGTCAGAAATTCAAAATTATAAAATTTTGAAATAATAGGGTTGCCACCTAATTATATGTCTTTTCAATAGTTTTAAACGTCATTTATCAGTGTTAAGGGGTCGCTGATTTCGAATCTAAGGTCAGAATTTTAAAATTAAAAATGGTGGATAGGGTTGCCACCTTAATTTTTTTAGTTTTATAAATTCGGGGCTGGCAAATTTTAAAATTCTGACTTTAGATTCGAATTCAGCGACCCTTAACACTAAGAAATGACGTTTAAAACTCGTGAAAATATATATTATTAGGTGGCAACCCTATTATTTCAAAATTTTATAATTTTGATATTCTGACAACGGATTCGGATTCAGCGACCCATTTTTGGTGTATAATTTTTTTTTTTTGCCAGCCCCGAATTCGTAAAACTACAAAAAATTAAGGTGGCAACCCTATCCACCATCTTGAATTTTAAAATTCTGACTTTAGATTTGAAATCAGCGACCCTTTAACACTGATGAATGACGTTTAAAACTCTTAAAAAGGCATATTATTAGGTGGCAATACTGTGGTAAAAATTTAGTTGGCAACCCTAACCTCCATCTTAAATTTTAAAACTGTGACACAACATGCCGTTAACTTAATCAGCACTTAACTGACAGTTCAACCTTAACCGAGCATTGAGAAAGGGCTTTTTTGCTAACTGCTGGTTAAAGTTCTGATTAGTGTTTAACCGGACATTGAGAAAGCGGCCCTCAGTAAATTTTAACACAACAGTTGTCAGCTGTTGACTCCGCTGAATGTGGGCATAGTGATGAATGACAAATTTTTCGCAGAAATTAAAATTTCATCGTTTTCTGCAGCCAACTTTACTTTCTAACGCTCTGTCAAAATTGGATTTTCTAACCGCTGAGCGTTGCCGCCGCGTTATTATGGTTTGCTTCATATAAATTGTATGGGCATGAGAAATTTTTGACAGATAAAAAACGCTTCCGTTCTGATTTAGGTTTGACTGTTATATGAAAAACTCTTACACTCGATAATTTGTTTTTATTGTTGTCTTAAATCTAATTATACCATATCGCGAAAATCTCTTTGAATTTTTTAATAATTTCACTAAAAATAAAATTAAATAAAAAAATTTGTTAATACCCAGCAAACCTAACGATATCGTTTCGATATCGAGATGATATCGTAAAGGTGATAATTTCTATCGATAACGAAACACGAGACGATATCGTTAAGATATCGAAAAAGTCCTGTTTTTGATACAAATTGATATATCGTAAACGATATCGAAAACATATTAATTGCGATATCGAAACGATATCGAAATTTCAATGTTGTTTCGATATCGAGATAGTATTGTAAAGGTGATAACTTCTATCGTGAACACTTCACGAAACGATATCATTATGTCAAAAATATCGAAAAAAGACTATTCTCGATAAAAATAGACATAGCATTAACGACATCGTAAGCATATTAATCCTTGATATCGAAACGATATTATAAATAATAACCATCCGGAGACTTGAACTTCGACCGCGTGCGTGAAAGTCCATCAGCTTATCTATTCGACCATCGCAACTGTTAACTAATCGTCGCTTCATTTGCTTTATTAAGAATGAAAGGTGAGTTCAAGCCCCAACCTGCACAAAAAAAAAACATTTTTTTATTTTGCTGTTTTGAAATATAGATATTTTATACAAAATGTTTTTACGAAAGTTCGAAATCGTCACTGCGCCTACAAAAATGGTTATGTGATTTTAATCAATTTTTTTATTGCATATTTTATTAACTCTATCTATCCGCCAATCTTTCTTCATTTGCAGTTTTTTAGATCTCTTTTGGTTTAGAAGTGATCAAAGCAGCTATGTGCTCGCAGTAGTAGAAATGCTCTGAAAAAAATTATTTTTTTTTGTTCTCCTGAAAAGTTGCTAAAAAACACACAACCATTTTTGCAGGTGCAGCGACGAAATGTTGTTTTTTATAATTTTTTGTTTTATTTTATAGATAAAAAAATTGTTTTGGTTAAAAACTTGTATTAATAACAGCGAACTTAAAATAAATGCTTTATTTTTAAAAATATTTTTCAAAAATTTTTTGCAAGGAAATTACAAACTAAATATGAGATATTGGACTCGTAAACGAGCTCGAAACGAACACGAGATCTCAGATCCATACAAAAATATATGAAAAGACTTAGAATTTTTTCATATAAATTTCTTAATAGAAAATGATATGAAAAGTCTTGGAATTTTTTTATATAAAAACTAGCAGGTCACTGTTGTCCGCGGCTTCGCCACGGACGTTTTTTTATCAATCTCCTTAACTCCTTAAAGACGGGACAATTTTTTCACACATGTGCTAATTTTTACCTAATTTTGGTTTTGACTAATTTTTATGTGCTATGGTTAGTTTTGCGACATCCGACTTAGTGATGCGATATGGCATCTTGTTTTGTTTTGTTTTGTTTTATTTTGTTTAGGAGCGCCGCTCTGCATTTATATGTATCTCACTTTATGCTTTGTTCGAGGCTCATCATTTTTTTTTGTTGCGCTGTGCCATGGTGTAAGAAAACCAGGTGTTAGTAAGTTTTTGACAACACCATGAATTTCTTTGCTTCTGTCAAAAAATTGTAAGCGAAAGAGCGGAACTGTTGATTGTTGTCAGATTGTGTTATTTGTTTGAGTTGCTGATGATGTGCTATAGTTTTTATTGTGCGAATTAATTATAAATAAATATTAAATGCAATTATTTGTGCCGTGTTGTGTTGACAAAAAGTTATTGCAGTTGTCTTCGCCGATTTGCCAAGTTCGTCATTGAATGTTTTGGCCATTTTATTAGAAACGTGCGATGGAAGACTTGAAACGTGCTGCCGACATGAAGCTTTGGCCAGCATGCAAATTGTCTTGCATTCACATTTTTTTTTTTGCATAGCGCACAGCGTCTCATATATTTTTTATTGTGTTCTATATCACTTTATTCTCACTTAAATCTCAGTAAAAATCTTAAAAACTTGCAGAAAGACACGAATTTAACAAAATCTGTTTTCATTGCAATTCATGATCAGCTGTTTTTGACAAGAGCGGGGAAACATAATTTTTTCATTTTGAGAGAGAAGTGTCAAACTCACTAACACCTGTATTTCTTACACCATGCGCTGTGCTAGCTGAGCACGAAGAGAAAGAGAAAAATAGAGAGCAACATGGAGTTTATTGAAACTCTCGCAACACAAACGCGTCAAGAGCCAACGAATAAGCAATGCGTCGCAGCTGGGATGATTTCATAAAAAACTTAATAACTTAAATAAATATACTTAATATTAAAATTTCGAAAGAAAAATATCCCTATCTAAATCTGTAGCACAAATATGATATTTTAAAAAAATTTTCATTAAAATCGGACCAGTACCTTTGGAGTAAAGTCGTAACTTTAAATGTTCACTTCAATTTTATATAATAGTATAGATACTGAACATTTTTTTTATTTTAACTAACGTATTTTTAGCAGCAAACAATGAAAATAGTTTTTATAAATATAAAATATTTTCATATAAAAAAGTCGGACGCGAAAAAAAAGCTCTAAACGAACACGAGATCTCAGATCCATACAAAATTATATGAAAACACTTAGAATTTTTTCATATAAAAACTTTGAAATTTTTTTCTTTGTTACTTATCATAGTAGTATAAGCGTACGTAAATAGGTAAATCCTAGTGAAATGCTATTGTTAACTGTACTATCGGGACGATATCGCGTATTTGTGTGTTAAATTATCGTAACGATATCGTCAGACTATTATAAAATGTTTCTACCGAGACATGGTTTGCTGGGTACTTTGCTGATTTTAAAAAAATATAACATTGGAAAAAAACTAGTTGTTTTTTTTTATATTGAACCAACTCTCAGGGGATGTTGCACACCCTATAAATGTGTAAGCATTGTGCTGAATCGGAAGATGGTTGACAGTTGGAGGGTGGATAGATGGAGAAGTATCCGTGAAGATTTGTTTTAAATTTGCACAGCCCGAAATTGCCGGGAAACACGCTCGCAGAGAGATTATTCCGCAACCTTACCGTGCGACCAAATAACGAATTATCTCGGTAATGCGAGGTTCTGTTGGGCATCGAGGCAATCGCGAAGAGGTGGGCTTGGAAAACTGCTCGAGTGAACCTGGGAAATACACGAGATGGTGGCGTCAGGTCATGTATATGCCTTGAACACTTCCCATGGTAGTACCAGTACAGAAGTCTCAGGCAACCAACATTGCGTCGATGCCCAAGGGAACTACGAGAGGATGAAATATTTTCGTCCACTATCACATATATCGCACGAAGTTGAACTCGATCCAGAAGCTCTAAATAAGATCTTGAAGCCCCTGCCCAAATGTACGAATTGTACTCCATTTTCCTGATATATGAGGTGTAGATCATGCGAAGGTTAGCTGCAGTGAAATATTTTTTGGAGCGCTTTAAAAAACCTAAGCACCTTGCTGCTTCTTTCGACATATCGAAGATATATATTAGGGTGTCCCAAAAAAAAGCGAGTTTGATATCCGCGGCTTTTCCACTTCCTTTTGACCTTGGAAATACCGTCTGTGAGGCCCATCTCAATTGGTAAAGGTTTAGAGGTCGCAAATTTATTTTCTAATTTTCCCATTCGATTTGTATGGGGAAAAATCAGTTTTGCTGGTAAAAAGAACTTAGAGCCATTGTCTTTTAAGCAAAATGGTTAAAAAAATATATTTTCCCTCAAATTTTGTCTGTTATGACAAATCCAAATTTCATTTTCATCTGATTATTATTTGGTGGTCTGTGGCTCACTTCTTTGAGCTACCTATATATATGAATACTTTTACTTAAAATTATTTAACTAAAAATCAATATCAATAAAAAAAGTACTCTATTTTCATTATTGTTATTGGTATTAAAAATTAGATAATGAATTCGCGACCTCTAAACCTTTACCAATTGAGATGCGCTTCACAGAGGATATTTCTAAGGTCAAGTGGAAGTATTAAATCCACACCATTCATAACGAGGGGAGCTAAGGGGCAATTCATCCGCTTGTGGGCTAGCAGACAGCTTTGAGTCTTGCTTGCCTTGAATTTTACACTGTTAGCAAGGCCCCACTCGGAGATTTTTTGTAGATTATAAAGTAGTGTGCCATTCATATTTTGCCTTTCTTTCTCAATCTCAATAGAGCTTGGGCGTTTTTGGAATAGGTATGAATGACCAATTCATTCAGTCGGGTTTGAAGCCCACCCGTTAAAAACTATTTCAATGAAACAACCAAAGAATATAAGACAATTTACCCCCAAATCTGATTACGGATATGCACCTGGAATGTCCGAACTCTTAATTGGGAAGGTATTGGAGGTTGGAATTAGTTTTAAAGGTTTTCTAAGAGATGGCGTAACTATCAATAGATCGCATCGGGACACCTGTGACTATATTCATTTCAAAGCACATTGTCTAAGCTTCATTTTTCAGTATGTGTCATTCCACTGAAGTGTAAACAACATATATTTTTTTCTCTGTGAACATGTCGACTTTCGTTCCAACAAAACGCAATTTGCGGGAAGGTTTACTTTTGTGCTTCCATTTGAAGAAAAAAGCGGTTGAAGCACAACGCACGCTTACTGAGGCTTACGGGGACTATGCTCCATCGATTTCTACTTGTGAGTACTGGTTCCGTCGGTTTAAAAGTGGTGATTTTGATACGGAAGACAAAGAGCGTCCGGGCCAGCCGAAAAAGTTTGAAGATGAGGAATTGGAGGCTTTGCTCAATGAAGACCCGTGTCAAACCCTTCAAGAATTGTCAGAATCATTGGGAGTCGACTTATCAATGGTCGGCAAACGCTTGAAGGCCATGGGAATGATTCAAAAGCAAGGAAATTGGGTGCCGTACCAGTTGAAGCCGAGAGACGTTGAACGGCGATTTTGCATGTGCGAACAACTGCTTCAACGGCATAAAAGGAAGAGTTTTTTGCATCGTATTGTCACTGGCGATGAAAAATGGATCCATTACGATAATCCTAAGCGAAAAAAATCGTGGGGACCACCCGGCCATGCATCAACATCGAGGGCCAAGCCGAATATTCATGGCGCCAAGCTTATGCTGTGTATTTGGTGGGATCAGAAGGGTATCGTGTACTATGAGCTGCTAAAACCTAACGAAAGCATCACTGGGGAACGCTACCAACAACAATTGATGCAATTGAGCCGAGCATTAAAGGTTAAACGGCCGGAATATGCCAAAAGACACGACAAAGTGGTTTTTCAACATGACAACGCACGGCCACATGTTGCAAGAACCGTCAAGGAAACGTTGGAAGCGCTGAATTGGGATGTGCTACCCCACCCGCCTTATAGCCCAGACATAGCCCCTTCCGACTACCACCTATTCAGATCGATGACGCATGGCTTGGCTGAGCAGCGCTTCACTTCTTACGAGGATACCAAAAAATGGGTCGATTCGTGGATTGCCTCAAAAGACGAATCGTTCTTCCGGCGCGGAATCCATATGCTGCCAGAAAGATGAGAAAATGTTGTAGCAAACGATGGACAATACTTTGAATAATATACATTGTACCGTTGTTTCTAAATAAATGCTCAAAAACCGAAAAAAAACCTTTAAAATTAATTCCAACCCCCAATACTTCTATCCAACTGACTGATGTCATGGAAAGATAAAAAGCTAATATCACTGCTATCAAAGAAATGCAATGGAAGGGACAGGTTTGCAATCAGCATGCACCCTGTAAAATATACTACACCGGCCATTCGGAGAAGCAAAAGTTTGAATGCAGATTTGTAGTTGGCAAGAGACCACGGCATCATGTGCAGCGTTTCACACCTGCAAACGAACGGCTTGCCATAATCCGCATCAAGGCTAAATTCTTTAACATAAGCCTAATATGTGCGCATGTTCAGACAGAAGACAAGGATGATGAGACAAAGAAACTTTCTACGTGCGCCTTGAAAATGCTTAAGAGAGATGCCCCTGTCACTACGTCAAAATAGTGCCTGATGACTTTAACGCTAAGGTGGGCAAGAAAAATATGTTTGGTCCAGCAGCCGTCAGTTCAGCTTCTACTACAACACCTCCGATCACGGAATGAGGCTGATTAATTTCGCCACAGCACGAAACATGGTCGTGAGCAGCACAAGATTCAAGCATCTCAATATTAATATTGGGGCACAAAATCCATGGAAATGGAAGCTCGCAGTGGGATTCCCCAGGGAGGGATTCTTTCGCCCTTACTATGAAATCTTGTCGTCTTTCCTTGTGCCTTCAAGGTATTGCACCTTCCTTCTTAATTCTTACTGCATACAAAGAAATAATTTTGATATTATACATATTCTCTTTTTGTATCATTGCTCGTGTACACAAAAACGTGTCGAGACTCAAAATGTTTTTCATGACGACAATTTTTCGTGACGAGATTCGAAAAATTTTACCCTCTCTTCAAAAACAAGGTCATCAAACAACATTGCTAAGCTTTAATACTCAAAAACATATAAACATTGGCTGCTTGTGATGTGTTGTAGCTTTATCCCCTTTCCCGACTTCAAAACTCTGTCTCAATATGTTTGTATCACTCAAAACGAAATAATAAAAAGTAGCAGCACTACACCAACATTTTGACATTGCTACGGTACCGATTTGATAGACCTCACCTACTTCTTCCACCTTCATAAATACATTTTGGTTAGGTCAAATGACCCCTATCCGTCCCTTTAAGGTATGTCGATTTTCCCGTCTTTTTAGTGTTAAAAGACCTAAACAGTGTTTTGCTGCTTAGTAGATCCATGATTTATCACTGTTACAACGTGTTTTAATATTAATATTAATAAAGCCACTGGATGTCCCCTGATCAAAAAACCAGAAACCAAATTAATCATGTTTTGATCCACGGAAGGCACTCTTCCCGTGCATTGGATGTACGCACGATCCGTGGTGCAAACATTGACTCTGATCACTATCTTTTTGCTGCCAAGAATGCACGCAAAAAAAGCTAAACGTCGACAAGCTGCAATAAAAATAGACAGCCGAAGCTTTCGCCACTCGACGCTAACTCACTTCAAAGCACTCCTCCATATATACGCACAGTGGACACATTTCCCACTCACAAGAGGTGATTGGCTATCCCAGCTCACGTCGAAACCAGTGGTACGACCAGGAGTGTCGCGACACCACTGCGGAGAAAGACGCCGCCTAGAAAGCCACCCTGCAGTCAATTATAACACGCGCTTCTTAGCAGCGATACAAAGAGAAGAAGAGGGAAGAAAGAGGTACACGAAAAAATGAGACAGAAAATCGCGAGCATGAGAAGATTGAGATGCATGGCGACAAGAATGAGGCCTAAAAACTTTTCGAAATGATAAGACGCCTTGCCGATGGTTTTGAAACCGGGACCTCTTCCTGCAAGGATGAAAACGGGAATCTAGTGATAGATATCCAGAGTACACTGACGTTATGGAGGGAACACTTCTCAAAGCTTCTAAATGGCAACACTGACAACAATCCTGCTAATAAAGATGATATCCCGGAAACCCCAGTTATGGATGACAGTGTCAAGGTTCCGCACAACTGTGATGGAGTTCTAATAGACATAACTCGGCTTGAAAAAAGAAATCCGCAGGAGCCAATGGCTTACCTGCTGAACTGTTTAAAAACGGAGGCGAAGCTCTATTTAAATGCATTCACGAGCTTCTATGCAGAATATAGTCGGAAGAATGCATTCCGAATGATTGGAGTCTCAGTGTGCTCTGCCCAATCCACAAGATAGGTGATCCCACTATATGTGCCAATTACCGTGGGATAAGTCTTCTTAATATCGCATATAAGATTCTGTCTAGCGTTTTATGTGAACGATTGAAGCCCATCGTAAATCAACTGACTAGACACTGATAAGGTGGCTTCAGACCCGGAAAATCTATTATTGAATAGATCTTCACGCTACGACAAATGTTGGAGAAGACCCATGAAAAACAAGTGGACACCCACCATCTTTTTGTCGACTACAAAGCCGCTTTCGACAGTCTAATAAGGAATCATCTATACAACCACTATGTCTGCATTTGGTATTCCTGCAAAACTAATACGACTTAGCAGGATAACACTGAGAAACACCAGCAGCGCAGTTAGAATCGGGAAGGACCTCTCCCCACCATTTGTTACCAAACGAGATTTCAGACAAGGTCATTTCTTATCATGTGACTTTTTGAACCCAAGATCATCCAAGTTGCCGATCTGAGACGATCTGAGACGCAACAAAGCAACAAAGCTTTTAGAGAAGAAAAACACTTCAAATTGTTTTTAGATTTATATATAAATGATTGGGGTCTTATTTCATATTTAGTTTGGGGCCCTCTTCCCGGGAGTAATTTAAAAGAGCCATATTTTTCCTTACAAATTTTCGATGTACGTCTGATCGAATAACTTACCACCATCGTGCGTGGCTTCCTCATTCAACGAACGATTAAGATTTGATTTACGTTTTGATGACTTATCACGATCTTCCAGATGACGCGGTGAACTTTCCGGCTAAATTTGGAGGAAAAAAATATTCTGATAAACGATTTGAAATATAAAAAAAAAACACTCACGGTTTGACTTTTTTTAGTAATGGGACTCAATTCCAGCGAATTTTCCTTGCTGCGCGCACTTGACGATTTCGAGGAACTGTTGCCTCTATTCTCTTCTGAGTACATTGTAGAAGTACGTGGACGCATAACGGTCTCATCTTCGACTGCCTCATCTGCAAAAGCAGGCGACGAGGAAGTCTTTTTGGTTGACCCAATAATGCGCACGGTGCACTCTGTTGTTTCGGCAGGTTGCTGCTGTGGCCTGGGTGAATGAGGCGGCTGCAGCTGCTTCCTCTTGAGTGTAGGTGATTCACCATTAAACTGTAGCTCAATGAGATTTTGTTTCATTGACAACGACACCATGGTGGGTACCAATTTCTTGGTGGGTATCGATGAATCAAAGCCTCCTGCTGAGCGCAAACGACGACTAGGTGAGGAAGTAGCGCTGCTATTCTTCTGATCCGATTCTGAGGAAACTTCAGTGGGTGACTTTTGTGGATTGTCCGAGGAACTGGAGTGACGTCGATAAGTTTTGTTATTGACAATGTGGCGTGGTGATTGTAACACACGTGGTGAATAACGTGGTGAGGTGGGCGAGGAAAAGCGTTGCGGAGATTGTTCCTGTTGTCGCTGTTGTTGCTGTTGTTGGTGTGCCAAGTCTTTTTTCTTATCTGTGTAGGACATGATTTGGTGCATGGGAATGAAGAGGTATGAGAATGAGGTTAGTTTTGTTTGAGATTGATTTGGTTTTGTTTTGATTGATTATGTTGCATGTTTTAAACATGCAGAGAGAGAGAGAGAGAGAGAAATAGATAGTTCAAGGTATAGGTTAGAGAGTAAATTAGAGAGGGAGAGCGATAGAGAAAATTTTAAGTCCAGGATTTCATGTAAACTTGGTCAGTATTTTTGTTCTACATATGTGAGTATAAAAAAATGAAATGTATTTTCTTAATTTGCCAATTATAATAATTATTATTCTATATTTTTTTTTCTACTCGAATATTTTACTGTTAACGGTTATTCTTAACTACTCGATTAACTGATAAATTTTGTATGGGTAGCATTGTTAGCCGCTTTTATTATTTTGTTTTTTAGTTTTTAATTGTGTTAATAATCCCAAAAAATAGCTATACAGTTCAACTATTTAATTAAACGCTTAATAATAATCTGATAATATAAATTATGTAGTGTTATTATTATATTTCAGTTGCACATAATTTGCAAGAAAAGTGGGCAGCCAGACCATAAGTTTTCCTACTGGGTTTTTGGTAAATTTTGATTTTTCGCAATGTTTCTACTTCGAGTGAACGATTTAAAAAAAAAAAAAATGTTATGATCAGGGCTAGGATTTCGATGACATGTCATCTTTTTTCTGTTGCTTCTAAGACATTTCTTGCTTATTTAAAACGTCCGTTTATGTCTAATAAATTCCAAATATGAAAAGTTTTTAGGACATTTGTTCGTCATTTTTCATCGTTTTTAGTTTTCAGGTCATTTTTACTAGATTTAGGGCATTTTTTGGTCATTTTTAGAGATTTTTAAGTTATTTTATTGTCATTTTTGACGTTTTTCATTTTTATTTTAGTGTAATTTTTAGATAATTGTTTTTTTTTCGTACTAAGAAATTTCCCTTCAATCAAAAACATTACTTCTCGACAAAGGAGTAGCTTTGTTTATAGACTTCGATAAATTTTTTGTTTATTTTTTATGGAATTGTTTGCGTTTTTTAGGTAATTTTTGTCAGTTTTTGGGTAATTTTTGTCATTTTTTTTTGTCAGTTTTTAGGCAATTTTTTCAGTTTTTTAGGTCATCAAAAGCCGAGCCCTGGTTATGGTTAAGTTCTAACACCTTCAACGTAGTTAAAAAAATCTTTACCAATTCAGAAAAAATAAAAACTTGCATGCTTTTAGGTGGCTAGCACACAAAATAATTAAAAGCTTAACTATTTATTTTTTATTAGCTGTAATGCAAGGGGACTTTAACATTTTAAAGGTTTTGCTCGGGGTTGCCCAATTCTAAGAACAAAAAAAAAAACAAAATCTTCCAACCCTTTATTTTTTTCGCATTCACTGACAGTTACTCACCCAGTGCGGCGGCGCGCAAACGTGAAGTTTTTGTTGTACGCACGAGATGCACTGTTGGTGATGTAGGCGTGGCGCCTAAAAGTGGGCTAAATTGTTGCTGTTGATAGTGCTGGTGCCGTTGTTGCAGCAGCTCTTTTTCGCTTTGATGTTGTATTGGTTGTTTTACATGTTGATTGTGTTGGTGTAGCTGTTGTTGTTGTGGCTGCGTTGGCGGCTGTGTTAGGATAAGCGGTTGTAAGGGCATTTTTTTATGCTTAGTTGTTGTTTTTGTTGTCGTTGTCAACTTGGACAAAGGCGTGCTGGCTTTTGCCAATGTTGTTGCTGTTGTTTTTGTTGCAATTAAGAAGGTGTTGGCATTGTTGGTGGCGGTGGTGTTGTTGGAATGGGTAGGCGTGGCACAGTTATTGTTATTATTATTATTAAATTTAATGCATTTAGCAAGCTTGCGACTAAAAAAGCTTTGCTGTTCTGGTTGCTTTTGTTGTTGTGGTAGTAGTAGTTGTTGTTGTTGTTGTTGCTGTTTTGGTGCTGTTTTATATGTGGCTGTTACAATAGGATTTGGAATTGGTTTTGATTTTTTTGTTGGTGTAAACATACATTATAACATAGAGGTGGGCGTGCACAAGCAAAGTGGGCGACATGTAATGTTTCTATGAGCGAATTATGAATTTGTTGTGTTAATGCAAGAGAGCTTTAAGGTTGCGAACTTTTTTTTCTGTGAATTTTTTTACTAATAATTGCATTTGAATAGTTTTTACAGTGTTCTAAAAGGTTGCCATGTGATAAAATTTAGGTGTAGATATTCTATAAAACATAAAATTTTTAGTCAATAATTTTTTTAAAATTATAAAGGTTATGAAGAGCATTTTATAGCATTTAAAGGTTCTGATAATAAGGATAGAAAACTGTAATAACGTCACTAAAAGTTGCCCAGTAAACTCACATACAACTGTGTGCTCAAATGTAAAAAGGATTGGTCACCTTAAAATGCGCACGTGTTATAGGTACGGCTAATTTTAAAATTTTATTTACCAATTAAGTTGGTAGCAGTGTTTTTGGAAGTTATGTCAAATTTCATGCCATTATGTTCAGTGGCTAACCACTCAGCGATCGTTTTTGTCAGCAACAAAAAAAAGGTTTTCGATTCGGCTTCTATTTCCTTAATCGATTCAAAACGGTGTCCCGGAGTGGTCTTTTAAGTTTGCTGAATAGCCAGATCTAAACCAGGCGGAGCTAAACGGGCTAAACCACACGGAGCTAAATCAGGCAAATAGAGTGGTTGCGGTACACTGAAACACCTTTTTCAGGAAAAAAATAGCGAAGGTAGAAAAAAAAAGTTAAGTGGTTTTGGTAACAAACGAGACCCTTTTGAGATTCAAATGGTCTTTTAAAACGTTTTGAGCGAATTAAAGCAGGGGCCGTACCAGTTATGGTTTTTATAAAAAAAGTCAGATATTAACATTTATCATTTAATTTTTATTTTTTCCGATACAAATAAAAGTTATTTTGTGCTTTTTATTTTTTAAGGCAAAATAACTGCTACTTTTGACTTTTACATTTTAGGTTAAAAATAACAGTTATTATGTGCTTTTATTTTTTCAGTCAAAAATAACAGGCACTTCGAATTTTTAAAGGCCGCTTGAACGACAAAAAAAGTTTTATGCAATTTGTATCGTCTCATTAGCGCGCAGAATTTGAGCCATACAACTTTTTTTAGTTTTAATAGTTTTTTATTCGGTCAAGCGGCTTTAAAAAAATACCAATTGCCTGATATTTTTGACCGAAAAATTAAAAGGCACAAAATAACTGTTTTGTCCCAAAAAGTAACTGTTATTTTTTAGATAAAAAATGTTTACCTAAAATTTTTATTTTTGTTATTTTTGTCCCAAAAAGTAACTGTTATTTTTTACCTAAAAAATAACTGTTATTTTTGTCCCAAAAAGTAACTGTTATTTTTACCAAAAAAATAACTGCTATTTTTGTCCCAAAAAGTAACTGTCATTTTTACCTTAAAAATAACTGTTATTTTTGTCCCAAAAAGTAACTGTTATTTTTTACCTAAAAAATAACTGTTATTTTTGCCCCAAAAATAACTGTTATTTATTACCTTAAAAATAACTGTTATTTTTTACCTAAAAATAACTGTTATTTTTGCACGAAAAAACTGTTATTTTTGAACCAAAAAGTAACTGTTATTTTTACCTTAAAATAACGCTTCTTTTTTACCTAAAAAATAACTGTTATTTTTTACCTAAAATAACTGCTATTTTTTACCCAAAACATAACTGTTATTTTTTACCTAAAAAATAACTGTTATTTTTGACCTAAAAAATAAGTCAAAAGTAACAGTTATTTAATTGCACTTCTTTGAAGGGAAAATTATGTCACACAACGTGTATCACTTAACGTATACTATGGTTTGTATAAAAAAAATTAAAAAGGATTTTTCAACGAAGAAATTCTAAATATGTAACAATATTATTACAGATCACAGTTAAAAAATTTTCATAAAAAAATTTGTGCGTACTTCAAAGATTTTTACATTTATATTGATGCAGGTAAAAACGACTTTTATTTTTTGTCACGTAACGTATCATTTTTGGTGGCTTCTGTCTAAGAGCCGAACTTTTTACAACTGTAAGCTTGTACACCTTGAATAGTGCGCTTAGAAAACTATTGAAAAATCAAAATAAGAAAACTGTAAGTTTATTTTTTTCTTTGTTTTTCCACTCATTCAAGTCGTACGACTGTCACGTGCGTAGCCACGGAAATACCCACATTACATTTATTATCTTATTGCTGCAATGATCTGAATGTTTGTTATAAAAAATGACCACCCTCTATTTGCAATATCACAAAATCTACCACTTTTTTATTTTAGTCATTATTTTTGTCATAAACTTTTTTATTGTCTTCAATATTTATTGAGCTTTGTTCAATATTTGAATTTTTAACTTGTGAATGAATTTTTTGGCATGTCATTGTGATCGCGCAACAGCTAATTCAAGAATATATTATTCAACAGTTTAACGGCCGATTTCTTCACCGAGTATTAGCGCTAATCCGTGGATTAGACCAGTTCATGGTGTTTAGTTTACGGATTAGCGCTAATACCCGGTGAAGAAATGCGCTATAAAAGTTTGCAAAGAAAGTAAGCTTTTATACTTTTGGGCGATTCTTGGCGCGTTTCTGGAAAAATAATGCAGTAATATGTAAAGAAAGCAGATAAGTAGTGCAAAATTGCATATGGGCATTTCCAAACTGGCGTTACGGACGATTCGTACGAAGATGTATTAAAAAAACGAATGAAAATGTCTAATTTTTAAAAAGGATTTTTATATTTGCGTAGTAATTAAGTAGCACTATATTAAGTAAAAACAATGACAACAATCGGCCCAAGGAATTTTAAGATATAAGCAAAAATATGTGTTTGCGTTACGTTACAAAAAACGGAAGTGATTTTTGACTTGGATTACAAAATTTGCAAAACTTTCTGGATTGGGCAAAACTTTTGGCATACAACTTTTTTTAGAAGGGTTTGAAAAAACATACGAAGTTTATTTTCCAAGTGTTCAAATTGAAAAATCTTCTCTGGTTTTTTAATAAGGCTTTTTTATCTGGCGTTACGTTACTAAAATTTACATTGCAGTTTAATTGGGTAATTAAGTAACTAAAAAACCAATTTAATACATTGTCCTTTCCTTGCCTCAACCGTTTTTTCATTATCTTTATCCAATGCCTTCCATTTTTACTAAAACAAAAACGTTTACGAAATATTTACTTAACATTTACGAAAATGATAAACTGAATTTGTGAAACAGTGGAGACGATTTTATCATCATGGTTAATAAATTTATGTAGAAATTGCTTAAATTAATAAAATTAGATAATATTATCAAATAATAAGTTTTTACGAAACATTTACTAAACATTTACGAAAATGAAAAACTGAATTTGTGAAACAGTCCAGACGATTTTATCATCATAGTTAATAAATTTATGTAGAAATTGCTTAAATTAATAAAATTAGATAATATTATCAAATAATAAGTTTTTTATAAGTTTTAATTTTTTGGTCACGGTAGACTTCTCTGTGGAAATGCACATAATATAATTGATAATAATTTTTGATTTCTACTAAAGATATTGCACCGCTTTTCCAAATCATTACAATTTGATGAAATTTTTAATGATAACCACCAAAAAATAGACAATAAAAAATTATGCGATGAAATAAAAAAGTTTATTTTTTCTATGTTAACGACTACTAAAATATTATGGCGTAAAGCTAGTTTAAAGAGGTGATTTGCAACGGATTGTCCCACTCTCTAAAAACTTTTCCGTCGCACGAAGTATCTTTAAATGTTAGCGGTAAATAAATTTACTTGAAATACGTTGTATTAAAAAAACGCCATTTATTATAAAATGCAATACTGTGTTTAATTCTTTATATTTTTATTTCAATAAACTTTTGTAAGCTTTAAACAGAAAATACTGGTTTTAGAAATTATTTTTTAAGTATATGAAAAGGGATTTTAAATGTGTTTTTTAGGCAAAAAACCGAACACTCTTTTTTTTCAAAATCTACCACTTTCTTAGACTCAATCTACCACTATTCAAAATTTTCAAGTGACAACATTGATCGCGTGAATTTGTTATAGTTTCGTGAGATTATAAAATTGGTAAAAGTTGTAAATAAAAGTATAAGTTATCGAAAGGTAATTGTACTGTTATATTGTAATTTTAAGCATATAAAAATACAATCAACAACAAAAAAATTACAAGGGTTAAATTTTGTGAAATTCAAGTTTCCAAAGTTTAAATAAATTTTAAAAAAATTTTCTTTTTAAAAAAATCCAAAAATGCATTTGTAAAGCTCATTAAAAGAGGTATAATTTCAACTGGTTGATTTATTTTGCTGTAACTTTTTAAACTGCCCAGCAAACCAAAGTTTCCGAATTTTTCTGAATTCCGATTAGTTCGTAACTATTTCGAGCATTTTTAACGAATTCGTAAGTATTTCGCAACAGTAGTTTCGGAACATTTTCAAATAATTCGTAAGAGTTCCGAAATCAAATCTTCAAATTTAAATTGTGAGGTGTTTTAAATATTTCGAGTTGAAAGAAAATTGATAGGACATGAGCCTAGACGCATTTTAAAAAATTTGCCATTTTTACAACATTTTCTTTCAAACAGATGACACTAGAGATGGTTCTAATTTTAATTTTTACAGATGCAAATACAAACGACATGTTAAATTCACATTTATATATGTTTCATAATAGTAGTTGCAAAGGATCTGCAATTTTTGGCATGTCATTGGTACAACACATATGGTCTGGGGCAATTTAAGTGGATTGACGAACTAAAATAAGATTCGAAATTGTTATTTAATTTTGTATTACATACGGTACAAAAATCATTAAGAGATCGTCGCGAATTTGATGCTTCATTTTGTTACGAATTCGGTGCTACACTTCGTTAAGAAATTGTTATAAGTTTGTTACGAATTCTTTACGAAAACGATAATTCAATTCTTTACGAATTTGTTACGAATTTGATACGTCAATTCTTTACGAATTTGTTAAGAATTCGTTACGAATACGATACTCCAATTCTTTACGAATTCAATAAGACAATTCGTTTCGAATTCGTGTCAACCCCTCCATACGATTTTCGTTACGAAATCGGAACGAATTCGGATACCGAACTCGGAATGATTTCGAAAAATTCATAACGAATTCGTTACGAATTCGCAAACTTTGGTTTGCTGGCTGGGTACTGAAATTAAAAGAAGTGCATACCTTCGTAACAAATTCGTTACGAATTTTAGAAATTATCCGAATTTGCTCCGATTTCGTAATGAAAATCGTATGGAGGGGTTGACACGAATTCGTAACGAATAGTCGTAACGAATTCGGAAGGAATTTTAGCAACGAATTCGCAACAAATGTGTAAAGAATTGGAGTATCGTATTCGTAACGAATTCGTAACAAATTCGTAAAGAATTGACGTATCGATTTCGTAACAAATTCGTAAACAATTGATTTATCGTTTTCGTAACGCATTCGTAACAAATTCATAACAATTTCTTAACGTATTGTAGCACAAAATTCGTAACGAAATGAAGCATCAAATTTGCGACGATCTCTTAACGATTTTTGTACCGTATGTTATACAAAATAAAATAACAATTTCGAATCAAAGTTTAGTTAATCAATCCGCTTAAGTTGCCCCAGACTATATGTTTTGTACAAATGACATGCCAAAAATTACAGATCCTTTGCAACTAATATTAACGAACATATGTAAATGTGAATTTGACATGTCGTTTGTATTTGCATGTGCAAAAATTAAAATTAGAACCATCTCTTGTCCCTGTTTTACAGAAAAAGTTGTTTAAAACTGAATTATTTTACAAATGGAAAATTATTTAAAATGCCGCTAGGCTCATGGCTTACCAATTTTTTCTCAACTCAAGCTATTTTAAACACCTCACAATTAAATTTAAATTTGAAAATTTTATTTCGGAACTCTTTCGAATTATTCGAAAATGTTTCGAATTTACTGTTGCGAAATAGTTACGAATTCGTTAAGAATTCTCGAAATAGTTACGAACTAATCGGAATTCAGACAAATTCGGAAACTTCGGTTTGCTGGGTATTTTGTATCTGGATCGAAGACGTTTATGAGTACAACATAATCATATATTACTGAAGTCGGAAGCATCAACATTTTTTACTTTTTACTCATGTGGAATGCCCATTATATATGCCCGTTATATATATAGTAACATATTTTTAAAAAAAAAAATAACTTTAATCTAATTAAATCTACAAAAAATATCTTTACATTTTTTGATGTTAGTGGCAGTGTTGCCAACAGTGATTAGAATTACCGTAATACGCATAAATTTGTTATTACAACAAAAAAAAAAAAGTAGAAAGCAACAAAACAAGTGTCAATAAAGGTGAGTTTGTTTGTCGGCTTGTATTTGTAGCTGTCAAATGCAAGGCATAATATTTTTGTAGGGTTCATTAATATTATATGATGAGGAAAAAATGGGCATCGTGCAAATAAAGCCTAGGCGATTAAAGCTTAGGAGCTTCGGAGCTTTGGTAATGTTGTTTTTATGCAACATTAAAACGGTAATATTTTTTTAACAATTTAAGCCAATTAAATTGTATGGCATAATTTAAAAGGTATTTATTAGTTTTCGTAAATTCTGTTTTAGTACCCTTCACTTTATACATATAAATATCTTAGCACTAATTTCTAGGACACACCAAAAACACACAATGGCGAAAGCTTCGCTAACTTTCAAGCTATTGTGTTTTGATTTTTATTGATTAAATTAGCATTAGACTTTTACTCTTTAACACTATTGCCAATATTTTCATTTATTTTGCATTTTTTGATTGTTGACTGATTTTGCCAACAATTTAAATAAGCTAACAATTAAATGCTTGTTCATTCAAGAGATGGTTTAATAATAGTTTGATGCATGTTGAGATTGACTTCACTGACTAGTTTCTTTAAAAGTTTTGTTAAACAACGTATTTGATTGTATTGTTTTTTTTTTCGTTTATCAACAAATGCTAAAAATGGTTATATTGTAGTCACGAATTCAATTATACAAAATATGTTAATGTTTTTATTATGTATGCTCTCTTAACACCTTGGGTCAATACACTAAATAACATAAGAAAAATACACTAACTAAAATGTGTAAGTATAGGCTTTACGTCATTGTTATTCGATTTATTCAAATTTATGTATTTAGTTGAAATTTTTTTGTACTTCAATTGATTTCTTTTGAATTTCAAATAGAATATCCGAATATGAATTGATTTTTTTTTAAGAAATTTAAATTTGAATTTTTTAATTTTTAATGATTAATTCTTAATTTCAAATGGTTTTTCTTCTAACGGGAATTTTAATTTATCTTTTATAAATTTTAAATGGAATTTCTAAATTTCGATTTTTACTGATCTTCAAATGGCATTTTGGAATTTCAAGTGATCTTTTCTCAATTTTAAACGGAAATTTTAAATTTGAATTGATTTTTCTTAAATGAAGTTTTTGAATGTCAGTTTATGTTTCTAAACTTCAAATGAGATTTCAGATCAATTCTGAATTTCAAGTGAATATTTCTACATTTATAATGACCATTTCTTAATTCAAATGGAATTCAAGACTTTCTCTTCCACTTTAGATCTGTACTTTAGGGAAGATCTGTACCATGGGGATCCCCTCAAGGGGTGGAGGGAGTTTCTCTCGCCTCTTCTCTGGAATCTAGCATTAGATGAACTGCTAGTCAAACTGGAACTAGAAGGGTGCAGGGTGATAGCTTATGCTGATGACGTTGCGATTGTTACCTCTGGAAAATATATATCTATCCTTCGAGACATTCCTAAATACTCCAGTTAACTGGGCTTGGCGTAAATTCAAATAAAACTGAGTTAGTGATTTTAACCAGAAAAGAACCATTTACTTATCTCTAATCAGTTTTCCTAAACTGGGAAACACAAGTCTTAGCTTCTCAGATCAAGCAAAATATCTAGTCCTCATACTGAATAGGAAACTAAACGATAAGATTGGGGAAACCCAATCTGTTCGAGAGAGCCAAAAAAAAAGGCGTATTCATGCAAAAAGGCAGTGGGTAACAAGTTGGTCTTACAACCAATTGTTACTCACTGGCGCTTTTCAGCAGTCATAGGGCCAATTTTGGTATATGATTCCATCGTTTGGTGGCAAGCACTAGACCAAAAAGACACACCTCAATATACTTCGCAAAGTTCTAAGCTCAACAGAACTGTGCATCACTGATGCACTAGACATTTTGCTCCATCTTACACCACTTGATATCCTAGCAAAACAGAGCTAATACTGCTGTCAGCCTCAAAGCCACCTTTCAGTGGAAAGAAGGCTTGCTAGGACATTCTCATATTATAAATTGCTTCCCTCCCTTACCCAGGTCCATAGACTACATCACATAAAAACTCTCTTTTGAAAGGGAGTTTGATGTATTTATTCCCAGTCGCAATGATTACGCACTAGGAAACTATCTAAAGATCTATACTATTGGGTCAAAATAAGATGGCAAAACAGGTGGTGGAGTCTACTTTGAGACACTAAACATTAATACATCCTTCAGGCTTCCTGACCACTGCAGTTATTTCAAGCGGAAGTCGCAGCAATACACGAAGCAATAACTTGAATACACGTAAATGAGTTATCATCCATAGATATCGCCAAACTATCTGCTAGTCAAGCCGCTTTGCAAGCCCTGGATACTGTTGAAATAACATCCAAAACAGTTTTTAACTGCTGCATCTCTTTGAATGAGATGGCAAAGCAGCAAAAATTTACATGTGCTGGATTCCCGGACATAGAAATTGTTCAAGAACTTGCTTGCATAGGTACTACCAAACAATCATCGGCAGATGAGGAAAGTTTTGGTATTCCTTTCAACACTTGCTACATCCTTACACTTAAGCTTACCCGCAATTAAGCCAACTGCAGATGGTTAGCAGGACACAAGTTTAATATAACTCGGTAAATCTGGCTAAGACTTAACGCCCTTAAGCGTGGTGTCCTGGATAGTGTAGTGGAAGCGCGCTTGACTGTCATTCAGGTGTCCCGGATTCGAATCCTGGCCGGGCAATGGTCCTACACTTTAACCTTTCTTTTCGTATTTCCAATAAAAAATAACTTTAAAACACATTAATTTACGACAAAAAGTTGTATTTGGTGTTGGTAGGAAAGTTTGTGAAGAGGAACGCTCAGTAACTTGATTTGACTGAGGTCAAGGTATAACACTTGCTTCAGATTCATATCGCATGCTTCTACAGCTTTCTGCTACATTAAGAACATCCTACACAAAAGTTTCACTTGATTACTCCTTTTTTCATTTTTTGGTATCACAACCAGAGAATGGAAATAAACATTAATGAACGGTTCGTTTGTGATCTGTTCTGTATTTTTTCAAGAGCGCAACATTTATTCCGCTATATTCGTATATCACTCTTCGACTCAAATACAAACACTACCCCTAACCCGAAACAAAATGGTAGCGTTATGTTAAAAGAGCACAAAAAATTATTTGCTTTGTTATGGTTTTTGCTCGTGATCGTAAACACAAACACTAACATTAACAAATTTGCCCCGCTTCCCCGATTGTAACTGCTGCTGCACAAAAAATTGTGGCATGCGTCAACCAATTCTTTTGCTGCTGTTCTGTAGAATTTTAATTTTGAAAAAAAATTACAAAAAAAAATTACAAAAAAACAAATAATGGTTTTGTGCTCGTTTTACATAAGGCTACTATTCTGTTTTAGCCTATCTCTACGGCCTGCTAGGGGTAGGTAGTGTTTGTGTTTGAATCGAAGAGCAATATAGGGAATATAAGGAAATAGAGTTTGCGTTTTTGTAGCGCTACGCATAAGGTACGGTTTCTTCCATTTCCTAATCACAACAAACCAATAGTTTGGCCTAAGTGGGCCAGTGTAAAGACCTGCCGCCACCTTAACCTAGCCTTGCCTAAACCTACCTTTAAGCGTTCTAATAAACTAATTTCTCTTAGTAGAGACCACATCAGTACCATGAAAATGGTCTTAACAGTGCACTACATGATTAGTAAACTTGCTCCAAGATTAAATATCTTCCATAAGGACTTATGCAGAAGCTGAAGAGATGAAGAGGGGTGAATGAATTCACAATGCATATCCTCTGCACCTGCCCAGCGCTGGTTCAAAACCACCTTCTAAATTTAGGCAACTGATTCTTCAATGAACTATATGGCCTTCTGAACATTCAATATACAGAATCCACAGCTTTGTAAACAGCTCACTGAAATACAAACACTACCCCAAATATCAAATAGAAGTAGAGTCAGGAAATTGATTACGTAGTATAACAACAGACCTCATTGGCCTAGATGTGTCTCTGTAAAAAGACAGCAACTGTAATCTAGTCTAACCTTACTTTTTTTAATTTTAAAGCGAAATTCTAAGTCCCGATTGATCTATTAAATTCAATTGATTTATTCTCAATTTCAATTAATCTTTTCTGAATTTCAAAATATATTTTTAACTTAAAATGGAATTTCGATTGATCTTTTCTGATTTTCGAATGGAATTTCAATTGATATTGTTTAAGAATTTTAAGCGCAATTATGAATTCCAGTTCATTTTTTCTTAATTTCTTATCGGAATTGAGATCTATTCTAAATTTAAAATGATATTTGTGAAGTTTTATTGACCTGTTTCTAATTTCAAAGGGAATTTATAAATTTTGATTATTCTTCTATGATCTTCATAATTGATCAATAGAAGCTAGGTCAAAGTCCTTCCAAGGGCTGAAATGGCCAGTGTATTTATTTATTATTTATTTTCTATGATCTTCAAATGAAGTTTCTGAATATCGATTGATCTTTTCTAATTTTTAAATGAAAATTTTGGAATTTTTATGAATCTATTCTGATCTTCAAATGGAATTTCAATTTATCTTTTCTGAATTCGAAATTAAATTTCGTAATTTCGATTGATCTTTTGTGATCTTCGAGTGGAATTTTTTTATGAATTTTAAACGAAATTCTGAATTTCTGTTTATTATTTCTGAATTCCGTGTGATATTTTAGATCTATTCTAAATTTGATATGAATTTTGTGAATTTTTGATGATCTTTTATGATTTTCAAATGGAATTTCGATTGATTTTTTTCTGATCTTGAAATGAAATAACTGAATTTTAGATGAAAAATTAATGATGTCATATTTTAATTTCTATTTATTTTTATAATACTAAAAAAAAATAATTTGAATTTAAACTGCATTTTAATTAAGCTATTTTGAATTTGAATTGATCTTTTTTAAATTTCCATTGGTTTTTTTGAATTTCAATTCATCTTTTCTGAATTTTTAATGGATTTTCCGAGTTTCAATTAATATTTCATAAATTTTTTAGGAAATTTCAAAATTTAAGTTAATGTTTTTTAACCCATTAACCGCGGCTCCCAAACGCTTCGTACGATTTTTTAAAATTTTATGTGCTTTTTTATATTGACGACAGGAACTAGCGCATCAAATTTCAGAGAGCTAGATTTCATAGAGAGCTAAGAGAGCTTTTACATTTTTTTTAATATGTAAAATTTTTTACAAATGAGAATAGCACAAATTTTTCTGATTTTTAAAGTTAATCACTTTTGACTTTAAAAATGTAGTAGTTAACGTCAAAATTTCTTGACACACTACAAAAACAATTTATAGTTCTATGTTTTCTTAAAGCAACAAACAAAAAATTAAACATTTAGCTGTTACCAATCTTGAGATATGATCAATTCTGCAGAAGCATTTTCATTGGAAAAAATAAACCTAACCGCTCTTAATATCGTCATCTTTGATGATCTTTTGATCTTTTTTTTAAAAAAAAAGGAATTTTGTTATATCAATTCATCTTTTTGAAAATTCAAATAAAAGTTTTGAATTTTAATTGACGTTTTCTGAAATACAATTGAAACTATATTGGTAAAATATAAAATGTATGCACCTGTGTCATAGAGACTTGAATTGAAAAAGAAAACAATAGAGGAATATTGCTTAATTTAGCTTAAAAATAATTTCGTAAAACTGTATAATAATGACTTGGCAAAATCAACTTTGAAATGGATAAGTCATATATCAAGACCAGTTAAAACCTAGTTTAAGAAACAAAACTACTGTATTTAAAGAAGTCATGGAAAAAGAACTTAAGGAAAGCAACAAAAACAAAAAATAAACAACGGCAATAAAAAAAATAAATATATATTTTTAATGAGAAAAAAAAAATGAAAACAAAACAACTACAGAGTTCTGGAATAAAAGAAGGAGTGATGGACAAACAGCAACCGAAAAGTATTCTACTCTGACATTAACACAACAACAAATGAAGAACAAACACGTCGAGTAGAACAGCAATTTGGAAAAAAAAACAATAATTGAAAAGACAGACAGAACAACGCAAAATAAACAAGTTTTGGCAGGAAAGTAAAACAAAACACAAAAGCTCAACTTTCGAAAAACTACAAAATAACTTACCAGCAGATATGACGTTAGGAGCAGCGGATTCGATGTCGTCGTCGTTGTTCAACACAGTTGTGGCTGCGGCTGCTGCAGTCGAGCAGCAGTTCTCCTCCATTTGCACAGCAGGAGCAGCTGTTGATGATGATGGAGCCGAGTTGGTCATCACAACTGTTGCAGGTGAGGCTTTGGCTAACGCGATGCTTTTTTGGCCATTCAACAAAGAGCACTCCGAAGTGTTTTGATAAGGATTTTCGATGAATTCCTGCTGGTTACCATTGGCTATGTGCAAACGCAGCAAGGATTCCGGTTCGCCTAGAACAGCTGTCGATGAGATGTTGGTTGGCGAAAAACGATGTGGCGAGGAAGAATCGCTGCGCTGCGGCGAAGGTATGCCACCACTTAGCTGGCTGCGACCACGTGATGGCGTTCGATTGGGACGAGTTATAAATCTGTAAGGTTAGAGAACAGAAATTTAAATTAATGATGGGTGAATACAGTAAAAGATACTGGGTTGTACTTTAAAATTAACACACACAAAAAAAAAAACAAAACGAAGGCAAACTTTAGATTAATCTTCAGTGCTGCACAGCTGCATGCATGTGTGAAGCAGCCAGCTGGACGCAGTCGGTGGCAGCAGAAAGTAAACACAAAATAAACAGACTGCAAAACAACAATATATAGCGCGCACGGGTTAAAGTGTATCTGCGGAATACAATACTTACGGCTAAAAATAACTGTAACTGTAGCTGCGCGTTTGCACAATCGGCAGATGCTATGCTTGCGCGTTTAAAGATAACAAATTTACTAAATTTTTATCTTTTGTTAAAATATATCTTTTAAATGCAATATGGGTTAGCAAAAACAAGACACAAAGTATCTGTATCTAAACGTGTAACGCGTGCGTGCGGCAAATCCGTTATTCTTCTTAACGCCGCAAAACACGCTCAACAACTGCAGAAATAACTTTTATTGCGCGTTCAGCGATGACAACGAACAGCATGAAGTATCAACCATGAGATACTCAACTCAACTCAGCAAAAAGTCGAGTCGAGTCACTCATTTTTCGATCAATGGCGATACCAGTTTGGAACGCGGCAAAGCCAGAGGAATGAGTAACAACAAAAAAAAAACAACAAACAGAATTTTTGTGCGTTCGTTTGTTGCTGTTTTGTTTTTTTTTTTTTCTTTTTTGCGTTCCAAATGTATCTGTGAGATACGGCGCCGCTTGTTGGCACTAAACGAAGCAAACTTGTTGCTGCTTTTGTTGTGTGCAACAAACAATGGCATTAACAACAACAACAACAGCAATAACAAAAACCACAGTCGCAGGTAGCCATCGAGCCACCAGCCGCAATCCAACAGATACTTCATCATTTGCTCGTATCCGTGAGTTACTTGCTGGCAGCTATTTACTCATTTTTATGTCTTCTGGTTCTGTGTTTTATTTTTACGTTACGTTACGCGCTGCTACTGATTTGGTTGTTTTTTTTTTTTTTTTTTTTTTTTTTTTAAATATTTGTTGTTGTGGCTTCAATGGCCAAAGAGTTGATTAATTGAAAAATTAGGCAAAAAAAATGTTTTTATTATTTTTTAAGTAAATTTTTTGGCGAAAATTTCCACAAATTAGTTAGAAGAGTTTTTTAAATTTTTAGTTTTTTATTTTATTTTGTCTACTGATGTTGTTGATGTTGTTGTTGTTGTTGTTGTTTTGACTACTGTTTCTGTCAAGCGTTGACAATTTTTTTCGGTTTGCTGATTAATTTGGCAGAATAAAAATTAAGCCACACACAACGTTAATAAAAGATATAAAGCATGATTTTTAACTGACAAAAAATAAAAAAACCGGAAGAAGACTTAATAATGCAGTTCAAAAAGCCCATTATGAAATAAAACAGTTGTGTCCATATAAAAAAAAAACGAGCCCAATTGAGAATTGAAGATAATAGAACACAAATTACAGCAAAATGTGGCAAACGATGAGATACGGTACAAAAAAGTACAAATTTCTCTACTCAATTCGATGCTAGAACGATTTTATGTATAAAAAAAAACTAGTTCCATCACCACTGACGAATGTGTGAACGATATTTGTGTGCTATTTGTGTTAATAAAAAGCACTTAAAAAAATTGGTTAAACGATATTTGTGTGCTATTTGTGTTAATAAAAAGCACTTAAAAAAATTGGTTAAACCAAAATAGATGCATTATTACAAAACCTAACCAATTGAGCCATTAGAGTCACATAAGTCAATTGAGCAGCTTACTGTGCATTGGATGGCGAGGAAAACCTAACCAAATGAGCCATTAGAGCCACATAAGTCAATTGAGCAACTGACTGTGCATTGGATGGCGAGGAGTGTATATTTCGGGAAACAAAGAAGGAAACCGTATTTTGCTATCATTGAATGCTGACAAGTTTTCTTAAACACAACTTAATAAGAATATCCATACATCTTGAAAACAAGTTTTTTGCAAAGTCTGAATTTTGGCGCAACGTCAAAACTGGCAACCGTTTGTTTGGCGACTAATCTGAGCGGCAGGCTTCCTAGTTTGAAAACAGGTTGTGCGTCGGGTTGAAGCCCAGCCGTAGAAAAACATTTCAATGAAACACACAAAGATAAGTGGTAGTCGTCAACCTACACTCAAAAATATTTGTGTGTAAATATTACTAATAACTGCGTCCATTCTACGCATTTTATTCTTAGTTTTCAGCCGCGAATAGGATTCGTAGAATCGACGTATATTAGTACATATTACGAATATTTTATTCGTATTCTCAAAAAACAAAATTTTATATTGTACGACTACATTTGTTACATTTACGAATGATCATTATATCTTAAAACGAAAAAAAAAATATTCTGTCTAAGCTGGGGTTTGAACCTCGGCTCTTTAGCTTACGGGCCAAGCACTCCACCAGTAGGCTACAGCCAATTTACAATAATACAGTTCCGTATATTCTTTAGTTGTTTGACAAACCAGTGGGGAAAAAACACTGTCTGAGCTGGAGTTTGAACCTCGGCTCTTTAGTTTACGACCCACGCACTCTACCAGTAGGCTACAGCCACTTTACAACCATACAATACCTTATATTCTGTTGTTATACGACAAACCACGAAAAAAAAACACTCTGTCTGAGCTGGAGTTTGAACTTCGGCTCTTTAGTTTACGGGTCACGCATTATATTAGTAGGCTACATCTACTTTACAATCAGACAGTTTTTTGTGTTCTGTAGATGTTCGACAAACAAGGCTGAACGATTTCGGTTTTCAATGTTTTAAACTCAACTAATAATTCGTACATTCTACTAATAATTCGTTCCTTCAACCTACGAATGAATTGTTTCTACTAATATTATTTTTCATTTGTAAATAGTAAGAAAGCATTAGTAAATACTACGAATGTAATAAAAGAAATTACGAAGTTTTTCGGTCGAGAAATTTTACGAATATTCTTATTTATACGTACGCAATTATCGTACAATGCACTAATACGAATTGATTTATTTTTGTTTACGAATATCATTAGTATATTAATCAAATATATTCATCAAATATATAGATACTACAGGGTAGCCCTTATTCGAAGCGCCCATCTGGCAACACTGTAACTTTCCGCAGTGATGCCAAATTGACTAATGACATACCGCGTTTGAAGCGTCATTCCAAGCAAATGTTTATAATGGAACAGTACACGCCACGCGAACGCTCTAAAATTGTTGAAATTTACATTCAACAAAACAAGTCAATAGTGAAAACTCAACGTGCTTTCAAAAAAATAAATAAACTGAAAAGTGCGCCTTCCAAGAAAACAATTTATCGTTTGTATGAAAGATTTACAACTGGTAATACTCTTGGTAACCCAAAGAGGCCGAATAAAAAGCGACCAAGGTGATCGGATGAGAATATTGCAGCCGTACGAGCCAGTATTGAGCAGTCACCAACAACATCCCAAAATCGCCGTTCTCAGCAGCTCGGCATTCCCCGATCCACTTTACAACGCATTTTACGTGTTGATTTGAATTTGTTTCCGTACAAAATTCAATTGGTAAACAAATTGTTGCCTACCGATAAGCCACGTCGATTGGAATGGGCCCAAAGAGTCATCGAAATGGCTGAAGAAGACGAGCAATTTTGGCATAAAATTATCATGAGCGATGAAGCTCATTTTCAGTTGAACGGAAAGGTAAACAAACAAAATTGCCATATTTATGCCACTGAAAATCCACAAGAGATTCAAGAGGTACCTCTTCACGATGCAAAAGTCACTGTTTGGTGCGGCGTTTGTGCTAAAATGCTCATTGGGCCGTTCTTTTTCGAAGATGTTAATGGCCACAGAGTTACTGTCAATCAGGAGCGTTATCGCGATATGATAAACAATTTTTCATGCCAATCGTTCGTCGAAAGCGTATCAGACACTACTGGTTTCAACAAGACGGCGCGCCACCACACACAAGCCGCACTACAATCGATTTTTTGAAGCAATTGTTCCCTGGCTGTTTGATGTCAAAAAATGGTGATTTCGATTGGCCGCCAAGATCACCAGATTTAACGCCTCCAGACTTCTTTTTGTGGGGTTATTTGAAATCAAAGGTTTACGTCAACAAGCCAAAGACCCTAGAAGAGCTGAAAACCAACATCCGTCAAGAAATAACCGCCATTCCCATCGAAATTTTGAAGAAAACCATGGAAAATGCTGCAAAACGGGCACAATATGTCGTAGAGGCCAATGGCGACCATTTACGAGATATCATATTCAAGAAATAATGTAAGCAAATCTACTTGAACCCAATTAAATGATATTCATGACGAACAGACAAAAAATTGTGGTTTCTTTGATTTATTTAAAAATAAAATGGGCGCTTCGAACATCAAGTATTAGAAAAATTTTACAAATGAATTCGTAAAGACATCACAATGAATACACTTTGTAAATTGTACGAATATTTGTAGAATGTGCGAATATTTAGTTAACAAATATCATTCGTAGAAATTTTACTAATAAATTTTTTGAGTGTACCGCAAACGAAAAACTGCTAATGATTTGCGTACATCATTGCACCTGGACATTCACCTGGAATGTCCGAACTCTGTAATGAGAAGGTCCGAACTCTATCCAATTGATATCTTGGAAAGACATAAAGCTGATATCACTGGTATTCAAGAAATACGATGGAAGAGACAGGGTTGCATTTGGCATTCTGATATCTGCACCTGAACATGCACCTGGAATGTCCGAACTCTTATTTGAGAAGGTGCCTCTATCCAACTGATATCTTGGAAAGATACAAAGCTGATATCACTGCTTTTCAAGAAATACGATGGAAGAGACAGGGTTGCATTCGGCATGCACTTTGTGATATCTACTACAGCAGCCATGCGGAGAAGCACGAGTTTGGATGCAGATTTGTAGTTGGCAAGAGACCACGGCATCATGCCCTGTGATTCACATCTGTGAAGGAACGGCTGGCCATAAGCCGCATCAATACTAAATTCTGTAACTTAAGTCTAATAAGGACGATGAGGCAAAGGAACTTTCTATGACCGCTTTGAAAATACTTAGGAGCGCTGCCCCCATAAAAATAATGCTTGGTGACTTCATCGCTAAGGTGGACAAGGAAAATATATTTGGTCCAACAGTCGGAAAGTTCAGCCTCCACGACAACATCACCGATAACGCATTGACTTTGCCGCAGCACGAAACATGGTCGTAAGTAGCACTAGATTGAAGCATCCTAATATTTACAAGGCTATCTGTATGTCCTCTGATCAAAAAACATAAAATCAAATTGATCACGTTTTGATCGACGGAAGGCACTCTTCCAGTATATTGAATATATGCACGAGTCGTAGTGCAAGCATTGACTCGGATCACTATCTTGTAGCTAAAGGCGAATTTACACATTTCACTCAAAACGATGATAGTGAACGTTAAACGATGACAGTGAATCAATTTTTAATTTAAATTATTCAAAGTGTAAAGTGTGAATGTCAAAATTTATTCGTTGGCTGATTAATTTTATTGACGTTTAAAAAATAAAATAAATAAAAGCTATTCAGCAATTAAATAAAATATATATAAACTTTCTGCTTGAAATTATGTTAACACCTTTCAATTGTGTTTTAGTACGAATGACACATCAGTTCGGTTTGCTTTTACTTTCATCAAAAGTAGGAAGACCTTCTACTTCTTTCACTGTTCAATGTGGATGACAATCATCTTCATTTTAAAGATGAAACACAATATACATTTTACAAATCAGATGATTCATCCAAAGTGAACGATGATAGTGAATCGTGTAAATTCACCTTTAGATTCGTACACGTCTGTTAAGCTAAGAATGCACGCAACCCTACACTGAGAAAGCTAGACGTTGACAAGCTGCAATCAAAACAGACAGTCGAATCTTTCGCCACTCGACTTTAACTATTGCTTCAAAGCACTTCTCAAATCGATGATATATGCGCGCATTGGACACACATTTCCTACTCCATACGTGCGGCTGCTGAGGAGGTGATTGACTACCACTGCCATCACTGAAACCAGTGGTACGACCCGGAGTGATGCTACGAAACCGCAGAGATAGATGCCGCCTACAAAGCCACCTTGCAGTCGGTTGTAATGCGCGCTGCTAGGAGCAATACAAAGAGAAGAGAAGGGAAAATAGACGTATTTTTAGGAGGAAAAAAGAGAGGTAGAAAAGTGAGAGCATGAGAAGATCGAGATGTATGGCGACAGGAATTTTTCTAAACGATAAGACGCCTTGCCGATGATTTTAAAACTGGGGCCTCTTCCTGCAAGGATAAAAACGGGAATCTGGTGACAGAAATCCAGAGTACATTGACGTTATAGAGGGAACACTTCTCAAAGCTTCTAAATAGCGACGCTGACAACAACCCCGCCAATAGAGATGATATCCTGGAAACCCCAATTTCGGATGATAACGTTGAAACCGCAGGAGCCGATGGCTTTGCTGCTGACCTGTTTTAAAACGGAGGCGAAGCTCCATTTAAATGCATTCACGAGTTTCTATGCAGAATATGGTCGGAAGAATGCATTCCGAATAATTGGAGTCTCAGTGTGTTCTGCCCAATCCACAAGAAGGTCGATCCCACTATATGTGCCAATTACCTTAGGATAAGCCTACTTAACACAGCCTATTAGATTCTGTCGAGCGTTTAATGTGAACAATTGAAGCCCATCGTAAATCAACTGACTGCACACTGATAAGGTGGCTTCAGATCTGCAAAGTATACCATCGAATAGATCTTCACGCTACGACAAATGTTGGAGAAGACCCATGAAAAACAAATGGACACCCACCACTTTTTGTAGACTACAAAGCCGCTGTCGAAAGCCTAATAAGGAATCATCTATACTCCACCATGTCTGAATTTGGTGTTCCTGCAAAACTTATACGACTTAGCAGGATAACACTGAGAAACACCAGCAGTGCAGTCCAAAACGGGAAGGACCTTTCCCCACCATTTGTTACCAAACGAGATTTCAGACAAGGTGATTCCTTATCGTGCGACTTTTTCAACCTAATGATGGGAAAGATTATCCAAGCTGCTGATCTCAGACGTAGTGGCACAATATTCTACAACAGTGGTATGCTACTTCCGTATGCTGATGACATCGATATCATTGGCCATAATACGCTCGAAGTCAGTGCAACATTCTCCAGATTAGAAAAAGAGTCAAGTCGAATGGGTCTTGCAGTGAATGCAGATAAGGTGAAATACTTGGCGTCAACAAATAAACAGTCCTAGCGTCTTGGAACTCACGGTACAGTTGACAATACCTTCATCAAGGTTGTAAAGGACTATCTGGGATCCAGCATTAACTGAATCAACGATATCAGCATTGAGATCAAACGCAGGATAACCATAGCGTAATAAATTTTCGGTTAAAAATTTAGGAGGAAACCCCTATAATGGTTTATATTTTTTTATATAAAAATAAAAAAATAAACTAGCCATTTCAGTCCTTGGAAGGACTTTGACCTGATCACAAATGACCGAGAACTGGACCTACGTGTTTTATGCTGACTCCGAATGGCTTTTGTTCTCAAGAAGCTTTACATGGCAATTTTTACTCTCTGAGATTTGCCATTGTCTACAGAGAGGTTGCGACCGAACAGAAAAATTAATTCAATTGAAAAAACTTTCTATCTAAGCTGAAATTGAACCCGGGCTGCCGCAGTTCTTTAGCTTAGGGGCCACGCACTCTACCCACTAGGCTACGGCCGCCTATATTTTTTTTTACTTTACGGTAAAACGTTGAAACATTTCTTTGTTTAAAGGTCGATTACAATAAATTTTACGACGAAATTTGACGACCTTTATGATGACATTAAAATTTTATTTACACTCTCATACATATGAATGTGGAGAAAACTAAAATATAAAGATAAACTATTTTTTAAAATTAGAAGTTGAAGTTCATTAGTTCTTATGAACAAACAACGGACCTTATGAGACAAACAACTTTGTTGAACATATTGACTTAGTATTTTCAACGGCATGGAAGTTATAAGTTCTAAGGAATAATGTATGTTATAAAAAATTAAAATTGCGGAAAAACATATGTTTTCTCCATCGACATTTTAATTTTTTATTAAGTTAAAATTTTGCTTCATATGCGAAGAAACAAAATTTTAGATTAAAGTGATCTGTATAAAATATGAACAAATAAAATGCTTTTAGTAAAAGCTGGCAACCCACCAAAAGTATCAACATTTTTAGGAAATTTCACTGAAGAGCAATTTGAGAAGTAAGTGATGTTTTTAATTTCCCGTGTAGTACCTTTAAATGAAACACTGATCCTTTCAACTACCATCTGTTAAAAGACAACTGTCAAAATTTCAGCTCGCGGCGACGCTTAGTTTGTGTTTGGCAGTCATTGACAGAAGACGATCTTGTGAACTTTGGCGAAAATTTAAAAAAGTGAATTCCGCAAAAAACCATCAGCCAAAGTAAAGAAAGGCTTGATAAATACTATGAGGACTCCGCACCTTCGATTGGAATGATTCACAAGTGGTTTAATGTATTCCCATGCAGTCGTACAAGCACAAGTTACGCCGAACGTTCTGGACGCCCAAATAAGGTCACTACACCAGAAATGGTCACTAAAATTGACGATATCGTGTTGGCCGATCGCAGAGATAAAGTGCACGAGATTGTTGAGACCGCAGGCATCTCAAACGAACGGGTGTGGAACATTTTGCGAAATCATTTGGATATGAAAAAATTATTCGCAAGATGGGTGTCGCGTTTGATCACTATCGACCATAAACGCGATCGTGTGACTGATTCAGAGGCGTGCTTGGCGATGTTGACAAAGATAAGAATTTTTTAGGTCGATTAGTAACCGTGGATAAAACATAGATCCATTACTAGACATCAGAGACAAAGAAACAGTCAAAACAGTGGACTTCACCGACCAAACGTGCTCCTACGAAAGCGAAGACTGTGCTATCGGCCGGAAAGGTAATGGCGACAGTATTTTGGGATAAGCGCGGAATAATCTACATCGAATACCTTCCACCGAAAAGAACGATCAATGGCATATACTATGCAGCCGAATACTATGCAGCCGACCGTTTCAACGAGGATTTGAAAGAGAAACGTCCGCATTTGGCGAGGAAAAAAGTGCTCTTCCATCAAAACAATGCACGCGTTCACATATGCCCAGCTACCATGGCAAAATTCCATGAATTCAAGTATAAATTGCTTCCTCATCCAGCATATTCTCCAGATTTGGTCCCCTCCGACTATTTTCTGTTTCCAAACCTAAAGAAATAGCTCGGCGGAAAGAGATTCACCACCAAAGACGAGCTCATCACCGAAACAGAGGCCTATTTTGAGGACCTTTCGAAAACGTATTTTAGGGACCTTCCAAAAACACATTTCTTGGATGGGATCAAAAAATTGAAGGAAAGTTGGACGAAGTGCATCGGGCTAAAAGGAGACTAAATTGAGAAATAAAACTTTTTTGCCGTAAAAATCATTCCTTGTATAATTTTTCACCAAATTATCAAACGATTCTCGTACCTTTTCAACCGTACCTATCTCATTAAAATCTAATAATAAGCAACGTATTAATTACCCCATTTTTGCTTTTGCATAAAAATGGCTTTAAAAAAATTAAGCAACTTCTGTTTTAATATTTTGAAGACGAACTTATAGCCAACATTTCAGGCAAACCAAAAGGCATGAGGTCAATTTAAAAAAAAAAACTTGCATTCGAGGGCCTATATCCATTTTCCTCTATCTGCAAAAGTACACGTTTTCAGAAGAGCGAAAAAACCGTTTCATCTTCTTATTTCACATTTTGTGAAAAATCAATCTTCTACAATCTTGTTCAAAAACGTACACCTACGTTTAGTACACCTAGCTTAGCTGCTATGGCAGATAGTGGGTTATGTCAAAATTTTTTTTATAAATGCAGATAGGGGTATTTGTATAGTAGTAAAAAAGCAATTTTTTAGTAAGGGATCAACAGTTAAAACTTTGCTGTTTTTATTGTTAACTAGCTGAAACCCGGCGCAAGAGACCACGGCATCATGCCCTGTGATTCACATCTGTGAAGGAACGGCTGGCCATAAGCCGCATCAATACTAAATTCTGTAACTTAAGTCTAATAAGGACGATGAGGCAAAGGAACTTTCTATGACCGCTTTGAAAATACTTAGGAGCGCTGCCCCCATAAAAATAATGCTTGGTGACTTCATCGCTAAGGTGGACAAGGAAAATATATTTGGTCCAACAGTCGGAAAGTTCAGCCTCCACGACAACATCACCGATAACGCATTGACTTTGCCGCAGCACGAAACATGGTCGTAAGTAGCACTAGATTGAAGCATCTTAATATTTACAAGGCTATCTGTATGTCCTCTGATCAAAAAACATAAAATCAAATTGATCACGTTTTGATCGACGGAAGGCACTCTTCCAGTATATTGAATATATGCACGAGTCGTAGTGCAAGCATTGACTCGGATCACTATCTTGTAGCTAAAGGCGAATTTACACATTTCACTCAAAACGATGATAGTGAACGTTAAACGATGACAGTGAATCAATTTTTAATTTAAATTATTCAAAGTGTAAAGTGTGAATGTCAAAATTTATTCGTTGGCTGATTAATTTTATTGACGTTTAAAAAATAAAATAAATAAAAGCTATTCAGCAATTAAATAAAATATATATAAACTTTCTGCTTGAAATTATGTTAACACCTTTCAATTGTGTTTTAGTACTAATGTCACATCAGTTCGGTTTGCTTTTACTTTCATCAAAAGTAGGAAGACCTTCTACTTCTTTCACTGTTCAATGTGGATGACAATCATCTTCATTTTAAAGATGAAACACAATATACATTTTACAAATCAGATGATTCATCCAAAGTGAACGATGATAGTGAATCGTGTAAATTCACCTTTAGATTCGTACACGTCTGTTAAGCTAAGAATGCACGCAACCCTACACTGAGAAAGCTAGACGTTGACAAGCTGCAATCAAAACAGACAGTCGAATCTTTCGCCACTCGACTTTAACTATTGCTTCAAAGCACTTCTCAAATCGATGATATATGCGCGCATTGGACACACATTTCCTACTCCATACGTGCGGCTGCTGAGGAGGTGATTGACTACCACTGCCATCACTGAAACCAGTGGTACGACCCGGAGTGATGCTACGAAACCGCAGAGATAGATGCCGCCTACAAAGCCACCTTGCAGTCGGTTGTAATGCGCGCTGCTAGGAGCAATACAAAGAGAAGAGAAGGGAAAATAGACGTATTTTTAGGAGGAAAAAAGAGAGGTAGAAAAGTGAGAGCATGAGAAGATCGAGATGTATGGCGACAGGAATTTTTCTAAACGATAAGACGCCTTGCCGATGATTTTAAAACTGGGGCCTCTTCCTGCAAGGATAAAAACGGGAATCTGGTGACAGAAATCCAGAGTACATTGACGTTATAGAGGGAACACTTCTCAAAGCTTCTAAATAGCGACGCTGACAACAACCCCGCCAATAGAGATGATATCCTGGAAACCCCAATTTCGGATGATAACGTTGAAACCGCAGGAGCCGATGGCTTTGCTGCTGACCTGTTTTAAAACGGAGGCGAAGCTCCATTTAAATGCATTCACGAGTTTCTATGCAGAATATGGTCGGAAGAATGCATTCCGAATAATTGGAGTCTCAGTGTGTTCTGCCCAATCCACAAGAAGGTCGATCCCACTATATGTGCCAATTACCTTAGGATAAGCCTACTTAACACAGCCTATTAGATTCTGTCGAGCGTTTAATGTGAACAATTGAAGCCCATCGTAAATCAACTGACTGCACACTGATAAGGTGGCTTCAGATCTGCAAAGTATACCATCGAATAGATCTTCACGCTACGACAAATGTTGGAGAAGACCCATGAAAAACAAATGGACACCCACCACTTTTTGTAGACTACAAAGCCGCTGTCGAAAGCCTAATAAGGAATCATCTATACTCCACCATGTCTGAATTTGGTGTTCCTGCAAAACTTATACGACTTAGCAGGATAACACTGAGAAACACCAGCAGTGCAGTCCAAAACGGGAAGGACCTTTCCCCACCATTTGTTACCAAACGAGATTTCAGACAAGGTGATTCCTTATCGTGCGACTTTTTCAACCTAATGATGGGAAAGATTATCCAAGCTGCTGATCTCAGACGTAGTGGCACAATATTCTACAACAGTGGTATGCTACTTCCGTATGCTGATGACATCGATATCATTGGCCATAATACGCTCGAAGTCAGTGCAACATTCTCCAGATTAGAAAAAGAGTCAAGTCGAATGGGTCTTGCAGTGAATGCAGATAAGGTGAAATACTTGGCGTCAACAAATAAACAGTCCTAGCGTCTTGGAACTCACGGTACAGTTGACAATACCTTCATCAAGGTTGTAAAGGACTATCTGGGATCCAGCATTAACTGAATCAACGATATCAGCATTGAGATCAAACGCAGGATAACCATAGCGTAATAAATTTTCGGTTAAAAATTTAGGAGGAAACCCCTATAATGGTTTATATTTTTTTATATAAAAATAAAAAAATAAACTAGCCATTTCAGTCCTTGGAAGGACTTTGACCTGATCACAAATGACCGAGAACTGGACCTACGTGTTTTATGCTGACTCCGAATGGCTTTTGTTCTCAAGAAGCTTTACATGGCAATTTTTACTCTCTGAGATTTGCCATTGTCTACAGAGAGGTTGCGACCGAACAGAAAAATTAATTCAATTGAAAAAACTTTCTATCTAAGCTGAAATTGAACCCGGGCTGCCGCAGTTCTTTAGCTTAGGGGCTTTACACTCTACCCACTAGGCTACGGCCGCCTATATTTTTTTTTACTTTACGGTAAAACGTTGAAACATTTCTTTGTTTAAAGGTCGATTACAATAAATTTTACGACGAAATTTGACGACCTTTATGATGACATTAAAATTTTATTTACACTCTCATACATATGAATGTGGAGAAAACTAAAATATAAAGATAAACTATTTTTTAAAATTAGAAGTTGAAGTTCATTAGTTCTTATGAACAAACAACGGACCTTATGAGACAAACAACTTTGTTGAACATATTGACTTAGTATTTTCAACGGCATGGAAGTTATAAGTTCTAAGGAATAATGTATGTTATAAAAAATTAAAATTGCGGAAAAACATATGTTTTCTCCATCGAAATTTTAATTTTTTATTAAGTTAAAATTTTGCTTCATATGCGAAGAAACAAAATTTTAGATTAAAGTGATCTGTATAAAATATGAACAAATAAAATGCTTTTAGTAAAAGCTGGCAACCCACCAAAAGTATCAACATTTTTAGGAAATTTCACTGAAGAGCAATTTGAGAAGTAAGTGATGTTTTTAATTTCCCGTGTAGTACCTTTAAATGAAACACTGATCCTTTCAACTACCATCTGTTAAAAGACAACTGTCAAAATTTCAGCTCGCGGCGACGCTTAGTTTGTGTTTGGCAGTCATTGACAGAAGACGATCTTGTGAACTTTGGCGAAAATTTAAAAAAGTGAATTCCGCAAAAAACCATCAGCCAAAGTAAAGAAAGGCTTGATAAATACTATGAGGACTCCGCACCTTCGATTGGAATGATTCACAAGTGGTTTAATGTATTCCCATGCAGTCGTACAAGCACAAGTTACGCCGAACGTTCTGGACGCCCAAATAAGGTCACTACACCAGAAATGGTCACTAAAATTGACGATATCGTGTTGGCCGATCGCAGAGATAAAGTGCACGAGATTGTTGAGACCGCAGGCATCTCAAACGAACGGGTGTGGAACATTTTGCGAAATCATTTGGATATGAAAAAATTATTCGCAAGATGGGTGTCGCGTTTGATCACTATCGACCATAAACGCGATCGTGTGACTGATTCAGAGGCGTGCTTGGCGATGTTGACAAAGATAAGAATTTTTTAGGTCGATTAGTAACCGTGGATAAAACATAGATCCATTACTAGACATCAGAGACAAAGAAACAGTCAAAACAGTGGACTTCACCGACCAAACGTGCTCCTACGAAAGCGAAGACTGTGCTATCGGCCGGAAAGGTAATGGCGACAGTATTTTGGGATAAGCGCGGAATAATCTACATCGAATACCTTCCACCGAAAAGAACGATCAATGGCATATACTATGCAGCCGAATACTATGCAGCCGACCGTTTCAACGAGGATTTGAAAGAGAAACGTCCGCATTTGGCGAGGAAAAAAGTGCTCTTCCATCAAAACAATGCACGCGTTCACATATGCCCAGCTACCATGGCAAAATTCCATGAATTCAAGTATAAATTGCTTCCTCATCCAGCATATTCTCCAGATTTGGTCCCCTCCGACTATTTTCTGTTTCCAAACCTAAAGAAATAGCTCGGCGGAAAGAGATTCACCACCAAAGACGAGCTCATCACCGAAACAGAGGCCTATTTTGAGGACCTTTCGAAAACGTATTTTAGGGACCTTCCAAAAACACATTTCTTGGATGGGATCAAAAAATTGAAGGAAAGTTGGACGAAGTGCATCGGGTTAAAAGGAGACTAAATTGAGAAATAAAACTTTTTTGCCGTAAAAATCATTCCTTGTATAATTTTTCACCAAATTATCAAACGATTCTCGTACCTTTTCAACCGTACCTATCTCATTAAAATCTAATAATAAGCAACGAAGATACGTATTAATTACCCCATTTTTGCTTTTGCATAAAAATGGCTTTAAAAAAATTAAGCAACTTCTGTTTTAATATTTTGAAGACGAACTTATAGCCAACATTTCAGGCAAACCAAAAGGCATGAGGTCAATTTAAAAAAAAAAACTTGCATTCGAGGGCCTATATCCATTTTCCTCTATCTGCAAAAGTACAAGTTTTCAGAAGAGCGAAAAAACCGTTTCATCTTCTTATTTCACATTTTGTGAAAAATCAATCTTCTACAATCTTGTTCAAAAACGTACACCTACGTTTAGTACACCTAGCTTAGCTGCTATGGCAGATAGTGGGTTATGTCAAAATTTTTTTTATAAATGCAGATAGGGGTATTTGTATAGTAGTAAAAAAGCAATTTTTTAGTAAGGGATCAACAGTTAAAACTTTGCTGTTTTTATTGTTAACTAGCTGAAACCCGGCGCGTTGCTGCCATGCCCCCGTTGCCAAACTTCTATAAAATGTTATCAGTGAACCTGCATGTGTGTAAATTGAGTTAGAATACTGAATTCCTAGGCTGTGCGGCCGCACATAGCTCCAAAGGTATTCGATATCGCAAATAAGAAATTAGGGTTGTATGGGAGGTGTCACGCCCCCTGAACGGCGTGTGTAAATTGTGGTAGAATACCGAATGCCATGGCTGTGCGAGCTATAACTAAAAAACTATTCGATATCTCTAATTTGGGTTGTATGGGAGGTGCCACGCCCCCTTACTCAACGCCCATAAAATGTTATTAGTAAAACGACACGTGCAAATTGTGGTCGAATACCAAATTCCATGGCTGTGCGAACTATAACTCAAAAGCTATTCGATATCTCAAATTTGGGATGAATGGAAGGTGCCATGCCCCCTTGTCCAACGCTGTCCGTACTACGACTAAAACCTGTGCATGAATGCGTACAACCAATTTGGAAAGTTTCATCACGATCGGGTGAACGGTGTAGAAATGTATTCAGAACACACAAACAAACTTACATTCATTTTTAAATATATAGATGTTTTTTTCGACAATTTTCGAATTTAACAAAAAAAAAGGAATTTAAAAGTCAAAGATACTGATATATTTACATGGGAATCTCAAGTAAAGTTATGTTTTTATTGTATTTGTATTTGATGTTGTCATAAAAATTATGATATTCGGTTTGAATTACAGCTTTTAGTTCCTGTAGCTGTTTTCACTAATTCGATGCGATTAAAAGTTAAGTTGTATGCAATTGGACAGGTGTATTTGCAATATATTTAAGAATTTGAACTTGGAGGTGGTTGACATAATTTTGGTCGAAATCAACTTTGAATTTAACGGTGCCGATGGGCTCATATATAAAGGATTTTAAATGTGAAACTGTTGAATCACAATTTTCGCGTTCCTATAACAAAATCGGCAATTTACCGATTTGTGTGACATCACTCGTTATCGATTCTTGGATACGACTTATTTTTTTAAAAAGATCAAAGAACCAAGGCATGCGCCTTATACAAACAAGGATTGGCTTTTGACGTGAAAGGAAAGGAATAGATTATTTAGAGGAATTGATTGGAACAATACGTGAATTATTGATAAGGCGAAACAACCGTGAATTAAAATTTTATTTGCTTTTAACCGAGGGTTTTTAACCGAGTGTTATGCTTTAACCTCGGCAAGCATTTCCAGGGTTGATAGTCTAGCTCATGATAGAATGAGTTGAAGGTAGTATTAATCGAGCTGAAACAGCTGTTCAGCGTGGGCATATATTGTCAAAATGAGGTGATGACATTTAACGATGTTGTTTTTCTTAATTAAAAAAGGGATTTTTTCTTAAAAGGGAAATAATAATTTTTTAAAACGGCACAATTTTCGGCACAATTTAGCCTTTAGCAAAAATGGTCTTTTTATTTTTAATTTTTTCAAAATGTGTATTTGGAGCTAAAAAAGGTAGTAGTGAAAAAATTAAGGGCCGCTCTCAAGTCGTTGATAAATTATATGGGTCCAAAGTTAGAAAAAATTACCTGAGCAACATGTGATTTTTTAAATTTTCCAACAAAAGTAATATTTATGGGTATCAAAAGAAAGGCAAGTATCTATTCAACGAAGTATAAATCTTGAAAATTCATGCATATCTCTTGAAAATATAGCTCTTTTTGGACCAAGAAAATTTTACGTTTGAAGATGTTTTTGTGATATAAAATTGTTGTCCTTGAAATGATCCCAAATTAATGTAAAATCGAAGTTTACACAATAAATAAGTTAGTGTATAAATAGCATTGTGAACATAATGAGAACAATATGATGCCAAAATGCTTGCTTTAAAAACAAACAAAAAAACCCTTGTTATTTTTGTTTCGGTGTACATCACTTGTTTTTGACATCTTATGCCCACAGCTTGGCAGCGCAATCGCTATTAATACTACCTGGTCATTGTATCATGGTCTAGCGCACTCTCCACTAGACTACAAAGGCTGAAAACTACTTCGTGACAACTACTGTTTATGTATGTTGAAATCGGGTAAAATCCGGTCCGTGATGAAAAAGAACACAAATCGAGAAGAAACGTTGCGAAATTGAGTCAAATGATGTGTAATAATGTTTGCGGAAATAATCAATAAATATGCTTTCTGAAAGCGCAGAATTTTTGAAATTTTCACCTGAACTCAAAAATTGTTGACCTGTTCTTAGTCGAGTAAAGAACATAAAAATGCAACTTTTTTTTCAATGTTGTGTTGGCTTCCCTGCTATATAGAGAAACATCAAATAAATTGCTGAAATATTCCGTGAAATAGCAATCCAGCAATTAATTTTTAATAAAAAATATCACTGATGTGGCTATTTTGTTAATATCAGCCATTTTATGTTTACTTATAATAAATATTTGTAAAGCAGAAGCTCAGTCTTTAACCCATTTCCTGCTGTTGGTTCATTTTTGCCGTACTGTAGGGTTTATGTTGGTATGGACCTTTGACAATATACATTATTTTTGGTTTGAGTCGATTCGGTCGTTTACTTGGATTTTACGCCCACGGCGCGTCGCAATATTTGGGTTATTTTTTTTTTTATTTTTGAAAATTCCGGAAAAATTTCAAATCGCAATATCGAAATTTGCTTTTCAATAGTAACTATTATAAGTTTTAAATTGTTAAATGCTAAATTAAATTTAGAGCATGTTTGCTGTTTTAAAATGGGCAGGTACGGCTGTGAAGGTATGTGGTGCTAATTTTAAATTTTGCCAGATAAAGTTTAGAACCATATATAGACTCTGGAAGAAGTTTCAACGATTTTGGCCCCGTATTAAGGAGCCGCCGGAAATGGGTTAATAATATGTCAATACAATATTCAATATTTTCTTAACATGCCACTTTTTTGTTTCTTCAGTTGGTAGCATTTGAGGGCAGAACTCTGAAACCGTTGATCTTGAGAGTGCAAAAATTCAGCATTTTTTATACTTTTCAGGTCAAAAATGTTTTTGAGAAAAGAACACAAAAAGCGCAGAATTCTCAAAGAAGGCAGAAAAAATGCAGAATATTTTCGAGAAAAGAAAACGCCATAAGTGATGTGTAACAAAAACTTAGCAAATTTTTGCAATCGGGTACTTTTGCATTGCTCTAGCAAATATTTTTATTGCTTAAATTTTCCTTTTTTAAGTAAATGTGCATTTGTTTTAAATCGCATTTAGGGGTGTTATGGAAACAACAATTGTCAGAATCGGTTTTGAAATTGACACAGATTTCAATTTGGTGTCAAAGAAACCGATTATCGATGTAGAAACTGGTTTCATTTTCGAAATTGGTTTTGTGTTTCTTTATCGGTAATCGGTTTTTATGACACCAAAATTAAATATGTGTCAATTTCAAAGCCGATTCTGCAATTGTCTGTTTCCATAACACCCCCGATAACCTTGAAAACTAAAACGATTTCAAACAAACAAAATTATTATAATCAGTAAAAAATGTAACTTAAGCAAAAGTGCCTCTTTTAGAATATAAATTACGAGTACTTGTTATTTCATGTATACACAGCATTACAATCATTTATACAAATCGGTAGAATTCTCACTTGCAACAGAGTGAGTGAGAAAAGCATGCATTTTTATCGATTCACTTTTCTTACACAAAGACTTTTTTGAAAGATTGCATTGAAGTGAAATCGGAACATGTGACAACTTATCGATTTGGAACGAACGAATCGAACAGAAATCGATTCAGATTATTACACAAACAGTGTAGGTGAGAATTACGTCAGAGTAACGTCAAATCGATAGCATGAATCGGTAACTGCGATCGTTACGAGTTACAAGAACGAGCTACTAGTCGAATTGGAGTAAACCGAAGCGGATTTTCATAAACTTCACACTCTAACAAAATCGAAAATCCTTCACAAAGTCCTTTGTTATTAGCGTGGAGTTCATAAAAGACCATCTAAAATAAGAGCTGCACCAAACTCTTAAACATGTGTGCTAGTGTCATAACAAGAAAATATTTGTATCAACATAGAAAAATTTTTGAAAGTAAAATGACTAAATGAGAATTTTTCAAAACTACTTGTTTTTAAAGCAGATAGAGGTTTCTGTCGTAAGTAAAAAATAAGTTAGTGGATAGAGGCTCAGTTTAATTGATAAGAACAAGGTATTAGGATTGGTTTTTTGCTCTTATATTAATACAATAGATGCAACAGAAGCCAGCCATCATTTTGGCATTAAAGACAATGCCCAAAATGCAAATAGAGGAAAATGAATTTAGGCTCTCGATATGTAGTTTGCAAGTGATATCTTAGAACTTGCATTGATAGCGCAAAAAAAACGGATTTTCAAAAGATTTAAAGAGATTATAGGTCAATTTAAAAGCTTTACTTAGCATAGTTATAAAAAACCCCATCACTGATATAATTATCACTGTCATAACCAACATCATTTGTGAAGTTCTGTAAAGCAATAACAATACAAACCACAACAACACTAAAAAGTTGTATACAAATTTAAACGAGTTGGCAAAAAATAAAGAAACATTTTTTTTATATTAGTTCAATTTAAAAGAAAGCGGAAATTGGCATCGAACTAAATGTTGCATTGAAAGATAAACTGTGAGAAATCTTAAAGAAAATCTCAAAATAATTAAACTTAAAGAGGAGTTGCTACAAAAGATGTTGCTTGCTGCCGGGTGCTTAAAAATTTAATGGATCTGGTTAAAAGTCAGTGTTTGCAAAGCTTGTTGTTTCACAGTCATGGCAAAAAAAACACACACACAAACACTCTTATATAGATTAAAAAATATATAAATTGGGTGCATGCAAGATATGCAAGCGAAGCTCCCAGACGGCAGAAACGAAGAAGAACGACAACAACAACAGCAGCAGACGGCAAACAATTTTATCGTCATCAGCAACAGCAACAATTTTAACTACAACAACCAAAAACATCATCAGCTCTATGCATAGAAATCGTCTATTCAATATGTTGATAAAGCGGAATGAAAGTGGATTTTTTTGTCAAAATAAGCAAGGTTTTTTTTATAAAAAAATACTAATTATATTTAAATTAAAACACATAAATGATAGTTTAAAAAAAGAATTGGAAAAAGAAATATGAACATTAGTGCGAAATAAAGTGACAGAATAAAAACTGAACTGGTCCTATAAAAACTGAACTAAAAAAAATTTAAATATTTTTATGGATTTTTAATGAAGGAAAAAAAGGAAGTCATTAGAGTACTTTTATGTACACAATTGTTTTTATTCTTTTTTGATATGTTTTAACGTTAATTTTCAATGTGAATGTATTAAAAAGACCAGAACGATTTAAATTAATACGATTGAGCAATAAAAATAAAGGAAAAAAAATCTTATAATAATACAATAAAGATACGAAAATTGTCGTTAACACTCTGCAAAGCAATTATGTAATTCTTAAAAGTTTACAGAGTCAAAGCATATTTGCTATTCAGACACAAAGCGGTTATATCAGGGAACTATATTCTAAATGAATTGAATTATAGCAGTAACAATTATGAGCTAAAAAAATTTTTAAAAAAATGTAAATGCACTGTAATGTAGTCAAAAAAAAAAAACCAAACTTATTATTATAATACATCAATTTGCACAGGTACTGATACATTTTACTTGAAAAACAAATATATTAGATACTTTTAAAGTAATATTAAGAACTATTGAATAATTTTGAAAAACAAAACAATATTTCAAATAACTTTCGATTTATTAAAAAAATTTGTTTTACAAATGTGCCAAAGTCCTTAACTAAATATTAAATTCAATGAAAATATATCTCTAAACATTTTTTGAACAAATTTCGATAAATATAAAAATTTCCCAAAAATTTCCCAGGGAGGGAAATTATTATATTTAAATTCTTTTTTGTTTAAAGTAATTTATCTCCTGTTAACTTAAAACTACAAAGTTTTTATTTTGTTTCTTAAAATTTATGATTTTTGTTGACATTAATTTATTCAAAAACGTTGTAATTCAGTAAAAATAAATTTCTCTACATTTTTTGAACAAATTCGGATCAATTTAAAAATTTCCCAAAAATTTCCCTCATAGGGAAATTATTACATTTGAAACTCTTGCACCAATACTGATTCTTTGAAAGCTAATATTTGAAGTAATTAACCTTCTGTCCAATTCAAAGTGAAATGATTTGATTTTTTTACAAGTTGTATTACTTTAGGTATGATTTTATTCAATAAAACCGAAGCTGCATATTATTTTAATGAAAAGCTATCTTAAAAAATTTTGGAAGAAATTCGCATCAATTTAATGATATCCCAAAAATTTCCTTCATGGGGAAATTATTGTTTTTGTAGTTTTTTCGCTATTTTTGATTCTTTCTAAGCAAATATTTAAAGCACTTTACCGCCTGTCTAGTTTTAAGTCTAAGTTTTGATTTTTTTTTCAACAATTTTGAATTTTTTAGTCATGATTTTATTAAAAATACCAACATGAAATATTATTTCATTCAAAAGCGAACCCTGAAAATTTTTAGAACAAGTTCGAATGAAATAAAAAATTTCCCAAAAATTTTCCTTCCAGGGAAATTATTATTTTTGCATTAATTTCGATTCTTTGAAATCCAATATTTGATGTTGTTTACCTGCAGCAAACTTAAAAAACGTCTCTTTTGTCTTTGTTTCTTATGTTTGAATTTTCCATGCATGACTTGAAAAAAAAAACCGAAATTAACTACATATTTTTCAATAAAAAGATATCTTTAAACATTTTTTTTAAATTAAGTCCTAAATAAATAAAAATGTCCTATATATTTCCCCTAGAGACAAATTCTCAAAATTATTATATTTTAAGCTTCTACATGAACTTTGGTGCTTTGAGAGGCAATATTTAAAGTAATTTACTTCCTGCCTATCTCAAAGAATTGAAGGGCTTTTAGCAATAACGTGATAAGCCACATGATCCAAAAACATAAATTTTTTAGGCTTAATACATTACCCAATGAATTGCCAACAACACTGAAAATATTTTGGCTATTTATTATTAATTTTCTAACCTATTTGTAAAAGTTTCCGTGTTCAATTCTATTTCTTCATACAAAAATACATTTTTTCAAAACTTTAGAGTCCATTATTTAAAAATATTTTTTAAGTGGCTTATCATGTTCTTGCAATAAACCCTTCAATTCAGATTTTTTTATATTTCTTATAATCGTGTTTTTCTGAAAACACAAATATGAAAAAAGGCAATACAAACAGAAAAAAGGACAAAATTACACTCTATTTTTTAAAAAGTTTGCTTTGAACGTTTTCTGCAAAAATTCAGTTATTATAATAGGGGATATTTAAAATTTGTGCATACTTTTGGCTATTTAATATATTTTGACACTTTGATAGACATTTGTAATGTTCTTTAAGAAAGTTAATATACTAAATGTACATGACAATTTTTTTTATTATTCGGTTTAATTGTTTCTCCATTCACTTTTCTGCATATCTTAATTTTTTCTGCTTTCTTCCAACAATTTGGAAATGTTAATATCAAAAAAGACAAAACAATGCAAAAAATATTTAAATCCATTTTTAATAAACGTTTTCTAGTCACTTTCAGTTCAATTAAAAAATTTCCCAAAAAGGGAAATTTACAAATTTGTCAAACTTTTTTCTATCCAACATATGTTGATGCTTTGATAGACATTTTGAATTTTTTAACGGGTTTTTTTGTCTTTTGCCTTTTAGAATTTCTAAATTTGTATGCCCAAAATATTTATCTAACACCAAACGTACCGTACCACTTTATGTTTTATGCAGTTTTATTTTTTCCAGCTATTTTAATGCATTTCCTATTATCCTCCTTTTTAACTCAATAAACTAAAGAGTGCCCACTTTTGTGCATTTCCTAGTTTCTCTCAGCTTACCATAAGACTTAAAAAATCTTAATAAAAAAATGGCAAAACATTCGAAAAATTCGAAAAACTGCGAAAAAAGGCGAAAATTAAAGTGTATATTTAATAAAAGTTAGCTTGGCACATTTTCTAGTAAAATTCAGATCATCTTAAAAATTTCCAACAAATTTCCCTTTAAGGGAAATTTACAATTTTTCCCAAACTCTTAGACATTCAGTATATTTTAGTGCTTTAATAGACATTTTGAATAATATAACGGGACTTTGAGCTTTTGACTTATAGATTTTTTTTTAATTTAAAAAGCCAAAAATATTTCAAAGAAAAAGCCAAAAAATTAAAGTCAATTTTTTTAAAAAGCAAGCTTTGCACATTTTCTGGTCGAATTCAGTTCGATATAAAATTTCCCAAAAATTTCCCAAAAAGGGAAATTTAAAATATAGTCATACTCTTCCCGATTCAATACATTTTGATGCTTTAAAGACATTTTAAATATTCTGTAAGGACTTTTAGCGTAATACAACGTTTACATTGGACCAAATGACTCATTTGAAATGAATCATTCAAAAGTGTTCACTGTTGTTTAACTTTAAAGTAGAAAGTTGAGTAGCAAACCAGGCATGCTATGATTAGGGCGTTAACACGATACTAAAACAGTAAACACTTTTGAATGACTCATTTCAAATGAGTCACTTGGTCCAATGTAAACGTAGTATAAGATAGATAAGGAATTTTAACATTTTATTAGGTCAAATGTTCAAAACTAGAGGGATATTTTTCATTGATTAGCAAATAATTTTTTGACTGATTGCTTGGTCGATGATTATTTGATCCTAGTTAGAAAATCCAGAAGCTTAGAAATATGCAGGAATAAAAAAGCCATGCCAAAAACCAACACAAATAACGGTAACTACATGAGAAGCATGAACGACAAATTACCTGCGGGCATTGCTACTGCTCTGGTTCAAACCGGTCAAACTACCAGATTGTTGCTCGCCATCGCTGCTGCGATAACCACTGCCAGCACTAGCACCAGCAACAGCACCACCAGACGAAGTAGTAATGCTGCCGCTGCTGGCGGTGGGTATCATGCTGGCAGCGCCATCTGTTTTGCGACGTTGCTCCTCGGTGAAGCGACGCTGCAGACCAGTTGAGCGCAACAAGCGCTCATTACGCCCCACTGCGGCAGGATTATCAGGATGTGGCAACTTTACGGGCTCGATATACAGTTTGCTGGGCTGAGTGCTCTGATCACGCAGCCCGTTATGCTGGCTGACACTGTTGCCGCGCGACAAGGCATGGTATGTGGCATCGAGCGGACTGTATGATGGGCTGCGCAGGACTGAGCGATTCAAAGAATGATTCAGAGAAGGGACTGTTTGCAACGAGTGAGATGATGAATTGGAGGGATCATGAGAGGAATCATTTCTAGCGCACTGCTGCAGATAATGATGATGATGCTGATGTTGTTGATGAAGTTGGTGCTGATTCATTAGCTCATTGGATAATTTATAGGGCGGCAGTGAAGAGGCTTTTGCCTGACTAGATTTAATGCTGCCGTCCCCGCCGTTGGATTTGAGCGTAAGTCTTGGAGACATGGCGTGAGAACGCTGCTGCTCATCGGGCGTATCATCGTCATCGTCATCCAAGTTGAGATCATTGATGACCAGCGGCGGAGTGGTGGCTGTGGTGCTTTCGGGGCGTATGCGTTTTTTTGTATGTTTGCCAAGCAGACGCGCATGCGTAGAGCGTTTCGTTTGCTCGTGGTTGTTGTTATTAATGTTGAGGCTGTTGCTGCTAATAGTGGAGTTCGTGCCAACTAGGCTGGGACTTTCTATGCTTTGAACGCTCATGTTGGCGGCTTTACTTTTTGTATGCTTTTTACTCTTGTGCCTAATAGTCTTGTCTTTGTGCTTGTCCTTGTGCGCAGCCGCGTCGTTGTGACTAGGCGTGGCTGCTGTCGAGGCGGAAGAGGAATCTTCGTCGTTTGTTGTTGTCTCGGTTGTTGTTGTTGAAGTGCCGTTGTCGAGGCCTTTTTCCTTGCATATTATATCATAGAGGGCGCTGATGGGACGCGATTCGCTGCGCACGCGCACAGCACGTTTACGATTGTTAAAACGTTGCGTTAGGCGTCCACTGCGTGGCGAAGGTGTTGCCGTGATTGCGGCAGTTTCAGCACAACCCAATTCGGCGGCGGAGGTTTTGTATTCTAAACTACTGGCTCGCACAGACGGTTTCAAATTCAAGCAACCGTAGAGCACGTTGCCGTCGGGATGCGGTTGTTGCTGATCAAATTCAGTGCTAAGCTCACCTTTTATAGGGTTCGCAGACGGTGGCGATGACCTCGTGTAGGGTTCTAAATTTGTTTGCTGCTCTGGGTTTGCGGCAGAGAAGGCGCCACGAAAAAATGCTGAACGCTGCTGTTGTAGAGTGTTTTTTGGAGAGGAACTTAAGTGGGAGGAACCGCCAGTGACGCTGTTGCTGATGCTGGTGTTGCTGCCGATAGGCGGTGGCGCTACTGTCGCTGTTGCCGACTTGGTGAAATAATGCTCGCCAGCTAACAGTTTCGAAGGCGTGCTATAGACGCTTCGGTAGTTTTCGTTTAGCGCTGCAACATCGGCTGCGTCGGGCGTGTGAATGCGTAGATGGACGTCCGTGTAGTAGGCTGGAGTGGTGTGATGACGAAAATGTGGATGATGTCCTTGATAGCGTGTGATAGATTTTTTGCTGTTGTTAAGGGAGATATTCTTAGATTCTTGTTCTTGTAGGCGTTGCTGTTTTTGTTGTTGATCTAATTGTTGTTGTTGTTGCTGGCAGCTCGTATTGGCAGTGGTTGATGTTAAGGATAAGTTATTAGAGGATGTTAAGTTGGTTGGGAAATCGACACTTTGTGATGCGACGGATTCTGCAGAGAGAGGAAAAAAAATAAGACGAATTAATAAAATGTTAAAAAAAAACCATAAAAAAATCATAATTTATACTTAATACTTAATCTTACTTATATATACTAATAAGCTGAAAAACTTATAATTAAGTTAAGTTGGCTCAATTGACTAAATTACTCTCTGTAGGAATAAAATTGTCTCTAAAAGAAGAGGATGTAAGTATATATTAAAAAATAAATTTGCCGAAAACCCTGGCAGCTAGTGCTCCTTTCCCTCTTTTGTAAAATAATAATTTATTGTTATTTTTCATATAATAAATAAATTTTCATAAGTTGGCTCAATTGACTCAATTGACATTATGTTTCTAAATATGTACCTACTGTGGAAAAAATATATTTGCAATTGAAAAGGAAAATAGATTTGCATCAAAAGAATAATAAAAAATGTTAGTCGAATCAGTTGGCTCAATTGGCTTAATTGACTCAGATGACTCACTTACCATTTTGGTGGCAAAATTTACCAAATGTGGGAATTTTTCCTTCATAACGTAAGGTTAAAAGGAAAGTCGAATTGTCTCAAAAAAAAATATTTAGTTACATCAGTTGACTGAATAGTTGACTCCAAAATTAAATCTAACTTTTATCCATGAACTTTTCCAACACGCTTATGAGACAACAAAAACATTTGTAAAAAAAAATCAAAAACCACTCGTTATTGTAAAATGTTTGTAAAATGCAGTGGCCATGCAAATTTTTAAATTAATTGTATTTATTTCTTTCTAATCCTAATTCAAAAATTAAAAAATATTTTGTTTTTGCAACTACTATTCAAAACCTTGGCTCATTTATCTATGTTCATTGCCACGCCTGCCCTAAAGTGTTCCTGCAAAACTTTCAATGGCAGCACTTAAACTCTAACATATGCCATCAATAAAGCTAGTTTCAAAACAAGGCCAACACATTTAACACCCTATCGAGAAATTAACTACAACTCAATTCAGCTCTAAAAAGTTTCTATGAAATAAAGTTAAACGAAATTAAGGCCAACTTTTAGTGTATAGCATGAACGAAGCATTAGACAAACACTCAATTTACAAACAGCAAAAAAAACCTCCATGAATGAAACTGAAGCCAAGATTATTTTCAATGGGGTGGCGGAAAGTTACCCCATAGTTAAATGACACAATTTGTGGTTGTTTTTTTTACTCTGTTGAAATGGCGCTGTAAGCTCTACTCGTCGTATAACTGCAGTTAAAGTGCAACATAAGCTTGCGACATTCAAAATTGTGTGAAATACAATAACAACCACGCTGAACTTTGCATTTGGTGGTTAGATGCATGGGTTGTCTGGGGAAAGGAAATAAGGAACATGTTGCAAACAATAGTGATACAGAAAATGCTAGAATGTTGGTGAGTAGTTCATCGAGTTAAATTAAATAAATCAAAAGAGTGTATTAATAGCTCAAAAGACTTAAGGTCACTTTTGACAGTTATTAAATAATTGTTGTAATCTATTTCATACATATGTAAAAGTAAAGACAAATTAAAACTTTTATAGTCATTGACAAAAATTCCAGAAAATTTTGAAAAGTTTTTAAAGTAAAGCTTATATCAAATTATAAAGAACACTTTTAAAGTTGGTGACTTTTTTGAAAAAAAAAACATAATAAACTCTGAGCAAAATTTTCAACAAGTTAGGTTTAATTCAAAATTGCCCAAAAATTTCGCTCAGAAGAAAAATATCCAAATTTTCGATATAAAACAAAAATTTGAAAATAAATTTTTAAAAATTATTGACTGTCGTAGAATTTTTAAATTAAAGTACACAAGTATATAAAGAAAAATGGACTCTTTAAAATTTAATCGATTACTTTAAGAAAAATTATTTCTGAAGGTTTTTTTTAACAAATAAGGTTCTATTTAGAAATTTCCCGAAAATTTATCTCAAAGGGGAAATTTCAAAATTATTAATATATACTAAAATTTAAGGGCAATTTTTAAACAAATTTTGACAGTTGGTATAATCTTAATATATAAAAGGAAAGCACGCTGCTCCGTGTCCAATATCTCTCGAACTGTTCAGCCTGAAAGTATGCACATCTTAATACATAAAAGACAAGCCTGCTGCTAAGCACACAGTATTTCTCAAATTGTAATTATTTTTTTACAGTAGAGTAATTTTACAAGACACACTGTTTTCAAAAATGTTCACCCTGAAAGTATGCACAGAAAATATATTTGATACTTAGCAGTGACAATATTGGTTTTTTACAATAGGGGTATTCACGATTCAGTGCAGTTGCCAGTGCAGTTGAGGACTTGTACAGTTGTGCAATTAGGTTTTCGTGAACATACCATCACTATTTCAAAGCTGTCAAAATTTTTTATTGCACACAAGTGCACAACTGCTCAAGTTCTCAAGTTTTCAAGTTTAAGGCAATAGTAGAAAAGCACTTGTGCAGATTTTTAACGTAAGTGTATTTTGTTTTTGTAAAGCGCACAAGTCCTCAAGTCCTCAACTGCACAGGCAAGTGCACTGAATCGTGAATACCCCCAATAGTACGTTTTTGATTTAACTACATCTTTTTTCATTCTTTTATAAAAAAGTTATCACGAATTTAATGAAATAATTTTGAGTCGTTTTGAGTCGATTGTACCAAAAAATATAATTGTATCAGCCGCGAAACGACACCTGATTTGCTACGTATATGATGGTTGCAAAGCCAGTTTGTAAAGTTGTGTATGAATATGATTGCTACCTAACTGGACTTTTTGCACTTTTACACTTAAACTAATTTTTCAACACTGCTTCAATACGTAAAGTGTAATTTAAAGTGGTACATTTGTATTTTGCAAAAATCAAGTGTATAAAAAATCAAGCTTTAAAAAGAGAAAAAAGTGCTTTCCTCAAAAGGCTCCAAAGAGGAAGTGTGCAGAGGATCTATCGTAGGACAGGCTTTTATACTAGTTTTAAAATAAATGTAAATAAAAAGTGTATGAATAATGAATAATAATATTAGATTTTTGAAAAAAAATTATATCTGAAGAATATATATTTTGAATATCAAATTAGGCTCAAATAGCTCAAAGTTCACAAAAATTACCCTCAGAAAAAAGTTTTGAAATTTTCGAATTAGACAAAAATTTTAGAAAAATCTTGAAAAATTTTTGAGATAGTTAAATTTTAAAATGAAAGTTTAATATTAAATAAAGATTAACGGAGTTTTAAAAATTATTTGAATTGTTTTTAAGAAAATTAAGGTGACCAATTAGTTGAAAATAAAAAATTTCGCTCGTAGGGATATTATAAAAATTATACTAATTATAGCTTTTCCACAAATTTTATTGCTTTGTTATACAATACATTAACTAATTTACTAATCGTTTTCTTTAAAAAATTTGTTTCGTTTTATTGATGGCATGCGATCTCTAAAAATTTTAAATTTTAAATTAAAGCGACAACTAAGGTTATAAAAATGGCATTGTTTGAAATTCTCACAATAAAAAAAAATAAAATATTAAAGAGAAATTCTTAAAAATTGTTGGCTGTAGGCACAATTTTGACATCAAAGTAATATGTGTAAAAAAAGAAGAACGAATACCGTGGATCGACTTTTTTAAAGAGATTTTACCTCTGCACATTTTTTCGACACATTATGAACAATTCGAAAATTTCCCAAAAACTTCCCACAAAAGGAAATTATAAAAACTGTACTATTTTAAACTTTTTCGCTCATTTTCATACTTATTTTTTTCAATATATTAATCTATTTACTAATCGTTTTTTTAAAATAATTCTCAAAATAATTCGACTTTTTTAAAGAAATTTTACCTCTGAACATTTTTTTCGACACATTATGAACAGTTAGAAAATTTCCCAAGAATCACCCACAAAATGAAATTATGAAAACCTACTATTTTTACCTTTTTCACATATTTTCATACTTATATTTTTCAATATATTAATTTATTTACTAAGCGTTCATATAAAAATCTTAAAAAATTTTTGTTTTATTGAACGAATGCTACATGTGAGCTTTTTTCGACAACTTAGGTTATAAAAATGGCATTAAAAAATCCCAAAAATTCTCTCAGATGAAAATTCATAAAATGAAAAAAAAAAAAAAATTGAATAAGTTTTTAGAAATTTGTTGACAGTTGGTATAGTTTTGAAATAGCCTTAAGGATCATATGTCGCCTTATATTTCGGACATAATCCAAAAAATTGTATTTGGGATTATGACCACTTATTAAGCAGTCATAACACCAAATAGAGGTTAAAAGGTCATAATCTTAAATGGTTTTAATAAACGAAATATCGAAAAAATGCAATAAATCTCAAATTTTAAAGGTTATTGTGGGTTAGGAGCTATCATATTGGTAAAATGAAATAACTAAAAAAAAATAGAAAATAAAATTATATTAATTTTTTGAGGAAATGATTTGTAAGAACGTAAGCTTTATCTCTTAAAGGGAAATTCTTAATATTTACAAAACAGACAAAAATTTTATAGAAATTTAAAAAAACTTTGTACGGTTGGTAGAATTTTGAAATGTGAGTAAAAGGTGTATAGAAGAATACTGAACTCATTTACAGTTGATCGAGTTGTTTGAAGAAATGTTATCTCTGAACCATTTTTCGATATATTAGGCTCAATTAAGAAATTTCCCAAAAATTTCCCTCGGAGGGAAATTCTCAAAATTGTATTATTTAAAACTCTGCACTAATTTGTATGCTATGATAGTAAAAATATTAATTAATTTGCCTGCCGTAGACAGATTTTTTTCATCAAGCAACTTACCTCGTTTTTACTTCAAATAACTATGTATAGTTTTCACTTCTTCAAGTTTTGTTATACAAAAAAAAAAAACTGGCCATTTCAGCCCTTTCACGACTTTGACCTTGCTTCTATTGATCAATTGTGTTGTGCGTGTTATTAAATGTTAGATCACAAATGACCGAAAACTGGACCTACGTGTCTTATGCCGACTCCGAACGGCTTATGTTCTCAAGAAGCTTTACATGGCAATTTTTACTCTCTGAGGTTTGCCATTGTCTGCAGAGAGGTGACGACCGAACAGAGAAATTAATTCAATTAAAAAAACTTTCTGTCTGAGCTGGAATTGAACCCGGGCTACAGTGGATCTTTAGCTTAGGAGCCACGCACTCTACCCACTAGGCTACGGTCGCCATTAGTTTTGTTATACTGTGGGCACAAAAATGTGAAATAGGAGACGGAATCATCTTTGAACGTTTTATGACCAAATTCAGTACAATTGAAAAAATTTCCAAAAATTTCCCTAATTGTAAAAGTATTATAATTCAATAATTTTTATTTTTTTTATACCTAAATTTGTAGCGCAAATAACGTTTAGTTAGAAAAAACGGCAAAAATATTTCAAGTGATCTGTGACTTATAAAATTTAAGACAATTAAGATTTTCTAGCATTTGATTCATTGACACATTGATATTGTATATTCGCTTACGGCTTCTGCTAAATTTTTTTTTATTTTTTATCACCTGCGGCGAGTGTTAAAGTATATTTAAAGATAGCCTCATATAAAAAAATTTCACAAGCTCACAAATGTTAAAAATATATTTTTTTTATGAATTATTGCAGTTTTACGACTAAATAAACTTTTTATAAATAAAGCTTCAAGAATTTGTTAGACTTTTACACAAAACATGTGCAAAGGTAGACATTAAATATTTTAGTTGTTGGTATTGGCCCACTTTCAACACAACCCACATATTTTCAGATGCAACAACAAATATCTAAATAAAATAGTGCAAGTACAGCTGCTTTACACAACCTGACACTCTGAGCAAAAACAATACAAAAATAAACACGAACAAAAGAAATCACATATAATAGAAACCAAATAAATCTGAACAAAAGGAAGTAAAACTGTCAGAACGAACACTAATGAGCTATACAAATACTTTTAGAAGAGTATAAAAAAAAGAGATACTTGGCAAAAGTAGCAATTAATTGCACCTGTAGACAAAGCAAATTAAGCAAGTTTTTATGGGGTGGGTGTCACGGTAATAATCAAGGATTAAACACTACAGCAGCAGGAAAAAATTTAAATATGTGTCGCGCAACAAGAAAAACAAAATAGTTGAATAGCCATTCAATAATATTAAGAAGTCGGCCTTCGTAGTCTAGTGAACAGCGCTTGACTATCAACTCAGAGGTCCCCGGTTCGAATCCTGGTTTAGGTATGGTTCTTTTCGATTTCTTTGTTCTTTACTATATTTAAGAATTATTAAAACAAAAAACCCACAGCTAAATTGTGGAAAATTTGGCATTTAAGGACAGGAACAACTGAGGGCTGGAAATGCTTGCCGAGGTAAAGGCATAACACAAGCCTCGGTTTTAAGCAATTCAAATCGTCTTTTACGTTTGTTCGCCTGATCGATTATTCACGTATGGTTCCAATCAATTTTTCCTCTAATAATCTTTCCCTTTCCTTTCAAGTCAAAGACCAAACGTTGTTTTTATAAGACTCATGCCTTGGTTCTTTGATCTTTTATAAAAAAAAAATGAAGAAATATTTGCTATTCTTTTATATAAAATTTTAAAATGAATTAGCAAAATTTAACATTATAAATAAAATTAAATCTTTTTTTAATCGAATCAGCGCTCTTATATCGAGCCCAACCAATAATAAATTAAAAATAAATAGACAATGTGAGAAAAATTCCAAAACCTAATGGATTTTACGACTTTATAAAAAAAAAAACAACACAAAAACATGAAGAAAATTCAGCTATATTTATAAGCGAAAAATCAATTTGGAAAAAACGCATTTATCTCAGCGCAGCAGAAATTCATGCTGTCAAAAATTAATTATTAAATTATTGCGATTGAAATGAAAGCATATAGTAAAATTAAAGGAAACTACGATGAAAACATTTTTAAAATTAGCCTTTAGATGAGACATGAAATTATAGCGATAAGCGTGATAGAGTAGACATCAAATTGGGTTGAAGGTGAGGGTGGCAACGCCAACAGCTCGTAAAAATGCGCATTAAACGAAACTAATATTTTAGCTATAAAAACGAAAAGTCGGGAAATTTAAAGGCCTACACGAAGATGCAGCAGCCAAGTGTTACAATGTCAATGTTGCCACCGAAAAGAAATGGGAACGGAATTTTGTTGATGTTTTTGCAAAGAAGTAAACAGCTTTTTTATGACCAACACACTTAGCGATGCTATTATTTAAAGCAATTTATATACAACTTATATACATACATATATGTGGCAATAACTATAAACAAAACTTCGGCATTCCTTAAATTTCTGATGACTGACATGCGGAAAATGTATAAGAAAAATTAGTAACATATGGAACAAATTTATAGCATGAGCTTTTACACTTAAATGTTTGTTTAACCCCAAAAATGGCTTAAGATACATTTGTGAAACGTGCCTATGTTTTCTCTTTATTATTGATAAATAAGTTAATAAATCAATCTAACTTGTTTTTTCACACTCTAACTGCTTATTTAGGCTTTCATTATTACTGTGATGAGGCGCACCAACTTTAAGATATTGTTCTATTGCTAGACAGTTGCACAAGGTTTTAGTAGAAACAAATGGAGATTTGATGTAAGACTTTAAAAAAACAAAAAAGTTTCTCATATTTCTTAGCATAATAATTGATATTTAAGATTTTTAATAAATTTTTTGAAAATAAAAATATTAATGGGAAATTAAAAAATAAAGTTTGTTATCATTCAACATTAAAATGTTGTTTTTATTACTCAAAATATTGTAATTCTTTGATCAAAATTGTGGTACAAAAATAGAAAAGTGAATTTTTGTCGGGAAGAAAGGTATTTTGGTCGAATTTGGTTTAATTAAAAAATTTCCCCAAAATTTCCTTTCAAGGGAAATTTTTAAAATTTTAATATTTCAGGCTCTTACACTCATACCTGCTTAAAAAAATTCACTTTTGTTTTTATGACTTCGAAATTTAAAAGTTAACTAAACGATTCAAGCCAAAAATAAATCGAATTCTGTAGAAAGTGATCTCTTAAAGTTTTCTGGTCTTATTTAGTTTAATACTAAATTTGTTAAAAATTTTTATTTAATTTATTTATTATAATTACGTTCTTAAAGCCTTTTTCAAAGTTCTATTAACATTATAAGAAAATTCAAACGAAAACTGTAAGAAACTGTAGCTTGAAAGGTTTTAGGTTTAATTTAGTCCTATAAAAACTGTAATATTTTAAAATTTTTTAACCGACTTTGAAGCTTCGAAAGCCAATATTTTGCTGAGTCGTTCGAAGTAAGTTTCTTATTTTTAAAGTTTTCATTTTTTCATTTACTAGGCCAAAAATTTTTCGTTGGAAAATTTTAAGATTTTAATTAAATAATACTAAGCTTAATTTTGGTTTCACTCCTTCAATTTGTGTAGTTCCCTAAACGATAAAAGTCGGGAATTCAATAAACTTCTGTAGAAAAGTGTTCTCTTTAAGATTTTTAAGAGTCTTCAAGTCTTTTCAGTTCAGTAAACAATTTCCCTCAAAATGAAATTTTAAAAATTGTAATACAGTGAAAGCTCTTATAAGCGGACACCGATGATTACCTACTTTTTGTCCGCATATGAAAGATGTCCGCTTATGGGAATGTCGTAAAAAAGTAATATTGAAACTCAAATTAAAAAAATGGGCATTGCGATATTCTAATTTAAAATAATTTTTAATCTTCAATAGACAAAAACTAAAACAAGCGCAAAATAAATTAAAATTTAAATATGTACATTAGAGTGGTCCTTATTTTTCTTTCGAAAGCAATGAATTACGGACCCTGGTTTTGTTCTTTTACACATCAGAAGTAAACTGTAAAATTTTTAGAAAAAAATATTGATATTTAAACGTACCGCTTGCTACCATTAGGTTGACAATCTAATTTATATGGGAAAAAAGTGTTCTTGTTTTTAAAAAATTCCCATAAAAGTGTTTTAGGTAAAAATTTTAAAAATGCGGTAAATGCCTTATTTTTGTATTAAATTTTTCTTTTAAATGAGCTATCAAACATTAAAATTAAACGAAAACTACTAGAGTTGTAATTTTTTACTTTTTGAAGAATATCTAATTTTTGTCCTTGTTGTATTAAAAAATCGCAACAATGCAAATTTGAAAAAAATTTCATTAAGATGTTGTGGAAATATTTTCTTAAACTATATTGAAAACAGATACAAGAAATTATGCGATTACATTAAATTACCTGGTCGTTAAGAAATTATTTGCTAGAAGTGTACCTTTTTGGAAATTTCGAGTTCGGGTATTTTTACGTAAAAAATACCAAAAATATAAAAATTCACGTTTTGAAACAACATCGAGAAAAGAACATAGAATATTAATTAGTTTTATGATCTATTAAACTATTACATAAATTAAATTGCGAGCTTTAGATCAAGTAGGTTTTTAAGAAGATTGTCGAACACCAATATTGAAATAAATACAGAAGCAACTAGAACAGATGGCAAGCTTGGTAGAGTTGATGGCGGTGATCTATAAATAGTCGACTGCTTTAAATAATGTCATATGATTAGTAGCCATATAATTCAAATGAATGAATTCCTAAATGTGTGAAATCATACACAACTTTAAACAGTGAGTTGATCACAGCTTAATCACTCACAGACTACTGAAAAAATGTAGCGATTTCCGAAACAGACTGTCTAGTCAGCTAAGTGATTGACTCTATACAGAGTTGTTGTTGTTGTTGCCTTTTTAAAAACTTACGCTTAGCACTTACGATCTAAAGCTCGCAATTTAAATAAAGAATATTTTTAATTTTAACGTAAGCTGTCAATAATAATATATTATTGGCGTAAGTTTCTTAGATGCGATGCAAGTAAGTTTCTTGAGCTCTGTTTTCTCATTCAAAGTAAATTCGTTAAAAGAGAAAAAAAAAACAAGTCGAACTATCGAAAACACTAAAAAAAAGCAGTAATGTGTGATCTAAAAACGACAAAATTGTCCGCTTATTACAGCTTCGCGTCCGCTTATGGGAGATTTTTTTTCATAAATAGACTTGTTTGTGTGTCCGCGTTCGTTTGTCGGAAAGTCCGTGTATGGGAGAGCATTTTCTATGGAAAAAACCATAAATTTATTGTTCCCAAGAATGTGTACGCTTATAGGAAATGTCCGCTTATTAGAGCGTCCGTCTATGGGAGCTTTCACTGTATTTCAAACTTTTTCACTGCTTATTAGAGCGTCCGTCTATGGGAGCTTTCACTGTATTTCAAACTTTTTCACCAATATTTTAAGTAATTTGCCATCTGAGTACTTTGAAGAAATTTTTTTATTTGTTAAAGTTTGATAATTTACTAGGCGAAACATTTTCCAAAAATTTCTCTCAGAGGGAAATTTTTAAAATAATAATATTTCTATTTTTTACTTGTATATACTTAACAAAAACTAAATTTTGTTTTTAGTCCTTCAATTTGTGTAGTTCCTGGAACTATACAAGTCAGAAATTCAATGGAATTATGTAAAAAAATGCTTTTTTAGCATCTGCGGGGCTAATTCGATTCAGTAAAAAATTTCCCAAAAAATTTCCCTCAAAGGGAAATTTTCAAAATTATAACATTAAACACTTTTTCACCTGTTTTTTAGCTCATAAAGCTAATATTTTTAGTAATTTAACATTTGAGTACTTCAAAGTACTAGGTTTGATTTTATCTTTTTGTATTATATAATTCTATGGGTGTTAAAGGCAAAAATAAAATAACTTTGTAAATAAATTTGTGATCTTTTTTGGTCATAATATTATTCATAAATTTTTTTCTTTCATTTTTTTTTTTTATTTGAACATAAACTAGAACAGTAAGATACAAAAAGATCTTTAATTAGTACAACAATAAGAACATATAATCAACTAATGAAATTAAAGGTAACCACTCTTTAAGAAAATTACTCTCACAGTTTATCTCTAAAGCAATATACATATTAATATATTAAGTATATTCATACGCATTCATTTTGTTACTTAATTTGGACGTTTTCAGCTAATAGAATTAATAGCTTTTTTATATGACATTATTTTCTTCTACCTTTATTAAGAGGGAAACTTTTATTCTCTTGACCGAGTTGCTTGTAAATAAAGCTCAACATGTTATCGAAAAATATGTGTCAGGCTTAACGTATTAAATAAATTAAATAACACTAATACCAACCTTAAACTACCCGTCCCGCTTTATAACCAACTAAGTATCACAGCTTTATTTTACCACAGCTCACCTCTGTTGACATTTGCAACACTTGCAGTGACTTATTTAGATCTATTGTTATTATTGGTGTTGCTGTTGCATTGAACTGCATTTCTAGGTTTTCATTGTCGGTTTACCGCTATTACGACATTTTTAGTGTGTGTGTTTTTTCAATGACAACTGTCATTGGATTGAATTGAAAGAAAAACGTGGATGATAAGCTTTAAACAAACAATAATTATAGAGTTTAAAAATAACTTGTTACGTTAATGTTATTATTGCAAATATATTGCGTTATCTTTAGGAAAAAAGAAGAACACACGGCGCAATAGACGTTTTCAAGGCGTTCTGTTAGCCATAATTTTTTCTATCCTTTCCCACCTTCACTGGACTGAATCATTGCATTATTTAGATAAGCTTTTATTTTATTGGTCTAAAATTTTTTTGTAAAATGGTTTATTTTTTTTCGCCACCATATCAATTTCATGAATGCATGTAAACAAAAACGATTTCTTATTATTATTTATTTTTCTTACCGATAACTTGAAAATGTTGCTTCACTTAAGAAGTTGTTTTAATTATACATTCAATGACTGACTGGCTGTTGCTACACTTAATTTAAGTGTTGCCAACTTGAAAAATTTTTAAGAGTCAATTAATTAGAGATGAATTCAATATGTTTGCATTCTTAGAATCTTGAAAGTGAAACTTTAAGTGGATTTAAGATGATAAATGCCTCAAATTCAAGCCGTCTGGCATCAGTATGCTTTCTACTTGACAGCAAGGCTGCCACTTGACTGCTGCTTAATAGTATTAACAAGCAAAGCTCTCGTAAGAAAATCATAACTTCTTCTACAGAAGAAAAGCTTTAGTTGAATTTCCTTTTTTGCTTAACTTTTTGCTTAACTGTTTAGTTTAATTTTTCACCTGCTCTTCTCCATTTATTTGAAAATAAAGTTCTTAATTTTCTTATAAATTATGGTTGCATTTTCTATTGCCAATTTTAGTCAACTAATAGACATTTTTAAAATTTCTTATTTTTATAAAATTAATTGCCACATTAAATTAAGATATCCTTTAATAATATTTCACTATTTTCAAAACTTTGAAAATAGTTTTCAATAAATTTAAACAAATCACTTGTTCTATTTGTTTTAATAATTAGACAACATGAATGATTTCCTCAGCAGTAAAGTTTTCCTCACAAGCTGTCAGCAATAACTTTGATATGATTTTGAAATATTTATATCACAAAGCTTTGAGGTAAATTTATTTTGTTTCATATTTTTTTTTGTGCGTGCTGAATGTTTTGTTATTAGTGGTTTGAAAAATTCCGTGCTTTTTCGTCAAATCGTTGCGGTTGCTGCTGGCAGCTTGCCCGCCGCCGTTCATTGCCGCAATAATGACAAGAATTCGTTGCAGTTGCAAGCAACAAGTTTTAACGTTGAGCCTAAATTTAGCGTGTAAATAAAATAAATTAAAAAAAATATATAAAAAGCTTAGAGGCAGAACATTTTCTGACATTTTTTAAGGCGTTTGCTTCAACACTTTAAATTTAGTAAAAGTTGCATAGTTTTACACTAAGAAACAAAAACACACCAAAACCATTATCATAATGTTCCAAACAATATTACGAAAAATACGGAATACTCTTTCAGTAATAATGTTGGTATAAATCGTTGTCTGTATACTTTGTTGTCTGTATAAAAAATTGTTGTATGTCTGTGAAGGTGCAAATTATAATGTTCGTAAGTTTCTCGTACGAATAACTTCGTAATTTCTTTTAATAAATTCGTAGTATTTACTAAATCTTTTGTCCTATTTACGAATAATATAAGTAGAAAAAAATTCATTCGTAGGTTGACTGTACGCACTATTCGTAGAATGTACGAATTAGTAGTTGAGTTTAAAAAATTTAAAACCAAAATCGTTTAGCCTTATTTGTCGAACAACTACAGAATATAAGGAACTATATGAATGTAAATGGCTGTAGCTTACTACTAGAGTGGTTGAAAACTACGAATTAAATTTGTAGAATGGACGCAGTTATTAGTAATATTTACACAGAAATATTTTTGAGTGTAGTTATCCTGTAAGCACATGTTTTCGTTTACAATTTCTAATTAAACAATCCCAAAAAAATATCTCGTAACAACAATCGTGAATCTAGCCGATTACTCAAGACCTTATGTCCTCGCTTAAGATTTGAAAATAAATAACCTAAGCGGTAATACCTGATTAAACGTTAATTGTATCAGGTATTAAACTTGACCATTATTTATAAGTAATGCTGGATGAAAGCACCACACACTACTGCCTATTACAAGCCCATGTTAAAATAATGCCTTATTTCTGTGTTTAAATCTATCAGGGAACTACCTCCCATTACCTAGTAATGATTATGTAACTATTTCAGTAATGATTACTTCCCCTGATGGGTAATATTAATAATATAATATAATAATATTATTTTTTTTTTGATGACGACACTTTTTATGAGAGGTATCCTCAATTTTCATTCGGTTTTGACAAATTTCTAACTCAGAGTGGCTATTAAGACTTAGACTAATGTGCAAAATTGCACGTCATTAGATAAATTTAAGTGGACTTTAAAAAGTTGTATGCTCCTGTTCGTTTTTTCATATACAGGGTGTTCCGTATTATTTATTTATTTTTATTTTATTTATTTTATTTATAAGAGCAATCCTGCGGCAGTTGATTCCTTGGGTCAAGAAAAAGAAAAATTTGTACGGCAGGGGGCGTCCATCTCCGCCCTGTTCAGAGTTATAAGGGCAATCCTGTGGCAGTTGATTCCTTGGGTCAAGAAAAAGAAAAATTTTTACGGCAGGGGGGTCCATCTCCGCCCTGTTCAGAGTTATAAGGGAAAGTTTACTTAAAATCTAATCTAACTTTAAAATTAGTGGAACTAGAAAAAAGTTAAGGACCATTTTGGAAACGTAGTTAAATAACATACTAAGATTTGTTGCACTTTGTAAATTTTATTCTGTTAAAACATTTTAAATATTTTTTTTATAAAAAAATTAGGATGTGAAAAATAAAGGATGTTTTTTTTTTCTAATGATGCAGTTTGAATCTCCTAAGTGCTGTTTTCAAAGCTCTTGTTATAAGTTCTTACGTTTAGCCAATAACTAACCAGGAATTTATAATTTTTTGATAGCATTTAATTAAAAAAACGATTAAAAATTTTTAAAACATAATAATTGCTTTAAATGACCTCCATGAGAAAAGCTCATGTTTTTTTTTTTTTTTTTTTTTTTTTTTTTGTTAAATTGCACAATTATATTATCACACACAAATGAGAACAAGGTTTTGATAAAACTAACTTTTCGTTCATTGCCTACCTTAAATAACTTAGCTTAACAACCCAGCAAAATTTTTGTTACAAATGTGATATGCATTCTTAGGGACACTGCTTCCAGAAGACATTCTTTAGATCCAATTGTGCTTCTTCTTAGCCTTATCAAGAAGTTCTTTCAAGAAGCATTCTCATAAACCACTTCTCAAAGGCAATTATATAGCATTTAATTTCAATTATTTTTTTCAGGTATTTTTTATTTTCCGTGGGATTTTTCAAACCTCCAACAAGGCGCAACCACTTCCTACTTCAAACACCAAAAGGCCGTGAAAATCGGGAAAAGGGATATTTTACGTGAATTTTTTTAAGCCCCCAACAAAACCCAAACACTTCCCATTTCTAACACTAAAAGCGCGAGAAAATCGGGAAAAAGGGATATTTTCCGTGGGATACTAGAATCCTTTCATTCAAGGGCTTAAAGAAATCTTCCATTGAAAAAATTCTGGAAGCACTTCTAGAGAAGACTAAGGAAAGCATTCCTCCCAATGACATGCATATGTTAAAAGAATGCCTTCTGGGTATGAAAGTGGAAGGGATGGAATTCAAGACTTTCCCTTCCACTTGACCTTCTTTTGCAAGCATTTATTTTGCTGGGACAGAAAGAGTCCCTCTTACTTTGGGGTCGGTGTCCGGCGATATCTAAATTTCGATCCGGCTTAATCACTATGAATTAGTATTAAATACAAATTAATATATTATGATGTGTAAGTTGTTTCTTTAAAAGACAAAAACTATTGAATAGTTTGAACATAATAATTGTAGATAAGACTATTTTCTTATTTCATACTTTTTAGAGCGTGCTTTTTAGTAGTCGGGTTTTAGTTTTTTGAACTAATTTTTTATTTAAAGAAATATCTTCAACAACTTAGTTTGATCAGCAATTATAAAAAAAAATTCAACTAGTTTCCAGCAAAACCAAAACAAATAAAATTCAATATAATCGTTCAGAAAGTCTCAATTATTGCCAATAAATGTTTATGCATGTATGTAATTGATAAAAACAAACCAAACAATCAAAAAGTTTCTAAACTAAAATAAATTGAATTTAATAAAAATATAGTTTCTACGCAGTTTCGTAATTGAGAAAATAATAAAAAGAAAAATTAAAAGAAATCTAAACATAAAAGAGTCACTTGCAAAATTAGCTCACTTGAGCAGCAGGACTGATTGAAGGCAATGAAGAATTGAAAGAAGACATTATAATAAAATAACAGGTTCTCCCTTTAAGCTATATATACTCTTATTAATATTCATCATACAGAAAGTGCCAATTTTTATTTAACAGTCAGTCTTGCAGTCAATTTATTGCACATTTTTTGCACATTTTTTTTTTCTTACTTTGTCATAACCGCCTAACTACAGTTTTGTGGTTTTCTTTTGGTCAATTCATGCAACGCATATATTGATAAATAAAAGAAAAATAAAAATTTTATAATTCATGTTGGAGCAAGAAATAAAAAACGCACTCGTTGCATGGAAGGCGTTGAACTCTTCAGCTGTATCGTCGAGTTGTGGTTGATTATGTAATTTGAATGTTTTATGCGGTGCTGGATATTTTATGCATTACGCGCACTTTATCGAGTTGTCACTCTTTCACTCTCTGACTGGGTCACAAGTCTAGTCAGTAAACAACACTCACAGCACAAGTCTATACACAAATAACAACACTCCAAGCTATCAACAAAATAATTAATGCTTAAATTTATTGGCGAAGCGCCATAAAAAGCCAAGATTCAAAATTGTTGATAGAAAATCACACGAAACTAATGCAATCTTAAAATCTGAATACGGCTCTGGGCAGAGTTGATGTAAAGAATTTATTAGAAACTGTATCATCTGATTCAGCTGTATATTTTTGTTTTAAGGCACATACGAAGTTTATAAATTTCTAAAAATCGATTTTTATTTTTTATTTTTTGTTTTTGGGTTCTATATAAGTCTATAAAAATCCACTCCTAACATATTGTAAAGAAATTTGACGTAAAACTAGCAGGTGTCTCGAAAACTTTATACGCTTTTTCTCGAAATGACTTTTTTCAAATGGCCGACAGTTAATCTCAGTATTGGCTGCGCCGATTTTAATAAAAGTTGATTCATTCTCTTTATTAAGATATTTTGTATTGTAATCTACCACAATATCTTAAAAAAATTTTAAATTATTATAATTTAGCAAGGGTATAAAAATGAAAAACGTGGTCCGTTTCTGTACTTTTTTTAAACCTCTCCCATTTTTTTCTGCGATCGATTTTTTAAATGTGGTAGATTAGGACGTGAATGACCTTCCTTTTTTAGAAACTTTTTGGTTTTTTCGTTTCAGACTTGCCGATCCTGAGATTAACTGTCGGCCATGCAGCGTCAACCTTTTCGAGACACCAACGTTGGCACCTCCAAGTAAAGTAAAAAATAATGGAAATAACAAAATAATTTTTTTTAATAATTTAAATGCAAAGTAATACCATTAAAAAAATTTATACCAATATACAGGGTTTTACCGTAACGGTTGATTTCCCCAAAAAAATCCACCAAAAATCCAAAAAAAAAACTTCTCAAAAAAATCAACAAATAATCGCTATTTTTTGGCCGATTTTATTGCGATAGAAAAAGTGGAAATTTGTCTTTTATTTCTTTGATCAAAAATAACGGATTAAAATTTTACTTTTATTTCTCCGATCAAAAATAAAGATTTAAAATTTTACAATGCTATTTCTTATTAACTAGTTTAAATACTAGTTTAAATTTTTAAAACAATTAATAGAGCACATTTTTTATTCACTTACACCTATATTTGTAACATTTTTGCACAGAAAAAAAAACATTGCTCTCAATCTTCATATCGTCGCATTGCATCGCTTAGTTGCTTATCATTGCACATTCTGTTTTCATTTATTTCGCAAACGACTGGAACAGCGACTGCAAGCAGATGATATAGGAATTAAAATCTGATTTTCATTTTTGATCGAAAAAATAAAAGTCAAATTTTAACTTCTATATTTGATAAAAAAGTCAAATTTTAACTTTATATTTGATCGAAAAAATAAAAGTCAAATTTTATCTTATATTTTTGATCAAAAAACTAAGAGTAAGGTTTCAACTTTTAATTTTGATCGAAAAAATAAAAGTCAAAGTTTAACTTTTATTTTTGATCAAAAAACTAAAAGTCAAGTTTCAACTTTTATATTTGATCAAATAACATAAAGTCAAATTTTAACTTTTACATTTGATCAAAAAAAGTCAAATTTTAACTTATATTTGATCGAAAAAATAAAAGTAAAATTTTATCTTATATTTTTGATCAAAAAACTAAGAGTAAGGTTTCAACTTTTAATTTTGATCGAAAAAATAAAAGTCAAATTTTAACTTTTATTTTTGATCAAAAAACTAAAAGTCAGGTTTCAACTTTTATATTTTGATCGAAAAATAAAAGTAAAATTTTTACTGTTATTTTTGATCGAAAAAATAAAATTCAAATTTTAACTTTCATATATGATCAAAAAAGTCAAATTTTATCTTCTATATTTGATCGAAAAATAAAAGTAAAATTTTAGTTTTTTTAAAGATTTTTTTTTATTAAGGCTATCAAAAAATTATAATTTCCTGATTACCTATTGACTAAACGTAAGAACTTTTAACTTTGAAAACAACACTTAGGAGTTTTAAACTGCATCATTAGAATAAATAAAATCTTAGACGAATTTTGCTCCAAATGCAAATGGTGTTCCTACAGCAAGATGGGGCTTCTTGTCACCAAGGTCGGCAAGTATGTTAGTTTGTTATTGTAAAACAACAAAAAATTATAAATTCCTGGTTAGTTATTGACTAAACGTTAGAACTTATAACAAGAGCTTTGAAAACAATACTAAGGAGGTTCAAACTGCATTATTAGAAACAATAAAATCTTAGACGAATTTTCTTGCAAAACGAATTTGAAAAAAATTGTAATATCAATTTTTTTATAAAAAAAAAATATTTTAAGTGTTTTGACAAAATAAAATTTACTAAGTAAAGAGTGTTTTTTATAGAGTGATACAAGTTTAAATCATAATAAAATATAGTAATATACTTTTAATATCAATGAAACGGGCTTTATTGGATAGAAAATTTTATGACATTAATGTTTAAATATGATTTCGACCATGTGGCCGCCACGGTTGGCGCTTACAAGGCGCAATCTAGAACACCAATTTTCGCCGTATCTCGCCGATAACTCTTCGAATGTTGATTTCCAGGTGTTCATTTGTTTGTGGTTTATCGACGTAGACAAGTGATTTTACATAACCCATAAATCTTGGGGGCCAATTAATTGGGCCATTTCGTGAAATTATTTTTACGTCAAAAGTTTCCTTGAGTAAATCAATTGTAGCGCCCGCTGTGTGGCATGTGGCTCCGTGCTGTTGGAACTAAAGGTCTGCAGCGAACCATCCGTTTTACTTGTACAAACAGATATAACAAGTAAAAACCTGATAATATTGGTACAAATACAACAAGGAGTAGAACAGAACATATACTTATATGCTTTGGAATGAGCAGAGAGCTTATCATCTTTTACTCTGGCTCTCATTATAATGTAAGCTTTTTTCTCTTTATCTGTTCCACTAAGTGGAGTATCTGTTTTACCCCTTTTTTAAATGGATATATCCATTGAATATGAATATTCCAGATTGTTCTCTTTGTATTGATGTTGTGTTTTTCTATTTCTATTCTACTAAAAGAAAGTAATGGTGAGTGTCTTTCTGTGCGTTTTTCGTATTTTTGGCAAATTTAAAACATAAAAACGTACTTAAATGCATTGTACTTATATAAACTGTTTCTTTTGTTGTTGTTTATTTCGCTCTTTATACTTGCTATGTCACATACTCCAGATGTTCCAAATAAAGATAACAGTATTATCGATATATCTGTTTGTTCTGTATGTGCTCAAACTAGTATTTTTGATACTTGGTAATTTCACTCTCTCATACCTATTCCATCGTTATCTAAAAGAGAAATATTCCATGCATACTCAATGCTTAGAGAGCGATACAGATACAAGTAGGTATAAGAAAAAATAACAACACACAACTGGTGTACTTGGATGGTTCTTTGCAGAGCTTTAGTTGGAACCACATATCAGCAAGATTAATGCCAGCTAATTGAGGTACGAAAAAACTTCGAATCATGTTCCTATACCGTTCATCATTGACAGCAACATTCTGACCATCATCGTTTTTGAAACCATGTGGGCCAATGACTCCGCCAGCCCATAAAGCGCACCAAACAATAATTTTCTGTGGATGTAATGGTCTTTCGACAAAAGCTTGTGGATTCTCCTCACTCTAAATAGGACAATTCTGTTTATGTACGTACCCACCCATTCAACCAAAAAATGGACTTCATCGGAAAATAAAATTTTAATTACTGCACAAGTTGAATCTTGAAAGATTTTAAGCCAAGATCTTTTCGTAAAATCTTCCTTAAAGTGGAAGGACACAACCCCAGTTTCTGAGAACGGCGACGAATTGATAAATTAGGATCATTTTCGATGCTTTCCTGTACAGTGGCTACAGATTCTTCAGTGCGCACTGTTCGGCGTCTCACGGGATGCACATTATCAGTAACAGTAAATGTGGTCCGAAAACGATCTATTGTTCTTCGAATTAGCAGCTCTGAAGGACGATTATGTACGGCATAAAATGGACGAAGTGCACGATAAGTTTGACGAACAGAGCCATTATTTTGATTAAAAATTTCCACAATTTGCACGCGTTGTTGTGGTGGTAGTCGATTCATAATGAAAGGTCATTCAAAGCAAACAAAAATCAACTCTCAGCTGTTAAATGGGTGGTCAAATAAAGCAGTGATGCCAACTCAAAGTTGTATCACTCTATAAAAAACACCCTTTACAACAAATCTTTGTAAAGTTTGTTGTATAATTACGTTTCCAAAATGGTTCTCAACTTTTTTCTATCTCCACTCATTTTAAAGTTATAAGCGTAGAGCTGATTAAATCTTTTTAAGTGATTTTAAGTAAACTTTCCCTTATAGCTCTGAACAGGGGGCATCGCACCCCGGCGATACAATTTTTTTCTTTTTCTTGTCGCAAGGAATCAACTGCCGCAGGATTGTCCTTTTAATACGGAACACCCTTTAGATAAGAAGATTTTCATATTAATTAAGTCGTTATGGAAAGTTTCTCGGGAATATATTATATTATTACAGTTTATTAAGCTGTTTGGAGTCGGCATAAAACTCGTAGGTTTACTTTTCGAACATTTGTGTTCACTTTTCAAACATTTGTTTTCAAATTTATATCTATCTATCTTCTTTTTTTTTGTTGGACGTAGTGATAGCGCGCTATCATCTAGTGGCCCCACGATACTCCACCAGCTCCACCCCGAACCGCGTCAGCATTTCATCAGGACGGGGGTTTGATTTCGTAAGATTCCTACGTCCTCCTTAAGCAAGGAGGTTCGGAACTACTGAAGTTTCTCTCTTTTAATATTTTATTTATTTGTCTTTCACACAAAGTCCATGCATGTTCAGATTTTAACATTTCGTTCAACAGATTCTCTTGAGTTAATGTAACACCTAGCATATCATTTAAAGCTCGTCTCTCCTCCAACCACTTTTCACATTCGAAAAGTATGTGCTTTGCATCTTCTTCTAGCGTTGCGCATGAATCACAGCTGCTTATTTCTTTTAGTTTGAATCTATGCAGGTATTTGTTAAAACTACCATGGTTTGTCATAGCCTGAGTCAGAAAATATCCCATGTTTCCATGTTGTCTTTCCAGCCAGACTTTTATATTGGGGATAAGGCTTTATGTCCAGCTCCCGTTCATGTATTGATTCCAACGTTCTTGCCATTTAGTCACTACATTGTCCCTGGCATTAATTTTTATTTCTGAAATTTTTTTCTTTCGCTCTTGTGTATTAGTGTTCGCCCAACTTATAAGTTTAGTTTGGGTATATATTTCTTCTCTTTCCATTATTAATAAGTCTATTGGTGGCAGACCTGCAAGCACTAATGCCGCACTTGTGGTCACTGTACGGTACGCTGATATAATACGGAGAGCACTTACTCTCTGTGCTTTCTGTAGTTCCCTCATATTATTCTTCAGATTCAGTGCCCTGACAAAGGTTGGAGCAGCATAAAGAAGCTGGGAGTGTACTACGCTGTTTATTAATTTTCTCATCTGCGGCCTTGGGCCACCACAGTTTGGCATTATTCTGGCCAATGATGCTGCCGTTCGCAAAGCTTTGTAACGAATATTTACTACGTGCTGTCCAAAGCTAAGTTTGTCATCTAATTGCACACCCAAATATCATAAGCTTCGTTTAAAGGGTATCTCTCTATCTTGTAGACGTATTTTCGGTATTTTGAAGACCCTACGATCTGTCACTAGAATTGCTTCCGTTTTTGGGACTGCAAGTTTCAAACCGTTTCTTCGCAGCCATCTGTTACAACGACATAAGCTATCGTTTACCACTATCTCGATTAATTCGGCAGTTCGCTGGTTTACTACCAGAGCAATATCATCAGCGTAACCTATTAGTTTTGCACCTTCTTGTAATTCCAAATTCAGTAGACCATCGTACATTACATTCCACAGGAATGGTCCTAATACTGAGCCCTGAGGTACACCTGCTGTTATTTGGTGCTCTTTTATACCATTTTCCGTCTCATAGATTAAAATTCTGTTATCCAGATAGTCTGATACTATGTTAAAGAGATAGTTATCTAAACGTCGGTTTCTGAAAGCTTGTAGTACTACTTTCCACTTTACTGTATTAAAAGCATTTTTAACATCTAGTGTTATTATTGAGCAGTATTCTCCTGTTGTTTTGGCCTGTATAGCTTTATTGCATACTGCGCTAATGGCATCAACTGTACTCTTCCCTTTGCGGAAGCCATGTTGCATAGGGGATAGTCCGCCAAGGTCATCTATGCGCTCTTCCAAACGTTTAAGCATTACGTACTCTAATAATTTTCCTAGTGAATCCAACATACAGAGTGGTCTATAGGAACTAGGCTCATTTAATGGTTTATTTCCCTTTCGTAACAAAACTAACTTTTGTATTTTCCATTTAGCTGGAAAGATTCCGTTTATTAGACATGAATTGAAGACTTCAAGTAAAAGATCTGGCCATATCTCACATACTACTTTTATGACCTCATTTGGTATACCATCTGGTCCTGGGCTCTTACCTATTTTTAGTTTACTACATGCATGTGTAATGTCATCTACGTTCAGAGGGATGAAACCTTCGACTTGATAATTTGGTTCTCTTTTTAGCCCATCTTCATCGAATGGAAATAGTGTTTCTACTATTGTTGTTGCCCATACTGGTTCTTTAATGCCGGGTATAGGTTTAATGCTACCAAGCTTTTTCATCACAATTTTGTACGGCTTGCCCCATGGGTCGGAATCTATTTCGTTACATAGCTCTGTCCAGCATCTTTTCTTACTCTCTTTTATGGCTGTTCTTAAGGTTTTACGTGCCGTTTTATACTCAACCGTTAAGAGCTGGTTATCATAGTTTCGTGTTGACGCTCGACGTGCTGCAAGGCATTTCGCCCTCAACTCACGTATTTTAGCATTCCACCAGTATACTGGGCGCTTGTTATTGTATTTTTGAGCTCTTGGCATTGCGACATTACACGCTTTTGTGAGTATCTTCGTCAGCGACTCTGCGGCATTTTCTACATTTATATTTTCGGATTGGTTATCCATATTTCTATCCTTAGCCCTCTATCTATCTATCTATCTATCTATCTGTCTATCTATCTATCTATCTGTCTATCTATCTATCTATCTCTCTATCTATCTATCTCTCTATCTATTTATCTATCTATCAGAGATCTGCAACGAATACTTGAAAATAAGTTGTACTCGAGTACTATTCGTTCACAACTCAGTGGTTCGAATCAGAGATTGTGAATAGATCACATTCAATGAACCACAATCAATGAACCACTTAATAAAAAATTAGTATGAATAAGTCTAAGTAGTTTCCAAAGTAGTACTTATATGTGATTAATTCGAAAAAAGTGAACTAAATAAGTATGGAACGAATTAAATATAAATATTCGTGCTATTTAGAGTTCTTTGAGGTCAAGCTCATTAATATTAATAAATTAATTAAGTACTTAGAATATTTGATTCACATTTTCGAATTTTAAAAAATTTTGGATATTGAGGGTGGACGCAATAAATGTTACTTTTTACTATAAGTACATTTTTAGTATAAGTATATTTTTGACAGTATAAAAGGGGGATTTCGAGTCTGATGTGGATATATAAAAAAAATTTACTGACGATAGCAAAAATATAAACAAATTTGTTTGACGCTAGGGTGGACACTAAATTTTTTTTTCAGTACTTTTAACATGTTTTGACAGTATTAACATGTTTTTCGCTGATTTCGAAACTTATACCAAAATAGTTAAAAAATTTTTTTCACGCTAGGTTGGATCCTAAAAATGTTTGTTTTTTAGTATTAGTAAATTTTTAAGTTAAGTACAGTATAAGGTGTCGCTGATTTTGAGTCTGAGCGAAAATATAAAAATATTTTTACGCTGACGATAAAATATAACAAAATTTGTTTGACGCTGTGGTGGATTCTGAAAATTTTTTTCAGTAGTTTTACATGTTTTGGTAGTATAAGGTGGTCGCAGATTTCGATTCTTATACCAAAATTCAAAAAAAATTGTTTGAAGCTAGGGTAGACCCTAAAAAGATTTGTTTTTGTTTTTTAGTGTTAGTACATGTTTTGACCGTATAAACGGGTCTCTGATTCTGAGCCTGATGCCAATATATAAAAAAATTTGTTTGGCGCTAGGGTTGACCTTAAAAATTTTTTTTTTGTTTTTCAGTAGTTTTATGAACTTGTTCTAATACTCAAAAACTAACGTTTTTAAGGTCCACCCTATCGTCAAGCAAGTTTTTTTCTTAAATTTTGGCATACGAATCGAAGTCTGCGAAAAAAACATTTTTAGGGTCCACTCTAGCGTCAAACAATTTGTTTATATTTTCGCATCAGGCTCGAAATCAGCGACTATTCTATACTGTCAAAACATGTACTAATACTTAAAAACAAACATTTTTATGGTCCACCCTAGCTTAAAAAAACATTTAAAAATTTTGGTATAAGATTGAAATCAGCGACTCCTTTATATCGCCAAGCATGTAAAATTTACTGAAAAAAAATTTAGTGGCCACCCTGTTGTCAAAATTTTTTTTTATATTTTCACATCAGACTCTAAGTCCCCCCTTATACTGTCAAAAAGTGTACCTATACTAAAAAAACATGTACTTATAGTAAAAAGTAACATTTGAGGGTGAGCCCACCCAATATCAAAAAATTTTTAAAATTCGAAAAGGTGATTCGAATACTTTAAGTACTTGATTAATTTATTAATTTTAATGAACTCGACCTCAAACAACTCTAAATCATGTGAATATTTTTTTTTAATTAATTTTATACTTATTTGGTTCACTTTTTTCGAATCAATCACATATGAGTTCTACTTTGGAAAGTTCTTATACACGCAGAGAAAAAACATAGTTGCAACAACCATGTTTTAAGAGTATCATAGTATGATTCGGATTATGATTGTTGCTAACATGTTCTTAAACATATAATATTTTCTTTGATCATGATAAAATGATTACAAAAACCATATTTAGAAAAGGAACTTTTTTGTGGGAACCAAAATATTATTGAAACAATCATTATTTTCTTTTTGGGTCAAAAATAGAATGATTGCAACAACTATATTATGAATTTATTTTTAAGATACAGAATTTTATTGAATGTTATTTATTTTCATGCACTCAAATTTCCACAGCTATTAATTAAGATATCTCCAAAGGTTTGCCATTGACTAGACTGAACAGAAATATTAATTCAATTGAAAAATCTTTTTGATAAAATTTTCTGTCCGAGCTGGGGTTTGAACCGCGGCTTTTTCGCTTACGAGCCATGTACACTACCACTAAGCCACAGCCGCTACTACCGCACGCCTGACTAATGCCATTCATAAATATGGTACATCAAGTGCATTGTCACAAAAATAGCAATATTTGTGATAAACAAAATATGGTCAGAATTGCGAAATATGTTTACGGTAAATAGAAACATGTTTGCTACAATTAAAGTCGAAAATGTCACTTTTCTGCGTGCTGTTTTTAGGATCAGGCGATTTAAAACAAAACACAATAATTGAACAGTTGACAAACGAAACAGCACATAGCCAGGAATCGATAAAACTTATTGTGTCTGAATGAAGTGAAAGTTTTTCCTGCAAACTGTTCAGACACAATAAATTCATTCGATTTTTGGTTATGTTCTGCTTCGTTTGCCAACAAGCAAAGAATAGTTCAGACAATCATTCAAAATTCTAATATGTTTGTCTCTAAATTAATATTCACATTTATCATGATTGACAGAACTACAACATTTTTGTTGCAACTAATAGTTGAGGCAATCATAGTATGTTGATGATTTCAATGATGTTATGATATCAACTATAATGTTATTTTTGGTACCACCATTAGTAAATAATGACTTTATTAAGGCAAAAATTTGTGTTTGCAGAAATAATGCAATAATTTTAGTAAAAAAATTATTATTGCAGTAATCATGTCTCAACCATGTCTTTGCTCTGCGTGTACTTATTCGTACTCATTTTTGAGTAAGTGGCTCATTAATTAAAAAATGTGATTCATTGCAGATCTCTGCTATCTATACTATTATATAAAATTAAAGTACATTTTTTTTTGTTCCAGGTAAACTCCAAAACTACTGTGTCGTTTTCTAATATCGTTTTCTTTTCACGCGTTTGAGTTGCGAGAGTTTCAATAGACTCCATGTAGCTCTCTACTACTCTTTTTTTTTTGCTCAGCAATTCGAAAACTGTGTTACATATAAAAGCTGTGCTGCGCTCCAAAACAAAATAAAACAAAAGAAGAAAAGTTTTTATTTCGTTTGATATGTATTGTCTTATAAAGATTGAGAAAAAAAACTTTTGTTTTATTCAAATAAAAGTTATTAGAACTAAAAGTACCGATCCCGGTCATTTTACCGGACTTAAGCTTTTAAAAATACAAATTTATGGATTTCGGTTTTGTCAGCGTAACTTATGACTTTTTGTATAACGAATGCAGATTATTATGATTCTATAACTATCATTTATAATAAGAAATGCATAGTAGTAGTCAGAGGAAAAATTGAACTGTATAATACAAAAAGTGGTCCGGTACGTTTAGTGTTAGTAAAAGCCAAATTAGTACTAAGTTTTAAGCTTTTTTATACCCAAACATGGAGTGTTTGTCTCTAACACATTCTTCGATTTATTTTCATGAAACTTGAAAAATGTTATTTTATTAATCAAAAAATTTTCAAGCTGTTCAAAAGTGCTTTATTCCAGCTTTGCAGAAAAACAATCAACTATTTTTAGATCTTTGTCGCTTGTTACAAAAACAAAAAAAAAATAAACATTATTTTGTAATCACTGAGAACTCTTAAAAAAAAACCATAAATCTTTACAGAGCATCTTCAACTCGATATCAATACAAAAATATTTACTTTCAATTCAATTAAATTTAATTAATTGCCTGCTGGCAAGTCAGTTTTTTATTACAGCTGAACTTTGAGCTTTTATTTTATTTTTTATTGTTTTTTATTACGATATTAATAAAAATTGAAGCTTGAATCACATGACAAACGTTTTAATTGACTGGCATGATAGTTCAAGTAGTGGGCGCGCATGTTGTTCAGTTGTTTCTTCTTCTTCTTTTTCTTCTTATGCTGTATAGTTATTGTACAAGAACAACAACACTGAAAAGCTTTTAAAGCCTCTTAAAAATAATTGTATACTTTCAATTTTATGGAACATGCTTTTAACTTGTTGTTGGTAATTGTTGGGTTATTTTTTTTTTCATTGGCTTATACAATATTACAAATACAACTACAAATTATTTTGAAGTATGAGCGATCAAGCGCCTTTATGTAGGCTGTAGTTTTTAAACTGCTAATTATTGCCAGTGACGAAAACGAAAACAACATGTCAAATATTAAATACATTTATCGATTTACTATTTTTGTTGTTTTTGTTCATGTGCCAAAGAAGCTTTTCTTTGAAATATGGTCTTTCTTGCTAATTTTGCAATCTTTCAAGTTTTTCTATGAATATTAAATTTCTCATAAATTTTACTATTATTTTTTGCAGCTACTTTCCTATCTTCTTGGTTTTCATTTGTGTAAAGCTATGTCTTGATTTAGTTATTAAATATTTACTTTTAGCTGCAACGTTGTATATGTTTTCATTCCTTGGAAAAATCAACATCTAATAAATAGGCATCTAATAAATTTAATTTTAAGATTCTATTATTTACTTTTACTGACTGGCGTCTAGTTTTGTTTCATTAAACGCCTCACGTAAATGGACAAAATAAATAAACGCACAGCAGTGGCGTTGTTAGTTTATAACGTTTTGAGCTTTTAGGTGCACATACATGTATTAATAAAAAGTAGTTTTAGTTTTGAATAAAATAAATTGAAAATGTTTTTTCTTTTTAAGACATGTTTGCAAAACTGCAACTTTAATAGATGATTTGTAAACAAACTATTTGTGATGAATAGCAAATAATAAAAGTTTTATTCGAACGGGGCATCAAAATCACGTCTTGCAGATAAACAAGTCACATATCCCTATAGGAACAAACTAACTTGTTTTTAAAAACAACTAATTAAAAAACTAACTAACGGCAACTACTTCAATTTTGAATAGTTTTTATTGCATTATATAAGAAGTAATTCAAAAACTACTTCAAAGCAAGTGGCTTAAAAACTACTTTGAATTATATTAACGGTGGCAACTACTCCGATTTTGACATGTTTTCATTGCAAATTTTTATTACATTACAAGTTTATATATATTTAACCATGCTATTTCATCAAATATGCTTAACTTTAGGCTTTCACTAATATGAATTTATGTATTTTTTTTTCAAAACAATAAATTAAAAAAAAGTAATTACAAAAATAATTTAAATTTAACTAATTAAACAAGTAATTGAAAATATATGTGGTTTTCAATTGATTTATTTTAAAGTAGTTAAAAAAATAATTTAAATTAAACTAATTCAACAAGTAGTTGAAAACATGTGCAGACGAAAGTCGATTGACTTATTTAGCGGACTTCACCATAAAAAATATGCTAGTTCGTTCTATGGAAAAAAGTCAGAATTCCAACTAGTTTTGGCTGACAAGAAACTACTTTTTCAACTACTTTTAAATTAGTTGATTTTCCTGCAGGGATATTATTGTGAAAAGCTGGTGATATTGTGTGTCTTTTTGAACAAAATTAGTGCTAATACTATTCTATTATTTTTTTTTTTATAAAAATTCTGCAAAATTATTTCTTTTAAATTAAATTTAGAGACTTTATTAGTTAATTTCTCCTTCTAAATAAAATCAATCATATGATAACTTAAGGAATAAGAATAGGAATAAATCACAAATACATATAATGTAGTTTGTACAAAAATGACAAGAACCAAATCATTGAGTGAAAAAATAATTACGGAGTATTTTTGAAGTGCCATTTAGTGGCCATTTGCCATCTTAACCCAATAAGGACAATGATTTCATGTCTTTAAAGAGTTAAAGTAATAGTATAATTAACATACATTTTTGTATTGTACGTCGGCACTCATATTCCGTACAACAAACGAACAAATTTTTGATTTGATGCGAAAAATGTCAAAAGTTCGTAGGTTGGCCAACTGGAGAATCGTAGGTTGGCTTTCCCTTTTTTTTAAATCAAATGTCAGAAACATGCGCATGTACGTTTGCAATTTTTATTTCATTATCTATATATTAATAGGCAAACACATATCTTTAGCCCCCTTTTTTAACCGACTTTTAGACAATACATTTGAATGAAACTTTAACCATTTGAAAGCTCTGGTTCATAGCAAGTGCACAATATAATTTTTATTCAAAAGTTTTGTTAATAAGATAGGTACAAATTAGAAATTAAAACCCCTTTTTAACATATAAAAAACAGCAACAAGAAACTTAGCCACACATTCTAATCACACATGCGCTCTATTGAGAGCAGCGAGAGTGAAAAAAATAGAGCTGTGTGGTTGCTGTAGCCAAGGTTGCCAGTAATGTGGGAAAAATCCCATTCGTGGTAATTTTAAATTGGTCTTGGGACATTTTTTTTTGGTAATTCCCATGGTATTTTTTAATCCAGCGAGGTATTTTTTAATTGGAGTGGGAATTCAGCGTGGTATTTTTTAATGGAATGGGAATTCGGGAATGTTTTCACTTTCATTAAGCAAAAATTTAATAATGGTATTCGATGAACTACGAGTATGTATACAGAAGCGTAATTATAGCTCCATTATAGCTATAAGCTTACGCTGCACAATTTTTCGAACTTGTCCTTAATAAAAACGATTAAAAAGCATATTTGTTTTAAGAACAAGTTGCCATCATGAAAACTAAGTAGATATATTTTGATTTATGGCAAAACTGTCCTGAATTTTTGATTTTTTGCAAGCGTAAAGTTTACAAAAATTATTTTAAAATGCCAAAAATAATAAAAATATAATTACTACCAAAACAATAATAAAAAGATTTGCAAGTTTACTAATCAAATCTACTGGTTTTCAATTATCTTTTAAAACTAAAATGAAATCACAGTTGCCATTACATGATCTACTTGTACCGCATTGTCGTAAGCTGCGTATGTCAAATCACTTATATTTTTGTTGTTGCAAAATACGCTTCAGTTAATCAGCCCGATTCTGAATAAATTTTCCCGGGGAATCGAAAAAGGGAGTTTTTATTTTTAAGAAAGCAGAAAAAGACATCACAATTTTTTTGTTTACAATCATGACTATCGACGGTTGATGAACAATTTTGCATTAAAAATTTCCAAAATGTTCTTGTGCTTTATCTTAAAAATGTTAACTCTCTTTTCCAATTCCCCTGGGAAAATTCCCCGGTTCTATCGGGCTGAATATATCGCCCTTACGCTATTGATATCACAAATACGCAGTTCATTGAATACCACTATTATTTCATTGTGGTATTTTTAATTTTTTTTTTAATTTTTTATGCAAATAGGATTTATTGTGGTATTTTTCAATGCGTATGCAATTTTTTGTGAGATTTTTTTATGCATATGGGATTTTGGTGGTATTTTTAAAACGAGTGATATTTTCGTGGTAATTTTTAATGATCGTTGGATTTTTTGTGGTATTTTTCAATTGCGGTGGGAATTCTTTTTGTTTATCTTCACCATGGGAATTATGGTAGTATTTAATTTATGTTACTGTGGGAAAAAGGTTATTTTCCGTGGGAATTGTTCCGAATTTTGACTGGCAACCTTGGCTGTAGCTTATTCTTTTCTCTCTTTTCGGACACATTTAATTAGCATTGCTGAGAAAATACAAAATATAGGGGGCCTCTGAATAAAAGTGCACCCTTTCATTTTGAAATAGAACGCAGATCTATTGAGCCAGTGTTGATATTCTTATTTCATTGTAGACATTTCTCGATCTAATATTTGGCGAGGGGAGGGTAAGAGGGTTCGGTCGTGCGTTACATCACAAAAAATATTTTTATCTTAATATTTTATTCAATATTCTTCAATATTTTTTACGGTTTTTCGGAAAAAGTTAAATCTGGTTATAGGAATTTTGGCTGTTAAAATGCTTTATCTTTTACCATAAGATGTGATAAAACAAAAGCTTTAATCAATCTTATATATAAATACGTGAACATCAAAAGTTGTCGTGCGCTTTCTTAATATTTATTTTAGAAAAGGGATAAAGAAACGTATATCAATCGAAAGGTACTGCACCATAGATGTGCAGAAACACTATCCGAAATATGAGCGTTGAATGTATATTTTCATTTTTGTAAGGGATTCCAGTATGGATGAGGAGGCTTGCACAATATAATTTGATTTTAGATTGGTGACCTTTGACGAGAAACGTAACCGTAAAAGGACCGTTTCTTAAATGAAGGCTAAACTATAAGATATGGAAGAACATGATGTAAGATTGAATTTTAGACATTGATAAGATGTGCAAAAAATTATGCAGTCATTTTTGGCCATCTCTTGCGGATGCCCTACAATAAGAATTTATTTTATGTAACATGTGTGAATATATATTGTGATAGTGAAATTTCTTACAAATAGTATATTATGAAAAAGTCCCGTTATTTTGATATCAAAATTATTTCGAAAACTATAGATTTCTCAGTATAACGTATTTTTAACCGACTTCAAAAAGAATGAGGTTGGTTGGTTTCTTTTTTTTTTTTTTTTTTTTTAATGTACGTACATCGATAACTCCTAAAGTACTTGCCCGATTGCCACAATTTTTTGTCAACAGATAGAAATACTAGACGCGGAGGTGCCCGTCTAAAAAATGGGCAGTATTCGACACAGGGGCGTGGCAATAAAGGAAACACTTTGTATATCGACTAACATTAACACTAGATTACTGAAATTTAGTACAGGGCTTGGCACAATTATTAAAAGTGATGTTTAAAAAAGTGGGCGTTATTTTATAAAAGGCGTGGTAGTATTAGAAAAACGCTTTAACTAGAATAATATTGACACTAGGATACTGAAATTAGGTACAGGGATAGGCATAATTATAAAAATTTACTGTGAAAAAAGTGGGCGTTGTTGGACAAAGGGCGTGGCAATATAATAAAAATACTGTATCTCAGTTAATATTGACACTAGAGTACTGGAAACTGGTACAGGGTTAGGAACAGTTATTACAAATTATGATCAAAAAATTGGGCAGAATTCGATAAAGGGCGTGGCAATATAATAAAAACGCTGTAACTCGAATAATATTGACACTAGGATACTGGAATTACGTACAGGGGTAGGCATAATTATGAAAATTTACGGTCAAGAAAGTGGGCGTTACTGGACAAAAGGGCGTGGCAATATAAGAAAAATACTGTTTTTCAGGGTACGCTAGGGTACGAAAATTCGTTACAAGAATGAGAAAATTGTTATCATAATGTCTAAAGAGGAAGAAATAAAAATTTTTTAACAAAAAAAACACCCAACATCAAAACAACAAAAAAGTAAAAATAATTTTAAATTACTTTTCACGTAATTTCTTTGTCAAATTTGTTAATTTATTTATATATATTATTAAATTGGAAATCTTATTACTTTACATTTTTTTCTATTTTGTATTATTGTCATGTATAGAAATTTAAAATTTTTATGCTTTTAAATTCGTCCTCAGTAAGTAGAATATTAACTACTTTTCAATTGATTTACTTAAAAGTAATAAAAAAAATCATTTAAATTTAAGTAATTTAACAAGCAGTCGAAAAGATACGATTTTCACTTGATTTATTTTAATGTAGTTAAAAAAATAATTTAAATTCAACTAATTTAACAAGTAGTTGAAAACATATGTAGACGAAAGTCAATTGACTTATTTGGCGGATATCACCATACAAAATATGTTAGTTCATTCTATGGAAAAAAGTCAGAATTTCAACTAGTTGTGGTTGAAAAAAAAACTACTTTTTCTACTACTTTTAAATTAGTTGATTTTCCTACAGGGCATTTAATACCTCAGAATACCATTTAAAAAGTTTAAATAATTGTTTTCTTGAAGCTGGTAAAATACCTTTTCAGCAATATAAATATTAAGGTGGGGACTTAATAGGCTAATGAGATATCATCATTTTAACATCTAAACACAAATATTTTTCTTAGCAACAAAGGAGTTTCTTCACCGAATTTCAATTTTGAGCTACCGTTGGAAAGGTAAATGAAGGGACTTAAATCTAAAAATAATTTTGACAAATTTAGGTGGTTGGGGGCTCCATCCCTTGTGGTAAGGTAGTTGATTTTAAAGTAGGGGTTCGAAGAACATCATTTAAAAATTAAAAATAAAATATATTAAAGGTAAAAGGTTAAATAGCAAAATTACCTTTTCAACAATATAAAATGAACTCAGAGAGAAAATTAAATTTTGCTTTCCATGAGATAAGCCATAAGAGGCAGATAGGTGTTAAAAATAATTGTAGAGGTTGAAAACATAATAGGACCATTTTATACATTGACTCATCTAAGAATCACCTCAGCGGCATAACAGCTACTAAAGACATGAGTGGATGAAGCTGATATGTCGCATTTTCGGATTTTCGCAGTTCTATGTATGGATGAAGTCGTAATGTATATTTTAAACCTTAAAACAACTATGTTTGTGGCAAATTTAGAAAATTAATTTTTCTGTTAGTATAGATTTCAGTACAAATGCGAAACTTTAAACTTAATTTTCTCGAATTGAAAATTTTGCGACACATCACCTTCATCCACTCATGTCTACAACTATTTCCGGAAATTTTCTTCATTTATTGATTTTTTTGTGAGGGTGGTCTCAAAAAGCAGAGTGAAAGGGGGTGGATATGTTTGAAAGAAATGTTGGTAGGATTAATAATAGAACATGATCACACACTTTACTTCTTTATTCGGGAGCGATATAAGCTCTGCTAAAAAATTTTTGTTAAGCGGTTCTTCCAGTGAAGCTACGGAATGACAAAGATTGTGTTCATTTTTATACGATTATAGTATAGGGTTTATGTTATGTAAGGTACACAAACTTCAAAACTACTAAAATGACAAACGAGTGCTGTCATCTTCGCTATGCCTCTTTAATATTGTGTTTTCTCAAATCTACGCTAGAGTGCCTTCACATACGCTACGTTAGTGTACATATTTGTTCACTCTTTTACAGACAGTTGGTCAAATTTCGACCTCAGGCGATACTAGTTTACATTGTAAAATATTGAAATGAATAAGTTTTTGATAAAATATCATATATGGGCATTTCCATAGCCACGCACGTAACGTTCGTACGCTTCTTTTGTTGTTAAAAATTAAAAAAAGAAAATAAATATTTAAACTTTTTTAACTATAGTAGTACTATATTTAGTGTAAAAGGTGGAAGCGATCGAAGGTATTGTCCAAAGATATAAGCAATTAAAAGAGAACGTGTTACGATGAAAAAAAATTGGAAGTGGTTTTTCTCTGCATTAATATAATCAAAAAATCTGGGAAGTGTGCACGAGTTTTTTTATTAAAAATATATTAATGTTTTCTGGAAACTATGGATGTTGCTATATATTCATAATTGTTTCGTTGAAAATTCTTTTTTAATTATTTTTATACAAGCCATAACATAATACGTTACGATACAGATTTTTTCCCTTCAAAGAAGTAAACATTTTTTATAGTTTTATTTATTTAATTGAACTTAAAAATCATATCAAGTGTAATTCAGGTACGTAAAAATAGAAAACTGAAAAAAATTTGATTAAACTTTGTATTATACGAGTACTTATTATACTTATAAAATTCCTACTTATGTTAAAATTTTTCAACTTTTGTCACCATTTTCCTACTTTTGTTGCCATTCATCATGTTTGTTGCCATTTTTTCAAAATTCAAATTGAGATCAGCTCTCAGTACTCTCACAATATAAATTTAAAATTTTTTTCTCTGTTATGAAGGTTTAAAAAAAACTTTCAGTAACATTTTATTTTTCATTCGCGGTGGACCTTTTGGTGGAAATGCCAATATTGAAATTTATTGAGTTTCATTTTTAGTTGTAATTTGCACTAAAAAAGGAACGCAATTTTTTTCAAAATCAAAATATTACAGTTTCACCGTTTTCACTGCTAAACAAAAAGAATACAAATAAATTTTTCCTGGAAGATTCACTTTCTGTTATCTAGAAAAACTCACTTTATGCTCCTTAGAAAATATCGTATTCTGCTTTAACAGCAGGTTTTGCGTCTCTAGTGACTTTTTCTCTCCCACAGCAGTGGTAGAGAGCATCGTATTTAAAAAAATGGCCCAATGAGAAACGTCCTAAAAACTGAATAAAAATTACTTAAACCAAAATATGAAATTTCGTCCAATGAAAATAAAAAAAATGCCCAAAAATATTAAAAAAAAAAAAAATAAAAAACCAATTATAAAAAAAAAATTCAGAGCAAAAACATTAAAAAGTTTTGTTATACAGAAAAATATTATTAAGAAAATGCAAAAATAGCATTGTGAAAAGTTTCTGTTTCTCAATTCAATAAATGGTTTGTATTTAGACGATTGTAAGCTCTCCTTAGATTTTTATCCATCATTATGAAAATAAATAAAAATTAAAGTTTTTTTCTAAATGACCTTGTTATTTATTTTGCTGATTTTATATGACTTCAACACAAATTCTAAGTTTTTGATAGTTTTAATCATACTGGATTTTAAATACAAATTCTAGTTGTTTGATAGTTTAAAGTCGTTTATTGAGCTTTAGGTCCTTTAGAGCCTTTAGCAGGGCCAAAATTGCAAAAAAATCAGCTAGTGATTTTTTATTTTTCATATTGAAAAAACGTTGTTATTGTTTCTTTGGAAAGATTCGTTAGAACAATTAATTGTTCTAACTTTGACCTAAAGCTCAATAAACAATTTTAAACTATCAAACAACTAGAATTTGTATTTAAAATCAAGTATGATTTAGACTATCAAACATTTAGAATTTGTATTTAAATCATATAAAAATAAATAAAAATATCAGAAGAAAGAAAAAATTTTTTCCTTCACTAGGTGCGATTTTATGCAAAAATTTTAAATTTTTAAAAAGGTTATGCGTAAGGGTTAAAGGTAAATGCGTAAAAAGCTGCTCACTTTTAAAACCTAATTTATGATTTTTGCCAAATATTGAAAACGAAAAATCCGAGTTTTAAAAACTTTTTAAGCTAAATTCGAATAGCGTTGGAACAAGGCCGTATTTAAAATATTTTTCTCGGCCGTACAAGTGTCGTTTGCAGGACTTTTTGGCCAAACAGCGGCCGCACAGAGGCCGTTTTTAAATAATATCGGCTGTATAACAAGCATACAGCGGTCGTACGTTGGCCGTACAAATATTTTTTTACAATGAAAATGAGCAGCTTTGTTTTAATTAACTTTTTTTTTGGTAGTTTTTTTTTGTTGCACAAAAAAATTCTTTTGCGCTACACAGAAGTAGCGATAATTTCAACATCAGCATCACCGAATGAGGCTTGCTTTTAATGTTGCGCATACATTTGCTGTAAGCAAGAGCTTAGAAAAATTTTGTGGCATACACGGGCGTATAGTGGCCGTACAACTTAATTTAAGCCTTGTACGGCCGTTGTTCGACCCAATTTTTGCCGCTAGGCTTCTTGGATTCTTTTTTGGCCCAGTTCGTCCCTTGTACTGGACGTGCGGCCCATGTTCGGCAAATATTTTAATTCACGATTTAACTGAAAAATTAAAATTATTTTTTTTAATTATTAAAAAAATATTGTAATTAAAATATACCATACTGAATTTTTCATGTTAAACTTAAATTTCGCTTAAAAAAGCTGGGTGATTTTTTATGTGAAGAAATGCCTAAGAAAAAAATACGATAAAATGTGGCAAAAAAGTCTAATCTTTTTTTTTTTTGGAAAATTAATTCCTTTTCATATTGAAACTATATGAAACTATATGAAACTATGAAAGTTCATATGAAACTATATGAAAGAAACAAAAATTAAAATTTCATGTCTCAGACTGGAGTGATCAAGTAAAAAAAAAAAAATAAAAACCGCGTTAAAATGTAAAAAAAGTATATACAAAATGTATAAGTTTTTTATGTACAATACAGTTAAAAAAAAACAAATTTAATATCGTGTTGCATATTTTATTTAAATTGAAGCTATTTATTTATAATGGGCTATAAAACATTTCCATAGCTTCGTTGGTTTAAGATTTATAACAATTTTTGTGTTTCAAAATATATATAATTTAAAAACTTTTTTCACAATTTTTTGTAAAAAAAAATCATTTTTCTATTATTTCATAGCCACCCAATTTTGAAATTTTGTACGCTTGTAGCCAAAAAATATTCAAGTTACAAATATTAAAAACAAAAATTTAAGATGTAGTATTTTTTTAAATATAAAATGAAATTTTGGGTTAAAAAATAAAAACAATTTTACTATTGTGTTTCATATCAAATTACATCTGTTTATATTACCTTTAAAATGAGCTGTAAAACATCTCCATAGCTTCTTTGGTTTGAAAACAATAACCATTTTCCTCCTCAGTAGTCTTTGAGTGATTAAGCTGTGATCAACTAACTCACTGTTTAAATTTGTATATGACTTCACACATTTACCCAGTGAACTTGGGTAGAACTTTTCGGGTAGAAACGTTCATTTTCGGCACTCATGAATGAATTTTTTGTATCATTCATCGGACTAAAATGCCTTTCAAAATTGAACCTTATTTTGTTCGGAAATGAGTTAAAAAAGAACCATATATTGTCCTTTTTTTGTTCAGAAATGAGTTAAAAAAAGAACAATAGAAAAGTTATTCTTCGGCACTCGGAAATGAACCCTTTTTGAATCAATCGCCGGACGAAGATGCCTCTCAGAAACGAACCTTTTTTTTTTCTTCGGAAATGAGTTAAAAATTGAACCATAGAAAAGTTATTTTCGGAACTCTAAAATGAACACTTTTTGTATCAATCGCCGGGCTGAATTTTTAGCTTTTAAAATGATTCTTTTTCGACTCAAAATAAGTTTTGTATGAATTTTGCAAAAGAAGTACAGTTTTTATTTATGGAAAAAATTTTCACGAATTTAATCTTCGTGCAAGCAAGCACTTTTAAACGACAAAATAAGAAATTAAAAAAAACATTATATCCAAAAACGTTCGCAAAACACTCACATTACGCAAAACCTTCGCCTTTGGTTTAGTGGGTACGAATCCATTCATTTGAATTATATTGCTACTAATCAGATGATATTTAAAGCAGTAGACTATTTACAGATCACCGCCATCAACTCTACCGAGGTTGCCATCTATTCTAGTTGTTTCCTTATTTATTTCAATATTCATTGGTGTTCGACACTTTGTCGAAATCCACGATAGAAATGAAACGAGTCTTTTTGCTTCGCCAGAAGCTAGTGTTCTAACTGAAAGGTTGCTATTTTCACAACCAAATACAAATACATTTTCAAAATTTTAAAGCCTACTGCTTTAAAATGTCATATGATTAGTAGCCATATATTTCAAATTAATGAAAACCTGAATGTGTGAAGTCATATTCAAATTTAAACAGTGAGGTTGATCACAGCTTAATCACTCAAAGACTACTGAAGAGGAAAATGTACACAGTAAAAAATTTGAGGGTACATTTTATCTTTTTTTATAACATTTGTGTGGTATAAACTTATTTTATTCCAAATAATTTATAAATTTTATACCACTCAATATTATAAAAATAATAAAACAAATATAATTTAAAAATTTTTTATGGATATCATGTGTAAATGAAAATATATTCTGGTTCAAAAGTAAAAAATTCACCGAAGTCGGGAAATTTAAAAATATAGTGGTTTCGATTGGTCTGAGGAGAAAAATAGTCTGGAAACATTTATAAGATTTGATGGTATAACTTTCGAAACATTTTTGGTTTGGATTTATATGTATACCAAATAGTATAAAATTTATCCTCAAATTTTTTACTGTGTAGCGACTTCCGAAACAGACTGTCTAGTCAGCTAAGTGAATTGACTCTATACAGAGTTGTTGTTTGTTGTTGTTGTTGCTGCTGTTGCCTTCTTAACAACTTACTTGATATAAAGCTCGCAATTTAATTCATGTAATAATTTAATAGGTCATAAAACATAATAACCATTTTAGTTTCGGAAAAAATTAAGATATTAAATTTTTGTTGTCAATTTATAAAAAAAAATATAATGTTTTAATATCTATTGCAAAAAAAAATGTAAGCAGTTTAGTGGAGAATCACAAGCACTACTTAAAAAAAAAAGTCGCTTACATCTGAGACATGGAATTTTAACGTTGGTTAATTTTATTTTACTCCGGATAAGCTTTGGGTGATTTTTAATGAGTTTATATTTTTTCCGATATTTTCTACAGCCCAGGATAACTAGCGTAGCTAAATAAATCTCTGAAAATTCCAAAGTATATGTTTGTTATTATTATGTTAATTTTCTATGACATAAATACAAATTCTAAATGTTTGACAGTTTGATTTATTTATTAATTATATTTATTACCAAACTCAAAGATATTCTTAAGGAAGATTCACTTTCTGCACTTCCGCGACACAAAATGCTGACTGAGGTTAAAAAATTCAGCAAAACCATTTGGAAAGCATAGAAAAAAATAAAAACAATACTATTTGTGTTACATACTTTTGAAAAAACATATCATTAACACACCTCATCGTGAACATCCCACACTCAGAAAAAAGTTCGACTTTAAAATCAAAAAACACAAGTTTTAGTTTTAAAAATTTTAAATTTCTTTAGTTTTAAAGAAAGTATTTTTTTGAAACAAAAGAACTAGCATTTGTTTAAAAAAATTTAAACTTGTGATTTAAAAATAAAAATTTTTTGTTTAATTTTTTTATACTGTTCTTAAGAATCAATAACACACTCAGATCATACTAACATCAAAGAAAATTGACGCAATATTTAAAAAAATTTTACTTGTTTCTAGCGTCAAAGAAATTTTTTTTCAAATGGAAATTTTTCTTTGAAAAAATAATTAAAACGAGTATTGAACGTACTGTTAAACCGCTAAACTACAAGCTCTTAAAAATCTGTCTGTCACCAAAAATCAGTCGAAAAATCTAAAAAAAATGTTTTTCGTATTTATTTTAATTTTATCTTAACGTACACTTTTTAATATTAGAATTATTGTATTTTTTTTTTATTTATGACCAACACAAAATTAAGACAAATACTTTACAAAAGGAACTAGTTCTTGGTTTTCTATGAAAGGTTTTCTACAATAAATAGATATATTGAAGCAAAGATTAAGAAAAATAAATTAATTTTTCTCAATGGGTGTATAACTTACAAAAGTACGAGTTTTTTTTTTGTTGATTTTAAGCTACAAGCTACCGAAAGTCGTTGGTGCTAATTTGCACTAATTAGTGTCCCATTTTAGGGTTAAGTTGTTAAGTGGCAAAATATTGTGTTTATGAGTCAAAATGAGACAATCATCATATGAGCGCGTCATATGAGATCAATTTTCAAGCTTAATCAAAAATAATATAACATATTCAATACACAGATACTTTGTGCTGCATATCTATTAAATAAGATGAACAGAATAAGTAAAAAACCAAAGAATCTACAAACTTTGATATTGTAATAAATCCAAGTAAGAGTTACCGCTTTGCAGCTGATATTTGTGGTTAATCATATTTCTGTTGTTCTTGTTGTTGTTGTTGTTGTTATTAATATTATTGCTGCTGATATTGTGGTGATGGTTGTTAAAGGCACCTTCGCGCATAAGACACTCTTTAATAGCAAGCATATTGGTTTATCTAAACGATTGCGTATAAAATTGAAAATTTCGTATTAAGTGGCAACACTTTTGGTTTCAAGCCAATGCTTAAGTAACACTATGCTCTTTATAAGACAACAGCAATTGAATAGCAATAACACTTAAATAGCACGCACTTTTCTACTTTTTGTATAGAACTAGATATCAGTATAGCACAAAATTTCACTAAAAATGTGTGGTTGTATCTAACAGATACTAATTATTTAATTAGTTAAATTTGACAGCAATTAGCTGCAAACAAGGAGTTTTTATTTTTGTTTTTTTGTTGACTCGAGCCTCAACTATAGTCTCTTAACTATAGAACAATGCTTTTATAGCACGATAGCTATAAAATTATCTTTCAGATGTAGCGTTCTCTGCGTTACACGCGTCGTAATCAACTAATATACTTTGTGATTGCACGAGAAAATTTCGGTGGCGTACTAGAGCGCTTCTTTACAACTGATAGACGAGCAGCTGATGAAAGTATCTAGAACTTGAATACAAGTAAAAGTCATGTAGCTAGATACAAAAGTATCTACACATCTGCTAAGTGTGCTCACGAATAAAGAGAGAGCTAAACTAAATACTTACAAAACAACTACAATGAAGACAGCCAGAAGAAAAAGCCGCACGAGGCATTTGTGAGCAAAGCAGAGCAGAAAAATAAAAGAGACAGAAGAAAAGGAAAAATTTTAAATAAACAAATATAGAAAATCTATAATAAAAACAGAGCGAAGAAAATCCAAACAAAACCAAAACCAGCCGCAAAGTGAGGAAAATCTAGCGAAGCAAGCTGTTAATGAGTGGCGCAAAAACGGCAGCTAGCGAGAAGTGAAAACTTAATCACATGCTTTGAAGACTAGGGTGGCCATCAATTTGAAATTAATACTTTAAGCAGCAGTTTGCTACCATATAAATATGAAGATCTTTAGTCATTAAGGTCAGCTTGGAATTCAAAAGAATAAGAATTTCTTTTGGCAATAAAGGAAAAACTCTTTGATGTTTATATTGCAGTTGAGGCAAAAAAGTCCATGTGTAGCAAAAAATTAGTCTCTATATTAAGGCTTGCCACAATATTTCAGTTTACATTGAAATTCAGAAATTTTATTTGAACCTCAGAAAATATCATTTCAAATTCAGAAAAGATCTCTAGAAATAAAGAAATTTTATTCAAAATACAAAATAATGCAAGAATGCACAAATATTAAATACATTTATATGACAATTAGTATTATGGCTGTATTAGCCAAAACCCGCAGAAGTCTGTAAACAATATTTAAAATTTATTTTTTTCTGACTTAGAGTTTAATGTATGCTGTTCTGAAGCCTGAAAGACAGAAAAGGCTGGCGCAAATTCTTAAATGAGGCCAAGACCGACATACTGTTGTAGCGCCAACTAAGTAAGTAAGTAAGTTCTGAAGCCATTTGCCCTTCGTCTAATAATAGCGTCCATCACACTGCTCTTTTGGTTCAATTCGATATCCTGGTTTTAAAAAATCCACTTCATGGTGATCGTGTTTTTGAATTTTCATTTGCGAAGGCTAACTATATTGTGATATCGGATTATTAAAGTAGTATGAATTGGTGCACAATCTTTGGTAATTGTCTACAAGATAATTTTGATTTATTAATTAATATCATTAATGAGACTTTTCAGAAATTTGTACCGTTGAAAAAAGTCCACATGAGCAATAAACCTAGTTGGTATAATAGGCGTCTTGCTAATCTTAAAAATATTATGAATAAAAAACATAAGAAACTTAGAAAAAATAATATATTCCGTCATGAATATTACTAGGTACGCATAAATTATGAGAGTCTAAAAAATTTTTTATATAGAAGTTATTTACTTGCTTTAGAATCTATATATCTATTATTATTATTGAAATAAAATTATTATTATTATTGAAATAAAGTTAATTGTGCCTAACCTAAAGAAAAAAAAAATTTTGTGCTTTTGCTCTTGAGAAAGGTTTAATTTCAATCAAAAGTTTGTCGCGTTACCCATCGTAAGTTGGACATATTAGAACAAAAAAGTATTGTTTTTCATATATATACATATTATGCTTACTTCTTATGCAGATGGGTAAAAATAACAATAAAGAAGCATCACGACGATATGTAGAAAAAATAAAATCAGACCCCGTCAAGCGCCAGAAGTACCTAAAAAATGTTGCAATGAAAATGAAAATACGGCGCGCACAATTGAAGGAACTGGCGAACAAAAACAAGAAGCTTCTCGAAAGTAAGCGGGAAAAAGATCGTCTAAGGCAGCGAAAGTACAGGAAAAATCTTCAGAACAATGCAAAGCAACAAGAAGACGTCGTCAACCCTTATAACAGTAAACAGACTTTTGGAAAAGCTCTGAAAAAGGTAGAAAAGTCCTTACCTCAGGCGCTGGATAAAAAAATTTTACTTTTAAAAGCGCTCTGTAAGAAATACGTTCCGAAAGAGAACCAGGATATGGAATCTACGCCTGAAACAAATCTTGCGCAAGTAAAAGAATTTTATTCTCGTGAAGACATAAGCGTCCAGTCTGCATGCAAAAAAGACACTTTTATTTGTAATGGAGAGATATTTTCAAAGCGTTTCATGATAATGACCGTAAGAGAAGCTTTCGAAATCTTTAAAATAGACAGAGTTGGCAGTATAAGCAAAACAGCTTTTTACAATTGTCGACCTAAACACGTGAAGTTGTCAAGCAAAACGCCCCACAACATGTGCGTATGCATGTATCATGCAAACTTTTCTTTTTTAATAGAGGCTTGTGCTAAAATAATTCCGACAATTCCAAGTAGTCATGTCAAATTTTTGCAATTAGTTTGTTGCAATATTGAAAATGAAACTTGCATGACCACTGATTGCAAGAGATGTACTGATGACGTGTGCTACGAGCTGGTGCCACTAGTTTATTTAAGGCTTATAAACGAAAATGTTAAATGGCAACTTTGGAGTAGAGTAGAAAATGGAATCTCCTTGGCAAATACTATTGCACCATTGTCAGAGCTGATCAATGAGATAAACGTGCGATTGCCACAGTTTAAAATGCACTTCTATGTTAACCGAGCTCAACAAAAATATTTCGACGAGGTGAAGGAAAATTTAAAGCATGGAGAACTCGTATTGCAGATAGACTTCGCTGAAAATTATAGATTGGTCTTCCAAAATGAAATTCAAAGCGCTCATTTTAATTACAAGCAAGTGTCAATTTTTACATGCGTTGGTTGGACTTCCACGAAAACAGAATCTCTGGCTGTAATTAGTAATAGTTTGAATCATGGCAAGGCTGAAGTTTTCTTATTTGTAACAGAAATCGTTAAATACTTAAAAGAAAGTCATGGACGTTTTGAAAAAATTTTTTTGTTTTCAGACGGAAGTAGTTCGCAGTTTAAAAATAAGTTCATAATTGATAGCTTAACTAATTTTATAGCTGAATTTGAATGTGATACAATTGAGTGGAACTATTTTGCATCGTCGCATGGCAAGGGTGCAGTCGATGGGGTTGGAGCCGTATTGAAGAGAAAAGTATGGCAAATGACGAAAACCAAAAAACTCTTGCTTCATAATGCCTTTGATTTTTACGAATGCGCTAAAAACCATGTTTTTGGAATTCGTATTATGTATGTTGAGGAAGGTGAAATTGTGATTTCATCAATATTAAAAAAAAAATGGGAGCAGTCGCCAAATGTTCCAGGGATAAGGAAAATACATCATGTTTCTTGCGATGAGCATTTTAAAATACAAGTAGCTCAAACAGCATATTCCCAAAAAAACTTTATTTCCTAATCTTTTTTAGATTATTATACATGTATTCCTAATTATTATTATTATTTTCACATTTGTAACTTTTGAATTAATATTTTTTGTTTTTCCAAATAAAATTTGGTGAAAAAATTCTTCTCAAAAACTAGGTGGAAATTTTGTCACGTTACCAATGTCGCGTTACGAATCACTAAAAAAAATTATAAATAAATAAAACAATAGTTGGAGATCATAATAACTCTTATAAATGGAAAACTATATTGTTTTATTATGGTTTAAGAGTATTTTTTTACAAATTAATGGCCATATTTCACTGACTTTTGAATTTTTCAATACCAAGTTACAAATGACTTCCATTTTTTGTCGCGTTATCTATGCAATGTTTTCCAAAAATTTTTTGAAAACGACAAGTTCCCAAAGCTTGTCTTTTATAATAAAAATGGTGTTGATAAAATGCTTTACTGACGTAAATACACATTTGGGGAAATGTTGATTTTTGCCATTTATTTTTTCATTTAAAGACGTACGAATGTCGCGTTATCGATCCTGGAAATACCCATATATATAAAATGGAATGCGTGTTTGTTTATTTGTTAGTTTGTTTGTACCTTATAGGAGACCAAACCTCTGGACCGATCTTCCTGAAATTTTCACAGCATTTAACTGGGACTCTGGCATGATTAATAGGGTACTTTTTTCGACCACGCCCACTTTTACGCCCACTTTTTTAAAATTATGTAATTGCTCCCATATAGTTTTTAACAGATTTACTTCAAATTGTATACACATTATACTCCAGGCGAGGTAGAAATAAACATTTATTACGCCACGCCCTCTTTCACGCCAAATTTAAGTTTTAAACTTTTTGTTCTCTGTACAAATTTGTTCCTTCCAACGGATTATTTTTTATTTGGTAGTATATTGCTCTTAATACTGTTAACGTCGCCATATTAATATGAACCACGCCCAATTCACCGCCCCCTTTTTTAATTCAGATACTTATACCAATAACAATGTTTGCTATACAAAATACTTTTTTTGTAATATGTATTTACCTAAAGTTTTATATAGTTTTTATCTACAGGTAAGGTAGCCATAGATTTTTTTATCACCAAATCCCCCTTTTTCGCCCCATTTTACTTTAATTATAATTAATCTGCTTTCAATCTATTGTATATATATAAAAATGAATGTCTGTCTGTCTGTTTGTTTGTTTGTTTGTGCTTTATAGGAGGCCAAACCCTTGGACCATCTTCCTGAAACTTTCACAGCATTTTACTATGACTTTGGAAAGAATAATAGGCTATATGAAGTTTTTATTGTACAAAGGGGCGTGGCACTGCCCATACAACCCAAAAATTTAAATCGCCATATTTTGGGCATTTTTTGACCTACGTTGATGCAATTTGGTACATATGGTATTGGCATAGTTAGGAATACGTACCAGGAGAAAAGTGGGTGGGACCACGTCCCGTTTTAGGAAAATTAAAAATCGCAATATAGTCTTAACTACTGGACCGATCGTCATTAAATTTTCACAATAGGATATTCTTACTAAATAATAAATTCTTGAGTATATAAAGTTGTGAGTGGACGAAGGGGCGTGGCCTCGCCCATATAACCCAAAATTTAAAATCGTCATATCTTGGGCATTTTTTGACCAACGGCGGCAGTATTTGCTATATATGGTATTGGCATGAATAGAAAAACGTACCAAAATAAAAGTGGGCGGAGGGGCGGACGCCCCTTTGTTTGCGATATATTGGAGGCTGGACCTGATAGCCGATCTTAAATTTTCACAGCGTTCAGCTTTGACTCAGAAATACTTATTACATGATAATATTTTTCGACCATGCACACTTCTGCACCTACTTTTTTACTACTTTTACTAACGGCTTTACTACAAATTTAAAATACATATTAATTTAAATAGTGGGGTAGCCCCATTCTTTTTCTTCCACCACTGTCTTCAAAACAGCTGATTTTATAATACGTGTTAATTAAAATAGAGAGTGGGGTAACCCCATTCTCATTCTCCCAGCTGATTGTGTAATTGCTGCTTTTTGATTGGTCTAAAAATAAAAATTGGGAGCATGAAGCAAATTACAAGCGATTCAGTGCTGAATTCTAATTGGTTTGCAACAAAAAAAAAAGGCGAAGCATTGCAATAATTAAATTAAATAAATAAATTTTTGTAAATATATAAATACTTTTAATTTTATTTTATACGAGGGGGGTAGCGAAGCACACCGGGTTCAGCTAGTCAAATATAAAAAGCAATTCTAAATAATTTTGGGCTTTTAAGAATAAAAGCCTCTATCCAGCTCTCAAGTAATTACTTAAGAAATATTTGAATATATTTCTTAATTAGAAAAAATTAGTATGAAAGTAAATATGACATCTCACAAAAATAAAATAATGTATTTTTATTTTGTCGGAATATTTTTTAAAAAAAGGCTGTCGAGCCGTTAGCTGATGGTTGCTTTATTTGAATGGTGATCAGAGATACGCATGAATTAATTAAGCATTCGTAATTTTTTTGGCAAACAAGGATTTGCGAATCAATACGAAGGCAGCATTCAGACAATGAAGACATTCGGATGCTTCGCTGGAAACTCGAGTGTCTGCTGCTGAATGAATATGCTTTCATACTTCCCTGCGGTTCTCTAGGAACGCGTTCCTCTTTGTGCGGTTTGTTTTCATTTAGTTAATTGTTGCGTAGCCATTCATATTTAATATCTAATTAAATATCCGCTACAAATAGGTCCATTTACTTCAAATGTCGCACAGGAAATAACGTGAAAGCTGCAATTCGTTAGAGTGATGCAATTTTTTTCAACACGTTCAGATGCTTTCTGTTCTTCCGCCATCCACGTTATATTCTTGTTAGCGTCTTCTCTTTACTTTGAGAGCTGCAGTTAAAATTTTCTCCTGGAGCAAATGGACATAAAAGCATGCATTTTTTTGCGAATGTTAGTTACGTTTTGCTTCCCCAGTAGTTCGCGTCATCATTGTCGAACTTTTCGTGATGATTTCTTGAAGGAAGTTTCTGCATGAGCTGCTGGACTTAAAAAAAATTCATACAAAATATAATGCAAGGCAGCGGTTGTCAGCGCCTAACTTTTTCTACTCTATTACAACAACTTGAAGATATTCATGATTCTTGTTATTTGCCAAATCGTTCAGAGGCTACTCTGCAAACAATACAGCGTTTTCACTTCAACGTTTCGGTATAACATTTCTTCACGAATTTTATTACACATATTTTCGATTTTAATTCCTTGATGAATTTTCTGTATATTTCTGTCTACTTTTGGTTAACGAAACTTCCTCAATATTTCAATATTGGGTTCGTGCATGATAAATCCCGACGTTTTTGCATTGCTTCTTTCACGAATTTGGAACATTTATATGAAATTTTCGTCAATGAAATGTATGGCCAAATCAGCATGTTTCGTCAAGGATCAAGAAAAATCGTATATGATTCATTTGAGATTTCTTCAAGACTGGAACTACTGGGTCGTTGTGCATTCTTATCTCGTAGACGTTAGTTATCGCGAGCGCTCTTACGCTATGGCATTTGTATCCACAGCGATTGACATATGCATTTGCGCAGCCTTACATGTAGGCAATTCAGATAATCTAGGAAAATTTTAGTGCTGAAGCTCGTATATTGACGAGACAATCTAGACGTCATTTGAATGAATCAGGATAATCTTTCTCTGATGGTGATACTAGTGATCAGCAGTATCTAACTAGCTCTATTGAGCTGTTTTGATACTATAATCTCCAACTACCCGTAAGTTGAAGTGTGTAACACATGAAAAGACATGGACACTTCCTCCAGTGCGGTTAAGGAGAATCAATAGGTTGTTTAATTTGTAGTAGTAAAGTTCCTCTAAATTACTGGAAAAGGCTTACCTAGCATACTCAATCCACTAGGGCGAGGAAAGTGCATAAGAAGTGGGTAAATGTTGTTTTTTTTTTCATTATGGTCATCGCAACTGCCACAATTCATTATTATTGTGATTACAATACAATGTAATTATTCAACAACAGTAAGTACCTCATGTGGAAACTCTACTTAAAAAAGGCTTATTCACGAGCCGGAAAAAAATTTCTTATTAATTGAAAGGATCCACAGATGGCAACAGTATGTATCTAATATAGAACCTCTACTTAAAAATGGATTATTTTTTGGCAACTCGCGACCTCCAAAAAACAGTGCTTAGTACCTCTTTCTAGGACCCTTCATCAGAGTTTTCCCTTTTTTAAATCTCAGTTTTAGTACATTTATGCAATGGGGCAGTTAGCATTCTATAATATCAGAATAATTCAGAAGAAAAGAAGCATTCGCTTCTTCCCCGAGACGATGCATGTTAAGTTAACTAGGGAATGAAAGTAAACTAAATTGAGGACGTAATTACTACTTTACACTATCTTCTTTGTTGTTGCATTGGCAGCCTAGGCTACTGAACCAAAGTCACATATCTTCTACCATATAATGCTATGGTATCTAATTGATCTAAGTAATTTCTGTTCCTGCTAGACTAGGATGCAATTTTTGTTTACGAAACAAAGATTATATTCAAGGATTTAAATCTAGGACTAAACATGCAAATTAACTAATTTTAAACATTTTTCTAAATGAATGGATTTAAATAAAAGAAAATGTGGATTTGTCCATGGAGTAAGGGCATTTTTTTGTATATTTTATTGTATGCAAACTTATTCCTATACGAGCATAGGATTTGAATCATTTTTGAGTTTATTAAATCTTTCCATTTGCAAAGGTTTCATAAACTCTGCGTTATCTTTACCATAAATGCATTTACATCGTAATTTTCGTAAACAATCACGTATCAAAACAAAAAAATGTATCTGCAAAGATACTTCTCACAACTTTACTTAAAGAAACATTGTCTAGAGCATATATATTTCTTTTCATTCACAGTGTTTCCGTGCCTGATTTTTATTGAAAAAAAAGTAGTACAAATACAATTTTTTCTTAAGAGCTGGATTCACATCTAAGTAATTTTGAAAAAAGAAAATTTCTTTTTGATTACTTTTCAGTTTTTTATATGGAAAATATGCTTTACTTGAGAGCTGGAAACAGGCCTTAATAAAAAAAAAATACCTGGAGTCTTTCTAAAAATATGTTTTATCAACATAAACGTTCGGATAACCTCCAAGATATTAGTGAGTTATTTGCTTTCTTTTTCAATCAAATTATGTTTGTGAGAATGCATCTTCTAATCATGGACGTATTACGCCCGTCGATGTACCAATTACTGACCTTGCCTCCATCAGCTTTTCGGAGTATGATGTCTTTGAAGCTTTAGTAAATCTTGATGTTAAAAAGGGTTGTGGGCCGGTTAATTTTCTACATATATTTCTTAAAAACTGTGCTTTTGCCATGTGTAAGCCGTTGACTCATATTTTCAATGTCACTCCGTGAAGAGACATTTTTAGACGTAAATGTCGGCAATTACTCCAATTTTTAAATCCGGATCAAGGCAAAATATTGCAAATTATCAACCGATAGCTAAATTACCACTTATTCCAAAAATTTTTGAATCTCTGGTAAAACTAGATTGTCTGAGATGCAGCACGGCGTTGTGTCAGGTAAGTCTACCTCTACTTTTCTAACTCTTTTTACACACTTTCTGTCCAATAATATGGAAAAAGGTCATCAAATAGATGTTATATTATATACGGATTTCACAAAGGCTTTCGATAGAGTTCAACACTCTGTTTAGATTAATAAGTAACTTCGGATTTCATTCCTCGCTACTACTATGGTTAGAGAGCTACCTTGTTGGTCGTTAGCAATGTGTTCAGATTGGTAAAAATTCATCTAAATACATTGACAATTATTTAGATGTACTAATTATAAAGGCTCCATGGATAGTCTTCAATTTTGGTGCGAGACCAATAAACTGCATCTTAATGTGTCTAAATGTAATGTCATGTCTTTCTCTATGAAAAACCAACTTTTCGAAAGATCATATTATATTAATGCTGTCTTACTCGAGAGAGTCGACTTGAAGAAAGATTTAGGGGTTTTATTTGAGCGAAAGTTAAGCTTTGCCAAAAATTTTGATGCTATTATATCAAAAGCGAATGTGATGATGGCATTTCTATCGCGCAATACTAAGGAGTGCTCTGATCCCTTTACCGTGAGGGCCATTTTCTTTTCAAGTGTCAGATCGGTTTAAGAATATAATTGTGCTATCAATATTCTGTAAATATTAAAAGAATTGAAAATATTCAAAGGTGTTTCATTAGGTTAGCAATTCGTAAGCTCCACTGGGATTTTATGCCTTCCTATTCCTTTGTGCACCTGAAAGAATTTTTAGGCAAAGCAAATTGTTCTATATACTCTAAAGGACTAATTATGGCAAAGGTGACCCGGTTTACATTATGACTAAAACGCTCAACACTATCTGCAGCTCGATCGAGATCACCAAAAATAGGGTAGCATTTAAGAACGATATCATGTTAAGTTAATAATTTTTTATACCTACGATTAATTGATATACTTATAGTACCTTTATAACAATAAATGTTAATAGTTAATAGTAAAATGTAAATGTTAATAGATTAAATAAATTAATACACTCAGGAAAAAATCGCAACGTAAAATTAAATAATATCATGGTAATTTTACGTTGCTCCATTTTTAATAAATCATCTTTAAATTTACATTGAAATCCTTTAAATCAAATACAAAAACATTCGATCTCCAATAAGAAGTGGAAAAACTTTAAGATAATGGTGATCCACTATAGTTATTAAATTCTTTAAAGTGCATCCACTTCGAAATTAAGTTAAAAAATAACATGGTTTATAATGAAGTTATTGGTAGTGAAAACGAAGTAGAAAATATATATTTAAAAGTGGAAGACACTTCAATTTGAAGTTGGATGCATATTTTTGTGTGTATGTGTTCAGCATAATTTCGTTGCAATCGTTTTAATAACAGCTAAGCAAACATTTATGTTTTTCGCTCTATCTGTCTTTCTAAGAGCAACAATTATTTTATGCACGCTGTTCGACTTAATTGAAATAATTTCAATTTACTCAACAAAATTGACGAAGGTGGTCACTAAATGTCGCTCAAGTTTGTGCGTGGAAATAAGTGAAGATTAATAAAAATGGAAAATATTCAATATATTAATGAATTTGACCAAATTATTAACACAATACTTGTCAACAGTGTGGATGAAGTTACAAATTTGGAAGAAGACGATGAGAACTTCGCTAGTCTGCTTAAAGATTTTGAGTTGGAAAGCCTTTTACCAAATGAATAACTCTAAAACTTATGTGACAAATAAATTTTTATAACTATATTCTTAAAATCATAATTCTCTTATATAAATGTAATATATTGAATTATCATATAATTTTTTAAAAAATGTACCACATTTATTCTAATGTTTTAATAAAACAACATTTCTATAAAAACTAATTTTGGTTTATTTATTTAATTTTGTTTCACGGACCCTGTAACCATTCAATATCAAAAATGATTTTCACTTTAAATTAAATACTTAACACTTTGATTCATTAATGCCTTACTTCAAAGTTATAATGCATTTAAAATAAATACGTTCGTATTCCAACTAAATATGCTTCCTCTTTGAATTAAATCTGAATCTACGTTAAGTTAAAGTCGAATACTTATCATTTTAAGGTGTATAACACTTTATGCGTTTCCACTTTGAATTGAATATTTTCGTGTTTAGTGCCAAATCATTCCGAAAAATATTTGAATTGAAATGGTTACCTTTGAGTTTACGTTGTTTTTTAGCTCAGTGTAAAAATAAATAATAGCAGCTCTAAAATCCTTCAAACTATTGTACTTATATTCCTTAAGTCGCTGTAGCGTATATCCCCATATGCAAAAGTCCAAGGGATTGCAGTCTGGTGAGCTATGAGGCCATTCATCTTTAGGTATTAAATCTGTTAAGTTTTGCTCACACCAATCTTCAACCATTTTAACGGTGTGGGCAAAGGCAAAGTGGAGACAAGAATGTCACTTCTATTGCCAGACGGAAGCTATACGCTTAGAGAAGAGCAACGAGCCAGTCACCTTCTAGAAACTCATTTCCCGGGCAGCACACCGGTAACTGAGTATGAGACAGCAGACAGGCAGATTACTCCAAATCAAGAAGAATGGAAACTCGCAACGAGCATTTGTACTAAGGCTCGTCTAGATTGGGCACTCAGAACCTTTCAACCATTCAAGTCAGCAGGTGTAGACGGCATCTTTCCTGCACTTCTACAAAAAGGTGCAGAAACTATATTGCCTCACCTAGTAAAAATAACTAGAAGCAGCCTTGCTCTGGGCTATATCCCAAGGAAATGGAGAAGGGCGATAGTCACCTTCATACCAAAAGTAGGGAAAATAGACTACACGCTATCAAAGTCGTTTAGACCCATTAGCCTTACCTCATTTGTACTTAAAACAATGGAAAAGGTAATAGATAACTATTTAAGAACTGAGATTCTGGAGAAGGCACCAATGCACCCATGTCAACACGCGTATAGGGCGGGTAGATCTACAGAATCTGCTCTATACCAGTTGGCTAGTAACATCCAGTCAGCTTTCAAAAACAAAGAAACCGTACTCTGTGCCTTTCTAGACATAGAGGGAGCCTTTGATAATACTTCTCACGAAGCTGTGAAGAAGTCTCTACATAAAAAAGGAGTAAGTGATATGCTCAGCAGATGGATATGCCAAATGCTTAGCACTAGAACTGCAGAAACAAAAGTGGGCAACACCACTAAAAGAATCAAAACAACAAAAGGCTGCCCACAAGGCGGAGTCCTTTCTCCACTGCTGTGGAGTCTTGTTGTGGACGAATTATTAACGATGCTAACCGAGAATGGCATAAAATGTCAGGGTTACGCAGACGACATCGCCTTAATAGCGAGAGGGAAGTTCGAGGATACACTCTGTAACCTGATACAGAGAGGACTGTCAGTAACAAAGGAGTGGTGTAACACGGTGGGATTAAGTATCAACCCAGCGAAAACCACCATAGTACCTTTTACTAATAAAAGAAGCCTGCCAAACCTCCGAACAATGAGAATGGATGGCACTGAAATTCCCTTCAAAGGAGAAGTAAAGTATCTGGGACTTACACTAGATTCAAAGCTTCTCTGGAGAAGACATGCAGAGGTAACTATAAACAAAGCAACGCGCGCACTCATGGTATGTAGGAGCCTGGCGGGGAAAAGCTGGGGTTGTAACCCAACAATTCTCCGCTGGATGTATACCATGATGGTGAGACCCATCCTCACATATGGTGCAATAGCATGGGCTGAGAGAACCAAGCTAACCACAATGAGGAATATGCTAACAAAGGTGCAGAGACTGGCCTGTGTATGCATCACAGGGGCCATGAGGACATGCCCTACAGCAGCACTAGAAGTAATTCTGGACCTAACACCCTTACACCTTGTCATAGAGGGAGTAGCCAAGCGAACTCTGCTGGGCATTGCAAAAGAGGGGACAGGTTTAGGTAAAACTATCAGCAGTAGAGAGAAGGAGGATATTGCAAAGCAGACTCCCTACATCGATCTACCAAGAGACGATATAGTAAAAAGGTATAACTTCGAAAAACACTTCGGAATTAAGCTTAGTACCAAGAAAGAGTGGGACAGCGAGATGATATCGCAAGTTAAGAAACCACATAGTATAGCATGGTATACAGATGGGTCCAAGACATTGGAAGGTATAGGCGCAGGGGTGTACGGGCCAAGAACCAAGCACTTTGAACCTATGGGGACAACACCCAGTATCTTCCAAGCGGAAATCCTAGCAATACAGCTGTGTGCACAATTCAATCTGGACCGTAAATACAAAGGTCAGGATATAGTTGTGATGTCAGACAGCCAAGCAGCAATCAAAGCATTAGTTTCCTGTGAGATATCATCGAGAATAACATGGGAATGCCTAACAAAACTCAACGAGCTAGGCAAGAATAACACTGTTACTATACTTTGGGTCCCAGGACACAAAGGAATACAGGGTAACGAAGAAGCCGATGGTCTAGCGCGACAGGGTGCAGCCACAAAATTTATAGGACCAGAACCATTCTGCGGATTGGGCACACATTCTATAAAAGAAGAACTAAGAAGGGAGGAGAGGCATAAACGTTCAAACCTTTGGAAAAGCCTCCCAAAGCTAAGACAATCCAAATTGCTCCTCAGAGATTTTAACACTCGGAGAGCAAAATTGTGCATAAGCTTAGGCAAACCGAATCTTAGGATTCTAACGGGGTTCCTTACAGGACACTGTAAACTGAAATACCACCTGATGAAATTGGGCATAGAGACCGATAGTAACTGCCGTTTCTGTGAAAAAGCAGAGGAGACTCCAATACACCTACTTACAAACTGCGACGCCGTGGCTCGCAGGCGTAAACTAGCACTGGGGAATTATGAGCTGAGTCTAGAGCAGGTTTCATCCCTTGAACCTAAGAATATTCTCAAATTCATTAGAGAAATAGGGCTGGATGAAATTCTGTAATCCGCAAACCCAGCGGAGCTTTGAGAAGGAGGTACAATAGATCTCATTTAGGTCGCAGTACGCATCTCCACCACACAACATTAACATTAACGGTGTGGGCAGGTGCGCCATCTTGCTGGAAGCAAATATATTCGGTTAAATATATGGCTTCTGCGCTAGGCTTCAGATTTTTCTGCTGCAAGACTCTACCTAGGTAATACTGAGCGTTTATTTTTACACCTTTGTCAATGAAGACTAGCGGCAATTTACCTTTTCTGGATATCGCACTCCAGACCATAATGAATGGTGAGTTTTGTTGTATTGGCATATGCTTTTTATCATTTGGGATGTTCTTGTATGATACTGCCCATAATCTGTCATTTTGCGTGTGGTGCGGTGTCTCCAGAACGAAAAGTTTTTCGTCGGAAAAAACGATATCATTCCCAGCGAGCCAAGAAAGGATAAGTTTCGGTCTTTGCAATCGCTTGTCCACGGTTGCGTTAGTAAGACCATGAATTTTCTTATTCTTAAAGGCTTTCATATTAAGGTCGCAACGAAAAAGAAGCCTTAAAGATTCTCGGCTCATTCCCATATTTTTGGCAATCTTTCCATATCCTTTCGTGCTGAACGGTCACAATTTCGTCGAATTCGTTCTCTCACTATTTTAATCGCATTCGCAGTACGGACATTTGGTTTTCTCCCATTCTTACGGTCTTGTATGGAGTCAGTATTTAGAGATCGCTTAATCGTATAATGTATGTAATTTCTCTTCATTCCTAAATGTTAAAAATCGCGGAAGATTACTCCACAACTTAAACCATTTTTGTATTTGTTTACAATTAACCCTGGATAACCAATGCTAGTCGTTTCGACTAACACTGCTCAATTTTTTGCTTACAGCCTTTGTTTTCTCATCTGATCGTGTTCTCTATCCATATTGTAGTAACCACATTAGGTGTTAAGCTGCTCTCGTTGCGTTCGGATGTATTTGCCTTTTTAATTGGATGGGGTGAATCTCTTTATAAATGTAGTGTTAGTCGAAGCGACTAACATTGGCTTTAAAGTAACTTTTTATACCCCCACGCGTATTGCGTAAGTGGTATATTAACTTTGTCACTTCGTTCGTAACGCTTATAAGGAGATATTTTTTTGATCAGCATCACCTCCAGAGTCGATTAAGCCATATCCGTCTGTCTGTCTATCCATTTGTCTGTCTGTCGACACGATTACAGCCACCATTTTTAAGCTATCATAATGAAATAAAAGACATATGCTTATATTCAAAAAACGAAGATAAAATTCGAGAATGAGAAAAATAGGATAAACACCACGCCTACCTCCCATAAGAAGTGACTTTATTAAAACGGTATCTCTTAAAATGCCACAAAAATAACGATAAGAACTTGGAATTTTGCACATTAGCTTTGGAGCGAAATATTCACCACTCATTTGAAATTTGTCAAAATTGGATGAAAACCACGCCCACCTACCTCACACACAAAGTGGCATTATTATAATACAAAACCTTCATAAATTCAATAAAATTATGGTTTAAACTTGATATTTTACACATAAGCTTTGATAATTAGGATGAAAATTATACAACATTGACAACTTTGTATATACTAAAATACTGATGGGGGGGGGGGGGGGTTATTTTAACTTCGGTTCAGTCGGAGTTAATTCCTTTGTTGTAGGAATATAGTGTTTTGGTTATAAGTTTTTTATAGTGGTGCAGCGAATTCTATCTCTTGTGCTAAACAATTGATTTAAACTTTTTTTTTTAACAATAATAAATAATGCTTTTTTCGTAGAATAGAAGAAGCTTTATAGAAGAGCCTTTTAAGTTTTTTATGTTTATTTGCTATTTTTTTTTTCAATAATCTTATTCAATAACTTATAAAATAAGTAGCTTATAAAAAAATTAAAAAAAAAAACAAAACCCAATAATGTTTTTTTTTTCTAGTAGAATATACATGGTTTTTCCATTTTCAACAGCTTTTAATGTATTTTGTGTACTAACAGCTCCTCTAAAACGAGTTTTGGAGAGTGTTAGTCGAATCGACTAACATTGTTTATAATGTAATTTAAATATGATTGGTTATCCAGGGTTAAGGAGCATATATCAAATATACCGCATAACTTTTTACTGTGGAGACTTAAACAATTTAAGTGTTATTTTGAATATAACTGAAATTCCAACAAATATTTTGTTATGCACATTTTTACAATATTGTATGTCACACTGTAGATTAGAGAAAAAAGATTGTAAGTACTACAAGTCAAGTCCTATCATCAACATATCTGTAAAAATCTTTCAGAAACTCAAAAGTTTTTATAAAAGAATACAGGAAACACATACAAAAAAGAAGTTAAATCAGGATATATTACGTTTTCAGACAACTTTTCCTAAGGAACTAAAAAAGGCAATGACCACTACGTGAATAAAAATAGAAAAATTAGGTATTAAACATTGTAAGTAAGAACTTTGAAATCATTCTAGTTTGAATTTATTTTGCGCAGTCAATTCGGAATAAGCACGCAGAATATTGTATTCACAAAAGATGTTATAGAAAACATAAGGAACCGATTCTGTTATCAGTTACTTTTATTTCACTCAACATAAAATGACTAAAGACACTTAATGAGGAGGAAAACGTAGGACCATGACTCAGCTAAGAACTAATCTTAAAGTCTTTGGCATGGATATGCTAAAAGCTCAAACAGCTTGATAAGCGGGGCTATTAGACTTATTATAATGTTTTTCATAGCACTACAAAAGCTATTTTTTACATCACTTCAGCCAACAGCTGTTAATCTTTTTTATTAGGTCTACTTTTTTAGGGTGTGGTTGAGTAAAGCACTAAAAAAATTACCATATGGCAACGCTTACAGACAGCACAATGAACTCATGGCGCAATAATGACAAATTGTTGAATGAGTTGTAATATTTTTATCTTAAAAGCACAAAATTTTGTAACACATAAGGAAGTTATTACATTTTCTTCAAGTGAAATTACAAAAAAAAAAACACATCAATTTTTGGTAATTGACTTTTTATGCACCCAAAATGTTATTAAGCAAAGCCAGCTTAAATCAAAAAGCAGTTAGGAAAAAACAAAAAATAAAAATGAAAAGAAGGCAACTTGGTGCATGTGAGAAATTAATTAGTTTCCACCCACCAGCAAGAGTAGCAGCCGGCAGCAATACAGCAAAGTATGAAAACAAAATAACAAAAAATATGGTAACAAGTAACAACAACAACATTGCAGTATGTTATTGTTTACATCATAATTCATGTATTGCAAAATGTTACAAGAAAAAAAAACAGCAACAAAACTGAAGCAAGTTATAAGCAAATCTATGAGATATTTGTGTGTGTTAGAGTAAACGAAGTAGATGTAAGCAATATAATAATAAAATTTAATGCTCGTATATAGGCATATAACGGTAAGTTGCTAAATTAATACACTAACAGCCCTATTCTGGCAAATTAACAGCTGTTAACCAGTATTTCGAATATTTCTATGTGTTTGCTGTAATTTGTTGATACCAAAACAAAATTTTAAGATCAAAAATAATAAATATTGATAAAAATTGTCAACTGCTTTTCAGTTATGAAATTAAAAATTTTTGTTTTTTACTGTCTGACCAGAATCATGTCGTTGTCGTGTCGGTGAGAGAGAATCGCTAAGAGTTGGCCCAGAATTGTAGCGTTGGCCTTGTCGTTTTGCTTTTATTCAATCTGCCATCGTTGATTTTCTTGAACTTGCTTCAGCGTTCTCATCGTACTCCGATTGAACTAATAATTACTCCACTTCCATTTATTTCACTACTTTTTGCAATACTCTTCATATAAATTTACTGCATTTTCAACTGAAGCCTACTCCTATCATTATTAGAGCAAATAGGAACACTGTTTACTCGCTACATTGGTTGACAGATGCTTCAAATTTTGTTAAAATATGGCAATATTTTTAGAGAGAAGCTGAGAGAGCTATCAAATAAACGACAAAGTCAAAATAGAAATAGAAACATTTCTATCTTGGCGTTTTCGTTGTCGTATTCTGCCGCAATTTTCTCCCATAAGGTTTGCATTGTCTCTGTCAGCGCTCTGCCTGCCGACACGACAACGACATGATTCTGGTCAGACAGTTATGCTTCAAATTTTGTTTTGAAATCAAAAAATTACAACAAACACATAGAAATATTCAAAATACTGGCAAAAGGTAAAAACAAGATAAAAAAACGAACAGTGCGTTGGTGCAGGCAAACGGTTGAAAATGAGTGCCAATAAAATTGTGTAGCGAAACGAAGAGATCAAGACAGAGAGAACACATTAAAAATGCGGGAGAAAATTTAAGTAGTCAGTTGAGTAGATGGAAAGATAAACAAACTAAGGAGACATCTAAAAAGATCTAAACAATCACTAAGACTACTAGCTAGACATGGCAATGTTTAGACTAGCTGTCAGACAACTACACGAGCTGATAATTGCAGAGATTAATTTTTATTCAAAGCTATCTTTACATGCAAGTGAGATATATGAAAGCTGTAAAGTATTTAGTGTTTATTTATTTAGTAAATTTGAACAATCTCCAACTTTGAAGTAATTACAGTATTTGGTATATATTTATTTAGTAAATTTGAAGTATTTACAGTATTTAAAAAAAATTGACAGTATTTGAAAGCATTTGAAAGCATTTGAAGTATTTACAGTATTTGAAAGTAATTACAGTATTTGAGAAAGGAATTCGTAATTGAAAGTATTTGAGCACTTGAAGTACAGTCACAAATACGTAGTATTTAAATACATAACGTATGTCTTAAATACAGAGTATTTCGAATTGTATTTCTACTTATACTTGAAATTTACAGCTGTAAAATATATATATATACTAGATGAACACGGTGTGCTTCGCTGCCCCCCTCGTTATAAAATAAAATTAAAAGTATTTATATATTTATAAAAATTTATTTATTTAATTTTAATTTAATTATTGCAATGCTTCTCCCCTTTTTTTTGTAGTAAACCAATTAGAATTCAGCACTGAAACGCATGTAATTTGCTTCATGCTCCCCCTTTTTATTTTTAGACCAATCAAAAAGCAGCAGTTACACAATCAGCTGTTTCGCAGTCAGTTGTGGGAGAATGAGAATAGGGTTACCCCACTCTCTATTTTAACTAACACATATTACAAAATCAGCTGTTTTGCAGACAGTTGTGGGAGAAAGAGTATGGGGCTACCCCACTATTTTAAATAATATGTAGTTTAAATTTGAGGTGAAGCCGTTAATAAACGTAGTAAAAAAGTAGGTGCAGAAGTGTGCATGGTCGAAAAATATTATCATGTAATAAGTATTCCTGAGTCAAAGCTGCACGCTGTGAAAATTTAAGATCGGTTAACAGGTCCAGCCTCCAATATATCGCAAACAAAGAGGCGTGCTCCGCCCACTTTTCTTTTGGTACGTATTTCTATTCATGCCAATACCATATATAGCAAATACTGCCGCCGTTGGTTAAAAAATGCCCAAGATATGACGATTTTAAATTTTGGGTTATATGGGCGAGGCCACGCCCCTTTGTTCACTCACAACTTTATATAGTCAAGAATTTATTATTTCGTAAGAATATCCTATTGTGAAAATTTAATGACGATCGGTCCAGTAGTTAAGACTAGATTATGATTTTTAATTTTCCTTAAAAGGGGCGTGGCCCCACCCTCTTTTCTCCTGGTACGTATTCCTAACTATGGCAATATCATGTGTACCAAATATCATCGACGTAGGTAAAAAAATGCCCAAAATATGGCGATTTAAATTATTGGGTTATTTTGGCGGTGCCACGCCCCTTTGACCAATGAAACTTCATATAGCCTATTATTCTTTCCAGAGTTATAGTAACATGCTGTGAAAGTTTCAGGAAGATCGGTCTAAGGGTTTGGCCTCCTATAAAGCACAAACAAATAAACAGGCAGACAGACATTAAGTTTTATATAAATAGATTGAAAGCAGATTAATTATAATTAAAGTAAAATAGGGCGAAAAAGGGGGATTTGGTAATAAAAAAATCTATGGCTACATTACCTGTAGATAAAAAGTATATAAAACTTTAGGTAAATACATATTACAAAAAAGTATTTTGTATAGCAAACATTGTTAGTGGTATAAGTATCTGAATCAAAAAAAGGGGCGGTGAAGTGGGCGTGGTTCATAGTAATATGGCAACGTTAACAGTATTAAGAGCAATATACTACCAAATAAAAAATAGTCCGTTGGAAGGAACAAATTTGTACAGAGAACAAAAAGTTTAAAACTTAAATTTGGCGTGAAAAGGGGCGTGAAAGGGGGCGTGGCGTAAGAAATGTTTATTTCTACCTCGTCTGGAGTATAATGTGTATACAATTTGAAGTAAATCTGTTAAAAACTATATGGGAGCAATTACATAATTTAAAAAAGTGGGCGTAAAAGTGGGCGTGGTCGGAAAAAAGTACCCTATTAATTATGCCAGAGTCACAGTTAAGTGCTGTGAAAATTTCAGGAAGATCGGTCTAGAGGTTTGGTCTCCTATAAGGTACAAACAAACAAATAAACAAACACACATTCCATTTTATATATATATATACAGTTGCGGTCAAAATAATAGTAGCGCCCTTATATTCATACATGTTTGGATAAATAATACTAGTATACGAATTTCGGATCCGGTAAGTCCATTTTCATTCCTATATGTACTTTCAACACTCGTTCCAACTCCGTACTCAGTTTCCTCCTATATTGTAAAACTTTCAAGATACAGGGTGTTTTACGGTTTTGGTACGTGTTTAGTATTATTGATCTAGAATCTAAACTACTCACCATAAAATAAAAAATAATATTTTTTATTTTAGAAAAAATATCAACCTTTCCATCAGTCAATATATCAACCACTTTCGTGTCATGTGCTGCAGCTGAGCTAAAATTTTGTGATTACTCAACGAAATATCAACAAATTTTGTATCTTTTGTTTTAGCGGAGCTGTAATCGTCCAAATTTAAAATGTCTTTTTTTTCATGTAAAAATACACTTAATCAACAGTATTTTTTTAAATTCTAACTTTGGACAGTAACAGCTCCGCTAAAACAAAAGATATAAAATTTGTAGATATTTTTTTGGATAATCTCAAAAATTTTTCTCCGCTACAGCACATGACACGAAAGCAATTGATATACTTATGAAAAATATGATATTTTTTCTAGAATACAAAATATTATTTTTTATTTTATGGTGAGTAGTTTAGATTCTAGATCAATAATACTAAACACGTACCAAAACCGTAAAACACCCTGTATCTTGAAAGTTTTACAATATAGGAGGAAACTGAGTACGGAGTTGGAACGAGTGTTGAAAGTACATATAGGAATGAAAATGGACTTACCGGATCCGAAATTCGTATACTAGTATTATTTATCCAAACATGTATGAATATAAGGGCGCTACTATTATTTTGACCGCAGCTGTAGATGATATATTTTTCGAGAAAACCACGACATGAAGATTTTTCTGTTCGTCTCATATTTCAACTGAAGAGCGATATAAAAATGGAGCTAGAAACATATTTTAGGGTTATTCAGGATAGTAATATAAATGGTCAGGATAATAGTAATGCCAATGGTAATGCAAATGGCAATGGAAATATTAAAAAATCTTATTGTAATAGTAATGAAAAGATTATGGTACAAGTAATGGTACAATATAATGGTAATGTTAATGGTAATGGTCAGGCGCGTACGCAGGGTGGTTTTGCGGGTTAGAACCCCCCGAAATGAAAGAATTTTAACGAGAGAAACACTCAGCACAACTTGGAAAAAAATTAAGACTTAAATAATAGCTGCGTTCCACTCGTCTTAATATAATCGCGATAACAAATTTTCTCGTAGAGTTATTGCAGTCAAAATTAAATTCAAACAAGCAATCATGATACAATAACTATTAGGTGTCATTAGAACATGTGTCGTTCAAAACTGTTGTGAACTGTTATACCTTAATGAACGATGTTTTTTCTGAATATTTTTTACTCTAAACGTCAGAAAAATTGTAAACAATTTAATTTAATTATTGATATTATGCAATTCTATAAATAATTTAAGTGCAAATTTTGGCTCCGCTGAATGCGTCCAATGTGTGTGACAAACGCAGTTTGTTTTGTTTTCTTTTTTTTAACATTCGATGGTCGCAGCTCGTGAGAAAATAGGTAGCTGTCATGTCTACCTAATAGTCATTGTATCAAACAAACAAATAATTCAAAAAATTAAATGACAGCTTATAAAAATATACAGGTGCGGCATCTGTGTTTCAAATTCTTTAAAGGCTATATCACAATTTTATATGGATAGCAAAAATAATCCTATTTGATATAGGATTATTATTTTTGTTTTTGTTTTGCATGTAAAAAAAAAATAATCTGTATTATTTTGAAGCGAATGGAACGCAGCTAATAGTGAAAAGACTATAGCATATAGACTAAAAGTATTTTTTAAAGCACACTGAAGGAATATGCGTTCAAATTTAATGGAACTGTGTTTATAATAAATGAATTGGTTTTTTACATAGAGCTTGAAAAAATTTAATTTAATTTAAACTTAAATGTTTTTGTACAGTTAAATTAAAAACAAAAGCTTTTTTTCAAAACAATGTTTTTAAATATACTTTTATAGTAAACATTTACAGTTAAAAAACTTTTGTTTAAAAAAAAATATTAAACTAAAACTTTAGTATTGAAAACAAATATTTTAAAACATAATTTTAAAATATCGTTCTTAAATTAAAAACACTAAAATTAAACCGCCATTTTTTCGATTAAATTTTTTAGTTTTTTAGAAATGAAGTCATATTCGTAATTTGTTCCCCCGGAACCCTTCGAATACCATATTTTCAAGCGCGTCGGAAGCTAATTTTATCTGGGGGGGGGGGAGTACAAAGGAGGGTGCAAAAAAATCACCAAAATTTCTTAAAAGAAACATGAATATAAATAAACAAATTTTTTATTTTAGTTTCAAAATAAGAAAAAAATAAAACTATTTAAAAAATATTAAAATTTCATTATTTTTAAAAGTTTTTCCAATTTCGATATTAGAGACCATTTTTTAAAGGATTTTTCATAACGTTATATGAAAATATAAGAAATAATTGTTGCTTTTATAAAGCAAGACTAGGTATATCTTTACATGGTTCAAATGCAATAAGGTGCAAATAGTTATATCAATTTAAATTCTTCCAAAATGTTTCTTTCTGTGCTTGCAAGAAGAATCTTTCACCACCTCCATGAAATTCAATTCTTTGGTTTTATCTTTGTGAATGTGCATGAGTGAGTCATGAGTAGTTTCTGTGTCATAGTTGCTCGAAGATACTTTTTAAGCCGTCTTAGTGCACTAAAAGGACGCTCAAATGAAGCTGCTGATGCAGGCACAGTCAAAACCAAAGCAACAAGTTTTTCAACTTCATTCAATAGTTTTTTCAGTGTATCCTAATTTTTTTCAATTTGGAATTGCAGTAGAAACTCTACACTTTGTTCTATCTTTTTGCAAACACAGAGAAAGAAAATGGTTATCCGAAAGCATCCCAGCAAACCAAAGTTTCCGAATTTGTCTGAATTCCGATTAGTTCGTAACTATTTCGAGCATTCTTAACGAATTCGTAACTATTTTGCAACAGTAATTTCGGAGCATTTCCGAATAATTCAAAGAGTTCCGAAATCAAATTTTCAAATTTAAAATGTGAGGTGTTTTAAATATTTCGAGTTGAAAAAAATTGATAGGAATTGAGCGTAGCGGCATTTTAAATAATTTGCCATTTGTAGAATAATTTAGTTTTAAACAACTTTTTCTTTAAAACAGATGATACTAGAGATGGTTCTAATTTAAATTTTTACAGATGCAAATACAAACGACTTGTCAAATTCACATTTATATATAATTCATAATAGTAGTTGCAAAGGATCTGTAATTTTTGGCTGTAATTTTTGGATTGACAAACTAAACTTTGATTCGAAATTGTTATTTAATTTTGTATTACATACGATACAAAAATCATTAAGAGGTAGTTGCGAATTTGATGATTCATTTCGTTATGAATTCGTTGCTACAATTCGTTAAGAAATTGTTATGAATTTGTTACGAATTCGTTACGAAAACGATAATTCAATTGTTTAACGAATTTGTTACAAATTCGAAACGTCAATTCTTTACGAATTTGTTACGAATACGATACTCCAATTCTTCGCGAATTTGTTACGAGTTTGTTACTAAAATTCCTTTCGAATTCGTTACGACGTATCAACCCCTCCATACGATTTTCGTTACGAAATCGTAACGAATTCGGATGCCGAACTCGGAATAATTTCGAAAAATTCGTAACGACTTCGTTACGAGCCCGGAAACTTTGGTTTGCTGGGATGCTTATGAAGAAGAGAGAAAGAAGACCAAAATATTATCGTTGTAAAAAAAACCCTGATATTTTGAATAATTTTTGATGTTTTCTTTTAAAATTGTTTATCTAGCTAAATAAGCGGGGGCGGCTGCCCTCTCTTCCCCCGTTTGCTACCCCAGCACTCGGCATCCGAATTCGTTCCGATTTCGTAACGACAATCGTATGGAGGGGTTGACACGATTTAGTAACAAATTGTCGAAAGGAATTTTAGTAGCGAATTCGTTACAAATTCGCGAAGAATTGGAGTATCGTATTCGTAAAAAATTCGTAACAAATTCGTAAAGAATTGACGTTTCGAATTTTTAACAAATTCGTAAACAACTGAATTATCGTTTTCGTGACGAATTCGTAACAAATTCATAACAATTTCTTACCGAATTCGTAACGAATTGTCATAAAGAATTCGGAAGGAATTTCAGTAACGAATTCTTAACAAATTCGTAAAGAATTGAATTATCGTTTTCGTAACGAATTCGTAACGAATTCATTACAATTTCTTAACGAATTGTAGCACAAAATTCGTAACAAAATGAAGCATCAAATTTGCAACGATCTCTTAATGATTTTTGTACCGTATGTAATACAAAATTAAATAACAATTTCCAATCAAAGTTTAGTTAATCAATCCGCTTAAGTTGCCCCAGACTACATGTTTCGTACAAATGACATGCCAAAAATTACAGATCCTTTGCAACTTCTATTATGGAACATATGTAAATGTGAATCTGACATGTCGTTTGTGTTTGCATCTGTACAAATTAAAATTAGAACCATCTCTAGTATCATCTGTTTTAAAGAAAAAGTTGTTTAAAACTAAATTATTTTACAAATGGAAAATTATTTAAAATGCCGCTAGGCTCATGGCCTACCGATTTTACTTATCATTTTTATCACTTAATCATTTTTTATGATTACTGATCATAATTTTTCAACTCAAACTCAAATAGCGACGTATTTTTGTTATTGTAAAGAAATAATAAGAGAAAATTACAAAAAAAATAAATTAGTTTTTTGTTGAAAATTGAATACGCTTATTTTAAATGCGGTTTTGTAGAAAATACAATATCATTAAATTTCTATTTTAAATGTTTTTGTTTAATTTGAAAGTATAAATAATATCAGTGTAAATAATATAAAAAATTTTCCAAAATGAATTTTTGTGTTTGTTTTTATTTGCATCTTCTTCTCGATAGGTGGCATAAAAAAGCAGTCCTTTTCAGCCAGGCGTAAAGATATTTTGGTCCCGATTTATAGAAAAAAAAATCAAAGTGCATTTTAATAAAGATACTTGTAGCTACAACCTTTACTGGAATTATTAAGTTTGGCCCAATAGGAAAAATTAAGCACGACTTTTTAAAAAATGCTGTAATTTTTAACGCTTTTGATCCTCGAGTAGCGGGGGAAAATTGTAACCAAACCTTATAATACTAGTAAGGGTTATCGTTATCTTATTAATATGCACTTTAATTTTTTTTCCGATAAATTGGGACCAAAATATCTTGACACCGGCTGAAAGGGACTACTTGTACTTTGAAAAAAAAGTACTTTCAAAAATTTTTTTGTTTTATTTACGACAAAAATTTTTAAATTTCTTTGTGTTGTAGTATTTTTACAATTAAAATCAACGCTATTTGAATTAGTTGAAAATGTTTTCACGCCACAATTTTTGAACCCTTAAAGAACACACTTTCATTTCATATCTTTGGAAAGCTAATGGAACTTAAGAAAAATGAAAATAATGAAAATGACAAAAAAAAATTATAACGTCTATTGCTGGCATGGTATTAAACTTTGAAATTAATAATGGGTCGTGAAACTGCAATTTTTTTAAAAAGTTCAAAAATTTTCCCTCAAGATAATATTTCCAATCATATGACGCAAGCGTAAATTTTGTCCGGCGTAAAGCTCTTTAAGTACAAGTCCAATCTTAATAAATTTAGTATGCTTTGGTAGGTTTAGACCTGTAGATGTGCAAACTGGACTTTTTATTTCTTAAAAATTTTTATTTTTTTAAGTTATAGCGAGTTAAAGTTTGCATATAATTGTTGTTATGTTGCTTTTTCTTTTATAAATTTCAGCATATGCTTAAAAATAGGTGAGGTATTTAGCGCCGCCTATCGGCTAATAGCTATGAAACTGTTATACTGACGAATAATCTTTTATAATTTCACAGCTAAAACTATGAATTGTTATATTCAATATCAAATTGATACTGGCATGATTTGTTGCAGTTGAAAAAATATTTCTAAACTGTTGGTCGGAAAATTTTATAGTATTTAAAAATTTTCACAAAAATTTCAACAGAAATACCACGTACTCGTATATTGCAAAATGGCCAAAATAAATTTGATTTCAATTTTGATCAGTTGAAAATCTATTCAAAAGCTTAAAGTAAAATCTAGCTTTGTTTGATTTTGGCGTTTTAACGCCACACGGGTTAACTAGTTTCCAATGATATGATACCTTATTTACGAAAATCGCGTTTAAATTAAAATTTTTATGAAAATGTAAATATCCGCTCACCGGTGTGAATTTATTTTTGTAATTTTTTAGTGTGTACCTTTTTCATGTGTTACCACCTTTTGCAAAATTAGGCAATAATTGACCTAAGGGCATCAAATTTAAAATATTTTTTGTCAAGGCTAATATCTCGAATAATACACAAAAAATATTGACACACCCCTTATTTCCGCCCACATGTTAATAAAAACGCTATATTTCAGACGAATTCGGTTGTGTTGGACTAAAATTTTGTAATTTAGTTCGTATGACTACTATCGACAATTCAACAAAAAATGGGCGTGGTCGCACTATTACTAAGCCTATTTTTGAGAAGTTATAATTCCTGACTTGTGCATGTTTTTATAATGAAACTTGGTTTATATTTGCTATGAGACCAAGTGGTGGTCACTAAATATATAAATTTTGCCAAGCCTACTTTTACCGCCCTTCTATATCTATAGTAATAAAACTCATTTTCTGTTTGTTTGTTTGTTTGGCCTTTATACAAATCTAAACGGCTCAATGGATTTCGCTCAAACTAGGTACACATATTAAGTTTATCCCAACTTAAAATGTTACATACTTAGTTTTTGCCACGCCCCCTCTGAAATTTTTAAACTAACGGTAATTTTGTTATTATAAAACTTTTTACCATCGGAGATTTTTGTGTATTTAATTTTAAAAATTGTTTGTTATTTCGACATCAAAAACACTCACATATCTTTAAATTTGGAGAAATTTTCAGTACAATGACTTTTTCATAAAACATCGTTACCTAAGAATGAGAAAAAAACGACATGGAAATCAAAGAACTGTACCGTTAAGTCAGTGTATATATGTTTTATGATTATGTCAAAAAAGGTCCAAAATATTGGCTTTTTACTCAAAAAATGACTCAAAAATTGTTGTTGTTGTAAAAATGAAATCAATTAAAAATTGCACATCTGGCTACCTTTCATATGACATAGCATTTATTTGCAAAAATTCTTCCAGCTAAGCGCAAAAATTATTTAACTGTTTTTGTCATCACAACAACAAGGGTACCCCCTTTGATTTTTAAAACATGTTGTGTCATTTAAAACATGTTGTTTTTATATTTTTTACAAAAAGGTCAAGCCTCAATAATAATTTATGTGAAAAAATTACCCCAATATCTCTTTCCAATCAAAAGTTATGGCTAAAAATCTATTTTTTCATACCAGACTTTTAATAAAACGAAGTTTTGTTTTAAAATTCTCTTTATAATTTGAGCGTCCTCATTTATCTTTAAGAATGAAGTTGTGTATCTAGAGTAATTATAAAAATTTTGGTTTATATAAAAATCTTCCATATCTAACTTAATTTTTGCCTCCCCACCCATTTTTGTCAATTAAATGTACCGACATATAAAAGACAGCGAAATTTTGACATTTTAACTTTCCAATCATGGTTGTAAGCTTGGCTGCATTAAACAAATTTTTCGGTTCGATTGCGTTCTAACCGAAAGTATGCTGAAAAGTATGCTGGAAAATATTATAAATTAGAAATTAGTACTGCACTACCGACACGATTCCAATATTTTAGAAAAGTCGATAGCTGTTACTCAATTAAGGCTGTGTGCGAATTGATCTAAATGCGACCTAAACTAAATTGGGTCGATAAGGCAGTGATTCCTAAATAATTTAGGAAATACTCGAGCTACCTAAATGCTTCCTAAATTAGAAAGCACTGCATTATCGACACTATTTAGTTTAGGTCGCATTTAGATCAATTCGCACACAGCCTAAGTTCTTTTCGCACACAGCGTAAACTTGCAGCAAATAACATAATGGCACTCTTGCACTGTTCTTGCAGATTTTTCAGCTGGATTTATGTCGATCAACTGTTAACGTCGATAATATTGTTACAGGTTGCTGTACATACTATAGTAAAAATTAACAAGCGACTGCTTTCTTAACTTACACCTTTTTGCATTACAATTTACATTAAAAAACGACTGTATAATTTTTCGTATAAAATAGGAATTCAGAAGATTTAAGAAATTGCATCATCAGACTCAATTAATAATAATTTTTAATTTAGAGACACTCCAATTGTTATTTTCCAACTGTAAAAACTACAAAAAAATTTTTAGTAAGGTTTTTATATATATGATTTTCATTAGCGAAGTGCAAGTAACATGCTTACCAGTAACCAGTAAATTCAGTTTAGAACTAAAAAACAGTTTTTGATTGTGAAAAAACAGTGATAAAATTATTTCTTCGTTAAAAAAGCTTGGTAAATTTTTTAACTAATATTTTTATAGTGAACTCAAACTTAAATTCAACATGTTTTTACGAAATTCTAAAATTTACAAAAACATTTAATCGAAAAGTGTATATTAAAATGTTTATATAAATGACTCTCGAGTAACACCGGGTATATCAGCTAGTACTATATAAAATCGTTCGTGCGGTGTCTCTTAAGATCTCAAAATGGTAACACCTAAGGCAACCATATTTACAATATCTGTTAATATCTCGGTTAATAAAGTTAATATCTCGCTTAATAAAAAAAGCCACACCCCCTTTTACCGCCCAAAAATCAATAAAAATGCCAGATTTCGGACGGTTTTGAGCGTATTAGACTAAAATTTAGTAATTTAGCTGGTATGGTTATTGTATGAAGCTGTATTAAAAATGGGTGTTCAGGCCCTCTTTCACAGCCCACAAATCAATAAAAATACTTTATTTAATAAGACTTAAATTTGATAATTTAGTTTGTATGTTTACATTCGGGAACAGTAATAAAAATGGGCGTGGTTGCTCTATAGCAACTCCCACTTTTTCATAAATCATTTAAATTGACTGCTGGGCCGATTGCGCTAAAATTTTGGCAGTCGATTTGTTTTGCCTACGGATAGTTTAGGAAAATTTTGCCAAACCCCCTTTCACCGCCTACAAATCATTAAAAATGCTATATTTTAGACGGTTTTGGTTGTATTAAAAATAAAATTTGGTAAATTAGTGCATAAAGTTACTTTCGGAAACTGAACCAAAAATAGGCGTTGTTATGCCACTACAGTTATGCCAGTTCAAATATACAAAAAATTAAATTTTTTTTTTCCAAATGGCATGAAAATTTTTATGTGGCAGTAAGCCGGTCAGTGATAGGAAAAAGTTTTCCCCTGAACTAGCAGTAAATGATAAGATGCTGCGAAGTTCACGTTAAAAATTACTCGTATATAAAATCACTTTTTTTACGCTCAATTAATGGCCTAAATTTTTCGCACATAAAATGACAAAAAATGATTAGGTGGCAACCCTCTTTCAGCTGTTGCTCATCTTTCGTCAGCTACATAAGCCGGGGAGATCAAACAAACATGCAGCACTGCCCAAAACTGTTCTACAAAGTACTCAATTGCAATTTAGGGTGCTCGGAATAACCAAAAGTACTCAATCTACCCATACCTAACCACCCAAGTCAGTGTGAATACCTCTATTACCTTTTAAACTATTTTCGAATTTTTTTTCAGATGATCCGCTAACCTCTAATCGTGTTCACCGCAAAACAACTTTTTTCCGGAGAATCGCTGCCATGGATTTATTTATCGATAATTTTTAATTTTTTTTTCCAAATATACTTAAGAAGTCAAACATGTAAACATTTAAAACAGCACCATCCCCTTAAGTGACAAGGTAAAATTACGAATGGGTACGTAAATAAACAGAATTGTCGTATTTGGAGTGAGGAGAATCCACAAGCTTTTGTCGAAACACCATAACATCCACAGAAAATTAGTGTTTGGAGCGCTTTATGGGCTGGCGGAGTCATTGGCCCATATGTCTTCAAAAACGATGATGGTCAGAATGTTACTGTCAATGATGAACGGTATAGGAACATGATTCGAAGTTTTTTCGTACCTCAATTAGCTGGCATTAATCTTGCCGATTTGTGGTTTCAACAGGATGGAGCCACATGCCACACAGCGGGCGCTACAATTGATTTACTCAAGGAAATTTTTGACGAAAAAATAATTTCACGAAATGGCCCAATTAATTGGCCCCCAAGATCGTGTGATTTAACCCCATTGGATTATTTTCTTTGGAGTTATGTAAAATCACTTGTCTACGTCGATAAACCACAAACAATTGAACACCCCGAAATCAACATTCGAAGAGTTATTGGCGAGATACGGCCGCAAATGCAGCGAAAAGTTTGTGAAAATTGGTGTTCCAGATTGCGCCTTGTACGCGCCAGCCGTGGCGGCCACATGGTCGAAATCTTATTTAAACATTAATGTCATAAAATTTTCTATCCAATAAAGCCCGTTTCATTGATACTAAAAGTATATTACTATGTCTTATTATGATTTAAACTTGTATTACTCTATAAAAAACACCCTTTATTAAGAACTAGCTAATATACCCGGTGTTACTCGAGAGTCACTTATATAAACATTTTAACATACACTTCTCGATTAAATGTTTTTTAAAATCTGGAATAACGAAAAACATGTTGAATTTTATTTGTAAATTACAGTTAGAAAGGTAATTGAACGAACAATAATCCAAAAAAGTTTTGAAAAATGTTTGTTGTTGGTGGTTCCATCTCTTGCGGTGAGCTAATTGAATTCAAAGAAGTGGTACGAAAAACATATTTTAAAAATTAAAAAGGATTTTGATATTTACTTAATCTTAAAGCAAGCACTTACCTTTTCAACATAATAATAATTATGGTGGGACTCAATGCGTCCTTGAGATATGGACATTTTAGCGTCTAAACAAAAATTTATATTAAAAAATATATTGAACTTTTTAACAAAACAAATTTAAATGAAATATATTAAAAACAGCGGAGTTATTGGCATTAAAATTAAAAACTTTGATTTTTATATTTTTTTTTTCTCATTATTAGCTATCAGTGTTTTATGAAAAATTCGTTGTACTAAAAATTATTGTACCTACTAAAATTTCTATGTAGTAAAAAAAAAATAAGTAGATTAGGGAAGATTTTATACAAACCAAAATGTTTGTAATTACTCTAGACACACAACTGCATTCTGAGATAAATGGGGACGTTCAAACCATATAGAGAATTTTTACACAAAACTAAGTTTTATTAATAGTCTGGTATGAAAAAATAGATTTTGAGCCATAACTTTTGATTGGAAAGAGATATTGGGGTCATTTTTTCACATAAATTATTTTTGAGACTTGACTTTTTTGTAAAAAATATAAAAACAACATATTGGAAAAAATAAATTTCGCGAAAAAAATCAAAGGGTTTTGATGACAAAAAAAGTAAAATAATTTTTGCGCTTAGCTGGAAGAATTTTTGCAAATAAATGCTATGTCATATGAAAGGTAGTCAGGTTTGCTATTTTTAATTGATTTCATTTTTACAACAACAACAATTTTTAAGTCATTTTTTGAGTAAAAAGTCAATATTTTGGACCTTTTTTGACAATATCATAAAACATATATACACTGACTTAATTGTACAGTTCTACCTATTTTTGTAAAGTGATTTTATTGAACTTTTGAACAAAAAAAATTTGAATGAAATACATTAATGGACAGCGGAGATATTTGCATCGAAAGATCAAACTTTGATTTTCATGTCATTTTTTTCTCATTCTTAGGCAACGATGTTTTATGAAAAAGTCCTATATACTGAAAATGTCTACAATTTTGAAGATATGTCAGTGTTTTTGATGTCAAAACAACAAAAAAAAATTTAAAAATAAATACACAAAAACCTCCGATGGTAAAAAGTTTTATAATAACAAAATTACCGTTAGTTGAAAAATTTCAGAGGGGGTGTGGCAAAAACTAAGTATTTAACATTTTAAGTTGGGATGCACTTAATATGTATACCTAGTTTGAGCAAAATCCATTGAGCCGTTTAGATTTGTATAAAGGCCAAACAAACAAACAAACAAACAAACAGAAAATGAGTTTCATTACTATAGATTACTCTTTTTCGAATTCCAAATGGAATTCCTGAATTTTAATTGATCTACATATTTTGAATTTCAAGTGAATTTTTTTTAATGTTAAATTCTTCATATAAAATGATCCTTTCTCAATTTCAAATGTAGGTAATGAATTTAAATTTATCATTTCAGAATTACAACTGGATATGGTGCAGTTCAAGTTCTTTTATTCTGCCATATCTTACGCGTTTTTACTCTCATTTATGTGAGAATTTAACATTTTCGCTCTTTTGTTTTTGTTTAACTCTCGCCTACTCCCACACTTTTGCAACGTTTTTTTTTTAATTTTTATTCGTCATTGCAGCATGATGGTGTTATCAGGAAATCTCAGCGAGAAAATCGTTGAAATCATTTTCCAACTCATCATTATTTTAATTATTATTGCTGCTGCTGCTGCTGCTTAAATTTTGTTGTTGTTGTTCTCGCTTGCCAATTAAAAATGACAGCAGTGACTGTTGTTGTTGCTTTTGGCTATTATTATTATAATTGTTATTGTCGAGTGGGTGGGTGGTTCGCTTGTGGTTTCATGATCAGCACACATCGTCGTCCAAAAGCAGATCATAAACGTGTAGATTGCAAAAGAAAGCAAAAAAAAAACACAACACAAAACAGAGACATGCAATTCGGTTGAAGCATTTTTCATTTTTAAACAAGTGTAAACCAACTTGGTCGGAGATGGTTGTTGGTTTATTGACACCAGCCGGAAGTAGGCGCTACAGTCAACCAGAAAGTGTTGCCACAAATCTCAGCGGAAAATGTAGCGCGGAAATGTTTGTTTAACGACGATTGCTGCACGAGCGCGTATGTAAGTTCTTGAACTTCGGAGCAGAGTCTGATTAGTGTGGCCAGACTTTTTGCTACTCACTTTAGAAAATGTTTATTTTTGTAAGAAAATCACAAATTTCATGTGCTTAAATATAATCTTACCAAAAAAGTTAAGATGAAGCGCTTATTTAAGCTAACTTAAGCGATTACTGTTGATATTACCTGAAAAGAGATAAAGAAAAGGATGAATATTAACAAGGATTTTCTTTTTAATATGTTTTAATATCATGTGAAATAAATTTACATGAATTGGTGTGAGTTGGCTGCAGAGAATAATGGAAAAATTGAAAAGAAAGCTTTAAGCAGAAGTTGGTAAATATTTGTAAAATACATTAACACTTCTATTTTTGCTTTTTGTTCAGCAACTCAAATTGAACATCAAAGGTCACAAAAGAAGACACAAGCAGCCTTAGTAGTCTTGAATTTATTATTGGAAACCCTGAAATGCTTTTAGCAGAATTTATTTGCCAACATAAAAGTTTTAGTGGATGAGTGGAAATAAGTTTGTTCAAGGAAGCGCAGCAACTTTTCGGATTTCCCCAAACAATTCAGTTGCTGAAAATTATTAATAATGCCAAAACAAACAAAAACGAAAAACGAAGCCACAACCAACGGTGTCTGATAGCCAACTGAGGTGGTCAACAAAACAGGTAATCAGAGATGGAGGAGATGGAGGTAAAGAAAGCAGCAATAAAAGAAATTGCATTAATAATTAAAACAACAGCGTACCGTAGAGAACAGAAAAACATAAGAAGAGTAAGCAAATATAAACAAAACTTAAGCAGCGCAGTGTAGATAAAATAAAATCTTAACTGACGTAATAAAGTTTGGTTTCAATTAAGAAAGTAATGGAAAAAGTTATTGAAATAACCCTTTCAATACTGGGTTTAAATATAAATGTACAGCCGTATTCATAAAAATATTTTAAAACAGCTTTTAAACGTTTTTTTAGTTAAAATGCTTTTTAAAGTTAAAATACTCTTTAAAAGCGTTGTATTCATAAACGAGTTGTAAGAGTCTTATAGTTGAAGTGAGAATACTGATGCTTTAAAGTAGGAACAGTTATAATTTTCGTTTCTGACTTTGATAAATAGAATGACATTTGCTTTAAAATTTAAAAATGAAAAAATAGGTTTGTGAATTTAATATATTGACAGGCATTTGTTTACCTTTAAATCAAAAACAGTGTTGCCAAATTTTTTTTTAAGCTTTAGTTTTCAGAAAAAAAACTTTTTTTTTGTGGAAAAACTGGAACTAAAAAAAAAATTAACTAAAACATATATATTTAAAATGTGTGCATTAAAATTTTTATTATTGTATTCGAAATAAAGTATTTAAATAAATTTAATAAATACACAAAACAAAAACAATCGCATTCATAAACTAAAATCATTATCAATTATCAATTTATTAACCCTTGGACAAATACATGGTTCTGGCCAGGCATATTTCATTTTTGAGCGTTAATTAAACTGAGTTCAAGTTTAGGTAGATACCTGTATTTCCCAGTAGCCGCCTAAAATATTGTTGGCTTTCTATTTTTTTAAAAAAATTCTAATATATCATTCCAACACGAAGAAAACTGCAAAAAAAGTCCGCTTCGAACAAACACATATGCCTGGTCAGACCCCTATACAATTTGTATGAAATAAATTATTGTTATTTTTATGCTTTAGGGTTATTTTTCTGCAAATACAATACAAAGATTAAACAAAAAATTTTCACCCACACAAATTATTTTTTGGGTGCTGAAAGCGATAAGATGGTGCACATACACGAAGAGAAAAGCATTCCCTTTTCTATAACATTTTTACTAAAATATAGAAAAAAATAAATTTCTAGTAAACATATGTTCTAGTTTACATATGTAAATCAGATTCCATTGCATTGTTAATTTGTGAGCTAACTAGAATAATGTAATAGATTAGCTATTGCAAAGTTGCTCGATTTTTCAAAAGTGGTTACGAAAATCAATTTGGATGTGGTTGTAATTGAAATCTACTGATGGGGTTTATAAAACAATTGTTAAAGACTTATCAGAAAATTTTAACTCAATTAAGTAAACAAATGGTTCGCTTTGAAGAGATGGTGAAAATTGATTTTTTTTTCGTGATTCGTGAATTTTTGTTTTAAAAATAAAATAAAGTTTAAATATTCGTGCAATGTATTAAGAAAAAATAAAATTTTTTTCACATGTGTAATAAACGGTCTCTATGATATCAGCAAATACTAATAAAATTGTTTTAATTTTTTTTTTATTTTATGTGGCAGCGTTTTTCTAAAACACAATTTTTACCATTTTTTCGAACTTTAGGCCAACTTTCAAAATGAGACTCGGGCAGTTGTGGGTTCTGCTTTAAAAAGAAAGTCAGGCTGAACATTTCTCAACACAATGCAAAAAGAATTGGCTGCACATACTTGCACACCTGCCTTCTATAACGATTTATATCTACGATCTTTTTATGTCCCGCTTGCATTTGCTTGATATTATATTTATTCTTGCAAAATTTTTAATGGGCAATAGGGCAATATATTCTGATAACATATTATGAGTATTCACAGCAAGTATAAAAACAAAATTAATTTATCATATTTTTCCTCACCAATTTAAATTTTTATTATCATGTGTGTTTTTCAATACATGCAAAACCAAAAATACATTAAAATTGGCACAGTCAAAAAGTTTATAGATTTTCATAACCTAAAAATGCGTAGCAGATGGTGGGAAAATTTCTTAATGCCCTTTTTCGGCTATTATATAAGCTAGACCAGATCTACAACCAGTGCTATGTCACTTCAAAAGTATATGCAATTTTTTTAATCTTTGTAGCACCGTGTATTTGTTTGGACAAAAAGTAAAAATTTAAACGGCCCTTAACATTATGAGAAAAAAAATTAAGGGGGTAAGCCGCGCTAACGGAGCTAACTACTCGAATATGACTTCGGAAGTGAAAACGCACTAAAAAGGAAATGTAGCATTTTTTAACCTTTTTTAACCACATACGATTTTTTTAGATCAGGTCTCTTATACCAAAGTTATGAAAAAATACAATTTTGGCGTTTTTCCGGTGGTCCAATAAAAAAAATTTTTTTAGAATCCTTTCAATGTCAGCTTAAGGGGCTGATTTTTTAATAATTTTCTTAATTTGTATGGAGGTCGACCCACTCTAATGTGCATACATATTACACACAAACTTAAACGATTGTTGCTTTATTTTGTTTTTTATTGTTTGTGTGAATTTTGATGGCATTCGATTTTTACAATTAGGGTATGTAACAAGACGTTACAATTAGGCTTACGATAAATTAAGTATAGTTACTTATATATATAACGTGACCTACATAAATTACCAGCCACAACAAGACTCACCGTCGAGTAGCCATAAAACAGCCGCCAAACATTCTTTTCATACGCCATACAACGGACGACTTATATAATTCGAAAGTAGTTCTTCCTGAAACCTTATAGATAGACACGACAAATCCAGCTAAGGTAGCATTCCTTTTTAGGTGAGCTCAAGCTTAGTAGCTACTGCCTCGGCTGACCGTCCGGTCTATCGTCCGAGAGGGCAGTGAACGGTAATTTTTGGTTATTTTTAAGTGTAGTTAGTTATTTTTTTTTTTCAAAAGAAATGTCGCTACCTCGGTTGACCGCAAAGTCTTTCACCAAGGCTGCAACACAGGCACTCGCTGCCACGCCACTAGAGCGTCGTCTATCGTAAGATTTTGTTGTTTCATGAAGCTACGCCACTACTCCGGTTGACCGCAAGGCCTATCACCAGGACTGCGAAGCAGGTACTCTCTGCTGCGCCACAACGGCGTCTACAGTTGACCTCTCTACTCTATTGTGTAGTATTAGAAATGACGGAGCATTCCTTTTTAGTGATTGCCAACTGATTACCGGAGCGATTACCAACGGACTATCAATTACCGAAGCTATTACCAACTGATTACCGATTACGGAAGCGATTACCAACCTATTACCGATTACTGAAGCTATTACCAAAGTGATTACCAACCGATTACCGATTACCAAAGCGATTACCAACTGATTATCGATTACCGAAACGATTACCTACTGATTACCGGCTTCTAAAGCAATTGCCAACTGATGGCCGAGTACTATAGCGATTACCAACTGATTACTAAGCCCACTAGCGACTACCCGAAGCTGCATAATTAAGTGGTTATAATAAGGTTATAATAAGTGGTCAATAAAGTAACTTTGTGAATTACTAAAAACTTTGCGTCTTTTATTTTCAAAATAATTAGTGAGAGTTAGTGGACCTTTTCACAGAACCCTGGACCTCCTGAGTTTTACCTCCACCTTGATAAAACCACGTCACAGATATTCACAATACTGCTATCATGTCATGTTGTCATACTGTCCTAACATTTTACAATGGTTTAAAAATGTTGTTGTTGCCTTGCATATAAAGAACTAAAATATTATAACACTGAAAGATGTGTTTATTGTAGTGTCGTAATCAGTCAGCCATTATAACGACCAAAATATGTTTTTCGCAAAAACGGTTATTTTATCCTTTTCGCTTTCTTTTGGCATGGCGATTATAAATGTTTATTTTCGCTAGATTTGTATCAGCTGATTGAGAGTTTACATAACACAATATATTATGGGGCTTTTCATAGTGACTAGTGGGACAGTTTACTCCAGAATCTGTGATGTTTAGACCTGTATCTTTATATCATGTTGTAAATAATGAGCAAATAGATATTTTACAATAAATTATGAACCGACTTATAAAATTTTTACTGAAAAAATTAACTCATATAAATATTTTGGTGATATTTCATTGGTTAAAGGAGTGTGAGTGGTGGTACAGTTAAAAATACCTCACCTTCGCCTTCGGCACTGTCAATCGAGATTTTAGACCAAATCCTATACAAAGCCAGATGTCTTTTACTATGCTATGGAATGATTAAATAGACTTCAACAGAAACTAAAAATTAGCACCAAGTTTAGTTTTTACAATAAAATATAGAAAGTAGAAATTGTGACTAACAGTGCACCCTAAACAAGTGCGTGTTGCGCTGCGTTCCCAAGCGCCACGCAACTTTATTTTACACTTAACCTAAACAAGTGCGCTGCGGAGAGAACTGCTGCTCTCGAACCAGCTCAGCCTGATGGTTTAAAAATCTTAAAAAACTTTTAGTATTGTGTAAAAATCTATTAATATTGCAAATACTTCCATTTGCAATTGAGATTAGTTAATTAATAGCAGCTGATTGCTCTTTGTTCTAATACTTTGGTTTTATGCAGCCAACTTCACATTCGAACGCACTGTCAAAATTGGAAATTCGATTCATGTTGCGGTAGTCCGGTGCGTGTTTCGGTAGGCTTCATACAAAATGTATGTGCATGAGCCGATTTTGACAGTTAAACCACGCACGCGCACTTGTTTAGGGTGGACTGTAATGGGACCCCGTGGGACTGGTGCGAAATAATCGTACGACTCGTTCACAATAAACAACAACTTGTCATAGTAAAAAATTCTGACAAAGTGACAATTGTTACCCAGTATTTTTAAAATTTCTATGCGTTTGTTGTAATTTTTTGATTTTAAAACAAAATTTGAAGAAGAAAATTCGGAGTTGGTCAAAATTTTTGGTCTCAAAAAAAAAAAATAGAAATATATAAAGAAGAGGATCTAAAAGAAAAGGGTCTAAACGTGAATAAATTTTAATAGAGAATATCTCGGAATTTTAACCTGATTGGGAAAACCTGAGTATTCCACTAAATTCTACGACCAAAAATTAAGTTCACGTGTCTAAGCGTTTTCGTGTGTCTTTTTGACGTCCCTACAGTGCAATTAAGACAAATCTCTCTCTTTTCCATACCTCTCGCATATTTGTTTACTTTTCGCATTGCGTACATAATCAGTAATAGTTGCTATTACATATGTAAGAAAGGCTAAATATAATCGGGAAGAGTCAATTTTCACAGCTTGTAGTTCAACTGGGTTTTTGTAGTTGTGAAAATACAAATAAAACTTTTTTGAGTGGAACTCTTGAGAGACTAACGACATTGAGCTTAGACAAGCTTAAGCCACCCATAAAAGCAAGCGAGGTAAATATGACATCAACCTTGATTGATATAAACAATGTTTATGAATAATGATTGTCACAAAATGATAGCATATTTTCCACATTATTATTTGTTGGTGTTAATTACAAATCAATAACAAAAGAATGACTAATTATGAAATTATTAAAAAGCTCTGCATTAAGCTTGAATAAAAAGCCAAAGAAGGCTATTTGTAAGATCGTTATATTTTCCAAACTCATTGATTCACGCAAAAAACTTTTTTCAGTCCATTAAACAAACACAAACACGTTTAAACACACACGCGCACCTATTAAAGCTTACACTGTGCAACAAAAAAAAACATTGACACATTTTATTACCTACTCTCTAGTGGCAAAAACATGTTGCAAAAAAGTGGATTAACTGCAAACAAGCGTGAAAAAATGGCGCACACGTTTTTCCGCTTCAATGAGTAAAAATGGCAATTAAAAAATAACAAATAAAGAAACATAAGAGAAAAAACTCGACTGTTTCAAAAAGAAAACTTATTGAAAGAAAAAAAAGCTCGCTGCGAAAGTGTATTTAATAAAATTTGCCTATTCGTGGTGCGACGACCAACCTACTTTCGAATGGCTTGGCAAAGGTTGACGCTCACATACACACACACACTCTAATACTAGCACGCATACAACCCTACTTGCGTACGCAGCATGCGTCGACATTTGTAGCAATTTCTTTTTGAGCTGCAGCATGCTGCATGTTGCAGCTTCAGACTCGCCTCATTGTGGGCAGTCGTTAAGTTGTGCTTTAAGCAACAGTAACAACCAGACGACAACAACAACTACATCGAGGACAGACACAGCAAGGCTGCTCATCAAGGCGAATTTAATAAGAGTTCATAACACGTTATCGCGACGTCCTACAGTGTTTGCAACGCGATGCGATGTGATGCGATGTGATGCGATGTGATGCGATGCTGCGTTGTGTGCTCTATTGGCATGTAGCTCTGAGATTTCATTCAAATAGCGCTGTTGTTGTTGATGTCGTTGGTGTTGAAGTTACTGTTGTTGCTGATGATTGCCACCCAAACGCCTCTTTAGACAGCCAACGCGTGCAGTTTATAAGCGACCTGTTGTTGGCAGTCACGCTGGTTGTCTGACTATAATTTAAAGAATTGCGAAAAAAATATTGGAGCAGCAGCAAGGCGCATCAATCTTCTGTGCAACAGACTCGCAAGTTGTCCTGTTTTATGTGTAAGTGAAGAAGAGTGTTAATTGAATATTTTCCAACATTTTTTTTCATACGATTCATGTGATGTTTAAAGAAAAGTGAAAGCTTTGACATAACAAAAGCTTAAGAGCTTTTTCTGAGCTTGGTTAACCCGAATGGTGCAGTAATTATTTTTTCGAATTTCTTTAAACGTCACTTTATCAAATTTGAGTTTATGTGTTAATTACACGAGCAGTTTTTGTGAACGTCAATGTGCGTGACCATTTGGTCACGCTGGCACAGTTCGGGTTAATGAGAAAAAAGTGTGCATTTTTAGTTTTTAAGCTTAATATATGTTTAATTCGAGTTTCATTTTCGAGCAGAAAGCTTTTAAGCTTTGAAGCTATGAAAAATCATAGATTAAGCAAAATAGTAAGAATTTAAAGAAATATCATAAATTTAAAATTAAAGAAATTAAAACTTTAAAGCTTTTATGTAGCAAAGTTGAGAGCTGTTAATCTCTTAATTTCATGGTATTTCTATCATATTAGAGAAATGGCATTGCACCATATTGCGAATTAAAGCTTTTTCACATCAAAGTTCTGATAGAGCTGACTGTAAATTAGAAGCTTTTTAACTTTTTATCATTTTTCATTATATTGGGGGTTGGAATTAGTTTTAAAGGTTTTCTAAGAGATGGCGTAACTATCAATAGATCGCATCGGGCACACCTGTGACTATATTCATTTCAAAGCACATTGTCTAAGCTTCATTTTTCAGTATGTGTCATTCCACTGAAGTGTAAACAACATATATTTTTTTTCTCTGTGAACATGTCGACTTTGGTTCCAACAAAACGCAATTTGCGGGAAGGTTTACTTTTGTGCTTCCATTTGAAGAAAAAAGCGGTTGAAGCACAACGCACGCTTACTGAGGCTTACGGGGACTATGCTCCATCGATTTCTACTTGTGAGTACTGGTTCCGTCGGTTTGAAAGTGGTGATTTTGATACGGAAGACAAAGAGCGTCCGGGCCAGCCGAAAAAGTTTGAAGATGAGGAATTGGAGGCTTTGCTCGATGAAGACCCGTGTCAAACCCTTCAAGAATTGTCAGAATCATTGGGAGTCGACTTATCAACGGTCGGCAAACGCTTGAAGGCCATGGGAATGATTCAAAAGCAAGGAAATTGGGTGCCGTACCAGTTGAAGCCGAGAGACGTTGAACGGCGATTTTGCATGTGCGAACAACTGCTTCAACGGCATAAAAGGAAGAGTTTTTTGCATCGTATTGTCACTGGCGATGAAAAGTGGATCCATTACGATAATCCAAAGCGAAAAAAATCGTGGGGACCACCCGGCCATGCATCAACATAGAGGGCCAAGCCGAATATTCATGGCGCCAAGCTTATGCTGTGTATTTGGTGGGATCAGAAGGGTGTCGTATACTATGAGCTGCTAAAACCTAACGAAACCATCACTGGGGAACGCTACCAACAACAATTGATGCAATTGAGCCGAGCATTAAAGGTTAAACGGCCGGAATATGCCAAAAGACACGACAAAGTGGTTTTTCAACATGACAACGCACGGCCACATGTTGCAAGAACCGTCAAGGAAACGTTGGAGGCGCTGAATTGGGATGTGCTACCCCACCCGCCTTATAGCCCAGACATAGCCTCTTCCGACTACCACATATTCAGATCGATGACGCATGGCTTGGCTGAGCAGCGCTTCACTTCTTACGAGGATACCAAAAAATGGGTCGATTCGTGGATTGCCTCAAAAGACGAATCGTTCTTCCGGCGCGGAATCCATATGCTGCCAGAAAGATGGGAAAATGTTGTAGCTAACGATGGACAATACTTTGAATAATATACATTGTACCGTTGTTTATAAATAAATGCTCAAAAACCGAAAAAACCCCTTTAAAATTAATTCCAACCCCCAATAGTTGAGAACAAATCTCTAAAGCTTGCAGAACAGTAAAAGCTGTAACAGAAGTGAAAGTGTTTTTCAGCTTAATGTGACTTATATAACAAGTAGAGAAAAATGCACAATAAATGCTTTCAAGCTTTTTTATATGCCATCGAAATGACGTAAGAGGTTGCGTACTTTTTAATAAACTCTAGAATTGCTTTAAATGTTCATTTTTTTATTAAAAGAAGTAGATGAAGCTTAAATAAAAGTCAAAGCTTCAGCAAAATTAAGAGAATGTTTTAACTTTACTTAACTTCTTTCTCACAGAAAAGTGAAATCTTGGAGACGAAAAGAGCTATAAAGCTTTACTAAGCTTGATTACGACTAAGCAGCATGTGAATTTTTTATTTTTAAGCTTAATATATTTTTTTTCTAAATTCGGTCAAAACGTTTTGAAGATTAAAGAAAAATCAATGCCTCAGCAAAATGAAAAGCATTTTTCTATCGCTTTATTTAAATCATTTTTCATTTTTTTTGTTTGATGCCTTTGTCGAGACAAACATAAATAAAAGTAATAATCTAAGCGCAGTGGGACTTTAAAGGTTTTTGATTTAATAAAAATTTTGTTGAATGCATGTTACGATCTAAGCGTAATAGGAGCTTTAAAGCTTTTTTTCTTAAATTATGAAAACACAAGTTGCGCATTTTTAAAATTTGCTGAATTTGCTGAAGATTTTAGGAAAAAATTTGTTGAATGCAATTAATCGCTTAAGCGCCAAAAGAGCTTTAAAGATTTTTTTTTTGCTAAATTATGGAAAAACAAGTTGCTCATTTTTAAATGGTGTTAAATTTGTTGAATTTTTATAATGGTAAATTTGTTGAATGCAAGTAACTGCCCAAGTGCTAAATTATAAAAACACAAGTTGAGCATTTTTAAAGCTGTTAAATTTGTTAAAGTTTTTAGTAAAAAAATTCTTAAATTAAAGTAAATAAGAGCTTTAAACCTTTTTTTTTTTGCTAAATTAAAAACACAAGCGCAATAAGAGCTTTAATACTTTTTTTGCTAAATTACGAAAACACAATTAGAGCGTTTTTAAAAGCTGTTATATATTTTTAATAAAAAATTTGTTGAATGCAAATAACGAACTAAGCGCAATAAGAGCTTAAAGCTTTTTTTTTGCTAAATTATGAAAACAGAATTTGCGCATTTTTAAAATATGATGAATTTTTTTAATGTAAAATTTGTCAATGCAAGTAATGGCCTAAGTGCAATAAGAGCTTTAAAGCTTTTTTTTCTAAATTATGAAAACACAAGTTGCATATTTTTAAAAACTGTTGAAGATTTTGAATGTAAAATTTTTTCAATGCAAGTAATGGTATTAGAGCAAAAATAGCTTTAAAGCTTTTTTTGCTAAACTATAGAAACACATGGTGATAATTATTAAAAGCTGTTGAATTTTTTGAAATTTTTTATGAAAAATTGGTTGAATGTAAGTAACGGCCTAAGCGCAAGAAGAGCTTTAAAGTTTTTTTGCTACATTATGAAAAAACCAGTAGAGTATTTTTAAAAGCTGTTTTATATTTTTAATAGAAAATTTGTTGAATGCAAGTAACGACCAAAGCGCAAGAGCTTTAAAGCTTTTCTTTGCTTAAATATAGAAGCACATTTTAAAAATATGTTGAATTTTCTTGAATGTAAAATTTTTTTCAATGCAAGTAACGGCCTTAGTGCAATAAGAGCTTTAAAGAGTTTTTTCAAAATTATGAAAACACAAGTTTCACATTTTTAAAAGCTGTTGAAGATTTTGAATGTAAAATTTTTTTCAGTGCAAGTAACGGCCTAAGTGAAATAAGAGCTTTAAAGCTTTTTTTATGCAAAATTATAAACAGAAATGTTGAGCATCTTTAAAAGCTGTTGATTTTAAAAAGCTGGAATAAGTTCTTTAAAGCTTTTTTTTTGCTAAATTTTTAAAACACCTGTTGAGCCTTTTTAAAAGCTGTTGGAGTTTTGTATAAAAAATTTGTTGAATGCAAGTAACGGCCTAAGCGCAATGAGAGCTTTAAAGTTTTTTTTTTTTGCTAAATTATAAAAACATAAGTTAAGCATTTTAGAAAGCTGTTATATATTTTCAATGAAAAATTTGTTGAATACGAACAGCGAACTAAGCGCAATAACAGCTTAAAGCTTTTGTTTTTTTTTTTTTTTGCTAAATTATGGAAAAATAATTTGCGCATTTTAAAAAGATGTTGAATTTATTAATGTAAATTTTTTCAATGCAAGTAATGGCCTAAGTGCAAGAAGAACTTTAAAGCGTTTTTTTCTAAATTATGAAAACACAAGTTGCACATTTTTAAAAGCTGTTGAAGACTTTGAATACAAAATTTTTCAATGCAAGTAACGGCCTAAGTGCAATAAGAGCTTTGAAGCTTTTTATTTGCTAAATTATGAAAACATATGTTGAGCATTTTTAAAAGCTGTTGAATTTGTTGAATTTTTTTATGAAAAATTTGGTGAATGCAAATAACGGCCTAAGCGCAAAAAGAGCTTTAAAGTTGTTTTTTGCTAAATTATGAAAACACAAGATAAGCATGTTTAAGAGCTGTTATATATTTTTAATGAAAAATTTGTTGAATGCTAATAACGATCTAACCGCAACAAGAGCTTTAAGCTTTTTTTTGCTAAATTATGGAAACACATGTTAAGCATTTTTAAAAACTGTAAAATTTGCTGAAATTTTATATAAAAATTTTTGTTGAATGAAAGTAACGGTCTAAGCGCAACAAAAGCTTTAAAGCTTTTTTTTTGCTAAATTCTGAAACCACAAGATGAGCATTTTTAAAAGCTGTTATATATTTGTATTAAAAAATTTGTTGAATTCAAATAACGACGGCAATAAGAGCTTTAAAGCTTCTTTTTTGCTAAATTATGAAAATAAAAGTTGCGCATTTTAAAAATATGTTGAAGATTTTTTAATGAAAAATTTTTTGAATGCAAGTAATGACCTATGTTCAATAAGAGCTTTAAAGCTTTCTTTCTAAGTTATAAAAACAAAAGTTGCACATTTTTAAAAGCTGTTGGGGATTTTTTTAATGTAAATATTTCCAATGAAAGTAACGGCCTAAGCATAATAACAGCTTTAAGGCTTTTTTTTTAATGAAATGAAAACACAAGTTGCGCATTTTTAAAAGCTGTTGAATTTGTTGAATTTTTTATGAAAAATTTGTTGAGTGCAAGTAACGGCCCAAGTACAATAAAAGCTTTAAAGCTTTTTTTTTTTGCTAAATTATGAAAACACATATTGAGCATTTTTAAACGATGTTGAATTTATTGAAATTTTTCTAAACGCAATAAAAGCTTTAAAGCTTTTTGTTCTAAATTATGAATGCTCAAGTTGAGCATTTTTAAAAGCTGTTATATATTTTTAATGAAAAATTGGTAACGATTTAAGCGCAATAAGAGCTTTAAAGTTTTTTTTTTTTTGCTAAAATATGAAAACATAAGTTGAGAATTTTAAATATGTTGAATTGTTTAACGAAAAATTTTTTCATTGCAAGTTATGACCTAAGTGCAAAAAGAGCTTTAAAGCTTTTTTTTCTAAATTATGAAAACACAAGTTGCGCATTTTTAGAAGCTGTTGAAGATTTTTATTGTAAAATTTTTTCAATGCTATGTTCGGACAAAATAGATTTTGTTTTTTAAATTTTTTAAATGTGTTGAGTACTGTATATTCCCAACGGCCCGTAAAGTCAGCAGCTTTTTCCAATGGCAAAACGGAAGACCTTTATTTAGTTGTTGTGCAAGCGAACAGTTCAAAAAGCTTGAAATCGGAAATTAACTGCTGGCACAAAGCTTTCCAAGAGAGGCTTTTTAATGCAATTCAAAGTAAGCTAAGTTGGAGTGCTTTTTTCCTATGACATACAATGCTAAATTTACAATGGTGTGTCATACTATGGGTCAGAATTTTTACGTTTTCAGCTGACTTATAAGCACTCAAAAAGGCCTTTCGCAGTGCTTTTTTCACCACTGGGTTACAGTATATAGCACTGTTTAAACCACTTCTGATTACCTTTTAGAAATAAGGGGCATTCTGTTGTTTGACGGAAACAGAGGCAAAGAGACGTTTACAATTATTAAGAGCATTGTAATTACTTTATAATTTAAATTTAAATATTTACCAAGAAAATACATTTTAAGTAGTTTTACAGCTCATTAATATTTTAAGTTAATTATAATTTATAATTATAATTTAGCGTTTTAAATGAAATTTTTCACTTTAAAATTTTAATGCAATGACATTAAAAAAAGGACTTTTGCACATTTAACTGTAACAACACATTTAGCTGTTGTTGTTTTCGGTTTTATGATTGCTACAAAAATTATGCTTGTTAAAAGCTAAAAATTTAAGCAGCTTGTGAAGCATATTAAAACCATAGCTATTCAAGTTGCGGTTTGCGCTTTGCTGAGTTAACTACTCAGAGTTAACAATGTGTGTGTGTAATAAAATAACGAATAAAATTAAAAAGTTTTTATGAATGCAAAGCATAACAATGCGTTAAAGTTTGGCATTTAAAAGCGTAGAAGCTGTATTAAAAGCTGTGGAGAATTAATAAGAAAATATTTCAATTTTAAGGAAACTGAACTCAAATAGTACAAAAACTTTAAAAACAGCTATAATAAATACTTTCCTTCATTTTTTTTTAAAATTATAAAACTTAATATAAAGTTACTATAAAGAAAAAATTATTTAAACTAAGCTAATTGCTTACACAAAAAACAAGACAACTAAGTACTTAATACATGCTTTTAAATGAGAAAACCTGTTTTTGACTACATTCGTAAAAACAATAAAAAAGTACTCTTAACCCATTAACCGCCGACATGTGATTTCCTCGGCCAATTTTGATGATTTTTTCAGGAATTGCTTATTTTGCTACCTAGATCACAAATTCTGAGTTTAGAAAAAACCAAAATTCTGGTATTCCAGAAAAAACGTCCGGCATGACTTTTTAAAATAACTGAATTTTATATGTATCTTTAAAAATTTAATAAATAAATTTGATCAGTGAATGAAATTAACTTCAGAATTAATTTTAAAAAGAAATCAGCAAAATTGAACCATTAGTTTACGATCTGCAAGCTCTAAAAACCTTAGACTCGATTTTCTCGAAACACCATTTTTTCTCTCACGCCTTTTTCACACCCAATGCAATAAAACATTAATAAAACAGATTAGTATTTTCAGAGAAAACAGTTAAGTTTTACTTGAACAAATACTAAACAAAATGTATTGGAGCGGTTTTCATACCAGGTGTTTTTAAAGCAGCACTACATAAAAAAAATCTAAGTATTCAAAAGGTTTAAAGATTACTTGAAGTGGAGTTTTTATTTGTTGAACTGGAGTTTGAGCTTTTAGCTTTACATTTCAGTCATAGTTTGCTAAATAACAGCTTTGTTTAAGTTTAATAAACTGTTCAAAGAAATGTCTAAAAAATGTGATTTTCAATAAATCCAAAGGTACCTCACCCCCTTAAGAGATTCAAAAGTTTATTACCTGCCTTGAGAGCCAAAAGATTAAACTTTTTCTCCCCCAAATTTCAAGTCAAAAGCTCAATGCGGTGATTTTTGAGATTTTTCTTATATAAGCGTTGCTTAAAGCAACGCCGGCGTTTAATGGGTTCAACGTAGTCGCTGAGCTTTAAAATATTCCATGAAAATGTTCTTTTATAAATTAATTTTTAGATTCTTTGACAAAAGTTGTCTCAGCCGCACTATTATAAAAAGAAAACTAATCGAGTTTTAAATAGTTCGTGTAAAAAGTGTATCACCTGCAGAAATGTTCCGTATGCATAATCGAAAGAAATTTTTATTGCATACTTTTAGGAAGCTTTTAAAGTAATATTTTTGTTTTTTTTTATGGGATATAAGATTTAGATGACCAAAAGATGGTCTAATTTTTAAAGAAATATTTTCATAAAATATCTTCCCTGTACGTTTAAGGTTTTTTTTTATTTTTTTTTTTTTTTTTTTTTGGTAAAAAACTCATAAAAAGGGCACTAGGCCAATTAGAATATTCGAAACATTATTTTTCACACAACAACTATATGAGAGGCATATTTTCAGTAGTTTTTTTTTCTTGTTTAGAGAAATTTAGCGAAAACTTTATTAATATATTAAAAATTCCTTACAAGAACACTTATAAAAAGCAAAAACGCACTTAATTTTTTTTCTGCTTTACCAGAATCTATTGTTCGAAGTTTGTAATTATTTTAGTTGTTGGACTGTGTTATTATAAAGGATATGCTATAAAAAATATTGAAAAAGGTTTTTTATTCCCAAACTTAATCTCATAACTTTGTAACGAACATGAGTTAAATGGCAGAATACATGTCATAAACAATTCATCACTCGGTTGCACCTGTTTTCATTACTGCAATTCGAACTTTTACGATCCAACTTTTTTGGTGTTAAATAAAAACCTTATTGCAACACAAATACACAAAATGTTTCAACATGTGGCAACTCCCCTGACACACCGTTACCACCAACGCTTCAATTAAAATTGATTGAATTTGTTGTCATAATAAAATTCATGAAAAATATTGTTATTTTGAGAGCGTAGACGTGAGTGAAATGAGTTGAGGCAAAGTTAGGCTTCGGTACATCTCAGTCGAGAAAACAGTTTCTGGGAAATATCATCATTTGCTGGCTACCAAGAATTGCTGCACACACTCAGTTCCTGCAGTTCTGTTGTTTTAATACAATTAAAGTGTTGCTGTCTGTCTGTATGTCTGCTCAAAACAGTATGGTAGAAATTTAATTATATTAAAAATTCATTTCACCAAAATGGAAAGAGCTTTAACAACAATACAAGGTTTAATCAGAAATATAAAGTTTTAATTTAATAAAGCGCCTTATTAAATACTACTCTGCTTTCAATTTCCAAGTTAACTTAATTAAATGCTACTCATACGCCCTGTTGAACCACAAATCAATTAGTAGTTTTGGGATAGAGTGGTATTATTTTAAATTTACGAAATTTATGTATTAGTTTAATGTATGTAGTTCAATCAAAACAGTTTTACAGATAAAATTAAGCTTTGAATTTTTTGTTTTCTTTATTTTAGAACTTCAAATAAAGTATTTAACTAATTTGATAAATTAAGTTCTCACTCGAGGTTGTCTAATTTGCTGTCTTCATGACTGCTGAGTGCCACCAAGAGTCAGTGTCGTTTCGGTTGGATTGCCGCTTTGCCAGCGCTCACAAATAATACGCATGTCGCATAATATTTTTTCGCTTTAACTCGTTTAATTTTATTCCGCTGTTTACATAAACTTGTTGCCACTAATATTTTAATGCAATTTGCAAACTTGTTAGCCTGCTTTCTGTTGGATAACATTGCACGCTTGTAGGCGCACGTGGAAATTATTAAAGCAGCGCTGTTGCATCTATAATTTAATTTTCGTATATTTAAAGTGTTTGTTCAGAGCAAGGCTAAAATAAACTTTTTTATTTACGGAACACTAGCATAGTACTTGCCGTTGCACAGAATAATATTTCGAAAACCTCTACTTCTAGAAGTGAAGTTTTTAGACAATTATAAGACCTGCAGACTGTCATCTACTTAAAACACATTCTAGCATGCAGTTCTTATTCCTACAGTAAGATTAGAAAGATCAGATCAAAATGATTAGGGCAGCTCTTAAGTCAAAATTGAGCAAAACCATCTGTGAAGTATAGGAGACAATTTGTCCTTGAGTACAAATGCATATAAATTGATGTAATACTGTAGCATCAAAGTAATGAGTGTTTCTAACTACAATCATTTGATATAAGCTTGCAATTAGATAGTAGGTAGTATATATTAGAGCACCCACAATATATATGAAAAATACAAATGTGTTTTTTTTTCGTTTCACCAGCATTTCCTAATAGAATGAGGTTGAAAAATAAGATCTGCATCAAAAGAGTGGTATCGTTAGTGAAAAATAGCCATACAGTTTTCATTTGAAACCTCAAAAACAGCCTTAAAATTGCTTGAAAATAGCTTAAACAACGTTTGCCCTGTAGCTTTTTTAAAAAATGATAAAATTTTTTAATTATTTTTTTTGCAGACAATTAAACAAGTAAGACTGTCCGTGTAATTTTTTTTTTTGGTAGGTGTGATATTTAATGGTATTTTTGAAGACGAAACTAATTTTTTTACTCATTTTTTATGTTCTATTTTTGTTCAAAAAATCCCAAAAATCATAGAAAAATCTGCGAGCTATCAACGTTACATCATCAGAAAGGGCATTAATAAGGTCTAAGAAATTAACTACGTTTCACTATTTTTTTTTCTCATGAACGTCTTTTACGTCTTAAATGCAAACAAATGGATTTTATTTTTCTTTCATTCAATTTACATCTTTCAAATTTTAACAGAGTGCTTCTCTTACTCACCGAAATCATTGGTAATGATCCATTTATATGTTGTGAGAGCGTTTGGGCTTTGTTTAAATTTAATTTAACTCATAAGCCTCGTCGATAAAAAATATTAAATGTTTTGTTTTTTCACGGTGGATTTAAATTAAATGGGCTCGTTGGGCCCCAATTTGTCACTAAAATGTCAAGGGAAAGGAATTGATATTTCACCTTGTATAAATTTAGTTTGACCTTTTATACATTGGGCAAGACTTGAAATCAAGAATTGTTCTAGTATCTTTGCTTTTTTGGGTGATCCAGTATATATCTACTAGGGAAATTTACTGTGAAAACGTGGCTTAAAAAATTAGAATGATTGCGTTTGTTTCTGATTTAGTCCTCTTGACGTGCCTTGATTTTAAAAATCCCAGTGTCTTGGTAGTACACCAGACACCATTTTGTCAGCTTGTATTTTTTAACATTCGTTTTATATTCCAACTTTAAACTACTATTTATTAAAGTTAAAAGTGTGCATTAGACCAGTTTACTGTATAAAAATGTTAAAATACTTCGGTTCGCGTCCATTTTCTGAAAGTTACATTTCTAATGTGAACAAAAACACCTTAAGACCCAAAAAAAAATTTGATGTTTAGACATTTCACAAATCGTTTGTGATTTTTGTTTTTGAACAAAGCTTAAGCTTTCTTACGATATCACATTTTTGGACATAAACATGTAAAACATCTCTTTGAACAAGATTTGTATTCAGCCAGTGGCGTAGATAGCTCTTAGTTGTAGGGGTATCTGTAAAAATTATAATAACCTTAAAAAAGTATCTTTATATTAATATGCAAACACATATCTTTAGCTCACTTTTTATCGACTTTTAGACAACACATTTGAATGAAACTTTAACCATTTGAAAGCTCTGGTTCATAGCAAGTGCACAATATAACTTTTATTGAAATGTTTTGGCATTAATTAGGTAAAAATAAGAAATTAAAAACACTTTTTTTCATATAAATAACAGCAACAAGAAACCAAGAAACATTTTAATTACACATGCGCTCTATTGAGAGCAGTGGGAGTGTAAAAATAGGGCTGTGTGGTTTTTGTAGCTTTTTATTTTCTCTCTTTTCGGACACATTTAATTAGCGTTGCTGAGACAAAGGGGGTTCTAAATAAAAGTCCACGCTTTAATTTAAAAATAGAACGCAGATTTATTGAGCCAGTGTTGATATTCTTATTTTATTGTATATATTTTTCGATATAATATTCGGGTGGTGAGGGGAGGGGAGAGGTAAGGGGGTTTGGTCATGCGTGGCGTCACAAAAAATATTTTTATCTTACTATTTTAGTCAATATTCTTTAATATTTTAACGGTTTTTCGGAAAAAGTTAAATCTGGTTATTTGAATTTTGGCGGTTAAAATGCATTGTCTTTAAACATAATCGTAATGAGACCGTTTCTTTAATAAAGGCTTAACTATAAGATATGGAAGAACATGATGTAAGATTGAATTTTAGACCTTTTATAAGATGTGCAAAAAAATATGCAGTCATTTTTGGCCATCTCTTGCGGATACCCTAAAATGAGCATTAATTTTATGTAAAATGTGTGAATATATATTGTGATGGTAAAATTTTCTAGAAATATAAAATTATGAAAAACTTCCGTTATTTTGATATCAAAACTATTTCGAAAACTATAGATTTTCTCAGTACAAAGTATTTTCGTATGAAATTCGTTGTTTAAGAAAAATAACGGTTAACAGCAATTTCATTTTAAACTTACCGTAAAATAAAAAATTACGGAATGACCATCTCCGATTTGGATGAAATTTTGCATGAAGCATCACTGACTAAAATTAATTTGGAGAGGAAAAGAGTTTGACATGGTTTTTTGCGGAGTTACAGGGTGCATAAAATTGACAAAAACGTCGAAAATTGATAATTACGAAAATTCATATCTCAAACATTTCTAAACCGAATGTAAAATCTTAACTATAGTTGATAGGGTAGCTAAACAGATTTTATTCTAAAAATAATTTTTAAAAATGTTGGTGGTTGTAGTATCCCTTGTGATAAGGTAATTGATTTCACTGTAGGGATTCGAAGAATGCCATTTAAAAATTTTAAATAATTGTTTTCTTAAAGCTGGTAAAAATGCCTTTTCAGCAATATAAAATTAAGGAGGGGACTTAATAGGCTAATGAGATATGATCATTTTAACATCTAAACACAAATATTTTTTCATACTAACAAAGGAGTTTCTTCACCAAATTTTAATTTTGAGCTACAGTTGGAAAGCTAAATGAAGGGACTTAAATCTAAAAATAATTTTGAGAAATTTTGGTGGTTTGGAGTTCCATTACTTGTGGTAATGTAATTGATTTGACATAATTTAAAAAATTCAAAATAATATATATTAAAGGTAAATCTAGCAAAATTACCACTTCTACAATATGAAATGAACCCAGCAAGAAAATTAAATACTGCTTTCCGAAAAATGCTAAGTCATAAGATAAACTATGAGAGACAGATAGGTGTTTAAAAGAAATGTTGAGGTTAAAAACATAATAGGACCATTTTATACATTTGACTCATCTAAGAATCAACGCAGTGGTATAGCAGCTATGAACTGAAGACATGAGTGGATGAAGGTGGTATGTCACATTTTTGGATTTTCGCTGTTCTATGCATGGGTGAAGATTTAATGTACATACAAACAATTTTTAACCTTAAAACAACTATGTGGCTATTTTAGATCAAAAGAATTACTTTTTCCGTTAGTATAGATTTCAGTAAAAATGCGAAACTGTGAACTTAATTTTCTCAAATTTAAAATTTTGCGGCATATCACCACATCATCCACTCATGTCTTCAACTATTTCGGGCAATTTTTTTCATTTATTGAGTTTTTTGTGAGGGTGGTCCCAAAAAGCTGAGCGAAAGGGGGTGGATAAGTTCGAAAGAAATGTTGGTAGGATTAATAATAGAACATGCTCATACACTTGACTCCTTTAGAGGTTAATTCGGGAGCGATATAAGCTCTGCTGAAAAATTTTTTGCTAAGCGGTTCTTCCATTGAAGCTACGGAATGACAAAGATTGTGTTCACTTTTATACGGTTACAGTACAGGGTTTTTGTTATGTAAGGTACACAAACTTCAAGGCTACAAAATTGACAAACGAGTGCTGTCATCTTTGCTATGCGTCCTTAATGTTATGTTTTCTCAAAACCTACGCAAGAGTGCCTTAACATTCGCTACGTTACTGTTCATTTTGGGTCACTTCTTTACAGACAGTTGGTCGAGTTTCGACCGCAGACTATACTAGTACTTTTAAATACCTGAAAACATGACGGTATTGTGAATCCGAATGTCGTGTTGCACAGCCTTACTTTATTGAAACGTCGAAAAACGGTGGGTAGGTACAGAAATTATGGGCTTGTTGAATTGAATCTAAAACAACACCTAATTTCTGGAAACTATACATGTTAACATATCTCTAGTAATTGTTGACCGATTAAGAAAAATTAAACACTGAACTTAACTAAATTTTGATAACTTTCTTGAGGAAAAAAAAAAGATTTTTTGGCAATACATATACACATTTGGATTCGTACTAAACTTAATATTAGAATAAGCTCACAATTACGTGGATATTTGGTAATGCTTCCATGGCTCTGGGAGGGGTCCAGACCCGCGGAACCCCCCCATATCTACGCTACTGTATTCAGCATATATCTATGTAGAAAAATAGTGTATTTTATTTAAAAACTCCTTAAAACTATGCAATTAAAATTTCTTTCCATTACTTATAGTGAATATTTCTGTGCCGGCAAGGAATAACCGCTAAAGTCGAGTTAAGTCAAAGTTGAGCTAATGATGCAGATGTGTTCCATGTATATAGTTACGTACACACACAAAATTAAGATATTATAGCGTGATTCCAGCCAAAATTATCACACAAAAAGCAAACTGCCTTTCATAGAACTTATATGGAGATCGAAAACTTTAAAGCAATATTTATCGAAACATTGAAATTACACTTAAGCTGTTATTCCTTGTCGACACAGATTTGTACAGGTGATACACTACACCATACACAAATTTTACCCAAAGAGACAGAGAAATGTTCCAAGGAACAATTTTACAGAATATTTATTTTAAGGCTTTAAGACAACGTTTAATGATACCTTTTTAAACATAGTTTTGAAAAGTGTCAAAGAAAATACATAATAAAATACCGCTTCAGAACTTAAATATTCCACAAAAATATTACTCATAAAATTACACAATATATCGCATAACACAAGAACTATCTCAATGGCATTTGTTTAGTAGATTTTTGACACTTGTCTAAGATTCAATTTAAAAATAATTTTAAAAATTACTCAGATGTGAACTTTCAATAAGCCGATACGCGTATAATTTGTATAGCCTACACTACTGAAATCCGTCGAAAAAAAATACATTAAAACAGTAAAGGAGTGTCTTTGGTATTGGAACACGTTAGGTTTTGGCTCATACCCGGTTGTGGGACCCGGTTTATTTAAGTTAAAAAATTCACTAAAAATTTGAAAATATGAACAAAAACTACCTAAAATACGACAAATAACAAATTTTATTCGTTTTAGAAGCCTTCAATGCCACAAACTTCTAAATGCGTTAAAATGCAAGAAAACACAATTTAAATACGATATGTTGACAAAAACGATGATATTTGCCAGTTTGTCTTACATCAATGCAATTTAAATACTTCAAATGACAAAAACAAGGTGTCCCACAACTGGTTGCATGAGATGTCCCACAACTGGGAATGGTAGCAATTTCGAAAGTGACTGCCAAAATTGTATGGTGAACATATTTTGAAAGAAATTCATGTTTCAGCAAACAAAATAAAATGAAAATACTGCATAAACTATGCGTAGCACTTTTATTTTAAATTAACACAATATCGCGCCGTGTTGCAGATCTGCAACATTTAGAAATTACTCTAGAAGAATAGCTCAAACAGAACAAACTAAGTCGTAATTCTTACAAATGATTTATGTACATTCCAAATAACTCTAACTTTTCAATTAGAGAGTAAACCAATCAACAGTAATTTTTTATTTTTAGTTGCAACAGCGCGATTTTGCATTTAGCAGCAGTTTGTGTTTTGTTATATTTTTAATATATTTTTAAATGACTACAATTGTAATGAAAAGCGTCGATAATTAAAACAAAATTTTTTTAAAACTTTTTGCTGAGTTATTAAACTACATTAATCAAGAATTATTATATTAAAAACAATGCTATTTATATTCCCTGTTATACACATATATCAACATATACCTGCAACAAAAGATTTTTTGCAAATATTTTTATAAATAAAGTATTAATTTCAGAACAAAAGTTCTTCTTATTTATTGTTACGGCTGTTTAAGAGATTTTTAAGGTAAAAAATTGAAATCGGCGTTATTACGCAATATAGGGTTAATTTACTTCAATTTATAGCACTCTCAAAAAATGCAGAAATTACTATTGTGTTAAATTTTTCGAGTTTTTTTCAATGCTCACACAACAAGCAAACAAATGTGTGTATACACTTCGATATTAGCAAAATAACTGAGTACTGTCAAAATACAAGATTGACAAAACTCAAATCAACGATATTTGTTTTCTGCCAAAATATACGAAAGGTGTCCCGCAATCGGATACACTCCCCTACTTATTTGAATCAGGGTTAAAAAAAATTCTTATTTGAAATGTTATTTTTTGTTCTGGTTTTGAACAAATAATTTTGGTTTGAATTATTTATGCTCCCAGGACGACATTTATTTTATCAAAAAATTAAATTTAATTCAAATTGTTTTACAAGAAAATACATATTTGAATTGTTTTGTTTTATTTTTTTTTTATTTTTTTTTTTTAAATGTTTGTTTCGATTTTGAACGAAAAATTTTAGCTTTAAATATTTGCGTTCTCAGAACGATATTTACCACTTTATTTTGTATTACGAATAAGCACACCAACTACAAGCAAGACACGAGGAGCAATACTTTTTTCTATACAAAATTTTTTATTATTAATTTTTATTTTATTTTTATTTAATTATTTTTTTTGATATATTAATTATTTTTTCAAACCAAAACAAATTCATGAAGTTAAATTCGTGTTTTGTTAAAAATTATTTGTTCTTTGAAAGAACGTTATTTGGGAAAACAAAATTTTTTGTTCCCGGAATGAAATTTATTTTCTAAACAAGATTATTTTGTTCATATTTTAGCGGTAAAAATGTTAACTTTTTATTTCTTTTTTTTTTTAATTTCTACTTCTGCCTATAGCTATTACTTCAACTCCAACATTTAATTAAGCAAACTTGACAGCACGCAAAACATTATATTAGCTGCATCGTGCTGTTACTTTACTGCGCATGCGCACATGTCTTTAATGCTTTGTGCAGCTTTGCTTAATAACCATGGTAATCTTGATAGAGGTGAATGCTGGAGATTTGACATACATACATGCAGTGCATGCGTTTGCAACATGCTTCATTTGTTGTTGCTGGAAGTATTGCCATCAATCAGTACAAGTAAGATACAAAGTAGTAAATAGATTTTTTTTTTGTCCAAACTGACGAAACTTTCGCTGCCTTTCCATTTTTTTTTTGGTAGTTTGTTAATTTTTTCCCCTTGAAATTGGGAGCATTTGGGCGCTTGTCTCATTTGTTGCTGATGTCATTTAAGATGCATGCTCGTCAAGTGCATCAAGATTTTATTTATATTTTTTCAGCATGTTTTTTATCTTGTAGCTTTTTCTGCAGAAGGTTTACTTTTTTTAGCTATCTTGCTATTTAAATTTTGCTTTTGTAGTTGTTGCTAGCAAAAAAAAAACAAAAACTCGAAAATTAAACTTGACCCTAATTCGAGCAACTCGCGAGCATTTGCAGGCTGCTGTTGCAGTTTTATTGAATGTGTGTTTTTGTTGCTGTGACAGAGAGTGTTGGTGTTTGTATCTGTGTATGGGTGGGCCTTAATATTGCAAGGGTTGCTCTGTGTTTTTGTGTTTAACCCATTAAAAAATGTTGTCGACCAGAGCACAAAAAAAGAACTATACAGCATATCTGATAAGCATATTAGGTGGGGTAGGCGTTTGCTAATAGGGGGTGGGCGGTGCGGCGGGACTACAGTAAAAGGCGGAAATGAAATGCTGAGCTGAATACTCATATCCTAAATAAGCTTTTCGGTTGAAAATTTTCCATTCAAAAAATGACTAAACAAAAAAAAAACGTCAAACTTTAAATATAATATATAGCAAATATTTTTAAGTTAATATTTTTTTATAACTTTTTTATAACCGTTAAACATGGCAATTTTTCGCTGGAATTTCATGCTAATAACTTTTGATAAACAACAAATCTCATTTATTTATGCAAAGCATTTGCTAATACAAATTATTTTGCTATGCACGAGCTAAATTTATATTAAAAAATTTCGTATTTACACTCGAAATTAACATCTGAGTTTAAATTTTTGCACTTTTATAGCCAATGGTTTTGGTTAAATTACTTTGCTGGAAGCGGATGCGATGTTCGTAGGAAGCTGCGCCGTAATAAATATTAACAAGGCAAATTTATTTCTTTGTATTTTTGTGTTTTTAACAGAAAGTAAGAATAATTCGTCAAATTATTATAAAATTAAAAAAAAAAATTGCCAAAAAAATTGCATCAAACATGTGTTATGCTAATAACTACTTTAATGTAACGCTCGAGTGGCTGCACGCAAGATATACTCAAAACCCCTCTAAAAGCGCCCACCTCATGGCATTTAAATTATGTACAGTTCTATTTTAAAGTGGTCAGCCAACCTACCGTTTAGTTTTTTTTTTTGTTTTAGTTATTGTAATCATTTTCATTTCATTTGCTGCAAGCAGAAAAATAGTTCATCTACAATCAGAGTTGTTGTTATGCGAAAATTTTACCAAAACTGATAGACACTTATCGGTGTGAAAACGTGAAATTTAGTTGCAGTTTGGTAAATATTTGTAGTGACGAGCCAAACAAATTTCACTATGCAATTATTTCTTCACTCAAGGTACGTAGTATATAGAAACACTATTCATGAAATGTTTGCATTCTTTAGGGCGCGTTTACAGTGCCGGCTTGTTGCTTTATCGAGCCGAACCGGGAAGGAAAGCAGAAAAACGCTGATAAGAGCAGGCAGCTTAAAGCGACTTGTGCGCTGGCATTCAGCGTGCTAATTTTTGCTTTCTCGCTCGTTCGCTCGGATTGCATGAGTTTTGTTTAATTTTACACGATGTTTACTTATTATTTTCATTAAATAGCATACAAAAGAAAAAGCAACATGTTTAAGCCGCCGCACGGTGGAGCGAGCCCATACAAAGGGTTGGACATCGCATATTGCTTTAAATAATTGATTGTAACTCTGGAACCATTTGATGTATTTTGACAAGATTTTAAACATATCTTTTTAAAGAATTTTTCATTAAATCTTTTAACCTATATGAGCGTAGCGGGTCTAGGAGACCCAAAAAATGCATGGTAAAAAATAATTTTTTTTTGTATTTAGCGATATTTCGTACCTGTATTTTATTACAAAATGTGTTTTTAAAAAAGAATATATTAGCTTATTACATTTAAAAGATGTGTAGAGACTGCATACATCTCTATTTAAAACAAATTATATGCAATATTGAGAGCAAACAGTGATTTATTAATACCACACATAATATACAATATGCTTAATTTTACAAATTATCTGTAAAACTTATGTTTTCTTTTTCCTCATTAAAAAGTACTTTTGCTTCAATCAGATAGCTTTTTGATGATTTTTTATTAAAACCAAGGCTTAAAAGTACAGTATCTGAATTGAGCATTAGGGCATGCAAAAGATTTGAATTGCAAGCAGATCTTGCAAATTTTCTTGTGTTGTGAAGTCTGAAGAACCGAAATAGTTTGTGATTGGTCTCATCCGCATCCTCGGATAACTGACCTATGGGTACTTTCGCTATTTGAACTATATCGGCACTGTGCATTAATATTTTATGTACAGTAACAGACATGTAGTACCAATCATAAAGTTCAACGTATAATTTTGCTGTTTCTAAATAATAATTTTTTAATTTTATGATATTAATTTTTAGACCACATGCATCTATGTAAATGAAATATATTAAAATTTTTACGCAAAATTAAATGTAAAATGTTAAACAAAACAATTTATATATGTATACATTAAAATTTTTAACCTGTAATATAACATAAAATCGTTTAATTACAAAAGAAAAATAACACACGTCTTTTTTCCACAAATCAAAAAGATCAAGGTAACAAAACATGGGATTTTTCTTTGGATTGTCGTTCAAAATATGGCAATATTGACCTTTTTTTATTTTGACATTGCTACAGTGCCGATTTGATAGACATCTGTGTTTATTGGCAGATCACTTTTAAGTGGATTTCATACCCCTTATCTGTACTGTATCAGTTTTTGAAATTTTATTACTGGAATTCTAAACGATATTTGGATCGTGTCTTAAATATATCACAAGAACCAGACGTCTCAGATAAATAAACAGTATACCAAAATATCTGCATTAAAATTGTCTACACTTATTTACTACAATTTATGTCACTTTACTAGTATGGGTGGTATGCCGCAACCAAAGCAAAAGATCTATTTTTTCCGTTTACAAAAGGTCACGGAGCCGGGCCGGAATGTTTTAAAAAAAAAAATATATGCATCCCAAACTTGTTTTCTTATCCAAACACAAGTTTTTATCACTAATCAAACTCAATCAGTTTCTATAGTTACGCTGTAATAGGCAAACTTTGTGAGAAATGCTATAAAAAAAATCCGAGGAATACAATTTTGATAGTGAAATTCTCAGAAGGCGCTGGATGGCGCGCGCTAATTTTTTTTTAAAAACATTTCTTACTATAAGTTTTTGTTATGTAAAGTACTTTGATCCTGGCCAACCCTGGCTATTTTTTTATTTTTAAAATTTAATAATTTTTTTAATTTTTAATTTTTATTCCTTATCGCAATAACGGGATATCAAAAAACTTAAAAACAAAATATCTGGTTTACAAGTTTAGAGTATACCCTTTCAGAAAATATTAAGATCTGTTCAAACAAGCAGTTTAACAAAATGTTATAGGACTTTAAAAAAAAGACTATATTTTTTATATTACAAAATATCAACTTTGAGGCTTTACAAAAAAAAAAAAGTACGCACTTTAAAATAAAAAACTTCCGAATTTAAATAGTCCATATACATTTTTCTCGAAATGTATCAAAATATTATAATAATTTGCAAGTTGCACTTTTTTCTGGATGTCCTACCTTTTGTATGGGATCGCTCCACCGTGCGCCGCCGTATAACTTTTGCAATTTTTTCTTGCTGTGTGAAACATTTTTTTTTCCTTTAACAGATCGATTCTGTCGCGATAACTTTAATCTTATTACCGAAAAAATACAGGAGTAACAGGGACAAATATATATAGTAAATGCTCTAAATGCGTATTTAGCTCTCAGTGTGAATATAGCATAAGACTGGTAACGAATTTCGGCAACAATATTACTATTACCGGTAACGCACAGAACCGATCTGTAAGAGTGTCGTTTATATAACTTGCGTTACTATTTTTAAAACATAATAAAAAAAAAATAAAAAAAAAATTATCATTAAAAACATGTATTTAAGATACATTACAATATTGTATTTAAAAAGATTTAAGCAATTATGTCGGAGCAGTTCCTACCGGAAAGCGGCCTAAAATCATGGCTGTTTTTAAGATGAAAATTTTGCCGACATTCACTGCTCGTCTACAAAAATTGAGAAGACATATGAGCTGTTCAGAGCACAAGTGGCGTAAGTCCATTTTTGGTAGTTTTGAGAAAGTTTAACATTTAGAAAAATTCTTATAATAAATTCCAAGTATAAAGAACTCAGTTTTGCTTATAAGCTAGGTCAAGAGCATAAATGGAGCTATCCATATCGTACAAAATAAACTAAATAGAACATAAAAGTGGTGCAGAATATTGCATATTAGAAAAAAAATTTGGAATTGCGCCACTGAAAATTATTTTAAATTTCTCGTTTCCGCTGTAGAAATCTAATAGGAGATATTTTTCAAAAACTTTTTGATGAGGAATAACAGCATTTTTACATAGAAGTTGGACAAAACTACCCACTAGCGATTATCTTCATTATTAAGGGAGATATGAAATGAATGGACTTACGCCACTTGTCCTCTGAAAATTTTTTAAAATTCCTCCTTTCCGCTGTAAAAATGTAATGGACAATATTTTTAAGAATTTTTTTGATGAGGAATGACAGCATTTTTACATGGAAGTTGGACAAAACTACCCATTAGCGATTATCTCCATTATTAAGGGAGATATAAAATGAATGGACTTACGCCACTTGTCCTCTGAAAATTTTTTAAAATTCCTCCTTTCCGCTGTAAAACTGTAATGGAAAATATTTTTAAGAATTTTTTGATGAGGAATGACAGCATTTTTTCATAGAAGTTGGACAAAACCACCCCTTAGCGATTATCTTCATTATAAAGGGAGTTTTGATATATACCTTTTCGAAAATTTACCATTGCTCCAAATAACGACAACGATAACGATGAAAACTTATATTTATAAAGATTTTTTATTACATTTTTTAGTATATTAATATATATTACATATTATTACATTCCTACTAAATAGAAACAATTGTGTTTAATTTCAGCTGTTTAATAAGACTTTAACTTTAATAAGAATAAATGCATTCTGGCCTCCTCAATTATTCAGAAAATCACAAAGAGATGTTTTAATCGCACTTCTGAAACTAAATTCTGTCAATCCTTACCAAAAAATCCTTAAAAATATAGTCTGTAAATACACCATTAAATTAAGGGTTGTGAAATAATTATTAAAATAAATTTTGAAATTTCTTCCTTCTGGAATTGTTTTCGTGAGATGGATCACTAACTATATAAGAACAAAACCCTAACTTTGAGTCAGCCGCTATAGTGTTTTTACCCCGATAAATTTCAAAATCATGTAGAATACCTGTTGAACTTTAGAGGCAAAATATTTTTAAACCCCATTTTATGGGTTTTTTTGGGCATATATTATCTTAATACAGTTTTTTCTTTAAAAGGAACCATCATTTCATCCACGCAGAGATTTTCGTCTTTTGGAATTGTATATATTTTTTTAGTGAACATGTTCACAAAATGTTACGGACTTTCTAAAGCTTATCAGTAGAATCAACAACTATACAAAATTTAAGATAAATAAAATAAGTAGAATAAAATCTGTTTCTCGTCATACTCTGACGAAAAAATGGAATTTCGGTGGCCTATGATCAATACATCTCCAATCGCGGATAGCCAATTGTACCGATCATAATTTCTAGCGCTATAAGCTTGTATAATTCTTCCTTTCTTCATTTAACTGAAGTACCGTTATTTTTAAGCGTAGCTTGGTTTGTAGCATCAGCTACTTTATCAACAAAATCAGCAGTAACATACTCAAGAAAATATTGAACAGGAACTTTTAAATTTCTTTTGGGATTTTCCGGCTCAGTAAAATTTGCTTCTGGAGGGGTCCAAAAAGTTTTTTTTAACAAAATTTGTCTATTTTCTCAAAAGGTATTCTCAATATTTCACCTTCTTGAGAATCTGAAAGCCCAACAAATTGAAGTCTTTTGGATTGGTTGTCAAAAGGTAACTTTTCTTTTATTGACTGAATTTAGTTTCAGAAGTGCGATTAAAACATCCGTTTGTGATTTTCTGAATAGTTGAGCAGGCCAGAATGCATTTATTCTTATAAAAGTTTCACAGTTGAAGTTAAACACAGTTAGTTAGAATGTAATAATATGTAATATTTATCAATATATTAAAAGATGTAATCAAAAATCTTTACAAATATAAGTTTTCATAGTTATCGTTATCTTTTTTTATCGATATCGTTATTTGGAGCACTGGTAAATTTTCGAAAAGGTGTATATCAAAACTCCCTTTATAATGAAGATAATCGCTAAGGGGTGGTTTTGCCCAACTTCTATGTAAAATTGCTGTCATTCCTCATCAAAAAATTCTTAAAAATATTTTCCACTAAATTTTTACAGTGGAATTTTAAAAACTTTTCAGAGGACAAGTGGCGTAAGTCCATTCATTTTATATCTCCCTTAATAATGCAGATAATCGCTAAGAGGTAGTTTTGTCCATGGTGTAAGAAAACCAGGTGTTAGTGAGTTTTTGACAACACCATGAATTTCTTTGCTTCTGTCAAAAAATTGTGAGCGAAAGAGCGGAACTGTTGATAGTTGTCAAATTGTGTTATTTGTTTGAGTTGCTAGATGATGTGCTATAGTTTTTATTGTGCGAATTAAGTATAAATAAATATTTAATGCAATTAATTGTGCCGTGTTGTGTTGACAAAAAGTTATTACAGTTGTCTTTGCCGATTCGGCAAGTTTGTCATTGAATGTTTTGGCCATTTTATCAGAAACGTGCGCTTTAAGGTGCCGCCGACATGAAGCTTTGGCCAGCATGCAAATTGTCTTGCATTCACATCGCTGCTTTTTTTGCATAACGCACAGCGTCTCATATATTTTTTATTGTTCTCCATATCACTTTATTCTCACTTTGATCTCAGTAAAAATCTTATAAAATTGCAAAAAGACACGAATTTAACAAAATTTGTTTTCATTGCAATTCATCATCAGCTGTTTTTGACAAGAGCGGGGAAATATAATTTTATCATTTTGAGAGAGAAGTGTCAAACTCACTAACACCTCTATTTCTTACACCATGGTTTTGTCCAACTTCTACGTAAAAATGCTGCCATTCCTCATCAAAAAATTATTGAAAAATATCTCCTATTAGATCCTTCCTACAGCGGAAACGAGAAATTTTAAATAATTTTCAGTGGCGCAATTCCAAATGTTTTTACTAATAAGCAATATTCTGCATCATTTTTGTGTATTATTTAGTTTATTTTTACGATATGGATAGCTCCAATTATGCTTGACCTAGCTTATAAGCAAAGCTGAGTTCTTCATACTTGGAATTTATCTTAAGAATTTTTCTCAAAACTATCAAAAATGGACTTACGCCACTTGTGCTCTGAAAAAATAATGTTATTTGTCAGAGCAATAGCAAATTATTGCATTTTGTTCGGAGATTACGTAAGCTAGGAGTTTCTAGCCCGAACTCATAAATAGGTTACATTTGTCTCTTCACTTCTACGTACTTAACTCAATTTTTCTAAAAACTGGACTTACGCCACTTGTGCTCTGAACAGCTCATATCTTAGATTTTTTTTAAATACGTTATTGAAACATTTTTTACTTAAATTAAAAACAAACAAAAATTACAACTCGATAAAAATGATTTAGTTCCACTTTGAAACCACTGTGCGTCGTTGCGGTCATGAAAGCAATTCTTACGGATGATGAAACGGAGTGTTTCCAATACGATCCAGAAACCAAGCGTCAAAATGCGGAACGAAAGAAAAATACTTCACCCTAAAGAAAAAAAAAACCGGAAAAGTTCCTTTAAAAATCAAATGCATAGGTTGCATTTTTATTTTTACTGTTAGAAAAAAAGTATAATTTCTTCAAAAAAGCATTCAATGTAGAACCGAATCACTAGTGTCCACCCGATTATTCGGTTTTGGTTTCAGTTACGGCCAGCTTCGGCCCGTTTTGGCGGCGTTTTGGCGGCTGAAACTTTTGGTAAAAACTTCTTGCATCAGTCATTTAATTTAAATATAAAAATATTTACAATGCATTGTACAAATCAAAAATTATGAATTCGTCTATAATTTGATTTCTCGTGTTAACGCAAAACATTTTGGTTAATTTTATGCGTTCGATACTATCATTTTCGATTTTATCATCTCTATTGCAATTAATATTAAAGTTTTACAGGTACTGAAGCCAAAAAATGATAATTAAACTTCCGAACGAATTCTGTGTGTGCGGAATAAAGGAAAATAAAACGAAAAATTTCTTTTTTATAATACTAAACCTTTAAAAAAACAAATATACTTTGTTTTCTAGTTTTATAAAAACGTACATTGTAGGTGCATACTATTTTGAGTGTGTACTGAAGATATAAAGTATGCAATGCTTTTGTAATAAAAAATAAAATACAAAATTATCTCATTTATTATTATAGTAAACTTCACTAAATTATTATTTATTTGAAATTTTCAATATTCAAATAATACTTTTTTATATTAATTTTTTTTCTTATGCATATGAAAGTACTTTTGTTTCCTTTTAATAAAAAAAAATATTTGTAATAACTTAAATTTTCATATTAATAATCAGTTTCGGTTTCAGCCGAATATTATAAAATGGCCGAATATTCGGTTTCGGCCAAAATTCCAGTTTCAGTGGGACACTACTAATCACATAATAAAAAACCCTTTTTATTTAGCAAAAGTTTTTGCGTCGCAACCTGACATTCAGCATAAATATATTCGCAACTCTAAAAAATATAAAATATGTATCCATTATCTTCACGTTGAAGCAAAACTCAAATTATTTTTTTAATTGAATGCATTAACTACAAAAAACTTTTGCTGTCAGCTAGCTACCAATTTGTGAAGTTTTTAAATAAAAACTTGAGTGCAGGAAAAAAGTAAAGAGTGAGAAAGATAGAGAGTAAGAGAAACAACAGACAAATTTATAAAGGCGATGCACTGCACATTAGAGTAAAACTTGTTTTTGTGCAAAATGCAAAGTGAAACGGCGACAGTTACAAAAAATGCTGCCAAATTAGCAAAAAAAAAAAAAGTTTGCCAACAACAGACAAAATCGGACTAAGAGCCAAAAAGCAAGCCCAGGTAAGTTGAGTGAAAAAAAGTAGGTAACTGGGTTAGCTTAGAATGATTTTAGCTTTTGCTTTTGAGTTGCTGTTTTTGTACTTTTTTTTTTGTTTAAGCTGATTTTGTTGCCTGCAACTTGAGGCATGCACGTCATGCTGCAGGCCAAATGTTTTTAGCTTTATTTTATCATTTCTTATTCTCTTGGCTAAGCCTGTCCTTCTTAACTAACTGTTTGTTGGCAGCAGGTTGCAACAATAACGTGACGTTCGTTCATGGTGTCCAACTGTTAAACAGCACGAGGTGCCCCCCACACCGTTGACGCTACTGGACAGGTGCCAAAAATTTCTGTTTCGACACGAAAAGCAAGCCAGACAGACATACAGACACGAATGCAAGTTGAAGGCAGTAAATTTGAATGGCAAAAAGCACTTTAAACAAAATATTAGCTGGTAATTTGGCAATATTTGGTAGGAGGTTGCTGCGGAGCCAGGGTTAAAATGCATACAAGAGCTAGTTGAGTGGTAAAAAAGCAGTTATTATTTCGAAATTACAGAGACACGTCACTATAAATAATTTTACGTTGATTATAAATCACAATGAATTGTAGCACAAAGAGTCACAAAACTTTGTAAACGTTTTTAATTTCAACCTGTATTTTGTGACTTCTGCATTTAAACGAAATTATTTAAGACTAGCTGATATAAACGATGTTAGTTACTCTGGAATGTACCTACTATTTTGTACAAAATCTTTTTTGATGATTTTATTTAAAGTTTCTTTCTAAAAAAAAAAAAAAAAAAAAATCTTTAAAGAAATAAATAAGACATGGTTTGCTAGAATGTGTTATAAAATGAGAAAAAAAGATGCCGTTTAAGAAAAATATATTTTTTGATTTGAGTTGTTTAAATTTGTAGTAGTTGTAATTTCTTCCCCGCGGCTTGGCCACCTTCATACGAAAAAAGTCATTGGTTTGTGACAAAGATAAGATGAAAAACTTTTGCTGACTTTCTGCTGAATCAATATGAACCCTCACTGTTTGCAAAAATAACCTCTACAAAGTCATAAATATTTATAAGAAAACGATAATGCAGTCATTTTCTAAGGTTACGAAATAAAAAGATTTGTGTAAATAAATAAGTAATTGTAAATTATTAACTACTAGTATAAAAGTTCATCCTACGGCAGGTCCTCCGCACACTTCCTTTTTGGAGCCATTTGCCGAGAGTACTTTTTCTTTTTTTAAATCTCTCATTTTTCACTTAATTTTTGCAAAATACAATACACCACTTTAAATAACACTTTAAGTATTGAAGGAGTGTTGAAAAATTAGTTTAAGTGTAAAAGTACAAAAAGTCGAGTTTGGTAACAATCATATTTGTTCACAACTTTACAAACTAGCTTTGCAACCATTGTATACATAGCAACTCAGGTGTTGTTTCGTTACTGATACAGTTATATTTCTTGGTAAAATCCAACAAAAGAAATTCATTAAATTCGTCATAACTTATTTATAAAAGAAGGAAAAAAAAAAACTAGTTCGATCAAACACTTGCTATTGTAGAAACCCTATCTTGTCACTGATAAGTATCAAATGAATTGTCTGTGCCTACTTTCAGGCTGAACATTTTTAAGGTCAGTATATGTTGTGAAAGCACTGTACTAATGCAAAAATATTACAGTTTGAGCGACACTGTACGCTTAGCAGCATGATTGCTTTTATGTATTGAGATTTTGCCGGTAGAGGCATCTAGATCAGTGTTGGGCAGGTTTGCACACCTATACTTTCTCATCTTGAGTATGTATTAATGAGCGCTTCAAAGCTCACACTGAAAACAAAGTAGTGCTAAAGCGCTTTTTGCAGAAATCTTTCTGGACATTATGGGATATTTTTTTGCTCGGGTTTGTATTGCGAAATTAAATAAATAAGTAGTGGACGGAATGTCGAAAGGAAGCAGACCGACATACGGATAATGTGAAATACAGTTAAGCAGACGGAAATGTAAAAAGTCAGGCTGATAGTAAAAAACAAACATGTTTTTTATTGTGCTTATGTTGCTTATTGTGATTTGACAAGGCCAAACTGACAGCGTAAGATGCTTTCATTACACGTACTCGGAACTCATCACTATATGATATGATATGTGGACATGCCGCTTTTAACTTATTAATTAATTTCTCCATCGCATGCCCCACAATTACCTTATATTGGCCAAGCAAATTATCGTTATGCCTTGTAATGCATAATTTTTTTAATTTTACTTCTTTTATGCAGCGCCCTGCCGTTATTTTTTAAAAATAAAAAAAAATTTATATATACTTCCAAAAATTTTGCATACATAAAATTTTAAACAGTGTAATATTATAGTGTTATATCTATGTTGATAAGCAATAACAGCTTAAGTCTAAATTTAAAGTTTAGAGAAATGTTGCTTCAAGGTTTTTAATCGCCATGTAAGTTATATGAAAAGGTCTTTTGATTTTGCGTCATATCTTTGGCTAAGGTCATGCTAGAAGTTCCAGATTTTGTGTGCTCATAATGATATATGCGTGAAACACATCTACATCAATAGCTCAGTTCTGTCTTAAGTTGACTTAAGCTATTATTGCTTTTTGACACAGATATAATATAATATATTCAAGGAACACGCCAGCGTAGGATTTCATTTGCTTGACGTTCGCTTGAACACTGAAGCTTTGATCGTTCTGTAGGTGAGATGAATACATATTTTACTGCACAAACACAATCTTAAGTGTGCAAAACTGCCCGGCACTGATTTAGATCATTGATGCTCAAACGCGCACAATTGTGCAGATAAGCTTCTGTGCTTTCACATGTAATATATAAAGCTCACGCATACAAAAAATCACCCCAGTTCGCTCTGACATTTCAAGCGGTGAAGACTGCTTTGCTTTGTTTCTTAAATGCACTCAAAAAATATTATGCATGAAATATAAAAAAGGTTCTTAATTAGGACAATAAATAAATATTTCGTCTAGGTTATTTTACTCAAAATGGTTTCTGCTAATGATCTAGTAATATATGTTTTTTAATGAAGCACAATGCTTGATTTGCTACACATCATAAGTTAACACAATAAAATTTTTTCTAGAAAGGCTTTATATAAAATCCCATGAAGTCTATGGTTTCTTTTGCAGGGAAGAGAGAACTAAATTGTTTCATAAATTAAAAAACTAGTGTTTTTGAAAAAAAAAATGAGACAGTGATGAAAACAAAACATCATATACTAATTAGTCAGAAAATAACAGATCATAAAAATAAGAATAATTATTAATAGATCTTAATTAATAAACCTTTAATAGTTTTGATCAATTCAAGGCTAAACCATTTAAAAAATTCATTTGTATTTAATAAGAAATTTAAGCATCGAAGAACTGTGAAACAGAAAGCTTACACATCTGATTTCTCTCAATGAAGCAGCTTAAAGCTTTCTTACACAAACGCAAATATGTATATGCTGTAGAATGAGCATCACTAATCTACATAGATTTAGAAATCTAAGCGCACAGTGGTTTGGAAGTGCACATAAATACCAAAATTCATTAGCTCTTTTGATGCATTTTATTCTTTACGTTGTTTAACAAAAGTCTAAATAGCATGATTCCAAAATATTTTGTAGAAAAATTTACAGATTTTTTTGCAAACGCCTTAAAAAGCGATTAATATAAAAACACTTGGATAATACCGTAAAAAATTGGTCGATTTCAAGAGTGATTACAGACAAACCAGAAAACTGCAATCTGGTTTTTTAACCGTAGAACCCATACGGGGTGCTAAGGAAACCTATTCAAAATTAAAAGTGGCAGTATTTCGTTTTATGGTATATTTTATAACATGAATTTTTGTCAATATAGCTGTGACTTTTGTGCTCTATTTTTAGTTAATCTTTTTTAAAATGAACTAGTTATTAATAAAAAAGAATTATATTTGAACAATTTCTTTCTGAATTTAACAAAATGCCGCTTTAAAGTTAGTGGGGGTGTAGAGGAACCCCAAATAGCTTAATGTAACAAAAAACAAGGAATGGGTTGCAGGGTTAACTACTAAAGCAATATTGGAAAACTTTTGTGCATACTCGAAAATTATTTTTTGTTTAAACTTTTATAATAAATTTTTTATGCAAGTCAATATTAAGAAACAGCGGAAAGCTAATTTTTTAGAATATTTCAGTATCAGCACATCGCAGCACTTCTATTTCATAAAAAAAATCTATATATTAATACGCAAACACATATCTTTAGCCCCTTTTTATCGACTTTTAGACAACACATTTGAATGAAACTTTAACCATTTGAAAGCTCTGGTTCATAGCAAGTGCACAGTATAATTTTTATTCAAATATTTTATTCAATATTTTTTACAGTTTTTCGGAAAAAGTTAAATCTGGTGCCGAATTACAGCATCCGTGATCAAACAAAATTGTACAAGATTGATAGGCACTTTTCTCGTCGTGCCCTTCGTAATTTTGTTCGATCACGGATGCTGTAATTCGTCCCCAGGTTATTTGAATTTTGGCTGTTAAAATGCTTTTTCTTTTACTATAAGATGTGATAAGACAAAAACTTTAATCTTATATATAAATACGTGAACATCAAAAGTTGTCGTACTCTTTCTTAATATTTATTTTAGAAAATGGATAAAGAAACGTTTTGAAAGGTACTGCATCATAGATGTGCAGAAACATCCGAAATATGAGCGTTGAATGTATATTTTCATTTTTGTAAGGGATTCCAGTATGGATGAGGAGGCTTGCACAATATAATTTGATTTTAGATTAGTGACCTTTGACTAGAACCATAATCCTTAAAAGACCGTTTCATAAATGAAAGCTAAACTATAAGAGATGGAAGAACATGATGTAAGACTGAATTTTAGACATTGATAAGATGTGCAAAAAATTATGCAGTCATTTTTGGCCATCTCGTGCGGATACCCTACAAAATAATTTATTTTATGTACCATGTGTACCATCTGTGGTCACAAGGAATAACGACTAAACTCAAATTATTGTAAAAAACGATATTTTAATTGCACGAACTACGACCCATTTTTTTGAAATATATGAACCGTTACAAACAAAATATGTGCAGACATAAGTGATCATCAATTCGGGGCAAAAAATGGATATCTGCATACTTCCAAAAATTAGCAATAAGGTAAATTCCATATCGCTATTTTACGATATTTTGAGTTTAGTCATTATTCCTTGTGACCACAGATACAGTGGCTCACAGCTTATTTTATGCAGTGCATACTTTAAATTTTAGGGCTTTATAACAACGAAACTAACAGGAATAGAAAAAATAATATTGTATCATTTAAAAGAACAAGATGTTTAGTTTAATAAATTAACTTAATTTATTGTAAAATATATATTAAGTTGGCTTAAAATTAAGAAACCGGAAAATACTGCTTAATTGCATATCACAGCTTATTTTATGCAGTCACTTGTTATTTATAAATTTTTCGTATTAGTTAATGATATTTGATATTTTTATTATTTGGTATGATAGCCCTTGTTGTCCACAACAGATCTAAGGGGGTTTGGCATTGATGCGAGCAGTTTTTGAGTGATAGTTGGCGAAATATTCGCCCACTTCGTTTTCAATATCTCTTTCAGGTGATTTTTGTTTGAAATTTGATGTTTCCGGATGTTATTTTCCAATAAAGACCACACATTTACAATAACATTAAGGTCTGGCGACTGTGCTGGTGGCGTCATCAATTGTGGGCAGTTGTATTTTAGCCTGGTTTGCACAATATCCGCTTTGTAGTTTTGATCGTCATCCTGGTAAAATCGGAAATTCAATTTTGTACCCAGAACCTTTGCACTCTGCAACAAATTTTTCTTCAGGATCTGTTGGTACTTAAATTTGTCCATTGTGGTTTCAATAAACGGCAACTTCCCAGTACCAGCAGCTGACATTCAGGCCCACACCATGACGCTGCCACCGCCATGTTGCACGGTTTGTTTTAATTTTTTTTTTGTTGACCTCGGTATTCGGGTTTCGCCACATTAGCACATACCATCTGAACCGAATAAATTGATCTTCGATTTATCTGCAAAAATAACTGAAGTCCAGTACTCTGGGGCCTTGGACGTAGTTGAGTCTGCATAATCTGTTTTTGGGGCTAATAAACGGCTTGTTTCGTGTTACTCGGCCATGAAAGTTCTTTTTGCGCAAGACACGTCGAATAGTTTCAGCACTACACTATTTGCTCAGGTCAGCTTGAACTTCAAAAGCCATTATCGGAGCTGAGAGTCTCGGGTTAGCCTTTATCTTCCGTACAATATGCCGCTCGTCGGTTGCATTAAAAATTTTGTTTGGTGCTTCTTTGCTCTTATTGTGCAATTGATTCTTATGGACGAAGCGCTCTGTAGAGGAATTGATATTAACCATTTCAGCCATTTTTCGCTGCGAGCTGCTGTTTTTAAAATAGTATATAACCAATTCTCGTTGTTGTAGCGTTGTGCGCGCTCCTATTTTAAATAATCATAGATACAGACACTTGAAGCAAAAAAATCAGACTAAAAAGCTAACACAAAGCAATTATAGAAATAGTACGAAGGCATAGCTAACGAAAGTACCGTTAGACAGCGCAGCATTAGTGTACCGTAACAGAGAGAAGTGACTGCATAAAATAAGCTGCGAGATGAAATTAAGCAGTATTTTCTGTTCTCTTATTTTTTAAACAACTAAATATATGTGTTCACAATTAATGAAAAACCTTTATTTAACTAGACTCTTTGCTCTTTTAAATGACAACATATTACCTTTTGTATTCATATTAGTTTTGTTTTTCTAACGCCCTAAAGTTTAAAGTATGCACTGCATAAAATAAGCTGTGAGCCACTGTATATTGTGATGCTGAAATTTCTTACAAATAGAAAATTATGAAAAATTCTCGTTATTTTGATTTCAAAATTATTTCGAATACTATAGATTTTCTCAGTACAACGTATTTTTGTATGAAAAGTCGTTGATTAAGAAATATAACGGCTAACAGCACTTCCATTTTAAACGTACCGTAAAATAAAAAATTACGGAATGACCATCTCCGATTTGGGTGAAATTTTGCATGAAGCATCACTGACTGAAATTATAAACTTAATTTGGAGGAAAAGAGTTTGACGTGATTTTTTGTGGAGTAGGTGCACCCTGTAGCTGCATAAAATTGACAAAAACGTCAAAAATTGATTAATACTTTTCAGCAATATAAATATTAAGGTGGGGACTTAAAAAGCTAATGAGATATGATCATTTGAACATCTAAGCAAAAATATTTTTTTTAGTAGCAAAGGAGTTTCTTCACCGAATTTTAATTTTGAGCTACCGTGGGAAAGGTAAATGAAAGAACTTAAATCTGAAAATAATTTTGAGAAATTTTGGTGGTTGGAGGTTCCATTCCTTGTGGTAAGGTAATTGATTTTAAAGTAGGAGTTCGAAGAAAATAAAATTCAAAATAAAATATATTAAAGTTAAAAGGTAATGCTAACAAAATTACCCTTTCAACAATATAAAATTAACCCAGAAAGAAAATTAAATTCTGCTTTCCGAAAAATGCAAAATAATGAGATAAACCATGAGAGGCAGATAGGTGTTTAAAAGAAATGTTGGGGTTGGGACCATCTTATACATTTGACTCATCTAAAAATCACCTCAGTGGTATAACAGCTACGAACTGAAGACATGAGTGGATGAAGCTGATATGTCGCATTTTCGGATTTTCGCTGTTATATGCATGGATGAAGATGCAATGTGTGTACATTTCAATGTGTGTACATTTCAATGTGTGTACAATTCGAAAACTTAAAACAACTATGGGGCTAGAAAATTACTATTTCTGTTAGTATAGATTTCAGTACAAATGCGAAACTTTGAACTTAATTTTCTCAAATTTAAAATTTTGCGACATTCATGTCTTCATCCACTCATGTCTTCAACTATTTCCGGAAATTTTCTTCAATTATTGAGTTTTTTGTGAGGGTGGTCCCAAAAAGCTGAGTGAATGGGGGTGGATATGTTTGATCGAAATGTAGGTAGGATTAATAATAAAACATGCTCATACACTTTACTCCTTTAGAGGTTAATTCGGGAGCGATATAAGCTCTGTCGAAAAATTTTTTGTTAAGCGGTTCTTCCAGTGAAGTTACGGAATGACAAAGATTATTATAATTTTTATACGATTATAGTACAGGGTTTATGTTATGTAAGGTATACAAACTTCAAAGCTAAAAAAATGACAAACGACTGCTGTCATCTTCGCAATGCATCTTTAATGTTCTGTTTTCTCGAATCTACGCTATAGTGCCTTAACATACGCTACGTAAGTGTTCATTTTTGGTCATTTCTTTACATACAGTTGGTCGAATTTTGACCACATGCGATAATAGAAGTGTTTATTGGTCTTAAAATTAAATGTAGCAAATAAAATAAGTGAGCATATTTCCTTTCACAACATATAGCGAAAACTAAATGCGTTTCGAGTATTTTTGCAGTCGTGAGACTTACCATAGCACATTTACAATATTATTTAGTATACTTTTAGGCATTGGTTTACAATATACAAGCCATGTAAACTACACCATTTGCGCAAGTTTTATCCGCCTAATCTGCCTTAAGATTGTAAAATTTTGCTGGTATCACTCTTAGAATCAGAAATAATTTACTGTAAAATTAATGAGGTTTACTTAAAATTTTTTTTTAAATAATAACGAAATGGAGTTTTTTATATTTTTGGAACAAAGTTCCTTTACTTGCGAGCGGTGTGACTTGGTAGAAATCGTCACGTAACAGCGAGATTACTGCATATGAATGAGTGCGGGTATCGAGCATACTACAAACAGATTTATAACAGATTTGGATACGTATGCTGGCAGTATTAATTTCAAAAAGTTGTTTAAAACTAGGGTGGATCCTAGTATGTGTTTTTTGGCTGTATACTCTTTGTAAATGAGCTAGTCGCTGATCCTGATATAAGAATTTCAAAAAGTTCTTTTACACCAGGGTGGACCCCAAAAATGTGTTTTTTCTTGCTTTATACGCTTTGTGTATGCGCTGGCAGTATTAAGGGGTCACTGATTTCAAATATTATGGTAGAATTTAAAAAAATTTGGACACTAGGGTGGACCCTAAAAATGTGTTTTTGTTTTATACTCGTTGTTGATGTACTATGAATATTCAATGCTCAATGCCTAGTTGCGTCATGAAACAAGCATCCCTGGCAGCGGTAACTGCCTTTTTTATCTTTCATAAGAGTTTAATATTTTAATTTTTTATAAATAAATAGTTTAAAATATTAAATAAATCTTTTTGATTTGATTGCTCCTTTACATTATTTGCCTTAAAAAAACAAATACAATTCAACATAACAAAAGAAAAAATATACAGATCTTATTCCGAATTGCATTCGAAGTTAAAGAAAAAGCGTAAGGAACTACGTTCCTGACGGAGTTTTCTGACCAAAGCACTTTTTCCACTTTTATCGTATATATAGAATTTTATTTAATAAATATAAATTCATATAGCATGCAACTTTGAAAAATTCTCTAAATAGTTTTCGTTTCCAAAAATTTCCTTTTTTTTTTGAAAGGTCACACTAGTGGTGCCCCTTAAACAGCTCAATTTCAATGCCTGCTGATTAGTATTTGTATGATTTTAATACACTTTACAAAGTATATTTGTTGAAAAAAAGAAATCAGTCATTGAGACTTGATCATTATGGGACAAACAAAATATTAATGACGAAGTTTAATAGCGATGAAATAAATATTTGTACGCTTTGTGCACAAGAGCAGTATAAAAACGTTTTAGAACTAAATCTGCAGTAAATATATTTTAATGGCCTATACAATGTATTGACATATTAAACACAATTATTAGAGTAAATATTTAACTCAACGCTATCAAAGCTAGTATCTATACTATTTCATTTTTATATTAAAAGATATTTATCTGCACGATTAAGCTTTTCAGCTACTGAAATCAATCAAACGCCATCAATTTATGCAAACATATAAGGAACGCCTAAATATAGGCACTAGATTTTTATTTATTATTCATGCATTATTCTATCAAACTTTGACATTTACTGCATTATTCTATATCACGAGGCAGCACACCAACAACAAGCAAGACACGAGAAGCTATACATTTTCTATTCGAAATTCTATTGCTTCTCGTGTCTTGCTTGTCGTTGGTGTGCATTTTGGTTATACAGAATAAAGCAGTTAATCAGTGGGGGACATTCGAGCACTAGCAAGCAAATATTACATGCCGAAAAGCTTTCTATGCCATAAGCAACGCATGGTTTATGAGAGCTCTTTAAGAGAAAGCTCTTTGCCCGCGAGCGGCAAAATGATTTCAATGATTCCGAAATTAACAAAATCAACAACAGGATTCATAAATGTCGAAGGAAACAAGACTTTTGATAGACGTCTTCTTTTTTGTTGTCAGCATCGAGGACTGACAGCGACAATGGCAGTAGCGTAGTGTATAAAAGGTTTATTAAGCAAGCACACATGAAAACTTACCAATGTTTATACACACACGCACCCACACATACACAAACACAGCAATAGCAACACCAGTTATTTTTAGCTGTACCTTGACAGAAGGTTATCAAGCCATATACAAAAATTAAAGTAACAAAAACAAGTTGGTATAAAAATAGGCTGACAGCAGAAGCTGTCACAGCTTTGACGTTCGTTTCGTCCTTGTGTTGTATCGCAATTAAATTTTGACACTTTTTATTTTTCTTCTTTTTTAATCACAGTTGACTAGGACTGTAACATTGGCCGCATTCAGCGCAGACAACTGTTGTGAGCTGTAATGGTAGCGCTACCTTAGTTCACGATGTTTTTCTCTGAATGTGTTGCTACTTTACACGTCACAAGTTAGATTCAATTTAATTTTTATGTAAATTTAATTCAATTGCAAAGGTTTCTCACTTAAATTTGCAGCGTTTTTTCTGCGTTTATTAATTTAACAGCGTCAGTAACAGCATCTGACAGTTAAGCAAACAGTTGTGTTCATGTAGCATAGAATTTGTTCGCTCGATTAAAAGGCGTTCGCTACTTTATCAGTTTTAGTTAGCGCTACCAAATTTGTCCCATTCAGCGAATTTTTACACAACAGTTGCCAACTGTTGTCTGCGCTGAATGCGGCCATTGTAAGAAAAGCTATTCATAAATTAAAGCGTGTCTAAAAGCAAAAGAAACAGCAGCGTCCTAATCAATTAAGTTGGAATTTTTGAAGTGACGTCATTTTTGTTTTTACAAAAAAATGTAAAAGCCATCCTCATCGTCATAGTTATCACCATCATCATCACCATCATCGTTTTTATCATCATCTCCAAGATGTTCAAAGAAGAGAAAAGGACAGACTGTCAAGGAGCTGCTACTGTTGTTGTTGCAGAGTAGCGTGATGATTCGAGGAAACAGTCATCGTAGAAGAAAAGATAAAGGCAAGAGAAGCAGCTTTCGTTATATTTATATCGCCTTCAGTTGACAACATTGTGAGATAGACTTGGCATTAATCACATTCTACCCACAATGAAAAATTTAGTATGTGACAAAAAAAATTTAAAAAAAAAAAGTACAAAAACAAAAAAGAGTTGCATAGCGAATTCATGACATTTCTTAGTAATTTTGAATTCATAGAGCAGCACAAATAAAAATGGCTATATAATGGTATTTATTCATAAGCATGCAAAGCACGCGCCAAGAAAATGCATAAAATTCACAAAGTGGAAAAATACGAATCAGTAGAAGAAATGCCAGACATAACTTTTCGAGGAAGTTCCTTATTTGTCGAAGGAAACAAATCCTTCCTTTTCGATAAAAGTTATTGTTACTATTAAAAATTTGTTGTGCACTAAAACGCGTAACAAAGAATATTATGCAAAAAGAATGCTTTTCATAAAATGTCATTTGTAGTTATACTTATATCATGTGTTGCCAGTGTTGCCATATGGTTTCTTAAACCTATCATTTTTAGAAAAAACTTGTTTTTATGGTAAAAAAAACTATAACTTAAATAGACTTAAAACATGTATGCTAAAATTTTTAGCATTGAATTTGAAATTATATATTCAAATGAAATCAATAACTTAGCACATAAAAAAATTGTTGCATTCATTTATATATATTCAAATGAGCCAAACATAAAAATTAACAAACATGAACCCACTGAACCATAAGCGAAGGTTTTGAGTAAGGTGAGAGTTTTGCGAACGTTTTTGGATGGTTTTTTTTTAGGTTTTTTTTAATTTTGTCGCTTAAAAGTGCTTGATATAGTAGATTAAATTCGTTAAAACTTTTCCCATAAATAAAAACTTTACTTATTTCGCAAAATTCATAAAAAACTTCTTTTGAGTCCAAAAAGAATCATTTTAGAAGGTAAAAATTCCTTGTAAATTAACCATTTTTGTTCATAAATGAGTTCATAAACGAGTTCATAAATGAGTTCAGAAATGAATCATAAATTTTTCTTTTTTGCATTCTTAAATGAGTTCAAAAAATAATAATTTAGTATTATATCAGTAGAAACAATCAATATCTCATAAACGAACTTATTTTGTTTATAAATGAGTTAAAAATGAATCATAAATACTCCTTTTTTTATATACTAAAATTAGTTTAAAAAGGAATAATTTAAACCTTTGTTGATATTTTTATAATAGTAAATTAAAATGTTAACCTTCATACAATAGTTAAATAAAATTTTTCACCAGTGCGAATTGATTCTCGCCGTAAGAAAAGAGATGGATGTACTCTGTAATAATATTTTTGGCGATATCGCAGGATCGCCATGTACGCGCCTTTTTATTTTTATAATACTAAAAAAAAGGACTCGCGTTCTATAAAAATAAGTTGTAGGACCTGCCTATTGGTTGCCGGCGAAGTTCGCCACTGGCGCTATTTTAAATATCATTTTTATGCCGTCCACTAAAAAAAGTGCAGAGGCTAAAAGGGTTTAAGTCGGCAGCTATTGAAGCTCAAGACTTATTAAAATGAAAATAGTTGGCAGCTGTTAGAGCTCAAAACTAGATTGATTTATTTTCAAATATGTTCATCCTTTTATAGTAAGCATAACGGTATTTTGTCTTAAAACTAGTTAACAATTGTTTGTGTAGTTTAGAATGTAAATATAATCATATGTTCTTTAATTAGTGTAAAAGTAATAGTAGAATATCGTAATACATATTTGTAGTTTAGTATTAATAGTTTAATATGTGTGAGTGAGTAGACTTATATTAAAAGAAAACTTAAACATAATCATATGTTAACATATTTGTGTAGGAGTAAAAAGTATAATATAATATCATATGTTTTGTATTCAGACATATGGGTACATGTGTGCGAATGAGATAGATAGTAGTGCTTATTATGAACATATGTTCTTACCGTAGAGGTGTGTTACTTTAACTTAGTTTGAATATTATTGTGCATGTTCTCGAAAATACTTATAGTAGAGGTTTTTGTATTATTACTTATTTTAAGAAAAGTGTTTATTGCTTGTTTTATAATGAAATACATTAATGTAAATTAAATAGTTAAATAATATGTATAGGTATACTACAACTCCAACACGTTCGAAAAACTATATTCCTTTTCATCAATTAACAAGTCTGTCATAACACTTCCACATTTCGATCAAAAATTAAGATCAAGCCCAAATAGAAAGAAAACCACGACAACTTCCATGCAATTTGATATAATAATATATAATGAAGTGGCCATTTCAGCACTTGAAAGGCCTGTGACCGAACCTATTACGATCAAATTGTGTTGTGCGTTTCATTAACGGCCGATTTCTTCACCGAGTATTAGCGCTAATCCGTGGATTAGACCAGTTCATGGTATACAAACAAAATTTCCGAGAGCCGAAAAATAACTTTTCTATGGTTCATTTTCTAGCTCATTTCCGAAGAAAAAAATGTTCGTTTCTGAGAGACATTTTCGTTCACTGATTGATGCAAAGAGGGTTCATTTCAAAGGGCAGAAAAATAACTTTTCCATGTTTCTATTTTTAACTCATATCCGAACAAAAAAGTACAATTTATAGTTCTTTTTTAAATCATTTTCAAACAATATAGGGTTTATTTTTGAGAGGCATTTTAGTCCGACGAATAATACAAAAAAGGATCATTTATGAGTGCCGAAAATGAACATTCCCAGTAGCGGATGGAATATATTCCGAATATATGAAGCATCAATTACCTTGTAATGACCACTACTTCCGACTATATTACCTTACTATGCATAAAAGGCCTTACATTTAACATTGAATGAGACAGGAGGTAAGTGATCGCCTCCCTTCAGCATTACCTAGAAGTTATGGAGTAACATACTACTTGTATTAAGTTATAAAAATCACTGCATTACTTTTCCTTGTATGCTACATTACAGGTAATGAGGTATGAGTTAATTACTTCTGCTATATGCAGACGCATTACTTTTTGAAAAAAGTAATGCTTCCTTACCTGGTAATTTATTCTGTATTAGTTCTATGGTAGCCACTGGCAAATCCGCTGCTGGGTTTCGACCCGAAAAGGTTAATAAATTAATTCGAAAACGGTAGTTTTGGTTCACTGGGAACAAACTAATTAATAACAAAAACCATTCATTAATTTTTGAGATCATCGTTAATTACTTACAGCGAAAAACCTTTTTCCCAATTATATTTATCATCTATTACATTGTTGAAAACATTTCATGTAATCAAAAAAGCAAACAACAGTGCCAGAGAAATGAGATAGATTGCGTGGCTGCTACATATACTTCGGGATATGGCAATGCTTATGTCATTCCAGTCAAACTAACATTTTAATTGGAAATATTGACATTTTTTAGCTTATACCAGTGTTGCCTATTCATTTTATGGTTTTCCACGCAGTGGTTTCTTAAAGTTCAGCGATTTTTCATCAAATTCCTTTAAAAAAAAATTTGAATGAATTTACTTATAGATTTTTTTTATTGAACATTACAATAAATTATTTAATAAATTTTATGAAAACCATTAATTTTTATAAAAAAATAACACACTATAAAATAAAGTAAAAAAAAAAACTTTAAAAAAAGAAAATGGGTTTTCGAGTACCAACTATAAACTTTGAAGCTGCAATATGTCGGTGGCCCGATTCCAAGGTACGTTAAGGGTATTTTTAGGCAATTTTTTTGCTGGTTTCTTACGAATAAAATAATCGTAATATTTACTAATATACGTCGAATCTACGAATTCTATTCGTGGATGAAAATTACGAATAAAATTCGTAGAATGGACGCAGTTATTAGTAATACACTTACACACAAATATTTTTGAGTGTAAGCATTTGACTCCTTGAGAAGCTTATGGGTTCACCGAAAAGAGTAGGTTCAGCTAAATTTTATCTGACTTTTTTCCTGGTGAAGACGATGATGCTGGTTTTTTAAGGGTTGACATTTAGCCCCGTCTCCCTGCACCATTAAGCAACTATGTTGAGTGCTCTCTGGAGGATAAAGTATCCTCGTATTTTCCTCTGATAAGGATCACGATGTCATCAGCGTAACCCTGCAAATCGAAGCCATTTGAGCTAAGAAGTTCTAAGAGTTCAGCAACTACAATGGACCACAATATTGGAAAGAGAACTCCTCGTTGTGGACAACCTTTTGCGGCGAGAACACTGAGTTCTGCCGGACCCAAAGTTGATTTCATATTTCTGACTTTCAGCACCCAAGTACTTGTTGTTGGCGCATCAACACCTTTGCGCTGAATGAATTCGCTTATATGAGCGTATTCGGTGTTATCAAAAGCATCTTCATTTCCCTGGTTGATATGTATATTGTTTTGAATGCAGCGGATGGTCTATAAGACAACCTTCTCTGATATGCCGATCAACTATTTTTCTCCATAGTTTTTAGGAGAAAGGAGGTGAGGCTTTTTGGTCTATTAGATTTCGGTAGATCAGAAAGTTTACTGCCCGTTTTGAGATTTACTCCCAACAAAAACTTCTCTCCAGGCATTGGGAATAGTACCCCTGCGAAGCTCGTCTTAAAAAACCACATTAGTGGTACTAAGCTATTTTTCAGGAGTGCAGGAAAGATACCGTCTGCTCCAACTGCTTTTTATGAGTGGAATATGCTGAGAGCTCATTTTATCCTTTTCTCGTTAAAGATTTATTTATTTAATTTACTGACAGATGATAGAAAATCATATTAGTCAGAACTTAGTCTAGATACAAGGTAATATATATTACAAAGTTAAGTCTTAACTTAAGTTGACAAAAAAATCTTGCAATGATTGCTCAAATAATTCCTTGGGCATGGAAAAATCCAAAAGAGTAATTGAAAAAAAGTTATTGTACATTTTAAGTGCTCTACTAATTGATTCACAATTTAAACGTTCAAGAAGCGATGCGCAATCAATATTACCACTTATTAAACCACGAATAAACTCTAAGGCCTGAATTGTTCTTCTATTTTTCAGTGAGTTTACATGCAATAATTTACATCGTATACTATATGTTAGAGGCTCGGTAAAATTCAACGGCCTAAGTGCAAATTTCATAAATCTTTTCTGAATAGACTCAAGTCTATTAATATGAATATCATAGAAAGGACTCCAAATAAACGAGCAATATTCAAGCCTAGACCTTACAAAGGCGAAGAACGAATATTAACGTGTATATGGATCATTAAAATCAGAGCTAATACGTTTTATAAAGGCTAACATCGAAAAAGCTTTTGGAATGATATAATCCAAAAGCTTAGTAAAAAGGAATTTAGAGTCAAATACGACACCTAAATCACAGATTTGACCATTAAACTTTAGGGAAATATTTTTAATAGCATAGGTAGAAGCAATGTTATTGAATCTTTTGGAAAAAGTAAGATGTAAACATTTTTTAAAATTAAGTGCAAATAGGTTCTTATCACACCACAAAACAAGATTGGATAGGTCATCCTGAAGACTGTTAACATCCATAAGGGAACGTATCGATCTAAATAGTTTTAAATCGTCAGCAAAAAGCAAGAAGTTGCAGTTTTTAAAACAACTGCAATATCATTAATAAATAAAAGAAATAACAGTGGTCCAAGAATACTACCTTGGGGCACCCCTGAGGTAGCAAGAAAACCATACAAATCGATGTTTTCAATAGAAACCACACAACGACGGTTTGAAAGATATGAATTTATCCATCTCAGGAAAGTAGAGTGAAAACCCATCTTATTTAATTTAGCAATTAAGGCATTATGGCACACCTTGTCGAAAGCTTTGGTGAAGTCTGTATAAATAACGTCAACTTGGCAGCCATTTTCGAAAGAGGAGATGCAATATTCAGAAAAAACAGCTAAATTTGTGACAGTGGAACGACCAGCAACAAATCCGTGTTGGAATGGGCTGATGGCGTTCTTCACTATAAAATAAAGTTTATCTTTTACAATAGATTAAAAAAGTTTGGAGAATGTTGAAAGCTTTGAAATTGCTCTATAGTTTTCGACATCATTTTTTGAACCTGATTTAAAAACAGGAGTAACATAAGCAAATTTCCATTCATCAATGAAGATACCAGCACTTAGAGATTTATTATAAATAAGTGATAGCGGATTCATCAAAGAAGACACACATTTTTTAAACAGAAACGGTGAGAACCCATCTATATCAGGTTTTGATGATATTTTTAAGGACATAATCCCATTAAAAACATCAAGTGGCATAATAGCAAGAGTACCAAAATTAGTACAAGGTAAAATATTATTTAAAATTTCTGTTTCCGACCAACATTTAGGAGTTTCATATACCGAACTAAAAAAGTCTGCAAATAAGTTAACTATGCCAGATAAAGCATTAGATGTCCTGCCTTTGAAGATCATTGAAGATGGAATAGCGGAGCATGCTCTTTTCGACTCAATAAAACTCCAAAAAGCTTTTGGGTTGGACTTAATGTTATTCTCAAAACCAATTACACATTGTTTGTACAGAAATTTATGTAGAACATCGAATTCTCTCATATAATGTTTATATTTTGCTTCAAAAATCTCATTCTTCGTCGCCTTAAATTTTTTTAAAAATTGATCTACATAATCTCCAATCTATTATGTTTGGTCTTCTGTGCCCTGTCTGTAATAGGTTTGTTGGAGTTCCAGTCAATGTAGTAGAGCCCAGGAAATAGGTATCGGCAAGGAGCTTGAGAGTCTCAAAGCTATCATTTGTAAATGTGCAATGTGGTCTTCTGAGCTTTAGTGTCATTCGGTCTCCAATGTTATAAGTGTTAGTTTTAGATAGGACTCTGTGGATTTTTCTACTACGGGTCGTGTCTTTGAGACTTTCACAGAAGGATTTCCATGAGTTCCTCTTTGCACTACTAATCTCTTTATTATAGTTAGTGAGGGCTTCTCTATAGCTGTCCCAATCTCCAGTTGATTTGGCTCTATTAAATAGTTTCCTAGTCTCGGTCCTAAGTTTAGCCAATTTCTTGTTCCACCAACAAGTGATAATATCGCTTCCGTTAGTAGTGTTCATCGCGTACGTCTTTACTATTCAAATTAAACTATTACCCAAAAATGATGGTTGATGCTAAATCGAACTTCGCCGTTTGAACGTTAGTGGAGTGGCATACAATCTGCAGTACAACTAGGGATGCAAACGATGCATCGATAGTATCGTCATCGACGATATATCTATATATATAAAATGGAATGTGTGTTTGTTTATTTGTTTGTTTGTTTGTTTGTACCTTATAGGAGACCAAACCTCTGGACCGATCTTCCTGAAATTTTCACAGCATTTAACTGGGACTCTGGCATGATTAATAGGCTACTTTTTCAACCACGCCCACTTGTACGCCCACTTTTTAAAAATTATGTAATTGCTCCCATATAGTTTTTAACAGATTTACTTCAAATTGCATACACATTATACTCCAGGCGAGGTAGAAATAAACATTTCTTACGCCACGCCCCCTTTCACGCCCTTTTTCACGCCAAATTTAAGTTTTAAACTTTTTGTTCTCTGTACAAATTTGTTCCTTCCAACGGATTATTTTTTATTTGGTAGTATATTGCTTTTAATACTGTTAACGTCGCCATATTACTATGAACCACGCCCACTTCACCGCCCCCTTTTTTAATTCAGATACTTTCTTATACCACTAACAATGTTTGCTATACAAAATACTTTTTTGTAATATGTATTTACCTAAAGTTTTATATAGTTTTTATCTACAGATAAGGTAGCCATAGATTTTTTTATTACCAAATCCCTCTTTTTCGCCCCATTTTACTTTAATTATAATTAATCTGCTTTCAATCTATATATATATAAAAATTAATGTCTGTCTGTATGTTTTTTTGTTCGTTTGTGCTTTATAGGAGGCCAAACCCTTGGACCGATCTTCCTGAAACTTTCACAGCATTTTACTATGACTCTGGAAAGAAAAATAGGCTATATGAAGTTTTTATTGGACAAAGGGGCGTGGCACTGCCCATATAACCCAAAAATTTAAATCGCCATATTTTGGGCATTTTTTGACCTACGGTGATGCTATTTGGTACATATGGTATTGGCATAATTAGGAATACGTACCAGGAGAAAAGTGGGTGGGACCACGCCCCTTTTTAGGAAAATTAAAAATCGCAATATAGTCTTAACTACTGGACCGATCGTCATTAAATTTTCACAATAGGATGTTCTTACGAAATAATAAATTCTTGACTATATAAAGTTGTGAGTGGACGCAGGGGCGTGGCCTCGCCCATATAACCCAAAATTTAAAATCGTCATATCTTGGGCATTTTTTGACCAATGGCGGCAGTATTTGCTATATATGGTATTGGCATGAATAGGTATTTCTATACGTACCAAAAGAAAAGTGGGCGGAGCACGCCTCTTTGTTTGCGATATATTGGAGGCTGGACCTGATAACCGATCTTAAATTTTCACAGCGTTCAGCTTTGACTCAGGAATACTTATAACATGATAATATTTTTCGACCATGCACACTTCTGCACCTACTTTTTTACTACGTTTATTAACGGCTTTACCACAAATTTAAAATACATATTAATTAAAATAGTGGGGTAGCCCCATTCTCTTTCTTCCACCACTGTCTTCAAAACAGCTGATTTTATAATACGTGTTAATTAAAATAGAGAGTGAGGTAACCCCATTCTCATTCTCCCACAACTGACTGCGAAACAGCTGATTGTGTAATTGCTGCTTTTTGATTAGTCTAAAAATAAAAAGGGGGAGCATGAAGCAAATTACATGCGATTCAGTGCTGAATTCTAATTGGTTTACAACAAAAAAAGAGGCGAAGCATTGCAATAATTAAATTAAATAAATAAATTTTTGTAAATATATAAATACTTTTAATTTTATTTTATACGAGGGGGGTAGCGAAGCACATTGGGTTCAGATAGTCGTTCATAAACATTGATGTCAACATCTATGTTCTTATGAGCGATGCATCGTCGATAAATCAGTCTGAAAAGGAAAAACATCGATATAGTTTGCTTATTTTTAGCCGATTCACAATTTGACATCAGGAAATACCACAAAAAGCTAACACACAATAACACAAAAAATAAATATTCTGATGCATATTCAATAGCAAATGTAAGCGAAACAGAAGTGCAGATGTACCTGTAGTCTCCTATTACCCCAATAAAAAAAGATGCGATCGAAATTTGGGATGACATGAAATCTCTATTTTCAAAACTTGCTATATTGGAACCAGTGAACACTTGTTCTCGGAAGCTGGAGCAACCATCACTCAAGAAAGATACAGACTTCTAGTGACGAGTTTATTTAAGCTTCTTTTTCTTAATTCATTTTCCAAATTGATAAACTCTAGCAAATAAATGATTTAATTTATGAAATGGGAAAACATGTTTTCTATTTGATATAGATTTTATTTTGGTAGGTGGCCTATAGGTATAAGACACCATTCTGCTGGTGTAATCAAATGATGCCAGCAGATTACCCGTGCTATAAAGTAAGGATAAGTATGGAAACAAAACTATCGAAGTTTACCACCGAAAAACATCGTTTGACGCCATCGATGCTCATTTTTGCTATAAAGCCTAATTTTGAGGTCGGCAAATATGAAAAAAAAATCCTTAATTCAAAAAACGGACATAAAAAAGTTTACAAAAACGTATATGACAATTTTTCTCACAAAATTTAAAAAAAAACAATAATAATAAACCGTGTAAATAAAAAAACTGTGTTTTGTATGAACAAAAAAAACCCCCGTTTTTTTGAGGTCGAAAGAAAAATGACAAAAAAATAAATTTTTCATACAAAATACAGAAATATTGTCGATTCCTTTTCTTTCAAATTTTGTTTGTATAAATTTTTCTACATCCATACATTGTACGAAATTATTCTTTCTTTCATATCTATAGTAATAAAACTCATTTTCTGTTTGTTTGTTGGTTTGTTTGGCCTTTATACAAATCTAAACGGCTCAACGGATTTTGCTCAAACTAGGTACACATATTAAGCTTATCCCAACTTAAAATGTTACATACTTAATTTTTACCACGCCCCCTCTGAAATTTTTCAACTAACGGTAATTTTGTTATTATAAAACTTTTTACCATCGGAGATTTTTGTATATTTAATTTTAAAAATTTTTTGTTATTTTGACATAAAAAACACTCACATATCTTCAAAATTGGAGAAATTTTCAGTACAACGACTTTTTCATAAAACATCGTTACCTAAGAATGAGAAAAAAACGACATGAAAATCAAAGTTTGGTCTTTCGATGCAAATATCTCCGCTGTCCATTAATATATTTCATTCAAATTTTTTTTGTTCAAAAGTTCAATAAAAACACTTCACAAAAATAAGTTGAACTGTACCGTTAAGTCAGTGTATATATGTTTTATGAGTATGCCAAAAAAGGTCCAAAATATTGACTTTTTACTCAAGAAATTACTCAAACATTGTTGTTGTTGTAAAAATGAAATCAATTAAAAACAGCAAATCTGACTACCTTTCATACGACATAGCATTTATTTGCAAAAATTCTTCCAGCTAGGCGCAAAAATTATTTTACTGTTTTTGTCATCAAAACAACAAGGGTTGTTTTTATATTTTTTACAAAAAAGTCAAGTCTCAAAAGTAATTTATGTGAAAAAATTACCCAATATCTCTTTCCAATCAAAAGTTATGGCTAAAAATCTATTTTTTCATACCAGACTATTAATAAAACTTAGTTTTGTGTTAGAATTCTCTATACAGTTTGAACGTCCCCATTTATCTCTAAGAATGCAGTTGTGTGTCTAAAGTAATTACGATTATTTTGGATTATAAAAATCTTCTTTATAGTGGATCTACTTATTTTTTGCCTCCCCACCCTCCGCCCCCCTCCTGTTAAATTTGTTTTGTTGTGATGGCTCTATTTTTTCTCACTATTGTGTCACCGTTGTCACTTAGTTCTTTATCAATGGTACTTTAATTTTGTATATATATCACAATTTTATCGAAAAAATGACTGTGAATAAGAATGCTGTTAAAGTTAATATTTTCATGTAATCAGTTTTAGCTATGTGGCGATATAATAAAACATATGCGCACAATCTAGTCAGCACAATTATTTCATTAGTTTTGATCTGTGCATTAAATTCACAGATAGATGGCGCCACCTTTGTAAGATGTGTGTGTACAGACTATACTTACACCTTGCGGTGAAAAGCTGAATACTGTTTTTCCAAAAGTTTCTTCAAATTTAACCCCACACATTTGGGATTACAGACAGGTGGCGCTATTTTCTGCTTACAGAAGAATATCTGATGTTCTTATACAGCCAGCAGATAAGTTTTGCGAAATATTTTGCGAAAATGCTATTGCTATCAAACTTTTAAAAAGTATAATAATGCAGTAATGCCAGTTTTTTCAGTCGCAGCTCATCTAGAGTCATTAACACTTAAAAACATAGAATTGGATCAATTTAAATGTCTAGCTCACTTGCTGGACTTTTTGTTGTTTTTGCTTTGCTTGCAAATGCGATTATATGATCCTGATCTCCAATGAAAAAACGCAGCTAATAGAAATTTTAGTAGGTACAATCATTTTTAGCACAACGAATTTTCATAAAACATTGATAGCTAATAATGAGAAAAAAATTATATGAAAATCAAAGTTTTTACTTTTAATGCCAATAACTCCGCTGTTTTTAATACATTTCATTAAAATTTTTTTTGTTAAAAAGTTCAATATGTTTTTTAATATTAATCTTTGTTTAGACGTTAAAATATCCATATCTCAAGGACGCATTGAGTCCCACCATAATTTTTATTTTGTTGAAAAGGTAATTGTGCTTGCTTTAAGAATAAGTAAATATAAAAATTCTTTTTAATGTTGACTTTATATGATTTAAATACAAATTCTAAATGTTTGATAGTTTAAATCATACTTGATTTTAAATACAAATTCTAGTTGTTTGATAGTTTAAAATCGTTTATTGAGCTTAAGGTCAAAGTTAGAACAATTAATAGTTCTAACGAATTTTTCCAAAGAAACAACAACAACAACAAAGTTTTTTCAATATGAAAAGGAAAAAATCACTAGCTGATCTGATTGCAATTTCTACTCTGCTAAAAGCGTCATCAGAAATCTTTGTGATACCCGTGCAAGCGCGCGTTAACGCACTGCACCATCGGGGCGATGAGATTTGAAGCGTCAATTTCTCAGTTTTTCCTCCATTTCATAATGTCACATTTGTTGTTGTATTTCTGTTTTACTTTAGTTTCTATGCTTATGTTATTATATGTAGTCCAACAGCCTGCTGGAAGTCTGCACTAACAAAGCATGTTTACTGAAGTTGTTTTTTAGAATTTTTGCTGATTTTGTTTTCAGCTGTTTCCGTTTGGTCGAGCTCTACCATTTGATTAAAGTTTTTTCTAAATGACCTCTATATTAATTATGTTGACTTTATATGATTTAAATACAAATTCTAAATGTTTGATAGTTTAAATCATACTTGATTTTAAATACAAATTCTAGTTGTTTGATAGTTTAAAATCGTTTATTGAGCTTAAGGTCAAAGTTAGAACAATTAATTGTTCTAACGAATTTTTCCAAAGAAACAACAACAACAACAAAGTTTTTTCAATATGAAAAGGAAAAAATCACTAGCTGATCTGATTGCAATTTCTACTCTGCTAAAAGCGTCATCAGAAATCTTTGTGATACCCGTGCAAGCGCGCGTTAACGCACTGCACCATCGGGGCGATGAGATTTGAAGCGTCAATTTCTCAGTTTTTCCTCCATTTCATAATGTCACATTTGTTGTTGTATTTCTGTTTTACTTTAGTTTCTATGCTTATGTTATTATATGTAGTCCAACAGCCTGCTGGAAGTCTGCACTAACAAAGCATGTTTACTGAAGTTGTTTTTTAGAATTTTTGCTGATTTTGTTTTCAGCTGTTTCCGTTTGGTCGAGCTCTACCATTTGATTAAAGTTTTTTCTAAATGACCTCTATATTAATTATGTTGACTTTATATGATTTAAATACAAATTCTAAATGTTTGATAGTTTAAATCATACTTGATTTTAAATACAAATTCTAGTTGTTTGATAGTTTAAAATCGTTTATTGAGCTTAAGGTCAAAGTTAGAACAATTAATTGTTCTAACGAATTTTTCCAAAGAAACAACAACAACAACAAAGTTTTTTCAATATGAAAAGGAAAAAATCACTAGCTGATCTGATTGCAATTTCTACTCTGCTAAAAGCGTCATCAGAAATCTTTGTGATACCCGTGCAAGCGCGCGTTAACGCACTGCACCATCGGGGCGATGAGATTTGAAGCGTCAATTTCTCAGTTTTTCCTCCATTTCATAATGTCACATTTGTTGTTGTATTTCTGTTTTACTTTAGTTTCTATGCTTATGTTATTATATGTAGTCCAACAGCCTGCTGGAAGTCTGCACTAACAAAGCATGTTTACTGAAGTTGTTTTTTAGAATTTTTGCTGATTTTGTTTTCAGCTGTTTCCGTTTGGTCGAGCTCTACCATTTGATTAAAGTTTTTTCTAAATGACCTCTATATTAATTATGTTGACTTTATATGATTTAAATACAAATTCTAAATGTTTGATAGTTTAAATCATACTTGATTTTAAATACAAATTCTAGTTGTTTGATAGTTTAAAATCGTTTATTGAGCTTAAGGTCAAAGTTAGAACAATTAATTGTTCTAACGAATTTTTCCAAAGAAACAACAACAACAACAAAGTTTTTTCAATATGAAAAGGAAAAAATCACTAGCTGATCTGATTGCAATTTCTACTCTGCTAAAAGCGTCATCAGAAATCTTTGTGATACCCGTGCAAGCGCGCGTTAACGCACTGCACCATCGGGGCGATGAGATTTGAAGCGTCAATTTCTCAGTTTTTCCTCCATTTCATAATGTCACATTTGTTGTTGTATTTCTGTTTTACTTTAGTTTCTATGCTTATGTTATTATATGTAGTCCAACAGCCTGCTGGAAGTCTGCACTAACAAAGCATGTTTACTGAAGTTGTTTTTTAGAATTTTTGCTGATTTTGTTTTCAGCTGTTTCCGTTTGGTCGAGCTCTACCATTTGATTAAAGTTTTTTCTAAATGACCTCTATATTAATTATGTTGACTTTATATGATTTAAATACAAATTCTAAATGTTTGATAGTTTAAATCATACTTGATTTTAAATACAAATTCTAGTTGTTTGATAGTTTAAAATCGTTTATTGAGCTTAAGGTCAAAGTTAGAACAATTAATTGTTCTAACGAATTTTTCCAAAGAAACAACAACAACAACAAAGTTTTTTCAATATGAAAAGGAAAAAATCACTAGCTGATCTGATTGCAATTTCTACTCTGCTAAAAGCGTCATCAGAAATCTTTGTGATACCCGTGCAAGCGCGCGTTAACGCACTGCACCATCGGGGCGATGAGATTTGAAGCGTCAATTTCTCAGTTTTTCCTCCATTTCATAATGTCACATTTGTTGTTGTATTTCTGTTTTACTTTAGTTTCTATGCTTATGTTATTATATGTAGTCCAACAGCCTGCTGGAAGTCTGCACTAACAAAGCATGTTTACTGAAGTTGTTTTTTAGAATTTTTGCTGATTTTGTTTTCAGCTGTTTCCGTTTGGTCGAGCTCTACCATTTGATTAAAGTTTTTTCTAAATGACCTCTATATTAATTATGTTGACTTTATATGATTTAAATACAAATTCTAAATGTTTGATAGTTTAAATCATACTTGATTTTAAATACAAATTCTAGTTGTTTGATAGTTTAAAATCGTTTATTGAGCTTAAGGTCAAAGTTAGAACAATTAATTGTTCTAACGAATTTTTCCAAAGAAACAACAACAACAACAAAGTTTTTTCAATATGAAAAGGAAAAAATCACTAGCTGATCTGATTGCAATTTCTACTCTGCTAAAAGTACATATATTATGGACTACATATAATAACATAAGCATAGAAACTAAAGTAAAACAGAAATACAACAACAAATGTGACATTATGAAATGGAGGAAAAACTGAGAAATTGACGCTTCAAATCTCATCGCCCCGATGGTGCAGTGCGTTAACGCGCGCTTGCACGGGTATCACAAAGATTTCTGATGACGCTTTTAGCAGAGTAGAAATTGCAATCAGATCAGCTAGTGATTTTTTCCTTTTCATATTGAAAAAACTTTGTTGTTGTTGTTGTTTCTTTGGAAAAATTCGTTAGAACAATTAATTGTTCTAACTTTGACCTTAAGCTCAATAAACGATTTTAAACTATCAAACAACTAGAATTTGTATTTAAAATCAAGTATGATTTAAACTATCAAACATTTAGAATTTGTATTTAAATCATATAAAGTCAACATAATTAATATAGAGGTCATTTAGAAAAAACTTTAATCAAATGGTAGAGCTCGACCAAACGGAAACAGCTGAAAACAAAATCAGCAAAAATTCTAAAAAACAACTTCAGTAAACATGCTTTGTTAGTGCAGACTTCCAGCAGGCTGTTGGACTACATATAATAACATAAGCATAGAAACTAAAGTAAAACAGAAATACAACAACAAATGTGACATTATGAAATGGAGGAAAAACTGAGAAATTGACGCTTCAAATCTCATCGCCCCGATGGTGCAGTGCGTTAACGCGCGCTTGCACGGGTATCACAAAGATTTCTGATGACGCTTTTAGCAGAGTAGAAATTGCAATCAGATCAGCTAGTGATTTTTTCCTTTTCATATTGAAAAAACTTTGTTGTTGTTGTTGTTTCTTTGGAAAAATTCGTTAGAACAATTAATTGTTCTAACTTTGACCTTAAGCTCAATAAACGATTTTAAACTATCAAACAACTAGAATTTGTATTTAAAATCAAGTATGATTTAAACTATCAAACATTTAGAATTTGTATTTAAATCATATAAAGTCAACATAATTAATATAGAGGTCATTTAGAAAAAACTTTAATCAAATGGTAGAGCTCGACCAAACGGAAACAGCTGAAAACAAAATCAGCAAAAATTCTAAAAAACAACTTCAGTAAACATGCTTTGTTAGTGCAGACTTCCAGCAGGCTGTTGGACTACATATAATAACATAAGCATAGAAACTAAAGTAAAACAGAAATACAACAACAAATGTGACATTATGAAATGGAGGAAAAACTGAGAAATTGACGCTTCAAATCTCATCGCCCCGATGGTGCAGTGCGTTAACGCGCGCTTGCACGGGTATCACAAAGATTTCTGATGACGCTTTTAGCAGAGTAGAAATTGCAATCAGATCAGCTAGTGATTTTTTCCTTTTCATATTGAAAAAACTTTGTTGTTGTTGTTGTTTCTTTGGAAAAATTCGTTAGAACAATTAATTGTTCTAACTTTGACCTTAAGCTCAATAAACGATTTTAAACTATCAAACAACTAGAATTTGTATTTAAAATCAAGTATGATTTAAACTATCAAACATTTAGAATTTGTATTTAAATCATATAAAGTCAACATAATTAATATAGAGGTCATTTAGAAAAAACTTTAATTCTTTTTAATTTTTAAAATATGTTTTTCGTACCCCTTTGAATTCAATTAGCTCACCGCAAGAGATGGAACCACCAACAACAAAAATTTTCCTAAACTTTTTTGGATTAATGTTCGTTCAATTGCCTTTCTAACGGTAGATAAATAAAATTAAATAAAATAAAATTCAAATAAAATTCAACATGTTTTTCAATATTCCCGATTTTAAAAAACATTTAATAGAGAAGTGTATGTTAAAATGTTTATATAAGTGACTCTCGAGTAACACCGGGTATATCAGCTAGTTTTATAATAAATTGCAAAAAAAAAATATGTAATCCATAAAAATAATACTTATATTTTTCGAATCCAATACTATGCCTAATACAAAAATGAAAACATCGTAAAAACATCGATACATCGGTCTTATTAACGATGTTTTTAAACATCGATAATTGGCAAGTGAAAATTTTAAAACATCGATGTTTTTAAGAACGATGTTACATCCCTAAGTACAACCGCATTGTACGATGAATTTGATAGTAAGTGCCCTGCTTAAGAATGAGGCATCCCCAGGCCACCAGCATACATACCATTTTACATGAAGACATAGTTGTGAAAAAGATTTTTCACGTTGGGTTTCACATAATTTGGCAATCGCTCAAAATAAAAAGGCTTGTGTCGATTGGTTCAAAAAAACACTCAAGAAATACAATCGCGGTGCTTCAAAAAATGTTTTGGAGATCTTATATATTCAAATTTTACGTTGCTAGCTTAAAGATTTAAATTATAGATGCTTTACCAATTCATATAATTGAAAATTATTTTATATCGATAATTTGTCAATTTGTGTATTTGATAATATATCAATGTATACGTTGATAATTAAAACTTTATTTGTTCGAAAAATTATCGATTAACAATTATCGATTAATTCCTTGTAATTAATATTTATAGTTTTATACTCGTGTTATAGGCATTTAAATACATTACTGCTAACGTAGTATTTTTTAATTGATTAAATACTCCGGCTGAAGCTCAAGCTTTCATCGAAACTACAAAAATCGTGGGAAAATAAGACTTTGACAATAAGTTGAAATACTGTACACTTGATTTTAACCCTTGGCTTTTTAATTTTTATTTTATCACCTCAATTATTTGATCATGATTTTAATTAATTTGCGTTATTAAGACATAGCAGCTGATAAAATGATAATTATTCATAGTTCACGGTGGCAACACCTGCGCAATTTAATTGCTGTATCAAAAAAATTCTTGCAATTGCAAGACCGCAACTCAAGCAAGGTGCTGCTATCATAAAAGACAGTCAGTTTGTCGGACGCAGCCAAGAACAGCAGCTTTAATAACTTATTTATTGCCATAATACGTGAACGAATAAGAAGACATAATGTATGAAAGTAGTTTCTTTTTTTTAACACATTGAATTTTTATGCAACCACAATCACAATGAGTAAATAAAGAGAGAAGGAAAACTTAATAAAAGAATAAATAACTAATTTATTAATTATAAGCTCCATGATTAAAGTTCTTAATGTTTCTACAAAAAATTATATATGATTTAAGGAACATATTTTTTAAAGTGGTCGAACAAATTGATCACCACAACAACAACCAAAAAATTAAACATTAGGGGTATTCACACTGACTTGGGTATGGGTAGATTGAGTACTTTTGATAATTGCGAGCACCCTAAATTGCAATTGAATACTTTGTAGAATAGTTTTAGGCACTGCGGCATGTTTGTTTAATCTCCTCGGTTTATGTACTGATGAGATGAGTGACAGCTGGAAGAGGGTTGCCATCAAATTATTTTTTTGTCACAAAATTTAAGCCATTAATTGGGCGTAAAAAAGTTATTTTACATACGAGCAAGTTTTAACGTGAACTTTGCTGCATTTATAATAAACTAGTAATCCCGGGCAGATGTTGTCTTACCACAGACCGCCCTACTGCCATATAAGAATTTTTATGCCAATCGGAAGAAAAATTGTATATATCTGAACTGAAGTGCGACCACGCTCAAATTTAGCTCAGTTTCCGAAAGTAGCCATATGAACTAAAGTACCAAATGTTAGTCTGATACCACCAAAACCGACCGAAATATAGCATTTTTATGTATTTGAGGGAGGTTAAACGGGGTGTGGCAAAATTTGTTCCCTAAAAAATCTCGTATTCGAAAAAAAATCGACTGTCAAAATTGCAGCTCAATTAAGCTTACACCAGGTGCACTCTACTTCGCTCCACGCTTATCCCCTGAAAATGGGGCGTAAACTTAGTTCGACCGCGCCCATTTTTAGTAAAGTTATCGGCAGTAACCATACGAATTAAATTGCAAATTTTAGTCTAATACACCGAAAAAAATGAGCAGAGTTAACCCAAGTTTTTTCATGAGTCAAAAGAGTTTTTGAGGAGTTGAAAACTTTTTGTCACCGTAAAACGCAAAATGAATTACATCAATATTTTTTTTGTTAATATAAAACTTTTTTTGCTTAATACAACTCATTTTCAAAGCTTGGAGTAAATTCAAAGCAGTTTCAAATTAACTCTGCATCTTCTCCGAACATTTGTTCTTTTAACTCCATTAAAACTTATTGCATTCGTCTATGAAGAACGTCTTTGTATTTTAAAGCTGAAACGGAGTTATGTTTAGCACGAAACAGAATCTGCTCGAGCAAATATTTCCGTTTGTTCGTTTTGCTTTGAATGAAGAGAAAGTACTCAAATATTTTAACGAGCAAATCAAGTTTGCTGTAAGAATTAAGTGTTGCATAATAATAAAAAAGTGCCGTTTTTACTATTGAGAGTTATATCTTTTCGTATATCTTTATCGAAGTGAAGCTTCTTATGCGGTTATTTGATATAGAGGGTAAACTTTTTAGAGTCTCATCACGAAAGTTTTTTTTAATCTCGTCACGAAAAATTGTGTACACAAGCAATGATATTTTTTGTATGGGGACCCCCAGAAAGGTGGTAGATAGAGTGCTGGTGTGCTTAGAAGAAATTTACAATGAAAAAATCAGTAGGACCAGACATTAGACCCTCTAACAGTCATAGATTTTTAATATTAATTATAATAAACATTGTTTCATTTTGTGTTTTTTGTATCGGGTGGCAGATAGAGAAAAGGTGAGTTCAAAATAATTGTTCAGGGGGAAAAATTAATAGGACCAGCTCATATATTGATCCCCCTAGGGGTTATAGATGTTTGGATATGAATTATAAAAGCCATTATTTTTAATTTTTTGTTTTTTGTATGGCGACTCCCACAATAGATCCCCATAGGTGAATTTTTTCACGTGATCTCGTAAATATCAAATCACGGACGTATTCCGCATACAAACATTCCTGCGGTGTATTTGTTATAGAAAATTTTGGGAAACTAAACAATTTTATTAAATTTGGTATACAACAGTTGTTTTAATAAAAGTCAAGATACATACATTTTTTTAAAGAAATTTATGAGTTTTTGGAACATACTAAAGTCACATATTACCATATTTTATTAACGAAACTACATTAAACACTAATAAACAAATTTTTAATGTATGTATTACGACATTTAGGCAACCCTGCTTAACACAAATCGCCTTGAGAATATTCTACCTATTTTTATACTAAATTTAATTCTTCTAGCATCAATATATATCGGAATTAAGCATATTAAATTGAATGCCACGTCCATTTTTGCATTTGTATAGGAACACAACTAACTCATCTTTTAAAAAACTTTCATAAACCTAGCGTTCACTCTGTTGTTTAATCCTTACTACATTTTGATAAATGCTTAAAAAATATCTTTTCCCTTATTCAACGAACAAAACTACAGCAATCAATTGTAAAATCAATGCAAATTTTCATCACTTTTTTCAAATATGTTAAATACAAAAATTCCTTTTTTGAAAAATTCCGCTTTAAATCAAAGAAATGAAACGCCTTTGAAACCAATTTTGAGAGTTGAGTTGAGTTTAAGTTTGATTCTAGTTTTTTTTGAGTGAACTCAAAATTTAAAAATTCTCAATTCCTCAACCTTAAAACAACTCAAAACGGAGTCAGTACGACTTTTCAAGCAAAACCAATTTTTGAAGTAAATTGAACACACAAATTTAGTTAAATATAGTTTTTACAGCTTTGGCAAAATACCATGCACGAAAAGGGTTAAGTTGACTCCGAATATGACTTTATATACTCCGCTTTTTTTGGGTGTACGACCCGAACCGTCTGAAATATAGCATTTTTATTAAAGCGTGAAGCGGACCACAAAAAATGATGGATATCGGATTTTTTCAAGTTTTGCCATAATGTTCTCCTAGGAAAACTACATTAATTAAAGATTTCGTTTATCGGCCTTGGTTGCTGAGTTAAAGACTTCTAAAAATTGGAGTGGCTGATATACACGAATTTTTTTAAATCATTTTTGTAGGTAAAAAAAATAAAAAAAAATTTGTTTATTGATTTATCTAGAAAATTTGTTGTATTTTCGGATTCCGGGATCGAATTCGAATTTTTCCATTAATAAAGCGAAAAAGAATTTCGCCATTTTTGGTATTTTTCTTAACATTTTTAAATACAAGCCTGAAAGTTGTGCACTGAGAAAACCAAAAATCAAAAACACACCTTAAAGTTTAGTATAATTAATATTTTTAAAAATATTTTACGCCAAACAAAAATTAAAACGCACATTTGTAAATAGAAAAGTAAAACGAAACTTTTTAAAACAACTACGATCGTTTTACACGGAATTCGAAAAAAAAATCAATTTTCTATATAAATCCATAAGCAAATGAAGACATGAGTAGATGAAGATGATTTGTCGCAAAAAAATAATTTCGAAAAAATTGAGTTCAAAGCTTCGCATTTGTGCTGAAATTTATACTAAATCAAACTTTATGATGAAGTTGTTTTCTAAAATAGCCACAAGCACGGTTACTTTAAGGTTTAAAATTGTTTGTATGTACATTACATCTTCATCTATGCATAGAACTGCGAAAATCCGAAAATGCGACACATCACCTTCATCCATTCATGTCTTCAAATATTTGTTTTTAAATTTTTTTACCTACAAAAATGTTTTTTAAAAAATCGTGATTTTCAGCAACTCCAATTTTTAGAAGTCTTTAACTCAGCAACAAAGGTCGATAAGAAATGTGAATTAGTGCAGTTTTTCTAGGAGAACATTTTCGCAAAATTTGAAGAAATCCTTCACGCATCATTTTTTTTTTTGTGCACGTAGAATGCTGATATGTGTTTAAACCAAAATCGACTAAATTTTGTAGAAAATTCGAAAATGTAAAAAAGTAAATTCAGCTAACATAATCACATTCCAGACCCCCCCCATCCTCCATGACATCAAAAATAATCAAATCAAAGTCCTCCGACCACTGTAGTGCTTACATAAAACTTGAAAGGCCCCTAACCGAGATATTAACCTTAACATTGTTAATTTGGTGGCTTTAGGTGTTATCGTTCCTGAGAATTTTATATATATTTATAAGGCAGTAAAAGTAGGCGTGGCAGCATTTATGTATACATAGTGACCACCACTTGATCTCATAGCACATACATAGCAAGTTTCATTATAAAAACATGCACAACTCAGAAATTATGTCTAAATAAATGAAATTTCTGAAAAGTAGGCGTAGTTAGACCACGCCCATTTTTAATTGAGTTGACGAGAGTAATCATGCGAACTTAAATACCAAATGTTTGTCCATTACAACCGAATTCGTCTGAAATATAGCGTTTTTATTGATTTGTGGGCTGTAATAGGGGGTGTGGCAAATTTTTTTTATTATTCGAGATATTAGCCTTGACAAAAATTTTTGTAAATCTGATGCCCTTAGGTCAATTATTGAATATTTTTGCAAAAGGTGGTAACACATGGAAAAAGTACTCAATTTCAAGAAATCAATCTACCCAAACAAGTCAGGGGGTCAGCTAGAGTAGATTGGTAGATTGCTACTTGGGTATAAAGGCACTGCACAAAAACAAAATGTACAGCATTTCCCAATCTACCCAACTACCGAAGTCAGTGTGAATACCTCTATTAATAAATATAACAATGATTTATTATCATTCAATGAAATATTTGTTGAATTTGTAAGTCTCGTTGAACGCTGCCAATAGTTGGGCTGTTTATGTAAATGCAGTAGATCAGCGTTTCTTAACCTGGGGTCCGCGGACCCCTGGGGGTCCGAGAGTATATATATGGGGGTCCGCCATCTAATCTATGGACATTTGAATTAATAATTTTTTTAAGTATTTATGTCCACTACACTATACAACTTTATGTCCACTCATGAAATACCGTGGGATAAATGTGTGGCAGTTAGTACCGACGGTGCTCGGGCTATGACCGGTACACGAACAGAACTTCAGGCGCTCGTGAAGAAGATGAATCCATCTATTATCTGGCATCACTGTTGCATTCATAGAGAGGCATTAACTGCTAAGAATATGCCAGAAAAATTAAAAACAGTTTTGGATGACATAGCGCAGGTCGTGAATTTTATTAAAGCCAGGCCTCTAAATTCCCTTATTTTCGGTATGATATGTGAAGAAATGGGCAGCATTCACATGCAGTTGTTATTGCATGCTGAGTTGCGTTGGATGTCTCGTGGCAAAGTCGTGTCGAGTGTTTTTGAGCTTAGAGATGAGATCAGAATGGTTTTTTTTAATAATTCTGTTGGCAGCGCCAATAAACATGCAAATCATTTCAATAACTTTGAATGGCTTACAATGGTGGCATGTTTGGCTGATATCTTTAGTGCCCTGAACGAGCTGAACTTAAGTCTACAAGGAAGAGATAACAGCATCTAAAATGTTGAAGATAAAATAGAAACTATGTTAAAAAAATTGACCTTTGGACTAATCATACAATTAAAAAAAAACTATAATCAATTTCCTACACTGGTAGCTTTTTTGGAATCCTCTGGTGGAGAAATGTTGCCAACGCAAGTAGAAGAGGAAATGATTAAACACCTCCGCGGTTTGACGTCTTCTTTTCGGGATTATTTTCCAGAACCCGACAGAAATTAAAACTGGATAGCAGACCGTTTCAACGCAGAGGTTTTAGATAAAATCGGCTTGACAACGGTACAGGAAAATCAATTAATAGAAATATCATATGATTCAGCTTTAAAACGTAATTTGAAAGAATCGTCTTTATTAAGTTTTTGGGTAAATTTAAAAAATGGTTATAAAGAAATATCAGAAGCACTAAAATATTTACTGCTTTTCTCGTCCACATATGTGAAAAGGCATTCTCTGCTCTTGTATACACCAAAAACAAATACAGAAATAGATTACAATTGGAATCAGATTTGAGATTACAACTAAGTCAAAACATCAACCCAAATATTACTAATTTAATTTCAAAAAAGCAGCACCAACCTTCACATTAATACAGAATTTTTAATTTTTATAAAAATTTCATTTTTTCAGTACTAAAATAATTTGTCGAAAATTTATTCCTGTTTTTATTAAGGGGTCCTTGAAATTGTGCGTGATTTTCTAGGGGTCCGCGGAGTGAAAAAGGTTAAGAAACGCTGCAGTAGATCATTGACAGAAAATCATTGAATTGTAAAGAATTTAATAATCAATAAAATGCATTAAAGTAATTAAATTAACCGAACAATACAAATGGAAATCTGTGCTAGCTGGGATGGTGGACATCAACAGAATTTATTGAATATACATAAACATCTTTGAGGGTCATCAACATTTTTTAACGCCCCCTACCAAAATCATGTTTGAGTTTATCGTACTAAAAAGTATACTTTTTACAGACACTTTAACAAGCCTTTTACAGAACCCTTGTACCCAAGTAAAATATTAATATTAACGGGCAAACAGAGGTCGAAAATTGGCCGCACAAGGGTCGAACATGGTCTAAAAGTAATCCAAAAAGTCTAACGGTCGAAAGATGGGTCCAAAAACGGCCGTACAAGGCCTAAGCTAAGTTGAACGGCCGTTGTACATCCGTTGTGTGCCACCAAAACTTTCAAAGCTCTTACTCAACAACAAAGAAGAAACCCAAGCCTTTATTTCTTCTATAAGCTCAAATAGAATCAGTTGACTAAACTACTTGTCGCAATTTTTGTACTGAATAAAAGACGATAACGTTATCAATAATTTTTTTAGGAAAAAAAGAGATGCAATAATCAAAATAAGAAGAACTTTTAAAAGAGAAATTACGGCAAATATAAAGCAATGAACTTAAAAAAAAAAATGAAAAAATATTAAAACATAAGCGAAATAAACTTGGTCAGAAGTCTAAAAATAAACATTGAAGTAATGCACGATAAATAATTAAAAATAAATAGAATTAAAGTATGATGCAGAGAGGGCAAAAAAAACATAAAAGCAAAAACGTGCTAAAGTCATACGAAAAAAGCTGATATCAAAACAGCAAATAAAGGGGTCAAACTGAGGTGAAAAGCACAATTTGACTTTTAGAGAAGTGCAATCAAAGCAAGTGTTGCAGCTGTGAAACGGGAAATCAGCAATAATTTTATGAAACAAATTAAAAAAAAAAGATAAAAGCTAAAAAGAGTACTATAGGTAAAATAATTGGAAAGGGAATAAAAGTTTAAGACTTTACAAAAGAGCTTTAATACGACTTAGATAAAGCTGATCGTTCGATTAAGTCGTTTGGTGTTGTGTTGTTGTGAAAAATCAACCTGCAAGCATGTTCGTTTGACCTCTAAAACTTATATCAACACCATACCATAAAACGTTGCAATTTTTTTTCTTTTTTTTAATATTTTTTTTTATTTTTTCATGCCATGTCACTTTGATTTTTCTTGTAAAGCGTGCAGATAGATGTAAAGATAAGCAAAGAGTCAAAAGGCAATGCAAGAGCAATGGAGAGAGAACAGCTCAAAGCAGAGGCAGAGCGGCGGCATTCTGAGAAAAGTTTTTTCTTTTATGTGGCAGCTTATTTAATAGGCTTTTGTTTGCTTTCCTCCTTGGTTTTGTCATGTTTTATTTTTTATTTTTTTCTTTAATAAGCCGCTTTTAACAATTTTTTTTCTTTCATTTATATCATGTATTATTATTGTTACTGCTTGCTTTAACATTTATTTACATTTCTCACATACTTTTGATGTTTGATTTTTATATTTATGAGTAAACTGGTACTTAAACGTTGACTGGCGGCTACTCTTTCTTTTTTTTATGATTTTTTTTTTGTAGTTTTTGATATTTAATACCTCTAATAATAGTACTGTTTAGGGTAAAAAATCACATTAGAGGGCGCTCATAATGGGCTTTTTTAAGTACTGGCACAAATCATGTTTAATATTTTTAAAGCAAAATATGTATTTGTTGTTGTCAATCTCTGAACACTGTATAAATGCATGTATGTATATCAGTTTAATTAATTTTTTGTTCCGTAGGTTTTATACAAAATATCATTGATTTATTAGAAAAACAAATTGCACTTCGTTGCTTAGCAGTAGACACAAAAACAACAACAAATTTTACTGATTAATGCAACAATAAAAAATAGATTAAATTTGAATAAAGCAGTTTTATAAATACATCGATGAAATCTACAAATCACAACAATAATATGAACAGCACTTTAAATTATTTATATAAATTACACAAACAACAAAAGATAACCGTGACTAACCGTCATACGTTTAAGCCTAAAAACGTCAGAAAGCCGGAATTTGTTTTTTTAGTTTGTTTGTTTGTGGTTTTCTTCTTTTGATTTCTTGTTTTCTAAACTTGTCTCTTGCGTTAATTCAACCATTCAAACGAGCAACAAAAACTTAACTGAACACTTATTTAATAAGCGCCTTATTAAAAAAAGTGCTCAATGTGAGTAGCAGTGCACCAAAGGCACTGAGAGCATGTCGGAGAGAGAGTTAGTATAAATTGGTTATGAATTTGTTGGTTATGCTTTGGTTGGTTATGGCTTTGTGTTAAGCTTAACTTTAACTCATGCGTCTGTGTGAAGCGGCTTTTGGTAACTCAAAGTTTGAGTGAGTTGCTTTGAAAGAGCGCACAAAAAAGTTTCTTATTACCCAATGTGCACAAAAACGGATTCGGATCCGTTACGAACTCGTTACGAGTCCGTCAGTACGCACTGCGCTTTCTTATGTTTCGACGGACCCGTTACAAGCCCGTTACGAATCCGCCAAAAGAGTCTGAAACGCATTCGTATATGAAGTCCGAAACGGATATGTATCTGAAGTCCGTTACGGATTCGTTTCTGAAGTCCGTTCTGAGTCCGAGGCGGTTCCGAAAAAATGAAAAAAGCAATTCGTATTTTTGAGAGGAATCGCTGTTACGAACCCGTTACGAATCTGTCAAAAAAATTACCACAATGTTAACATAAAAGACAGTCCTAAATTTGTTTTACAATTTCTTATTTTATTTTCAGTGGATTAGGGATACGAAATACAATTGTGTACTTATTTTTATTGTTATTTTTATTATTCATTGATATAATTTTAAATTTCCTTATTTAAAATGTAATATGTAGAATGTAAGAACTGAGTTAGCAAAAAAATAAAAAAATGTTGCACATACATAAACATTATAGTAACCTTTTTGAATAAGAACTATTTTTAAAAAACGAGTCCGTTGCGAGTTCGCATTATTTAAGAAAAGAGTCTGAAACGGATTCGTATATGAAGTCCGAAATGGATTCGTATCTGAAGTCCGAAACGAATTCGTAGCTGAAGTCCGAAACGGATTCGTATCTGAAGCCCGAAACGGATTCGTATCTGAAGTCCGAAACGGATTCGTATCTAAAGTCCGAAACGGATTCGTATCTGAAGTCCGAAACGGATTCGTAACTGAAGTCCGTTATGCTTGGTTTTCACTATGTCATTTTTATGACGACACAAAAGTTTATCATCTGAAATATCACCTTAATAAAATTCCAAAACATGTTCCGCATAGCTTCATTTAATAATTTATTTGTTCTTAATTTTCAAAGATTGCCAAAGTTAGAAAAAATGTCAACATGTTTTTATTTTCAATTTGATTGACTACTGAAAATGACATAGTGAAAACCAAGCATAACGGAGAGAGGAATTTCATACGAAAAAGGATCCGTTCCGGATGCGAAACGCAATCCATTTCGGACAAAATGTACGAAGAAGTGAGTTCGTTACGGATTCGTAACGGATCCGTTTGGCACACTGGGTAAATGAGAGCAAAATTAAGTTAGCAATGGTTTATTGTTTGATTTTAAGCATTACTTGATGGAAAAAAAATTATATATACCTAGCGTATATACCCGGCCTTTCCCGGGTAGTATTTTAATTAAAACATGTTCGATTTAAAAATATAACACTATAGTTTACTGAATTCATTGATAACTTATATTGGAATATTAAATAAAAGTTATGTATAATTCTGTGTCGATAAGCAATAACAGCTTAACCTTGTAAAATCATGAAAAGCTCACAATTTAAATTTAAAAATAACAGCTTAACCCATATTATCCTAGTGCTCCATTGTTGGATTGCTTTATTTATTATTTTTTTAATTTTTTTTCGAAATCCATCCACTTATTATCATTGTGATATGGCACTACTGAAGTTATGAGACGCCAAACGACTTTCGCAAATTTCAATATTCGTTGCAATTACGTATTGTTATTTGTGTGTTAATATCGTGATTTTTTAAATATGTAATATGTCTCACAAAAAAATTAAAATATAATTAACATTTTATCAAAAAGTCTTCAATTATTTTACATCAATTTATCAAATATATCTTGAAAACTGAGTAAGTTATTATTATTTGTCGGAAAAAACATATTTTGCATTTATTAGTACCGTACCATTATTGCAGCCGTACTTTATTTTTATTATTGGAACGGTACTGAAATACAAAAATATAAAACCAATATTTTTTTCAGTGTTATTTTGTTTATAGGCCTATTGATAAGAATTCACTTGAGTTTTGCACAAGTCGGATGTAATTTCGCATGCTTGGGATGATATGGGTTAAGTCTGATTTCAAAGCTTCGAGAAATCTTGCTGCAAAATTTTCAATCGCCATATTCGTTATTAGAAAGGATTTTTGATTTTGTGTCCTAACTTTGGCTAAGGTCATGCTAGAAACTCTATCTTTTGTGTGCTTGTAACGCTATTTGCGATTCGCTGACGATTCTAAAGCGATTGATAAATATTTTCCTGCAAACATTTTCAATCGCCTCAGAATCGCCAGCGAATCGCTTGGAAGATGAGACAATCGCCGACGAAATCATTTGGGGGTCATTCGGGTATCGCCGACTGTAAGCAGCTGAGGCCATAAAAGCGATTCGCCGGGGGAATTCGCAAAAGAATCACCTAAAGAGTTCCTAAGCGGTTCGCTGGGAACAGAGCTGGGTTGTTATGATTCCTTTTTAATTTACTTCCACCTCAATTCCAATTCCTTGGAACTAGGAATTGATAATTGTACATTTCCATTCCTCAAGAATGTAATTGAAAAACTTCTCAATTGCATTACAGAAACTGCAATTGGTTATTGGACATCTTAATTCCTCAGGAATCGAATTGGAAAACAATTGGGAGTTCTATTACAGGAATTGTAATTGGTAATCGAACACCTCAATTCCTCGGAATGGAATTGGACAAAATTATCAATTCCATTACAGAAATTGTAATGGTTAGTTGACCATTTCAATTCCTCAGGAATGGAATTCCATGTATGAGAAATTGAAGTGTTCTATTACTAGTTACGATTCCTGTAATGGAATTGATCAGTTTTTTGCAATGCCATTCCAAGGAATTGAGTTGTTCCATTACCAATTACAATTGCTGTGATGGAATTGACGATTTTTTTTCAATTCCATTTCTGAGGAATTGAGGTTTTCAATTACCAATTACAATTCGTGTAATGGAATTGACCATTTTTTCCAATTCAATTCCAAGGAATTGAGGTGTTCACTTACGAATTCCAATTCATGTAATGGAATTGACGTTTTTTCCGATTACATGCTTGACGAATTGAAAGGACCAATTACCAATTCCTAATTCCTGGAAAGAGTCGCGAACGAATCGCTTTTAAGGTTCCTCAGCGATTTGTTGCGAAGCGTCGTTTTTGAACGTTACAATTTTTTATAGGGGACATTCTTTGTCAAATCGGTCAACAAAACAATAGACCACTGAAAATCATGCTGACATAAATATTTTCAGTTTCCATACGGCAAATCAACACAATAAATTCTTTTTAAAATTCGTTCCATGATTATTTTTAGTGGAGAAGTATATAGAGTTGCCAACTTCATATTCCAAAGACCTATTTTGAAAATTTTTAATAAATTCATCTTCCAACGATCGCAGGAATGAGCGAAGGAAGATTTTGGAAATTTTTTTAATTGTGCATTCATCGCTTGGGCAATCGAGAATCGATCTATCTTCTAACTATCGCCAGAATAAACGAAGGAAGATTTTGAAAATTTTTCTTGAATTGAACATTCATCGTTCGGGCGACCCAATAGCTATCGATCTTTCACCAATCGCCGGAATGAATAAAGGCAGATTTTGAAAATTTTTCTTGAATAGTATAATCATTGCTTGGGCGATCGAAAAGCTATCCATCTTCCAAGGAACCCTTGGGCGAATCGAAAGTGCTTCGCAAAATCAACTTATTTTCCTATCGTCTTCCAAATAACGTAAACTTTAAAGGCCTGTTTCCAGCTCTCAAGTAAAGCTTATTTTCATACATAAATCTGAAAAGTAATCGAAAAGTAATTTTTCCTTGTCAAAATTACTTGAAAGAGAATCCAGCTCGTAAGAAAAATTTTCTGTTCTTACTACTTTTTTTTCATTGAAAAGTGACAACGGTAACACTGTGAATGTCAAGAAATATATGCAAGTTATATTATTACTTCAAGTAAAATTTTGGCAACCAACATTCAAAGGTAAACAATTTTATTGATATCATTGATTAATTGATTTAAAATTAATAAAAGAATATTTTAGACATGCACATGAACATTTCTACGGAGGGAGAAGAAGAGGCAATCAATTTTGAGGGGCAGATGTCTTCCGAGAAGCGGTCGAAAGCTGTCCGGAAGAAGCGGTCTGCCAACAGTAAACAAAATGTAATAAAATGTAAGCAAACGCTTTTCTCTATTACTTACCTTTGCAATTCAGCCATTACTCATTTAATGAATTATTTCAATATTTATTGCAACAAATTTATTTCAATGTTTGATGAAAACAAATCAGCCTAAATTTTCAATACAAAGTGATACAATGCTGGAACTGTCAAAACTCTCGCCGTCAAAATTACTGGTCTACTACTTTTTTACACTCAAGAAACTTAAGTAACTTTTTTCTTGAGTAATTACTTGAGAGCTGGATAGAGACCTTAAGATAAAAATGTCACTTTAGTAAGGATCCACTCTTACTTGAAAAAAAATTGTATTGCTGAGCCCTTTCTAGTGACAGGTGATTTTATGAAAATTCCAGTCTTTGCATACTAAAGAAATTACTTTTATCATTCAATTTTCCAGTTTTACAACTAATAAATGCTCGTAGACACTTTCCAAAACAACAATAATTTGACTGACTTTATAAATAAAAAATAACATAAAAAATATCAAAACTGTACGTACCTTTGCAAAAAATGCAGGTTATTCGTGAAATTCCACAATAACTAATTTAATGCGACCTTTTACAAATAAAACTCAATTTTTAAAACCCCACATATCAAAATCTATTGAGTTTTTCGGATAGTACATAGTATTGATAGACACCTTAGCTTAGATTTCGATAAAACTACACTCAAAAAAATCGGCTTCCCTTAAATTCAGAAACTGTGGCTTTAATTCATAGACATGGATTTTTCTATATTTTTTAGAGGTTTCTCCTTAATGTAGAGAATTTTTACTTGATTGAACGACCTCACGTCTTGATGTCTTTGCAACATTATCAAAACAGCTTCTTAGTTTTGAAGATAAGTTTTTACTTAAATATAAGAAATAAAGATATGATAAAAGTTGAATTTTCAAAAATTGTATACAAGCAGAAATAATTTAAAGAAAAACTGTATTGATATCAAGCCCGCTTGCAAAATTCTACAGCATGATTTCTTAAATTTGGAGAAATATAAGTTACAATACTTGGATATTTCATAGAAATACATTAAGGTTTTCTTTTTTTGTACACTACAAGTGATTTATTTTAAAGATGCTTTTCTTATATTTCTAGAAAAAATGCTTTAAAAATTATTTACAAGGTGAACGATTCTTAATGAAGCAAATTAAGAGACGATGGTTTAACAGATGCAATGGTCGAATGGATTAGCCTTGCATGCACTTACACTCACGCTGCCGAGGTTCAAGTCTCCGGATAGTGGTAATTTTCCAATTTAATTCAATTTTAATAATAATGTTTGCAGTTTTTCGTCAGTGTAAACATCATAATTCTCACAGGATGCTGTTTAAAATCTTAAAAAAGGTGGTTTTTTATTGCATAATTCCAAAAAATTTTCAGGGATTTGATTAAAAATTTCTTATTTTCAAAGAAAATGTTCTCGTAGTAACAGCTGATGGTTAATAAACGGTAGAAAATTTCTTATTTTCAGAGAAAATTTTTCTCGCAATTATAGCTGATGATTTATAAACTGTAGAAAATTTCTTTTTTTAAGAGAAAATGTTTTTTTTTAGTTATAGCCTGTGATAAATAAACGGTAGGAAAACTTACTAATATGTAATAAGATTTCAACACAATTGGGCAAATTTTCTTCAATTAAGCGAAATAGTTCGTAAATGATTGGATAACTTTTCAAACATATTTCCCACTTCTGGTGTCAATTTTTATAAAATCAACCATGGCGCTAAATGAAGCCAGATTTTCTAACGATTGGGTGTTATTTTTCTAGATTTTCTGGAAATTTTTTTCTGAGTGTGGGAAGCAGTTCTGTATCTATAGTAATTATAATAAATTTGATGTATAAATCGACCTTATCCGAATAATGGTCTTATGTCAAAAAAAATTCACCAAAACTTTCAAATTCTTATGTCTCCCAAACTAAGTGAGCTAGGAGCAAAAAGGAACTTAATTCATGATCAAAATTCTCCAATGTTCTAAAGTTAAAAGAACATTTTTGCCTTGGTTCAAAGTAAAAAAAGCATTTTTAGCTATGGGCAAACAGCGGCCGAACAAGGCCTAATTTTGAATATTTTTCTCGGCCGTACAAGGGTCGTACAAGGGTTGTTTAAAAAACTTTTTGGACAAAGAGCGGCAGAATTACAGAAGCCGTTTTGAAATAATTTCAGCTGTACAACAGGCGTACAGCGGCCTTACATTGTTTGAACAGTGGTTATTCTACAATGAAAATGAGCTGAAATAACAAACAAAAGCAAATTATCTAGACATATTTTTTAATATAGAAGCAATTATTAGTTTGTGTTATTTAATTACAGTTGGGAAAAAGGTTTATATTGGAAAATCAGATAATAATATTGAATAGAGTGAATAATATATAAAAACAAAATTATAATATTTTAATTGAGAATTCACTGGAGCATTGTACTCTAACAACTATCTTCATGTACAAAAAATATTCTTTTTCGCCTCAGCATTGCCGAGTTAGGCTTGATTTTGTTGATGCGCAAACGTTTGCTGTTAAATAAAAGCTTAAAACAATATGGTATAAAACGGGCGTACAGTGGCCTTACAACTTCATTGAAGCCTTGTATGGCAGTACAGTGTACAGCCACCGTATTACTTAATTATTTTTTTTTTAATTGTTGATTTTATCTTTGATTTGATATTTAATTGGATATCTATCTATTAGATAGATAGATAGATAGATAGATATTCTCTATTACAAATACAAATTACAATTTTTTTTTTAAGCATTACAAGTAATAATGAGAATACTTAGTGCATTTTTTATTTTATAACAAAAACAGTGTAACACGACCGTTGTTCGACTCGACTTTCGGCTGCTAAGCTTTTTAGATTATTTTTACACCATATTCGACCCTTGTACGGCTGTGCGGCCCATGTTCGACCGCTGTTCGCCCCTAATATTTCTACTTGGGAAATAATGCAGTTTTACGTCTAGAGTAATTGCAATAATTTTGGTGTATAAATCTTTCTTGTCCGATGTATGGTTTGGATTTTATGTCGAAAAAATGCACCAAAACTTTCAAATTCTTATATCTCTCAAACTAAGATTTGTTAAAGCAAAAAGGAGCATAATTCGTGGTCAAAATTCTCCAATGTATAAAAGTCGAGAAAGGAGCTAGATATTGATTACATAATACTGCAGTTTTCTCCTATAGCTTACGGTATAAATTTTGCATTTTAAATCGTCCTCTTTTAAATCCAAGTCAAAGCCCTGCAAACATTTTATGAGGCCTTAAAAAAATTTTAAAAATAATCTTTTTTCGTGTTTTATGAGGGCTCACTAAAAGCACTCATTAAAGTGTTTTTAATATGATCGTTAAATGCTTGCTCAAAACATTCATTCAAGAAAAAATGAGGAAAAGAAGGAATGAAGGATTCATAGAAGGAAGAACGAGGACAGATAAATATGACTATTTTATGCCTAATCATAAGAGACTCAGAATAGGGTCAAAAATAAGATTATTTTATGAAGCTCAAAAAAAAGAGACAACGAAAAGGATCATTAATATGACTGTTTAATTAAGCTTAATAAAAACTAGTAAGGAATTATCTTCGATTGGGCCGAAGTTAAAATACCCCCACGGCCGAGTTAGAGTATTTATAAAGTCTTAAGCAAACTGTTAAATATATTGAAAGAGATTTTTCCGTTTTGGTTAAGTCACTTTGTATGGGAGGTAGGCGTGGTTTTCATCCGATTTTTACAAATTTAATACTCAAAATAAATACTTAATTTCTAAGACACTGTGCGAAATTTGAAGTCATTAAATTGATTTTTGTGGAATTTAAAGAGATTTTCCCGTTTTGGTTAAGTCACTTTGTATGGGAGGTAGGTGTGGTTTTCATTTGATTTTTACAAATTTAATACTCAAAATAAGTATTAAATATTTAAGACACTGTGGGAAATTTGAAGTCATTAAATTGATTTTTGTGAAATTTAAAGAGATCTTACCGTTTTGGTTAAGTCACTTTGTATGGGAGGTAGGCGTGGTTTTCATCCAATTTTGCTCAGATTCGAACTTGACCTCCATTTTTGTATAAAAAGCTTCTATTTTGAATTTCGTTATGATAGCTCAAAAATTACGGCTGCTATTGTGGACACAGACGGACAGACGGACAGACGGACAAACGGACAGACGGACATGGCTAAATCGACTCAGGAGGTGATGCTGATCAGGAATATATATACTTTTCTATACCGGCCACGCCTCCTTATCGGCGTTAAAAAAGGAGTGACAAAATTACTATACCCCCATTACGTTTTTTAACCGTGGGGGTATAATAACTCATGAAAGAGTCAAAAATATGACTGTTAAATGATTATTCTTAAAAAAACTAAAGAAAGTGCTATATATATAATGGTTTTATGAAGCGAAGAAAATGTACTATAAAAAATTGCATTAATATAACTGTTTAATGAAACTCAAAACAAAAAAAAGAACTCATTAAAGAGTCATAAATGTGACTGTTTAATGATTGCATGATATATAATTTATAAAAATTAAAAAAATCTATTTTATTGTGTTTCAGAGTTACAATTATCATTTTATGAGACTCTTTTTAGCTTAATAGTCATATTTATGACCCTTTTCTGAGTCTTTTTATGTGCTTTTATAGCATCTGTGGTCACAAGCCTTATTTGCAAAAGTCGAGTTAGGACAAAATGGAATCACAACATGCAAATCTTTGAAGCAAATCATGCCAGCAAAATTTGAAGCGTGTTGAATAAAATTTACGGGTGCTGCAGCCAAAAAACCAAATTACTTACGTCATTTTTAGCAATAATTGTTTTGCCATAACAGCATAACTTGTAAATTTTTTTTAATAAATTTTTATATTTTTCTTTGGCAAAAGCAGCTAAAAACTAGCCTTTTTTAAAAAATTAATATAAATGAAAAGTGACCTTCAAAACTATATAACATAAAAAGCAGCTTAAGTTGAGATTAGATCTTTTCAAATCATCGGAAAATGTTCCAAAGCTGAGTTTAGTGGTTAGAGCAAAATGCAGTTTTTATATTTTTTTGTCTTCTTATTTTGAATTAGATCACCATTCTAAAAGAAACTAGAGCAAAATACAGTTTTAATTTTTTGTCTTCCTATTTTTAGTTAGGTCACTGTTCTGAAAGACACTTTTGAACATCAAGCGATATCAAAAATCATTTCCTTAATTTATCTTCTTTTCTGTGTCAAAAAGTTAATAAAAAACCTGGCAGTCAATTTAAGTTTTTACTAAAAATTATTTTTGGACGAAAAATGAGTTAAGGTTTTGTCACAACTCGAATTAAGCATAAGGATAAATTTTAGCATAACAAGTGCACTTTAAAGTTGAACCAAAGCTAGATGCCAATACCTTTCAATTTCATATAATTTTTAGAGAAAACTTGAAAAGTAAAACCTTGATACTTCCTTCACAAATTAATTTTGAACGAATTTGAATGTAGTTAGTTCAGGAAATTTTCATGAAAAACAACAAGCTCAGACGAAAATAGACGGAAGTGCAAACCGCAAGTCAGCCTTCAACTAAAATTTCAATCGGAACCTAAAGCCGTATTTCCACAATAAATTTTTCTGATATTTGCATACAATTTGATACGTGTAAGCCTCGTTTTGGTTGCAATATTTTAAATTACAAGTAATTTACCACAAAAGTTGGTAGGCTTCTATTTTTTCTTGTGCAAGAAAATTGACTGTGTAAACGCTGCTTTACACAATAAAAAAATTGTCGTTCATGTACGTGTAATTTTGAATAACGACTTAACTGAAGTTAGGTGTCTTAGAACTGTATTATAAGTTCAGGGAATAAAAGACAAATTTGACTTAGGACAACTATTTTTGCCTTTTTTCTCAAAGCATAGAAGCTACACTCGAAATCAGAAACGAAAACGATAATTTTTTACAAAGAAAAAAACACCAAAGTCGTGTTTTTGCCCTTGAGCAAATGATGCGAAAATAAACGGATATAAAAATTATAAAAATTATGTTAATTTCCGTAAATTTTGCATATACATTATTAATGTCAGAGTTACACAATATTTCACAGAACAGTTTAAAACTACTCTACGGAGAAGTATGAAAAAATGACATTAGCTGTTATGCTTTTTGACCACAGATATACGATTCTTTTATTACCTTTTTTTTAAGCTTCAGAAAATGTTTGCTGGGATTTTAATAACATCAAATCAAAGTCTAAAATTGATGTTCAAAAATATTATTTTTTCTGAGACTTTCAAGAGTCTTCAGCATGAGTTAAATAAGTTCTATAGTAACAATTAACATAAGTCCTTAAATAGTCTTAAGTAAGACTCGAAATATAATAACTTATATGAGTTCTAAAAGAGTCTTAATTATGAGGCTTCAAAAAGTAGTTTATATGAGCCTTAAAAGAGTATTAAATATGAGTCTTAAAAACGTCTTTATAATGAATCTGATAAGATATAAAACAGTCATTAATATGAATCATATTTTGGAGCTCACATCCCATGAAATGTACTAATAGAGTCTTTTTTGAGCGTATTATGACGATTAATGCTCATTTATATGAGTTTTAAGTGGCGAACGTAGGCTAGTGGGTAGAGTGCGTGGCCCTTAAGCTAAAGAACCGCAGTAGCCCGGGTTCAATTCCAGCTCAGACAGAAAGTTTTTTCAATTGAATTATTTTTTCTGTTCGGTCGTCACGTCTCTGTAGACAATAGCATACTTCAGAGAGTAAAAATTGCCATGTAAAGCTTTTTGAGAACATAAGCCAAAGAACATAAGTTCGGAGTCGGCATTAAACACGTAGGCCCAGTTCTCGATCATTTGTGAACTATCATTTAATAACACGCACAACACAATTCATCAATAGAAGTTAGGTCAAAGTCCTTCCAAGGGCTGAAATAGCCAGTTTATTTTTATTTATTTATATGAGTCTTAAAAGAGTATTTTGAGAATAATAATGTTTGCTGGGAGCTCATTTCATTTTAGAACCAAAATTTTAAACGTGTTTGGCATTCTTCCAAACCTATTGACTCTATGAAGTAAAAAGTTTATGAACTTTCAATAATTTTTTTTCATTAAGATATGATTTTGATTTGTGATTAATAATTTTCAGTGCGAGTTGTAAGTCTGGCCAAATTGAACCGAGTTTAACTCACCAAACTAAGACGTTTAAACTGTGTTTAGGCAAAAAAGAAACACATTATATGAAAATTTAAGTCAATTTGATTTCAACGAATGCTAAAATATCTAGTTTAACTGAGTTTAAACGTCCAATTTTGGTGAGTTAAGCTAGGTTTAATTTGACTAAAGTTTAAGCTCGTACTCAAAGACTGGCCCTGAAATGATAATTTCACGTTTTTGTGAGTCTTCTAGAGTTTAGATTTTGTTCGCTTTTTGGTTAACACAAGCTTACACTAATATATTTATTTTCAACCAATTTTTGTTGAGTTTTCACTACTTTTTAGAATCTTTAACGGAATGCATATTGTTGAAAAAAACGTTGTATTTTTGTTCTACAAAGACATTTTACCAGTTCTAAACAAAAAAAAAAAATAAATTTGGCAAAAATCTCGCTATCTGTCAGCTCTGCAGAATTGTTTACTTTGTGAAGTGCAATTGTGTGGAGCTTGAATAATTTCATTTTATTTTTGTTTTTACATGAGTTTTAATTCTGAAATTTTATTTTTTGTTGTGATTTTAAAATATTTCCTCAAGAGCTTGCTATCAGTTGGCAAAAAAAAGTGAAAAATCGCAAACAGTTAATAACCTTGAAAGCTTTGCAGTATTTCATTAAATTTACCCGTTTAAATTGATGAAGTGCAAGTGCAAATGATAAAAATTATCTCTGTTTCATTTAAAAAAGTATTTCATGTTCGTATATTTTTTTTATGCCAGCTTTGAGTGTCAATAAAAGTTACATTTTTCCAGTTATTCTTGTCTAAAGCAATAAAATGAAAATAAACACAACAGAGATAAGAAAAATACTTTTTAGTCAATCAAAGTTTATGACAACCAACACTAAAAGAGTGATGAAAATGAGTGAGAATTACTGATAATAAAGCTGCTCAAAAACACTTTTTCGTGTGTAAAAGTTAGTAAAAAATATAGTGTCGCCACAGAGAGAGAGAGTCAGAAGGAGAGAAAGAGTTTTTCACTTTTGAGTAAATTTACGTTGTTACAAAACAATTTTTTTTTTAGACATTTCAGAGAGTTCAAAATATTCTATCTATTTTTAGTAAACAGCTTAAGATATCAAACTTTGGGTTCAATGAATGCCAGGTTCAATATTTGGTAAAGCAAGAATTTGTGGTCAAAAAAGAACGCGAGACAGTTGCTTTTTATAACAACAAACCAAAAACGAACCCAAAAAAAGCCTGATTATAGTTCAAATAAGTTTTTAATATATTTTATTTTTTTATCAATTAAGACAACAATTTTATTAGGATTAAACAAAGCAAAAATATGGAGTGTTTGAAAAACATTATGTTTTGACAAAACTGTAAAAGGCTATATTAAAATTTTTTTAAATTATTTTTTTACGTACCAATATTCTTTATGAACTTATTGGGCACTAAGCTCAAATGTAATTCTAAGAAACATTTTTTTTTGTTTCTTGTACTAAAAACTTAAAAAGCAATTAAAATATGTCATAATCAGGGCTAGGATTTCGATGACATTTCATCTTTTGTCTGCTGCTTCTTAGACATTTCCTGCTAATTTAAAACGTCCATTTATGTCTCCTAAATTTTAAATATGAAAAGGTTTTAGGACATTTTTTCGTCATTTTTCATCGTTTTTAGTATTCAGGTAATTTTTTCTAGATTCAGGGCATTTTTTTGGTAATTTTTAGCGATTTTAAAGTTATTTTATTGTCATTTTTTGAACTTTTTAATTTTTAAGGTCATTTGGTTTGGTTTTTAAGGTAATTTTAGTGTAATTTTTAAATAATTTTTTTGTTTTTTTTTCGTACTAAAAAATGTTAAAATGCAAATTTTTAAACATATTCCTTAACACTAGAGTCCCTTCAATCAAAAACATTACCTTTCGACAAAGAAGTAGCTTTGTTTATATTTATAGACTTCGATGACAAAAAAGCTCTGCGCGTGGTGAAACTGACGAAAGGGCATGTAGAAAAAGTGTTAGATAAAAACTCAGGATATGCTAGTATGTATAAAATAAATTCTAATTTTTCTCATTCTTAGGCAACGATGTTTTATGAAAAAGTCGTTGTACTGAAAATTTCTCTAATTTTGAAGATATGTGAATGTTTTTGATGCCAAAATAACAGAAATTTTTTAAAATTAAATACACAAAAATCTCCGATCGTAAAAAGTTTTATAATAACAAAATTACAGTTAATTGAAAAATTTCAGAGGGGGCGTGGCAAAAAACTAAGTATGTAACATTTTAAGTTGGGATGAACTTAATATGTATACCTAGTTTGAGCAAAATCCGTTGAGCCGTTTAGATTTGTATAAAGGTCAAACAAACAAACAAACAGAAAATGAGTTTTATTACTATAGATAAATACTTCAACGACTTGACACAAATGCATTACCATTTCTTTTACAGAAATAATAAAAAAAAATAATTATTTCTTTTGCAGAATTCTGAAAACACAATTTTGTGAACAAAATTTAAGAAAATATAAAATGAAAATTCAAATGAAAATCAATTTATTTGAAACCATAATCACATAAATACAAGCAGAAATCATCTATGTACTTGTTTTTAGTGAGAATTTTCTCAACTCAACTTAAGCATTAATCAAAGTATCGACAATCTCAATCATAGAATTTTTTGAATGGTAAAAGTTGTGTTTGCTAAATTTTAAGCTAAAATAAAAGCTTTAACAGCTGATTGAACAACTTCATGGCCAGCTAAGAAAATAATGCAACTCTTTAATGTTAACAAATTTCATGCATTTGTTTTGACCAAATTTTTAACATTCTGCATTAATGTTTGTTATTGTTGTGTTGCTTTTGTTGTTGGTGCTGTTTTCGTTGTTGTTGTTTTTGTTTTGTTTTTCCTGCATGTTGTAACAAATTCGCACTCTGTCGACCGCAAAGAAACAAACATATAATCGTTGCTTGTTGTTTGTTGCTCTGATTTGTTAGCACGATTTGCACGATCGATTTGCAATAAAGCGAACAAGTTGCTTGCATCACTTGCAAACATAGTTGCCACCTTTTTGGAAAGTGTATCAAAATTTAAAAATGCGCTTATCTCGAAAACTTATACAAAAAATGGTCCGATTGCACCACATTAAACATTGAGTCATTCTCGTCGGAGCTAGAATCATGAGGGTAGCTCAAAAACAACGGAGCTGAACCCATTTTAATTAAAAACACTTATTTTTTAATTTTGAAATTCGACAGCGAAATTTCCGAAATTTTTGTAACAACTCTCTTAATTCTAGTTTCGACGAAATGGCATTAGTTCTAAACATTTTTGCGTTAAGCTTTTTATTTTGAGTTGATCAGCATAATTTTTTTCATTGCAACCAGTGGCATACCTTTTTTTTTTTTGTCTACTTTGCCATGGCCTTCCATAAAAACTACAAACGTAACAACAACGTAAACAAATTTTGAATTAACGTTAAGGCTTTATCTAATCAATAAAAACCATTTGTCGATATATTAAATATTTTTTATGTAATTTAATTTTTAGCTACGCATTACAATTTGGGTCGCAAAGTGATTTTTATCAGAAAAATAAAAAAAATCACATCAAAAATGGAATCTCTGGATTCCTAGTGTCATACTGCTGCATTAAAAATTATTTAACTACATCTTTTTATACATGATCTTTTAATCTTAAGACATGGACCGAAAATAATAGTTTTTTTTTATAAATTATAAAGAAAAAAATCATTATGTTAAAATCACTGCACAAAAGAAGTTAATACACCAAAATATTTGTTAATCTCTTCACTATTCAAAAATATGAAGAGTGTAATATTTTTTGAATTTTATTTTTTTCCTCACAAAATAAAACTTATATTTGAGTTTTATTTTTACCCTCACAAAAAAACAGTTATTTTTTAAGATTTATTTTTTTTTCTCACAAAAGAAAACTTATTTTTGAATTTTATTTTTTCCCTTACAAATAGCAGTATATTTTTTAAGTTTTATTTTTTTTCTCAAAAAGTAAAACTATTTTTTGAGTTTCATTTTTTCCCTCACTAAAAATTGTTATTTTTTAAGTTTTATTTTTTCCTCACAAAATAAAAATTATATTTGTGTTGTGTTTTTCTCTTACAAATAACAGTTATTTTTTAAGTTCTATTTTTTCCCTTTAAAAATAAAACTAATTTTTGAGTTTTATTTTTTTCCTCACAAAAAACAGTTATTTTTAGTTTTATTTTTTTCCACACAAAATAAAAATTATATTTGAGTTTTATTTTTTCCTTTACAAATAACAGTTATTTTTAAGTTTTATTTTTTTTCTTTAAAAAAAAAAACTAATTTTTGAGATTTATTTTTCCCACTTATTATTATTGTTATTTTTAAGCTTAATTTTTTTCCTCACAAAATAAGAATTATTTTTTCATTTTATTTCTTCTCATACAAATAACAGTTATTTTTTAAGTTTCATTTTATTCCTTAAAAAATAAAACTAATTTTTGAGATTTATTTTTCTCCTCACGAAAATAATAGTTATTTCTTAAGTTTTATTTTTTCCTTACAAAATTAAAATTATTTTTGAATTTTATTTTTCCCATACAAATAACAGTTATTTTTTAAGTTTTATTTTTTCCTCACAAAATAAAAATTATATTTGAGTTTTATTTTTTCCCTTTCTCTCAAAATAAAACTAGTTTTTGAGTTTTATTTTTTTATTCACAGATAAAGGTTAAGTTTCATGTTTTAAATCACAAAAAAAACTTTGAGCTATATTCGACCTATAACTTTTTAATCCAGCAATTTCGAACTATTTTGTATTTCATTAAAAAGCATTTTTACACTTGTAAGGGAAAAAATTAAACTCAAATATAAGTTTTGCTTTTAGGAAAAAATTTAACTCAAAAAATAACTGTTTAATGTTAGGGGAAAAAATAAAACTCGAAAATAAGTTTTATTTTGTGAGAAAAAAATAAAACTTAAAAAATAACTGTTATTTGTGAGGGAAAAAGTAAAACTCGAAAATTACTTTTATTTTAGTTTATTTAGGGAAAAAATAAAACTTGCAAATAAGTTTTATTTTGTGACAAAACAAAAAACTTAAAATTTAACTATTATTACTAAGCAGAAAAATTAAAGTTGAAAAATAACTATAATTTAAGGATTTTTTTATTAAAACTTATAACAGTTACGGTCCCTGGTATATTTAATTCTGAAAGTTTAAGCAAAGTCGGAGTTGGTCAAAATTTTTGGTCTCAAAAAAAAAAAAGACAAATATAAAGAAGAGGATCTAAAAGAAAGGGGTCTAGCCGTGACTACATTTTAATAGAGAATATCTCGAGAATTTGACCTGATTGGGAAAAACTGAGAATGTCACTAAATATTACGACCAAAAATTAAGTTTACATGTCTCGGCGTTTTCGTGTTTTTTGACGTCTCTACCAGTATAATTAAGACAAATTTCTCTCTTTTCCATACCTCTCGCATATTTGTTTACTTTTCGCATTGCGTATATAATCAGAAATAGTTGCCATTACATATGTAATGGATGCTAAATATAATTAGGAAGAGTCAATTTTTACAGCGTGTAGTTCAACTTGGTGTTTGTAGTTGCAAAAACACAAATTAAACTTTTTTGAGTGGAACTCTTGAGAGACTAACGACATTGAGCTAAGACAAGCCTAAGCCACCCATAAAAGATACTCTAAAAAATGAATAATAATCGTTTTTTTCGCTCCCGGCTTTTTTATAATTGTTGTATTGGATGCAAAAAGGCCTTGAGAGAAAAAAAACTTTGTTTCAAAAACATTGAGTCATGTGTACCGTGCGTCCTGAAAGGGTTAAAATTGTCTGAAAATATAAACTTTCAGTATTAAGAAAGAATTTTTTATCAATTTGTTTGTCTCTTTTGAAAATTTTTTTTTAATTTTTCGTTAAGAAAATTTCTTTTTTTTTTTACTACTAAGCAAAATGTTTTCCCTTTTTTCCTTTGAGGTCAAAAGACGATTGAGAAATCTATCATAATAGGAAATTACTTTCGAACTGGTATCACTGTCTCAGAGTAGTGTCAAATTTTTGTTTCGCATAAAGCTTAGTATGCTGTAGGAACGAAAAAAATTTCCATAAGAAATGCATTGAGATTTTTAACAACGAACAGGCAGCGAAATTTTTTTTTCGCCAGCTGGTACGCTGTAGAAGCAAAAATTATTGCTATGTTGCCAAATTTCTATTCGTGAGTGGAGAGTTGAAATATCAAAATTTCGCTGTCTATTATATGCCCTTACATTTAATTGGCGCGGAAATTGGCCATTCAACAATAAAAAATAATCAGTTAGTATGTTTAAGTGAAGTTGAATTTGTTATTTAACAAATTTATTGTTGCAGTTATATAGTTTATTAATGTGTAGTCTTGCCTTTTATAGGATATAAAATTGCAGCAATAAAAATATTAATCTGTCAACCAGAACAGCAAGTGCTTTTTCTCCACACAAAAATTTTGACTCTACACCAAAAATTCGCGTGTAAAGTTATATGCCAAGTACAATGTAAAGAAGATCACGTCATAAGTGCGTGAAAAAATATCACATACACAACAAACGAAACTAAGCAAATGAATCTGATTGGATAATTGGGAAACAAACGAAATACACACAAAGAAACCATGGTAAAATTATTTCACAAGGTAGTCGTGACAGCTTTCGGGCGATTGGTAGTTGTCAAAAACATCTAAAGGAGTTGTAGTTTGCTGCTGTTGACTAGCTATGTGCTTATTTTTAACTTTTCTTTGATTCATTAAATTTGTTCGCGAAGTTTATTGGAATGTTTTAAGTTTGCTGCGATTGATTAGATATGTTTAAGTCGTTGCTTATTTTTTCACATTTTTTTGATTAATTGCATGAACAGCTAATTTTGGCAACTACCCATAGCTGCTCGTGACAAAAAAGCCAGTCTACGCTACTATTTTGTCAGCAATTGCACCATGAAAGAAACTGTCAAACTGCTCTCAAAATAAATCGAGCAACATAGCAATTAATTGTGAAGGGGTCAACACGGAAATTAGCACCCCAATAAGATATAAAATTTTTATCAAAGATAGTAATGAAAAATATTTAAATTTTTTCCGTACAAGCGTTGTTTTTTGATTTAAAACTATTTCTATAAAAAAAAACAAGATTTTAAAAGAAGATGAGGAGATTTTTAAATCGAATACCTCTATTAAAAATGTTTAACTACGTTTTTTTCAGTCAGTTTGACTCTCTTTTCTTTTGCACTTCTGACGTCACATGCACGTGCTCACAAAGAGATCCTACATTCGCAAGGCGGAATCTTGAATGCATAGTTCTTGGTTATATGCCCAAAAATTTTCGTTTCTACAGCATACTAAGCTTAAAATGAAAAAAGTCGAAAGTAAAAGTCAACTATCGACATTTTTCCAATATTAGAAATTCAATTACCAAAAGTCAAAAATGATCAAGCAAGAGTCGATTTTTGACTTCTAGATGCACATCAATACCATTATCTGCTATTCATGCAAAAAGTCGAGAAAGGCTCTCACGCCCTTTTTGCACCCAATAGGCGTTTTCATTTATTTGTTGGGAGCAGGGCACTCTACAGAGAAAGAGCACATAGAGAACGTTCCGAGAAGAGCATACGCTGAGTATGCTCGGAGAACTCTAAATTAATAAAATATCAAAACAGAACACGAAATTGGACAGAATTGTCAAGGCTGTCATTTCATATTTATTTTTATTAACAAATTTTATTAATTTATTAACTAGCAAATACCCGCTGCTTCGCCTGCGATAAAAATATTAAATACCTTGTAAAAATTTGAGATCTTAAAATAAAAGTATTTTGTTATATCTTTAAATGCAAAATATTAAAATAATTGTGTTTGTTTAATAATGAAAAGATGTTATAAATACAAAAAAAAATTACTTTATTTAATTTTAACTACCTTCTTTAAATAGTTATTGTTATAGTGATATCAGTGTTGCCACTTTTTAATACCCAAATTCCTCAAAAATAACTCAAATTTTAATGAAACTCCTCAAAAAATTTTTTAAACGATATTTTATGTATCAAGTAAACATAAGCAAATATATTTTTCCTACATATTTTCTATCTTATTGGATTTCTATATTAACCCTTTGAGGACGACAAGCTAACCGCTGCAAATTTAAAAAATTTTTTGTGGAATTGTCACCACCGATGGCATATTTCTATACAAAAGTGAATTTGAAATTTGAAATTTTTAAAATTTTTTTTACTTTAAAACCAATCCGGAAAATTGATTTTTACTTTTTTTGGAGTATCTTCATAAAGATTTTGACATAGTTCGGATGAAAAAATATATCCGCTCGTATTTGAAAATCGTTTGTGGTTTCCATACCTATGGAAAAAAATGTATATTTTGACTTCCTAGTTTTTTCTTTCTCTTAAAATTAAAACAAGTTCAAAAAATTGCACACGTTAAAAGCCACATTGATTTCTCATCCTTTAAGCCTAACTTTATGAAAATATCTCGAAAATTGTGCTTACACGACTAAAAAATGTAAATGAGTTATTTTTCACCAACTCGTCGTCAAAGGGTTAAAACGCTTTATGCGTTCCTCAAAAAAATGTTAAGACTTTTTAGTTTTAACGTATGTTTTTGTTAAACAATTTTAGTTATAAGCATAAATAATATATATGGAACTTTATTTTTCCAATTGAATTCAATTCAAACATGTTTTTATTTGATTCAAAAAGGTCATCACTATTTTTATTTATTTCTTCTTTAGTAAAAATAAAAGCTTATAACAAATGATAAAACTGTTTTTGTATCGAAACGGTTTCTCAAACTAGTGATATTATTTACTAAATACTCGCTTAACTGATGCATTAGAAAAAAAAGAAGAATAGTTATAATATAACTTTTTCTTAATTTGAAAACAAATATATCTACTAAATTTTTTATATTAAAAACTCGTTCTTAATACGACTCTGCATCTAAAAAATAATCGAAAATAATCTCCACTCATTATCGAGATCTTAAAAAGCCAAATTTGATTGAGTTTTTATGCTCGTTTTTGCTGGCTCTTACTTCAAGGAGTGCTCTAAGATATCTCTAATCCAATAAGGACAATGATGTAATATGGCATATAATAAGTCAGATTTCGCGAACTATCGGTATCACATAAAAATTAGTCAAAATAAAAATATGGTCAAAATTAGCCAATGTGTTAAAAAAAATTTTCTTGTTGATTTAAAGAGTTAATCGATAATTTCTACAATAGAAATAATAGTCAATGCATACCTTTACTTCCAATGCAGGCTGCAACTATGTACCATTTTTGTTGTATTTATTTTATGTTTAAACTGATTTTAGCTAAAACCGTAAGTCAATTACTAAGTTCGTTTGCACTTGTTTCAATTTTTTTATAGTAACGGGGAAACGCAATCGGAAAGTTCAGTACTCAGTTTATTTTAAAGGTATTTTTCTACTACCCAAAAAAAAGATGCAGCGAAAGTTTTTTTTTTATGGGGCATTCCACGCCAAATCGGACGATTTTAAAAATTTTTATTTTTGATTTCCGCCAATTTTTGATATCTTTGAGTACTCATCGAAAAATGAGTACTCAGAGTACCTCCCGCCTGAATTTTGGGTTTTTTTGATTATCCGTTCCAAAGATATTGCATTTTCTAAAGTGATTGCATATTTTGATTTTTGAAACAGAGGAAATGGCAATAAGCAATGTTGCTTTTGTACTAAAAACAAAAAGAGGGGCATTTTATTTTTTAATAGCACAACTAATTTACATTTATTTTCAAGATTTGGGAATTTTTTTGAAGAAAATATTCAAAAATATACAACTTTATTAACCCTACAGTAAAAAACAGCAATAAAAACAGCATACACAAAAATTTATCAAAAGAAAATAATACACAAAACTTAATAAACTAAAAACAAATTTTTTTTTAATTTTCAAAAATCGAACAAAATAGTAGTTATCGAATTCCCACAACCAGACCGGTCTTAAAAGTTGTGGAATTAGTAGTAGTTTGCTGTAAAAATTTAAAAAAAAATCAAAATATGCAATCACTTTAGAAAATGCAATCTAAATTTTAAAAATCGAAAATTACGTATTAATACACTTTAAATAATTTTTTTGAATTTTTTTTTCAAAAATTAAATTGAAAAACTAAGCTTTTATGTTAAATGATGATTTTCATTTAAATGAATTTTAAAAAAGTTGAGGGCAAAGAACCACAAAAAAAGCTCTTTTTGAAAATTCGATATCTTTGGAACGGATGATCAAAAAAATCCCAAAATTTAGGAGGGAGGGTTTTCGATGAGTACTCAAAGATATCAAAAAGTGGCGGAAATCAAAAATAAAAATTTTGAAAACCGTCCGATTTGGCGTGGAATGCCCCATATGTATTAGAAAAAATTCTAAAAATTTTCAAATTCCTCAAAAATTACTCACAGTTACTTTAAACGTAGTCCTACGTTGAGAAAATCTTTTAAATTCCACATTGAGGTGTAGATGAGGAATTGAAGTTTTTACATATTTTGAAAAAATTTATAATTGAGATACTACAAGGAACATGATTTCGGTCTACACTTAGCATAAAATAAAAATCATGTAAGCTTGCTTTTATCTCAAAACAAAAAGGTTTTGGAAATATATAAAAATTAAAAAATATGTAGTTTTCTACACCAACGTAGGACTACGGTTAAATTTCTCACGTTTTAAAGAATTAATCACAAAGTGGCAACACCGCCGGCATTAGAAACAAAGAGAAACACTATAGCAGAGGAAAAGAGTGATACCTTATGCTGCTTTTATGTCTAACAATTAAATGAAGCAATTATTTTTATGTTTGGTGTTTTTGGCTAGTTTATAAATTTAAGTTTTAGTTACTTTTAAGAGTGGTTTTAAAAAATAAAGGATGCAAGATTTTAAGTTACACATGTAGCTTTATATTAGTGAAAGAATTACTAAAATCGGTTTAGCAGTTTCTAAGTTTAGCGTCGTCGCAGATACGTGAGAAGCCTTTTATATCCCAGTGGGCATTTTAGCGAGTGCTTCGCAAAAGAAGGCATGCTAGCACTGCTATTATTGGCGTCAATACACCTTCCATGATTACTGCATTGATGAGTACTTCTGTAAGGCCTACCTTTTGAAGGCTCTGAAAAAATTTACAAAACAAATTCCAAAAAAAATTTTAAGTGCACAGAACAGTTTGTAAAAAAATTTAGATTTAGAAAAAACAAAAAACAAAATTTTTTTTGTCTGAGTTGTGTCTCGAATTCGGGCTCCCGAAAACTAACACTTTACATATTATATTATATGAAAATATTTATATAGAAATCTCCAAGTCTTTTCTTATACTTTTGTAAGAAGAAAATTTATAGAAAAAAAAAAAATTATAAATACACAGAACAGTTTGTTAAAAATATGTAGATTTAAAAAAACAACAAAAAAATTTTTCCGAGTTGGGTCTCGAATTTGGGCTCCCGAAAGCTTACATTCATTTGTATTGATGCAAAATAAGCTACAGATTCTTAACAACCACGAAAGACGAGTGGGTAAGATGTCGGACCGCCACATGAGAGGACCATGGTTCAAATCTGAAATCGTTGTTCATTTTTTATTTCAAGTTGATATTTCTATTGCTTTTCCTTCTAACGTGACTTCTCGAAAGCTTCTGGAAGGTCTCTTTTGAGCAAGGAGAGCGGAAGGCCTGACAAATTTTCCCATTTCATACAAGCAATAAAACGGTGTTTGCAAGGAGTGTGGAAGGCCTTTTAAAACTTAACACAGGCCTGCTAGAAGGCCTTCGGACTCCTGCAATTTCCCACTGGGATAAAAGTATATACAACTTACTATATATATACATTACTTACTATCAGCCATTTCTGCATTAATTAATAGTATTTTATTGCTGTTTTGCTTTTCGTCGAATCTCCAGCAAGTCAATTTATTTTGTTAGAATATATTTGACAGCAATTGCTCTGATTTTCGGTCTACGTGCTCGACCATTTGATTGAGAGCACGTAGAGTGGGCGTCGAGAGCGCTTTCGTCGTGCTACGGGTGCATACAAAAACACTGTTAATCTACTCCTAAAGCTCGGAACAAAATAGAAAACATGGTTTTTGACAGTTTTTGCTCTGCTCCCAACAAATAAACGAAAAGGCCTAATGCATCAATTTTAAAGTCGGAAAGCCTCTACAGAAAAAAAATTTGTTTCTCTTTTTTGTCATATTTATAAAATCAAATAACATAATTTTTTTGCAACATCAGAGTTGGCAACTCTAATTGAAGTGTAGTGAAATGTTGTTATATTTCAAAAGTCACCTGCTGTCTAGTTAACCGATAGCTTAGCATGCGCAGATTGGCTTTTAAGCTGTCATTTGTACGATTTCCCGGTAATTATGGGAAAATTATTGGATATTTTCAATTAAGGCAAGCAAGCAAGCAGGTTTTTCGTTCAACTGCAAGTGATGCAAAATAAAAAGATACGAGTACAAAAAAAAAGAAATGTACAAAACAGCAAGAAAAAACATATTGCTTACAAACAGTCAAGCCTATAATTAGTCAATTATGGATCATGGACCTACTTTGTTATGTAATCAATATAATTACAATGGTTAACAGTAATAAGATAACTTTTTAGCACGCTCGAATTATATTATAACAACATAAAAAGCATGAATTAACCTTTAATAAAGTTAATTTAAGTTCATTGCTCCAGTAAAATACTTCGCGCAAACTCGAAATAGTGAAGCTTTTTCGTTTATAGAAATTTATGCTAGCTTTTTGGCTTATTCTACCGGACTTCATTACATTCTTCCTGCTTCCTTAATGGAATTAATGGGCAGAATTTGCGCAACGTAACTGGCCATCAAAATCAATTAACTGACTGAGTTACGGTTACAATAGCAACAAGAACAAACACAATCCAACTGTTTTAATAATACCAGCACACACACACACACACAAACAAACACACACATACACACACTTATACAAATTAACAAATACAAGCAGCTTAATTAAGTCGTTATGTGAATGCATAACATGGAAAAGCAGCTAGGAGCTAGGCACCGTTGGAACCTTATCCCAACAAGTGCGTCGTCGACAGTGTTTGGCATAAAAGCTTCAAATGGTCAGAAAGAAAAAATACCATATAAATAATAGCAAAGCTTGAACATACATATTGACAGTTCGACGCACAGACTGTTAGATGCGGACACACAGAATGCAAACTCGTGCAAAAGCACCGTTAACCACATCCTGAATAGGCGAAAATCATAAAAACAACAAGCAGAAAAAATATTGGAAAACTAGATTACGCCAGACTAATGGACCAAGTCTACATTTTTATGGCCAGCACGAACTGAGACGACTTTGTGTGAATGCAGCAAGAGTCCTAAGGAAGGGAGGAAAAGAGGCGGCGGGAAGCTGCAAAAGCTTCATCAGCAAGATAGATGAATGCAATGCAATAGCAACGAAAAAATGTATTGAATGTATTGACAGCTGAACAAAAGGATGGGGAAAAAAAGTAGAAACAACATGAAATAGAGACATAAACAGAACACCAGTGGCGGTAAAAACATAAAGTTTTTATACCAGTTCTTATTGCCAGAAATGCTCTAAAAGTTTTATGCACTGCCAATCGTCAGAGACTTTGTATGCAGCTACCAGTAAAATATATCAAATGCTGCCTTGTTTTTCCCAGTTTGAACAAACTGAACGACCAATGCTCGGTAGCAATAAAATTGGATGAAGTGGTTTTTCAGCATTTCCTTTTTGCCATTTCTTAAGGGGTTAGGGGCAGTCAGAGGTATGAAAAAACAAGTATTTTAAATAACTAGTAAGACCGTGTGGCGTTAAAAAGCCAAAATCAAACATACCTAAATTTTATTTTAAGCTATTGTATAGATTTTCAACTGATCAAAATTTAAATGAAATTAATTTTGGCCTTTTCGCCATAACTCCCAAACCATACATTCTACAAGGACGATTTATGCACTAAATTGTTTCTAATACATATATGCACAAGACTGCATTTTTAGAAAAAAAATTTTTTCAAGAATCTCAGTTATAAATTTTTCCAAGAATCATAGTTTTCTACATAATTTTTTTGAATTTTTTTGGTTTTTTAGCCATAACTCCTAAACCATACATCATAAAAGGACGATTAATGCATCAAAATGTTCGTTAAGCTACTGCCCCCAAGACTGTATTCTTGGAAGAATTTTAAAAATTAGATTTCATGTTAATTTCATATGTCCTTTTTTGACAATTTTTATTTTTTTTAATTTTTTTTTTCTAAAATCCAAACTACATTCAGATAAGGATTATTCATGAATTAAAATGAGCGCCAGGTCTTCGTCCTTAAGGAATGCTACTTTTTTGTCGAAATGCATTTTGCTCTATCTCTTGTAGTTTAGGAGTTGTAGAACACTTTTTGGAGTGGTAGCTGGCCAAAAACATGTGTTTTTTTCGTCATAACTCCCAAACCATACATCCTTAAAGGACGATCTATGCACCAAATTGTTTCTTATACATATATACACAAGACTGCATTTTTAGAAAAAAAAAATGTTTTTCAAGAATCTCGGTATTGCACGCGCAACGACGATATAATGTTAGTATATTTAATTTCATACTCAAATTTATTTTAAACATACAGGGGTACGAATATTTCTTGATTTCCAGTTGAAAAATATTTGAACGAAAATGTTTCTTTCATTGCCAAATTCCAATTTCTTATTAAATTTTTGTGTAAATTTTTAAAAATTAAAAAATTTTCCGACTAACAGCTTAGAAATCTTTTTTCAACTGTAAGCAATCATTCCAGTATCACTTTGATATTGAATATATCAATACATAATTTTAGCTGTGATATTACAATATAAGAAATTATTCGTCAGTATAACAGTTTCATAGCTATTAGCCGATAGTTGGTGCTAAATACCTCACATATTTTTAGGCATATGCTGAAATTAAGAAGAGAAAAAGCAACATAGCAACAGCAATTATGTGCAAACTTTAACTCGCTATAACTTAAAAAATATACATTTTTAAAAAATAAAAAGTCCAGTTTGCACATATACAGGAGTAAACCTACCAAACTATACTAAATTTATTGAGATTGGACTTGTACTTAAAAAGCCTTACGCCGGACAAAATTTGCGTTTGCGTAATATATATAAGATAAGTTTTTTGTCAGTAATATCATTTATTTTATAAAGCCAACTATACTAACTTAATATATAGCATATGCGTTTTTTATTAATCTCCTTAAGACAATACAAGTCAAAGAAAAAAAATGTCTTTCTTTTTTTTCTAGTGTTTGGTTTTTTAGCACCGCTCTGCATTTATATGTATCTCACTTTTCGCCTTGTTCGAGGCTCATTTGTTTTTTTTCTTTTGCGCTGTGCTAGCTGAGCATAAAAAGAAAAGAGAAGAAAACATTATGGAATTGATTAAGACGCTCGCAATACAACCGTGTGAAAATAAAACGATTAAGCAGTGCGTGGCAGCTTTAATGATTTCCTATAAATACATAACACTAAAATTAATTAAACTTACTATTAAAATTTCGAAAGAAAAATACCCCTAAACAATGCTGAAACCAAGGTTGCCAGCATTGTGGCAAAAATCTCATTCGTGGTAGTTTTTAATTGATCTTGGGAATTTTTTTTTGTTTGGATTTCCCATGGTATTTGTTAATTCAGCATGGTTCATTCAACTGGCGTGGGAATTCAGCGTGGTATTTTAAAATTGCGTGGGAATTTGTGAATTTTTACTTAAAACTTTTTTTTTGCTTTTATTAAGCAAAATCTTAATCATAGTATTCGATGATCGACGTACATATACAGAAAAGTAAAGCTTTAAGTTTACGCTGTACATTTCTTTAAACTTACCCTTTATATAAACGATTAAATTGCATATTTGTTTTAAGAACAAGTTGACATCACAAAATTGCATAAAAACTAATAGTGCATTTTTTTCTGAACAAAATTCTGACCTTAAAATTCTGACCTTTTCTGAAAATTCTACATTTCTGCATGCAAGCGTTAAGCTTACAAAAATTATTTTAATATTCCAAAAAAAAGTGAAAAAATATTTTGATTGATTTTTCGTAGTATTTTTTAATACGTATGGGATTTTTTGTGGTATTTTAAAATGCATATGGGATTTTTTGTAGTATATTTAAAACGCGTGGTATTTTTGTGGTAATTTTTAATGATCGTGGGATTATTTTTGGTATTTTTTAATTGCTGTGGGAATTTTTCTTGTTTACCTTTAGCTTGGGAATTTTGGTGGTATTTAATTTATGTTACTTTGGGAAAAAGGTAATTTTCGTGGGAATTGTTCCGAATTTTGGCTGGCAACCTTGGCTGAAGCACAAATATGATATTTTAAAACTTTTTCATAATAATTGGGCCAGTACTTTTGGAGTTAAGTGGCACTACAATTTTATATAATAGTAAAGATAGATATGGATCAGAGCTGTAAAACAATGCTTTCAACTTAATTTTATTCATAAAAAAGTGATTTATAAAAAAAGTTTTTGATTCACATTCATTTTTAAAAAAAAATGACCAATAATTCATTTGAATTATTCATTTTCGTTATTCAAAACAGTGAAAAATATTTTTTATTCATTTGAATGATATTCACAAAGAATGCAATTCACAAAGAATTTCAGAATTTTCAATTATTCTTGCTTTATTCAATATAGGCATTACCATGGTCACGCACGTAACGTTCGTACGCCTTTTTTGTTGTTAACAATTAAAAAAACCAAAAAAAAATTCAAACTATTTTGTCCTGTTTTCATTTTTTATAGCATTATTGCTATATTTGGTGTAAAAGGTGAAAGCGATCGAAAGTATTGTCCAAAGATATAAGCAATCAAAAGAGGGAACAAAACGATACAAAAAATTTAAGTGGTTTTTCTCTGCATTAATATAATCAAGAGATCTGGGAAGTGTGCACGAGTTTTTTTATTAAAAATATTTTATAATTTTCTGGAAATATGTTGATAAATTTTCATAATTCTTTCGTTGAAAATTCTTTTTTAATTATTTTTGTGCAAGCCATAACATAGTACGTTACGATACATGCGTTACGATACTGATTTTTCCCTTCAAAGAATTAAAAAAATTTTTATAGTTTTATTTATTTAATTGAACTTAAAAATCATATAAAGTGTAATTCAGGTCCGTAAAAATAGAAAACTAAAAAAAAATTAATTAAACTTTGTATTATTTGAATATTTGTATTATTTGAATACTTATAAAAATCCTACTTTTATTAAAATCTTTCAACTTTTGTTGCCATTTTTCTACTTTTGTCGCCATTCATCATGTTTGTAGCCATCTATTCAAAATTCAAATTGGGATCAGCTCTCAGAACTCTCACAATATAAATTTAAAAAGTTTTTTTTTCTGTTATGAAGGTTTAAAAAAATTTTCAGTAACATTTTATTTTTCAGTCGCGGAAGACCTTTTGGTGGAAATGCCCATATTCATTTTTTAATTCGTTATTAATTTTTTATTCTTTATTCATTTGTTATTCATTATTTATTTTTTATTCATTATTAATTTTTTATTCATTACTGATTTGCTATTAATAGCTGCGTTCCATTCGCTTCAAAATAATCCAGATTATTTTTTTTACATGCAAAGCAAAAACAAAAAAAATAATCCTAGAACAAATAGGATTATTTTTGCTATCCATATAAAATTGTGATATAGCCTTTAATAAATTTGAAACACAGGTGCCGCACCGGTATATTTTTATGAGCTGTCATTTCATTTTTTTAATTATTTGTTTGTTTGATACAATGACTATAAGGTAGCCATGACAGCTACCTATTTTCTCACGAGCTGCGACCAACGAATGTTACACAAAAGAAAACAAAACAAACCGCGTGTGTCACACACATTGGACGCATTCAGCAGAACCAACAATTGCACTTAAATTATTTATATAATTGCATAATATTAATAACTAAATTAAATAATTTACAATTTTTCTGACGTTAAGAGTAAAACACATTCAGAGAAAAACATCGTTCACTAAGGTATCGCTACCATAACAGTTCACATCAGTTTTGAACGACACATGTTTTCATGACACCTAATAGTTATTGTATCATGATTGCTTGTTTGAATTTAATTTTGACTGCAACGGTAGTGCCCTCTACGAGTCGTTTTTCTTACCGTTCCTTTGAGAAAATTTGTTATCGCGATTATATTAAGGCGAAAGGAACGCAGCTTATTATTCATTTTTTATTCATTATTCATTTGTTATTCATCATTCACTTGTTATTCATTATTAATTTTTTATACATTATTCATTTCTTAAACATTATTAATTTTCTAATCATTATTAATTTGTTATTCATTATTCATTTTTTCTTCATTATTCATTTGTTATTAATTTTTTTATTTATGGCTTTATTCTATTCTATTTATTTTATTTATCAAAATGAATAAAAAATTAATAAAGAATAACAAATTAATAATGAATAAAAAATTAATAAATAACAAATGAATAATGAATAACAAATGAATTATGAATAAAAAATTAATAACGAATAAAAAATAAATAATGAATAAAAAAATAATTGAAAATTCTCAAATTCTTTGTGATTGGCATTCTTTGCGAATAGCATTCAAATGAATAAAAAAATTGATTTATTATTCCGAACAACGAAAATGAATAATTGAAATGAATAATTTATCATTTCTTTAAAAATTAATGTGAATTAAAAATGTTATTTACAAATCAATTTTGCATTCATTGAATGCAATCTTATGTAGTTATTCAGTAGTTGTACTTAAAATGCAGAATATGAATGCCGATTTTACAGCTCTGATATGGATAAAGATTAAAGTTATCACCATATTTGTTGGACCCTGTTCTTTAAGTGATCCTTTGAGGTGACCTTGCAGGTTCATCTAAAATCAGTCAAATAAATAAAATTATTATTTTAATAGTTAATCTAGTGCCTGATCAAAGCTTTTGTTACAAAAATTAACAAAATGGTGGGCTCTGAAAATTTACTTCCGCATTTTCAAGAAAAAATGCAACAGTTAGTTGTTTGTAATAAATATAATTGAAGGGCTTATTGCAATAACATGATGAGCCACATGATCTAAAAAATCAAATTTTTTAGGCTGCATAAATTATTCAATGTACTGCCAACAACCACTGAAGAGATTTTGGCTATTTCTTATTAATTTTCTAACCTATCTGTAAAACTTTCTGTGTTTAACTCCATTTTTTCATACAAAAATACATTTTTTCAAAACTTTAGAGTTGATTATTTCAAAATATTTTTATGTGACCTGCAATAAGCCCTTCAATTCTATATAAATAAAAATCAAATGTCGTTCGTTGGTAATTGCATCAGTTGAGAACGGCTGAACCGATTTGGATAATTTTTTTTTTTAAATGTTCGTAATAGTCCAACTTAGGTTTTTACGGAAAGAAAAATTGACCACGCCCACTTTGCGCCCACTTTTTTTGATTTATCTAAAATCGGAAAACGGCTGGACCGATTTGGATAATTTTTTTTTAATGTTCATAGTAATCCAATTTAAGTTTTGTCGGAAAGAAAAATTGACCACGCCCACTTTTTTCAATTTATCTAAAATCGGAAAACGGCTGGACCGATTTGGATAATTTTTTTTCAAATGTTCGTAGTAATCCAATTTAAGTGTTTACTGAAAGAAAAATTGACCACGCCCACTTTTGCGCCCACTGTTTTGATATCTATATATATAAAATTAAGTGGCAAAACTTCCTGTTCGCATACTCCTCCTAGACGGCTTGCCCGATTTCAATGAAATTTTCAGGGGTGATTGGGGTCTGTGTGGAGGGTGCACATAAGAAATTGCATGTGTGTATCTTTGCAGGTTTTGTACCACACCCCCTTTTGTCGCCCACAAATCAATAAAAATGCTGTATTTAAGACGGTTTTGGTCGTATGAAATTAAAATTTGGTAAATAAGTTCGTATGATAACTATAATTAACTTTGAAAAAATGGGCGTGGTCACAATTCATCTACGCCTACTTTAAAGAAAATATCAAAATACTTCGAAACCATTGGTCCGATTGAGCTCAAATTTTGTAAGTACGCTTTGCTTTGAGTACGAGATGGTTTAAGGGGCAATGCCACACCCCCTTTTACCTCCCACATATAAATAAAAAATTGTTGTTATCGAATAGCTTTAGTTAGAGTTATGGGTCGCACAGCTTAGAAATTCGGTATTCGACCACAATTTAGACGTACCGTTTCTGTGATGAAATTTTATGGGAGTGGACAAGGGGGAGGGGCACCTCCGATACAACCCAAATTTGTGATATCGAATAGCTTTGAAGTTATAGGAATTCATCTTTGGAATTAAGTTTTTGACCTCAATTAACACATGCAGTTTCAATGGTTTTATTTTATGGGCGTTGGACAGGGAGGCGTGACATCTCCCTTACAACCCAAATTTGCGATATCGTATTGCTTTGAAGTTATAGGTTGACAGCGTAAGAATTCGGTATTCGACCTAAATTTATACATGCATTTTCAATACTTACATTTTGTCGTCGTAGGGCAAAGGGGAGTGGCACTTCCCATACAACCCAACTTTGTGCTATCAAATAGTTTTAGAGTTATAAGTCGTACAACGCCGAAATTCAGTATTCGACCTCAATATACACATGCAGTTTCATTGATTCAATCTATGTTCATTGGTAAGAGGGGCGTGGCACCTCCCATTTAACGTAAATTTGCGATATTGAATATCAGCGTCAGAATTCAGTATTCGGCCCCAATTTATACATGCAGTTTCATTAATTACATTTTATGGGCGTACGACAAGGGGGCGTGAAACCTCCTATTTAACCCAAATTAGAGATATCAAATAGCATTGGGGTTATAGGTCTCACAGCTTTGGAATTCAGTATTGGACCTCAATGTACACATGCAGTTTCATTGATTACATTTTATGAGCGTTGATCAAGGGGGAGTGGCACCTCCCATACAACGAAAATTTGTGATATCGAATAGCTTTGTAGTTCAAGGTCGCACAGCGTCGGAACTCAGTATTCGACCAAAATTTACGCTTGCAGATTTACTGATAAAATTTTTTTAGAGTTTGTCGGGGGGGCGTGACACCTCCAATTTAACCCAAATTTGCGATATCGAATAGATTTGGAGTTATAGGTAACTCAGCCTCAAAATTCAGTATTCGACCTCAACGTACTCATGCAGTTTCATTGCTAAAATTTTATGGGCGTAGGGAAAAGGAGAGTGGCACCTCCCATACAATCAAAATTTGTGCTATCGAATAGTTTTGGAGTTATATGTCGCACAGTTTTGGAATTCGGTATTCGACCTCCATGTAGACATCCAGTTTTATTGAATACATTCTATTAGCGGTGATGAAGAGAGAGTGGCACTTCCTATACAACCCAAATTTGTTATATCGAATAGCTTTGTGGATATAGGTCACACAGTCTCAGAATTCAGTATTTGACCTCAATTTAGACATGCTGTTTAACTGATAACATTTTATGGGCGTTTGAATAGGGAGAGTGGCAGCAACGCTCCGGGTTTCAGCTAGTTAAAAAAAAAACAAAATCCTTTTATCAGTTTTTTATGCTTTACAAATTTCTGCTTTATAAATTTCAGCTGCATAAATTTCATTGAAATTCATCGACCTTGTTCGCGTTACGATCCGTTTGCTTCCGTTTATCGTATTCATCAATTGTACTTAACGCACTGAAGGCGACGTGGTTTTACACCATTTTCCTTATTTGTTTTGCTTTTTTGATTACTAAACACAGCCTACCGCTGTGGCTCCAGCCAAGCTCCATTTTAAGGAGACGACCTTCCGGTCTCTTCTCTTGAACCCATCAAGAACAACAGGTTCTCATCGATTTCGTATTTAATTAAATTTTCTATTCTCTTTAAAAAACAAAAATACTTTTGAAATAAAATACTTTTTAAGTTTATATTCTTTTTACATATCATAACATTTTGAAATTGAAATTGTATTCTTTTGTAAAAAAAATTGAAATCGTTCTTCTAAAATATATAAATTAATTAAAATCAAAATTGGAAATCGGCCACAATAAAGGCTACGTTGAATTATCAAAATCCAATCGTTTCTATCCAGCCAGAGGGCTTTCTATTCGCCACCAAACCAGACCTGTTTTTAAATAACAATGGTCACTGACTTTGAAAACATAGTTTCGAGAAAAACTTATAGCCTAATTCTGAATGATTTTTTCCGGGGAATTACTAAAGGGAAATTTCTTTTTAAGATAGCAGATAAAGATATCATATTTTTTGTTTACACTCATGAATATTGACGATTGATGAACAAATCGGCATTAAAAATTTTCAGAATGGTTTTGAACTTTTAAATCTTACAAATTAAAACTTCCTTTTCCGATTCCCCGGGAAAATCATTCAGAATTGGGCTGATAAACTTTATATATAATTTATATATTTTTTTTCAAATTTGGGTCAAATCATATTAATTAAATACTGTTGTGTTTATATAATTAATTAAATTACTGATAAAAAAAAAATATTTTAAATAATTGGTTTTTAATATTCTCAAACTGACCCTAACCCCTTAAATCAATATTTTTGACCCCCACAAAACTTGATGATTTAGTGCACGTTCTCTGCAGTTTTTTTTCTTGTTTTAATGCTTTCGCTCGTTTTGAATTTTTCAATTTAACTAATGAAAAACGAACAGTACCACAAAAGCTTTGTTTTTCGGTACAGCTTAAAAACTAGAAAAATTAACATTCCATAGATTAAATGAAATTTAAAAATTTTATTGGATAGTCAGAAAAGGCAATTTGAAATTTAAAAAATATCTAAGTAAATTTAAAAAAAAAGCACACAAAATTTATGGAATGATGATTTTGTGGTAACGGCATGGGAATGGCAATGGCAATGGTAATTAAGGTGGTAATGGTAGTGATTATAGTAATGTTTATAGTAAAAATAATGATAATAGTGAACAGCCATCTTCTTGCCTAAAATGATATACTGTGCATTTTTTGGTACCTTCGATTTATTCACTATCTTTAAAGAATTTTTTAAAATTGATTTTTACAGTAGACATTTTAAAAAATAATAAAAAGAAGGTTCGAAAATTCGTTCAGGTAGATTAATAGCTAGCTCAAATTCTACGATTCAAAATTGATTTCGGCTTAAACGGTAGAGCTTAGCCCCACTGTAAAATTTTTATTTAATTACAATTCATAAAATTGAAGAACTTTATAATAGATAGTTCAAAACTTGAGCAAAACCAATTAGAAATAATTGAAAAGGTTTAAAAAATAATTGCAAGCTGAGTTTAATTGATGAGTCAAATTAATTCACAAACCGTTAAATTGAATGTGATGCCTGTGAAGAGGATTCTGAGTCTAATAGTAAAATGAACAAAATTGGAGAAACAGAAGATAAGAATAGAAGGTACTGAATAAAATTGAGCATGAAGTAATATAAATAGACAACAACTTAAACGTATTAAATGCTTGGAAGGTAGCAATTAATACAGAAAATACATTGTGGTAAAAAGATACGGGGAAAAACTGTTGGCTTATAGGTTATAGCATTCCTTTTGAGTTGCTGAACCAATTGAGCTGAGATAAAGTAATGACGTAGCTAAAAAGTTGCCATCGGTCATAGGCACCAAGAGCTCTAGAAACAACAGCTGCCTTTACATTATTGCACATTAATCAAAACTTAAGTATTTTAGACGCATTAAAAGAAGAATTCAAGGTTGCTGTAAAATTTAGATTTTCGAGTCATTCCCTTTGTTAGTCGAAATTATTCATAAGCAACTTTATAAAGCTGTTCGTTTCTTTGAGTGATGATAGGAATAGCAAAACCACAACTTCAACTATCTCTAACTAAAACTAAAGCTATTCTAAGTGAGTCTCGCGAACAACAGCAACGACACTTCTAACAACAAAGAACGGATAAAAGTTCAGAAATTTATCTAAGCCTCATAATAAAGGCGATTTGTTTTTCTCCTCTCTATTTGATAAAACTTTTATACAACAATAATGTGATAACAACAAAAGTCACAAATAGCTTTGGAGCCAAAACAAACGCAGACTCCGAAAAAAAGACAACAGCTTTGTCTAGCCTTATTTCTCCCCACCCCCTCCCCCACCTCTTTCTATGGTTAATTCAACAAACGTGTTTGAGCCATAATTAATCACGGAATCAATAAGAAAAATAAAATATATCGATGAAGTTGTCAAGAAGAGCTTCAAAACAAAACAGACCAAATAACTAACTTTGTTACAGCCAAGATGTTAGCCAAGCAGCAGCAGCAAAGATTAGAAAAAGCCAGCCAAAGGTTAGGATGAGCAAAACAATAACATTTTAAAATGCAAACAAACATAACCAGAAGAAAACAAACAAAACATAACAGATAAACACTGACAAAGACAACGACTGACAGGAGATATATTTATAAAAACTGGCGGACAAAAAGTCGTTCGGGTTAAAAAAGCAGACATGCTGGCAGTAGACGCTATGCAGACAGATTAAAAAGTTGTTTTTTCTTCAAAACGACATAACATCGAATGGATGTTGGACGCATGCGCACAGGTTAGTAGTTCAGCTTTGAGTTTAGGATTCAGTCATAATTTATGCTTGATACTTCAAAACTATTATTGCCGCTAATAGCAGCTACTTAATTAAAGTAAAGACGTTGTTTTGTTGTAGATACATATAACAAAGTTGTTTTATATAATTTTTTGTTTTCTTAAGTCGAATAATTTAAGTCAATTTTTTTCTTTTTCAATTTTTTTTTTATTTATTACAAACTTTTTGTCAATTAAATGATACTTTTAGTTCGTTTTTTAATGAATAGATATTATTGTAAAGATATTTAAAGAGTATTTTATACTTTTTAGGCTTAATTTAAAATAGTTGTGTACATAAATTTAACTATACATTATAAATATTTAATCAAAACATATAATAAATAAATAATTTAATTATATATTAGAGAAATTATGTATGTATATTAGGCCAGATCGTTCTAATATGGTGGAAAAAATTCAGCTCTTCTGGGTCTCAAAAGTATGAGGAACTCATTAAAATGATTTCTGCATACTTTTCTTCAAATTGGAGAAAATCTGCCGAAGCAATTTTGATACTCCTGAAGGTCCTTTTTGGTAAAAAATCATGCTTTTCGCTTGTAACTTTTTATTTTTCACAGAAGGAATACCCACATCTGCTAAAATAATAAATTTCTTACCCACATCAACATTTTGACATAAAAAAGATTTTTAAATAATGTTTCATTATAACTCTTATTGACCACCAAAAATTGAATTTTTTTGCTATTTTTCAAAACACATTTTTTTCAAAACCGCTGTAAAAGACACATTTGGTGGAATTGTTATTGTTGGGAAGGTATTAAGATCTTCTTTCTTTCTGCATATCGCTTTAATCAAAGCTGTGTTCTTTACAATCTCGTGAAACGTACACAAAGTTGGAATCACGTCAAAAATTATTATACATAATTATATATTTGTATGAGTAAGAATTGTTTCATTTTATTAGATTTCTGAAGTCAATTTTCACACAGAACTTTGATTAAAGCGATATACAGAAAGAAAGAAGAATTTATTACCTTTCCAACAATAACAATTCAACGTAAATCTAAAAAAAATTTGTCTTCAACAGCGGTTTTAAAAAAACGTGTTGTTAAAAATATAATAATATAATGAACATAATTTTAAAAACATTTTTTTTTTCAAAATGTTGGTATGAGTAAGAAATTTAACATTTTAGCAGATGTGGGTATGCGTTCTGTGAAAAATAAAAAGTTAAATGCAGCAAACATGTTATTTTTACCAAAAAGGACCTTCAGGAGAATCAAACTTGCTTCGGCGGATTTTCTCTGATTTGAAAAATTGCATGTAGAAATCAATTTAATGAGAATGAAATGAAATGAAATGAAAATTTTTAATGAAATCATTTTAAATCATTAATCTAAATTTCGATCCGGTTTAATGTATGTAAGATAGATCAGAGTCAGTATTAAAGTTTTCAAAAAAGATTATGCTTACACAGATTGAACATAAACATAACATAAACATAACATAAACATAACATAAACATAACATAAACATAACATAAACATAACATAAACATAACATAAACATAACATAAACATAACATAAACATAACATAAACATAACATAAACATAACATAAACATAACATAAACATAACATAAACATAACATAAACATAACATAAACATAACATAAACATAACATAAACATAACATAAACATAACATAAACATAACATAAACATAACATAAACATAACATAAACATAACATAAACATAAACATAACATAAACATAACATAAACATAACATAAACATAACATAAACATAACATAAACATAACATAAACATAACATAAACATAACATAAACATAACATAAACATAACATAAACATAACATAAACATAACATAAACATAACATAAACATAACATAAACATAACATAAACATAACATAAACATAACATAAACAAAACATAAACATAACATAAACATAACATAAACATAACATAAACACAACATAAACACAACATAAACATAAACATAACATAAACATAACATAAACATAACATAAACATAACATAAACATAACATAAACATAACATAAACATAACATAAACATAACATAAACATAACATAAACATAACATAAACATAACATAAACATAACATAAACATAACATAAACATAACATAAACATAACATAAACATAACATAAACAAAACATAACATAAACATAACATAAACATAACATAAACATAACATAAACATAACATAAACACAACATAAACATAACATAAACATAACATAAACATAACATAAACATAACATAAACATAACATAAACATAACATAAACATAACATAAACATAACATAAACATAACATAAACATAACATAAACATAACATAAACATAACATAAACATAACATAAACATAACATAAACATAACATAAACATAACATAAACATAACATAAACATAACATAAACATAACATAAACATAACATAAACATAACATAAACATAACATAAACATAACATAAACATAACATAAACATAACATAAACATAACATAAACATAACATAAACATAACATAAACATAACATAACATAAACATAACATAAACATAACATAAACATAACATAAACATAACATAAACATAACATAAACATAACATAAACATAACATAAACATAACATAAACATAACATAAACATAACATAAACATAACATAAACATAACATAAACATAACATAAACATAACATAAACATAACATAAACATAACATAAACATAACATAAACAAAACATAACATAAACATAACATAAACATAACATAAACATAACATAAACATAACATAAACACAACATAAACATAACATAAACATAACATAAACATAACATAACATAAACATAACATAAACATAACATAAACATAACATAAACATAACATAAACATAAACATAACATACACATAACATAAACATAACATACACATAACATAAACATAACATAAACATAACATAAACATAACATAAACATAACATAAACATAACATTAACATAACATAAACAAACATAAACATAAACATAAACATAAACATAAACATAAACATAAACATAAACATAAACATAACATAAACATAACATAAACATAACATAAACATAACATAGACATAACATAAACATAACATAACATAACATAACATAACATAACATAACATAACATAACATAACATAACATAAACATAAACATAAACATAAACATAAACATAAACATAAACATAAACATAAACATAAACTTAAACATAAACTTAAACATAAACATAAACATAAACATAAACAAACATAAACATAAACATAAACATAAACATAAACATAAACATAAACATAAACAAAAACATAAACATAAACATAAACATAAACATAAACATAAACATAAACATAAACATAAACATAAACATAAACATAAACATAAACATAAACATAAACATAAACATAAACATAAACATAAACATAAACATAAACATAAACATAAACATAAACATAAACATAAACATAAACATAAACATAAACATAAACATAAACATAAACATAAACATAAACATAAATATAAACATAAGCATAAACATAAACATAAACATAGACATAAACATAAACATAAACATAAACATAAACATAAACATAAACATAAACATGAACATAGAAATTCACATAGAAATAAACCCAAACATAGAAATAAACACAAACATAGAAATAAACACAAACATAGAAATAAACACAAACATAGAAATAAACATAAACATCAACATAACAGGGAAGCTGGGAACATAGCAAGGAAGCATAATTCGGGAAGGCTATTTTCATTGCTGTTCACGGTTGTTAAACTCCCCTGCCCCTGAAAAAGGGATTTTCTTTCCAGGATCCCATTTCAATTTTATTTGATATGAATATAGGATTAGAAACACCTGTTATTGAGGCTGAAAAAGATTGTTAAGATGATGAGTGTGAATCACTGGAGCAAAGACTTTGCAAAGTTTTAGAAGAATTTAAAACATCGGTAAGTCAGCTATGTATTTCAAAATTGTCAGATATTCTGACTTAAGAAATAATTTTGTTTTGTGGTGAAGGCAATAGTGATCGAAACTTGCAAATTGCTTACGATTATCGTACAACTATTTCTTTATCTAACATAGAATCAGAACGGTGCTTCTCATCAGCGCATTATATTTGTAATAATATCCAAACAAAAATCTCTAATGAAAAATAAGACGCGTTGATCAGCTAAATGTTTTACTTTAAAAATAATTAAAACACAAAATTTCATTTTTAAAAGTCTTTTCCAATCTTAATTTGCCTTAGACACAAAAATACATGAAAAAATAAAATTTTAACATTTATATAATAATAACACGGTGTGACCGATTCGACCTTTAAAAGGTTTTAGCCAAAAATCTAAGAAATTCCAATAGAAGGACTTCTTGTGATTATATCGCGACTTGTCCAACCTTTCAATTCCATCACATATTTTTTTTTAAAAACATTTAAAAGTTTAAAAGTAGAAAATCTGAAAACAACGATTCCTGCGAAAACAAACAAAGATTTTTTTTTGTTACTATTTTTAAAAAAACAAAGAAGCACTAACATTTGCGCCAAATTTATGAACAATTTATTTCTCCATTTCGATAAACACACTTTGTATATTGTTTATCAAAAATCTGTTGGCACAGTAACATTTTACATTTAATTTCATTCAGCAAAAGTGCATTTTGTTTTTAAATTCTCGCAACCTAAGCATATGTAAAAAATTATTAAAAGTCGGAATACTAGAATTCCTACTTCTTAACTTTAAAATGTTTTAAAAAAATTTTTGATGGAATTGAGAGGTAGGCCTAGTCGCGATATAATCACAAGATGTTCCTCTCTCGGAATTTTTAAGAACTATCGCTGAAACTATTCTGTTCTATATTTTATTTTTTTATATATTTTTTGTTTTTTAAATTAATACAATTTGCTAGTCATTAATATTATTTAATTTTTTTTGTGTTAGTTTACAATAAGGGTATTCGCAATTCTGTATGAGAACTCTTTAAAATAGAATATGTGGTTGGAAACCTCCCATTATAGCTTTTTGTTACTATGCAAATAAATTAACTATCCAATTTGATATTTTTTATTAATTAATTAGCTTCTTCCATTCTTGCAATTAGAAAATAACTTGCAACCGATCAGTTGTTTATGAAACTTTAAAAACCACGTTCATTAAACATATCACTGGGCTACTTAAAATTATCACACTTTCGGTTCTTAGAAATTTCATGTAAAATAACAAAAAATATAAAAACCGCTCGGTAAAGTGTGGTATCAATGCCACTGGGTTTCTTTTAACTACACTGAAAACAACGCAATTGTGAATACCCTTTAAGTATTTTGTTTTGTTTTGGTTTTTTGCTTTATAAATACATTAATGTACATTTTTTTAGTTTCAAGCAGAGGTTAAGACTTTTATGACTTTTTTCCGGAAAGTCTCTGAAAAAGAAGAGTCTTAACAAACAAATATAAAAATTATCCTTGATAGTCGAAAGTAAGATTTATCAAATAAGAGTTATTTATAACTTTTATTTTTAACTCTCACTTAGTAACTCTTATTTTTAATAGTTTTATTTTACTTTTATCAAATAAAATCAAACTTAAGAGTCTTTGAAGGCTTTTAAATTATAACAATTATTAAAGATTATATAGTAAAAAAAGTATTGTATGTTATTTATTCGTTGAATATGACTCTTTCTAAGGCCTTTTCCACACTTGGTCAACGGAACTCCAACTCAAGTTGCTAGCCTGTGTATGTATACCGTAACCTTCAGATTAAGCAACTTGCACGCAACAAGTTCTCGACACGTTCTCAACCTGTTCAACTCAACACGGCTTTCCGCAAATTTCATCGGCAACTTGTTGCATCAGTTTGTTTGTTTTGTGAATAGTTTGTAGTGCAGTATTAGTAAAGGTGAATAAGTTAATTAATTAGTTATTTTTTTCATTAATAGAATCTTAAAAAAGACGAAATAGTTTGCAGAATGAATGAGCAAGTGTTAAATATTAAATAATAAATATATGTTGCATGACTTTTGAAGCAAGTCTGAAAGCATTCGGTTTATAGTTGCATTGCTTTTCAACTTTTTCGCTGTTGCGTTGATGTTTCGTTGGTATTGCGTTGACCAAGTGTGAAAAAGGCCTAATAGTCGACAAGATTAACAAAATCAATCGGTGGAATCAATTGGTTGCTAAAACCAATTCATAAATAAACATATTTTGAATTTTCTTCGCAGTTTTTTAATTGTAAGACTTTCATTAAGACTTTTATAAAATAAAAGTCTCGATAGACTCTCAACAATAACTTTTTAAAATAAAAGACTTTAAAGACTTATAAAAACATTTTTGGAAAAAAGTCTTTGGAGACACTTAAATTTTACTTTTAAGTTTAAAAGTTAAAAGTGAGAAATATATCTTAACTTACTGTGAAACCTAAATAAGAGCGTTAAGCGGTGCGTTGCCAGCCGCTTTCCGCTAACGCTGAATTTTCATCCCTAAATAAGAGCGGCGGCCTTACGTCAGATGTTGTCAAAAAGTGTTTGGCATACAAGCTGCATTCAGCGGAGTCAACACTTGTGAGCTGTTATGGTGGCGATACCTTAGTGAGCGATGTTTTTTTCTTAATATGTTGTTACTCTTAGGGCCGCTTGCTCAATATCCGGTTAAGCACTAATCAGAACTTTAACCAGCAGTTAGCAAAAAAGCCCTTTCTCAATGTTCGGTTAAGGTTGAACTGTCAGTTAAGTGCTGATTAAGTTAACGGCAAGTTGTGGTTTCGGTTAGCGCCATTTTAGGGTAAATGATTTCGAAGATACTGTCAAACTTTAGAATTTAAGATGGCGGATAGAGTTGCCACCTAGATTTTTTTATTTTTGCGAATTCTTGTAATTTTGAAATTCTGACAACGGATTTAATTTCGAATATAATGTCACAGTTTTAAAATTTAAGAAGGAGGTTAGGGCTGCCACCTAAATTTTTACCACAGTATTGCCACCTAATAATATGCCTTTTTAAGAGTTTTAAACGTCATTCATCAGTGTTAAAGGGTCGCTGATTTCGAATCTAAAGTCAGAATTTTAAAATTCAAGATGGTGGATAGGGTTGCTACCTTAATTTTTTTTAGTTTTATAAATTTGGGGCTGTCAAAAAAAAAAATTATACACCAAAAATGGGTCGCTGAATCCGAATCCGTTGTCAGAATTTCCAAATTATAAAATTTTGAAATAATAGGGTTGCCACCTAATTATATGTCTTTTCAATAGTTTTAAACGTCATTTATCAGTCTTTAAGGGTCGCTGATTTCGAATCTAAAATCAGAATTTTAAAATTCAAGATGGTGGATAGGGTTGCCACCTTAATTTTTTTAGTTTTATAAATTCGGGGCTGGCAAATTTTAAAATTCTGACTTTAGATTCGAAATCAGCGACCCCTTAACACTAATAAATGACGTTTAAAACTCGTGAAAATATACATTATTAGGTGGCAACCCTATTATTTCAAAATTTTATAATTTTGATATTCTGACAACGGATTCGGATTCAGCGACCCATTTTTGGTGTATAATTTTTTTTTGCCAGCCCCGAATTCATAAAACTACAAAAAATTAAGGTGGCAACCCTATCCACCATCTTGAATTTTAAAATTCTGACTTTAGATTCGAAATCAGCGACTCCTTAACACTGATGAATGACGTTTAAAACTCTTAAAAAGGCATATTATTAGGTGGCAATACTGTGGTAAAAATTTAGGTGGCAGCCCTAACCTCCATCTTAAATTTTAAAATTGTGACACAACTTGCCGTTAACTTAATCAGCACTTAACTGACAATTCAACCTTAACCGAACATTGAGAAAGGGCTTTTTTGCTAACTGCTGGTTACAGTTCTGATTAGTGCTTAACCGGACATTGAGAAAGCGGCCCTCAGTAAATTTTAACACAACAGTTGTCAGCTGTTGACTCCGCTGAATGCGGGCATAGTGATGAATGACAAATTTTTCGCAGAAATTAAAATTTCATCGTTTTCTGCAGCCAACTTTACTTTCTAACGCTCTGTCAAAATTGGATTTTCTAACCGCTGAGCGTTGCCGCCGCGTTATTATGGTTTGCTTCATATAAATCGTATGGGCATGAGAAATTTTTGACAGATAAAAAACGCTTCCGCTCTGATTTAGGTTTGACTGTTATATTTATATAAATAAAAGTTAAATGTAAGTTAATCGGACTTAAATTAAAAAATAAAATTTTTAAAAGTATTTTCAGGACCAGAGCCTTCAAGTAATAAATAATAAAAAATTGTATTAAAAACGTAATTGTATTATTTTACTTCCTAAAGTTTTCAATCCCAAATTAATCCCGGTATTGAGATTTTAAAATCCCGATAATCCTAGGATCGAGAAAAGCTTCCGGGATTGGACTCTCTACTATCTATAGCAATAAAATTCATTTTTGCATTAAAATTCTCTATTGTTAAAATTCTCCGAGTGATCTGTGATCTATTACAAGTTTTCATTCAATCTTAAGATAAGCTTGATGTCCTTGATATTTGTTTTTATACCTTAAATTCATCGAAAAAGTTACAGTGAAGTATAAATAATGTGAAGAAAGATGAAAAACCTGACAAGTTTTCTACTAAAGAGTGACCAGATATCAATAACAGTTATTCCAATTGTTATGTAAGAGAATCTGTTAAAGTAACCAACGACATCCAGCTTTCAAAATACTCAGTAAGGTTTCACATTTGGTCCCCTTATAAAATATCAGTGTATTATATCAGAGTATACGTTGAAATATTCTGTATTGCTTACTTCATTGAAATGTTTTTTTTAATAAAATAAACAGAAAAAGTAAACAAAAAACTACGATTAATTATAACTCAAGAAATTCAGAGCTTTGTTATTTAAACACTGAAATTTGGTAACTCGCGTACAACATATTTTTCATTCTTGGGAATTTACAAAACACTAAAACGAGAAGTACATATTAAAATTTATATATTCATATTAGGCTGGGTCAATTTGCAAACCGATGTTGCCTGGGCATAACAAATTAATAAAAAAATGGAAGAGTGGGGGTGCAGTTTAGCTTGTCACACCTTTCATTTTATGAATTTTATACAATAAATTTTTGTTTAAAACATATAAATGTTTTCATTTCATGATTTCATTTCTAGCACCAGTTTTGCTCTAGCTGTGCACGTTTTATACAAAATTGTTTTGAAAAAAATTCCTTAAAGAAAATATGAACAAAACTCAAGGTGTTAGAATGTAAAGAGCTCCTACCCAACTTGTTTAATAATTTTTCAAGCCCGAACCGAAAATCGCCCAAGCAGCATCGGTGTTTTTATCTACATGCAAATCGACCCAGCCTAATAAACATTTACATATAGCTTCTAGAGTAACAACTGGTATATCAGCTAGTAGCTCAGAATTTTATTCGTAAGATAATAAAAAGGTTTTTATGCCATTGCATTTTTTAATCTTATAAGAAATTGCTTGCAAAGAATTGTTTCGTTTTTATTAATCACGCTCAATAACACCACTTGCTTTTTATCAAAAGCTTATAAAAGGACTGATGTTTCCGTCAAATTTGGCACCATAGGCTTTGCAAGAGTTTCGAATAATTGCTGAATATGATTAGTATTTCGCTATGTTGTTTGTGTAAATTCTTCTACTCAATTAACATTGAGCAATTGCTTTGTACTGGAAGAAAGCTTTTAAAAACAAAACATTTTGCTATAGTGTATTTTAATTCTTTCAGGGTGCCAAAAATAAAAAAAAAAAAAGGATTTACCTGGACCCAAAGGATGCTCGTTGTTGCTGTTATATTCGTTTTGCACTTTCCTTTGCTACTTTTTACAACAAAATATCGCTCTTTAGCCGTATAAACTTTCGGCGCACTGCATTTAGATGATAGTCTGCTTTTAGGTGCTTAAGACAATTAAGCAACATCTGGATATCGGCGTAAGAAAAATTTCTTACACTTTTTCGTAGATTCAACAACTTGACTCTTTTACCGGATTTGTTTCAATTACACACACACACACACACACTCTTCAAGTTTTTTCTTCTACAAACTTCAACAACCGCTGTTAACTATTTTACGAAAATTCATAATTTTTACGACACAAACTTAAAAAAGACGTCGCGAAAACGGAAAAAATATTTTTACAAAATTCGTTGGCGAAGCGAAACAATTTTTTTTTAAATATCGAACGAATTTGTAAAAAACAAATTGAAGGCAAAATAATCCAAATATTGAACAAACGAAAAACTTCAAAAATAAATAAAAGGGAAAAACTTCATGAAACTTTATCGAAAAAGCAAGTGTTTTTTGTTGGTTTAAATTTGTCTTGTTTTTTTTTTATAAAATTCAAAAACATAATGGGTGTAAAAACAGTGGTACATGTGGGTTGTTAGCAATAACAACAATTTCAAAATCAGGCTTTTAAATTTGAATAAAGCCAAAGTGCAAGTCATGCTGATCCATTGGAGCTGTTGTTGGTGAAACAACAAGAAACGACAGCAAATAGTAACACGTAGGTTGACTGTCAGAGTGGTAGCATTACAACAAGTACAACAGTTACAACAACTGCTGCCAACAACAACATTATGACAACTGCACTAACATGTGTCTGATTTTATCCGATGTGTCTGATGGCAGACGGCAAAGGCAATCATCCGCAAGGGTCCTAGGATGGGTCATGAAAAAGTTATGGCTCCAACCACCTTACAACCCCAGCTCTTGGACTTTATAAAAATGCAGTAAATTTTTATTGCTCTCTTTCATTCTCTATGTTGTCTGTCTTTACGTTATTGCACTTCCCTTATTTTACTTTAATTTTTTTCTTAAAACCTTGCCGTGTCCGGTTAAGAGTCTTAACTCAAGTCCAACAAAAGCTACACTCATTGTCCGCAATTCAATCAAATTAATTTTGTTTTGCATTAACCTTCATCGGTCTCTTACTTCTAGAAACGAATAGGTTTCTTGTGTGTAAATTGTACACACTTTTTAGGAGAAATATTTTCATCGGTGAATGAAATGCATGCAATCTTCTCGTTCAAAGTAATTAATTATTCATTATTTTATTCAATTTAAGAAAAAATATTTTCAAATCGATTAATCGAGCATAAAATCTATATACATACACAAAAGTGGATGTATAGACTCAAAAACCGCTGAACCGATCTTTATGAAATTTTCAGGGAAATTGAAACACCTTCTTGAGAGTGCTTCTGGTGAGTGAGAGTTTGGTGTCGATTGGACAAGGGGGCGTGGTGCCTCCCATACAAACCAAATTTATGCTGTCGCCCACAAACCATAAAAAATGCAATAAATCGGACGGTTTTAATCGAAAAAAACTAAAATTTTGTTTAGATTGTTACTATCGGCAACTGTACTAAGAATGGGCGTGGTCGAACTTTATCTACGCCTACTTTTTCGAAATAATGCCAATTCCTGAGTTATACAAATTTTGATAGTGAACTATATATATAAATGTTACCACGCCCACTTTTACCGCTAAAAAAATTAATGGAACTTCTAGATATAAGATGGCTTTAATTGAATAAAACTAAAATTTGGTAGTTTAGTGCATATGTTTACTATGGTCGCAATATATCTACGCCCACTTTTTCGAAATCATGCTTATTCCTGAAATGTTCACGTTTAGTGAAAATTGGTATGTAGGTGCAATAAAACCAAGTAGCGATCACTATATATATATATAAATGTTGCCACGCCTACTTTTTTCACCCATCTGTCTTTATAAAAAAATTAATATATACATATGTGTGTACATCACGCAAAGACTCCGAAACCGCTCAACCAATTTTTATAAAATTTTAAGGGAAACGGTAGCGAAGTCTTGAAAATGTGCTTGTGAAGTCTGGTGCTGATTGCAAAAAGGGGCGTAGCACCTCAAATATACCCCAAAATTTTCGCTATCAAATAGCTTTGGAATAATAGGTCGCAGAGCACCGGAAATCGGTTTCGTGAAATTTTAGGAAGTCATTAAACGCATACCAAGGATGCTTTTTGCATTATAAAAGGGGGCGTGGCACTTCCTAAGCAACCCAAATTTGCTATATCGAAAAGCTTTGAAATTATAGATCGCACAGCCTCGGAATTCGGTATTTGACCACAATTTACACGTGCCGTTCCACTTATAACATTTAATGGGCGTCGGACAAGGGGGCGTGGTAGTAACGAGCAAAATTTCAGCTAGTTAAAACAAATGAAAAATTGGGAAAATATCGAAACAAAAATTAACAATAACGCAGAAGAACAGTGACATAGGCGCGCCTAGTTTATGGTGTGTTAATTTTACACACTAGAACCTATTAGGGAAATTTTTTTCTGTAGGGTAGCAGCGACGCCTAGCGTGAAAAAAACAACCTCGAAAACATAAATTTTCCATACGATTTTTACATTGAGCCGAAATCCTAGCTTGATTTGTTAAACTTATAGTAAAGAAATATCAGCTTAAAGTTGAAAAGTGTGTAAAATGTACACAAAGAACCAATTACGGTTAAAGGTTTTCGTTATGTGGTTAGTAGGGAGTCCAATGCCAGAGGGTTTTCACAATTCCGAAACTATCGCGAAATTTCGAATTTTGGAATTTTTCCCCGGAAACGGGGACCCCGCTACAAAATTGCACCCCGCTCTCTACGCGACTGTCCCACTACGCCACTGTGCATCTCAACGTAGTCAATAGCCAGGCATACCACAAACACACAAACACAGCAACTCAACGTAGCCAATAGCCAGGCATATAACAACCACACAAACACAGCAACTCAACAGCCAACTCAGCATGGTATAATTCCCATCAAGTTTTTAGCGGAGGACAGATAAGAATGCGTAGTTTGGCAAACTTAGGCACGGTCCGAAAGCATAGTGCTTAGCCCGTCCGCTACTTGATAAACAAGTAGATGAAATTTTTCGACGATCTCATTTCTGCAAATCGTCGCTAATACATGTAGTAGTAGTTTTATATATAAGTTTAATTTTTATTTTGTAGACATCCGAAGTAGTTTCTTTAAATTCGGACTTTTCACGTCGGCTTCGGTCGGTCGGACATCCGAAGTAGGTTCTTTTCGACTCGGACTTTTCACGTCGGCTTCGGTCGGTCGGACATCCGAAGCAATTTCTTTTGTTTGGACTTTTCACGTCGGCTTCGTTCGGTCGGACATCCGAATAGGTTCTTTTCGGCTCGGACTTTTCACGTCGGCTTCGGTCGGTCGGACATCCGAAGTAGTTTCTTTTAAGCTCGGACTTTTCACGTCAGCTTCGGTCGGTCGGATATCCGAAGTAGTTTTTTTTAAGCTCGGACTTTTCACGTCGGCTTCGGTCGGTCGGACATCCACTACATAAATTTATGCTTAAGAGTTTATTTTCTTTTCTTTCTTTTTTATCGTTAGAGTAATAGTAAGGCGATTCACGCCACATATAAATTGATATATATATTAAGATTAAATGCTAAATAAAGCAGCGTAGTCGGATTTTGCCTAAGTTGTCGTCATACCGACCGTCACCGAACTTCACCGCATACCGAATATCACCGAATTTCTCCGAGTCACCGCACTCCACCGTACACCGAACACCATAAAACCAGCATACGAGGACTTCATCGGCAGATTCAATTACGTATCGTTGCATTAATTTGTAATATTATGTATTGTAATAAGTAAGGCTTGCTCATATATATATATATACTATGTACACTGCTAAAAATTACCAACAATAAAGCAGCAATTATAATAAGAGCATTAAATTCTTCAAGTCTTCTTATTTATTGGCGAAAGTTCGAAGGTCTTTCGTCTGATCCTGAAGTAGCTGAGCATACCTCAGCCTTAGAATAAAACCCCCCCTTCAATTTTATGAAAACTGATCTGACCCAAAAATTTTATGAATTTTTTTATATATGTACAATAGAGTGTCCCAAAAAAACAATAGTTTTTTTTTTTGCTCAAGCTTTTTTTGAAGAAAGAAAATTTTTTTCAAATTTCATTTTCGCTCAATCTTTGTTTGAAAGCTTATAGGGTAAAGTATTTTTGATTGGAATTTTTTTAGATTTTTTGAAAGAGTTTTAAAGGTCGCGCTAATTGGATTTTCCCTAAAAATCAGGTTTTTCGGAATTTTTTTGAGTTTCAAGCAAAAGTTACAGCATAAGGTCAATAACATACTTTTTCCAAGTCTTTGAGTCATCATTTCGAAAGACAAATTTCTTTTCTGAACTTTTCTTTAACAAGTATAATCAGAAGTTTTGGCAATTTTTTGGTCATTTGCTAAATTGTTTGTTAATAGAAATGATTAACTTTTTCGATGTATTTTAACCCATTTCCGCCGGCACCCAAATATAGTCACAAAGTCAAAACTAACTAGTAAGGAATTATCTAGGACCAAAGTTAAAATACCCACACGGCCGTATTTCAGTTTAATAGAAGTCTTGAATGGTGTTTTATTTGGGTGACGTCTTTTTTAAAGAGCGTGGTTTTTATCCAAATATTTTAAATTTGGAACTCAGAGTACTTTGTATTTATTAAAGCTTATAAGTCTTACATCAAGTATGAACATTATTTTTTTTAATCTTTAAAGGTTTTACTATTATGATGACGTCACTTTGTATGGAACGTGGACGGAGTTTTCTGTCTTTTTTTAATTTAAAAAATCAAGTGCATAGTTAAGATTTAAACAATTTTGCAAAATTTTAAGCTATTGTTCTAATTTTTGTGGAGTTTAACGAGATTTTACTGATTTCATAAAGTCACTTTGTATGGGAGGTAGTCGCGATTTTTATTCCATTTTTTCAAATTCCATGCTCAAACTGCATGTTATGGGTTATGTTATGGGTATATGCAAAATTTGACGTAATTTATTTTTGTGAAATTTAAAGAAATTTCACCTTTTGGTAAAGTCAATTTGTATGGGAGGTAGACGTGATTTTCATTCGATTTTTAGATATTTCACACTCAAAGTGCATATTAAAAGTGCAAAATATGAGACTGATTTTTGTGGAATGTAAAGAGGTTTTTACGTTTTGGTAAAGCCACCTTGTATGGGAGGTAGGCGTAATTTGGCTCATTTTCGAACTTAATCTTTACTTTTGAAAAAAAATCTTATATATTGAATTTCGTTACGATAGCTCTAAAATTACGGCTATTATCGTGACCACTGACAGAGAGACGGACAGACGGACAAGGCTTAATCCACTCAGGAGGTGATGCTGATCAAGAATATACACACTTTTCTATACCTGACACGCGTCCTTATCGGCGTTACAAACAGAGTGACAAAGTTTATATAACCCATACATATTTTTTATATGTGGAGGTATATTAAAACTTCACCCAGAGTCTATAAATGTCAAAAAATGTTTTTATTGAAATTTTTTTTATCTATTCAGATGTAACATAGTTTACTCAGATCCAATAAATGAAACTTATATGCTAAGCTTTGGAATATTTTGTTTTCATATTAAAATGTGGCAAAGACACTAATTTTTTTAGATCAAATATACATCGAGTAATGAATAAAATTAAAGAGAGTTCTTAATTACAAAAAAAAAAAAACTTAAAATAAAAAACGAATATGCTTTAGCTTTATCGTGACCGCTAATAAAATCTGATTAATAACTGAATCTCCCTAAATCGCAAATAATGTATGCTTGCAAAGGTTTTAACAAACATATGGGCAGGGCAATTCCACCAAAAGTGCCCATCTACATGTCCTCATAGTTTTGAGTGATAAAAAAAAAATTTTTGGTACTGTAAAATTCCGATTTCTCAGATTTCTTAGAATGTTTTTTTCTTAAAGTTTATGTAGTAACAGGTCATTAAAAAATTAATTTTGCACATGGAAATATATAAAATAGACCTTGAATGTCATTCCTGTAACATATTCTCGATCAAAATTATAACAATTTAAAGAGTGTAGGTCAAAATATAACGTATACCCGTGTGCATTTTTGCCATTCTAAATAATTATAAAATTTTGTTAAAAGTTACCAACTTTTTGTGCCTTGATTTTACTACTTTTTTAATATCGGGCCTTTTAGTAAGCAAAACAGAAAATAGTTAGTTTAGCCCTCTCAATGTTGCCTTTTTACACTATTTATATTCAAGTTTTGAAAATTCATGAAGTGTCTTGTTTATTCCTCCAAATAAATACGATTATGTCATTCCTGTAACGTCATTCCTGGTATTTTTGTCATTCCTGTAACCACTCAAAAAACAAAAATGCATACAAATCAATATGTCATTCCTATAACCGTCATTCCTGGCATTTTTTGTCATTCCTGTAACCACTTAAAAAAAATGCATACAAATCAATTAATACTGTGTGACTTTAAGGGATTTTAGCTTACTTTGGTGCTAAATAGTATAAATAAACCATAATTCTAGCTTCAAGTTTTATTTTTATATTTATCCATTATGCTATTCGTCTGAATGATATCATATACTGGCTCACTTGGAGAAATACCCAAAATCATAGGTCAAAAAAGTGAGAATTTCTCAATGGAATTAGGTTTAGTATTTTTATTGGTTTATTGGTGTTTTAGTGGAAGCTTAATAGATATTATCATTATAAAAATGTTTGCATTTTTTTTTTGCTTAAATTTATTTCTTATAAATATTTAAATACTAGCTGATATACCCGGCGTTACTCGAGAGTCATTTATATAAACATTTTAACATGCACTTCTCGATTAAATGTTTTTTAAATTCCCGAATAATGAAAAACATGTTGAATTTTATTTGTAAGCTACCGTTAGAAAGGTAATTGAACGAACTTTAATCCAAAAAAGTTTTGGAAAATTTTTGTTGTTGGTGGTTCCATCTCTTGCAGTGAGCTAATTGAATTCAAAGAAGAGGTACGAAAAACATATTTTAAAAATTAAAAAAATTATTTTTAATTTTACATAGGCAAAAAACTCAGTAGATTTTATGTAAACCAAAATGTTCGCAATTACTCTAGACACACAACTGCATTCTTAGGGATATATGGGGACGTTTTTTAAAACAAAAGGTACCCTTGTTGCAAAAACAGTAAAATAATTTTTGCGCTTAGCTGGAAGAATTTTTGCAAATAAATGCTACGTCATATGAAAGGTAGCCAGATGTGCAATTTTAAATTGATTTCATTTTTACAACAACAACAATTTTTGAGTCATTTTTTGAGTAAAAAGTCAATATTTTGGACCTTTTTTGACATAATCATAAAACATGTATACACTGACTAAACGGTACAGTTCAACCTATTTTTGTGAAGTGATTTTATTGAACTTTTGAACAAAAAAATTTGAATGAAATATATTAATGGACAGCGGAGATATTTGCATCGAAAGACCAAACTTTGATTTCCATGTCGTTTTTTTCTCATTCTTAGGTAACGATGTTTTATGAAAAAGTCGTTGTACTGACAATTTCTACAAGTTTGAATATACATATGTGAGTGTTTTTGATGTCAAAATAACAGAAATTTTTCAAAATTAAATACACAAAAATTTCCGATGCCAAAAATTTTTATAATAACAAAATTACCGTTAGTTGAAAAATTTCAGAGGGGGCGTGGCAAAAACTAAGTATATAACATTTTAAGTTGGGATGCACTTAATATGTAAACCTAGTTTGAGCAAAATCCGTTGAGCCGTTTTGATTTGTATAAAGGCCAAACAAACAAACAAACAAACAGAAAATGAGTTTTATTAATATTAGGGATGGCAATTTTTGGAGTTTTTTTGATCCCAGGATATTCGGGATCCCGGGATCGTCCCGAAATTCAAGAAGTTTTTATTTCGTTATTTTTTTGCCAAAAAGTGCAAAACATTCACTTCTATTCTTTTATAGTACATACTCTGTATTAAATTGATATAACAAAGAAGCACAATTTGTACCAATTCAAAAAAAAAAACCAAATATAAAATTTGACCAATCATATGTCTTCAGTAATTTAAAACATAGGTTTTGTAATACATGCACAAATACATGTTTTTGTTTTAAGCTTAGTATGCTGTAGAAGCGAAAAAAATATTCCGTAAGAAATGCATCGCGTTTTGACAGCGAAAAGGTAGCGAAATTTTTTTTTGTTGGTTAGTGCGCTGTTGAACCGAACAAATTGTTCAATGCAGCCAAGTTCACAACCATGATTGGAGAGTTAAAATGTCAAAATTTCGCTGCCTTTTATATGACCGCACATTGAATTGGCGTGGAAATTTGACATTCAACAATAACGTTCAACTAACATTTTCAACAAACACTTTATGGTAAGTATGTGCTAGTGTTGAGTCTACACCAAAATTTTGCGTGTGGAAATAAATGTCTACAAATTTTTGTTCCTACAGCATACTAAGCTTAAGCAGTAACTGCTTACATAAAATTATTTTAAATCAGTATTTAAACAGCAATTGTTTTAAAATTAAATTTTTTTTTTAGATTGATTATTGTTCAATTATCCTTCAATAAATCAATTCCGCTTGTAATACAGATTCTACAGCGCTTAAAAACTGGTGCGCCAGAGTAAATTTAACTAAGAAGAGTAACTTTAAGCACGATAATTCTTGAAACATACTTTTTCAAAACTGGCTACACTACTTAAAACAAACTAATCGACCAATGAAAATTTATTTTAATCTGTTCCTATTATAATTCTACACATCTTTTACCAAAATGAGCGTCTTTGGAAAATTTTTCTTGGCTTTACACGCAACAATATGGTCAAATATATTTAAAATTTTTTCCACTTTTTTTCCACGCTTCGTAATTTTCTTAATTTTCCATTTTGGTAAAAGATTTGCATTCAAGAGTCTTTCTTCGAAAAACATTTAATTTTAAGGCGATCAGCGTGGTGATGTAAAATTAACAAGCAAATTAAATTTTTTGTGTATGTAATAAAATTTTTTAGAAAACAGCTTCTAAAATATGACTTAATTTTAACCGCTTTGACCTAAAACCTCCCTTTAATTATATGCTATAGCACATTCAAATTAAAATAATAAAGTCAATACATTTAAGTAAAAAATAAATACAATACTCTTTCTATTTAGAGCTTAGTAAAAATATTCCTTCTTTTGATCAAAATACGATCTTTATGAAATTAAAGCATTAATGGTTTCATCTCCTAACTTAGACCTTAATTTATTGCATATAAGACCTGCAGAGAAGAAGCACCGCTCCACCTCAACGCTTGTTAGTTCGATCGTTGATCGTTGAAAGGGGAATTTATGTGATGGTAGTTTGAAAAATTTTAGATTTAATTAGAATTTAGAAAAATTAGATATTAAAAAAAATGTTTTCAACAATCCCGGGATTCGAATTGAATAATCCCGGGATATTCGGGTCTTAAAAAAGATCGGGATCCCGGGATTGCCATTTCTAATTACTATAGATAGTCAATTGTATGAAAAAATTGATTTTTAGCCATAACTTTTGATTTTTTTTTTCTCGGAAATATCGGTATACCGAATCCTAAGCTTTGTGAACAGCTCAAGCTGGTTTAATAGAGAATGGGAATCAACCCTGTGGTACCACAATGGAGCTTATAGGCCTAAGTGAGTCTCAATTGAGGCAGCCACTTTGATCTAACTTAACCAACTTTTTGAATTTCGCGCCTTTTAATAAGCAAAACTAAGAAACTAGTTCGTTTCAGCGCTCTCTCAATGTTGGCTTTTTACACTATTTATAATCAAGTTTTGAAAATCCACCATGTGTCTAGTTTTTTCTTCCAAATAAAACGATTTTGTCATTCCTGTAACCTTCATTCCTGAAATTTTTTGTCATTCCTGTAACCACTCAAAAAACGCCAAATACATACAAATCAATCAATACCGTGTGGCCTTAAGGGATTATAACTAACTTGGGGGCCAAATAGTATAAATAAACCATAATTCTAGCTTCAAGCTTTATTTTTACATTTATTCATTATGCTATTCGTTTGGATGATATCATATACTGGCTCACTTGGAGTAGTACTCAAAGTCATTGGTCAAAAAAGCAAGCACTTTTTAATGGTATTGGGTTTTGTATATTTATTGGTGTTTTAATAGGAATGGTGTTTTTTTTTTTGCTTAAATTTATTTCTTATAAATATTTTTAGCAACATTTATATTATTTATCAAAAATAAGTAATACTGATTACATGAAATATTGATTAGTTAATTGACTAAAATTATTCATGATACTTGCACTGGTATTACTTGTTCAGACCCTTTGAGCATTAGTGAATGTATCTAACAGTACTATTCAGGGGAAGTATCAATTTTTATCCAGTATTTTCAACATTTCTATGTATTTGTTGTAATTTTTGATTTCAAAACAAAATTTGAAGCTCAAAAATAAAAAATGTTGATGAAAACTGTCAACTACTTTTCAGATAGTCCCAAATTCATTAAAAAAATGTTGTTTTTTGAGCTTCAAATGGTGCTTTAAAATCAAAAAATGACAGTAACAATTGATACTTTTCCAGAATAGGGCTGTAAATATTATTTGATTTTTTTTTATAGATAGAGTTAATGGTTTTAAGGATATGTTTTGCTGATAGATTTAAAAATTAAATAATTAAAAATTAAATTTAATTTAATGTAAAAAAATCAAGGACAGTAGTCATTTTGAGGACAAGAAATAATAGTTTAAAACTGATTTTTTTTTGTTCGAGCAAAAAAAGAATTAAAAAATTAATTTTTATTTCTGAGCAATATAATAAAAATAAATCAAAAACGTATTTTTATTTCAGAGCAAAAAAATAAAAATTAGTTTATAATAATTATTTTCAATTTTTATTTTTAACGCTTACAAAATAAAAATCATTAATGATTGGAAAAGGCGATACAAATTGCAACAATTCGGCATAATCAAAAGTGTTCTGCGACAAGTAGAACATGCTTATGTTTTTCATTAAAATTTTAAAAAGTAATCATTATTTTCTGTCCCCGAAAAAAATAAATAGGATCGCATAGAATACTTTTGAAAAATTTACTTCTGACGACCGTAAAACTATTTCCTATATTTTGCCTGCACTTGTTTTTTTTTTCTTTGCTTTATTAAAGCTATCGAACTACACCCTGGCAAAGCACGTCGTGCAAAAAAAAACACAAGCAAGAACCACATGGTTCATTTTGGGTGTAACACACAAGCACACAGAAAAAGAAAAAAAAATAATTACAACGGATCAGCGGTCAATTGCAGTCGCTGTCATCGTTGTCAGTTGAGCAAACAAACCTTAGTCCAAAGGTGGAAGAGTTGAGCGGGCGGCAGACAGTCAACCAGCAAGAAAACCGAAGCTTTGAAGTAGCAGCAACAGAGGTCAAAGCAGAGCGCCAAGGAAACCGTGTAGTCCAATAAAAACACACAAACACACAGTTACAAGAATAAAGGAATTATTAAAGCTCACAACAAAAGGTAAAACACAAGTTTCGCTTTAAAGTTTTTTTAACAAAAAATATAGGTACTATTCACAAACTTTTTATAAGCTGGTCAGTTTGACTTTTATTTAGTTACAAATATCGTCAACTTGGTTTCGACTTTTTAATAGTTTAAAATATTTTTTACATCTTTTTTTCTTTTTTTTTTTTTATTGTACTTGATGATGATTCACTTGTCTACGCTTGATTTTCGTCCTGCTTAGTGTCGGCAGAGAGCGCGTTTATATTGTTGTTGCTGCTGTGGCAACTCCTAGACGGCAACTGAATTTGGCAAACAGTCTGAGTGGCCAACAGAGGTTCTGCCTTGTTCGAAGATCTGTGGACTGGTTTTCTACTTTGGATTTTTTTGTTGTTGTTTGCCTCTTCCATTTAATTTTCCATGACTACGTGATGCCATCCAGTGTGGCTTGTGTCTGTTAGTCACTCCCAAAAGATGCGCTGCTGCGACAACGCTGTTCTTGACCAACAGCTGTTTTGGCCAAAACTAACACAAAAAAGGGAAAAAAATTAACATTTTGCTACAAAAGTTTACAAAATAATTCCATAAATTGTAGATTTTTCTTCATTGAATCAAAAGGAAAAAATAAAAGATTTGAAAAGTTGCAGCTGGCAACGCCAACGCATCCTTTAAGCCATATTGACGCTATAAAGCTTATGCCTCTATTTATTTTTCTCGCACTCTTTCCTATCTCTCTTTTTGTGTATTGAAACTTTCGAAGTTTAATTCGAATTTGATACTGCAAGCTGCACCCATACAAGTAGCACGCTTCGCCGGGTACCACATGTTCAATTCAGTTCACGAAGTTTCCAGCATACGCCAAAGAACACCAACAAAAACAAAAACAAAAACAAAAACAATTTTTAAGCTTTGTTTGTAACTGCGCACTGGCGGTTTCAAGGCGCCAGGCACAAAACAAACAACACAAAAACCGCCCTCTCTTCAAACAAGGTGGTGGCTGGCTGCTCATAGAAGAAATAAGCCTCAGAGTTCGACCCTCAACTGTGCACACAAACCTTCGTCTTTGCTTATACTCTTCTTCTTCTTCTTCTCCTTGTTCTCACTTCACATTTTCTTCTCGCCCATAGCGACAGCAGTGTTGACCTCATGAAACCTCACTCATACTTTCGCTGGTGATTAATCATTATTAGTGGAGCTGTTTAGAAGGACGAAGAGCAACGGATACGAAGCTTAAAAGTACACTGAGAAAACTTACTGATTTTATATACAATCATTTTTAAAAAAGTTACAATTGTAATCTTTTTTATTTTCGAACTCTTGTTTATTTTTGAGTTTGCAAATTCGAATACCGGAATCCCAAGATTTCTCCAGGATTATGATTACTGAACGAATTAAAAAATTAAAAAGCTGTTGGAATTAAAAAGCTGTTGCCAAGCAATTAGAAGCGCTTTTGCTATCGTTATATTCTGTTCACTGGATTATGCGTGTTTTGATTCACCTTTAATATTTTGTGCTTAAAAACTTTTTTCTTTTTATGAAAATGATGTAGTAATTAGTGAATTACTAGCTATTATCTGGCGCGCTTTGCTAAGCCTTACCTATATATTTATTTATTTGCGGCTTATGTTGTGTGTCTGTATCGAAATATTCGGACACCGAGGTACAAATTTTCCGAAAGTTTGAACTCAATTTGACGCTTAGTTTCGGAGTAATCGATTTTTTGGTTTCGGAGATGATGGGTGGTTCTCTTTTCCAATCTCCCACATTTTTTTTTTTTTTTTGAGGTAGTTTCTATAAAATTCATCGTTTTTCCCAATCTGAAGTTGTATGGAAGGTGCCACTCCCCGTTGCCTTTTACAATTTATATTATTTGTAGGAATTGACATTGATAACAAGTTTTTTTTTAATGTCAAGATTCTAGCTTTCATATGTGTCAAATTATTCGTTTTTGTTAAATTTCGTTGTTAAACGCCACCTATTGCAAAATGTTTGCACTATCACAACAGCTTTCTATACAAAAAGCTCAGTCTATAGCTTTTAGGCCGCGTTCATAGTAAACGCTTTTAGCTTAGCCGAGAGGTTTAGCTGAAAAACGCTTTGTGTATAATCATATGGAAAAAGCTCAAAGCGTTCATAAAGCGCTAGAATAAAGCGTTTTTAAAAACAATAAAAAATATTGAAACGCTGTGCGTTATTAAAAAAAAAAAACAACGATGCGAATGCAAGACAATTTGCATGCTAGCCAAAGCTTCATGTTGCAGGCACCTTCCAGCGCACGTTTCTGATAAAATGGCCAAAACATTCAATGACAAACTTGGCAAATCGACGAAGACAACTGCAATAACTTTTTGTCAACGCAACACGACACAATTAATTGCATTAAATATTTATCTATACTTAATTCGCACAATCAAAACTATAGCACATTATCTAGCAACTCAAACAAATAAAACAATTTGACAACTATCAACAGTTCCTCTCTTTCGCTCACAATTTTTTGACAGAAGCAAAGAAATTCATAGTGTTGTCAAAAACTCACTAACACCTGGTTTTCTTACACCATGGGCACATGTTTATCTATTTTGCCTGTTAACAATATTTTCGTTGATTTTTTTTGTGCTGAAGTTTTAACCGTTGTTGTGTTGTTGTTGCGTTGTGGTCCTTTTGTGGTGCTTTTCAGTTGTATGCGCTTGTGTATTCTATCTCGTTTGTTTACATAGTTTCGTTGTTCTTGCTTTCTTCTTGGGTACTTTTTGTGCTGAACTTTCCACCGTTGTTATGCTTTGTGTTTTCAGGTTCCTTTGAACTTTTGTTTGTTATTGGTTTGATCTTTCATTGGTGATCATCGCGAATCTATATACTCATTAAACAAAAAATTTACTTTGCAAAACGCAATTGAGGGCATTATTTTCCAAAGAGATAAATGAAAACAAGGCATATCAGCCATAAGCATAAAGCGCGCACTATAAACACCAATAAGCTCAATAAGCTACTTTATGCAGCGTTGAATAAGCGTTCACTATGATCAAAAAAGCTTGACAAAGCAGCTTTATGCATCAGCTTCAGCCAAAGCGTCCACTATGAACGCGGCCTTACAGAGTAACATTTCTTAAGCAAGCTTGCCTTTTCTGAGTTTGCTGAGCATAAACAATTAAATGGATAGATATTGTGCATACCCAGTGGTACATGGACACATGACGTAACCAGTAGTAAGCTTGTTTACAATTCTCAATTACATTTGTTCAGACATGGCCGCTAATATACTGATGGCTTCTACCTTACACAGTAAGCGACGATGAGAGAAGGTATGCACAAGATAGGAGAGGGAAAGAAATGACGCACAAAATTTAAAGCACAAAAACAATTGAACGAAAATCGTTCCTAAGCCAAAAATACAATGAAAACGAAAGAGAGCACACCGAATAAAGCAAACAAAGGCACATGACGCCACAAATTTTTAAATAATTTATTCACAATAATTTTTACAATTTGATGAACAAATTTATTGCCCTTTATCAAGCAATTCAGAATGTATGTTGAATAACAGATAGTTATTTTATTTGTTCTTGTTTAAATATTAAGATAAATAATTTTAGAAAAAAAAAAATCACTGCAAAACTACCTGCTAGAAAACACAATAGGGGTATTCACACTGACTTGGGTAGTTGGGTAGATTGGCAAATGTCGTACATTTTGTTTTTGTAAAGTGCCCAAGTACCCAAGTACCCATCTACCCATCACTCTAACTGACTCCCTGCTGACTTGTTTTGGTGGATTGATTTCTTGACAAATTGAGTACTTTTTCATGTGTTACCACCTTTTGCAAAAATAGGCAATCATTGATCTAAAGGTATTAAATTTACAACATTTGTTGTCAAAGTTTATGTCTCGAATAATAAAAAGAATTGCCACACCCCCTATTACCACCCACAAATCAATAAACATGCTCTCTTTTACATGAATTCGCTTGAATTGGACCAACATTTTGTAATTTAGTTCATATGCTTACTGGCGGCAACTTTACTAAAAATGGGCGCGGTCGAACTACGTCTCTACGCTCCATATTCAGGGGATAAGCGTGGAGTGAAGCAAAGTGCGCCAGGTATAAGCTAAATTGAGCTGCAACTTTGTTAGTCGATTTTTTTCGAGTACCAGATGATTCAGGGGAAAATGTTACCACACCCCTTTTTACCACCCTCAAATCAATAAAAATGCTATATTTCGGACAGTTTTGGTCATATTAGACTAAAATTTGGTAATTTAGTTCATATGATTACTTTCGGAAACTGAACTAGAAATGGGCGTGGACTACAGTTATGCCAGTTCAGATATGGGCATTTCGACAGAAAAGTCTACCGTGACCAAAAAATTAAAACCTATTAAAAACTTATTATTTCATGACATTATCTAAGAGAAACATTTAATTTTATTGATTTAAGCAATTCATTAACTATTCATTAACTATGTATGATGATCAAATCGTCTGCATTGTTTCACAAATGTGGTTTTTCTTTTTCGTAAATGTTAATTAAATGTTTCGTAAACTTTTTTGTTTTAGTTAAAATGGACATGGATATATCAAGACATTGGCTAAAGATAATGAGGCAAGGAAAGGACAATATATTAAATTTTTTTTTTATTACTATATAACATTATTACTTAACTACCTAATTAATTAATTGGCCAATTGAACTGCAGTGGGAATTTAAGTAACGTAACGCCATTAACGTAACGCCTGATCAAAAAGCCTAATACAAAAAAACCAGATAAGATTTTTACATTTGATCACTTGGAAAATGAACTTTTATTATTTCAAACCCTTCTACAAAAAGTTGTATACAAAAAGTCTTGTGCCATTTAGACAGTTTTGCAAATTTTGTAATCCAAGTCAAAAATCACTTCCGTTTTTTTTTTTTTAACTAACACCAGCACATATTTTTTCTTATATCTTAAAATCCTTAGGGTCGATTGTTGTCATTAATTTTACTTAATATAGTGTTACTTAATTACTACTCAACTATAAAAAAACCTTTTTAAAAATTAGATATTTTTTTTAATACTTCTTCGTACAAATCGTCCGTAACACCAGTTTGGGAATGTCAACATAAAAAAAAATTTTTCCGATAATTTATTCGGAATAATTTTGCGTCCAATTAATGGCCTATATTTTTCGCAAATAAAATGACCAAAAAAAATTGGTGGCAACCCTCTTACAGCTGTAACTCATCTCTCATTAGCTACATAAACCGAGGAGATCAAACAAACATGTAACACTGCTCAAAACTATTCTACAAAGTACTCAGTTGCAATTTAGGGTGCTCGCAGTACCCAATCTCAATCAAAAGTACTCAATCTACCCATACCCAACTACCCAAGTCAGTGTGAATACCCCTAATGTTTCTCCACAGACAAGTAAAGTCAAACAAACAAGATTTTGTCACACCCCGCTTACAGTTCTGCTTTACAGTGTCATCACCCACAAATTTTTACAAGCGGGTACTTACATTCTCTTTTGCTCATACGTAGGCATAAGCGTAGTTTTATTTAATTTCTCCTTTGATTTTTTATAGCCCCACGTTAAAAAACGTAATAGGGGTATATTAACTTTTTCACTCCGTTTGTAACGCCGATAAGGAGAAGTAGCCGGTATAGACAAGTATACATATTTTTGATCAACATCACCTCCTGAGTGGATTAAGGCTTGTCCGTCTGTCTGTCTGTGATCACGATAAAAGCCGTAATTTTATAGCTATCGTAACGAAATTCAATATATAAGCTTTTTCTTCAAATATGAAGGTCAAATTCGAAAATAAGTCAAATTGGATAAAAACCACGCCTGCCTTTCATATAAAGTGACTTTAGCCAAACGTTTAAATCTCTTTAAATTCCACAAAAATTAATCTAATAAAATTTGTAAAAACCGGATGAAAACTACGCCTACCTCCCGCACAAAGTGACAATCAAAACGAATCTCTTTCCATTCTGCCAAATTTAATCTAATGACTTCAAATTTTGCACATTAGCTTTAGCCATTAACATGAATTTTGAGTATGGAATTTGCAAAAATCGGATGAAAACGGTAAAATCTCTTTAAATTCCACAAAAAGTGGAATGTAATGACTTCAAATTTTGCACATTTCCAAAATTTGCTTTAACCTTTAGTATATACTTTGAGTATGAAATTTCTAAAAACTGGATGAAAACCACTCCTACCTCCTGTACAAAGTGAATTAATCAAAACGGTTAAATCACTTTAAATACCACAAAAATTAATCTAATGTAAAAAATCGATTGTAAAAGTCGAATAAAAATCACTTCTACCTCCCATACTAAGTGATTTTACCAGAAAGGTAAAATCTTTTTCAATTCCGCAAAATTAAATCTAATGACTTCAACTTTTGCACATAAGTTTTTGCACATAAGTTTTTGAACATGAACTTTAAGTGAGAAAATTGGAAACAAAAAAGAAAAATGGAACAAAAACCACGGCTACCTCCCATACAAAGTGACTTTAAAAATCAGTAAATCCCCTTAATTTCCACAAAAATTACTACAATAGGTTAAAATTTTTCAATTTAGTTTAAATCTTAAATATGTACTCGATACTAGGAAATTGCATCAAATTTTGTTTCTTTTTAATAAAATGTCGTTTTAAGGCATCAATTTTAAAGGATAATACACAATTTTAGGTTGGAACTCCAACGATTGCTATTTTTAACGACTTTAAAAAAATTACTACAAAAGATTTCCTATTTTTATATCAAAAATTCCATTTTCACTTTTATTGATCGCGGTTTTTATCCAAATATTTCACATCCTTTTTATTTATTAAAGCGGTTTGAACATCATGTTCAAACATTAATTTTATTTGAATCTATAAAGAATTTAGTATTATGATGACGTCACTTTGTATGAGAGTTGGGGCAGAATATTCCGTTTTTTTCCTTTAATAAACAAAAAGTTTTTATTTAAAAATAAATAAATATAAAGCTTTCATAAATAAAAAGGATGTGAAATATTTGGATAAAAACCGCGATCAAGAAAAGTGAATTTTCGATAAAAAAATAGGAAATCTTTTGTATGTAGTAACTTTTTTAAAGTCGTTAAAAGTAGCAATCGTTGGAGTTCCAACCTAAAATTGTGTGTTATCCTTTAAAATTGATGCCTTAACACGACATTTTATTAAAAAGAAACAAAATTTGTTGCGAAGACAATGAAAAATGTGAATGAAAATTACAAAAAAAATTTCATATAAATGCTACTACAAAAAAAAAATACACCACCAAAAAGACCCATTCAAGTTTTTTAAAATATATCAACATTTTTTTCTGTACAACTTACGGTTTCAAAGACACAGCTATATGAATACAGGCTCTAATTTTATTTTTTAAGATTTTTTGCAATTTTTTACAGTGTATATCCCTAAAAAAACAAATTTTAATTACAAAAAAAAAGTACACAGATATAATACTTTTCAGTAGAACCACCTGGATAGTTTCAAAATTTTCACAAATAGTGATATCAGAAACGTGGGCGCTTTGACATGGAATCACCGATATATATAGATATCTCGTTTTATTTTGGTAGAACATTACACCCTTTTTTTTTTGGTTCAAGGTTTGGTCTTTAACCTGAAAGGAAAGTTATAGATTATTTAGAGGAATTGATTAGAACCATGCGTGAATTATTGATTAGGCGAAACAAACGTGAAAGAAAACTTTAATTGTTTTTAAACGAGGCTAGTTTTATGCTTTAACCTCGTCAAGCATTTCCAGCCCTTAGTTGTGTTCATGCCCTTTAATTCCACATTTTTCACAATTTCGTTGTGGATTTTTAGTTTCCCATAATTCTTAAATGTGAAAAAGAACAAATAAAGTGAAAAGAATCATGCCCGAACCCGGATTCGAACCAGGGACCTTTGGGTTGATAGTCTAGCGCACTCTCTACTAGACTACAAAGGCCAACCCTTTCTATTGACTATTTCTGTCCTTTTCTGTTTAACTTTAATTCATTCATTCAATTTGTCCAGCTGATAACTGTACACTTCAGAATTAAACATTGTGTTTTCCGGTAGAAGCTAAAAAATCCTTTGAAAGCCTACCTTCGAAATTCCTTGGAAATCCTACCAAACAAGTAGCATCACTTTTTTTATGAATATCGGCTTTCGAAGTGCTTTGAACCGTTTCATCTTTTTTACTCCCAGATTTCTTGCGTTTAACATTGTTGTAGGCAACTAGGGCTGCCAGGTTTTTTTTGAAAAAAGCGGGATTTTACAAAAAATAAATCGGGACATAAAAAAAAATCGGAAAAAAGGTGTATGCACGTTAGACATGGATAACGCATCAAAAAATGCTGCGCTAATACACCAACCCAATCGCATTTCACTGTATCAGCTTAATGCGTTAACGCAATTGCGTCATGGCATAGTTTAAAATACTATGATATCTATATTAACACGATGTTGATCAGCACAGGATATTTTTTGAGTTCGATAACGCATTGCCTTATGTGGTCAATTTGTTCAATGCGGTGAGTTTTGTGGTGTCTTGTCCTACGCGCAAGTGTCCTTCACTTTGCAAAAATAAATGCAATCATATATCTAATCCTGAAACAATATATCTGATTAAAGGAACTCGTATTGCTCATAAGTTAATTTAAAATTACTTAAGCAATAAGTTATTAATTAATATGAAACATTACTGAACAAACACCATATTTTTAGCATTCGTTAAGAATTAAACAATTTTATACTTCAAACTATATTCCGATCAAGATTAATGTAAGCAATCAATCAGATATACAAACACATTTCTGGTACGCAAGACAAGTTGGATGCTACTTTAATTACATGTATCTATCAAGCATGCAAATCTAAAAAAAAAATAAACATAAAGCAAATATATTTTGATGCGGTTTTGCGTTACTGCGTTACTTTTATCTATTAACGCAATATTCATCTTCAACGCAAAAACAAACAGTAGCGCTGCTTATGTTTTTTTTAAATGCTTACGAACACGCTTAAATATAATTATACATATTGAAAAACCATTCCGTGAATAGCAAAGCATCATAACAATCAAACGCTCTCCAAACACTTATGCTGAACAGCATCTTTCCCGTAACTGCTTTTTCATATTTAAATAAGCTAAAAATGCTCGCTTCGAACATTCTATTGCTATGTTTGAGGCGTCGTCAAATTTGTGCAATTTTTGCTCGCTGAATAAATATTTCCTCATTTTTCTATAAGTTATTTTTATTACTTCTTGCGTTACTTCTTTTAAAGCAAGTGTATTAGCGCATTAACACATTTAAGTGCTTCAACTCAACAGCGCAATGCAGCGCAGCGTTACCCATGTCTAATGCATGTCGCTCGTTTTTTTCAATAACGTCACAACTCAAAAAAAGCAATATCTTAGTTGAGTACATAGAAAAACTTCTCATAGATCAATTTTAATTGTGTGAACGATAACGATATCTTATTTACTTTCCGCGATAGAGGAAAATGTGTCGCTCAATAGTTCAGTACCACAGCAAAGTTTTTGATGCAAATGTGACATGCATTCTTACGGACACTGCTTCCACAAGACATTCTATGTATCAAAATGTGCTTCTTTTTAACCTTATAAAGAAGTTCTTTCAAGTGGCATTTTTATAAAATCCTTCTGGAGAGCATTCAAATGGCATTTCAATTCAATTAAAGTACACAAATTATATATTTAATTATAACACAGTACGACAGTGGTTGGTACACATGAGAAATGTTAACAGAATATGAAAATAGACTTAAAATAAAGAAATACGTGTCTCTGCGTTTTGCTGTAGCACGTTAGAATTTTGAGAAAATTTATTTTTAAGCTTCGAAGGACCGTGGAGGTTCACTTGTAATGTAATACTATTATAAAAATTTCTATAAAAACAAAATGAATAAACCGATTTTATTGCTTGAGCCAGTTTTGAAAAGGGAATTAAATTTGGATTTTTTTTTTTATTAAAAAAACATTTTTTTCTCTGCTAGATGGCGATTTAATTTTCATGTAAAGTTAAAAAGTAACCAAAAATGTACCAAATTCATTAAAAATACAATGTTCTTAATGTTAAATCCAATAACTAAAGTAGAATGTGCTTCGCTAGCCGGGAACCGCTTGATTCAGCGATTCGGGGCTTCGAGCCAGGTAAAACTAAAAATATTATTATTGAATCGATCGTTTCGAAGTTTGTGAATACTTCTCATCAGCGCCTTTACGTTCTAAGCCAACGACCAACTGGTTTAGATTGTCACTAATTGCAGTCTTCTCTCCTTTTTCTCCTTCTCTCTCTCTCTCACGTATGAATGGTTTTTTTTTCATTGCAATACGTTCACCTTTCGAAATTTTTATAATAGTATTACATTAGAAGTGAACCCCCACGGTCCTTCGAAGCTTAAAAATCGATTTTCTCAAAATTCTGACGTGCTACAGCAAAACGCTGAGACACGTATTACTTTATTTTAAGCCTTTTTTCATATTCTGTTAACATTTCTCATGTGTACTCAAAAAAATTTGGTTTTGTCGTACTGTGTAATATATGTTTTAGATATTTTCCGTGAAATTTTTGAAACCCCAATGAAACCCAATGAAAATGATTTGAAAATCGGGAAAAAGGATATTTTACGTGTAATTTTTTTAAACCCCCACAAAACCCAAACACTTTTCATTTCCAACACCAAAATCACTAGTCTAGAATGTCGAGAAAAGGGATATTTTCCAGGGATTTTTTAACCCTCAAACCACAAAAACCATTCCAGTCCATTTAATGCCTTATTAAAGTTCTCCTGAATAACACCTACTAGAATCCTTTGATTGAAGGGCTGAAGGAAATTTTCCATTGAAAAAGTCCTAGAAGCACTTTTAGAGAAGACTAAGGAAAGCATTCCTCCCATGACATGCATATGTTAAAAGAATGCCTTCTGGGTATGAAAGTGGAAGGGATGGAATTCAAGGATGGACTTTCCCTTCCTCTTTAGCTTCTTTTGGAAGCACTTTTTTTGCTGGGACGCTGAGAATAAAAAAAACTTAAAATACGTTTACTGAAAATCGATTTCATTGAGTAAACTTCTTTGAATAAAAAGAGCGATATGTAGCTTTAAAAAATATATTTTAATACCCAAGGAAATAAAACCACACCAAACAGTGCATTTTTCAAGTTTTATTGGCAGCTCTTGAACTGCCTCTGGCTGCTCTTCAGACTAAATTCGGCAATACTGTTTAGCAATTTTCTAAGTCAAATGGACACGTACAAACTGTAAGTGAAGAAGAATATCTGTACGCATTTAGTGATGTAGAAATAAAAACATAGCAAATATTTTTAAAAAGTAATAAAAATACTAAAAAATTAAATTGTATTTTGGAAAATCGGGACATTTGGGACATTGGGACATTTTTATGCTGAAAATCGGGACAACCCGAGTGGAAATCGTGACCTGGCAGCCCTTTAGGCAACCCATTTTTTGTCTTCAGTAATGATGTGCTTTAAAAAATTAATCATTTTCTTTAAGTTTAAGAATCCAATCACAGACGTAAGAATATGAGAAGCCCCTATGTCGAGCTTTAATATTAAAGCTTAGACATTTCCAATGACCATGAAGAGTCGAATTGGATAAAACAAATCTCGCAACGATCATACGAGTTGCTTTTTGCCAGTGATGATGAATTAATGCTTTTATTGTATTATTAACTGGCCTTCCTGATCGCGTTGAACCTTCAACATCAAAATTACCGGATAAAAATTTTGCAAACCAAAATCAATTTTGGCACTGACTTCCTGTCAATACATTTTCTCCATACACATCGGATCATTTTTTCTTGCTTGAACAGCATTTTCAGCTTTTTGATAGTAAAAAGGTAAAATATGCCGCAAATGCAACCAGCAGCAGATTTGCCAGTTGCCAGTGAATAAATTACCAGGTAAGGAAGCATTACTTTTTTCAAAAAGTAATGCGTCTGCATATAGCAGAAGTAATTAACTCATACCTCATTACCTGTAATGTAGCATACAAGGAAAAGTAATGCAGTGATTTTGCAAATATCCGAATAACTTAATACAAGTAGTATGTTACTCCATAACTTCTAGGTAATGCTATACTAATACTAATACTAATACTAATACTAATAACTTAATACAAGTAGTATGTTACTCCATAACTTCTAGGTAATGCTGAAGGGAGGCGATCACTTACCTCCTGTCTCATTCAATGTTAAATGTAAGGCCTTTTATGCATAGTAAGGTAATATAGTCGGAAGTAGTGGTCATTACAAGGTAATTGATGCTTCATATATTCGGAATATATTCCATTCGCTACTGGGCAGCTTTTCACATTCCATTTTTGAAAGGGCACCAACCAAAAAGTACTGCGTAGAATCAATCGAACTTTTTTCCAAGCAAGTCTTGCTTTATCAGCTATTAAAATATATAATAGGGGTATTCACGATTCAGTGCACTTGCCAGTGCAGTTGAGTACTTGTGCACTCTACAAAAAAAAAATACACCTGCGTCAAAAATCTACACAAGTGCTTCTCTACTGTAGCCTCTTGCTTGAACAGCATTTTCAGCTTTTTGATAGTAAAAAGGTAAAATATGCCGCAAATGCAGCTTTTCACATTCCATTTTTGAAAGGGCACCAACCAAAAACTACTGCTTAGAATCAATCGAACTTTTTTCCAAGCAAGTCTTGCTTTATCAGCTGTTAAAATATATAATAGGGGTATTCACGATTCAGTGCACTTGCCAGTGCAGTTGAGTACTTGTGCACTCTACAAAAAAAAATACACCTGCGTCAAAAATCTGCACAAGTGCTTCTCTACTGTTGCCTCTTGCTTGAACAGCATTTTCAGCTTTTTGATAGTAAAAAGGTAAAATATGCCACAAATGCAGCTTTTCATATTCCATTTTTGAAAGGGCACCAACCAAAAACTACTGCGTAGAATCAATCGAACTTTTTTTCAAGCAAGTCTTGCTTTATCAGCTGTTAAAATATATAATAGGGGTATTCACGATTCAGTGCACTTGCCAGTGAAGTTGAGTACTTGTGCAATCTACAAAAAAAAAAATACACCTGCGTCAAAAATCTGCACAAGTGCTTCTCTACTGTAGCTTAAATTTGAGGACTTGAGGACTTGAACAGTAGTGCACTTGTGGGCATTGAAAAAGTTGACAGCTTTAAAATAGTGATGGTGGTGTGTTCACGAAAAACTAACTGCACAACTGCACAAGTCCTCAACTGCACAGGCAAGTGCACTGAATCGTGCATATCCCTAATGATTATGCGGCTTAAGTGTGAAGCTGCTTGTGTTAAAGTACAATTAAGTACACTGTTGGGAAAAATTTAACTACTTTCCGAACAACCCAATTATATTAAAAAGTATACAAAATTAACTTAACATATTATTTGGATAATTAACGCAATTAAAGCTTCATACAAAAAGCTGCCATCAACAACAAATTTTTACAAGCAGGCACAAAAACTAAAGAGGACACTCTGAAAAGAAGCAAACAAAAGCAAGTGACGGCAAGAATAATTTGAATAGTTATATAATTCAATTTATAGCCCTCTTGCTGGTATTCTAGAAATAATATTTAATAAAACCTTAGTTATTTTATACATAAAACTTTTTTGATCAAACGTAAACGTCAATAATTTGCAGAGATACATTTTACTACAAGAAAATTTTTTCTTATTAGAAAACTCGATACACAGACAAATCAAGTCAAATTGTTATCTTAACAATGCAAACAAACTATCGATATAAACAACACAAATCAGATTTTGTAACAACTCACTTACAGTTCTGCATTACAATGTCATTACCGAACAATTTTTACAAACAGGCTGTTAGATTGCTGCTCACTGTTATAAAAATATAATTCAAGTGAAAGACTTTTAAGAGTTACAGAGTTGAAAACGCACGCATAGTTTTTTCAAGTGTAGCAATAAACCGAAACAAAGGAAGAAAGCAAACTAAACACAATACCTTTCTGGCAGCTTTGGCATTTATTTCTTTTAAAGTATCTGTAACATGTACACAAAATTAAACACAACCTCAAGAGAAGCGCTTTTTGCCAAGGGTTGATGTTTAATTATGACGTCAAAGAAGGCAAAAACACAGTTAAACAATGAAGAACCTAAAAAAGGAGGCTCGTGTGTCACGTCCGATTTTTTGTGTAGCTTTGTATTTTTTTTCCCCAGAACATAGAGGCAAAGTGCTTCCCTTTTTTGTTGTTAAATTTTTTTTTGTGTTGCCTAAAGTTAGAAACAGGCTAAAATAAAATGAGGTTAAGTGAATTTAAGCTTTGTCTTCAGGCTTAAAGTGGCAACAGGAAAGAAAAAAACTTGCAAAAAATTGGAAAAAAGATATGAATAGAAAATAAGGAGATTAGGAAGAAGAAGACGTTTACAATGATATGAAAGTTTGATGCAAAGTTTTAGAGGGTGCGCGAATGAGCATGTACCGTGCTATAGGCAAAGTTGTTGTTGTTCGTGTTCAATAGAGCGCATTAAAGACGCAAGTTAAGACAGTATAGCTACTGCCATACCTCCTTACTTTTTCACTAAAAATGTTTGAATGATTTATTGCCTGCTTTCTTATGGATTGCGTGAATAATTAAAAGCGAATTGATGATTGCTGGAAGAAAGAGAAAAGCCTCTTTAAAATTAAGGAAAAAATAAAGGATTTCAAATTTATTTCTTTAACCTTTGAACAACTATTATTTCAACTGTTTCAATGATATTTATTTATATAAATTTTATTTTAATGACATTTTTTTATTATTATAATTTATCTGTGTTTATATTTCCTCAGAGCTTTCGTTTGCAAAGCTCACGCACACACGTGACTGACTGCAAGCACGATTTTGCGTCGGTGTCTTTGAACTTTCGGGTGTATTTTTATTTTCGCTTTATCGTCTTGTTATTTTGTCTCGCATCCTTAAAGTTCATTAGACGCTTCGCTCCTTTTTGTTGGCGGCCATTTTGTTGTTGGCTGTCTCGGTTTATTGTCCTTAGAAAGTGGCTATTGTTGTATTCGTGTGGCTGTGTGTGGTTTTTTTGTGTATGTGTGCGTGTGGCGTTTTTCCTATTATTATTTTATGCTGGTATTAGTGAAATTTTTGTTTAGTGAAAAATGTGCTGCAATAAGTTGTCGCAGCATCTTGAGTTGTTTTTGTTGCACTTTGAGTTTAGAGAACTTTTCGGAAAGTTTTTCAGCATTTTTATTGTTGACATGACAATCGTTTTATTGCTGTCTAGACTATTTTTCGGTTTTTTTAATGCTGTTTTAATGATTGTCAAGAAATCTACACCAACTGTTTTTCTGATTTTAAATATGACTATAGGGTCGTTAGACTATGGAATTTAATTGTTTTTTAGTTTTTTGGGGTTCCGTTTTTAAGACTCTATTTGCTCTAAATTTTTGAAAATTTTATCCAAACAACAAATGGTTTGAAATGGTGGTCGCTTTCAACAAGATGAAGAAAATAGTTCATACCTTCTCCAAGTCAAGGAGGGTAAGGTTTTAAAACTGTTTTATTTCTAAATGTTCAACATGTCGAGAGTATTGTTTCAAAATTTTAAGTAAATCGGAGAAAAAATAAGAAAGATACAGCGTTTCAAGCGACCGGCCTTCCTACAGGGATGTTTCGAGTATAAAAAACTTTAAATCGATTTTCCCACAACTCACGTTTTCAAAGTCGAAGCCCTCATAACTTCAAAACTACTGCAGCGATACTTTTGAAATTTTTAATACTATACATAATTTACGAGGTAATGCTGTAGAGTTTTTTTTAAATTTGCTAATAATTTTTATTTTACAATAACAAATAAGCCGCTTTGTTTCGCAAAAAATCACGTATTCCCTTCAAAGTGTTCCAAAAAAGTGAAAAATTTAAATTTCAAAAAACCTCCCAGCGTCCCTCCCTGGGGGAAAGCAACGAATGAACTTTGATTTTTTGATTTCAGATGATCCGGCACCAAGTAATGAGGGTCACCGCAATTCTACTTTTTGTCGAGATACGTCCGAATAATTGCTGCCATTGCCGTATTTTTTAATCGCCCTTATTCTTGAACCCGCGCTCGCTCTCAAAACGACGTCGAAACAAAATTGATGTATTCTGGAAACTTTCAATTTCGACGTTGAGATCTGCAGTGATTGTTCATGTTAATTAATGAGCAAACGTCGTCAAAAAAATATTTAAATTTTTGATCGTCGCAATGATCTTCGACGACAATTCATGGGTAAAGCAAGCTCTCGACGACGATATTTACGCGGATTCAAGAATAGGGGTTAATATTTCTTCATGAAAATTGTATACAATATTTTTCAAATGTCATACTTTAATGTATCATTGGTTTTAATAAAGAGGTTTTAGCTGTGTCGTCACAAAAAATTCACAAAAACCCGCCTTTTTTGTACGAATTAAACTAACCCCCCCCCCCCTTAACTCGTGGAGTGGTCAAATGTATAAGCTGGTCCAATTATTTTCGCATAACATTTCGTCCGAACACGTATCCGACTAAGAAAAAACTTTTTAGCTAAGGCCAAACATCGGCCGAACATCGGCCGAACAAGGCTTTAAAATATTTTTTTGGCCGTAAAGAGTACGTTTTTAAGTAATCTCGGCTGTATAATGGGCGTACAACGGCCGTATATGGGCCGAACAGTGATTATTCTACAATGAAAATAAGCAGCTTTTCAATGAAAATAGGAACTTCGTGCTGAAATAAATTAAATATATGTCGCCTTTACATCTGTTTTGTGCAATTTTTAATAAAAAAATGTAATTGTTATACAAACGACTGTGATTTTAATTGCAATAGACTGAAAATCGTTTCAAAATCAAATTAATGGACCTAACTACTGATTCGGTAACAAATGAGATAAGCTTTAAAGCAAGACGGAGAAAAGTTTACTTTTCCAACTGCAACGACATATTAAATGCAACTATTAGTTTGTGTAATTTATTTACAGTTGGGGAAAATGTTTATATTGGAAAACTAGATAATAATATTGAATACAGTGAATATAATAGCTCTGTTTCCATACTCGATTGAAGTAACTTGAAGTTGCTTGAAAGCGTTTTTTACAAATTTTTTAATCTCTAGAGAGAAGAATAACATGCAAAATGTCACTCTCCATTCTATTTCAATTACTTGAAGCTAATACGGAATCTGACCAAATAGCATAAAAAAAAAAGTATAAAGTAAAAGTTTTAAAAGTAATTAAAAATTTAGTGGATCATTGCATGCCAAATAACTAACTTCATATACAAACAAAATTCTTTTTCGACACACACAAGTGGCGTCATTATCAACCAGAGCCTGAAAATAACTCTTAAAAATTTAATTTTTCAAGTTAAGTCCGACTGTTGAATTTTTTATTTAATTAAAAGAGTTAATAATTAATTTTAATTTTTATTTATAAAAATAAGTTAAGAGTTGACTTTTATTTTTAAACATAAAAGTTTTCCCTTACTTTTAAATTTTAAACTTTATAGTAAAATTTAAGAGTCTCCAAAGACTTTTATTTTCCAAAACATTTTATAAGTCTTTAAAGACTTCTATTTTAAAAACTTATTATTGAGAGTCTTTTGAGGCCAAAAGAGGCCAATTACCAGCAACCAATTATTCCACCGATTGATTTTGTTAACCTTGTCGACTATTGCAAAGATTCATATTCAATAACAGATTCATAAAGATTCATATATAAAGATTCATATTCATAAATAAATAACATACAATACTTTTTTTTAAAAAAGACTTATAAAATACAAGTTTCAAAAGACTTTTCAAATTAACATTTTTAAATAAATGTCTTCAAAGACTTTTAAAATTATTTTTATTTTATTTCATTTATTTCAGTTAGAATAACTGTTAAAAATAAGAGTTTTTAAGTGAGAGTTAAAAATAAAAGTTATAAATAACTCTTATGTAATAACTCTTACTTTCAACAATCAATAATAAATTCTATATAATAAAAGTTTGCTAAGACTCTCATTTCAGAAACTTTTTGGAGGCTTGCTTTTTTTTGTTACACATACGTTTGCTATTGAATAAGAGCTTTAAAAAATGTTGAGGCATACAGCGCACAGTGCTTGGCGCCTATACAAAATTGGAAATAATTCTAAGGAGTGCTTTTATGATAATGAAATGTTGTATACCTCGTAAGTTTAAGCTATCTAGAAAATACCAAAATTGGTTCAAATCGGTTAGTCCGTACAGGTACCTCCCTTAAACCTATATTAAATTTGTACTTCATTTTGTATGGGAGGTAGACACAAAAGTTGACTGATCTTAATAAAATTTGGTCAACTGGCTTAAGATATAACGTTATAGATGGTTACTTAAAATGATTTAAATCGCTTAGTTTTTAGGCGTACCTCCCTAGGACCTATATTAAATTTTTACAAAATTTTGTGTGGGAGGTAGATATAAAAGTTGACTGATCTTAATAAAATTTGGTCAACTAGCTTAAGATATAACGTTATAGATGGTTACTTAAAATGATTTTAATCGCTTAGTTTTTAGGTGTACCTCCCTAGGATCTATATTAAATTTTTACAACATTTTGTATAGGAGGTAGACATATATGCTGACTGATCTTAATAAAATTTAATCAAAAGGCTTAAAATATAAAGTTTTAGATGTGTACTTAAAATGGTTTAAATCGATAAGTTTCTAGGGGTACCTCGCTTGGGCCTATATTAAATTTTTGCATAATTTTGTATGGGAGGTAGATACAAAAGTTTACCGGTCTTAATAAAATTTGGTCAAAAGGCTTAAATTATAAAGTAGAAGATGTATACTTAAAATAGTTAAAACTTATTAGTTTTTAGGGGTACCTCCCTTGAAACTATATTCAAGTAATTCTAAAGTAATTTATTGTTTTAGAGCAGGTGTGCGCACACATATACATACACACAATTTTATGTTTGTGTTGTTAAGCTTTTGCTTTTAAAGTTTGAACTTGAAAAAAAGCACGAGTACAACAACGAAACGAAAGCAACAAACTTTCAGTAGATGCCCAGACTTAAGCGAGCAGGTTGCGGTTGCTTGCTGTTTCGTATTTTTTTTTTTGTAAGCGCGATCTAAATGAGGTGAAAATTAAACTCAAACTTTCTTTGATTCATTCATTGTAGGGACTTATATTTTTTTTACTCCTATTTTTACAACCGAAAATAAAATGTATTCAAATATTTTGAATTGGTATTTATACAACAGTTTTTGAACTGAGTTTTTAAAGAGATATTTTAGGTTTTTTAACAGTTCTTTAGCTCTCATAAAAAAAACATTCATTTACTTACCTTCATTGATGACACTTTACGTTTTTTAATAACGATAATTACGTTTTTAATTACGTATAAATAAAAATAAAAGATATAACTTATTTTATTTTTCAGTAAAAAGCATTTCTAACATTTCATCTTTGTTCAGTATCTCTTTTTTTGTTTAGTACATAATTTACGTAAAAACAAGAACATTTTAAGCAGTGACCAACCGCAAACTGCTTGCTTGAAGTCTGGATAGCTACCGAAAGCTTTTTTATTTTCATGTCAACAAATGCGTGTGAAAGCTCTTCGCACATGGGCGGCCTTTTACGCACTTCTGATTTAGAGCATTGCTGCTCAAAAGCGCACAATGTGCAGACAAGCTTTTATGCTTTCACACGTGTATAAAGCTCACGCATAAAAAATCACCCCAGTTCGCCCAGGCATTTCAAGCGGTGCGGTCTGCATCGCTTAGTTCTTTTGAATGCACGCAAAAAAATGTATGCATGAACTATAAAATATGTTTCTAATTATAAACTTTACTTAAACATGTATATTATTCGTGTTGGTTATTTTATTCAAAATGATTTCTGCTGATGATCAAGTAAAATATTTTATTATAATGAATGCTTTTAATGAAGCGCATTTTTTGCTTTGCTACACATCATAAGTTAGCACAAGAAAATTTTTCCCAGAAAGGCATTATAGAGAATCACATAAATGTATGATTCCTATTGCGAGGAAGAGATACCAAATGTGTTCCATATATTAAAAACAGACTTTTTTGAAAAAATGAGACAGTGGTGAACACAAAATATTATATCAGGAAAAATCAGAATAATAATAGGTTATAAAAATAAAAGCCCAATTAACAGTAAGCGTGAGCATACGTAATAGTGTTTAATTTAAAGCTAAACAATTTAAAAGTTGCACAATTAATTAATAAAAAATTTAAACATCGAAGAACTGTGCAACGAAAAGCTTACACAACTGATTTCTCTCAGTGAAGAAGCTTAAAGCTCTATAACAGAGACGCAAAAATGTTAATGTTGTAGAATGAGCATCACTGATTTAGAGGTACGTTCAAAATCGATTTTTTCAAAAAGGCTTTTAATCTTTATCTTTTAAAAGTCTTTAAGATAAAGGTTCAAGGTTTTCAATTAAAAAAACAGCCGATAATAATGTTCATAGTATTAGTAAATGTCTATCCAAATTTGAAAAATTTGTCGTTTTTGGTTGCTTCTTTCTTTTTTTTTAAAAAACACACCGAAATTCTATTTATTTCAAAAAGTCTAAAAAGAAAAAATGGAACAAAGTTTTTTTCTTTTAAAGCTTTATTTATTTTTATTTTCGATTCAAAATGTATTTTAAAAAGAATTTATTTCTATGAGCATCAAGAACATATTGAACACTACCTTGCAAATTAATGAAAAATTAGACAAGTTTTACATGATGCCAGTGCCTACATTTCTAATTTTTAAGCAAAAATATTTTGGACTTACCTTAATGGGAGCATTATCTTTGAAATGGTAACAAATTTGTACAATTCCGAGACCAAAATTTTTTATTTATTTCCGCTGCGCAAAGCACTGTGCAGCGGTCGTTCAACTTGGTTTAGGCCTTGTACGGTTGTTGTTCGATCCAACTTTCAACCGATGACTTTTTCAACTATTTTTAGGCCATGTTCGGCCCTTGTACGACCATGTTCGACCGCTGTTCGCCTGCTTATATTTTTACTTGATAGGCTGCAATTATGGTTGGCACATAAATAGAGATTTTTTGAAAGGACTTTTTTGGTCTTTTTTTGTATACAAACTTAGCAAACTATGCATCGTACAAAGCTTAAAAGTATATTTCGGTAGTGAAGTAAGCTTATTCTATCAATATCCCGAATAATGCTCCTTTTCGCTGTATCTATCTTAGTTTTAGTGATATAAGGGTTTTAAAGTTTTGATGCATTTTTTCGACATAAAATCCAAACCGTACATCGGACAAGGACGATACACACACCAAAACGATCGTTATAAGATTTAAGTCACATAAATCGAGATTTTTTTAGAAGTAATTCTTTGGTGCATTTTTGTCTGCAAACTCAGCAAACATCTTACAAAGCTTAAAAGTTTAAAAACAAATCATATTCAAATTGGGTTTTATTTTTTTATTAAATTTAAAATTAATGTGACTACATTCAATTTGTCTGAGAGCAAAACAAAAGTAGCAATATTAATATTTGGTGTAAGATACATTATTCTTGGTAACTGCTGCACATTTCGGTATCGACGTTATTGAATTAGATATGTAGTAGCGTAGTAAACGATTTTGTAGTAGCGCACTAATTTTTTTGCTATTCTTTTGCGCAACATTGTATATATATATATATATATATATATATATATATATTCTTTTTTATTGTTGCGCAAAAGAATAGCAACAAAATTAGTGCGCTACTACAAAATCGTTTATCTTTTTTAATATATATATATATATATATATTAGGGCGGGTCAATTTGTATGGACGAATTTTTTGGAGGTCTGGCTCAGCGAAATTCGTAAAATACATGTAATTTCAAGACTTTTTCTCCACTACAGCATATACAAATTCTGAAAAAAAGCTGTGCGGACTTTCGTAAATAGATTTTGTTCTCAATTATAAAATATGAATGTATGAATGTATGTATGCGTATGAATCTATTTACGAAAGTCCGCACAGCTTTTTTTCAGAATTTGTATATGCTGTAGTGGAGAAAAAGTCTTGAAATTACATGTATTTTACGAATTTCGCTGAGCCAGAATTTGACCCGCCCTAATATATATATATATATATATAAGGGCGGGTCAATTTGTATGGACGAATTTTTTGGAGGTCTGGCTCAGCGAAATTCGTAAAATACATGTAATTTCAAGACTTTTTCTCCACTACAGCATATACAAATTCTGAAAAAAAGCTGTGCGGACTTTCGTAAATAGATTTTGTTCTCAATTATAAAATATGAATGTATGAATGTATGTGTATGAATCTATTTACGAAAGTCCGCACAGCTTTTTTTCAGAATATATATATATTCAGAATATATATATTTTTTCAGAATATATATATAGAATATATATATATATATATATATACAGTAGCGAGCAATACCGTTCGGATGTTTGTCAATGTTAATTTGTTATTGCTGTAAAGAGAGAAATAATACTCCGATCGTTTTGAAATTTTGAGCGCTTGTTCTTTATTTGTACTCTTTTCTCCCAAGTATAACATTTTAAAACAAAAACAAAAAGAAACTAATAATATTCTATTAATATGCAAATATGTCAATGCGAACGGTTTTGCACGTTCACTTTAATTTTGAAATAACAATTAATTTTTCAATTTTTTTAGTATTTGGACCAAAGTCCTTTTCTTGTTTTTATCATTTTAATCCTATTTGGCATACTTTCTACCAGTTTTTCCAACGTGCAATGGGGAATCTCGTTCCAAGCTGCTTGAACTCGCTCCCATAGCTCATCCAAATTTTTTGGAGGACTATCGTGCCGCGTAAGCGTTCTTTTTACAATAGCCCATAGGTTCTCGATCGGGTTGAGGTCTGGGCTTTGCGCTGGCCACTTTAAAGTCTTAAACTGTTGATTTTCTAGCCACTCCTTTACGATTTTTGCAGTATGCTTCGGATCCCCATCTTGTTGAAAAATGATTTCATCAATGGGGTATGCACATTCATCGACGAAGTCTGGCAAATTAGTTTTCAAAAGGTTTAAATAATATTCTTTATTCATTATACCATTGATTTTTACAATTGGTCCAGCATGCCACCAAGTGAAACAAGCCCACACCATTATGCCACCACCTCCATGCTTTAAAGTTTGCTTAACTTGGTGTTGTTGAAGAGACTCATTAGGACGGTGCCAGTAGTATGATTTACCATCGGACAGATAACGGTTTATTTTTGTTTCGTCTGACCATATCACTCTTTTCCAGTCTTCCACAGTCCACTCTGCATGTTCACGACAAAATTTCAAACGTGCAGCAATGTTTTTTTTTGAAAGGGCTGGTTTTTTTTTCTTTACTGACGCGACCATACCAATTTTTTTTAAAGCTCTTCTGGCTGTCCACTCACTAGTTGGTTTATTAATCATTTGTGAAGCCTCCTTAGGTGTAATTTTTGATGAATTTCGTATCAAGCGTTCCATATGCCGAGCATCAGTGTCATTTAAAACTCGGGGTCGTCCACCACAATTGTCAGAACTCTCCAAATTATTTCTTTTTCGCACTGAAAAAACTGTTGATTTGCTAAGGCCGGTAATTTTCGCAACTTTTCCTATGCTATTATTATTTCGTAATAAAACAACAACACGGTTTTCAAGATCTGCCGGAATTTTTTTCATTGTTTTTCTTATCTTGAGTCGAATTGAAAAAATTTAAATATTAGAACTTAACTTTACGTAATACCAAATGAGAATGATTAAATATAACACATCAAATGCAATAAACATAATTTTTGGGAGTAAACTAACGGGATTATTGGAAGGAGTATAATGTTATTTCAAAATTAAAGTGAACGTGCAAAACCGTTCGCATTGACATATTTGCATATTAATAGAATATTATTAGTTTCTTTTTGTTTTTGTTTTAAAATGTTATACTTGGGAGAAAAGAGTACAAATAAAGAACAAGCGCTCAAAATTTCAAAACGATCGGAGTATTATTTCTCTCTTTACAGCAATAACAAATTAACATTGACAAACATCCGAACGGTATTGCTCGCTACTGTATATACATACATACAGTATTGCGCAAAAGAATAGCAACAAAATTAGTGCGCTACTACAAAATCGTTTACTACGCTACTACATATCTAATTCAATAACGTCGATACCGAAATGTGCAGCAGTTACCAAGAATAATGTATCTTACACCAAATATTAATATTGCTACTTTTGTTTTGCTCTCAGACAAATTGAATGTAGTCACATTAATTTTAAATTTAATAAAAAAATAAAACCCAATTTGAATATGATTTGTTTTTAATATGATGCATGAATATATGCTTTGGAATATATGCACAAATTTTTGTGTGTCCCCAATATTTAAAAATATACACGATTTTGTAGCAGCGCACTGATATTGTTGCTATTATTTTGCGCAACACTGTACTTCTTCGGGCGTTTGTGCTTATAACTACAGTAATTTTAATTCAATTGCCTTGAATAAAAAATTAATTTTTAAATTAATATATATATATATATATATATATATATATATATACAGTGTTGCGCAAAAGAATAGCAACAAAATTAGTGCGCTACTACAAAATCGTTTATCTTTCTTAATATTGGGGACACACAAAAATTATTATAGGAATCAAAGCATACATTCATAATACATCATATATAAAACAAATCATATTCAAATTTGGTTTTGTTTTTTTTTTATTAAATTGAAAATTAATGTGACTACATTCAATTTTTCTGAGAGCAAAACAAAAGCAACAAAATTTCAAAAATGTAAAAAGAGAATAGAAGTTCCAAGAATTATCGGTAAAAGTTCCGTTATTGTAAAGAACGTGTTGTTTGTGAGTCATAAAATTTTAAGTTTAGTTTTGTTTTTGTGCTTGTTGACATTGATTGTTCCATTTATAATGTCACGTTGTAAATACTGTGAAGCTCTAAAATTGCAAATTATTTCCGAGTATAAAAAAGGAAATTCGCAAATATCTAAAGCGAAACAGTTTGATATTAATCCGTCAATAATTTGCAGATTATTAAAGAAATAGAACATCACAAAGACGTAACTACGGAACATTAAAGAGGGCGGCCGTGGAAGACATCGCTGCGTGATGACAGGAACATTTGTGGCGTGTTCAAACGAAATCCATTTGTCACATTTAAAGAGTTTGTTCGGACACTTGATTTAGATATCTATCACAGCACTATTCGAAGACGAGACGTTGAGAACGATTAAAGAAGTTACAAACCGGCAAAGAAACCTTTGCTTACAGCTTAGCATAAAAAACAAGGTGACATGTTATAATTTAAGCAATTCTGTCTGAAATTGTGTCAACGAGTCGCAATTTATTGTTTTTTAGACTCAGTCTTGCAAAAGAGCAACTAAATTGGGCCGCTCAAAAATGGAACACAGTTCTTTTGCAATGAATCAAAGTTCAACTTGATTAATTAAGATGGGATGTGCACGGTACCGCGCCGCCCAGATACACGACTTGAAGCCGGTACATGCATTTTAAGCACGGAGGCGGTGGTATATGGTCTGGACTTATTTTTCGTATAATTAAGTTGAACCATTTCCAAAAATCGATAGAATTATGAATCAATTTGTAGAAAATTACATTTCAGAAAGCAAGATGCGACCACATGCAGAGTGGAATATGCCGCTTCAGTGAACGTTTCAGCCCGATCACGACCCGAAGCACACTTCAAAGCTCATCAAAGATTACATTAGAGGTAATGGGATTACATTTTTTTGGGATTTTGAAGGTAAAATTTTTTGGTCAAAGGTTTTCCAAAAAGACTACAGTGTATGAAGCCCTGAAACTTCATTGGGAACAATACCTTATACCAACATATCTAATTTAATAGCATCGATGCCGCTCAAATGTGCAGCAGTTATCAAGAATAATGTATCTTACACCAAATATTAATATTGCTACTTTTGTTTTGCTCTCAGACAAATTGAATGTAGTCACATTAATTTTAAATTTAATAAAAAAAATAAAACCCAATTTGAATATGATTTGTTTTTAATATGATGTATGAATATATGCTTTGGAATATATGCACAAATTTTTGTGTGTCCCCAATATTTAAAAACATACACGATTTTGTAGCAGCGCACTGATATTGTTGCTATTGTTTTGCGCAACACTGTATTTCTTCGGGCGTTTGTGCTTATAACTACAGTAATTTTTATTCAATTGCCTTGAATAAAAAAATTAATTTTTTTGTCATCGAAAAACTTTAATGGGCTCTTAAGCAAAGAGAATAAATGAGTAGAAGAGGTCCAGAAACTCACTGTTAAAATTTCCTACTAAATCTCGGTGAGGTCGACATTGGCACCTCACTCAAAAGTGCCGCGACAAAGCGCAGCGAATTTCGATGTTTTCTTTTGGGAACAGCGAAATATAAATGAAAATGTGTGCACACAAGCGAGCTAGGAATATGTTGGCTTCTTTCTTCCTTTTATGATTTGAATAGAATCAATTAAAGGTCCTTTTATAGAAAAAAAATGTTTTTTACATTTTGTTTTCTATATTTTTGATCATTTCGGCTGTGTGCACAAGGGAGCAAAAAGATCGGTTTTTAATGTCTTGTCTGTTTTTTCCTATTTGAATATCAATAGCATTGTTTTCATTCTTATTTGGCTACATTTGGTAAATTGGAAGATTTATAAAAGAAATTAAGCAAAACCGATTTCTTTCAGTATACCAAATGCAGCAAGTGCCTATATCAATGCATTTGCAGATATTTTTATTTGCTTTTATGATCGTTTTTCATTTTAAAATTTTCATCATATAGGCATTTTTACTTTTTCTTTGATTTATTTTCTTAGATTTTTTTACAGGTTATTTCTTTACTTTTTCTTTGATAAATTATTGTTTTTATATTATTATAGTATATTATTAATAAAATGCAGGTATTATTGAAAATTTTTATAAAGCATATTTTTTACTTTATGTTTGCTATATTTTCAAATATTTTTTGCATGATATTTCTGTACTTTTTTTGGAAGAATAAGACATTTTTTTGACCTTTTTTGAAAAAATAATTACAAATATAAATGCTTAGCTAACGGTACTGTTGCAATAATTTTTTTCAAGTACTTTATTTAAAATTTTAGACAAAAGTAGATTGAATGAAATATTTAAAAAAACAAACTCAAAACATGCATGAGAAGTAAAACTGGAGAAGAAAGGCTCAATGGGTTAGCTCTTTAAATGTTCACAGGGATGTGGAAGTGACCACGGAAGAAATTTCAAATGCACTAGCCCAAAAAAATATATATTATAATTATATATTATAAAATAAAAAAAAATGGAATAAATCTAAAAAAAAAATTTAAAACAAAACTTTATATATTTTGGTTTCATATCTAATCCAATACTTTTAGCCTTAGAGCCCGAACAAAACCAAAGCGGATGTCGGTTGTCGGATTCGCCGTGCTACAAAATACATGAAAATTTATGCAGCTGATTTAGCAAAAATTAAATCGCCGTAGAAATGCGTGACGGGAAAACGCCGGAATAGAATCTATTCTAATTTCTCTCTGACGGGTGGCGGATCTCTCTCTGAGTGACTTAAATGTTGTCATATTTTTGCTAAAGATTGGGTACGTTCAGTGTTATTTTTTTAGTTTTTACTATGATCTGACAATCTATTGTTGTGCCTGTGTTGCATTCATGTGAATTCAAAGCATAATATAAAATAATTTGTATCATTCCCTATATGAAATGCAACTGTGATCCGACAACCGACAACCGCTCCTATTCTGGACGTGTTTTCAGCGGATTTCTCCGAGAGAGGCCCGCCATCTGAATCTTGTCAACGAAAAAACCTTTTGTGAATTAAATTTTTAAAATTAATAAAATAGTGGTACACATTTCGTTTTTAATTTAATATTTCTTTTAAGTACGCTTTCCAATATTAAAATCGTATTTAAAGTACTAGAGTTGTGATATTTTACTTTTCAAAAAGAATTTAGTTTTCTTGTTGCAATAAAAAATATCGTTAAATTCCAAATATGAAAAAACTGCAAAATTTTTTTTGAAAAATATTACATACAAATACAAAACATTGTGATTTCGTTAAATAACCTGGTCGCTTTGAAATTTTTTACTAGAAGTGTAGCATTTTGAAAATTTCGAGTTTGGGTAGTTTTACGAAAAAAATGTTCAAAAATTTTACATTTTAATAGACGACATCACAAGTGGCTATGGCATAGTCTTAGCTATTTTTTTTTTTTTTGCAAAAAGTTACAAAAATCAAAATTCTTATAAGAAAGTTATAGCTCTTGAAACTTGACTTTTTTTTAAATCCTTGAAGTGTCTGTTACTAGCACTTCGAATAAAAATAACCATAAACAATTAATCATTTTTTCAAAAAATTTCCAACAAATTTCTGTTTGTTTCTTCCGAAAACGGTGCAAAAGTTGATTTTGTCTTGGAAATAATAAAAACTGGAAATTGCATTGCTTTTGCTTTTTCGCATGATGTATCATTTCATGTTTAATTTTTAATATTAAATACTCAAAAATAATATTTGACTTTTTAAAAAATTAGAAAACTAAAAAAAAATATTTTACAATTTATAAGTACTTCATTTTTTCTGGTCGCATAAAATTGTATTTAAAATTATTTTTGAAAAAAAATTTTCCATGCCACTGATTTCCAACCAATTAAGAAATGCTTTTCAGAAATGATTATAAAAAGGTTTTAAAACACTGCATTTGTTCGCAGCCATGTCTTTAAAACCTTTCTTTAAAAATAATGCGTTTAGTAAGCGAGAAAGTAATCGATGAATAATACTTTCTCGGTTACATGAAACTAATGATATTGCTGTATGTACAAATAATAGATACATGTTTAAAATATTACGTTAAAAATGTTATATTTTAAAAATGGTTCAAATCAATGTTTAAAATTCAATAATTGGAGGGCTTATTGCAATAACGTGATAAGCCACATGATCTAAAAAATAATTTTTTGGGCTAAATACATTACTCAATGCATTGTCAACAACTACTGAAGAGATATTAGCTATTTATTATTAATTTTATAACCTATTTGTAGAAGTTTCTGTGTTAAATTCTATTTTTTCATACAAAAATAAATTTTTTCAAAACTTTAGAGTCGATTATTTAAAAATATTTTTTGTGGCTTATCATGTTTTTGCAATAAGCCCTTCAATTAAACTATTACTTCATTTTGTTCTACTCAAAATAAACCTTGAAAATTAGGCTGGCGCACCAGACTACATACTTTAACGTTAAATATGTCTGAAATAAATCTGTTGTTTTTTTCTCTGATTGGGAAAAACTATTTTTGGTGGTTGTTTGAACAACAGTGAAATAATAAAGTTCTCAATGCAAATACTCTAAATCGAATTTAATTTTATTTTTATTTTCTCAAAGTTTTTTCCTAAATGACCTCTTAATTTATTATGTTGTCTTTATTTTCTTAATATATATATATATTTAAAAAATACTTTGAATCCAATTTCATTTGATTTTCATTTCCTAATACCTTTATTCTAAATAAATCAGAGGAAATTTTTTTAATGCATTCTTTTGTTCTGTTAATGAACAAACATTTTTTTTCAACTCATGATTAAGAAATAATTATTTCGTTAGCCGAATCAGAAATCCGTCTTTTTATTCGGCTTTTGAAATATCTGAAAATCTTTCTTGCAGCAGCAACCAAAATATTGCTACAACAAAATCACAACAAAAATGTCGAAAATGTCAAATATTATTTTCATTCATAAAATTTTGCAATATTTCTTTAGATATTCAAATAGGCAAAAACAGGCAAGACATTAATAAACCGATATTTTTGCTTTCTTGTGCACACAGCCGAAATGATAAAAAATATAGAAAACAAAATGTAAGCACACATTTTTTATTCTATTAACCAACCTTCAATTGATTATACTCAGAACTTAAGAAGAAGAAAGAAGCCAACATATTTAAAACAAGGGATCTATTCCTAGCTCGCTTGTGTGCACACATTTTTATTTATATTTTGCTGTTCCCAAAAGAAAACATCGAAATTCGCTGCGCTTTGCCGCTGCTGCGGTGTTTTTGAGTGAGGTGCCAATGTCGACCTCACCGAGATTTAGTAGGAAATTTTAACAGCGAGTTGCTGGACCTCTTCTACTCATTTATTCTCTGTCTTTGGTCTCACAACCACTCTGGGACATTTTTACTCCGTACCATAACCTAGTATTACTGAGACACGCAATAGCAATGACACAAACCAAAGCACACTCAAACTGACTAGTGGCCTGCAGATGTCGCATGCAAAAACGACAATCCACAGGCTGATTCACATAAGATATAATCAAATATTTTACAGCGTTTAGTTTAGAAGTAATAATGTATAGATACTCTAAACTTCTAAAGAATAAATATTGAACAAACAGGTAAAAACACCTACCTTACTTTAAAAAAAAATTCAATCAAAATATTCTATCAAAGAAAATGTATAAAATTTATATATAAAAACAATGTCAATATAATTTTTAGGAGCAGCAGCAGCATTTTAGTTCAGCGTAGCAATCGTAGCAAAACTGGGCAGCAGCAGCAAAAAGTAAAAATGCAATTTTTGTTCATTTTGAAATAAAATTTGTTTGGTATTTATTAATATAACACACAAGACAGGATAATAAGGAAGCAAGCTTACGTAAGAACGGAATAAAAAGAAGAGAGTAATAACAATTTTAGGGAACAAACGTACATGAATCAACACAAGAGCTAAAAACAAACGGGCACAAAAGTCAAAATTAAACAAAAAATTTAAGTATTTTGTCTTTCAATTAATGCCTCTAAATTTAATTTTAAACATAATTGGGAACACTAAGCCTTCGAGTCCTAAATTGGTTGTTAAACTCTTTTTAAAAATTTTATTAAAAATTTTGAAGAATTTTTGCTAATTTTGCTGTTAATTTTTTATTTTTCTTTTAAAATCTAAATCATGGAGTTTTTCAATAAAAATACCATGTTAGAAACAAGAGTATGAGTCATCTGTTTTTGTATGAGTCGAGCGCTTTTCTTGAGATTTTGTCTGTTCATCATTTGAATAATCAAAAATTTTAAATGCATAGTCTGTTGTAAAAAATAAAATTAACAACTGAAAAAATTATAAAAAAGGTCAAACCAAGAGTGTTTCGTTAAATATAGTTTATTGAAATCTTGGAAAATATTATAAAATTTCGTTGTGTTTATTCACAGCTTATATAATACATAAATAATTCAAAAGCAAATTTTTTAACAAAATATTAAGCATATGTGGAAAAAATAACTCAATATAAACATTATAAATCGTTGTATTTCGAATTTTCAATGCAAAGAAATGCTTTGTGTTGGCTAAAAAACGCCAATTGCAAAAACCATAATAAAAGTAAAGAGTTTTCAAAATATGTATTACTTTCAAATAATTTCTACATGAGAGCTTTGCAGAGCTTTCAATATACTTGTCAAAAATATATAAACATACATATTTAATTAAACTAAAGTTTCATCTGAAAAAAAGAGACACAATTTTTGAGAAAAACAAAAATTACTTTTAAAGTTGATATTTTAATAAAAAGTTATTATTATTAATATTTGTTAATACTTATTCATAAGGTTAAAATCGTAAAATTAATTCATAAAAACAAATCATTGGCACAAAATTGCAGTCAAAAATAATAATTATAATCAAATTAGATATTAAAAAATTATACTTATTGACTAAAAACTAAATACGAACAAAAAAGTTTCGTTCAGTTAAATCAAACGTAAGCATTGCACATTTAAACTTTTTTAAATATTAAAAAATTAATCAAACAATTTTTTTTCCTTATCTAAAGACTTATCTATGTTATGTAAAAGCTTTATTTAAAAAAAAAATTAAAAAATTCGTTAAGTACATTCATGTTAAGTTCTGTTTAGTAAGTGTTTGCAAATATGCATTATTCAGAAAATTGCAATAATTAACTTTTATTATGGTAACATAATTATTTTTCAAGCGTTTTTAAGACATTCGTTAAGTTTTAAAAATATTTCTTCGTTTTTATTTTCTGAAGCAAAAGCGTTAAATTTAACTTCTTTTTAGTACAATATATAGCTTTCTTTATGCTTCGTGCTTCGTTAAATTCCAAAAATAATTATTTCTACGTTAATTTTGCTCAAACGCCACTTTAAGCATTTAAACGCATCAGTAATATTATAAATAACTTTCGTTAAGTTTGCAAAACATGTATTTCTTTTTTTTGTCAAGTACAAAGCATGAAGTTAAGCTGTAAAACGTTTGTTAAAAATTTAATCATAGTTTCGTTAAGTTTTTAAACATGTCATTTGTAGTTTTTCTTCACCAAAGCAGTATTCTAAACATAAACATGTCTCGAAAACAGCTTTAGTAAGTAACGTTCAAATTTAAATCATTAGTTAAAACTTAACTATTATGCAAAAAGTGCACTTGTGGTCGATAAACTCTTTATTGAAAGAAAGAAACTCGATAAATATGGAGAGAAAGAAAAAAACTTAAAGAATCATAAGCAAACTACATGGGCGGCAAAAACTACTTGTCACTGACAACTTTTACACTAGCATTAATGGTTCAAAATAAAACAATTGCAACTATTGTGATAACACCAATAATGATCAGGAACAACATGAACATATCGTTGGACGTTAGCACACCAAGTGAAAGGGCCACGAGTACGTGTTCAAGCACTGTCAAGCTATTCGCCCGATGCGCTTCACCCAACACCGTAAGTGCTTGCGAGCTAGTTGTGGGCTTCTCATTGCAGTGTTGATTGCCAGGTGGACTTGATCGTGTCGCTGCTGTCGGCTGCCAAGGAAGCAGACTCATTTGTTTTCCAGAATCGGTCTGGGTTTCTTCCGAGATTTTGGTTCCATGTTGATGTCCACGTCGTCGTGGCATTTCCGTCAAAGTTTCGTTCAGTTTTTCTAATGCTGCAGTACAGTCGGTGATTTGATCGAAAGCATCGGGCTGTCGTGATGTTTTAGTAGTTGTCTTTGCATCGGTTTCGTTTAGCTCATAATTGTGACGCACTTCGGAGATATTAATATTTAACTGTGGTGTTTCATAGACAATGCTTCGTCTGCGTCTTGGTGGCAACGTTGTACTTAAGGTTGATTCAGTAACTTGGTCAATAACAGTTGCTACGTTAAGCACGTCAGTTTCGTTAAGCTTACTCTTGATTGAGGAGAAGTCGTCATTAATACTGTTTATGTCGACCTCATCCCAGTCACTGCTAACTATATCAATATCATTTCGCAAAACCTCTTTAGTTGATAGCTCACTTAGTGCCTGCGCTACTTTAGTCTTAGCTAATGTTTCGTCAAGTTCTATGTCAACGTCCAACTCAATCAAACTTTCGCTAGAGTCCTCTTTTAAACTTTCTATAAGTTCTTCTTCGGTAGGTAACCGCGGAAATTCATCTGCTATACTTTCGCTCACTTCATCTAGCTCTGTGGATGACTCACCTTCGATACAAACTTCAGATACAAAGCTATTTCTAACCTCAAATCGACTATTATACACGGTCTGCAATTGCAGACTAGCATTGGTGTTGCCACTAGCAAAAAGTGGAAAATCTGCTAGACTAACATTGCCTGAATCTGGATTGGACGAAGTCTCTTCCAGCGAACTCAACGAGTCAAATTGCGTCATGTCAAGATTATGAGGACTTAGGCTCGTCGTTAGTTCTGCTGACGGTTCAATATTTACATCATCGGTCACTTTATCTACAACTATGCTTATCTTACTAGCGTAGATCTTATTAAAATTATATGAGTATTTAAGAACTTCGTCTTCGTATTCTGGTTCCTGACATTCCTCTGGTTCAAGTACTATTTCGGGTATGGTATCAAGCTTAGAACTACAGGGACTGGCGTTGTTGGCGTTAGTGGATGATGGGCTAGTAGTAGTGGTAGTGTTTGCAACAAGAACAACATTCAAACAATCAACAACGTTATCGCAGGCAGCAGGCGAGTTACAGGCAAGGGGCGATGCATGATTAGATGATGACGTTGATGACATGGATGCGTGCGGGCCAACATTACCTGGGTGTGTTTGTTGATATTGTTGCATTTGGAGCTGTTGCTGTTGTTGCAGTTTGCGACGGCGTTGTTGCTGCAGCTTCGGTTTTTCTTCAATGCCAAAAATCATGGCTAACTCTTCTGAAGAATTGTATTGCGAAGGTGATGAAGATCGTTCGCGATTTGTCGCTACGCCTGCTACTTCCCTGATGCCGCCAGCATCAACAACTGCACGTTCCCGCTCACATTCATCTACGGGTGTCAGATTCAACGGTGGCGAAGGCGAATAGCTGAATGTGCTGTTGGTGGTGATGTTGGGAGTTTCACTTGTCGATTGAACATCGTACGAAGTGGTGCTGAAGGTTTTGATTGGATCTGTGCTAGGTGCATGGAAATCACTACTTGGTGACTTTATGTAATCACTTGAGGAGTACGGATTGAACGAGGTGATGCTAGATGACAGTCGACTGCGACTGGCAGAAGGGCTGGATGATTTGGCGAGACAGTCGCTGGACGATGAAAACGAAGAGGCTGTCGTGCTGGAAGTGTTTGCCTGTACAACTTTACCAGGTGCAGAGTTGCTGCTGCTGCTGCAGCTAGTAGTCAAGCTAGGTGCAGTGGTTTTGTTATCTTCAGCCAACTGCTGCGAACCGGCTGTTGCTGTAGCGGTAACGGTAGCTGTACCTGTGGAAGCACCACCCTCAGATTGTACCTGTGCTTCACATTCTTGCAGTATTCTATCAATTTCGTCCAATTCTCTTGACGTTTCAATGCGTTTCTGTTTTTCTGAAACGGTAGAAGGAAGATTTTCATCAGCTATCAACTTGTGGACAACGCCCACTTGAGCACTTAAATCATTACAAGCTGGCTGGGATTCCATCTCTTCGTGAGCAAGATTGTCGTAGTCCGTTGTTTCGCTAAGTTCGCTTATTTGACGCATGCAACGTCGTGCTATAGCTTCAATTGCATCCGATTTGACAGGATCAAGTTTCTTTATCAAATTTGGCATCACTAAATTTTCATCTTTTCGTGTGTTTTGCACCTTGATGGCTTCCTGAACCACCACTGGTGGTTCCGTGGTTACAATATCTTTGAGTATCTTTTCGCAAACAGCATTTGCGGCTTCGGAAACCTGATCAATAGCTTTGATAAGTTTTCCTTCCTTGTGCAATTTTCGAGGCTTGTTGTTGACACTGTTATGTCCTGGATTCTCATTTGAGTCGGGTAATGTTTCTAGCAACATTTTACCACAACGCTTTGCAGCCTCGGAAACAGCTTCGATTTCCTGTAAGTCTTGTTCTATTTGAGCCTCGCCGCTTTGCTGCATCTTAGGACGTGAAGCGGTTATGAGAGCTTCTTTACGTAGTTCGCGCAACTCTTTGGTAAGTTTGGCGCTACTTTCTTGTGCGTCTTTGGCGATTTTGTTCAAAGCATCTTCCATCTGATGACTAGCACAGTTGGGTTCTGGCGTCAATGTCTTTCGTGGCATAGGCACAGGTCTAGCTCCTTCTTCCTTTGCGGGACAAGTAAGCTTTTCTGGTAGTTGGCATATGGCGCCACCCTGACTGGGATGTCTAAAGGGAATACTATGCGACTTCTTTGACACACTCTGCTCCTGATCCTGATCCTGCTCCTTAAGGTTGAGCAGCAGTTGTAGCGTGCCAGGTATATCAGAGGGACCCTCACCATGTGTTAGGTCGGACAAACTGCCCGAACGATCAATGCTTTTAGTCAGTTCGATGAATGAAAAGAAATCTCCTCCAGATGGTTTAGCAGCATCACGTTGTATCAACGAGTAGATATTCGCCGATTGTGTGCGTGTGGCACGATTCTTTCTCTGCAAGGAACCCGAAGGATAGATGTAGTGCGGCTTGGGTCCGGGTGCATCTTTGCGCAAGGCGCGTACAGCCAAGTCATCCTTGATAATATCGGGCACTCGCTTTGGCACTATTATCGCCTTCTTCTTATTTTTATCGGGCGTTACATGTAAATAATCGTTATGCGGTGAAGGTACAATTGGGCCAATAGGTATGCCAAATGGTGGTTGCTTTTCGGCTGCTTTGTGTTGCAGATTTGCCAGTTTCATATTGCGGTAGGCTACATCATCGGTGATGGGATCTGCTTCGCCGGCAGGAGAATCCTCGTCATCATAAGAATCTGCGCGAGCCAAGGCAAACTTTTCAAACTCGCTAGGTGTAGGTACACGTTCCTTACGCTCCACAGTTGGTTCATTACCCAGGCGCAGTGATTTGTAAATAGCTTCTAGCTCATTTATAGCTTCCTCCAGATTAGCAGGTTTTTTGTGGGCAATATAAGCAGGCGGTGAAGATGACACCACTAATGGTGTGGACAGCTTGCGTTGCGGTGGTGTTGGTGGACACTCTGCAAGATTGTGATGCTGCTCACGCTTTTCAGCCACATATTCCTCATATTTATTGGGCGTTTTGAGCATTTCACAACCCGAACGTCGTTGATAATGATTTGGCATCGAGTGCGACTTTTGGCTATCCTTGTTGCGGATTTCCACGTAATTGTTGGATGCCCCATTTAAAGTAGGCTTGATGTGCAAGCTGCCGCAAACAACGTTATCCACCTCATCTACGCTTTGTTGCCGAGTTTTCGGTTCGGGTGAAGCTTTCGCACCTGGTGGTTTTCGATTGGGTTTATAGACTTCAGAGTACATGGGACTCGGATAGCTGCGTAGTTCGTTTGAACGTGAGGATGAAACCGACTGAGTTGGGGTTGAAGTTTTTGTTTGCGCACCTTCGTCGAGACGTTTCCAGAAATCAGTGGCCACAGCTTTTGGCGATGGCGCGGGCAGACCGCTCTTTGTAGTGCGCAGTATGCCAGATGAAGGTGGTGGCCGGTTGTAGTTCAAGTCATCCATCTGTTGCTCCAACAGATGTATTGGCTTACGCGAACGTGGAGTAGCATCAGCAATATAGTGCATATCGATACCATTTGGCAGCGATTTTTTGCCTGGCTGTGCGTCACGTTCAGCGCGAGTTATAAAACGACGATGTGTTGTTGTTGGTTGCTGATAGGAAATATTAAGAGAAGGTGTAACGTTCAACGATTGCGCACTTTGGTGGAGTGGTGCTTGGGAAGCCCAGATCTTATCATCCGACACACAGCGTCCATTTAAGCCCGTCGCAGGTGGAGCGGCCACACCGCTTACATCAAATGCATAGGAGAGTGGACGCAGTTCACCCGAACTACTATTGGTCACATGCCCCGATACATTGAGACGACGTGTTGGATCTCGTGGCGGTGGTGGTGGTGGCAGCGGCTTTGTTAGCAAACGTCCGTTAATATTCTGCAAATGAATGTGACTGTCGTAGCTGATGCTACGCTTGTTGTCATTGACAGAGTTTTGAAGATTTTTCGGTTGCTTTTGCACCTGACCCCACTGTACATAAGGAGTGACATGCTGTAGACTACCGGCGTTCCGCAGACGCTGTGCAGTTATGGCCTGTAGCTGGCTGGGATGGTTTTCTTGGTTTTGGGTTTTAGCTTCTTGTGTCAATGGGGCCTGTACCGCCGATGGAGCAGCATTGTAGACGGACAACGGCACCGGTTGAGTCTTCCAACGTTGTGCCGGCTGTGGCGCATACATGACTGGCACCTGCCCGTGACTTACTTCACCGTCACGTGACAAGCGTTTATAGTAACGCTCATTGCGTGCTGCTCGACTACGACGACTTGTCCCATTTTGTGCCTGTCCACCGCTGTGAATGCTCTCATCGCTGCGATACTTCGAGAACGTCGAGGAATTTAGAGAGATCAACTCTTCTTCGCTGGAGGAGCGAACTGGCACTTGAGTTCCGGGCACAACTGCCAAACGTTGTACCGAATGACTTTTAACGTTGGGTGAAAGTGAGGCGTTCACAGCACGACGATCGAGTGAGTTGGAGGAACGACTCAGCTGTACCTGTTGTGGGTGAAGTAAGTATTGTTGTGGTAGTTGTTGTAGATAGTGCATGGATTGCTGTTGTTGCTGCTGGTTATGATAATACGGTTCGGGTGTCGCTGCTAAGTCGAAGGGCAGAAAAAACTCGTTACCCAAATTTTGCGGTAGTGGCGGTCTCTTGACAGGCGGTGGCGTATCCTGTTGCTGTTGCTGTGGATTGACAACAATATGATCGAAGCCAGCTCCAATCAATTTGCTGTTGCGATTATTTTTACTCTTTGACTTCGATTTGCTGTTGCTGTTACGTGGAAATTTGTTGGCAGGCGAAAAACCGGCTTTGCGATCTTCTTCAGAAGATGACGCAGACTCGACCTCTTTTTTCTTGCGAAATAGGCGGCCGAAGGACCATTTCTTTCCGCTATGCGAACCGCTCATGTTGGACACCTGTGAACCGTTTAGGGAAATGTTATCTTTTTTGGAGGAGTGTTGGTGGCGCTCCATGTCGTTGTTGGATTTGCTATGGTCGGCGTTGTCATCGGAAACGTTGACCTCTTTGGGCAGGGGCAATTGGGGCCGCCAAGACGTTTGGACAGTCTGCAAAGATAAGAAAAGAGAAAGAAGATATTATAATTTGCTAATCTTGAGGTGATGAAAAATAGCTCAAAGCTTAAAAGCTTACAGCGCTTAGCTCAAGCGACTTAAAGGTTGGTCTTGTTTTTTTTTCAATTGGCACCAAAAAAACTAAAAAATTTGCAAGATCTCTTTGGAGTGGACAAAAGTTGTATTGTTATCTGAGTATCAAGAACAAAACAATCTGTTTGTTTTTTTGTTTATGACGCCAACAACAGCGATAACAATGATTCTTTTGAGATAATAAACTGTGATGGCAAGCAAAACGCGCAAAAATATGTCGGTACTTAAATTTAATTGAAAGAAAAAAACAACAAAGTTTTGCCGTTCATAAGGCAAAAATGCTTGATTGAGCAGCACTATTTTAATGGCTAATCAAATAATTTTATAGACTTATCTTGAAATAAAGTGCGTTTAAACATAGCCTTAGATAAGCATTCAATAAAAATATAAAAAAAAATATTAAACTTAAGCCAAGGCCAATTAAGCTACAACTCAATTGAATTAAAGAAACATAGCCAGTTACATATAAATAAATAAATATTTTCAAGTACAATTAAAATTCCACAAACAAGTGGTGGTACGATGAATAAATAACAATAGGAAAGAGCTTTACAAGTATTACTAAAGCTTTTCAACTCATTGCATCAATCACCTAGAAAATGCAATAATCAATTCATTCACGGAAAGTTTTGTTAACACGTAAAAATAAACAACAAACATTAATTGAAACAGGCAACTTAAAGCACATATTCAAATATAAATACAAAAACAAACACATACTTTGGCATTTTTAGCACATTGCAAATATATAAATCCTTCATTGCTGCGTGAATTTTGTGTCTGATATTGAGTAGTACGCTTTTTCCAGGACTTAATCATGACGATGATTATGGCAATGTGTTAAATCAATGATTTCGACCACAAAACAGTTAAGAGAGAATGGAAGAGTTGTAAGTTTTGTAAAAGCTTTCTAATGAAATCTAGCTACATTCGTTGAAGCTATATTGAGATATGAGAAAAACTTTACCAAAAACCAAAGAAAGTAAGTAAAAATATATAGAATTTTGAAAGCTTCCAAAGTGTTAAAACTTTAGAAAAGATTTTTTAAATAATGACATTAAAAAAAGTTGATATAATATGGTTATAAATTTTACATGGAAATAATGAATACTCTTTAGACTTTTTTACGTTAAAGAAACTGAAAAGCTCAACAATGTTAAAGCTAAAATAAAACTTTTAATTTAAACTGCATTATTATTAGATTTCTTAAGAGACATGAATAACCTAAACCACTTTCAATTGTAATTTGGAATACATCAACTGTAATTCAGAATAGGTCAATTGATATTCAGAGCTTACATATATCGGTCATTTCATGTCCAATCGGACGCTTTTCGACCACATTTCTGTAAAAATTTGGTACTTTGCACATATTTGCATATTTTTTTATATTTTTAAATTTTTTTTTTTTTTTTTTGCAGTTATACACAGTGAAAAATTATAAAGAAAAACAAAAATTGTCATTTGGACATGTACTCAAACAACTATATCTTCTAAGCCTTTAGTCCTACAAGAAAAAAATTAAGGACATATTTTAAACATCTTGAATTGCTCTTTATTGTGGTGTCTTTTTTTACAAACATTTTTTGACCACTAAAATTTTCATTCCCATTTTTCAAGGTTAGCACCACTATTTTTTTGGCACTTTGAAAATATTAGCGTATTAAAGCATTCATTCTTAATGCATTCTCAAAATTTGATGTTGGAGAATCAATGTTTACTATTTTTTAACGAAATTTTCAAAAACTGACTATACAAATTTTTAAGTACAAAACACTTTAATTTTTAACTAAAAGGGGAATTTTTAGTATTTTTTTACTAAACTAGGTACATATTGTCGCTGCGCCAACAAAAACAGGTATATGTTTTTCAGTAACATTTCAGGAGAGCAAAAAACAAATTTTTTTCAGAGCATTTCTGTTACTGCGAGCAATAACTGTTTGTGATCACTTCTAAATCATAAGAGGTATAAAAAACTGCAAATGCAGAAATGTGGGTAATAGATAGTGTAAGCAAAATATACTATAAAAAATCTACAAAAATCACATAACTTTTTTTTCTGGCGGAGCGACGATGTGTAAAATCAGTCATATTGAAAAATTTTATCAACGCGTTTAAATATACCGATAAATAACCACAATAAAGACCAATTCAAGATCTTTAAAATATGTCCTTAATTTTTTTCTTGTAGGACTAACGGTTTAGAAGATATAGTTGCTTGAGTACATGTCCAAATGACAATTTTTGTTTTTCTTTATAATTTTTCACTGTGTATAACTGCAGAAAAAAAAACAAAAAATTATAAAAAAGTATGCAAATATTTTTTGTTTTTAAAGTTCTATCGACCTGCAAAATTTTTAAAAAAATCGGAATCGTCAAAATTAGTTTTTGGACAAAAGCGTCCGATTTGACATGGAATGACCGATATGGTAACAGTAATGATTATGTAATGATTATGTTTCCATTTTTATACCCCAAGCCTATACAAATGCGTAAAGGGTATATTTACTTTGTCTTTTAGCTTATAAGGAGGCGTGACAGGTAAAAAAGTGTATAAGAGCATTTCTATCGTAACTCACGCGACATGCGTACGACTTAAAGCTTCGTTTTCTCGGAAGTTTATGCTATAATGTAAAAAAAATTCGTAGTACATATGCCTTACAAGAAATAGTAATGGCATGATCTGCCAAAATTGTCGTTCCTGTAACTAATTAAGAATGACAGTGGTAAATATGGGCGTAACTCACGCGACAAAAAAGGAAGTCTATTTTACAAGCAAGTTTAGATTGTAAAAACTCAACGAATTTTCCCATATAATTTGATTTTGTTTTTAATTTTTAAATAATGGGAAAACAGTGAAGTTTCATAATAAACCTACTTTACTTATGAACTTTGCTTATTTAAAAATATATTGAGTTTCCAAAATATATTTGCCGTAACTCACGCGACATAAGCCACGCGACTTCAGGTAATTAGGATTTAGTAATTAGGTAGACAAGGTAATTAGGATTCAGTAATTAGGTAGTAAAGTAATTTAGTAATCAACAAAAAAATTTAATTTATTGTCCTTTTCTTGCTTCAACTATTTTTCTATTCTCTTTAGCTAATGCCTTCCATTTTTACTAAAACAAAAATGTTTACGAAACATTTACTAAACATTTACAAAAAAGGAAACTACATTTGTGAAACAGTGCAGACGATTTGATCATCATAGTTATTGAATTTATATAAACATTTCTTTAATTAATAAAAATAAAATGTTTCTCTTACATAATAAGTTTTCAGTTTTTGGTCACGGTTGACTTTTTTTTGGAAATGCCCATATATTCTTGATCAGCACCACCTACTGATTCGATTAAGAGTCCGTGTGTCCGTCTGTCTGTCTGTATGTGATCACGATAACAGCCGTAGTTTTACAGCTACCGAAACGAAATTGAATACATACCTAAGCTTTATATTCAAAAATACAGATCATGTTAAAAAATAAGTTGAAAACCATGCCTGCCTCTAATACGAAGTGGCTTTACCAAAACGGTAGACAAAAACTCTTAAAATTCCACAAAAAATGATCTTATGACTTCAACTTATGAACGTAAGCTTTAATTCTTTACATGCATTTTGAGTATGAAATTTGTAAAAGTCGAATGAAAACCGCGTCTACCTCCCATACAAAGTGACTTTATGAAAACTGTAAAATCTTTTTAACCCTAATCCTGCTGCGGTGTGACTTTGGATCGCATTTGATTATAAAAATATTGCAACTATTAAACAAGTATTTTTTTTTTTTGCATTGAAGCATATTTGTATTCTCAAATGAATTAATTTTATTCAAATTCAGATTAACATAAATTTCGTGGCATTAACCGTTATTTTTTATTTTTTACATGTCTGACTGAAAGTTACATCGCAGTGTCCATCACGTTACAAAATGACGCAGTGGAATTAGGGTTAAACTCCACAAAATTAAGTATTTTCATTTATTATTCTTTAATATAATAAATTTTAGTTTTTTTCTTACCAATTTCCTAGCATCGAGTGCATAGTAAAGATTCTAACTTATTTACAAAATTTCTAGCATTAAAATATGAAACATCTGGATTTTTCGCCATAACTCTCAAACCATACATCCTACAAGGACGATTTATGCACCAAATTGTTTCTAATACATATATACACAGGACTGCATTTTTAGAAAAAAAAAATTTTCAAGAATCTCAGTTAAAATTTTTTTCAAGAATCATACTTTTCTACGTCATTTTTTATGATTTTTTGGTTTTTTAGCCATAACTCCTAAACCATACATCATAAAAGAACGATTTATGCATCAAAATGTTTGTTAAGCTACTGCCCACAAGACAGTATCCTTGGAAGAATCTTAAAAATTAGATTTCATGTTAATTTCACACGCCATTTTTTGTCAAATTTTTCAAATAAGTTGGAATCTTTACTATGCACTCAATGCTAGGAAATTGGTAAGAAAAAACTGAGAATTCTGACCACCTCCCATACAAAGTAACGTCGTCATAATAGTAAATCCTTTATAGAATGAAAAAAAAAATTTAATTTTTAAATATTGTGCATACAAGCTTTAATAAATAAAAAGCACTCTGAGTTTCAAATGTGAAATACTTGGATAAAAACCACACCTTATAAAAGTGAAGTTATACAAATAATACAACATTCAAGACTTCGAATAGACTAAATACGGGGTATTTTAATTTCGGTCCAGTCGAAGATAATTTTTTAATAGTGTTATGTTTATAAGGGAGTGTCTCCGGTTTGGTTTTTAGCTCATAACTTTTGATCAAGTGTTTAATATGTGGACATATGCATAGATATGGAAAGCTAAATTTTGCTGAAGTAACTATATAAATTTAGTCAAACCAAAAAATTGTACGACCAATTTTATAAAGAGCTCATTTTTTGCCAAAAAAAAAATCAATCCGGTTGTGGGACACCTAGAAAAATCCACTTAAAATGGAAAAATATGAAGAAAAACCACAAAAAATACGAAAAATTACAAAATTTATTCATTTTAAAAGCCTCCAATGTCACTGAAACTTCTCAGAAAGTGTCTCCGGTTATGTTTTATCTCATAACTTTTGATCAAGTGTTTAATATGTGGACACATGCATAGCTATGGAAAGCTAAATTTTGCTGAAGTAACTATATAAATTGAGTCAAACCAAAAAATTGTACGACCAATTTTATGAAGGGCTCATTTTTTGCCAAAAAAAAAATCAATCCGGTTGTGGGACACCTAGAAAAATCCACTTAAAATGGAAAAATATGAAGAAAACTACAAAAAATACGAAAAAATACAAAATTTATTCATTTTAGAAGCTTTCAATGGCACAAAAAACAGCAGAAAATGGCAATGGCAAAGGCAAAGGCAAATCGCTTTCATGCTATTTATCATATTATTCTTCGTGGCTAAAAATGCTTAGACATTCAAGAAAACACAATTTAAACATGTTGACAAAAACGATAATATTCGACAGTTTGTAAGTCAAACGCATACTTTGAATGCAAAAAAACAAGGTGTCCCACAACTGGGAATGGTAGCCATTTCGAAAGTGACTGGCAAAATTGTATGATGAACATATTTTGCGAGAAATTTATGTTTCATAACAAAATGCAATGAAAATATTGCATTCACTATGTATTGCACTTATTTTTAAATTATACAATTCACTTCGATTTATCGCGCTCTCAAAAAATTTAAAAGTTACTATTTTGTTATAATTTTTTTTAAATATTTTTTCGATGCTCACAGCAAACAAACAAATGCATGTATTTACTTCGGTGTTAGCAAAATAACTCAAACCCACGACACTTCGACTATTTGACAACTTTGTACTCTGAATATGCTGACGGCTACCGCTTTTTGTCAAAAAATACGAAGTGTGTCTCACAACCGGAGGCACTTTCCTAATTATTGATGTTTTCTGAATTTGAATTGGCCTTTTTTGCATTTGTTTTTTTTTATCTATTCAGAATTTCAAATAAAATTGCTGAAATTCAATAGATGTGTTGCTAATTTTAAATGGTATTTTAATTCATTTTTCTGAATTACAAACATTTTTTTCTGAATTTCAATAGATCTCGTCTAAATTTAAATTGAACTTTTCTGATATATGATATGATATTTTTTAAATTTCAATTTATATACACTCAGTTTCAATTGATCTTTTCTGAATTTTAATGGATTTTTTCTGAATTACAATTGGAAAGTATAAGAGATGCTGAGCCTAAGAGCTTTTTTACATTTTTGAGCTTAAAGCATTCAAAATAATTCTAAAGCACAAAAAGTCAACTAAAAATATTGTCTATGATTTTTTGATGGATAAATAAATAATTTCAATGAATTTGATAAGCTTTTTTATAACCTACATAACTAAATGAATTCAAAAAGCTGATAACTATCTACAATCCTTTTGACATAAACTAAAAAGTTATAAGAAACGAACTCAAATAAATGAACTTTACAAGAGTATAAAAGCTTTTAAGTTTTCAAAAAGTTACACATTTTTTTTTATTAAAAACTTAATTGAAACCAACCAATGTTTAAAGAATATTATTACTTTTAGAATAATTTGAATAAAAATGAGAAAGAAAAATCACAAATCATTGTGATTTATTAGTAACAAATATATATATTTAAAGCTAATAATGCTTATAAACTTTATAATTTCCTTGAATACACAGAGGCTTAGAGAATTTATAAAAAACTTTCATTCAAATTCAGAGAAGCTTTTTTAAAAAAAAATACCATCAAACAACTGGAATGGAAATGGAAATTAGTTAATGAAAATCGTATTTAGAGCAGAATGGGGTATATCGGCGCACTTTTTTTCTTACTTCTCTGACCATACATATATCGGAGTGACATTCAAATCAAAGCTACTTTGATTAAGCAACTTTCTATCAAAGATACTTTTACTGTTTCTTTCGAGAACCAAAAATTTGGGGTAATTCGGCGCACCCGGGGTAATTCGGCGCATCGTCATTTTCAATGTATTTCACGGAAATTCAAGTTATATGTATCATCAGTAATCGTTTATGGTATATTCGTGTTTTATTTTAAAGTTTGCATTATTTGAACACTTGCTTTTCTAGCTTCAGTGGCAGATTTGTTTCTTCTCCCGACATTGTTTCCGCTTCGATCTCATTGAAAGATTTGGCTGACTTTTGTGAGTTTTGACTCTTTTCTGTCCTTATGCGTGGTGGTGCTCGTGGAAATGGACTGATGACTTAAAGAATATTTGAAAAGTTTCGAATTGCCCTGAAGAAAAAGCTCCAGATCACATTTTAGCATTTTGACAAAAATCATAAAACCTTGTGAATCAACTCGACCAAACGAATATTTAAGTGTCTAACTAATGTGATTTAGCACTTATTTCACTTCCATCAATTGGCATGAATAGCAAAAACAATGTTTCTAAATAAATTCCGAGAGCGGGATGAAATAAATATTGAAAATTAAATAAAATACCACGTTTGTAAAGCTCTAGTGTAAACAAACACCTTAATGGGTTAAGGTTACTCAACAAAGTATAGCGCAACATTTAGAGTGACACTACTCACAGTGTTTCCGCATCTAATGAAATTTCGACTGCGCCGGATTACCCCGTGCGCCGATTTACCCCGTTCTCTCCTAAGTATTGCGTAATCTTTTTAGGAAGCATTATCAATATATGATAATGTGACAATCAGGTTTTCTTGGGAACATCCTTACTTAAAAGTTTGATCAGGTTATTATCAGAATAGGTTTCACTCACAAAAAGTGAGTCAGCTTTGAAATCCGTATTTTACTAAAAAAAGGATTTTCTGATCATTTGCTGACTCTATCTTTAAGCAAATTTTCACTCGAGAAAGCTTAACAATATAAGTCTAAAAATTAGTAAAGCACAATGAACAGTCGAATTTTGTTTGTTCATCCGAGTAAAAATATTTTCGGGCGAACAGCGTTGGAACAGCGATCGAACATGGGCTGCACGGCCGTACAAGGATCGAACACGGCCTAAAAATAACCCAAAAAGCCTAGCAGCCAAAAGTTGGGTCGAAAAAATTTTTCAATACTCTTATTCAACAGCAAACGTATTTGCATCAACAAAAGCAAGACTCACTCGGAGATGCTGATGTTGATAGTATCGGCACTTGTGTGTGACCTGCAAACGACCCTTTAAGGCTGAGAAAAAAAAATTTAAAAATAGGCCGTGTTCAGCCGCTTTTTGGCCTTAGTTAAAAAATTTGTATTTTTACCCGGGCAAAGTTTGCATTTCAACGAAAATAGAAGATTTTCTCGACTTTGTGAATGAGCTCTAAATATAAGTTTTTATATAAAAAACATTAGGTGTCAGAAATCAAGAAAGGAATTTTTCTGGCGAAAATAGGGGTTGATATCAAAACGGCGCAAAATGCAAAGCACAAATATTAACCGATAACAAGATATTTTTTTGAAATAGTTTTGCTAAAAAAAAAACATTTAATTCCTGGAACAAACAAAAATTTGTTTAGAAATGACATTCTTTAAAAGAACAAAAACATTTCTAAACAAAAAATATTGTTCAAAATATATTGCTCACATGAATTTGTAGGGTAAAAAAATTATCGAGTAAAAATATTATTTGTCAAACGTGAGCCGCACGTCCGTACAAGGGTCGAACATGGCTTAAAAATAAAACAAAAAGGCTATCGGCCGAAAGTTGGGTTGAACCACGGCCGTACAAGGCTTAAATTAAGTTGTACGGCCGCTTTACGTCTGTTTTATGCCACCAAATTTTTCAAAGCTTTTATTCAATAAAAAAATATGCACAGCAACAAAAGCAAGCCTCATTTGGCGATGCTGGTGTTGATAGTATCGCCACCTGTGTGTGGCAAGAGAAGTTGTGTTTTTTTTTAAGTTAGTTAAAAAGGTGCTAATTTGCATTCTAGAATAATCATTGTTTGGCCGATGTACGGCCTCTGTATGTCAGTTGTGCAGCTGAGATTATTTAAAAAGTAATCTCTAAGACCGGCCACTGTACGGCCCTTGTACGGCCGAGAAAACTATCTTAAATTAGGCCTTGTTCGGCCGCTGTTCGGACTTTAAAAAAGTTTAAAAGTTTTTATTTTTACTCGGGTTTTATTAAAAAAAAATACTAACAATACAATGTTTTGATTTTTTTATATTTATAATGAATATATTTGATTTTTGTTCATAAAATAAATTTCGTAAAACTTTTGCAACACTTTTTTCTAAACTTATTTTTTTTTTTATTCTGCTCTTGAACAAAAGTTTTTTTAACAGAGAAGAGCAATTCAAATAACTATGTATTTTTTTAACCGCGGAAATAATTAATTAACAGAAAAAATTTATAAGAGGAATTTAAAAAAATTTAATATTTATTTTCTAATTTTTTTTTTTGTAATTATTTTCAAAAGCCACTATTAAATTGATTATCGCTCATGAAATTACAAAACAAACGCATTAAGTCAAAAACACCGGAAAAACAAACATTTTTTGGGTCGACTACAACACAAAAAGAAATCCACAAACATTTAAAGAAAAACTTAAAAAAAAATAAAAAATCAAGATATCTTAACAAACATATATAAATTTGGGCTTTTTGCCAAAAAGACGTTTATCACACTTAAGACTTAAAAAAACACACACACGCAGTTTTGCACTACAACAACAATTATTTAAATAAATATAGTTTTTGGGGGTTTTCCAAAAACCATCGTATTGCTATTTGCAATTTAAAAAAAAACAACGTCACAAATACAACACTCAAAATAGAACAAATTGTGCAATTTTTACTTAAAGAAATTTCAACAAATTTGTGCAATTTATTTGCAAAAGTAAAATTAAATATTTATTAAAATTTTCAATTTTTTGCTGTAGTAAAAGGTTTCCTTTTTTATTTCTGAACAACTTTATCTCTCTTGAACTTTTTACTTAAACGCATTCTATTAACGCGTTGTGTGCGAAGCTTGTTGGACGCGCTACTGAATAGCTTACTTTCATAGATATTGGGCAGGCCGGTGTCCCACCCGAGAGCTCATAATTATATTGAAGCAAGAACTTTCGGAGAGCATTCAAATGAGCGTAAAATAAAGATGCTAAAAAGATTAACGAAGCTGCTACTGATAACGAATAATCCCAGAAAACACAAACACACACACACACACACACCGACGGACAGAAGACGCACGCGCTCATCTTTTGCTTGGCTAAGTTTTATCTCAAGCACAGAGAGCAAAAAAGTTGCGTGCGCATTATGAAAAATAAAATCTTTAAAATAAAGAACAACATAAAATTAGATTTCAATAAATTAAGCTTTATCATTTTATTTCAGCGAAATAGAGAGGTCGTGAGAAAAAGTTTACAACAAGCAACTTGCGTTATGTTGACGATATTTATTAATTGTTGTTATAATTTCTCTTAATTAATTTAATTAGAGGTGACGATATTTTAAAGCTTTTTCATTTAATAAATAAGGTGGTAAGGTGTAGAAAGATTGTGTCCCAGAGCAAGACACTTTACAGATTGATTTGGGTGGCCAGATGGTCTGCAAGGAATAGAGCTTTGCAAAGAATGGTATTAAAAAGCTCAGCTTAGCTTAAAGCTGCAATAAAATATCAATATAGAATATTAGTAAAATAAATATACAATTTCGTTTCAAATATGTAGGTCTTTCTTGCCAAAAATCGCTTTTCTAAATTGATATTTTTGCTTTGATTTGAATGCTTCGAATTGATATAAAGTGATTCGAAAAATCATAGAACAGCACTCTAACTAAAATCCTAAAATCTTAAAATGTAAAAATTAAATTATTTTTCTGAGCCTTAAAACGTTCTTTTCAAAAAAGAAACCATGAAAAAGTTCAACACACAATTCACTAAGTAATATCTTGAGTACGGAAATTTCCACTACAATTAGCAATGTGCAAGAATTATAAAGTTACTTTAAATTAAGTGTTGCTAGGAGAATCATTTCTCACATCTATTTTGATTTTTTTTTTAAATTTTTCCCCCGAAAACTTCAGATTGCATTGCGTTGGTAGCCGTCAGCATATTCAGAGTACAAAGTTGTCAAATAGTCGAAGCGTCGAATGAGTCAGATGCGATGGTAAAGTGTGTAGAGTGCGAGTAATTTTTACAAATAGCTGCTTTTAGTAAGTTTTTCTGCTATTTTTGTATATTTTTTTTCTTTACCAAATATATCACTGTCTCCTTCACACTACACTGCTAGTCATTTTTTATTGTTGTTGTTGTAAATTTGTAGGTCAGAAATGCTGTCTTTTGAAGTTTAAAAAACGCCATTTGAGTGCCTGATGTCGAAGTATGTAATGCGGAAGAAATTGCAATTAATTGAGTGGGAGATTCGAAAACCGAAAATGGGTCACTAGGCATTAAGATAAACGATTGAAAGGAAAAATTCACGTATCTATTATTGGATACGAATCTATTACACTAGTCAACACTGTAAAATTTTCCTGACTTTTGTTAATCGTTTTTGGTTAAGGGTGCTGATTACGAAAACAATACTCGTTTTTTTGTAGTAGCTCTTGTTTTTAAATTACACAAAGGTTTAAGATTTTCAAAAAAGAATATATTTGTACACATTTTATTTTACAGAATTCATTTGAATCTGAGCTTGAGCTTGATAATTTTGAATCAAGTATAGCTTGTAATTGAATATAAATAAGCCCACGCACAGCTTGCAAGTATTCTAGCTTAAAGAAAATCTTGATGCCTTCGGCAAAAGCTTGTAAGCCTTGCAAGTATCCAAATTATTGAATTAAAGCAAGTATCCAAAAAAATTTAATGAGCTTCTTTAGAGAAAGCTTAAGCGTAATAGGACTAATTCTGTGGACTCCGTGGTGTGAAGTTTTAGGGTAAATGCATGGCAGAATTAGATAAGGTATATGCATTTCAGACTGCGCTCTCTTTCTCATAGCCAGAATTGTCAAACTCAAGCATTAAATGATTTCGAAGATGCTGTCAAACTTTAAAATTTAAGATGGCGGATAGAGTTGCCACCTAGATTTTTTTTATTTTTGCGAATTCTTGTAATTTTGAAATTCTGACAACGGATTTGATTTCGAATATACTGTCATAGTTTTAAAATTTAAGTTGGAGGTTAGGGTTGCCACTTAAATTTTTACCACAGTATTGCCACCTAATAATATGTATTTTTATAAGTTTTAAAAATCATTTATCAGTGTTAAGGGGTCGCTGATTTCGAATCTAAGGTCAGAATTTTAAAATTCAAGATGGTGGATAGGGTTGCCACCTTAATTTTTTTTAGTTTTATAAATTCGGGGCTGGCAAAAAAAGTGGTAAACCAAAAATGGGTCGCTGAATCCGAATCCGTTGTCAGAATTTTAAAATTATAAAATTTTGAAATAATAGGATTACCAACTAATTATATGTCTTTTCAATAGTTTTAAACGTCATTTGTCAGTGTTAAGGGGTCACTGATTTCGAATCTAAGGTCAGAATTTTAAAATTCAAGATGGTGGATAGGGTTGCCAACTTAATTTTTTGTAGTTTTATAAATTCGAGGATGGACAATTTTAAAATTCTGACTTTAGATTTGAAACCAGCGACCCCTTAACACTAATAAATGACGTTTAAAACTCGTGAAACTATATATTATTAGAAGGCAACCCAATTATTTCAAAATTTTATAATTTTAAAATTCTGACAACGGATTCGGATTCAGCGACCCCTTTTTGGTGAAAAAAATGAAGATGGCAACCCTTCCACCATCTTGAATTTTAAAATTCTGACTTTAGATTTGAAATCAGTGACTCCTTAACACTAATAAATGACGTTTAAAACTATTGAAAATATATATTATTAGGTGGCAACCCTATTATTTCAAAATTTTATAATTTTGAAATTCTGACAATGGATTCGGATTCAGCGACCCTTTTAAAAATACATATTATGAGGTGGCAATACTGTGATAAAAATTAAGGTGGCAACCCTAACCTCCATCTTAAATTTTAAAACTGTGACATTATATTCGAAATCAAATCCGTTGTCAGAATTTCAAAATTTCAAGAATTCGAAAAAATAAAAAAAAATCTAGGTGGCAACTCTATCCGCCATCTTAAATTTTAAAGTTTGACAGCATCTTCGAAATCCTTTACCCTAAAATGGCGCTAACCGAAACCACAACTTGCCGTTAACTTAATCAGCACTTAACTGACAGTTCAACCTTAACCGAACATTGAGAAAGGGCTTTTTTGCTAACTGCTGGTTAAAGTTCTGATTAGTGCTTAACCGAACATTGAGAAAGCGGCCCTGTCTGATTTTAAAGTTTCGAGAAATCTTGCTTCAAAGTTTTCAATCTCTATATAAGTTATATGAAAGGGTATTTTGTTTTTGTGTCATAACTTTGGCTAGGGTAATGCTAGAAGATCCAAATTTTGTGTATTTATAAAACTAAATGCGTGGAATACAGCAACATCAATAACTCAGTTATATCCTAAGTCGACTTCGACTTAGGATATAGTATTTGTTCTACGTTATCAGGTTTTTATGTGGCAATTTTTCTCTGTGTACTCATAAAAGAAAAAAGTATATTGTACTAATACATTTGTAACATTTATGAATTATCATAATATCTTATAACAAAAATAAATAAAAATTCTGTCTGAACTGGAGTTTTAACCTCGGCTCTCTAGCCTAGGGGCCATGCTTTCTATCAATAGACCTCAGCCAATTTACAATCATACAGTTCTTTTTATTCTTTTGTTGTTCAATAAACCAGCAAAAAAAATTCTGCCTGTGCTGGGGTTTGAACCTCAGCTCTTTAGCTTATGGGCCACGCACTCTTTCAGTAGGCTACAGTCACTTTACAATCATACAGTTCTTTATGTAGATGTTCGACAAACAAGGCTGAACTCAACTAACAATTCATACATTCAACTAATAATCCGTACATTCTACTAATAATTCGTAAATTCTACTAATAATTCATGCGGTCAACCTACGAATGAATTGTTTCTACTAATATTATTTTTCATTCGTAGATAGTACTAAAGCATTAGAAAATACTATGAATGTAATGGAAAAAAATACGAAGTTATTCGTATGAGAAATTTACGAATTTTATTATTTATATGTACACAATCATTTGTACAATGCACTAATACGAATTGATTTATTTTTGTTTACGAATATCATTAGTATATAAAACAAATATAATCGTAGATACTAATCATTCGTAGAAATTTTACTAATAAATTTTTTGAGCGTATGTATATATTCCATGTGTTAGTCGCTTAAGTCGACTTAGGATATAACTGAGTTATTGATGTTGCTGTATTCCACGCATTTAGTTTTATAAATACACAAAATTTGGATCTTCTAGCATTACCCTAGCCAAAGTTATGACACAAAAACAAAATACCCTTTCATATAACTTATATAGAGATTGAAAACTTTGAAGCAAGATTTCTCGAAACTTTAAAATCAGACAGGGCCGCTTTCTCAATGTCCGGTTAAGCACTAATCAGAACTTGAACCAGCAGTTAGCAAAAAAGCCCTTTCTCAATGTTCGGTTAAGGTTGAACTGTCAGTTAAGTGCTGATTAAGTTAACGGCAAGTTGTGGTTTCGGTTAGCGCCATTTTAGGGTAAATGATTTCGAAGATGCTGTCAAACTTTAAAATTTAAGATGGCGGATAGAGTTGCCACCTAGATTTTTTTTTATTTTTTCGAATTCTTGAAATTTTGAAATTCTGACAACGGATTTAAAAAATGTTATCTATGGTTTTAACCCAAAAAAGTTTTCTTTTTAAAGTTATTGGCTATATCTTCTTAAATAAATTTAAAAATAAATCTAACAGAGGTACTAGGTTTTCTTTTCCATTTTTTTTTTAAGAAGAAATCTCATGCAGCTACTACCTACTTTATAAGAAATTAATATGAAATCTTTTTAAATAAATTTAAGAAGATTTTTTATGAACATTTAAGAAGTTTTCTTCTTAAAAATACCTCTCTTCCTGCGTCTTTCATACCTATTATTCTAAATACATTTTAAGAAGAAATCTTATAGGTTTTATGTGGCATCTTCTTAAATTTTATGAAGAAGAAATCCCTAAAAAATACGTAAAAGTCTCGGGAAAAATGAATTTTATAAGAAATTAAGAAGAAATCTTTTTAAATAAATTTAAGAAGATTTTTGATGCAAATTTAAGAAGTTTTCTGCTTAAAATATATCCCTCTTCCTGCTCCTTTCATACCTTTTCTTCTAAATACATTTTAAGAAGAAATCTTATTGAAAATATGTGGCTCTATTTTTCTCTGGTTACAAAAAAAAATATTCGTAATATGTACTAATTTACGTAGATTCTACGAAAACTATTCGTAGCTGAAAACTACGAATTAAAGTCGTAGAATGGACGCAGTTATTAGTAATATTTATACATAAATATTTTTGAGTGTACGATAAAATATAATTTTTGTATCTGATGTAAGTAAATTTTTCACCTTTAGACGGGATGCCAAAAATTCAGAAGAATCTTTCGATTAAATTTAAGTCCGTTCCCAAGTCGTTAAACTTAATGTGATTAAAAGAATGAGAATCTGTTACTTGACTAGGTACGAAATCCGTAGAAGTATTATTGTTTTTTTTCAATTTTCATCTGGTTCAAAATGACCCAGCAAAAAAAATTATTCCAAAAGAAGCTAAAGTGGAAGGGAAAGTCTTTAATTCCATCTCTTCTTCTTTCATACATTCATAAGGCATTCTTTTAACATATGCATGTCTTTAAGAGGAATGCTTTCTTTAGTCTTCTCTAGAAGTGCTTCTAAAAAAGTTTCAATGAAAGATTTCTTTGTGCCTTTCAATGAAAAGATTCTAGTAGGTGTTTTCCAGGTGAACTTAAAGAAGGCATTCCATGGAATGGAATGGTTTTTCTGGTTGGGGGGTTTGAAATATCTCACGGAAAATATCTCTTTTTCCGATTTTCTGTTGTGTTGGAAAATGGAGAAGTGTTTGGGTTGAACGTCTTCCAAAAGTAGTTTATGAGAATGTCTATTGAAAGCACTTCTTTATAAGGCTAAGAAGAAGCACAATTGGATAGATTGTCTGCTGGAAGCAGTGTCTCTAAGAATTCATGTCACATTTGTATCAAAAATTTTGCTGGGTAGTTGAGGATGTCGATGGTACAAGTCGATGGTACAAGTGATTTATCAGAGTACGAAAAGGTCGTTGAGCAGAAAACAAGGTCGGAAATTAATACGTTTTCCGGTTTGAGAAATTTATAACGTCATGAAGAGATTTCGGGACTCCCGCCAGATTATTGGTGTCTTAAATTTAAGGGTGGATCATTTTCTACTTGACCATTGTCGTAAAGATACAACACTAGCACTCACGGTTTGTCTTTATTGGAAATATTCACTCCAATGTAGTAAAAATATGCGTTTCTTATAGATTTACGATACTGTGTAAAGGTATATTCATCGTTCTTACAACATCTTCTCTTCTTAGCTATGGTATGAATATGAATCTATCTTACAAAAGTGAATATATGTGAAAATATCCCATCATATATCCTATCACATAATTTAATATCATATATCGTAATATATAATAAAAATACCATTTTTTTTTTAAATCAAACGCTTAAGCTTAATATGAAGGGATTGCAGTAAATTGTATAGAGAACAACACGAAATATTTACAATATACATACACTGAGAGAATATCAGGAGAAAATCGGATGCAAAGTTCAAATTTTAAAGATTATAAAAATCCTATGCCTATATCTCAAAATCTATAACAGATATAAAAGTGATTGGTGCTGCAGTGGAAAGATTGTTAAATTAGCTTTGATTGTTGAAATTATATGAGTTTGTAAGTTAAAATAATCTTCTTCTAAAACAGAGCTGCTAAGAAAGAATAAGTATGATTAATGGAATAACCAAATCAAAATACATACATAAAAATTGACGTTAATATTTTAAGAAAATTTTATACAGTTGTAAATTGTTGAACAGTGTATCAGAGTGAGAGTCATGTGAGAGTAAATGTCAATCGATGGAGTACAATTGTGTGCAAATATCGAAGGATTCTACTGATGATTTTAAAACAGAAAATAAAAATCAGCGCGACTTTTTTAAGAGGAGGCAGATGGAGGGTTCCTTTTTTCTACTTTGGAATATAAGAGATTTTGCAAAATTTAAAGAACCTTCCTTCCTTCCTTCCTTCCTTCCTTCCTTCCTTCCTTCCTTCCTTCCTTCCTTCCTTCCTTCCTTCCTTCCTTCCTTCCTTCCTTCCTTCCTTCCATCCTTCCTTCCTTCCTTCCTTCCTTCCTTCCTTCCTTCCTTCCTTCCTTCCTTCCTTCTTTCCTTCCTTCCTTCCTTCCTTCCTTCCTTCCTTCCTTCCTACCTTCCTTCCTTCCTTCCTTCCTTCCTTCCTTCCTTCCTTCCTTCCTTCCTTCCTTCCTTCCTTCCTTCCTTCCTTCCTTCCTTCCTTCCTTCCTTCCTTCCTTCCTTCCTTCCTTCCTTCCTTCCTTCCTTCCTTCCTTCCTTCCTTCCTTCCTTCCTTCCTTCCTTCCTTCCTTCCTTCCTTCCTTCCTTCCTTCCTTCCTTCCTTCCTTCCTTCCTTCCTTCCTTCCTTCCTTCCTTCCTTCCTTCCTTCCTTCCTTCCTTCCTTCCTTCCTTCCTTCACAGTACATTCCACGTAAAAGAGGAAAATTACCTAAAGTTTGGTTTTTCATAAATTATTTTTAATTTGATAAAAAGCTGTAACTAAATGTCTATACTTTATAAGTTTCTGAAAAAGATATGAAAAAATTCCCCAAAAAAACTTTTTTGTATATGTTAATTTTTGTTTCGTACTAAGGTGCTAGAGAGTAAAAGGTTGATTCTATTTGCAATACTGTTTTCGGCCATTTTGTCAACTGCAAAAACCGGGCGAGTGTCCACTATAGAAAGCTTGGACGAAAAGCTAATTTTTTTGTATAGAAATAAAGCAAGAAGTTATGTTAGTTTTAATGTATTTCTTCTTTGAACAGATGCAAGTCGCATGTCCCAGTAGTCACGAAAAATATATAAAAGTTGTTTTCCTAACCGTAAACACGACTTTATAAATCCTATACTTTCTAGAAGTAATAATAAATATTTGGTGTACTATTTTAACTTCTTTAAATAGTTAAGGCGATCATACTATGCTTTCAAGACTGTTTTAAAATGGGTCCCAGTAGTCACGCTGAAAAGCCCGATTTTATTTCAATGCCGTTGTGTATAGCTAAATTTACTTTTCTGACCCAAAATGAAATAGTTTAAACTTTTCTATGTCAAACTTGTGTGTAAAATGGCTGTAAAAACACACACTTACAGAGACACCACTATTTTGAATCCGTCAAGAGACAGCACACAGGAATTGAATGCTGAACCTAAAGATATGGTTGGGCCAAGTGTAAACGCAAAAGTCACTTCAGGTATTGCAAGTTACTCTCACGGCGTCTTATGTAAAGAAGGTATAAAAATGAAAAAGAGGAATATGAAGTATTAAATTGTTTTTAAGATTGACTTCAGGCAATGAAGCCGAATTTTTCGACACATACGAAACATTATAGGTCCTATTATGAAACTGTTGAGAGGTAAAATTTTACCAATTTTGAGCAAAAGTTAACATTTCCTTTAAATAATAGAATTAGAGGAAATTTTTTTTAGCTTCTGATATATTTTTTAAGTTTGTACAGAGAAATATATATATATATAAATAACTACATTAATTGAGTTTAAGACAATACTAGCACGGACTAAAATTACTTATTATTAACTCATCTTTTTACTTATCCCGCAAGTCATAAAGACCTGTCCCAGTAGTCACAATTTATAGTAATTTTTGTCTGCTTTTGTCTACAAAGGGAAACAAAGTAATTCTTTATTAAAATGGAGGCGTTTAGTATATGTTGTACAACACAGAAGAAACTGATTTGAATATTTAAATGATTTGGCTCAAATTCTTCTTCGAGTGTTCAAAGTTAGATAAGTGGAATTTTTCAGTGTCACAGTAGTCCTCATTCATTGAAATAATAGTAACATAAAATGTAAAGACTGTTTTGCTTTTCTTTTAAATATATTTCTCTGTTATAAAAGTTATGATGACATTTTATAACTCATAGTTGGTCAAATTCGGAAGTCAGCTCTCCCAGTAGTCACAATTAAATGCCCAATGTATAACTTTCTTCCTTTTTAACTTAATTTTTTTCTCTCGAACTTCCTTTCTTTCTAACTTATTTTCTTTTAAACTTATGTTTTTTTCTCCAACTTCCTTTATTTCTCTCTAACTTCACATGTTTCTCTCTAACTTCCTTTTTTTTCTAGCTTCCTTTCTTCTTTATTTCATTAAACAAAATATACTATTTTCACACAAAAATATTTTAGTGGAACTTTTTGTCAAAATTACAAAAAAAATGGTGTTTGTCAGAACAGTTAAAAGGTTTAAATAAAATAAAACTATGAAAGAGCTCATTTCCTCAGATCTTTTTTCTAAAATTTTTTAGAAAGCGTTAGAAAACAAAACTTGATTTTGAAATTTCGTCAACAAATTTTTGGTTTCAATTCTTTTATAATTTGATATATTATATAAATTTTGAATGAAATTAATAAAAAATAAAAGTACACTAACCCAACAGTAAAATTTTTAGGCGCTTTGCCTGTATGCAGCAGTTTAAAAGCGCTTTCTTCTCATTTCAAATAGCGCTGTATTGTAAGCACCTTCCGAAGCTATTGGGAAGCACTTAAGTAAAAAACACAAACAACAAAACAAAAAAGAAAGAAGGCACAATTAACATATTCTGAAAAAACAGTAGTTCTAAAAAAAACAAAAAGAACAAAAGCCAAAGACGCGTTGCTCTTTAATTGAAACTTTCAGTAAAAAGTGCAATTATTTTAAAATATTGCATATTTTTTAAAAAAGTTAAGTATGCAATATGAGCTTCAAATATACAAAACTGCTCTGTTTTCTCTTTGTTTTTGAATATACTACAATTAGAACGGAGCGCTCAGTTCTCGCTATGTTTTTATGCATACTTCAAGGAGAACGGAGCGCTCTGCTTTCGCTACGTTTTCTTATTTACTATAATGGCAGCAAAGCGCTTACATATTATGGCATGACATACATCTGACGACATGACATTCACAAGGAGAATGAAGTGCTCCACTGCTTATTGGGGGCGCTTCAAATGCGCTAATGAAGCGCTCGGTTTCTTACTGGGAAGTTAAAGATATAAAAAAAAACCGATTGCGAATTACTAAAAAACAGGAAATCAATCAAGTTTATGTGTTAGCATAAAATTGATCACTTATAGTTTTATTGTTTAAACTATCTTAGTTTTAATTGCTAAGCAAAAACTAGCTAAATTTTAAATTTAATTGCTTTTGCTAATGTGTTTCATGTCCATTAATTTGATTGCTTTTAAAAATCCTAAGAAAAAAATCTAAACCAATAATCGTGTAAGATACATGGTATATTTTAATGATTTAAATAACAAAAATAGCTAAAAATAGAAAAAAATAGTACAACTGAATTTTGAAATGATTTAAAACATGAAACATCTGTTTGCTGCGGTCATATTTTATGTTATTTTCATTTGTATTGCTCAAAAAGATTTTTTCTACAATATATAAATAAGCAGAATTAAAACAACAAAAAAAAAGAAAAAGCCCGAGATACTATATGTTGTTTATTTCGACGAATTGTTGATAGCTTGTGAGAATTCAAATAAAATTTTTGAAATTTTTTATATTAAATAAGTTGAACAATCATAAAAATATTGTGAAAAATATTAAATTTAAGAGAAAAGTCATCAGGACGTAAAAAAAATAGTTAATGCAATGACGTGATTGAGTTGTAAAGGTTGTGATATAAATTTTTTTTGTTGTTTTTTACAAATGTTGTGTTGTAAAACAGCCATTTTTGCATAGAAAAATGCAAATAAGTTTGAGATTAAAAAAAAGATTAAAGCTATGCATACAATTAAATAAAAAAAAATAATGCAATGCATCAGAGAGTAAAGATTATAAAAACATCAATATGAAAAAAATTGTTGTCATTGGGTTTTTGTTTTACATTTTTTTAATTAATAATTATATATTTTTAGAGCTAAATTTGTGTCAAAAATTAAACGATTTTTTAAAAATGATGACAGAAATGTAAATTCACAGAAACTAATGATTTAAGAAATTGTCAAAGATGGCAATTATTTGGCGAACTACGAAATGTTATTAATAGTTGTCGGAAAATTTTAGCAATACTACAAAATATTTAAAAATACTCAGCATTTACTAAATTGTTTTTTTAGTTAATGAAAAATATATGGTTTGAGTTAATTTGGTCTAATTTACTCAAAGAATTTACTAGACTTTATTACTTAAAGAAATTAAATTTACTAAAATTTAACTAAGCAAGTAATAGTTTTCGAGCTATCTTCACACACACACTTGTGTGCGATTCATATGCGAGGGTAATTTCAAAACTTTAAAGCTCTTTAATTGCATATTTTTTTTTTTTTGCATATTTGTTTAAAAGACATAAAAATGCATAAATTAGATTTGTATCTCTTTCTTGCACTGATTATAAAACTGTGTCAGCTAAAAAGTTGTCATAAAAACATATCGTTACGATCAAACGAAGCGATAATGACTAGAAATGAGATTTAATGTTTATGTTTTAAAGTTGTACAAATTAAGTGAAAGTCTTTGTGAGTATTGAGTTATATGGGAAAAACGAAAACTTTGCAGAGTTCATTCATTAAAACCATGCAGTAAAGCTGATCAGTTTGCAGATGCAAAGCTTTTCAAGGATGAATAAACAAATTTGAGCAAACACATTCGTTTGATATAGTTTTACTGTAAATTTTACAAATGATACAAAACTTGCTTTGGTTTAAACAAGCTTTTTCATTATTGTCTTCACGGAAAAAAATACTGTGAGAGTTACATTTCTTTGACTCGACTTTTCGATTGTTTGATTGATTGATTAATTGATTCAAAGATATAGTATTAATGAATGCACTTTTTCGACATAAATGCCTTCAAAGAAATAATTATGTTGTCAGTTTCAAATAATTATTTCTTTGCTTGACGTGAAAATTATTGCCTTAAATGATTTGTTGAAGAATCGATATCAATCATGCCATAAATTGATGAATCTTCAATTCGATAGCGTTAATGAGCCGATTCAAATATGGGGCAAAAAATTTAAATGCAACACAATGATGAAAAGAAAATCCGCATGGTTGTATGATGAAAGCAACAATTGGGTGGAAGATAATTTTTTTCTTTTAATTGATGAAAACTGATAGACGATTTCTCAATACACATTTCTCAATACAATTTTTAACAATTGTTAAGAAACCACGTTTTAGGGCCAGATTTTCAGTACGAGTTTAAAGATAAGTCAAATTCAATCGAGTTTAACTCACCAAAATTCAACGTTTAAACTCGGTTTATCTTGATATTTCAGCATTTGTTGAAGTTAAATTGACTTTATTTACGATGTAAGGTGTTCTTTTTTTTTTCTTAAACCGAGTTTAAACGTTCTATGTTGGTGAGTTAAGCTCGGTTTAATTTGACTAGACTTTAAACTCGTACTGAAAAACTGGCCTTTAGAGTATCTGTGCTTAGTTTTACAGTAAATATGGTAATCTTTTACGAAATAAGTTACAAAAATATTTGAGAGCAACAACCAATATCTCAAAAATATAGAGTTTATTTTACAAAAAAACCATAAAATGCTGAGCAAAATACTTTAACTTTTTCTAAGGTTAAATTAAAAATTATTTTTTGTTGTATGTTATGCATTAACTCTTAACTCTCTATGTTAATTGTGATAGATGTGACCCACCTGAAATTTTGCATTCAAAGCCATTTTCGAAGTCAGAAGAGACAAAAACTAAGAATAGACTAAAGTAAAAAAACTAAAGATTAAACAAAACTTAAACACAACGGAAACAAAACTGATCTTTAATTGAGACACAACTGTTAAAGTTCAAGATAGCTGTAATAAAACTGAAAATAATATGGTGATAAGACTTAAAGAAAAACAAACAAGATTAAGACAAAGCTAAGACAAAAGTGAGATAAAACTAAGCTCAACTCAAATAAAACCTATACAAAATTGAGTCAAGATTAAAACAGTAACTATTTACTGTAAACGCCATTTCCAGGATTTTCATTTTATGATGAATCTTAAATATACATTTTTTGCTTTATCTAAAACAGTCACCCTCTTGTCTTTACGATGTATATCTTTTCAGATATTGGACTGTCTAAACATAGTATGCACATACTATGTTTTGATTTTGTAAATTTGTTTTTGCTTATATTTTCAAAAAGGTTTACAAAACAAAGTAAGTAATTTGATACTATAACACAATATTTTGCAATAGTTTTAAGAGTGATTCCCGAATTAAGAGTATTTTTGAAACTTATTAGCATTTTAAATATATTGGCTTAGACATTAATTACAAAGGGCTAAGGCAAAAATACAAAAATACAAAAACTCAGTTTTCTCAAAAATTATGAAAATGGAGATACTATGTTTTGTCGTTGTACGGGAGATATGTTCTTTATTGCAGGAAAAATAAATAATTCAAATTTTTCCGATATTTATTTCCATTTATTAAACATGACTTTGAATTACTTTTAGTTTTAACCATATAAAAAATGAGCAAGAACAACAAATTTATCACTAAAAAAGTCAAAAGTAAACTTTTTATAAAACAAAACAAATTTTTAAATGAATTTAATTGTGTGCATTTTAGGTCAAGGAAGTTTGACAACAACAACAAATTTGTTTTTGACGAATTTTTATTTAGAAGAAATACTTTAAAATAGTTTTGAAAAAATTAGTAAAAAAAAAACAGAATTTTTCTCCATTACTGTATAAATAGGAATTCTACGTCTAGAATTCCTATACTTACGATACTTATCCTTACGATACTATCGAAAGTGTGCAACTTGATGTGACCTAACGTAAAAAATAGGTAAAAAATTATTTAAAAGTCCGCCATTTTATTCTGTTTTTGCAGAAATATGGAATGAGTGTTACAATATAACTTAAAATTTAATTAAATGTTTACTTTTAACCTAAAAAAAAATCATAAAAATACCAAAAATTTTCGTGCGCTTTAAGGTTTAATAAGAAAAAAACCTATTTTTAACAAAAAAACAAATTAAAGCAAATACCATTTCAATAAGTATAACTTAGTATAAATATTAAATTTCAAAGAATTTAAAACTAATTAAGCTTTACTAAGCAAACTTAGAGGGAGAACTTAAATTATTGAAATAATTTTGAAAACTATGTTGATATTAAAAATTAATTACGGGTAATTCGTATATTATAAAGAGTAAAGTAAATGCTTTATCGTTTCTTAATTTCTAAACTTCTTATTTTTGTATTGATAATAAAAAAGCTCCGTCACATTCCTAGTAAAAACTTATGCAATAATTGAAATTAATTATAAAACTTTTAAATTAAAAAAACAGGTAACAGGTAGTAAAAACAACACATGTCCAGAATAAAAAATAAATATTTTTCACTACCATCATTAATAACAAATTGATTTTTTATTTGTATAAAATCGCAACATAATTTGCAATGTTCAAAAAGTTTCTATTCAAAATCTTTTATTGACGAACTAGATAAATATACCATCAATTTAACAAGGATAAGTTAAATAAAATGAAAAGATAACATTAAAGCTCTGCGTTTCCTTTAATATCTCAAAATGTGATATATTTATGTGTTTATGTGCATATTTCGATTTTGAATTTGTTGCTGTGCTTTGCTGTTATTATCGCATATTTGTTATTGTAACGATTTCGTTTAGGTGTTTTATATTATATAAGTTTTTGCTTAAAATGAGTAATTAAAGACAGGTAAGTAGGCTTTTGAAGAAACAGAAGGAAATTTATTTAAAAAGGTTGGATGCTGTTGAAGATAATGAAATGCTAGTAAAAGAGCAGAAGCAGATTTTATTAAATTGAGAAAAAAGCATGTGGGCACAACAGCAAAACGAGCAAATTCATGATGAATGCGTGAGTAACCCAATGAATTTGATGCCTGTACGGCAATCCTTAAAGGAAAAACTAACTAAGTGGTATTTCAAAAATAGACCGTCCCGAAAGTGTCCCGAATACCTAAAAAGGTATTTTGCGTGAAGAAAAATTAGACGTGCCACGAACTGCGGAAACGTTATTAAACAATCGCGAGAAAGCAATTATTGAAACAATGTATCTAGGACTGTACTGTCATATAGGGATACGAAATCAACTTAAAAAATTCCAAACATTTTCATTGACAGCGACGTAATGAAAGCAGATGTGAACTTTGATGGATTGTCATTATATCGGAGTTCTAAAACGCAGTTATGGCCTATTTTGATGAGGATAATATAAGTGCTATATTATCCTCAGGTAATAATCCTCAGGTAATAATATAGGTATTTATAACTTTAGTAGCTACAAAAATTTGTTTATATTTTCATTTATTTATAGAGTCAATCGGTGGAATTGACACTCTGGAGAAGTTATTTCGCAAATCGCTTCAAAGCGTTAAAAAAGATATTTTCAAAATGTTAACAAAACCATATATGTATATGGTTTTTGTTATTTTTTTTTAAACCCTCTCATTAGGTACTTTCGCATTTATTTTGAATCACACATTCATCTTCAGACTTGTATGTTATTGTATTGCTATGAATATATAAAATATTTTAATTTATATTTTATTCCATTTAATTTTAATTTTTTTTACCTAATTTTTAAGTATATTTTTCTTATACTTTTATACTTTTTTAACACGTTTTTATTGGCTTCACTTCATGTATGTATGTCCCGTAAAAATGTTGAAATCCATTTTTAACCAACTTCCCGATGATATTGGGTTATGAAATTTAAAATATAGCTCTGAACTGGATGATAACTAACATATAATTTAGGAAAATTTTTGCCACTCCCCCTTTACCGCCCACAAATCAATAAAAGTGCTATCTCCAAAACTACTGGGCCGATTAAGCTGAGCTTTTGGCAGTAAATTTCCCTCAAGTAGAGGATAATTAAGTAAAAAAACGTTGCCACTCCCCCTTTTACCACCCACAATTCCATAAAAATGCTTTATCTCAAAAACTACCGGGCTGATTTAGCGAAAATTTTGGCAGTAAATTTCCCTCAAGTAGAGGATAGTTTAGATAAAAATTTTCCCACTCCCCCTTTTACCGCCCACAAATCAATAAAAATGCTATATCTCAAAAACTACCGGGCTGATTTTCCTTCCAGTAGAAGATGGTTTCGAAAAATAATTTGGTCACTCGTCCTTTTACCGCCCACAAATCAATTAAAATCCTATATCTCCAACACTCCTGGCCCGATTGAGCTAAAACTGTAGAGTAAGAGGTGGTTTAAGAAAATATCACAGAATGAGAAATATTTATTACTGGACACGTAAACAAATAAAATCATAATAAAAAAAAATAAAATTGATGCACACAACACAGCCGTCTTTGAACGATATCGAGCCAAGGAGTGCAGATTTTTATAATTCGGGCTTAAGATGTGCTAGTGAATGCGACAAGAAATGCTGACAATGTAAATATGTACAATATTGTGTCAGACGATATCACGATATAACAGTAGTTATTTAACACAGCGATAATAATAAGATAATTCTTAAAATCTTTATTAAGGAAAAACAAATTTCAGCAAAATAAAATGTAAGCTCAGCTTAACAATAACATAGAGAAATAGATAAAATAGAAATACTGAATCAATATGAGACTGAGATACTAGTACTTCATTCATCAAATTAACCCATTGTCAATTGAACATGGTTTTATACACAGGCTAAGGTGCAACTCAGCCGCTCCAGGATCCTGTAAAAGATCCAGTAACTCTCACAAATTATTTAGCACTAAATAAAAGAAGCAGGTTGTGAATATAATTAAACTTATGTCTTTATTGAACAACTAGCTGATAGATAAACCCGGTGTTACTCGAGAGTAATTTTTATACAATTTTTAATAAACACTTTTCAATTAAAGGCTTTTGAAATAGCGGAATAATGAAAAACATGTTCAGCCTGATTCTGAACAATTTTACCAGGGAAATCGGAAAAGGGAGTTTACATTTTTAAGATAGCAGATAGACATCTTATTATTTTTTGTTTACACTCATGATTATTGACGGTTGATCAAAATGATCTTAAAAATTAAAACTCCCTTTTCCGATTCCCCGGGAAAAATTATTCAGAATCGGGTTGATTGAGTTTTCACCGTTTAAGTTACAAATTCCCAAATTGCTTGAGATAAATTTATTTTCTGTTTACGACAGCTCAAAGTAACACAAAAATAAATTAAGTATAGAACGGAGTACAAATGGTATTCAATGAACGAAGTATATATATTGAAAGCGTTTAGCTACATATTGTTCATTACAACATCTAACTATGGCATTTTGCAACTTAACCCAATAAATTCTTTGTAAAAGATTTTCCAAATTTCTAATTCAATATGAATTCACGAAAACTTTTTCGATGAAATAATCATATATAAGGAGTCGTCCATAAACTACGTTACTTTTTCCGGTTTTTTTACCCCCCTCCCCCTGCGTTACTTTTCGTAGTGCTATTCAAAACCCCCCCCCCCCCCCCCATAAAGTAACGTGACATATGAAATTAATTCATTCTAATGATTATATATTTTAACTAGCTCTGACAATTTTCACTAGTATTAGTGTCTAGTAAGACTAGATACATTAAAGGAACAATTGGAAAAAAATCAATAATTAATATCATCTGTAAAAGCTATTCCATCTGCGATCCAAGATTCGATGCTCTCAATCACTGGGATAGAAGAAGCTGGTATCTTTGTTGAGGATTCTTCAAAATAGAATTTTTCATCGGATTCTATGTCGACCCATTCAGGTGAATCCTCATTTTACTCATTTAACGCAAAGAAATTCACCTGGTCTTTGACAGAGTACCCTTAAAGGCTACACCCGAGCTGCACCAAGTTCTGTGTTTTTGTGTAAATGCTTTCTGAAAATTGATTTATTTAAATAGTATTTTTTATTCTGATTTATTGTAAACGATATAATACAAACTTATGGCAATTCATGGAAGTTTTAAAAACGAAATACAAGCCGCAGGTAGGACACGACCTTGAACCGATTTGTTCTTTCTGAGAAGGACAGTACATGTCATACGGTATCTCCTTTGATCAAGAACATTCAGGCCTTTACGTCAAAGCCTGTCGCAAAAGCAAAGACCCAAATTTTTCAGACGTGTGCTAATATGGTGAAGGAATACCAGAAGGTTCCTGTGTCGAGGGAAAAGATGGTGGAAGAAATCGTTGAAACAAAAGTTAACCATCAATTTAGACGATCAAACATAAACATGTGAGGTTAAAAATTTTTGAAATGATTGTGTTATTAATTAGAGGTTTTTCGTCGATTGTTTTAATTTTTGGTAACGTTACAATATCTAAACACCTCCCCCCCCCCTAAATTGGTAACGTAGTTTATGGACGACACCTAAGCAAAAACCGCACATTCTATGTATTTCTTAAGATTGGACTAACACTGGCTATAGTTAAGAAAACAGTAAACAAAAATTATAAAAAATGTTTCGGATGAAATAGGAGGGGTTGGGCGGGGGCCCAAGAAATTACTCTTAAGGGCAAAGCATTTTTTAAAAGTTATAAAAACAACATTTTAAAAATTGATTTCGTCACAAAAATCAAAGCGGGGAGTACCCTTGTATTTTTCTTAAAAAAAGTAGAAAAACCAATTTTATGTCAAACTGTAATAATTTTTGCATAAAAATGATACGTCATATGAAATAGTATTAAAATTGCAATTTTCGTTTTTATTATTTTTGCAACAAAAACAACTTTTGTACCTCTTTTTGGAAGAAAAATAATTTTTTTGGAACTTTTTAAAAAAAAAAAATAAAAATATAAATTCTTAAATTAAAAATATAAAAAAAACTTGAATGAAATATATTAAAACACAAAGAAGCTTTTCGCGTTGAAAGTCAAAACTTTGAATTTGGAATAGTTTTTTGGCTGTAAGTAACGATGTTATATACAAAAACACATTGTACTAAGATTTTCTATAGTTTTCAAGTAATGAGAATGTTATTGGTGTTAAACAAACGGAAATTTTTTGTACTTTATTATCCTTCAGAAAATTTAAAAAGTTAGTATACATAAACATTAGGGCGGGTCAATTTGTATGGACGAATTTTTTGGAGGTCTGGCTCAGCGAAATTCGTAAAATACATGTAATTTCAAGACTTTTTCTCCACTACAGCATATACAAATTCTGAAAAAAAGCTGTGCGGACTTTCGTAAATAGATTTTGTTCTCAATTATAAAATATGAATGTATGAATGTATGTGTATGAATCTATTTACGAAAGTCCGCACAGCTTTTTTTCAGAATTTGTATATGCTGTAGTGGAGAAAAAGTCTTGAAATTACATGTATTTTACGAATTTCGCTGAGCCAGAATTTGACCCGCCCTAATAAACATATATTATATAAAAAAATTCATATTGCATGGTACTCATTAGAGCTAAACAAAAACTGTCCAGGTAGTGTTTGTAGCCCATTTAGTTACCAAAAACTCTTTCATAGGTTATTCAAACATACAGTGTTGCGCAAAACAATAGCAACAAAATCGGTACGCTGTTACAAAATCGTGTATCTTTTTAAATATTAGGGACACACAAAAATGATTATAGGAACCAAAGCATATATTCATACATCATATTAAAAACAAATCAAATTCCAATTTGGTTTTGTTTTCTTTATTAAATTTAAAATTAATGTGACTGCATTCAGTTTGTCTGAGAGCAAAACAAAAGCAACATAATTCATATTTGGTGTAAGATCCATTATTCTTGATAACCGCTGCACAACTGAGCGGCATCGACTCTATTAAAGTAGATATGTAAGTATTAGTATATGTTCCCAATTAAGTTTCAGCGCTTCATACAGTGCAGTCTTATTGGAAAACCTTTGACCAGAAACTTTTACCTTCAAAATCCCAAAAAGATTTTCAATGGGATCCAAGTCGTTGTGACTGTGCCGGCCAATCAAGGACTTGAATCCCATTGCCTCTAATGTAATCTTTGATGAGCTTTGAAGTGTGCTTTGGGTCGTTGTCGGGCTGAAACGTTCACTGAAGCGAGTTATTCCACTCTGAATGTGGTTGCATCTTGCTTTCTCTAATATCATTATATACAAATCGATCCATAATTCCATCGATTTTTTGAAATGGTTCAACTTTATTATAGGGAAAACAAGTGCAGACCATAATGCCACCGCCTCCGTGTTTAAAATTTCTTTTGCAGTTTCGGGCTTTAAGTCGTGTACCTGGGGGGCGCCGTACCATGCACATCCCATCTGAATTAATCAAGTTGAACTTTGATTCATTGCTAAAAAAACGGTTTTCGATTTTTGAACGGTCCAATTTAGGTGCTATTTTGCAAGACTGAGTCTAAAAAACAATAAATTGCAACTAGTTGTCACAATTTCAGACAGAATTGTTTAAATTGTAACACCTCACCTTGTTTTTTATGCTTAGCTGTAAGCAAAGGTTTCTCTGCCGGTCTGTAACTTCTTTAATCGTTCTCAACGGCTCTTCTTCAAACAGTGCTGTGGTGGATATCTAAATCAAGTGTCCGAACAACCTCTTTGGATGTGGCAAATGCATTTCGTTTGAACACACCACTAATGTTTCTGTCATCACGCAGCGATGTTTTCCGCGGTCGCCTTCTTTAATGTACCGTTGTTACGTCTTTTGTGAAGGTATATTTCTTTATTAATCTGCAAACAATAAACCGATTAATATCAAACTGTTTCACGTTAGATATTTGCGAATTTTCGTTTTTATATTCGGAAATAATTTGAAATTTAAGAGCTTCACAGTATTTAAAACGTGCCATTATAAATGGAACAGTCAATGTCACAACTAGCACAAAAAAAACTAAACTTAAATGTTTATGACTTACAAACAACACGTGCTTTACAATAAAGGAACTTTTACCAATAATTCTTGGAACTTCTGTTCTCTTTTTACATTTTTCAAGTTTTGTTGCTTTTGTTTTGCTCTCAGACAAATTGAATGTAGTCACATTAATTTTAAATTTAATAAAAAAAACAAAATCAAATTTGAATTTGATTTGTTTTATATATGATGTATGAATATATGCTTTGATTCCTATAATCATTTTTGTGTGTCCCCAATATTAAAAAAGATACACGATTTTGTTGCAGCGCACTTATTTTGTTGCTATTGTTTTGCGCAACACTGTATCTCTAATTTTTAACTCACATTTCGGCGTTTTTAATTTTTTTTAGTTTGCAAAAGCACCGTTATTTTGAAGAGACTTCTTTTTTTTTGTGATAAAAGCCTATGTTCTTACCAGGGATGCAAGGAACCTACATGTCACTTTTTGAAGAAAATCCATCCAGTAGTTTTCACGTGATGCGCGTTCAGACAGACAATATTTTTAAAAATTACATTTTTGGAATCCACATCCTTCAAAATGTTCAGTGCAAAAACAATTTCGAGAAAATATTCAATGTACAGATTTTTTTTACAGTTTTTATAAGTATAGATTCGTTCTTATTATAGCCTCTTTTATATTACCTCTTGCTGCACGGAAAGTTTTCTTGCCATCAAGTTTGCGATACAGACAGGTCTGTACTAGCAAGTTTTTCTTCTGTGCTGTTCTCTCTTTGATGCTGTGCTCTTCTTTCCTATGTTTTTTCGAATTGCAGGCAAGAAAAATTGCAATTTTCGGTTTTTATTATTTTTACAACAAAAACAATTTTCGTACCACTTTTTGGAAAAAAAATAAATTTTTTGGACCTTTTTTAAAAAAAAAAAATTAAAAATATTTTCCGTGTGGAAAAGGGGTATATGCAGCGTTAAATAATTGGGGCATGGGTGTCTGTGTGTCAGAGCTGTGTTTGCTTATTGTGGCCGTCGTTGTTGCACCTGTTGTAGCAGTTCCCTTACTTTAGTAATCGCTTCAGTAATCGATATTTGCTTAAGTAATCGCTTGGTAATTACTTCCGTAGTCAGTATTCGGCTAAAAAATCGCTTAGTAATCAATTTATCAATTTTGTCTGAAAATCAGCGTCTTTTTCCAAAATATGTATATTTACTCTACTATTCACGCTATTTGAGCGTGTTTTCGCTCAGAGAGTCTTAAAATATGTATATCTCTCTACTTTTCACGCTATTTTAACGTGTTTTCACTCAGAGAGCCCTAAAATATATACATTCTCTACTTTTCACGCTATTCCAGCGTGTTTTCGCTCAGAGAATTCTAAAATATGTATATTTTCTACTTTTCACGCTATTTCAGCGTGTTTTCGCTCAGAGAACCTTAAAATATGTATATTTTTCCTACTTTTCACACTATTTCAGCGTGTTCTCGCTTAGACACTCCTAAAAACGCTCCAGCAGCGGTATTTTACGCTTTCCCTTAAATAAACACCTCTGCTTTAACGTCATATGATTTCAAAGAATTTATTCGAACAAGTGTCCAATTATATACAACTAAAGCAGTAGATTGGTCACAGATTAATTACTCGCTTAAATTACTTGCTTAAAATACTTAATTACTGAAGTAGGAAAGAGTAGCGCCTTCTGCTGAGTTATTGACTCAGTACAGATTTGTTGTTGTTGCCATGTTCAAAACCTACTTAAGAGACTTCACGCATTTCTAGCTTTTTTTTATAAGCGCAGACAAGATTGGAATAAATAATTTTAGAAAAGAGTTTTTTCAAGAGAGCGAAAGAAATAATTGTAGGTGAGAGGATTCACGCATTTTTAACGATAAATATTTATAATTTTGCTCTATGGGATTTAACGATAATAAATGTAGGCAATCAGTTGCCAGCAATTATTGTAGTTAATTCTCGTGAATTTTTGTAAGAGTGTATGTAAAAGCAGCCCTGCATCGTCAGTCGCAATCACTTTCATTCTGGACGGGTTCTGTGTGTCTGGCGACCAGAGAGGATCGCCGGTCGTAACGACTTTTGATTCTGTTCGGGCTCTGAGAGTGAGTGAGATTCGGCTTTACCCCTCGCGTCACGTAATTAATGGTCGCCCCCTAAGCAGTGATGCCAGATTAAGGGTAATTTCCCTCTTTGACGGATTTTTCAATCGTTTTTTGAGCTAAAACGGAAACATTTTGCTTGGTAGTACAAATAAAAGGGAATTTTCAAATAAAGAACTGTAGGCGTTATTCTGGTGATTTAGGAATGGAAAATAGTATACCAAGTAGTTTTTATAATACTTTTTTTGACATGAAGTTGGAAAGTTCACAAAATATATAATTATTTCTTGTCCAGACCTTTTTGTGTGTTGACAAAATCAAGTAGATTTCAATATCATGTTATACAGAGAAATCAATGACAATGGACGCATCTATCAGACTCATTTGGCTGCTGAATTGCGTCCGAGTATTGCGGTCTTTCATCGCTTTCCCGACATACCAAATGCCTCATTTTATCTTCAGAATCGCACACAATTGGCCGAGCAACCTGCCAGTGTCATTGAAATCTTGTAGTTTTGAAGTGGAAAAATTTTCCATACTTCTTTGTTAATAATGTTTTTAGTGACTTAAATATTAAATTTACATTTAGTTTTTTAAGGTTTAATACACGATACATTAGGTACCTAATAATTGAGCATCTTGAGTTTTTTTTAATAACTGGAAGTATAATAATTGAAAGTAGCTTTTAAAATTTTCTTAAAATCTTTTTGCGGTATTTTTTTAACCTTCGTAATAATAAGATTTACTGTTAGATTTACTGTTAGAAGCTTCAGTTGCTTTAAAAGTTAAGGTAAGTATTTTTGTTTGGTTTTTAATTTCATATTATGGAATTTTGATGACTCTAAATATTATGACTTATAATGCCGATATTTTCAACAAAATTTAGCTTATCTGAGATAAGTTCTTTTTTAAATATTATTTCATATTTTAGCTATCATTATTAAGCAACATATGAAAATAATAATATTTTTAAATTTCCCATTCCATAATAAATTTACGTGTAACAATAAAAGGTTTCTTGTGAAATTTAACTCCTAAACTATTAGTATATACTACAACTTATGTTACAATTAGTACCATTAGTAATAGTAAAATTTTTGTTGAGTATTTGAGGCAATACGTTTAATCGAAAAAAAAAATATTCCGGAGTCTATTCCAAAATTTATTTTGAATCAATAGCTTAGAAATCAATTAAATATATGGGCATTCCCACCAAAAGGTCTACCGCGGCTGTAAAATTATTTGTTACAGAAAAGTTTTTAAGTTTCTATAATAGGGAAAATGTTTAAATTTGTATTTGGAGAACATTGAGAGCCGATATTGAATTGAATTTTTAAAAAATGGCAACAAACATGATGAATGACAACAAAAGTTGAAAAATGGTGACAAAAGTTGAAAAATGGTGAAAAAAATTGAATAATTTTAACGAAAGTTAAAATTTTATAAGTAAGGGGTCATCCATTATTTACGTGAGATGATTTTGGCTATTTTTTACCCCTCTTGCCAGCCCTTGTGAGATATCGTGAGATTTGGCTCCAACCCCTCTAAAATGCGTGTTTTCAGTGTATATATGTTTATCTATGTTTCATTGTATTGGATTTATTAAAAAAAAAAGAATTTATTTGAGTATTTTTACTTAGGACTAGTAAAGACTAGTATTTAAAATTTAGTCATATGTTAGTAGAGAAACACGTTTTACTCAATTAAACCCAGTTACCCCATAATTCTACACTGTTTCTAGCGGATAAAAAAATTTCGTAATCTTTGCGAGAACCCCCTCTCCACCACGTGGCAGCCCGAACAGAACCAAAAGTCGTAACGACTTGTGATGTCGAACACACAACAAAACACATGCAAGTTCTATTCTTTTTTTTCTCTAACGACCGACGATTTCCTCTCTGAGTACAATTAGTGCTGCCATATTTTGCAAACAATTGGGTATGTTCAAAGACAATTTCATAGTTTTTGCTATGTTCTCGCGTTTCTTTTTTGTTTCTGTTTCACTTACACAACAACAAAAACATGGTTGCTAACAAAACTATGCTATATAAAAGCAACCCTGCATCGTCAAACGCAATCGCTTTCATTCTGGACGGGTGTGTCTGGCGACCAGAGAGGATCGCCGGTCGTAACGACTTTTGATTCTGTTCGGGCTCATAAGCTTCTGAGCAGAGGCATATCAGAGAATGTGCAGCCATGAGCTTTTATGCAGAGGCCCTACCGCAATTTAGAAAATTCGCAACCTTAGAGCCCGAACAGAACCAAAGCGGTTGACGGCTGGCGGTCTTCTCACGGCAAAATTTGCTGAAAACCCGTCCAGAATTGGAGCAGTGTCGTTTGTCGGACCAGGGTTGCGTTTTATTGTGGGAATGGTACAAATTTTATTTGGGGTATTCACGATGCAGTTTATTTCTGATAAATTTTTATAAAATTTGCAATACGTGCAACTTTTTGTGAACGAACCTTCACTAAAGAATGGTATATTTTTGTTTGGAAATATTAGTTTCAATCATTATTTAACTAAAGGGAATCATACAAAAATTGAAACGAAACAATACACAACAAAAAATTTGAGGTTAGATTGATTTTATCTTTTTTATAACATTAAAATTATAAATAATTATAAATAAACAAATAATTTATAAATTTTATACCACTCAATATTATAAAAATAATAAAACAAATATAATTTAAAAACTTCATATTTATATCATGTGTTAATCAAAATATATTCTAGTTCGAAAAAAAAAAATTCACAGAAATCGGGAAATTTAAAAATATAGTGGTTTCGATTGGTCTGACGAGAAAAATGGTCCGGAATGATTTTTAAGATTTGATGGTATAACTTTTAAAACATTTTTGGTTTAGATTTATATGTATACAAAATAGTATAAAATTTATGCTCATATTTTTTACTGTATTATACATTATATTAATTTTTATTAAATAAACTCACAGCGTAGCCAGTAGCTTCCTCCATGCTGAGTAGAAATGCTTTTGCAATCAGCTGATCTAATACACAATGAAATTCACAAAGAATGCAATAGGGTTCCATCGTTGTATTTTTCCACAGAGTTTTATTTTGAACACTATGCATTTTGTTTTTGTAATTTTACAAAATTTACTACAAATATCGAATTTATCAAAAATACACAATACAAGGCCAAATACACCACATCGTCAATACTCCTTTTATATTTTACTTTGAGTTCACATGAATGCAACACAAAACCGGAACGTCAGATCTTTGTAAAAACTAAGAAAATATCAGTGAACGTACCCAATCATTAGCAAAAATATGGCAACATTTATGTGACTCAGAGAGAGAGTCGCTGGTCGTCAGAGAAAAAATAGAATAGATTCTATTCTGGCGTTAAACCATCATAACTACGAATATATGTACTAAACTAGGGGCCGTGATGTACTTTAACTTCGGCTCAGTCGAAAAAACTCCTTAAAAGTTTTTCAGTAATTTAGTTTTTAGTAGTTTAGTTGAACCGAATTCTGTAATGACTACTACCAATGAATTTTCTGAATTTTCCTAAATTATCGCGAAAGTTTTTTGGAATTGATCTAAATAATCCTTTTTGTCACAAAACTAAATGATTTCTAAATGGTTAGCTTTGTTACTCACAAAGGATTAACTTTACAAAAAAGCTTTGTACATTTTAAAATGCTAAGAATAAGCCAAATAATGCGTATGTTTATAAAGAAATTTCTGAAGCATTTTTAGATTATTCTTTAAAAAATTTCCAATTTCAAAAATACAAAATTTTCTCAAGAATTCTGAAATAAATTACACGTATTTTTTGGGTGAGGTTAATGCTTTTAGAATAAAAAAAACGTGATATTCTTGAGGTAGAATTGCATCTTACATGGCAGTTTTTTGGGGGTCTTATTCTCAAATTATTTCAAGCACTTGAAGCGTTTTTGTTAACACTTTGGGGTATACCTACAGACATTAATATTTATCGTAAAAATACAAAATATATGCCAAAATGTCAGTTATGTGGTGAATAAAACGAATATTTTACTTTTGATTTTGTCAATTCTTCAATAAAGTCACACAGTCTGAGAAGAAAAACATTTACATTTTTGTATGAGCAAAATCATGCATAAAATGCTTCAGTAGCTGCTTTGGTTTTTGTTATGGTTTTTGTTATGGTTGTTGGAGGGATTTCTCCCGCCACCGAGTTTTTAGACCCCCAAAAGGACGAAAGGAATTTTAGTTCTCGATGCGGGATAGTAATGTAGGGCGGTGGAAATTTTGTTGGAAAGTGTATCGTCAAGATACTCGATAGAATTCCTTTATTTTACAATTTTTTTCGGACCTTTTACTATAGATTTCCTATAAGTTACATTTATACAATCTATAGGAATTATAGATTTCTTATAAATTACAATTTTTTCGGATCTTTGATATAGAAAAAAGATTTTATTCTTAATATTTTTGTTTAATCTTAGATCAAGTAAAAGTTTTTGAAAAGTTTTCAGTGAAAGATTAATTTGTTCAAATTTTTGCCTTTTATATTAAAAGACCCAAAGGACTATAGTGTTTCGAATTTTTGAAAAGAGGTAGCCAATAAAAAAAGCTTTAAATGGAGAGCAATTGTTTCCAAATTTAATAATATTGCCAACATTTTTTAGGTCATTACCGCCACTTTTACGCCGTTGCCGAAAGGATATATTTAAATTGTAATTGTCGTAAAAATTTAAAAAAAACATGCTTAGAGAAGACGCTTTAAGCGCCATTTTTCTTTCTTTCTTAAGCACCACGGTTCTTGTAAATGTTCCTTGTTTAGATTTCAATGAAGTGTTATTTCAAATAATTTTTGCTTCTTTACATACCTAGTATATTGGAAGATTTATTAATCTTTTAATATTAAATTAATAATAATCTTGAAACATTTTTGTTATTTTTTATATAAATGAATTGTTTTGTTATATAAGAAATGCTACTGTATAAAGTACTTTTATAGATTTAAAATTTTTTAATTTACTTTTAACCAACAGCTTTTCTGAATTAAACTAGTTTGTTTAGTTGTTTAGAATTTTTAGGAAAGCGCCAATATCATCACTGGCTTTAGCTTGCATACCAAAAGCTAGGAGCCGTGAGAAGAGCTGCGCCCGAGCGAGCATTTCCATTCTCTGCTTTAAACAACACCTCTTTTATAATTAAATTTTACTAAGCTCTGATTTTGAGTGACCAAAAATTTTCGTTTTATAATATGAGTTTAAAAAACAAAATGAAGAGTGTAAATAAATTGAAATAATACTAAATTAAACTGATTCATTACTAGACAAAATATTGATATAAAATTGAGATAGAAACAGGGAAGGTTAAGAATATATTGAAACTGGGTAAAGACCAGATCTGATAAAAAATAATTTTATTATGATCCTTTGAAAAAACTAAGAGCTTTATTTTGTATAGCAAAAATGCAAATAAACGACAAGTAGCAATACTTTTTTTCTATACAAAATTATATGGCTTCTCGTGTCTTGCTTGTCATTGGCTTGTGTTTTTGATATACAAGGATTTTATTTTTAAGTAACAACTTTTTCTTATTTATTTAAAAATTAATTCAAAATTTTCAAAAATGTATACCACCAAAGCTTGAGCGATTTAAAAATTCTAGGGACATAGCGTAGTCAGTTCGATAATTTTGAAGTGCGTAGACTAAACAATTTTTATTTTTGTGTTGTATGTTTTGAAAATGCTGCTGTTGCATTGCTGGAAAAAAAATAAGCACAAACCACAACATCAAATCGAAAAAAATTTCCATTGAACTTCAATGATAGAGAGTTCTAAACAAAAATGCGTTAAAAATCACGTGCAATGCATACCAATGAGGCGTGGAATGTGTTAAGAAAATCATATGCAACAACAAACAGAATAAAACAATACAATAACAAAGCAAGTTCCAAGGTTTATTGACTTCAAAGGCTAATGCCACGAAGTTAACTCGAAATGTCGAGAAAATATAACAAAGAAAAAACGCATATCAAATGTTTAAAAAAAAAAAAACTTTAAACAGAGTTCAAAAATCTAAAACAAAATTAAATAAAATTCACAAAAAACTGGTATTAAATTGGCAAATTTTCAAAAACTAGTTTATATCCAAAGCTATTGACACAATTTTTTTTTGCCAGTTTTAGCTTTTGAGTTCATCTGAATGAGCTGGAATTAATTGAGGCTAATTTAAGTCAAGTTAATGAAGGCAAGAAAATAACAAAAAAAAACAATTCGCTGTTTCTTAAATTATGAGCTTACAATCAAATCTTGTCATTAAGAAAGGAAGGAAATTAGTAAAAGCTGGAGTCAATTAATGTTGGCGTGTGATTTATTTGAGGAACTTTTTTTTAGTACTTTACTTTAAGTTTAAATTTACTGATAACATTTTAAGCAATAAATTAAAAAATTAAAATAACTCTAAATAATTTTTACAATGCATTAGTTTTAATCAATTTTCTTTCAAAACCAAATTGAGTAAATTTTTTCACAAAAGTGCAGTCAATTTCATGCCGTTTAAAACTTTTTTACTGACTGTTATTAAAAATATTAACTTGTCATTTAATTTTTAAGACTCTAAACTTTTAATGAAAGGCAAAATAAATAATCTGAAAAATTCAATTAAGCAGCATGAGAACGATTTTGTAATAAAACTGAAAAACCTTGGTCTTAAAAATTTCTGGAAAAAAATATAACTCAAAATGTTATTTTTAGCCAATAAAATCGATCGATCGATTGATCTAGCTAGCTGATCATGCTGCGTGCCACAAGTAAACAAAAAGATTATTCAGCTGCTTTAAAGCATCTTCCTCAGAATATAGATCTAAAAGAGGTTCATTGTTGTGAAGAAGGCGCGGTCTGAAGGAGAAGGAGAAACAGGAGGAGGACCAGCAGACTTGAAAAAAGCAACAATTGTTTACTCTGTTATTATTATGTAAACATTTCATTAAATTTTTTGCTGCTTTTGCTGTTGCTTGTTTGAGGTAATTTTATACGTTTTTTTTTTCTTTTTCTTTCTTTTTGCAGAATCGCATTGAAAAGAAATCATAAAGCGGAAAATTTCGGCTTACTTTTGCACACTCTATAATTATACGCTACAAGCTTTGACGCGGTAATTTAAATTAATTTGATCTATTTCAACAATCTTAATGATTTTAATGATCTTTATGTAGTATGAATATTAAACAACTTATGATTAAATGCAAAAAACAGAGCAAATCGGTTGGTTCAACTAATTTGCTTTGCAGGCAACTATTAAATCGTTATTAAAAAAACATTATCAGATATTAAAATAACATCATTACTTTAAGATAATGAATGAAAGTTATTCAACGTTAGACTTATTTTTAATACTAATTTTCACAAATTCACGGTTTAAAGTTTTAGTGTGATAGAGTTTTTATTTGACTATAAACAGCTGATAATATATGCTCTTTTTCACCTAATTTTAGAAAATTTTTTACGAATCCTTATTTTGGGACAGAAAAATAATTAAAAGTTAAGTAATTTTATTACTTATTTTTTTCCTTAAAAGTAAATTTCATTCTAAAACTTAGTATGTGCTGTAGGAACGAAAAAATATGTCCATAAGAAATACATTGAATTTTTGACAACGAACAGGCAGCGACATTTTTTTCGCCAGCTAGTACGCTGTAGAAGCGAAATTTATTGCTATGTTGCCAAATTTTCATTCGTGAGTGGAGAGTTGAAATATCAAAATTTGTCATTCAACAATAAAAAATAAGCAGTAAGTATATTTAAGTGTTAAGTTTGTTATTTAACAAATTTATTGTTGCATTTATATAGTTTATTAATGTGTAGTCTTGCCTTTTATAGGATATTAAATTGCAGCAATAAAAATAAGAATCTGTCAACCAAAACAGCAAGTGCTTTTTCTCCACACAAAAATTTTGACTCTCCACCAAAATTTCGCGTGTAAAGTTATATGCCCAAAAATTTTCGTTCCTACAGCATACTAAAAAAAAAGTTACTTATTTTTTATTAAAATACTATTTTCATTCTTCTGAATATTCTTATTTTTATTCAAACCAATTACACATTTAAAATTGAACTAATTTAACTTACTTTACAATAAATTTTAAAATTAATGATTAGAATGCCTTAATTAAACACCTTAATTTTAAAATTAGTTCCAAATTGCGAGTTTGTGTGGTTTAAAATTTTGTTAGGTAATTTTATACGTTTTTTCAGAATAATATTGAAAAGAAATCATAAAGTGGAAAATTTTAATTTTAAAAATTAATTTTAAGAATAAATCTATTTTATTAATTATTTCTAAAATTAATTTTAAAGTTGATCAAATTAAGTTGGAAATAAAAAAATAGTTATTAATTTTAAGCAAAAATTTTTAAAAGAAAGAAAAATTTGTTAGACCGTTTTCCCCCAAAGCAGTCAAACTCTTACTTTTTTGAAATTTTCAAGCTAATACTGCATAACATTACATACAAAGGAATTGTTTTGAAACAAAACAAATGGTCTGTAAGGGACATTTTGTCACCTCTATCACGAACAGAGCAAAAATCATTTGATATATAAAATTTAAAACTAATAAAAACGGCAAAAATCATTTGATATATAAAATTTAAAACTAATAAAAACAACAAAAAAATCTAAAATATTATAACTTAATACATAAATTTATTAAATAAATTTATAAAAAATTTTATTTATTATTATTATTTCATTATATTTTTATTACAAAATTTTTTTTTAATAAATATTTTTTATTAAGTTAATCTACAATAAATTTTTTAGCACTATCGGCATAAATTAAGGGCTATCAGCATAAAAAAAATTGATTATGTCATGTATATTTTGTTCAAAATTTGGTTCCAAAACATTGCATTAACTAATAACATAGTCCATTTAACCCAAAATGTAATCCTCGATAGTTTATATTACACATTTGAATATAGCCCATTTCACCCCAAATGTAAGTCTCAAATTGACTTTTGAAACTTTTAGACCGAGTTACATAGAATAGGTTTCGAAAGTATTTACAATAATAATTATTTTGTTTTTTAAAATTTATTATTATTTATTTATTTAATGAATTTTTAACAAATTTTTTCTTCGTCGTTCTTAAAAAAAAATATTAACGTAATGTATATTTTGCACAAAATGTGGTTCCAAAACATTACATTAACTAATAACATAGTCCATTTCACCCCAAATGTAATCTTCAAATTTTAATATTAAACATTTCAGACCGAGTAACATTGTCAGATTAGGTTTCAGAACTATTTATATGTGGTTCATTTTGCCCCAACTGAAAATTGTGTGCAAAAAATCTCTTATTTTACATTAATGTTAAAAAATCAAACAGTTTTTTATTAGTTTTGGCCTTAGAAGAGTGTTATCTAATAACATAGTCCATTTCACCCCAAATATAATCTTTGAATGTACTTTTAAAGCTTTTAGACCCAGTAACATAGACAGAATAGGTTTAAAAGAATTTATGCTAGGTCCATTGACTCCAAAAAAATAATTTATCCAACTATATAGTCCTTTACACAATAATTACCCATAAATATATGAATATATAAAAAATTTTGCTCAGAAAAAGTTGAAATAATATTTTGCTACAGATAAAAATTTGCCCCTAATAACATAGTCCATTTCACCCCAAATGTAATCCTCGAATGTTTATATTAAACATTAAAGACCTAGTTACTGGTCACATTAGGTTTCAAAACTATTTATACGTGGTCCATTTAGCCCCATATGTAAAATGTGCTCAAAATACACTTATTTTAAATTACAATTTAAAAAGCAAGCAAATTTTTTATCAATACTGGCTCCAAAAGAATATGTTATCTAATCTAGCTCATTTCGCGGCAAATGTAATCCCCGAATGTACTTTTAAAACTTTTAGACCGAATAACATAGACAGAATAGGTTTCGAAAGTATTTATACGTGGTCCATTTTGGCCCAAATGTAAATTGTGTGCTAAATTTGGCTTAATTTTAAATTAATATTTTAAAAGCAAGCAAACTTTTCATTAATATTGGCTGCAGAATAATATTTTCTCTGATAACATAGCCCATTTCACCCCAAATGTAATCCGCGAATATATTTTTAAAGCCTTTCGACCGAGTAACACAGACAGAATGGGTTTTAAAAGTATATATGCTTGGTCCGTTTTTGGTCCCAAATGTAAATTTTATCCTAACAATGCCTCCATACATTCAATATTGACTCCAGAAAAGTAATTTATCCAATTATATAGTCAGTTCTACAATAATTACGCATTCTTATATGAATATATAAAAAATATTTGCTCAGAATAAGTTTAAATAATATTTTGCCACAGATAAAAATTTGCCCCTAAAAACATTTTCCATTTCACCTCAAATATAATTCTCGAATGTTTATATTAAACGTTCTTTTCAATATTATAGACCGAGTTACTTGTCACATTAGTTCATTCAAAACTATTTTTACGTGGTCCATTAAGCCACAAATGTAAATTATGTACTTTAGTACGTACTTTTAGCACCTATTTTAAATTACAATTTAAAAAGCAAGCACATTTTTTATCAATATTGGCTCCAGAAGAATTTGTTATCTAATCTAGCCCATTTTACCCCAAATTAAATCCTCGAATGTACTTCTAAAACTTTAAGACCGCATAACATAGACAGAATAGGTTTTGAAAGCATATATACGTGGTCCATTTTGTCCCAAATGTAAATTGTGCGCTAAATTTGCCCTCATTTTAAATAAATATTTACAAAGCAAGCAAATTTTATATTAATATAGGCTGCAGAAAAATATGCTTTCTAATAACATAGCCCATTTCAACCCAAATGTGATTTTCGAATTTTTTTTAAAGCTTTTAGACCGATTAACATAGACAGAATAGGTTTTAAAAGTATTTATACTTGGTCCATTTTGCCCCAAATATAAATTCCGTGCTAAATTCTAAACGGCTCAACGGATTTCGCCCAAACTAAATATACATTTTAAGTGTATCCTAACTAAAAATGCAACATACTTAGTTTTTGCCACGCCCCCTCCAAAATTTTTCAACTAACGGTAATTTTGTCATTATAATAATTTTTTCGATCGAAGTTTTTTGTGTATTTAATTTCTAAAAATTTCTGTTATTTTGACATCAAAAATACTCACATATATTCAAAATTGTAGAAATTTTCAGTGCAACGACTTTTTCATAAAACATCGTTACCTAAGAATGAGAGAAAAAAAACATGAAAATCAAAGTTTGGTCTTTCAATGCAAATATCTCCGCTGTCTATTAATATATTTCATTCCAATTTTTTTGCGTGCAAAAGTTCAATAAAAACATTTCACAAAAATAGGTTGAACTATACTACGGTTAAGTCAGTTTATATGTTTTATGATTATGTCAAAAAATGTCCAAAATATTGACTTTTTACTCAAAAAAAAAGACTCAAAAATTGTTTTTGTTGTAAAAATTATATAAATTAAAAAATTGCACATCTAGCTGCACGGTTAGAAGTCTTGGGATAAATTTAAATACTTTTGGGCTTACATATATGACCACACCAAAATTATATTAAAATTAAATTCTGGCCAAATATTAAAATTCACTTTTAATAAAAAAGTATTACAATTTAATACTCAGTTTGTATTCATTTTTAAAACTTATTTTGTATTAAAAATTAAATATAATATCAAATTGATTCCAAAGAGTATAAAATATCTTTGTAATATTTGAAGTGTATTAAAATTTAATACAAAATTGTATTGAAATATAATGCATCATGTCTTAAAAATTATCTATAATATCACAATAGTATCGAATTGATTCCAAGGGTATAAAATATCGTTGTAATATTTGAACTGTTACAATTGAGGAGTATTAAATTAAATACTTTTTGAATTAAAAATCTTTGTAATACTTTGCTTGTATTAAAATTTATTCCAAAATTTTAACAGTGTACCTTTCAATGACATAGCATTTATTGCAAAAATTCTTCCAGCTAAGCACGAAACCCATGCATGCAATATTGACTTCAGAAAAGTAATTTATCCAATTGAATAGTTCCATACACAAGAAATACCTATTCCTATATGAAATTATAAAAAACTTTTGACTCAGAATAAGTTTAAATAATATTTTGCTACAGATAAAAATTTGCCCCTACCTCTGATATTGATTTGAAACTGAGTACAACGAGAAGATGCATACAAAATATAATACTGTTTAACTCAGAGTTTGTCATAGTCGTTATATGCCGATTGTAGAGTTCTTGCATGTTTTGACGTTCGAAAAAACTAATATTTTTTGCATACAATTTTTTATCGTATGCTTTATACTCGTTTTAATAATGACTTTAGTAAACGATATGGACGACCTTGACCATGCCACTAGAATATCGAGTGTAGAGTTTTTAGAGCGCAGAAGGGGAAAATGCAAAATATTTATTTGGACGAAGTAAACTAAAGCACTATTTTAGAGTAAAGGCACATAAATACAGAATTTTTAAGTATTTAAGATAGCTTTAAAAAATTCTTCACTTGGTTTCGTAGATATTCTATTTTAAAATTGTTTCATAACTTCTTTTTATGCTTATCATTAAGCATTATTTAAAAGTTATATCTTATTTTTATGCATCTGTTTAACGAATTTTATAACATTTCTAGTTCTTTGCAAAGTTTTTCTCCTAGATATTTATTAATAATTGTTTTGCTTAAAAATACTTTCGTGTGTGGTTTGCGTTCTTTAACTGAAAATAAGTTCCATTTTGCTAATCTCAAAAAACATTTAAGAATTTATTTTCTGGTTGTTTATATTTTTCCTGCATTTCTGAAATGAAACTAAAAATTTTTATTGAAAATTAAAAATAGAGAATAATTTTCAATACAACTCGTGCTGTATAAATTTTTTGTTTTGTTTTTTTTTGCAGATATATTTGTAATTTATTGTTTTCGCTTACTGTGCCACAAAGATTTTGTAAAAATATATGGAACACGACATTTCAACAGAAAACAACATTTTTTATAAGTTTAAATATTGCGTTAATAAATGTTTACAATAAAAGTTAATGATCGTGAATCTCGCTATGAATCACATGAGTGATGAGGAATTTCCTACTGATGCGTGGAAGTGTGTTTTGTGTTTTTGTGATGCGTTCCAAATTTATGTAGAAAATGGCGATGAAATGTTATTTTTTTAAGAATTTTATCATTGCGAAAACAAAATGTTTAGGCTTAATTTTTACAACTTTATTGTAGTGCCTCTAATTAAGTGGGAAAAGAGGAGTCACAACAGGTGTGTTATATTTTTCATTTTATCTTTCTTATTGCTATATTTAGTTAACCATTTCTTTAGACTTTTCACTTTTTACTTGCACTTCTTATTTCTTACTTCTTGCTTCTGACCTCTTACTTTTTACTTTTTACTTCTTACTGTTTACTTCTTACTTGGTCTTTATTTTAACATCTCACTTTGTACGTAAATTTCACTTCATACTTAAGAAGTAAGAAGTACGAAGAAGACAAATTAGATTGTATTCTAATAAGATTATTAGTGTTTATTTAATCAATGAAATTAAAAAAGTTCTTTATGTTCGCAAAATTGCTTATGAATTATAAGGATCTCAGGGTTAATGAAACTGTAAGGTCATTGTAAATACAGCAATTCATGCTACAAATTTTCTATTAAAATACTTCCTTATTTTGAATTTTAATTTGCCTAAAAGTGTTGACATCCTGTTATGAATACGGATAACTGAAGCATAATTTTACCCGCTAGATAGGAAATTATCATCAAAAACTTCCGCTGGCAGCCACATCAAACACAAACAAAGCCTATCACAATACAACACAGCTTACAATTATTGTATTAGCATGGCTAATTGTCACGTGAGTGACCAAACAAACATTCAGTGTGACGCAACGTGGTGCATTCATTCATGCATTGTTGGTAAGGAAGAAAAATATAGAAAAATATAGGAAAACATAATAAAACATAATAATATCTAAACAAAGCTAGAAACGGGAAATCAGTAGAGTTTAAAAAGGTCGTGATGTAAATGAAAATATTGCAGGCTTTTTTCTTTTTAACATGGAGAAAAACATTTGACCGTGAACTAAAGTCACGTAAGCATAGCCAGGAAAAGGTCTAATAATGCTAAACAAAGGCCAGGAAATGAGGTATAAAAGAAAAAAAGGGTGGAATTATAGATAAGTTGAGGCAATCAAATCAAGCTTATGGTAGGGAATGACTCATTTCACACAAAAAAGTGTTCAATGAAAACCAAAAAAATTATATTTTTATTATATTTTTCTTTTCTAGCATTATAAAAACAATATAGTTACTAAAATATGTCATTAATTTTTCACAAAAAAACAAAAAGTTGTAAAAAAAGGAGCAACTTTTAAAAGATTTCGAGTTGTTTTGTAAAAATGCAATACACTTTGCGATTTAAAAAATTTATTGTTCATATCAGTTTTTGTTTTTAAGAAATACTAATTATAATTAGAAGTCATTTTAAATAATTGTAAATAATATATAAGTATATTGAGCTTTGAACAATACTACACGGTAAAAAATCTTGGAATAAATTTTAGTCCAGCTAAAATACTACTGCATATTTAACCTTGAGGTTTAAACTTTCACAAATACTTACCTTAATTAAAATTATTCTATACAAAAATTTAAACCAAAGAAATATTGCAATGCTGAAACTCAATATTAGGCTATTAAGTTCATATGCTTGCTTATATCTTTTGTTTCGTATATCGCAATAGCCCAGTGGTTAACGTTGTGAACTTACAAACTGAATGTCTCTGGTTCGAATCTCACTGTGTTAGTTTTTTTTTTTTTTTTTTTTTTGTTATATTTCAATCCAAGTTTATACTAAATTTTAAACCAAAGCTGTATTAAAACGATTTTTTAGTATTTGGCAAACACTAGATTTGAAATCAAAGCTGGTGTGGACATATGTATATAAAGTACAGAAAAGTTTAAATTTTAAGAAATCTTGGAATAAACTTTAATGCAAGCAAAGTATTGCAGAAATTTTTAATGCAAAAAGTATTAGAATTAATACTTCTCAATTGATTACAAAAATTTTAAATTTATTTTGTCCTACATTTTAATACAGTTTAAATATTACAACGATATTTTATACCTTTGGAATCAATTCGATAATGGTGAATATTGTATTTAATTTTTAAGACATGCTGTATTATATTTTAATTAAATTTTGTATTAAATTTTAATAAAATTCAAATCTTACAATGTCTCTTTGGAATTAATTTGATACTTAATATTATAAATAATATTATAAACTGGCTGATATACCCGGTGTTACTCGAGAGTAATTTATATAAACATTTTAATATACACTTATCGATTAAATGTTTTTGTAAATTTTGGAATTTTGTAAAAACGTGTTGAATTTACATGAATTAAGATTATGAGCTTTAGATCAAGTGAGTTTTCAAGAAGGCAACAACAACAACAACAACAACTCTGTATAGAGTCAATCACTTAGTTGACTAGACAGTCTGTTTCGGAAATCGCTACATATTCCTCATCAGTAGTCTTTGAGTGATTAAGCTGTGATCAACTCACTGTTTAAACTAGCATATGAATGTGTAGATCCTCTAATTCATTCTCATGAATTGTATGGCTGCTAATCATATGACACTTCAAAGCAGTAAGCCATTTTAGATCACCGCCATCAACTCTATCAAGGGTTGCCATCTGTTCTAGTTGCTTCTTCATTTATTTCAATATTCATTGGTGTTCGATTGTTTGTCGAAATGCACCATAGAAATGAAATGAGTTTTTGCTTCGCCAGAAGCTAGTGTTCTAACTGAAAGGTGGCTATTTTCACAACCAAATGTTCAATTACACATGACTTTGATCGAAAAATCGATCAATTATTAGATTATTTATTGGGGGTTGGAATTAGTTTTAAAGGTTTTCTAAGAGATGGCGTAACTATCAATAGATCGCATCGGGCACACCTGTGACTATATTCATTTCAAAGCACATTGTCTAAGCTTCATTTTTCAGTATGTGTCATTCCACTGAAGTGTAAACAACATATATTTTTTTCTCTGTGAACATGTCGACTTTCGTTCCAACAAAACGCAATTTGCGGGAAGGTTTACTTTTGTGCTTCCATTTGAAGAAAAAAGCGGTTGAAGCACAACGCACGCTTACTGAGGCTTACGGGGACTATGCTCCATCGATTTCTACTTGTGAGTACTGGTTCCGTCGGTTTAAAAGTGGTGATTTTGATACGGAAGACAAAGAGCGTCCGGGCCAGCCGAAAAAGTTTGAAGATGAGGAATTGGAGGCTTTGCTCGATGAAGACCCGTGTCAAACCCTTCAAGAATTGTCAGAATCATTGGGAGTCGACTTATCAACGGTCGGCAAACGCTTGAAGGCCATGGGAATGATTCAAAAGCAAGGAAATTGGGTGCCGTACCAGTTGAAGCCGAGAGACGTTGAACGGCGATTTTGCATGTGCGAACAACTGCTTCAACGGCATAAAAGGAAGAGTTTTTTGCATCGTATTGTCACTGGCGATGAAAAGTGGATCCATTACGATAATCCTAAGCGAAAAAAATCGTGGGGACCACCCGGCCATGCATCAACATCGAGGGCCAAGCCGAATATTCATGGCGCCAAGCTTATGCTGTGTATTTGGTGGGATCAGAAGGGTGTCGTGTACTATGAGCTGCTAAAACCTAACGAAACCATCACTGGGGAACGCTGCCAACAACAATTGATGCAATTGAGCCGAGCATTAAAGGTTAAACGGCCGGAATATGCCAAAAGACACGACAAAGTGGTTTTTCAACATGACAACGCACGGCCACATGTTGCAAGAACCGTCAAGGAAACGTTGGAGGCGCTGAATTGGGATGTGCTACCCCACCCGCCTTATAGCCCAGACATAGCCCCTTCCGACTACCACCTATTCAGATCGATGACGCATGGCTTGGCTGAGCAGCGCTTCACTTCTTACGAGGATACCAAAAAATGGGTCGATTCGTGGATTGCCTCAAAAGACGAATCGTTCTTCCGGCGCGGAATCCATATGCTGCCAGAAAGATGGGAAAATGTTGTAGCTAACGATGGACAATACTTTGAATAATATACATTGTACCGTTGTTTCTAAATAAATGCTCAAAAACCGAAAAAAAACCTTTAAAATTAATTCCAACCCCCAATAATTAATTTGACATTAATTAAACTTATTTGGCCGTGCTCTGCCATAGTTAAGTTAATTAGTTTTTATGATCTATTGAATAATTACATGAATTAAGATTATGAGCTTTAGATCAAGTGAGTTTTCAAGAAGTTTGAATTTAAGTTTGAGACCACTATAAAAATATTAGTTAAAAAATTCACCAAGTTCAAAAATTTATCCTCTTTGGTGCCATTATGTTATTTGCTGCAAGTTTACGCTGTGTGCGAAAAGAACTAAATTGAGTAACATTTACCGACTTTTCTAAAATATTGGAATCGTGTCGGTAATGCAGTACTTATTTCTAATGTTTTGCATCGAAAGACCAAACTTTGATTTTCATGTCGTTTTTTTCTCATTCTTAGGCAACGATGTTTTATGAAAAAGTCGTTGTACTGAAAATTTCTCCAATTTTAAAGATATGTGAATGTTTTTTATGTCAAAATAACAGAAATTTTTTAAAATTAAATACACAAAAATCTCCGATAGTAAAAAGTTTTATAATAACAAAATTGCCGTTAGTTGAAATATATCAGAAGGGGCGTGGCAAAAACTAAGTATGTAACATTTTAAGTTAGGATGCACTTATGTATATGTATACTAAGTTTGAGCAAAATCTGTTGAGCCGTTTAGATTTGTATAAAGGTCAAACAAGCAAACAAACAAACAGAAAATTAGTTTTATTACTATAGATAATATTATAATTAATATTATAAACAATATTATAATTAATATTATAATAAATTTTTTATACAAAATCAGTATTAAAAATTACTACGAACTGAGCATTAAATTTCAATACATATTTTTATTAAAAATCACTTTTATTATTTGGCCAGTATTTAATTTTAATACAATTTTGGTGTGGTCATATATGTAAGCCAAAAAAGTATTAAAATTTATTCCAAGATTTCTAATCGTGAGGCGATTCAAAACAATCTATTAAAATTAATGCAAACTGCCAAGTCTGCAATAAAAAGCAGTGCTAGTCATTTGTTTTTGCCGACAACTAAAGTCAAAATTGTTTACTATCAATAAGATATCAAGTATCTATTTTGCTTTTTAATCATTTCTACTGGATTTTTTCAATGTTGTTTTTTTGTTTGCAGATACACCTGAATAGGTCTTGAATTTTATTTGCACTCAAAACAATACTTATTTGAGAAAATACCACATTATTGTTTCTTATGTTTGCACAATAAAAGGTGTATAACAAAAAAACAAAAAAAATTTTACACTTTTCTGTATGAACAAATGAACGCACAAACGCTCAAGGTGTTAAGACACACACAATGAAAATCAATGAGCGGGAAGTGGCAGCTTGAGTGTGCTCAAACTGATTTCAAGACAGGGTGTGAACATTTCATTTCAAGAATAAGAGAATGAAATTTCTTAAAGCACTTTTGTTACTTTTGCCATTTTTGAACGACAAATGGTATTTATTTTTTTTTTTTTTTTTTTTTGTTATTACCAGGGCTAGGATTTCAATGACATGTCATCATTTCTCTGCTGTCTTAGAAGATGTCTTAGAAGATTTTCTGGTTATTTAGAACGTCCAATTATGTTTCCTAAATTCCAAATATGAACAGTTTCTAATTCATTTTTTCGTCATTTTTCATCATTTTTTATCGGTTTTAGTTTTTATGCCGTTTCTACTAGATTTAGGACACTTTTTGGTAACTTTTTGAAATTTTTAAGTCATTTTATTGTCATTTTTGGACATTTTTAATTTTTCGAGTATTTTTCAATTTTTAGGCCACTTTTGTGTAATTTTAAAATAATTTTTTTCGTATGTTTATTGTACTAAAAAATATTAAAACGCAAAATTTTAAACATATTCTATTAACAATAGAGTCAATTTGATCAAAAACATTACCTCTCGAAAAAGGAGTAGCTATGCTTATAGATCTAGATGAAAAAAACCTCTGCGTGTGGTGAAACTGACGAAAGGGTATGTAGAATATAGAAAGATGAAACAAGTGTTAGATAAAAAGTTAGTTTTTATTAACTCTTTTTTTATGCTCTATTGCTGAAAACTAGGCTCTATTGCTGAAGTTTTTCTGTTTACAAAAACATTTTGCCAGACAATCAAAGTTCTTTATATTTCAATAACTTAAAAATTTACCTTGTTTGTAATTTACTGTAACGCTATGTATAAAAATTATGTTAAAGAACTTTTTAGTAATGTTTTATTTTTATTTAAAAATAAATTTTTTATTTTTTTTTTATTTAAAATAAAACATTTAAAGTAATGTTTTATTTTGAACCTTTTTTTATTTTGTATGTAATTGTTTGCGTTTTTGAGGTATTTTTTGTCAGTTTTTAGGTAATTTTTGTCATTTCTTTAGATCATTTTTTGCAGTTTTTTAAGTCATCAAAATCTGAGCTCTGGTTATCACAAAAGGGCATTCAAATATTTATGAAATAAATAAATATGAATATATTTAAATTAAAATTAATACATTTAGTTTCATCACATACATTTCTTCTATATCTTTTGTTCAAAATCGAAAGAGGCATTTTAAGAACCGAAGAAAATATTTTTTTTAATAAGAAGATACCATAAGTTTAGCAAAATCCTAATACATAAAGAAATCGACAATTTCAATATTGCCAACTTTTGACTTTTTGCTGACTTTCACATTAAACAAATTAATAATTGTCAAAATTTTTCAAAAATTATCTGGAACAGTTTTGAATAGTAACTGTTATGAAAGTGCATACTGTTTTTATTCAACACTTCGCTAAAAAACAGCTGCTATTTATTCGGTAAAGACATATCAGGAATTCACTCAAAATATTATTTCTTTATTCAAGTTACGAAAGTATATTAATTTAAAAAAAAAAACTTTAAAAGAAGCCCTACACTGATAAAAGTGTTTCTTGCTGTCAACAACCAAAATCAAGGCAAAAGAAAATACATTATAAATTGTAGCCTTTAAGTTAAGACAAATGTTTGTCTTTTTAACAGAATGCTGTTTTAATTAAATAAATTAAAAACCTTGACATTTTTATTACAATAACAATATTTATTTGATTTTATTCTTTTTTCTAAAGGCCAGATTATTTCCCATTTATTATCTCATTATTATATTCAAAAAGATAAAAAGATATCTTAAGTATACTAGCTGAAAACCGGCACATTTCTGCCACGCCCACTTGTCCAACGCTCAAAAATATATTATTGACGTTTTAAATTAATTTTTAAAGAAACAAAAAAAGTCAAAAATTTAAAGTTCTGGAGCAGCAAATCCCTCTTTAATAAAAGCAAACTCTTTACTCAGTTTATAATTAGCATACTTTGTTCACCCTGTATTGTAACAGAGCTGAGCACTTGTGTACATAAAAGCAATATAACAATAAAACTCTTGACATTTTGCACTATTTTTTTATTGATTATTTCATTAAAGCATTTCTTTTTTTATAACACAACTAACAACAATGGCAAAATATTGTGTATTCTTGAAATAAATATTGATTTTAAGCTTAGAGAAAAAAATAACGTTTAAGGTGCTTTTTTATTTTTTTTATTTTTGTTTTTTTTTTTTGTGTTTTTTATTGCCTTTGTTAACAAAAGTAGGCTAGTATTTTCACAAAAAAGAATAGCAACAGCAACATCAACATCAACAACAAATGGACGCATGGTCAAGTAAATCAATTTAATCGAACTTGTCCTTAAATGGCTTCTTTAACTATTAAAGAGCCTAGATTGAGGTAATTAAGAAGATATAAAAAACAACGACATAAAATCATAACAAAGCAATTTAAGGTTGGCTATTGTTGTTGCTGGCTATTGCTGCTGCTGCTGCTGCTGTCCTTATTGTTGTGTTGTCAATGTTAATTAGTTAAATCGTTAAACATTTAAATAACGCGTTTGATTCATCGTAATCTTAAATAATTGGATCGCATTCAAAGAGATCTGCGAAGCTTACCGCATGCCAATGTCTTTAGGTTTGAAGGAGTGGCTGACAGAAGGTAGGGGAAGCGCATTAAAGTCAAAGCCGATGGTTTATAACTTGATATCAAGCACGATAAACTTACCTGTAAAGAGAAAGAAAAAAACATGTTAAAAAGATAAATTAAATGGTGTTAAATGTAATTTAAAGAATTTATGAAGAGGAAAAACAATGCAGTAGTAAGTAATAACACACGAACATGGGATGAAGATCAAAAATCTTCAAACTAAATGCCAAAACGCTTTCGTTCTTACAGCATACTAAGCTTAAGGCAAAAAACGACATGAAAGGGAGACAAAAGTACATTTAATTTAGAAAGATTATTTTAAATTTGCTAGTAAACCACATAAAATATAGTAGTTCTACCTACTATAAGTAGTTCTACCTTCTAAGGAAAAAGAAGAAAAGGAAGATTAACGTATAATATTAGAACATAAAACCTAAGCATTTAGGTAATAAAAGTTTCGATACAGCGAAAAATAAACTCAGACTTCCATAAAAAAGTTGATGGCTTACAATACAATATGTACACAACTATGCCCAATACACTTAACCCTTTTCAGGCCACTCACAGTAAACTGTCCAGTGAACACATATTAAAAATGTTGTGTCTCAAAATCCTACAAATTTGTATCAATTGACAGGTAATTGTTTCATTATTAATAATCCAAAAAATTAGAACAATAGTACATGTTTTGATTGCGCTGATTTTGAGCATAGCTTTTTGAGTTGCTTTATATAAATAATTCCCAAAAATACATTTTTGAACAAAACTAAGCCAAACAAAGCCCATCCATTGTTATAAAAAATTATAGAGTTATTTAAAAAATTTATTAAATTAGAGAAATTAAAAAAACGTTATAATATTTAAGTAATTGCAAAATTTCATAAATTCTATTACAAAATCATCAAAATTGGCATATTTGGATAGAAAAAAAAATTATATAAAAATAAGTGTCATTTTTCGGACTATAAAAATATAAATTTTATACAAATAGGAACTGAAAATAATTTTTCCAGCTTTGTCCTACATATATATTTTTTATATTTTTTATTTTTTTTTTCTTAAATGCTTAAAAATAAAAATTTACATACAAAATGAAGTAAAAAATTAATATAGGTCCTAGGGAGGTACCCCTAGAGTCTAACCGATTTCGACTATTTTTAGTACACATCTCGTTCTCTCTTTCACTATCATTTTGACGAATTTTTGTTAAGGTCGGTCAACTTTTGTATGACCTCCCATACAAAATCAAGTAAAATATTGATATATGTTCAAAGAAGGTGCCCGTAGAGTTCAACCAATTTCGATTATTCTTCGTACACATCTATAAATCTATTTGACTACCCTTCTGACGAATTTTTGTTAAGATCCCCCAACTTTTGTACTTACGTCCCATACAAAATCAAGTAAAATTTTAATATATGTCCAAAATCAAGGGAGGTACTCCTAGGGTTTTACCGATTTTGACCATTTTCAGGACACATCTGCTACTCTATTTCACTATTATTTTGACGAATTTTTGTTAAGATCGGTCAACTTTTGTATTTACCTCCCATACAAAATCAAGTAAAATATTAATATAGGGTAGGGTTAAACCGATTTCAATTATTTTCAAAACACATCTACAAATCTATTTGATTACCCTTTTGACGTATTTTTGTTAAGATCGCCCAACTTTTGTATGCACCTCCCATACAAAATCAAGTAAAATATTAATATAGGTCCAAAGGAAATACCCGTAGGGTTGGAGCAATTTTGATTATTTTCAGTACACATCTATAACATTATTTGATTACCTTTCTGATGAATTTTTGTTAAGATCGGTCGACTTTTGTATGTACCTCCCATACAAAATCAAGTAAAAAATTAATATAGGTCCAAGGGAGCTACCCCTAGGTTCTAACCGATTTCAACCATTTTTAAAATTGTTTTTAATTGGCATAAACTAATTAAGCATTCAAAATCGCACTATCACAGGATCACTTCTTCTATTTTTGTCCATCCCTTATATGGAAACAGTTCACTCTTCGGATAAGCTTCTGGTCTTACATGTTTTCAAAAGTTATGCTTATAACATTTTTTTTTTGTTGTTAAGAAAATGATTATTTTTACATATCTAATTAGAATATTTAAAAACACTTCCTTAAAATTTTCAACATTTTTGATTTTCAAGTTTCAAAAAACCATCAAAACCATTTTTTTGGGCGACATCCAAAAATATGTCGATTAGAGATTTTCATTGACTTCCAGAATTAATATTGAACTAATAAAATCTTAACATCAGGTAAGCTTCAGGTGTCAAATGGGTAGACATTGCGTTTTCGCAACGTCCATAAGAAGTGGGTTAATACAAAAACTTTTCTGAATAAAAAAAAATTTTAACTAAGGCCGAACAAGGACCAAACGGCGCCCGTTTTACATAAGCTTAAATACATAAGCTAAAATTATGGTTTCTTTACACTATTTAGACCCAAAGTAAAGTAAAAGCGCTTTAGGCTACAAGATATGACATCATGGAATTGAATTGTATACACTTTATGTGCTTTTGAATGTTACAGGAATGACACAAAATGTCAGGAATGACGGTTACAGGACTGACCATATTGTTTTAATTGTAAGATCGTTGGCATCAGAGAACACTTAGACACTTTTCTGCACGTTTTTATCTTTTATTTGTTAATTATTTTAATATCTTATTCCAAATTTCGTTTAAGTCTATCATTAACTAAATACAGAGATAGTTACAGAAATAAAAACTTTTTTGGTTTAAATCATGTCTGTTAAACAATGATTACTAACCGCAATCATTAGTAATTCGATTATTTGTTTAAAAAGGTGAAATAATTGATTAAGTACAATTCTTTTCTGTTTGTAATCGTAATTATTAAGTAAGGTTAAGGTGGCGGCAGGTCTTAAGACCGGCCCACTTAGACCATTATTAGTCCGTTGTGATACCACAGAATGGAAGAAGGGAGTAATCAAGTGAAACTTTTTTTATGTAGGATATTCTTAATGTGGCAGAAGCACTAGAAACATGTGATATTAAATCTGAAGCAAGTTTTAGGCCTTGCCCTCAGTCAAATCAAGTTACTAAGCGTTCCTCTCCACAAACTTTTCCTACTACCACCAACTACAACTATTCATCGTAAATTGACGTGTTTTAAAGTTTCTTTGATTAGAAATAAAGAAAGAAAGGTTATAGCGTAGGACCATGGTCCTGCCAGAATTCGAACCCGGGACTCCTGTGCGACAGTCAAGCGCGCTATCACTAGACTATCGAGGCCGCCATCGTAATCTATATATATAAAAATGGATGTATGTATGTGGGTATGTGGGTATGTGGGTATGTGGGTATGTGGGTATGTGGGTATGTGGGTATGTGGCTATATCACATATAGACTCCAAAACCGCTGAACCGATCTTTATGAAATTTTCAGGGAAACTGAAGCCACGTCTTGAGAGTGTTCCTGTGAGGTTTGGTAACTATTGAACGAGGGGGCGTGGTACCTCCCATACAAGCCAAATTTACGCTATCGATCGCAAACCAAAAAAAGGATATATTAAGACGGTTTCAATCGTAAAAAACTAAGATTTGGTAATTTTGTTCAGATGGTTACTGTCGGTAACTGTACGAAAAATGGGCGTGGTCGTAATATAAATACGCCCACTTTTTTGAAATCATGGCAATTCCGGAGTTTTACACATTTTTACAGTGAAACTTGCTGTGTAGGTGATCTAAGAGGCGGTCACTATATGTAAATGTTTTCACGCCCACTTTTACCGCCCACAAATCAATATCTATATATATAAAAAGCAAAACGATGTGTGTCTGGCTGTGTGATGTCTATAGACTCCAAAACTACTGAACCGATTGACCTGAAATTTTGGCAGTAGATTTGTTTCAGGTACGAGATGGTTAAGGAACAAAAATTTGCCACACCCCCTTTTTACCGCCCCCAAATCAATAAAAATGTTATATTTCAGTCGGTTTGGGTCGTATAAGGCTAAAATTTTGTAATTTAGTATGTACGGTTACTGTCGACAACTGTACTAAAAATGAACGCCCCCTTTTACCGCCCAAAAATAAATGAAAATAGTTTATTTCAGATGGTTTTGGTCGTATAAGACTTAAATTTGGTACTTTGGTTTGTGTAGTTACTGACAGTAACTGTACGAAAAGTTGGTTTCCACACCCCCTTTTTGCGCCCACAAATCAGTGAAAATGGTATATTTCAAGCAGTTTTGACCGTATGAGACTAACATGTGATACCTAAGTTTGTATGGTTACTTTCGGCAACTGTACTAAAAAAAGGCGTCATCGCTATATAGCCACACCCATTTTTTGAGAAATCATTAAAATTGACTACTGGGTCGATTGAGCTAAAATGTTGGCTTAGTTTGTACAGTTACTGTCAGCAACTGAACTAAAAATTGGTTTCCACGCCCCCTTTTACCGCCCACAAACCAATGAAAACGTTTTATTTCAACGGCTTGGGTCGTTTTAGACAAAAATTTTGTAATTCAGTTCATATGGTTACTCTCGGCAAGTGCACTAAAAATAGGCCTGTCCCACTTAAGTTAAACTCACTTTTCGGGGAGTTAGCATCGAGTGAAGTTAAATGCGCCAGGCTCAACCTAAATTGAGCTGAAATTTGGGCATTCGATTTGTTTCGATTACGAAATGGCTCTAAAGAAATATTTTGCAGCACCCCTTTTTACCGCTTGCAAAACAACAAAAATTTTATATTTTGCACGGTTTTGATCGTATTAGACCAAAATTTGGTTATTTAGTTCATATGGTTACTTTCGGCAGCTATTCGACATTTTCGTAAATGGCAGTAAGGCGGTCTATGGCAGAACAACGTCTGCCGAGGAGAGTGAGTGTTCCTGTGAGGTTTGGTAACGTTTGGACGAGGGGGCGTGGTACCTCCCATACAAGCTAAATTTGCGCTATCGACCACAAACCAAATAAAGGATATATATCAGACGGTTTCGATCGTAAAAAACTAAGATTTAGTAATTTTGTTCAGATGGTTACTGTCAGTAACTGTACAAAAAATGTGCGTGGTCGCAATATATATACGCCCACTTTTTCGAAATCATGACAATTCCGGAGTTCTACACATTTTTATAGTGAAACTTGCTGTGTAGGTGCTCCAAGAGGCAGTCACGATACATTAATGTTTTCAAGCCCACTTTTACCGCCCACAAATCAATATCTGTATATATAAAAATGAATCGTGATTTATTCGGATGATTAAAACTTGAAAACGACTGAACCAAATTGGATACTTCTTTCTACTGGTTTAGGAAAAATATAATGCCACACCCCCTTTTGTCGCCCACAAATCAATAAAAATGCTGTATTTAAGACGATTTTGGTCGTATTAAATTAAAATTTGGTAAATAAGTTCGTATGATAACTATCATTAACTTTGATAAAAATGGGCGTGGTCACACTTCATCTACGCTTACTTTTAAGAAAATATCAAAATACTTCGAAACTATTGGTCCGATTGAGCTCAAATTTTGTAAGTACGCTTTGCTTTGAGCACGAGATGGTTTAAGAGGAAATGCCACACCCCCTTTTACCTCCCACATATATATAAAAAATTTTTGTTATCGAATAGCTTTAGAGTTATGGGTCGCACAGCTTAGAAATTCGGTATTCGACCACAATTTAGACGTACCGTTTCAGTGATGAAATTTTATGGGAGGGGACAAGGGGGAAGGGCACCTCCCATACAACCCAAATTTGTGATATCGAATAGCTTTGAAGTTATAGGAATTCAGCTTTGGAATTCAGTTTTTGACCTCAATTTACACATGCAGTTTCAATGGTTTTATTTTATGGGCGTTGGACAGGGAGGCGTGACATCTCCCTTACAACCCAAATTTGCGATATCGAATTGCTTTGAAGTTATAGGTTGACAGCGTAAGAATTCGGTATTCGACCTACATTTATGCATGCACTTTCATTCCCCTACATTTTGTGAGCGTAGAGCAAAGGGGAGTGGCACTTCCCATACAACCCAACTTTGTGCTATCAAATAGCTTTGGAGTTATAGGTCGCACAACGCCGGAATTCAGTATTCGACCTCAATGTACACATGCAGTTTCATTGATTCAATTTTATGTTCATTGGTAAGAGGGGCGTGGCACCTCCTATTTAACGTAAATTTGCGATATCGAATATCAGCGTCAGAATTCAGTATTCGGCCCCAATTTGTACATGTAGTTTCATTAATTACATTTTATGAGCGTTGAGAAAGGGGGAGTGGCACCTCCCATACAACGAAAATTTGTGATATCGACAAGGGGGAGTGAAACCTCCTATTTAACCCAAATTAGATATATCAAATAGCTTTGGGGATATAGGTCTCACAGCTTTGGAATTCAGTATTGGACCTCAATGTACACAAGCAGTGTCATTGATTACATTTTATTAGCGTTTATCAAGGGGAAGTGGCACCTCCCATGCAACGAAAATTTGTGATATCGAATAGCTTTGGAGTTCAAGGTCGCACAGCGTCGGAACTCAGTATTCGACCAAAATTTACGCTTGCAGATCTACTGATAAAATTTTTTAGTGTTTTTTTGGGTGGGCGTGACACCTCCAATTTAACCCAAATTTGCGATATCGAATAGCTTTGGAGTTATAGGTAACTCAGCCACGGAATTCAGTATTCGACCTCAATTTACACATGCAGTTTCATTGGTAAAATTTTATGGGCGTAAGGAAAAGGGTAGTGGTACCTCCCATACAACCCAAATTTGTGCTATCGAATAGTTTTGGAGTTATATATCGCACAGTTTTGGAATTCGGTATTCAACCTTCATGTACACATGCAGTTTAATTGATTACATTCTATGAGCGGTGATCAAGAGGGCGTGGCACTTTTTATACAACCCAAATTTGTTATATCGAATAGCTTTGTGGATATAGGTCGCACAGTCTCAGAATTCAGTATATGACCTCAGTTTAGACATGTTGTTTAACTGATAACATTTTATGGGCCTTTGACAAGGGAGAGTGGCAGCAACGCGCCGGGTTTCAGCTAGTTATTAAATAATCAAAAAATAACAACGATTACTTCAGATTACGAAAATTATTAAAAATAATCAAAATTAATCAAGAAAAACTAATCCGACTACTTTTAGAAATTAGTTTTGTTTTTTTTTTATCATTTAAATAATTTATAAAAGTAGTAGTTTCAAGTAATTGTAACTATTTTTTTATTATTTGTAATCGTAACCAATTTTTTGATTACTCAAAGATTTTATAATGATGACAATTATTTTTAAAATATAATATAATTGATTACTAATCCTAATCGCAATTTGACAGCTATGTTTTAAATATTAAGAATATAACAAATAAGTTTAATATTACACTTGAGCTTTGCACTCAAAACCACTGCACTTATCCTTTGCACTTAAATTTTATATAAATAATGTTAAAAGCCACACTGAGAGCGCGCTTTAACGATACTTGTCTCTTAGATTTGCTTCAAATTCAAAAATTCAAAAAGTGGTTAAGTCGAGTAACAAAAAGTTTATAAATGAAACATATGTTAAAAAATTTTTATGATTATTTAGAATGGCAGACAATTAACACGGTACACGTTATATTTTGACCTTGTCATCAAGAACACGTAGAAATAAAAATTGATGAAGCTACACTCTTTGAATTGTTATAAATTTTGATAGAAAATATGTAACAGAAATGAAATTTCAGGTTTATTTTGGGCATTTCAACCTGCAAAATTATTTTTTTAATGACCTGTTATACATAAACTTCAGAAAAAACCTTTTTAAAAAAGCTGGAGAATTTAAAAATAGCAAATGTGTAGATTAATATATAACTATATAGATATGTGAATTTAATGGAAATCGAACTTATATGGTGGAAAAAAACTATGTATATATGTAATTAACTTTACATTTTGATACTTCATTAGACTCTGGCTGAAATATTAGTCCTTATTAGTTTTTTTTTTTTTACTTTACTGATCACTCTAACTCAAGCACGATTAAGCTTTTTAAGCTCAAGCTTTTTAAGCTGCTATAAAAAGTCATGGTGTCAGAGGAAGCTCAGTGCCCACATTCAGCGATATTCTCATACATTAAATTAAACTGACACAACGAATGTGATATTCAAATATTCACAAAAATGTAAGCTAACTACGACTGTAATAAATTTCAATACATGACAATTACAATATATCTATACACTCAAAAACAGTTATTTTAAGAGCAAAGTGAATACGTGTTAAAAGACTATTCGCGTCAGCAGCATTATGGGCATAGAATGCTATTTGTATTGTTTTTGTGTGTACATTTTTTGTTTTTTTCGAAGGCAACACTGATGTTAGAATAGTTTTGTAAAATGCTCACTGTTTGACCCGTGTTCGGCCGTTGTTTGGACGAATATGCTGTTTGATTATTTTCAGACCGTGTTCGATAATTGTTTGATCGCAGTTTGGCTGATTATATTTTTACTCGGGTGAAGAAGTTTTTTTTAAAAATTTAACTTTTTCTACTTTTTAAATCTTTTCTAATAAATAAATTGATAGCATTTTGAATTGGAAAACTTCTAGAACAGTCCTATTCTGGCAACTTGACAATAGTCAACTAGTATTTGTTATATTTCTATGTGTTTGTTGTAATTTTTTTATTTCAAAAAACAACACATTTAATGAAATTGTCAATATCTGAAAAGCAGTTGACAACTTTTATCAATATTTATTATTGATCTACAAATTTGTTCAAATTACAACAAACACAAACAAATAATAAAAATACTGGTTGACTATTGTCAAGTTTCCAGAATAGGGCTGTAAATTTAAAATTTTTTTTTCGAAATAAAATCAATCTGGGCAACATTTGAATCGTGTGGTGAAGTTGTCGCTCGCTATTTTAACATGTCTTGTTGCTGTGTTGTAAAATTCGGGAGAGAAATGAACTTTTTTGGCTTTTATTTTTATGGGGACCGCTAGAAGGATGGCTGATAGAGGGTAGGTATGTTTAAAATAAATGTTAGGGATGAAAAATTCATAGGACCACGCCATACATTTTATCCATCAAGAAGGCAATTTGAAAGAAATATGAACTATTTTCGAAATCATTTTATAGAGACCCCCAGAAGGATCGTAGATAGATGGTAGGTATAAAAAAATAGAAAAAAATCACACAATTGACCCCTCGAGAGGTCGATTCGGAAGAGTTATAAACTGTTTTCGACATTTTAAGTGAGGGGACCCCTAAAAGGATGGCTGATAGAGGGTAGGTATGTTCAAAATAAATGCTGGAGATGAAGAATTAATAGAACCAGGTTATACATTTGATCAATCAGGAGGTTAATTTGAAAGAGATATGAGTTAATTTCGACAACTTTTGTAGGGTCGTAGATAGAGGGTAGGTTAAAAAAAAGATGGATATGAAAAACTAACATAAGCTAAGTCGTACAAACTACCCTTCTAGAGGTCAATTCGGAAGAGATACAAGAAATTTTTGACATTTTTCTTAACTTTTTGTATGAAGACCCCCAAAATATTCCAGATTGGTGGTAGGTGTGTATTAAATATTGGGCATGAAGATATAATAGGACCAGGTTGTACATTTGACCCTTCTAGAGGTCAATTCGGAAGAAATATGAACTACTTTCGACATTTTTTATACAAGGGTCCCCTAGAAGGATGGCTGATAGAGGGTAGGTATGTTCAAAATAAATATTAGGGATGAAGTAGTTATAGACCAGATAATACATTTAAATTCTCTAGAATTCATTTTAGAAGAGATATGAAATAATTTCATCATTTTTTGTAAAGGAACTCCCAGAAGGGTCGTAGATAGAGGGTAGGTATATTCAAAAAATTATGGGTATAAAAAATAATACAATTGACCCCCTCTTTAGGTCAATTAGGAAGAGATACGAAATAGTTTCAACATTTTCTTACATTTTTTGTATGGGAACCCCCAGAAGGGTAGTATGTTTATAGGTGTGAATAAAATAAATTTTGGGGAGGAAAAAATAATAAAACAAGCTTATACATTCAATTCCTCTAGGGGTCATTTCGGAAGAGCTATGAAATATTTTCGATAATTTATTGTATTAAGATTTTAGAAGGATGGCCGATAGGGGGGACCAGGTAATACATTTGACCCTTCTAGAGGTCAATTCGAAAGAAATATGAACCATTTTCGTCATTATTCTTCTTTTGAAATGAAAAAATAATATGACTAGCTCATACAGGCTGTGCGAATAATCGCCCAAAAGTGCGGAAATGAACAATCCCAAAAACCCGGTTACAATTTTTGAGTGATTGTTCATTTTAAGTTTGGGCGATTGTTCGTTTTTTTTTTTGTTGGAAGAATGAATAATCGTCCAAAAAAGTTTTTGGGCGATTGTACATTAGCCCAACGAAAGCCCAAATTTTTTTGGGCGATTATTCATTTCATGATTTTGGCGAAAGTTTGCAGTTTTGAGCTATTGTTTATCGGTTTTTTTGGCGATTGTATATTATGAACAATTTCCCAAAAATTTTGGGCGATTATTCATTTCACAATTTGGGCGACTATTCCACAGCCGTATTAGTCTCTGCGAATATTCGCCCAAGTTGCAATCGCCCAAATTGTGAAATTAATAATCGCCCAAAATAACGCTAAAATTTTTGGGCGCATAATGAACGTTCGCCCAAATTTTGAAGAATGAATGAATGAATGAAGATAATGATGAACATTATGGCCGTAAAAGGCTTTGCCCTTATAAGGAATTTAAAAACTAAATTTCGTACAATCCAATTTTTTTGGGTGATTGTTCATTTTGGGATTGGGCAATTGCAACTTAGGCGAATATTCGCATAGACTAATACGGCTGTGCGAATAATCGCGCATATCGATTGTAACTTGGGCAAATATTCGCACAGACTAATACGCCAAATACGCCCAAAAGTACGAAAATGAACGATCGCCCAAAAATGTTTGAAGGTTTTTTCGGGTTTGGGCGATGGTTCGTTTTGTTTTTTTTTTTTTTGGTCGATTGTTCATAATGAACAAACGCCCAAATTTCAAAGAATGAACAATCGCTCAAAAATATTTTTTGCGCGATTGTACGTTATGAACGAACGCCCAAATTTTTTTGGGCTATTATTCATTTCACGATTTGGGCGAAAGGTCGCAGTTTTGGGCGATTCTTCATCGCTTTTTTTTGGCGATTGTACATTATGAACAAACGCCCAACTGTTTTTGGCTGATTGTTTATTTTTGGGCGATTGTAACTTGGGCGATTATTCGCACAGCCGCTCATACATTTAACGCTTTTAGGGTAAAGCCGAAGGGGATATGTATTATTTGCGATATTTTTCCGAATTATTCGCATGGTAACCACCAGAAGTATGACAGATAGGTGATAGGTATGTTAAAAATAAATGTTAGGGAAGTTAAATAAAAGGGGCCAGCTCATATATTTAACATTCATATATTTAGCTCATATATATTTATGTTGTCAATTTTGGTAAAATATTAACTATCATGCTGTTTTCTGGTTTCGATAGACACTGAATTATGAATCCGATTCAGTCAGGTTTCAAAAATGGCTCTATGAAATAAGGCCCCAGGAAATAAGGCCCCAAACTACAAATGAAAAAAGGCCCCAAACAATTCCATACAAAACAACAACACAAATAATTGGGATGTTATTTCCTATTTTGGGGCTTTATTTCATTTTTGAACAAATGGGGCTTTGTTTCATAATGAAATAAGGCCCCAAGAGTAAAATGAAATAAGGACCCAAAAATTATTTTAGGAATTAAAAGCATGAATATTTGGGGTGTTTTTTCGATTTTTGTGGCCTTATTTAATTTTTTAAATTAGGTTTTTATTCCATTGTAAAATAGCCACCAAAAATTTCAACACTCCTTGAGGGTCAGACTTGGATACGGTTGTTATAACAACTTTTCGATTTTTGTTATTTAAAATCAATTAAAAATTTCTCAATTGAAAAAATTTTTAAAATATGTTAAGTTTTGATATTTTTGCCACTTAGTGAGGCCATAATAAAAAATTAAAAAATGAAATTAATTGTGAAAAATTGCGTGGCAAAAGAAGGACCAGTGAACTTCTCTATGTCCTCGATCAAAAAATGATATATAGAAAAAAATCCACTTATAAAACTATAACAAAATATGAATGTCGGCAAGAGACCTGTAAAGCAAGAGTTAGCCTTTTGTCGGAAGGAAAATTTTGCGACGTTCGCACTTCACAAGATCTATTAGGAGTAGGAAAACAACTCTTTGAACTGAAATTGGACTCTATTGAAATTAAACTTCAGGTACAAGATATAAGAGAACTAACAAAGTTTTCTTTATAATTACATGTTTGTAAACTAAGATAGAATTACAAAACTATTATTATATCGTCTAAGCTCAAACGATTTGGATTACAAATTTATAAAAATATTTCGTACAGGGGAAATGAGTTCTTGAAGATATTAATTCATTCATTAGATTGGGTCGATAGCCTTTGATGCTAGTGCCTATTCTCATGTAATATTATTATTTATAATGGTATTTCATTTAAATAAATAAAAAATAAATAATTCATTCATGTTTACAAATAAATATAATAGCAATTAAAGGGTGTTTTTATTTATCGTGGGGTCATTTTTCATAAGTTTTGGGGTGCTATTTCCTTAATATTAGGGTTTGATTCCGTTTTAAGATTTGAGGCCTTTTATTTTGGGGTGCATTTTTGCGCAGCCTTTTAAGAAACTGGCATATTTAAGTATGGGGCCTTATTGGAGTTTATTTCGGGCATAGTTGAAGAATGTGAAAACTCAAATTTTACAATTTTACATTTCATTTTAAATTTCAGGCCACTTTCAAGTGGTTTGGAAATTATAGGGTTCCAAAATTGTAAAAATTGGATTGAAAAACTTGTGATAATTTTCTATTTTCATACCAAACTAATAAGTATGGTATTAAAAGAAAGGCTATTCTGTTACCTATTCAACGAGCCATTTATCATAAAAATCCATGAATTACTTTTAAAGATATATTGTTTTACGTATTATGCACTGCTTACACGAATTATGTTTCATTATAAAGAGAATTATATCCAGAGTACTGTAGACAGCGTAGCCGATGTTTGACTTTCTGAGGGTTATTATCTCTGAGAATAGCCCGAAGGCAGCCTATTAAAAAGATAATTAATTTGGACTTCCAGCAACATGTATATATTCATGTATAAAAAAACAAATTTTCACATTTGGAGACATGAGTTATACTTCGTATTTCTTAAAGTACTCAAAGGATTTCATTTATTGATATCTCATTTAATAGATCACCTTTTAAAAAGTAAACATTTTTTGTACATTTTATTTCACATTAAAAAAAATTTGATAGTTTTCATATACATACATGAAATGGCAGTTTTTTGCAATTTTGAACCCCTATAACTTCTAAGCCACTTGAGAGAAATTTTTCAGAAATGGACTTGGAAGGCTTTAAAACATATGATTTAAAATTTTAAAATTCGAGTTTTTGTTATTCTTCAATTGTTCCTTTATTTCATAAGAACTTGTTCCATAGTGAAGTATAGCCCCAATTTTGGGGCCTTATTTCATTTTAGGTTGGGGCTTTATTTCGTCGAATTTGGGCTTTATTTCGTAGGATGTTATTTCATAATGAAATAAAGCCCCATATTTGGGGCCTTATTTCGTTTTTGTTTTGGGGCTTTATTTCCTGGGGCCTTATTTCACAGAGCCTTCAAAAATAGATATTCTAGAACTTAAAAGCAATCATTTTATGTTTTTTCAACATTCATCATTCAGCATTCTTTTGAAATATAAAAATTATTATCCCAATTTCAGGTAATCTTTCAAGGACAGGTCAAGAGCAAAATTAATGCCTTTGATAGCATTGAAATTGTCGGAATGCCGACTCTTAAGCAATCCAAAATAAATCAACAATTCATCATGACTGCCGCATCTAACCACAAAAATATTTGAATATCTGTGATTTTATATCCAGCATAACCACATAAAACAATGCTAGAAACAAGAAGAAAAAAAACAAATCTTGTTTAAGAACCACGCATTAAGATGATTTATTAGACAGCTCGAGAAAATCAGCCCTGTGCTGCTGCCGCTACACTTAAAAAGCAATAAGTAAAAAAAGTCGTTAAAAATTATCAACATAAAAAAAATTGAATTTTTTGTTGCTTTTGTTATAATTGATGACCAGCATTTGAGGTGCAGCAGCAGCACAGCTTACATGCAGGAAAAACCACGCTTAGCAAACATATGCAACATTTATATGCCTTTTCCAGCTGAATGATTGCATAAATTAACCGCCTCAAAAAGTCTGCTCTAAACCGAACCAAAACAAAGGGTATGTTTTTTTTTAATAAACTTTTTTTTCATGCTGGATTTTAAGAGCCTGTTTTGATAACAAAATGCTTTACTAAATAGTGGTAACATGTTTCACCTTCTCCTTATTGTCAGAATGGTGTTTATTAGGGCGTAACTGTTGTGCTTTTAATGAAGTGTTTCCTTTTTTTGTGAATTGTTTTATTTAGAAATTCTATTTTCTTTACTAAGTATAAAAAGTGTATTTCTTTTTTTAGAGATAGTAAATATTTTTTATATGATTAACAGTTAATTAAGCATGTTTTTCTATTTATGAAGTCAAAGCTCAATGTATTTATATAAAATCAACTTAATTTTAAAGATAATCTTTATCGTTACGTTAACCGTTTTGACAGCTTGTATTTTAATGTGATTTGTTTTTTTAATGTTTCTTGTATTAATTTTCGGATTAATTTTAAAACCAGTTTTATCTTTGTTAAAAATCGTTTAAGCAATATTAGCTGATTTTTGTGTTTATCATAAAAATCTGAAGCCCTCAATCTTCAAAAAGATAAACACTAGCAATGCTGCCACTCAATTATCGCAGACAAAACTGTCTGTTGAAGTTTTAGTTTGTTTTTTTTTTTTTCTTATAGCCAAACTTTGATGTTTAATGTTGTTGTATAATTTGGGAATTTCTCTTTTAAAAGCCGCTTATAATGTTTTTAGCCCCTGTCTTTCAACCGGTCTTCAATTATTCTGTGTAAATGGAAAAAAATTGTTGAACATTATTAAAGCCCCAAAAAAAAACCATTGTTTATAATTTTATATGTTTCAAATTTTTTTTATTTTTATTGCCTTTAATGAATTTTACTGCACGTGTTGCTTTGCCATGCTTGTTGGCCATTAAATGCTGTCACTGCTAAAAAAAAATGTTTTAATGTTTTTGATGTTAAGGAACAGTTGTTTTTGTTTATTGTTGTTGCTTTTTATGAAAAACAATTTGTTTTTTGATCACTTGCAGTTAAATTACATATAGACTTGGCCTGCAGTTTCATGCATTTAATAAAGTTCCTTTATAATGCTTAGCTTTGCTTTTTATAAGCCTTTTAAATAAAATGTTTTTGGTGGCTTTTTTAAACTGTCAATTTGAAATTTCAATTTACTTTCTGAGTTTAAGAAATTGTGTAAGAGAAAAAATTTGTTATTGTTCAAATATTTGTTTGAAATGTAAAACAGAAAATTAGTTTTAATACATATATATATAAAGGTTAGCATGTTAGTCGATTAAAAGATATTAGTAAGGGAGTGTCTCCGGTTATGGGACACGTTAGGTTTTTGGCTCATAAGTTTTGATCCAGTGTATTATATGTGAACATATGCATAGCTGTTTAAAGCTTATCAAAAAAGCTAAATTTTTGCTGAAGTAACTATATTGATTAAGTCAACCAGAAAAATTTACGACTAATTTTATGATGGGTTCATATTTTTCAAAGAAAAAGTTTGTACCTTGTTGTGGGACACCTTGAAGCATCCACTTATAATGGAAAAATATGAAGAAAAATCACCAAAAATACGAAAAATAACAGAATTTATTAATTTTAGAAGCTTTCAATGCCAACAAAAAATACAGAAAATGGCACTTCTTTTATGTTATTCATAAACTTCTTAATGCGTAAGAATGCAAGAAAACTAGGGCATACAATTTCGGCACATTTCTACAATTCCTGGTTTTCGGGATTGGAAAAACAAAATCCCGGGAACCCGGAACTAGACCCAGGATTGAGAATCCTTAGAAAATTAAATTTTTGGAAGACGTAATATGAAGTTCCAAAGTATTTAATGCCTTGTTTTAGAACACAAAACAATGCAAAATATTTTAAAAACTAAAAACACAGTTTCGATTAAATGTTTGGATGGTATTTATTGTTTATTTCTGAAACAAAGATGAATTGTTAAACAAAAAATTAATTAAATGAGATGATTCGAAAGGCACATGGAATTATTTAAAAAACAATAAAATAGTATAATAATTTTAGTAATTCTAAATACGATTTTTGTGATATTTTGTACAGCTTGTTTATGGAAGTTTTTTTTTAAACTGCACATTTCAGTTTTTTAAGTTAGCATTTTGTAATATTTTGTAAGTTAAGTTTAAGAAAAGTTTATACTTTTATATTTTTACGTCATATTTTGTACAATTAGTTGCAAAATATTTTTATTTTGTATTATTAAAATCACATTTTCAGTATTTCTAAGGTAGTGTCATGTGTTTCTCACATTGTGTTATTTTGTACAGATATGCTGAGAAAGGTTTTTATTTAAAAATTTTTTAAACACATTCAGGTTTTTCGTGCTTTTTCGAACTTTTTTGTGGAATTTTTTGGAATTTTTTTTGCAGTGAAGGAAAATCCCGGGATTTGAGGACTTGCAATCCCGAGACTGTAGGGACTTAAAAAAGTCCGGAATCCCAGGATTGTATGCCCTAAAGAAAACACAATTTAAACATGATATGTTGACAAAAACGATAATTCTCGTGTTTGACAGTTTGTAAGTCAAAAGCATACTTAAAATGTCCAACAAGGTGTCCCATAACCGGTTACATGTGATGTCCTATAACTGGGAATAGTAGCTATTTCGAAAATGTCTGGCAAAATGATTTAGTAAACATATCTTGCCAGACATTTATGTCTCATCACAAAATACAATGAAAATATTGCATACATTATGCATAACACTTCTTTTTAAATTAATTTACTTCAATTTATCGCAAACATTCAAAAGTTACTATTGTGTTGATTTTTTCGGTGTTTTTTTTTTCAATGATCACAGCAAGCAAACAAATGCATGTATTTACATCGGTGTTAATTAAATAAATGAGTTCTGTCAAGCTTGTAGTTTGACTCAAATCCACAATATTTGCTTATTGTCAAAAAATACGAATGGTGTCCCACAACCGGCGGCACTTCCCTATATATTTAAAAAAAAATTAATTTTTTGTTGATTTTTTAGATAAAAAAATAATCCAAAAATAAAAGAAAATTATTCTTTTGATATCTTTTGATATTGTTTAAGAAAAAAAAAATAAAAGTTTTAATTTTTAAAAATTATAATTATTTAAATTCAATACTTTTTGTAGTGGTCAGTCCATTTATGATCTAAAAAGAATAAATAATTTTAGTTAAAGTAATATTAAAATTAACTTATGATTTCGAAAAATTTTAAACTAAGATTTTAATTTTACTTTAACTAAAAATATTTATTTTTTTTAAGAGCATAAATGAACTAACACTACTTTCAAAATAAATGAATCAAAAAATAATTTATTTTTAATAATTAAAAATTTTATTTTACTTCCAAAACAATATCAAAAGTCATTAAAAGATCAATTTTCTTTAATTTTTTTGTATTATTTTATATTTTTATCTGAGCAATAAAAATAGTTACTTAATGTTAAACTATATATGTAACTATTAATTTATATAATGTTAATATAAATTTATATAATGTTAAGCTATGTATGTAATTATAAATTTATAATTGCTGCCAGCCAAACATATGTGTGGTAAGCATATGGAAAAAATACTCAATTTGGCAAAAAATCAATCTACCCAAACAAGTCAGGGGGTCAGTTAGAGTAGATTGGTACGGTACTTGGACACAAAACACTTTACAAAAACAAAATGTACGGCATTTGCCAATCTACTCAACTACCCAAGTCATTGTGAATACCCCTATTGTTTTTTGACCAAACCAGGTGAATCATCGAAACCTATTCTCATACACATATGCAACAGACACAACAAAAACGGCAAGAACAACAACAGCAACAACTTCAATAGCACCGTCATTAAAAAAATAAACACTTGTCTTAGTATGATTTAGAAGCACCTGCCTAATTTTTTACTTATTCTCGATAAATTGTACCTCATGCGTATACTAATTAACCCTTATTTTCCACAAATTAATACACATTTCTTTTCTGCCACAGCCTTTAAAATGCTGACAAGATATGCTAATAAATTTAAATTATTTTACTGCTATGACTCAAAACCTGCACCTGTTACATCGAAATAAAACCGGCCATAATTAACAATAAGTTGAACAACATTCAACAAAAAAGAAACTTCATCATGGAAAAAAAGCCAAGCGGGTTTGAATACGTATTATATAAAACTACGCACAACGTGTTAAATTTTTACAATCGTGAAATGCAGGTAGAGCATAAAGTCTTCTAATGAAGGATTTTCAGCAATTTATGACGAGTGAAACAGACACAGCTTAAAGGAAAAACGCGGTCGAAAGGTTAAACAGCTTGGAAAAATAAGCCTTGTACATATACGAATTGAATAAAAAGGTATGTTGATAGCAGATAATTTTATATGAAATGATTATTCAAGGGCTTCTAACCACAACGCATTTCTACTGGGTTTTAGAAAGATTTTGCTTATTTAATTTTTAAATGAAGGTTTTGTATTCGTGAATATTGAGAGGATTAAAATTACGAAGATTATAGGTAGGGAAGAAAAAAAAACGGAAAGATTATAATGAAAGAACAATGAAACTGGAAACAATTCGATGAAAAGGGATTTATTTCATATGATAAAAAACTTAAAATGCGCTAAATTATATAATCATGTAAGCTGTTACAAAAAAACAGATCGTGTGAAACTATCGATTCGGAGGGGATGCAATTAAAAATTAAATCTTGAAAAGGAAAGAAAAAAGATAAAAATAAAAATAATCGTTGTAAATAAGTTAAAATTTTGAATAGATATAGATATAGATATAGATATAGATATAGATATAGATATAGATATAGATATAGATATAGATATAGATATAGATATAGATACAGATATAGATATAGATATAGATATAGATATAGATATAGATATAGATATAGATATAGATATAGATATAGATATAGATATAGATATAGATATAGATATAGATATAGATATAGATATAGATATAGATATAGATATAGATATAGATATAGATATAGATATAGATATAGATATAGATATAGATATAGATATAGATATAGATATAGATATAGATATAGATATAGATATAGATATAGATATAGATATAGATATAGATATAGATATAGATATAGATATAGATATAGATATAGATATAGATATAGATATAGATATAGATATAGATATAGATATAGATATAGATATAGATATAGATATAGATATAGATATAGATATAGATATAGATATAGATATAGATATAGATATAGATATAGATATAGATATAGATATAGATATAGATATAGATATAGATATAGATATAGATATAGATATAGATATAGATATAGATATAGATATAGATATAGATATAGATATAGATATAGATATAGATATAGATATAGATATAGATATAGATATAGATATAGATATAGATATAGATATAGATATAGATATAGATATAGATATAGATATAGATATAGATATAGATATAGATATAGATATAGATATAGATATAGATATAGATATAGATATAGATATAGATATAGATATAGATATAGATATAGATATAGATATAGATATAGATATAGATATAGATATAGATATAGATATAGATATAGATATAGATATAGATATAGATATAGATATAGATATAGATATAGATATAGATATAGATATAGATATAGATATAGATATAGATATAGATATAGATATAGATATAGATATAGATATAGATATAGATATAGATATAGATATAGATATAGATATAGATATAGATATAGATATAGATATAGATATAGATATAGATATAGATATAGATATAGATATAGATATAGATATAGATATAGATATAGATATAGATATAGATATAGATATAGATATAGATATAGATATAGATATAGATATAGATATAGATATAGATATAGATATAGATATAGATATAGATATAGATATAGATATAGATATAGATATAGATATAGATATAGATATAGATATAGATATAGATATAGATATAGATATAGATATAGATATAGATATAGATATAGATATAGATATAGATATAGATATAGATATAGATATAGATATAGATATAGATATAGATATAGATATAGATATAGATATAGATATAGATATAGATATAGATATAGATATAGATATAGATATAGATATAGATATAGATATAGATATAGATATAGATATAGATATAGATATAGATATAGATATAGATATAGATATAGATATAGATATAGATATAGATATAGATATAGATATAGATATAGATATAGATATAGATATAGATATAGATATAGATATAGATATAGATATAGATATAGATATAGATATAGATATAGATATAGATATAGATATAGATATAGATATAGATATAGATATAGATATAGATATAGATATAGATATAGATATAGATATAGATATAGATATAGATATAGATATAGATATAGATATAGATATAGATATAGATATAGATATAGATATAGATATAGATATAGATATAGATATAGATATAGATATAGATATAGATATAGATATAGATATAGATATAGATATAGATATAGATATAGATATAGATATAGATATAGATATAGATATAGATATAGATATAGATATAGATATAGATATAGATATAGATATAGATATAGATATAGATATAGATATAGATATAGATATAGATATAGATATAGATATAGATATAGATATAGATATAGATATAGATATAGATATAGATATAGATATAGATATAGATATAGATATAGATATAGATATAGATATAGATATAGATATAGATATAGATATAGATATAGATATAGATATAGATATAGATATAGATATAGATATAGATATAGATATAGATATAGATATAGATATAGATATAGATATAGATATAGATATAGATATAGATATAGATATAGATATAGATATAGATATAGATATAGATATAGATATAGATATAGATATAGATATAGATATAGATATAGATATAGATATAGATATAGATATAGATATAGATATAGATATAGATATAGATATAGATATAGATATAGATATAGATATAGATATAGATATAGATATAGATATAGATATAGATATAGATATAGATATAGATATAGATATAGATATAGATATAGATATAGATATAGATATAGATATAGATATAGATATAGATATAGATATAGATATAGATATAGATATAGATATAGATAAAGATAAAGATATAGATATAGATATAGATATAGATATAGATATAGATATAGATATAGATATAGATATAGATATAGATATAGATATAGATATAGATATAGATATAGATATAGATATAGATATAGATATAGATATAGATATAGATATAGATATAGATATAGATATAGATATAGATATAGATATAGATATAGATATAGATATAGATATAGATATAGATATAGATATAGATATAGATATAGATATAGATATAGATATAGATATAGATATAGATATAGATATAGATATAGATATAGATATAGATATAGATATAGATATAGATATAGATATAGATATAGATATAGATATAGATATAGATATAGATATAGATATAGATATAGATATAGATATAGATATAGATATAGATATAGATATAGATATAGATATAGATATAGATATAGATATAGATATAGATATAGATATAGATATAGATATAGATATAGATATAGATATAGATATAGATATAGATATAGATATAGATATAGATATAGATATAGATATAGATATAGATATAGATATAGATATAGATATAGATATAGATATAGATATAGATATAGATATAGATATAGATATAGATATAGATATAGATATAGATATAGATATAGATATAGATATAGATATAGATATAGATATAGATATAGATATAGATATAGATATAGATATAGATATAGATATAGATATAGATATAGATATAGATATAGATATAGATATAGATATAGATATAGATATAGATATAGATATAGATATAGATATAGATATAGATATAGATATAGATATAGATATAGATATAGATATAGATATAGATATAGATATAGATATAGATATAGATATAGATATAGATATAGATATAGATATAGATATAGATATAGATATAGATATAGATATAGATATAGATATAGATATAGATATAGATATAGAGATATAGATATAGATATAGATATAGATATAGAGATATAGATATAGATATAGATATAGATATAGATATAGATATAGATATAGATATAGATATAGATATAGATATAGATATAGATATAGATATAGATATAGATATAGATATAGAGATATAGATATAGATATAGATATAGATATAGATATAGATATAGAGATATAGATATAGATATAGATATAGAGATATAGATATAGATATAGATATAGATATAGATATAGATATAGATATAGATATAGATATAGATATAGATATAGATATAGATATAGATATAGATATAGATATAGATATAGATATAGATATAGATATAGATATAGATATAGATATAGATATAGATATAGATATAGATATAGATATAGATGGCAGGTATGGAGGGCGTACTAAAGTGGTGCATGTGCCCAAAGAAGTCCTGTGACAGGGCGAGTGGATACCGCCCTTAACTAGGTATCCAACCACAAGGGTACCTTCGAGAGAAGTGTAATTAGGAGAGTGACGTCTCTGTGGTTTCCCTAGTCAATACCCGCCGAAAGGCATTAATATCAAGCCCAGTACGGTTCTAATTATGGCATTGCTGGATACTGTTTTGGATTTGAAGCACCCTGGGCTGACAACTGTGGCAGTCTATGACCTCAGTAAGTGGAAGTGAAATTCCAACGAAATGGCTTATAGGTTAATGTCACAGTTGCCCTCCGTCTCGTTAAAACGTAGCGAGTCTCGGAGTACGTTCAATGTTTGTCACCATTGAGTTGGTGGTGTAGGTTCAGATGGATATTTCCTGATTAGTACGGATTCGGCACTGGCATAATACCCCATAAGGATCTTATGTCAACCCTCGCATGGCCTCCCTGCTTGCATAGATAACCATGGGATCAAAACGTAACTACACTTCAAACGGCGATAGCGGCTTCGAGTTGAGACCCAATTGAAATGGAGAGTTACAACAACAAACAACAACAAGAAAAAACAAAACTAACCTACAACAAGGAAAACGGAGATGAAGACTTGTACACGATGTGATGAAAATGTCTTAAAAAATCCCTTTGTGAAAAGCTCGGTGATAGTAAGATCACCGCAAGCAAAGGGGTCAGAAAAACCACCTGGTAAAAATGTGTGTACCATAAGAGATTACACGAGCACACCTGTGAATACTCGTAAAGCAGATAGCTTAGAAGGCGAAAAAAGACATCAAAGTCAGCTCAGAATTTCAGAAGAAAAAGCGTTTATTGAGTTAGGCAATAAACTTAGCGCAGCAAATGGCATTGTCTCCGGCGCAAAGAATATACACAAGACGTTACGCGATAATCTTAACTGTGCTTTCGCACTGTACCAGCAACTAAAAGAGTACAGGGAAGCGATAGGTAGTAACCCAGTTTTGTCATGCGACGAGCGTAAGCAAGTGCTATCTAAAGCCACTCAAGTTGACCCTATTTCTCCTGCCCAAGAGAGGAAACGAAAAGTGCCGAAAACACCTGCAACAGTCAAAGCACTGCAGACCCAGGCTGAAATAAATATTCCAGAGACTCCGGCTGTGGCAAATGATTGGGAGCTAGTGAGCCACCGAAAAGCAAGGAAGAAAAAAGATAATCAAAGTAACAAACGCCGTGAAATGCGAATCCAAGGAGAGGCAATAACAATTAAATCCAACACGTCTGAGTCATACGCAGATGTTATAAAAAAGATGAAGCAACAAGTAAATCCCACTGACATCGGTGTGGAGATAAGGGGTATCAGAAGGACAAAAGCTGGAGACTTACTCGTTCAGCTAAAAAAAGGCGAAGGCCAAGCCGAAAAGCTCAGAAACGCTATAGGTAACACGCTTGGTGAAGATGTCATGATTAGAGCGGTTACCAAAAATCATATTCTTGATATCAGAGACATGGATGAGTCAACAGATAAAGATGAACTTGTTAATGCTCTTATGAAGGCAACAAAAGTAGAAGAACCCACAACGTTCAAAATATTAAATTTTAGAACATCGTTTGGAGGAACCAAACAAGCGCTCGTTCAACTACCTGAGCACTTAGCAGCTCCACTACTCCGTACGAGGCAGGTCAGAGTAGGATGGGTTATGTGTAGGCTGAGGAGTAAGATTAGAGTTCAGAAATGCTTCAGGTGCCTAGAACAGGGTCATATTTCGAGCCAGTGTAAAGGGACAGATAGAAGCAATCTATGCAGAAAATGCTGTAATCCGGGACACAAAGCTAAAGAATGCAAAGCGGAAACGAGATGCATACTATGCCATGAAAGTGGCTCAATAAATTCTCAGCATTATATTGGTAGTACAGCGTGTGCAATCAACATAAGAAATAAAGCAAGAAAATGATCACGAAATTTCTACAGATCAATCTAGGACGGGGTAGAGAAGCGCAAGACCTGATGATACAGAAGGCGACAGAGATTAATGCAGACATACTTTTAATAAGCGAACCGTACAGAAACCCACCATCTCAAGTTTGGTACGAAGACAAAAACCATTGCGCAGCCATCATGGTAAGAAACAGAAGATTAATAATAAGCGAAGTTGATGAAAGCAACGCTGGCTTCGTATATGTCACAGTGGGCAAAATTAGGGTATATAGTTGCTACTTTTCACCAAATATAGACTTTAATTTGTTTGCAGAAGCCCTTAACATACTTGATGTTTCTATCAGGTCCTCAAAATATAAAGTGATCATTGGAGGAGACTTCAATAGTAAATCTACAGAATGGAACTCCAAAAAAATGGATAAAAAGGGTACTACAGTGTGTGAAATGGTTGCTAGTCTTGGTCTTACGATATTTAATATCGGAGACAAACTTACCTTTCGGAGAGGTACAGGTGGTAGTATTATCGACATCACCTTTGGAACGACAAACCTCTACAATGAAAACATGAATTGGATAGTGCTGGAAGATCTCACCTTAAGTGACCACCAGTATATCTCATTTAATATAGATGAACGTCCAAATATGAGTGTAGAAGATGCAAATTTTCCAAGATGGAACGTCAGAAAACTTGATGACAAAAAATTGTCCGATTATATTACTCGGGCTAAGGATAGAAATATGGATAACCAATCCGAAAATATAAATGTAGAAAATGCCGCAGAGTCGCTGAATAAGATACTCACAAAAGCGTGTAATGTCGCAATGCCAAGAGCTCAAAAATACAATAACAAGCGCCCAGTATACTGGTGGAATGCTAAAATACGTGAGTTGAGTGCGAAATGCCTTGCAGCACGTCGAGCGGCAACACGAAACTATGATAACCAGCTCTTAACGGTTGAGTATAAAACGGCACGTAAAACCTTAAGAACAGCCATAAAAGAGAGTAAGAAAAGATGCTGGACAGAGCTATGTAACGAAATAGATTCCGACCCATGGGGCAAACCGTACAAAATTGTGATGAAAAAGCTTGGTAGCATTAAACCTATACCCGGCATTAAAGAACCAGTGTGGGCAACAACAATAGTAGAAACACTATTTCCATTCGATGAAGATGGGCTAAAAAGAGAACCAAATTATCAAGTCGAAGGTTTCATCCCTCTGAACGTAGATGACATTACACATGCATGTAGTAAACTAAAAATAGGTAAGAGCCCAGGACCAGATGGTATACCAAATGAGGTCATAAAAGTAGTATGTGAGATATGGCCAGATCTTTTACTAGAAGTCTTCAATTCATGCCTAATAAACGGAATCTTTCCAGCTAAATGGAAAATACAAAAGTTAGTTTTGTTACGAAAGGAAAATAAACCATTAAATGAGCCTAGTTCCTATAGACCACTCTGTATGTTGGATTCACTAGGAAAATTATTAGAGTACGTAATGCTAAAACGTTTGGAAGAGCGCATAGATGACCTTGGCGGACTATCCCCTATGCAACATGGCTTCCGCAAAGGGAAGAGTACAGTTGATGCCATTAGCGCAGTATGCAATAAAGCTATACAGGCCAAAACAACAGGAGAATACTGCTCAATAATAACACTAGATGTTAAAAATGCTTTTAACACAGTAAAGTGGAAAGTAGTACTACAAGCTTTCAGAAACCGACGTTTAGATAACTATCTCTTTAACATAGTATCAGACTATCTGGATAACAGAATTTTAATCTATGAGACGGAAAATGGTATAAAAGAGCACCAAATAACAGCAGGTGTACCTCAGGGCTCAGTATTAGGACCATTCCTGTGGAATGTAATGTACGATGGTCTACTGAATTTGGAATTACAAGAAGGTGCAAAACTAATAGGTTACGCTGATGATATTGCTCTGGTAGTAAACCAGCGAACTGCCGAATTAATCGAGATAGTGGTAAACGATAGCTTATGTCGTTGTAACAGATGGCTGCGAAGAAACGGTTTGAAACTTGCAGTTCCAAAAACGGAAGCAATTCTAGTGACAGATCGTAGGGTCTTCAAAATACCGAAAATACGTCTACAAGATAGAGAGATACCCTTTAAACGAAGCTTATGCTATTTGGGTGTGCAATTAGATGACAAACTTAGCTTTGGACAGCACGTAGTAAATATTCGTGACAAAGCTTTGCGAACGGCAGCATCATTGGCCAGAATAATGCCAAACTGTGGTGGCCCAAGGCCGCAGATGAGAAAATTAATAAATAGCGTAGTACACTCCCAGCTTCTTTATGCTGCTCCAACCTTTGTCAGGGCACTGAATCTGAAGAATAATATGAGGGAACTACAGAAAGCACAGAGAGTTAGTGCTCTCCGTATTATATCAGCGTACCGTACAGTGTCCACAAGTGCGGCTTTAGTGCTTGCAGGTCTGCCACCAATAGACTTATTAATACTGGAAAGAGAAGAAATATATACCCAAACTAAACTTATAAGTTGGGCGAACACTAATACACAAGAGCGAAAGAAAAAAATTTCAGAAATAAAAATTAATGCCAGGGACAATGTAGTGACTAAATGGCAAGAACGTTGGAATCAAAACATGAACGGGAGCTGGACATATAGCCTTATCCCCAATATAAAAGTCTGGCTGGAAAGACGACATGGAAACATGGGATATTTTCTGACTCAGGCTATGACAAACCATGGTAGTTTTAACAAATACCTGCATAGATTTAAACTTAAAGAAATAAGCAGCTGTGATTCATGCGCAGCGCTAGAAGAAGATGCAAAGCACATACTTTTCGAATGTGAAAAGTGGTTGGAGGAGAGACGAGCTTTAAATGATATGCTAGGTGTTACATTAACTGAAGAGAATCTGTTGAACGAAATGCTAAAATCTGAACATGCATGGACTTTGTGTGAAAGACACATAAATAAAATATTAAAGGAGAGAAACTTCAGTAGTTCCGAACCTCCTTGCTTAAGGAGGACGTAGGAATCTTACGAAATCAAACCCCCGTCCTGATGAAATGCTGACGCGGTTCCGGGGTGGAGCTGGTGGAGTATCGTGGGGCCACTAGATGATAGCGCGCTATCACTACGTCCAAAAAAAAAAAAAAAAAAAAAGATATAGATATAGATATAGATATAGATATAGATATAGATATAGATATAGATATAGATATAGATATAGATGTAGATATAGATATAGATATAGATGTAGATATAGATATAGATATAGATATAGATAATATTAATATTAATATTAATATTAATATTAATATTAATATTAATATTAATATTAATATTAATATTAATATTAATATTAATATTAATATTAATATTAATATTAATATTAATATTAATATTAATATTATGGAATATTAATATTAATATTAATATGAATATGAATATGAACATGAATATGAATATGAATATGAATATAGATATGAATATGAATATGAATTTAATTTGGATATGGCTATGGATATGGATATGGATATGTGTATGATATGGATATGGATATGGATATGGATATGGATATGGATATGGATATGGACATGGACATGGATATGGATATGGATATGGATATGGATATGGATATGGAAATGGATATGGATATGGATATGGATATGGATATGGATATGGATATGGATATGGATATGGATATGGATATGGATATGGATATGGATATGGATATGGATATGGATATGGATATGGATATGGATATGGATATGGATATGGATATGGATATGGATATGGATATGGATATGGATATGGATATGGATATGGATATGGATATGGATATGGATATGGATATGGATATGGATATGGATATGGATATGGATATGGATATGGATATGGACATGGATATGGATATGGATATGGATATGGATATGGATATGGATATGGATATGGATATGGATATGGATATGGACATGGATATAGATATGGATATGGATATGGATATGGATATGGATATGGATATGGATATGGATATGGATATGGATATGGATATGTTTATGGATATGGGTATGGATATGAATATGGATATGGATATGGATATGGATATGGACATGGACATGGACATGGACATGGATATGGATATGGATATGGATATGGATATGGATATGGATATGGATATGGATATGGACATGGATATAGATATGGATATGGATATGGATATGGATATGGATATGTGTATGATATGGATATGGATATGGATATGGATATGGATATGGATATGGATATGGATATGGATATGGATATGGATATGGATATGGATATGGATATGGATATGGATATGGATATGGATATGGATATGGATATGGATATGGATATGGATGTGGATATGGATATGGATATGGATATGGATATGGATATGGATATGGATATGGATATGGATATGGATATGGATATGGATATGGATATGGACATGGACATGGATATGGATATGGATATGGATATGGATATGGATATGGATATGGATATGGACATGGATATAGATATGGATATGGATATGGATATGGATATGGATATGTGTATGATATGGATATGGATATGGATATGGATATGGATATGGATATGGATATGGATATGGATATGGATATGGATATGGACATGGACATGGATATGGATATGGATATGGATATGGACATGGACATGGATATGGATATGGATATGGATATGGATATGGATATGGATATGGATATGGATATGGATATGGATATGGATATGGATATGGATATGGATATGGATATGGATATGGATATGGATATGGATATGGATATGGATATGGATATGGATATGGATATGGATATGGATATGGATATGGATATGGATATGGATATGGATATGGATATGGATATGGATATGGATATGGATATGGATATGGATATGGATATGGATATGGATATGGATATGGATATGGATATGGATATGGATGTGGATATGGATATGGATATGGATATGGATATGGATATGGATATGGATATGGATATGGATATGGATATGGATATGGATATGGATATGGATATGGATATGGATATGGATATGGATATGGATATGGATATGGATATGGATATGGATATGGATATGGATATGGATATGGATATGGATATGGATATGGATATGGATATGGATATGGATATGGATATGGATATGGATATGGATATGGATATGGATATGGATATGGATATGGATATGGATATGGATATGGATATGGATATGGATATGGATATGGATATGGATATGGATATGGATATGGATATGGGTATGGATATGAATATGAATATGGATATGGATATGGATATGGATATGGATATGGACATGGACATGGATATGGATATGGATATGGATACGAATATGGATATGGATATAAATATGGATATCGATATGGATATGGATATGGATATGGATATAGATATAAATATAAATATGGATATGGATATGGATATGGATATGGATATGATTATGAATATGAATATGAATATGAATATGAATATGAATATGAATATGAATATGAATACGAATATGAATATGAATATGAATATGAATATGAATATGAATATGAATATGAATATGAATTTTATATGGATAGGAATATGAATTTTATATGGATATGAATTCTGTATGGATATGAATATGAATTTTATATGGATATGAATATGAATTTGAATATGAATATGGATATGAATATGAATTTTATATGGATATGGATATAGATACTATCCTTTATCGAACGTTTTATATGTACTGAAGCCAAAAAATTATAAGTAAACTTATTAACGAATTTTGTGTGTGTGGAATAAAGGAAAAGAAAACGAAATATTTCTATTTTCATATTACTAAATCTTTGAAAAAAACTTTGTTTTGTAGTGCTATAAAAATGTTCATTGTAGGTGCATACTATTTTGAGTGTGTACTGAAGATATAAAGTATGCAATGCTTTCGTAATAAAAAATTATATAAAAATTATCTCATTTATTATTAAAGTTAACTTCAATTTATTATTATAAACTTCAATATTCAAATAATACTTTTTTTATATTAAATTTTTTTCTTTTGTGCATGAAAGTACTTTTGTTTCCTTTTAATAAAAAAAATTGTTTGTTAAAACTTATTTTTTTCATCCAGTTTCGGGTTCGGCCGAATATTATAAAATGGATCTCTTATAATATGAGATATGGATATGGATATGCATATCCAAACCATAAGATATTTCGGTTTCGTTCGGGCACTAGTCGTTAGTCAAACTAAATATCAATATGAAACGTGCCCTTATTTTATATTTTTTTTTAAAAGTCAGCATGAAGATTCATATTTCGTAATGTCTGAAATTTGGAGACATAAAATATGACGACGAGCGAATAACATTTCATAGATCAGAAAACGACTCAAAGCTTTAAAGGAGCTTTATATGGAAAAAGTGCTCTTTAAAAAAAAAAAACTATAACTTTTTCTAAGGCATTTGAAAATGAAATTTTTTGATAGAGGTGCAACTTTTAGGGTAATCAGGGGTTTAGCAATTTTTACGAAAAAAATCCTTAAAAATCCAAAAACACAAAAATTAGAAATAAATGTTGGCGGATAGTTTGAATATCGTCTTGATCGATTTTGCGCAGCAATTAAAAAATTTTTGTTTTAACTATTTTTGGTCTATTTTCTTTATTGCCTACAAAAACTTTAGACAAAGATTTTGACTTCATTTACGGTTCAATATACTTTAGAATGTGATATTTAACTTATTTAGGCACGGAAATTTTATTATAAAAAATGCTCTTGAGGTACAGGAACAAAAGTCCAAAATATTTTTTTAATTTTTTTTTTTTATTAAATTCATCATATTTATTTTATTATATTTCCTTATAAACACCAAATGTGAGTGGGTTGGGTTTTGTCCAAACATACCACAAAGGTTTATTTTTAGTGGTTTAAATTTTGTCCCGTGATACTTCAAAGAGTTAAACAAAAAAAATTAAAAATAAATGTGCAATCTTGACTTTTTTTAAGAATTCTTATTGTATCCTTTTCTGGCCTTTGAAGGATTAATAAAGAAAACGGAACACAAATATTCTCATTCGAAATGTCTCTTGAATAATTTAATAAAAATATTTTTCGGTTAAAAAATTTTGCAATTCCAGGGTTTGCCAATATAGCAGTAACTGATTTTCAGATAAAAAATAATAAAAAAATCTTGATTTAAGCAGTCTTTTAGTTTTATTAGCAAATACAAAAAAAAAGTAAGAAATATATTGAGAATATAACTCTACACAGAAACCTCATCTATTCAAGAAATGAGCTATAGACTTTTATTCATATAGAAATAGAAAAGGAGTGCTTTAACATCAACAAGGTTATAAATTCCTTTTCAAACCATTATGTGTGATTCCATAAGTTTTTTTTTGGGACTTTTAAAATTCCAACAGAAAAATAAGATCGCAAGATACACCCAAATGACTGGTCAGGAAAAGATTACCCGCTGGTATAAAAAAGTCACTCAACATAAATAACTTCATCAGGGTGACACTACATAAATTATATACCACACCTTGATGATTCGATGATGCTTCCTTAAGTCCCTTAAGTTCCCAACCCAACCTAACATAATCTTACGTAAAGAGCCTATAAATCAATAACCAAAAATTTACTACTGATCATCAGCATAAATGATCCTTAAGACGCACAACTCACAGATAATCACACGCACACACACACCCTGATCAAAATTTATTGTCAATTCATAAAAAAATTGTTTGGAATTCCATTTCAGTTGGTTTTACATTTTATAACGCAAAAAAATCGTAAAATAAACAAATTTTTCTGTGCGGATCAATTTCAGACAGAGGAAGAAGAAGAAGAAATAGAAGAGGAAGCAGAGTTAAAGAGTCATCAAATAACTAAGAGAAACACACCCTGCAACAGAGCCAGTCAGTCATTCAGGCAAGATCGATTTTATTTTCACAAATTTTATTTATTTACTTTAAACATAAGACCATCAGAAACAACAACAACAACAAAGCATGACATAACATACGAAGTGATCACGTTACGTTAGCACGATCAGAGTTAATAAGTATTACGTGATTTATTTTTTTCTTTTTCCAAACGGAAAGGCTAAAAAAAATTAATATGGGGTGGAAAATAACCACAAGAATTTTAAAACTCATGAGATTCTTTGGAAATAAAATTGCGGCAATGATCTTGATGATGATGAAAAAACTAAACCACAGTCGATCTTGCACAAGGAACAAATATGCGCATGATGTGCTTTGGACAGCAGACTTTATAAGTAACGGCATCTTTCAAGGTTGTTGCTTAGAGTTTCTACGCCATAAAGTTGGCCAATATATAGAAGATGATTGATTGTGCTCTGCTTTGTAGCAAAAAAAAGGAACTGACACGATCAACTGTCAAACTAGTTTGATGGATGAACCAACTATGTGGCTTTATGTCATAGTTTTGTGAAAGTCTTTTTTCATCTTTTTTTTATTTTTATGTGCAGCAGCATTAGTATACATAATTTGTCAAAAATAAGCAAATAGTTTCGGTCAAACAAAAATTTTCATTTATTCATATTACACTGGTGATCAGTCAGATCGCTTGATGCATAGGTAGCTATGAATTTTTAATGCAACAATTTTGTAGTCGCAATAAAGCATTTGAAGCTAATAAAACAGTTTTACGAGCTCATGCTATTCTAGAGTATTAAGTATAAAAGAACGGAAAAGAACATTAATGAGGATCAGTAACGATCAAATCTACTTATTTGGAAAAAATTATAGACTACGTTTAAAAGGTGTTTCATAGAACGATCTTCTTTTTTTTTCTTTAATAATAATCTCTTACAATTTTACGAGTAAAAGCTTTTTAAGTACGCATAACAACCATTTTCTTATGCTTAGGAATTAAAATTTTAAAAAATTGTTTTTCTTGTTCTCTTTCTATTTAGCCCACGTTTAACTGTCGCAAAGAAATTTTTCTTCAAAAATTTTTGATAAAAGATTTAGTAGGGCAAATAAATAAAGAAAACTAGGTGAAATATCAATGTACTTTGAAGTTTTTGAGAAAATTTTTTTTACATTAAACTGTCAGCATTGACAGCAATGCATAGTTTTTTTTTAAACGACAAATTTTTAATAGATATGTTGTAACTTTTTAAAATTTTAAAATTTGGAACAGAGATATTTCGTTGTATTATTATAAAAGTTTATTTCGTATTTATCTCATATTTTTTTCTAATACTTTTATATGAACTCAATATATTTTTAAAATTTTCGAATTGCTTTTCAAAGAAATATTGATAAACAAGAAATTAAAAATTGATTAATTAACAATATGTACTACGGATATTGAGGATATGGTAAATTTGCCTATTCAAATTTTTCAAAAAAATATTTTTTTTTCAACCAAAATTTTAAATGTGGTGTTATTCTTAGTTAGTTATAAGGGTTATTCACGATCTTGTTGTTTTAGTACAAATGCAGTTTTTGCAAGGGTAGACTTTTGTGAGCACACCTTTAATATTATGATATTGCAAATGCTTCCTCCGTCAATTTTTTTTTTGACATTTTCCTTTTTAGTTTTCTTTTTTAAAACTCCCGCATTTCATTACCACTTATTTCTTTTTTTAAATTTAACTCTTTTTTCCCGCTTAAATGTTAATATCTATTGTGGAACTATAAAATACTAAGTCTTACTGTACCCCAAAATCTAAAAAAATTATAGAAAAAATAAAAAAAATAAAAAAATATAAAAAAAATAAAAAAAAACTTTAACAATAAAACACCTGTTCAATCACCAGTGTTCAAAAAGCATCGGTGTGGTGCTCAATCTATGCCCTCCAGGAAAAATCGGAAGGCTTCCATTTAAATGTGATAAAGAAACATTTCCCACCGTATCTTTCGGAAGCTTAAGGGAAGTTTTGTATTTATGTGGTTTCCAAACCGCTTCTTTAAGAATGCATATGGAAACTTTTACTTATTGTCAAGCAATGACAACAGAAAATATTGATATCATTGTTTCCTAGCGGCTTATTATAGAATTCGATAGTCTAGTGGTAGCGCGCTTGACTGTCGCTCAAGGGTCCCGGGTTCGAATCCTGGTCGGACATTTTCATAACAAGGGAGAGGAATGTTTTCACATTAATTTTTAAGACAGCGGATAGGAATGTTTCCACATTCATTTTTAACACAGCGGAGAGGAATGTGGTTATTTACACTACTTATTCACGTTTCAGAAACGCACCAGTGATTTTTATTGCGAAGCGCAAGTGCAAAGTTGAACTTGTATGTTATATTATCAATACTTTAACCAAAAAAAGTTGTCATTTCTGTAACCAACTGTGTATTCAGTTAGTGATGCACTAAGACCAAATTGAGTATAACATATTAAAGTAGTTAGCAAATAAATAAAAAAAACGTGCGGAAAAGTTTTTTAGTTTTCTCAGATGCCTGCAATCTTTAAATAAAGACGATTTTGTCATTCCTGTAACCATCATTTCTGACATTTTGTGTCATTCCTGTAACCATTCAAATTCTAGCTTTAAAATATATTTTTCTATTTTTCCATTTTATAATTAAAAAAGGGCACTTTTGGCAGAATTGCCCATTAATTCTAAAGAAAAAATAACTCAAAACATTTGACTGTTTTCAATCTGTTTCTCGAACATCAAAACTTAAATATTGACAACACTATGATTTCTGTCACATGTTGTCTACAGCTAAAAGTTCACTTTATGGCTTTGAAGAATGGCTCAAAGAGGGTGAGCGAAAAAAAATCGAATGCGGTTCACCTTCAAACAAGACAAACGAACTGCATTTAAACGGTTTTGCATGCCGTAAACTCTATACAACGCACATACACTCCTAACGTTAACAGTTATGGCTGCGTCGTAGTCATTCTTGTTGTTATTGTGAGAGCAGTCACGGCATTGTTGCGGTAGGTTGTCAACTATTTACGAATTAAAGTGGAAAGAACAGAATAATTAAAAACTCAAATAAATTCTGTAATTCTCTTAGAGCTGTTTTTGTCCAAGCTGAGGAAGTTTGACTGATTAACTGTCGATTATGAACCCCTTTATTAGGAAAAAAGCTACAAAATGAATATCAACAATATTATCAAAAAACTCAACACGTTAATGAAATATATAATGCATATATAAATTGACCATTTCAACCATAGAAAGAACTTTGACCGGGCTTCTATTGATCAATTGTGTTGTGCGTGTTATTAAATGTTTGAACACAAATATCGAGAGCTGGACCTACGAGTTTAATGCAACTCCAAACGGCTGAGTTGGGAATTGAAACAAGTTTTTACTCATATTTTGGTGATTAAGTAACCGTTTCTTTACCATTCTTGTGTATGTGAATCCCTGTGTATTTTAGTTAGTTACCTTTTGCTTGTTTTTTTTTTTTAATTTAAAGTTTTTAATTAAAAATTAATTTTAAAGAAATACACAATTGTGTAAATATTGATTAAAAAATGTAATTATTATTTTAAATAAAAAATTATTTTATAAAAAATTATTATTTTATAAAAAATTATTATTTTAAATATAAATTATTTTAATAAAAATTTTTGTTTTTTTTAGAATAAACTTTTTGTATTAAAATTTAACGGTTAATGTTAATATTTTATAGGGCTGCCATATAAAAGTAGTTTTATATGTAAATTTTATTCCCACAAAACTCCTTAAATTTTTTAAATTTTCATATTAACTATTGTAAATATATTTTACGATAAACAATATTAATACATTTTCCGAACTTTTTTTCAAAACTTATAATTATTTTTTTTTCAGAAAATCTGAAAAATCTACAATAAAATCAAAATGATAATTTTTAAGGTAATAACTCTTTCAATGTATAATTGGCTCTATTATAATATTAAATAATACTTAATTTAATTTAAATTGAGAATATGTCTTCTAATTTGTTTTCACTAACTCTACGTATATATATTTTTCTTTCTTAAATAAGCTTATAAATCATAAAATTTTCTTAAAAACCAGTTATAACTTTTGATTGGTTAGAGATATTTGGAAAATTTTTTCTTAAATTGTTTTGAAAGCATTTTAAAACTTTATTTTTTTTAATTTTTTAATTTACATTTTAATTCGAAAACATTCAATTTTTTAAAAACTTTTTTATAAAACTGGCCTTGTTTTTTGATGACAAAAACAGCTAATTATTTTTTATGTAAAAAAAAGGAAATATTTGTTAATGAAGGAAGTGACAAAAGATAGGTGGCCAAAAATGCGATTTTTAGTTTATATAATTTTTACAACAAAAACAACTTTTGGTCTATTTTTATGGTACAAACTTAATATTTTTGACTTTTTTTGGAAAAAATAAAATAAAAATATAAATGCTAAGCTTACAAGTACTATTGAAATAGTTTTTGTCAAAGTCATTTTATTAAGCTTTTAGGGAAAAAAAGAAATCAATGAAATAATTCAAAAACAACGGAGTTATTTACATCAAAAATAAAAACTTTCAATTTCGGATTGTTTTTTTTTCGTTCTATGGCAATGAAATTATGTCAAAAATGCATTGTACTAAGAATTTCTATAGTTTTATGAATATGCGAATGTTTTTGGTGTCAAAAGAACAGGATTCTTTTTCATTTTTTACACAAAACAAAATTTAAATTACCTTGTATTAAACATTTTGTACTAAACATTTGTTGTATAAAGAACTTTCATACTTTTCAAGATATTTGTATAATTTAATGTCAAAAAAAGGACATTTTTTTTATTAAATTCCTACAAAAAAATTCTAAAATTAGCTTGAAATGTCGTTTTTTAGAGAAAACCCTTTGCTTGAAATAAGTTTTGTAGTATTTTTTTATTTTATTATATTATTTTTTTTATTATTTTATTTTTTTATTATTTTTTTATTATTTTATTTTTATTATATTATTTTTTATTTTTTATTTCATGTTAAAGTAAATTAATGTACTTTGGCACAAAATTACTAGTGGCACATTACAAAAAAAAAATATTAAAAATTTGATTTAGTACAGGATTTTGGGAAAATTTTATAATTTATAAGCTTATTTAAGAAAGAAAAATATATATGCGTAGAGTTGGTGAAAAACAAATTAGAAGACATATTCTCAATTTAAATTAAATAAAGTATTATTTAAATTTTTAATTGAGTAAATCCATTTGATATTGAAAGAGCTATTCACTTACAAGCTTATTATTTTGAAAGGGTAGATTTCTCATATTTTTCGCAAAAAAATTTAAATTTATAAAGGCCCAACCAAGTTATGCTTAAGCAAACAAAACTTTATTTGAGAGCAAAAGCACGCACTTACACAGCAATATATGAAGTCGCCCAAGTTGTGTCTAAGCATTCCTTTCGTTCAGTTCAGTTTCAACTTTCGTTTACTTTTTGCAACTTAAAGGCCTGACTAGAATAGCCACATGCTGGCATACGCTTATGCCAAAAACTAAACGAAAATCTAGTAGGCTGTTGTCAAAATAAAAAAGCCCATATTTGCCATATACCAAGGTATATTATTCCAGGTACTTTAAATAAACTGTCAGTCATTGGAATATAATGTCATACAGACGAAATGACAATAACCAATGTTGCTTGGTTGCTTTTGTACTAAAAACAAAAAAGGGGCATTTTATTTTTTAATTGGAATTATTTGAAAGAAAATATTTGTAAATATAAAATTTTATTAACCCTATAGCAATTTACTTTTTTCATTATTTAAAATAGTTTTTTCAATTAAGAAAGGGTTGATGCCAAATTCAGTTGCAAATATGCGAAATTCAACATTTCGCACTATTAACACATCAAGCACAACAAAAAGAAAAATTCATTATTTAAAACAATAAAAAACTGTACACTTAGGAAAAAATATTTTAAGAAAATATTGTAAGAAAGACTAAATTTTAAAAAAATCGCCTTATTTATTTGTGTGGGCTTACATTACTTGGTTTTGACATAAGACTCCTAAAAGCCGGCAGCGCAGTCGCGTCTTATAGTACCTGGGTTAATATAATAGTTTGTTTGTTTTTATTTGTGAGTTTTTTCAATATTTATATGCGAAATAAAAAACAAACAACAATTTTATGAACAATTTATTAAAAACTAAAATAAACTCGCTTACTTTTTGCTGTTTGGCTCAATAAATTTAAACAAACAATTGTTTGACATTTGCCTATGCTATGAACGGTTTGAATCGCTCTACAAAAAGTCAATGAAAATCAACTTGAAAGTCTAACGAAACTGTAGCAAGTCCAATTATGGGTATGCTGATATATTTACATAGGCTCGCTTTCATTTTGACAGATCCATCTGCCAGCATGTGGCTATTATAGTCAGGCCTTAAGAGAGAGCGCTTGACATCGTAGTTTGCTAAGCAGAATAGGATTGCTAACAATATTGAGAATGTGTTTAATTAAATTGTTTGTATTTGTATGCCAAATTTTTCAATGAAAAATATTTTTTTTTCTATTTAAGCAAATTGTGGAAAATTTGTATCTTTTTGCTGTGAAATTTTACGTTTACCACAGCTTATAAGCCAATCAGCGCAATAAACATATTTTTTGTGTTAGATGATGGCAACCTTTTTTAACATATGCATACAAATTTTTTTTTTATCCGTCAATTGAAAAAAATACTTTAATTTATTGATTCAAAATAAATGCAGATCCCAATTTTGTTGAAAAATTTTATTTTAAAAATTGCCCAAAAACATAAAAACATATATGAAAAAGCTGACAGGCACTACTTCAACAAATTTTTCAAAGAACTTTTGAACTTTTTTTATATATTTTTGTCAAGATTTTGTGCACGTTTGACATTTTGTTAAGCATGAAATCTGCCAACTTGGGCGACTTTTCTGCTTAATCATACTTTTTGTCAACTACTTTTACTCTGATACTTTCGTTTGCTTAAGCATAACTTGGTTGGGCCTTAAGTTTTGAAAAAAAGTTTGAAAAATGTATTTAAATGACATTGTTTATCATAAAATATATTTACATAAGTAATATGAAGATTTTGAAAAAAAAAATGTAAGGTGTTTTGTGGGAATAAAATGAAGATATAAAACCACTTTTTTTTAAAACAACAACAAAAAATGTTTTATAATATATACCAAACGACGTGAAATTTCAGTACCTTTCGTTTGATGCCTAATTTGTGTATGTCTCAATATGTAAAACTAAAGTTATTGCGAAAAAACGCAATTTTTGCAAATTTTCGAACGCCATTTTGAAAGTCTTAACCTTGAACGTCAACCTCAGAATTTTGTCTTCTATCACATATACAAAACTCATTAAAATCGGATAGTAACAAGTGGAGACCTTTGCTTGTGAGTCGTTTTTATGTGAACATGTTTAAATCTCTTAATTAGCTAATTTTTTTTAATACATAAGCATTTTATTTATTTTTTAAACTTAAGTATATACGCTTATATTGTAACTTTACCAACACTGTAAACTTTTTTCAATTGAATTGAATTAAAAAAAAAATCCAGGACCAGGACTTTAAGAGTTAAATGATATAATTTGCCCTTCAATTTTATATAATAGTAGAGATATAAGAATTACTGATATTATTAATGATAAATATTACAATTAACGTCATTAATTTTATTTAAGGGCTTTAAGTCATAGTTTCCGAGTACTAATTCATTTCGTTATGAGTTATGTTTTTAATTTTGTTATTTTTCTTATAATCCTCATAAAATCTCGTCAAAAAGCCTGAGTTCTTCATAAGTTATTACGGTCTATTTACACTTGTTCAAAAAGTTGTTAAACATTTATTTAATGATTCTTTTTTTCTCTTTTATTAATCGTCTTTAATTTTTTTTACAGATAAAAATACATCTGGCACACCGGTTTAGCTTTTGAGTAACTCTCATAGAGGCTTGAAAACTTCAACTTTAACTACTAGAAATAGTAAAACATATATAGTATAAATAGCATTTTTTTTAACTATCTTAATTAATACAATTATGTCTGCTCTATTAAATTTAATTGAAATCAATTAAATCTGATTAAATTCAATAATATGAACTTTAAAATAAAAGCTGCTTTTGAAAAGATTTTGCATAATAAGACTTGCATTTTCCGCCACCATTTAATTAATTCTGTAATCATTCTAATTTATAACATTCGACAGCGAGTTTAAAATCATTTTAAACTTGCCTTATTTTTCGTTTTAGCTCTCTCGTTTGTTGCATGCTCACTTTCGTCGTTTGTGGCAACTTGAAGCTGTTTTCAATAAATAACAGCATTTCCATTATCGACATCAGAACTAGAATAGTTCTTTGTGCAACCGACACTAAATCAACTCAACGACTTAAAGGCAGCTTTTAAGAATGTTTGACCTAAACGCATCTTCTTTGCTTTATATGGTGGTGAAGGTGCATGGTTTTTTATTCACATATTCTACGGAAATGCATTCTAATCTTTTTAATATAAATTATAAAAATTGTGTTTTTGGAAGTGGAAAAAGGTTTATGATGTAGCACGCACCGTACAACGAAGAACGGTTCTTAATGCAACTCAGTTGGAGACTGTTGTAACTGCATTAGGGTTTTCTTTTTATTTTCCTTAACACTCTGACAAAAATTTGAATTTTTAATTTATGAAGATTTTGTCTTATCACACAAAATATAGGTCAGCATTCGCTGTTTAGAGGTTATTTTAGTTGGATGTTTTTGTTTGAGCATTACTTTTGTTGCTGTACCGTTGATGTGATAAATGGCGTCATCGTTATGATTAATTTTTTTAGAAAATATTTAAATTTAATAGAAATGTGGTTTCTGGAACACAGAACGGTAAAAAAAAATAAAAAAAAACCTGTTAAAAATATTTCCTTATGTATGTTAAAACCTCTCTCAAAGTTTTTTTGCGCCCAACATTATATAAAAAAAAATTTGTTAAAAAAAAACTCGACTCGTAATGCCCTCTTGCTCAGCGATGCCCACGAAAATTATGTGAAGAGTGCAAAAACAACAACAACATCAAACAAATTTTTATTTCTGGATGCAATGACGAGTTTTTAATAGCACGACTGCTTTCAGAGTCCGCGAAAGCGAACTTATACTATGTACACTGTAAAAATAATGACTCAAATAATTCCAAATGTTTTAGTTTTCTGCTAGTCAGAATACATTGTGATTTACCCAGCCTTAACCACTTGGAGGTTTTCAGGTATCCTTTTTTATATTTTGTATTAAAGTTTTAATTTTTTGTTTTTTATTTTTTTATTTTCTTTTTTGTTTTTTTTTTTGTGAATTTTTTATTATCTTACTGTTTTTTATAAGCTAAACTGTTATATTATTAATTTTGTATTATTATGATTTAGTAATAATAATAATTAATAATAATAATAAATCCATTGATAAAATTCATTTGCAATGTTATAATAAGCATATTATTTATTTTTTAGGCTTAAGTAGATACGCTTATATTGTAACATTACCAACCTTGATGTATTATGAAAGAACTTGTTGCTTATTATATAAGTAACGTTTTAAAACGAATTGAATAAATTGAAATTGAATTGAAGAATTTTAAAAAAAAAAAATCTTTTTCATATTTTTGTCTATGAAAAACTAGGCAAACTCCGAGTTTTCTGCAAATTATATTCTTGGCATTTTTCAAGTGTATAATAACCCCTACAAAAATAATTAATTTTGATGCAATATAAAAAAGTACACACCTGCAAATATTCAACAACTTTTTCTCAAATGTATTCGCACAACGAAAAATATAAAGAATACGACGTATGCTGTTTACGTCTACAATGCGAATGCCGAAAACAGTGCAAAACAGCCGCTATCGATGGTGCCAAACAACAAAACCAACAGCATGCAAACGCAGAACTGCTATCAATGGTTCGAAAAAGCAAAAACAATAACATTAAGAAACGAGGCTGAAATTGCAAACTGATTGCGGCGAATTACAACAATCACCAAAATTATTGAAGTTGTTGTAAAAGAGTGGAAAGAGTGGAAAGAGTTAGGTGTTGGGCATCGCTACTCTAGATGCATAGCGTATAATTGCTTACTACTGTTAGAATTTATTGTTTTGTTAGAGTAGGTGGCAAATGATCACGGATAACTTCTAAGCATCACTATGAATTAGTATTAAATGCAATAAAATATATTTTGTGTAAGTTATTTAATGGACATAAAATATTGTATAATTTTTGTATAACAATGAGAAATTGAAATGAGTTTTTTAATTTATTTTTTATTTACATTATTTTGTGGATATAATTTTTATATAATCGAAAAAAATACCTACATATCAATTATTTGATTATCAAATTATACAATAATTAAAAAAGATACTTATCAACTCACTGTAAAAATTTTTTTGTTCAGACTTCATGTCATATAGAGGGCGCCACATTCAATGTAATGTGACGTAACATAGCATATAACCAGCGGATGATCAAAACGCTTCCAACGATACCTCATTTGTCAAATTATGATGTGATTTTGATTAGAAATTATGATTTAGAAGTTAGGGGTTATTTGACTTTCTCTTCTCTGGAGGGCGCCATATTCAATTTTATGTGACGTCACATAACCTATTACCAGCGGACGATCACAACGCTTCCAACGATATCCCATTTATCAAATTATGATAAGTATTTTAGAAGTTAGAGTGGAACAGATGAACATGCATACATACATACCGGGCAAACACATATGCCGCTTTTTTTGCCTCGCCGTAGTTGGCTAAAAAGGACTTTAATATTAAGGTGAGTTTACACATTTCACTCTAAACGATGACAGTGAATCAATTTTTCATTTACATTATTTAAAGCGTAAATTTAAAATTTGATTAATAATTCGGTGTTGAAATTATAAATATATAAGGTTGGTTGATTTATTTTATTGGCGTTTTTTAAAAAAATTAAATAAATAAAAGCCGTACAAACAAATCCAACAACACAAATTTGGAAAATATGGAGCATTATGATTGATTTTAAGCAATTAAACAAAAAAAAATATAAAATTTCTACTTGAAGTTATGTTCACACCTTTCAATTGTGCTTCACTACGAATGACACATCAGTTCAATTTTCTTTCATCAAAAGTAGAAGGCCTTCTACTTCTTTCACTGTTCAATGTGGATGGCAATCATCTTTATTTTAACCCCCAGATTCAGTAAGAGGTCTGGCCAGACCTTTCGACTATTTGAATGTATGCAACTTTTTTTATGACAGTGGAGAGCGGAATAGTTGCACGACTTTGTCAGGCTCGACGAGAAGAACACAATGAAACAACGAAAAATCCAAAAGAATTTTTTTAGTATTGCTAAATTTTTCTTTTTACGTCGTTTCGTGAATGCGTAAGTATGAGGTCTGGCCAGACCTCATATAGAATGTATGGAATTTGAATGCCCCGGTATGCGTAAACCAAATTTGCATTTTAAGGACGTGTTTGGCCAGCCATGGTACGAGGAATTTAAAATTATTTATACAACATCGGATGAGCGGTTCTCGATATATTGCAAAAAAAATTAATCCTCTTTCACCAATACGATTTCTCTTAGAAAATCGCTATAGCTTTGAAATTATAGATCGCACAGCTTTGAGATTCGGATTCGACCAAAATTTACACGTGCCGTTGCACTGATAAAATTTATGGGCATTGGACAAAGGGACGTACTAGCTCCCATACAACCCAAATTGCGATATCGAATAGCTTTGGAGTTGTAGCCGCACAGCCTCGGAATTCAGTATTCCAACTTAATTTACACATGCAGTTTCACTGATAACAGTATATGGTAACGGACAAGGGGGCGTGGCAGCAACGCGCCGGGTTTCAGCTATTTGCATATTTATATTTGTATATATATATATATACAGCCGTAAACATAGACACGAAAACAGCTGGTCATACATTTCATATAAGGTCTGGGCAGACCTACGGAAGGTTCCTGAATCGAAAGGTTAGAAATTAAACTCAACTAAATTTTTCAAATCGGATGATTCATCTAAAGTGAACAATAATAGTGCCTCGTTTAAATTCGTCTTTAGTAAATTTAAAATTTGATATCCTGAAATGATATTTATGTATGTGTCGATAAGCAATAGCAGCCTAAGTAGATTATTTTAAGGGGTTATACGCAGTTAGAACTTAAAAAAAATCGATATTTTTTATTTTATTTTCGTAATCTATACACATTGAAATATACGTATTGAAAATTTTATATCGATCTAAGAAATATTCTTGAAGTTATATATATACATAATCCTACCAACTCATGTTATTAAAAAATAAGTATATATGGGTATTTCCACAGGAAAGTCTACCGTGACCAAAAAATTAAAACTTATTAAAAACTTATTATTTTATGATATTATCTAAGAGAAACATTTTAATTTTATTAATTTAAGCAATTTCTACATAAAATTATTAACCATGATGATCACATCGTCTGCACTGTTTCACAAATGTAGTTTTTCTTTTTCGTAAGTGTTTAGTAAATGTTTCATAAACATTTTTGTTTTATTAAAAATGGAAGGCATTGGCTGAAGACAATGAAAAAATGGTTGATGCAATTAAAGGAAAATATATTGAATTTGTTTTTAATTACCTAATTACATAATTACTTAACTACCTAATTACTTAATTACCCAATTAAATTGCAATGGAAAAAACTGTCCCGTGCGACCTGTCCCGTGCGACCGAGCTTAATATTAAATTAAAAAATAAGTGTTAAATATTATTGGGTAAAATAAAAGCAATTTAAAAGAAACACCAATGCACAATATCCATAAAATAAACTCTTTGAAATATTCCTTCAGACTTCGCTGAATTCGGCGCTTGAGTTGTTGTCCTCGAAAAAAACTTCCGTTTTTGTCCCGTGCGAACCCCGTTGTTTTTGGCAATTATTTTGAAAAGGAAAAATTACCGATAATCAACCTTAGCACCACTTATAGAGCTTACTATGAGTTATAAGTTAAGACCATTATCAAAATATAAATCCGTGTTATTACTACTTTTTTTTCAATTTAACTGCGTACGACTGTCCCGTGCGACACCATGGAAATGCCCATATGCTACTTAGAAGACTGAAAAGTAAGTCAAATATTAAAATTGAGTAAATATAATTTTAAAAAATAAGTAGAAATAAGTAAGTACCTTCAAAAATTTTTTATAATTTCTTGATACTACTCACTAATATAAAAAAAAATAGAAAAATTAACTCCAGAATCTGTACTTTTAACTCTGTTGACTTCCATTTCCAAACTTTTTCCGCTTTTGCAAACAAAAGTTCAACCGGAGCTGAAACGCATGCATAAATAAGTATTACTCTTAAAAGTAAGTAAACTTACAAGTATGAAATTTTAGTAAGTATATGAAGCTGGAAATAAGTACGATATTTACAAAGTAAGTATAATTTTTAACATTATATATACATTAGGCTGAGTCGATTTACAAACCTATGTTGCCTGGGCGATTTTCGGATCGGGCATGAAAAGTTATTTAAAGAAAAAAAAAGAGGGCGATAGGTGTGCACTTTGCACAGCTGGAGCAAAACTGATGCCAGAAATGAAATCCTTGTACCCGATTCAACCTAAAACTGGTCTCACATTTAAACGTTTTCTACAAAAATTTATCGTAAAAAATTCCTAAAGAAAAAATTCACACAATTCAAGGTATAATTTTTTTTAGAAATCGTGTCATTCATTAATATTTTTGATATTGATTAACCGAATTTAATTGAAATCTTTTTGCACTTTCATTACAAATTTACAACAGAAATTAAAAAGCCGTGATGGTTAAGATTCGCGAAGTCAGCGAAGTCAGTGCAGCATTTTCCAGATTAGAAAGAGAGTCAAGTCGAATGGGTCTGTCAGTGAATGCAGATAAGACGAAATACTTAGTGTCAACAAACAAACAGTCCCAGCGTCTTGGAACCCACGTTACCGTTGACAATACCTCCTTCGAGGTTGTGAAGAACTTCGTTTATCTGGGATCCAGCATTAATTCAACCAACGACATCAGCATTGAGATCAAACGAAGAATAACTCTTGCCAACAGGTGTTACTTTGGGCTCAGTAGGCAATTGAGAAGCAGAGCCCTCTCTCGACGAACGAAAATCACGCTCTATAAATCGCTCATCATGCCCGTCCTACTTTACGCATCACAAACCTGGACGCTGAGCAGTTTAGATGAAAAGACTTTAGGAGCATTCGAGAGAAAGATTCTTCGTAAGATCTACGGACCAATCTGCGTCAATGGCGAGTACCGAATACGGTGGAATGATGAACTGTATGAGCTGTACGCTGACATCGACATAGTCAAGCGCATTAAAATCGAGCGGCTTCGCTGGCTTGGTCATGTTCAGCGCATGAAAGACGATGCTCCAGTGAAGAAAACATTCGATTCGGTACCCAGCGGCGGTCAACGCAGAAGAGGACGACCGCATCTTCGTTGGAAAGACCAAGTAGAGGACAACCTGACGAAGCTTGGAATTTCCAACTGGCGCCAGTAAGCGCAGGACAGAAATGGCTGGCGCAAATTCTTAGATGAGGCCAAGACCGACATACGGTTGTAGTGCCAACTAAGTAAGTAAGTAAGATGGTTAAGATTACACCTTGAATTTTGTGAATTTGTTTTCTTTAGGAATTTTTTACGATAAATTTTTGTATAAAAACTCATATATGTGAGACTGGTTTTAGCTTGAATCGGGTACGAGGATTTCATTTCTGGGATCAGTTTTGCTCTACCTGTGCACCTTTATAAACAAAAAAAATTTTAAAAAACACCTAAGGGAAAAATTCACAAAATTGAAGATGTGATAGGGTACAGTGCACTCCCAGGGCCCCATATTTTTTTAATAACTTTTCATGCCGAATCCGAAAATGGCCCAGGCAACATAAATTTTTTTACCTCCATACAAATCGACTTAGCCTTATATACATATTCACTATGTGTAAGGATCTTTTAAAACTTCGAGAGCATTTTTCTCAAATTATGTTTTTAAAGCGAGTAAAATTTCTCGATAGCATCTCCACCGATCAGACTCGAATTTTTACACAAGCTTTTTTAATATATTTGTATATCAATATAATAATGGATATTTTTATTTTTTCTTCGATTAATTACTACACGGTCAGGAATCTTGAGTTTAGATCTAGTAAATCCTGTATCCTAAAATATATGATGACACAAAAATTACATTAGAATTAAATCGACGTCAAATATTAAAATTGAGTTTTATTCACACATGGGATTAAATCTTAATAAATTCTTATAATAAAATACTTACGATAAATAAAAAAGACTGCTGGATTTGAACCCACTACGTTTGGGCTATAAGTTCATGGCTCATAAAGCTGCTGTAATAAGCCACATGTATATAAATTATACATGTATACATAAATTATATAAATTATAAAAACCGAACCATGTCAGGATACAAAAAAATGTTGCTAACTTAACCTTTTATGTCTTGATAACGCAATATTTGTAATGTTGCTAATTTGACCTTGTTTGTCTTGAAAACGCAGCCCTGCTATGCTCTTTGATGTTATCGTTTTGACTTAGCATTTTTATTAACACAACTTTTCAATTTGTTAATAATACATAATTTCAATCAAAAACGTATTCTATATTTTGGAATTGTTAATAATATCATATTTTAGAATTTTAATTTGCTATGAAACCTGTAAAGGTTTAGCAACCAAATAAATAAAATACCGAACTCTGCAATCTTAGAGTATTCTAACATGAATTAAATATGACAAGAGTTCGCCAGTGATCGCAATTCGACATTTTCGCATACATTCTCTGTTGATTCGATACGAAATTATGGTCACAAACAAGGTTGAATTATAAGGTTGTGGCACTTGAGAGAAATGCACTCTTTTTCCGCCTTTGCTTGAACTGTCATTGTGCTTTTCTTTGTTCTATGCATTCATTTTCTTGATTTCTTTTCATCCATTCTGACAGTTCGACCGAGCTCGCTCTCAAGTGCCACAACCTTATAAATGAGCTTTGGTCACAAAAATATGGTTTTCATAAAAATTTGGCATCATTTTAACTTTCCTTATGAATAAGCCACTAGTTTTCTCGCTCACAAGAGAACGCAATGTGAGCGGCAAACTGAAAATAGAAATCGAGTTGATTTTCTCCTTTTTCATTGTTCATGTACGAACTTAACCGAGTTCATTCATAACACAGTGTAAAGAGAAAAAAACTAAGGAAACAATGCCAAAATTTTTTCTTTTTCTTCTTTTTGATTCGATACGAAATTATGGTCACAAACAAGGTTGAATTATAAGGTTGTGGCACTTGAGAGAAATGCACTCTTTTTCCGCCTTTGCTTGAACTGTCATTGTGCTTTTCTTTGTTCTATGCATTCATTTTCTTGATTTCTTTTCATCCATTCTGACAGTTCGACCGAGCTCGCTCTCAAGTGCCACAACCTTATAAATGAGCTTTGGTCACAAAAATATGGTTTTTATAAAAATTTGGCATCATTTTAACTTTCCTTATGAATAAGCCACTAGTTTTCTCGCTCACAAGAGAACGCAATGTGAGCGGCAAACTGAAAATAGAAATCGAGTTGATTTTCTCCTTTTTCATTGTTCATGTACGAACTTAACCGAGTTCATTCATAACAAAGTGTAAAGAGAAAAAAACTAAGGAAACAATGCCAAAATTTTTCCTTTCTCTTCTTTTTGTGCACTCTTCTATGTGAATACGATCCCACAATGGGTGCAGTCATACATCATTTGACTCATACAAAATTTCACCTGTTTAAAGCAGGTGAATTTCTATAAAAAATAATAGGTGCTCTCTCTCTTCCTACTCTAATTCATTTAAAAAAAATTTATCAAAATTGGTTGAGAAACACGGGAGAAAATGGTTCTTAACTGTTTCTTCTACGCCTATTTATATATAAAGGCTATTCACAGTTTAAGCGTACATTTAACAAATCGAACTTATAGCATTTTTTATTGTTGAAACTGTGAGCATCCCGCTATGTGACTGTCGTACTTGATAATTATGCAACCCTGTGATGTGTGTATTTATGCGACTACAGAGCATAAAAATACGAGGTACAAAAAACACGTCCAAGAGCTTCTTTTATTTAATTGTGTTTGCAAAATACGATTACGTAAGTTGGCGTAAAAAATAAAAATCGTAAAAATAACAGACCTGCATATTCAAACTGTGAACAGACTTAACTGTGAACTTATAGATTTTGCGTTTTATTAAAAAATATTGAAATGTTGATTTTATATGATTTAAATACAAATTCTAAATGTTTGATAGTTTAAATCATACTTGATTTTAAATACAAATTCTAGTTGTTTGATAGTTTAAAATTGTTTATTGAGCTTTAGGTAAAATATTGGTTTATATTAAAAAGTTTAGTTTCTAATAAAATAAGTATTAACAAATTCATGATTCCAAATGGGGTTAAAAATTAGTCCAAGATTTTTTACTGTACAGATAAAACTTTGCATTAACCAAATTTTTTTACATGATCCAATTCATATATATCGTGCACACACCTCGACAGCTTTTCTTAAAGAATCTCACGGAGATCATTTATTTTATTTTATCATCATCACGGACCTTGAAATATTATTATTTATACAAAATTTTATATAAAGTTAAGCAAATATGCATGCTTAATGATTAATGATTATATTTATTTAATAAATTGTTTTTTAAAAAAAATGTTTAAATTTCGTTTTTTCGGCCTTTAAACTTAGTATAACCCCTTAATACATATTTCTAAAAATAAAATTGCTCGAAAACATAAGGATACTAAAATAAGATAGTCCCAAAAAGATAAAGAAATTGCTTAAAATATGATCCTCAAAAAACTCCATCAAATTAAGACAACGATTTTTTACTTTAAATCAAAAAATATTTATTATTAAAAAAATTTTTGGCGGTTTCAAGTAAAACTTTCATGAATACAAAAATTTTATACTCAATAAAATCGATTTACTTAAAAATTATTAATTGTTATATCTGTGCTACTAAAATATTTGACAAAAAAATAATCCTGATTCAAACTTAAGTCTTAAAATTGTCATTAAAAAAAAATTCAAAAATAAAATCTATCACATTTGGCTCTGAGCTTGTTGCTATCTAAACTACAGAAAATTTTTCATTTTTTCTTGACATAAACTTTAAAAAAATTTGATACCATGTAAAAATCTATAGCAATTCCATTAAAAATTTCAATAAGTTTATTTCTGATAGCAAGCCATATTTCAATTGGTACCATAAAAAGTAAAAAACTTTAAGGCACCAAAATTTCGCCACTTCAAAAGCTCTTGCAATGAATCTATTTTTCTTTAACAAAATCAGAGCGGAGGACTTTAACGCAACTGAGGCCCCTGTTTTGGAAGACGACGATCTTGGAAACGTTCTCAGCTCAGCTGCTTCGAATTCAGCAAATGTTAATAGGGACAAAGAGGATCGGGTAACACAATTAAGTGAAGTGCCAGATATGTCATCTATACCAAAACTACCGAGACCTACACCTCATCGTAATGCTACAAGTATGGATATGGAATTTGATGAAATGGCAAGCACAATGGATGCAAGCACACAAGTAAATGCCGAATCGAATGAGGAGGGATCATTGCTCAAAGAATCTCATAAAATTCATGATATTCCACTTATTCCGGAAGCACCAAATGTAGCCGAAAGGGATAAACTGGAAACGACAGGTTTGTGTTATACATAATAGGATGGTAATCGCTTTTATCACTTTGCCCCGAATAATTCTAGCTGAACATGTTACCAGCACATTTAGCAGAGAGTTCAAAACTTTTATCGATGAAGCCGCCAGCATCGAGGAGCAATTGCCTGTTGTACGCCCCTACATTATTGGTGGCGCCATAGTTGTGCCCGCATTTCTGATGATTCGTAACATACGTCGTCAGGGACTGGTCAATTATATACACAAGGTAGGTGGTGGAGATGGAACAAGTAGCACTTAAATTTGCACATTTTTAATTACTGTTTTCTTCTTTCGCCCACTTAGTCTCCATTGCAAGGAAAACTCATCCAACTTTTGGTGTTTTCTTCAGGCATTGCAGCGGGCACTTATTTCTATAAAAAACCTCGAAAGACCAAATATGTTAAAGATTTTAGAGATGCTTGAGCTACAAGAAAAAACCTTGAATAAACACTTAATAACTTCAGTTGTTAAATATCAATAAAACCATCCAGTAATTCTCTCTGAAATATTCAGAGCCCAATTCAAAATTTCGTTTTTACTTGGGTATATGTTTGTAAATTAGTTAGGTGATGTCTAGATGGTATACTGTTTGAAAAAACGTTGAGTTTAAAAGCATGCCAACAGTCTCGGTGACTTAATTTTGGCCATATTTCGGAAGTGTAATGATTTTTTAAATTTTTATTTCGTTTTGAAAAGTATTTTTTCTATTTAAGATTGTTCAAGCTTACAGTTTTTACTAGTTTGAATCCTTTATAACGAATCTTCGAAAGATTAGTAAATATAACGAAAGATTAGTAAATTCCTAATTCCTAGCCTTCACTTTCTTCATATTGATATCTGTGTATTCGGTCTGTCCCGATTTTTGCATGAGGGTCAGTTAAGAGAAGAAAAAAACGGGAAGGATTTAACCCTCATTCGACACTCGGGTGAAATTTCACTCATTTTGAAGTCTATAGGTATACCTAGCTCATTTTTAATGCAAAATTTATGAAATGTATGGTATTTGTATAAAATGTTCCTTTCTTTTAGAATATGATATCAATATTATGGTCGATAAAACATAACGTTAAATATTTAGAAAGTAACTTAAGCGACCTTCGGGTGAAATTTCACCCATATGCGAAAGAAGAACCGGAAAACATATTCCTTCCTGCAAGAAATATATATGAGGTGAGCATAAAACTGCTTTCTACTTTTGTTAATAATAAACTGTAATTCAACAAAATAAACGTATATAAAAGAAAATGAATAATTTTTTGTTAATAAGGCGTACAAAATACTCGTGGCTGAAATTTCACCCATTAGGGTTTTATTTGTGACTTTTTTTGAGGGTCGGATGAGGGTTAAAATGGTCTTTTGGTGTTGTATCTAATTTGTGATATTCAAAATATTGTTGCAGTGAAAATACTCGAAGTTTTTGGAATATGAGCAGGTATGTCGAAAGTACTTGTTAGTAAAATTTTTGAGGACAAGCTCAAAATAAATGTTGAAGGTGAAAAAGTAAAAGGACCAGCCCATACACTTGACGCATTTGGAGCTCAATTCGAGAGAGACGTGAACTATTTTTTACATTTTTACATGACGACCCCTAGAAAGTAGCAGGTATGTTAAAAATAAATTTTGGGAGTGAAAAAATAATAATAGGACCAGCTCATACATTTGACCCCTTTAGGATTCAGTACGGAAAAGATTTGCACAATTTTGAGTAATTTTTCTTAATTTTTTGTATTGTGACCCCTAGAAAGTTGCATTTAAGCTATTTAGAGTAGAATTATTTTCTGTTATTTTGAATATATCGCTGTTCAGAGTTGAAAAATATTCAAAATTTTGTATGCTGTGCAGTTTTGAAAATCTGTAATTTTATTACTTTCTCCAATATTTTTAGAAAAATATCTTTTATCCCTTTCACGCATAAGGGACACATTTGTCCTCACATAATTTTCACAATTGATAATAATGCTGGCTAAGTAAAACCTTTTTTCACTACCTTTTCTAGTTAACGCAATGGCAACACTAAAATAGAACTATTATCTGTCAAAAGCTTATACGCGCGAAAAGTACAAAATATTTGTAAAAGACGTAAAAAAAAGTTAGACCGAAATAAATAGATATAAATACCCAAAATCATTTTTACTCTCTTGGATTTACTCACTTAGGAATTTGGCAAAGATATTACTTTTTGCCAATATCTTTGATAGATTCAGTGGTATTTTAATATTTAAAAGTTGTTAATATATTTCAAATAGTATTTTAAATTAATAAGAGAATTGGTTTTCAGATGTGATTTTCATACGATTAATCTTAAACAGAGATAAATTTTAAAGGAATTTAAGATGGTTTTGGTATTTTTTAAAGATGTAATTTTTTATTGCATAATGTTATTATTCGATTTAGCTCATTTCTAAAAAATTTAAATAATATAAAAAAATTTAATTTTAAATAATATGTTTTTTTTTAAGAATTACTTTTTTTAATTACAAAGAATATGCAAAATCAACTAAAATTTATATTCAAATTTCTTAATTAATATAAGACGATGAAAAAGTAATTACTAATAACACTGAACAACAACATATTTTTTTTCAAATAACAAGGTTCCTACAACGGGCTTTTGTAGAGGGGACCATAACCCATAAAAAAAAGTGTTGCGGTCGGGGGACTCGCTTTATCTTCTACTCCGAATGTAATTTGAATTAAGATTTTTATTTTATTTTTTATTATTTTTTATTTTTTGTAAGTTTTTATTTTTTATTACTTTTTATTATTTTTTATTATTTTTTATTTTTTATTATTTTTTATTATATATAATTGTATATATAACATAATAAAAATTTATGTTATTTTTATTATTTTTTACTTTTCTCAGAGGCGCCAAATTCGGTGTTTCGAAAACGTTAACACTGCATGGCCGACAGTTAATCTTAGGATCGAAAAGTCTGAATCAAAAAACCAAAAAATTTTAAAATAAGAACGTCATTTACGCCGTAATCTACCACATTTAAAAAAAAATCGATCCCAGAAAAAAATGGGAGAAGTTTAAAAAAAAGTACAAAAATGGGATAACGTTTTTCACCTTTGCACCCTTGCTGAATAATACTAATTTTAAATTTTTTTAGATATTGTTACTTGTTTTTTAAAAAAAAAATTTTAAATTGCGTTTTTTCGGCCTTTAAACTTAGTATTATAACTCCTTAATACATATTTCTAAAAATAAAATTGCTTGAAAACATAAAGATACCAAAGTAAGAAAGACCCAAAAAGATAAAGAAATTGCTTAAAGTATGATCCTCAAAAAAACTCCATTAAATTAAGACAAAACAATTTTATACTTTAACTCAAAAAATATTTATTATTAAAAAATTTTTTGGGGGTTTGATAAACTATTTGTTTTTTTTATTTTTTTAAGTAAAGCTTTCATGAATATAAAAATTGTATATTCAATCAAATCGATTTACCTAAAAATTATTCACCTTTATTCTTGAATCCGAGTCGAGTAAATATTGTCATCGAGAGCTCACTTTCACCAATGAATTGTCATCGAAGATCATTTATTTTATTTTTAATTATTTTTTATTTTTTGTTATTTTTTATTATTTTTTATTATTTTTTATTATTTTTTATTTTTTATTTTTTATTATATATACTTTTTTATATAACATAAAAAAAATTTTTGTTTTTATTATTTTTTACTTTTCTCAGAGGCGCCAAATTCGGTGTTTCGAAAACGTTGACGCTGCATGGCCGACAGTTAATCTTAGGATCGAAAAGTCTGAATCAAAAAAACCAAAAAGTTTCTGAAATAAGAAGGTCATTCACGCCGTAATCTACCACATTTAAAAAAAATCGATCCCAGAAAAAATGGGAGAGGTTTAAAAAAAAAGTGCAAAAATGGGATAACGTTTTTCACCTTTATACCCTTGCTAAATAATAATAATTTTAAATTTTTTTAAGATATTGTTGTAGATTACTACACAAAATCTAGCCTCTACTAAGCTTTTCAGCGCTGAGGCAAAAGTACAATAATTGTAAAACTTAAATTTGAATTAATAATAAAAAATAAAAATAAAAAAAAATATTTTAATAAACAGAATGAATCCACTTTTATCAAAATCGGCCCAGCCAATCCGGAGATTAACTGTCGTCCATTTGAAAAAAAGTCATTTCAAGAAAAACGCGTCTAAAGTTTTCGAGGCCTTCGTTGTAGACCGTTTTACGTCGAATTTCTTTATAATATGTTAGGAGGGGATTTTTAAAGACTTATAGAACCCAAACATATAACAAATAAAAAATTGATTTTTTAAAATTTGCAAACTTCGCATGAACCTTTTTATATTTAAGAAAAAAAATTATTTACTGAAAATTAAAATGAAAAGTTATTACTAAAGATGAAAATAGGCAGTAACGTTGACAGCGGTGTTTGTTTCATGACGCAACAAGGCGTTGAGCATTGAACATTTATAATTTTTCTCGTATGCTAATTGAATTGATTGAAAAGTTGGATTGAAACCTGGACTAACTTAAAAGTATAAAACAAAAAAACACATTTTTATAGTCCACCCTAGTGTCAAAAACTTTTTGAAATTCTTACATCAAAATACATTTGTTGGGGCCACCGTAGAATTTTTTAAATTCTAACATAAGATTCGAAATCAGCGACCTCTTAATACTGCCAGCACATGCCAAAAAAACTTTTTGAAATTCTTACATTAGATTCGAAATCAGTGACTAGCGCATATACAAAGAGTACAAAGTCCAAAAAAAAACATTTTTAGGGTTCACCCTGGTCAAAAAACTTTTTGAAGTACTTAAGTCAACTACGAAATCACCGACATTTTAATACTGACAGTACATATTACAAAGTCTACAAAGAGTACAAAGTAAAAAAAAAAATTTTTAGGGTTCACCCTAGTCAAAAAACTTTTTGAAGTACTTAAGCCAGCTACGAAATCAGCGACCTTTTAATGCTGCCAGGAGTACAAAACAAAGGAGTACAAGGAGTACATAACAAAAAAACACATTTTCAGGGCCCACCCTAGTGTCAAAAAAACTTTTTGAGATTTTGACATCAGGTTCGAAATCAGCGACCCCTTATACTGCTAGCACATATATACACTATAAAACAAGTAAAAAACATTTTTAAGGTACACCCTGTGTCAAAAAACTTTTTGAAATCCTTAAATTAGATTAGAAATCAGCGACCAGCGCATCTACAAAGAGTATAAAACAACATCACATTTTTAGGGTCCACCCTAGTGTAAATTTTTTTTATTTTAACATAAGATTCGGAATTAGCGACCCTTTAATACAGCCAGAACAATACAGCAAAGAGTATAAACCACAAAACACATTTTAAGTGCCAAAAAACTTTTTGAAATTTTTACATAAGATTCTAAATCAGCGACCAGCGCATTTTTTTACAAATTTTTTACACTAGGTTGAATTCTAAAAATGTGTTTTTTGGCTTTATACTATTTTTAGCAGCGACCCCTTAATACAGCCAGCACATACACAAAGAGTGTAAGCCAAAAACACATTTTAAGGGCGTATCCTAGTGCCAAAAAACTTTTTGAAATTTTTACATAAGATTCAAAATCAGCGACCAGCGCGTCTAAAAAGATTATAAAGCCAAAAAACACATATTTAGGGCTCACCCCAGTGTAAACAATTTTTCAAAATCAGTGTATACATAAAGAGTATAAAACAAGAAATACATATTTAAGGTCCACCCTAGTCGCACAAAATTTTTTTACACTCTAACATCAAATTCGAAATCAGGAACCCACCTTAATACTTCCAGCTCATACACAAAAAGTATAAAATAAAAAAACACATTTTTAGAGTCCACCCTAAAGTCAAAAAACTATTTTGAAATTCTAACGTCAGATTATACTGTATTACACACATTTGTTGCAGTTTCCGTTTCTTAACACTTAATTGCAATAAATGTTCTCACGTATGATTTAAAACAAACAAAAATAACAAATGCCTTTTAACGAAATTTCTATGTGTCAGAAACAGAGACACACACACAGAGAGAAAGAGAGAGTTGCGCACTCGCCTACTCGTTTGTTAGTCTGCTCGAATCTCTAACTTTTTAATGTATGGGTCTTTTTTGACCCATTTGTGTAGTAAATGGACATAGAAAACTCATAAAACAGGGATATAACAGGATAAAATATCCAACAAAAATATTTTTTATAAAACTCTACTATAGGTCTTTGAATACACTACAGCTCAAAATTTAACTTGAATGCCAGAAATAAGTCAAAAACTTAAATGTGTTTAAGGGTTAATTTAGTACTTATTCAGAACTGGTGCTAAAATGTTTTACAAAACTGGGTTTTAGGGGGTTAGTTTGTATGAAAAAAATGTGTTACATAAAATTCACTATAAGTCAGCATGGAAATTAGCCATAAACATACGTAAACTGCTACATTAGCAGGCTGCTACAAATTTGACTTTTATTTATTTGATCAATAATAAAATTTAAAATTTGACTTTTATTTTTTCGATCAAAAATATAAGTTAAAATTTGATTTTAATTTTTTGATCAAAAATAAGAGTTAAAATTTTTCTTTTAATTTTCGATCAAAAATAGCAATTAAAATTTGACTTTTATTTTTGATCAGAAATAAGAGTTAAAATTTGACTTTTATTTTTTTGATCAAAAATAAAAGTTAAAATTTGACTTATTTTTTCGATCAAAAATTTGACAGATCTATTTGTTATTAACTATTATAATAGTTGAAATTTTCAAAACAATTAATAGAGTACATTTTTATTCTTTTACACCTATCTATTAAATGTTTATTTGTAACATTTTTGCACAGAGATAAAAACATTGCTATTGACCTTCATATCGTTGCATTGCATCGCTTAGTTGCTTATCATTGCACATTCTGTTTTCATATATTTCGCAAACGACTGGAACAGAGACTGTAAGCAGACGATATAAGAATAAAAATATGACTTTCAGTTTTGATCAAAAAATAAAAGTCAAATTTTAACTGTTATTTTTGTTCGAACAAATAAAAGTCAAATTTTAACTTTTATATTTGCTCAAAAAATTAAAGTCAAATTTTAACTTTTATTTTTGAACAATAAAATAAAAGTCAAATTTTAACTTATATTTTTGATTGAAAAAATAAAAGTCAAATTTTAAATTTTATTTTTGATCAAATAAATAAAAGTCAAATTTCAACTTTTTTATTTGGCCAAAAAAATAAAAGTCAAATTTTAACTTTTATTTTCGATCGAAACAAAATTGATAAAAAAATCGATTATTTATTGACTTTTTAAAAAAAAATCAGATAAATTAAAATCATTTAAGATTATTATTCTTTAGCGAACAATCATCACATTGCTATATTCAAATATCGAATAGACTTACTCTTTCCATTTGACTTTTTGGGTAGAAATTTCGAAAATAACTGTTATTTTCTATCCCTATAGCTATTTCAATGAAAACAAATGCACGCTTTATACTTTTTCCGATATATATGTAGCAACTACCCTCGTTTGAAGACCATAATTGATTTCTATAAGATCAAGGTAATATACATATATTTTGATACATGTTATGTCTCTTTTTCTCTCTGTAATGAATTTTCTCTCCTTTTTGCTGGTTTTTTTTCCACCCAATAGACCTCTTAGAATTTAAATTAATTGATTTCACAGACTTCTAACTACTTTTTAATAAAATCTTGACTTAACCTAGATTCAAGATTTCAAAAATTTATTAAAATTAATGGCGGTTTTATTGATTCGTCAAAGATTTATAAAAGTCTTGACGCTTTTTTCGTTTCAACCTTGAGGTCAATAACCAATGACATCGATATTAATAGCATTATAGAGACGTAGCCAACAGCTGTATTTTTTTTGTGAAATGATGAAGAAATATTTTATTCAATTGAACAAATAAATTTATTTTATATTTAAAAATAAGTACTTAAATTTTCCACTGAAATTTTTACAGAAATTTCTTCACTTAAAATTCGTCTTAATAATGAGAATGACCCCTGATAGTTTTAGAATTTTACAATTGACTTAATTGAATGAGGATGTGCATTCAATCATGCAATAAATCAAGCATTTTATTGAACTCAATTAAAAAAAAGCAATAACAATTATGAAGATGCTTCAGTCGGAAATCGGTTTCGCATGATGGCGCAATGCTTTGGTAATGCATATAACTATTTCAATAAAAGCTACATTTTCTTAAATTTTATGCTTTGCATGGTTTTTTTGTGGAGTTGTGTAATTAGATTTGTTAGGAATTTTACTTGCTTACAATCAATGAATTTTTATAAATTCGTATTCTCACGATGTTAACACGCCCTGCTTAGAATGAGCCCACACAAAGCTGCCAAATGTGTCTCAAACAAAAATTTGGTGGGATCGTGACCAATGTCAAGTTTAGGCAATTATCTTCTTTATTTAGCAAAAAAAAAAATAGGGGTCAGAACAATTGTCTATCAGAACAAGATTTCGGCAACAAGTAGTATCACAAATGATACAGAGTTATTTGATATAATACAGTTCAGTGTAAAGCAGTGGTGCCCAACTGGTAGCTCAACTGGCTGAATTTTTAAGAAACACATTTTCTATACACTATTTAGTAGGCTTATTAGCTAAATTTATTTTTAAATTTATTTTGCAAACTTTTGACATAGTAATTTTTTTCTAAATAATTTCGGACATTCATTTTATATACACACTCTCACCATCATCACACTATCTATCTTCCCCCTCAGCCTCGAGCCATTTGTGTAAACTTGAGTTTGGTTCGCCATACATAAGGAATATGAGAGCCGAGGTAAGTATAAATATTTGTATCATTTTAGCTTGATAGAAGGTCTGAAAGTGAAGATGAATACATAATTGGAGTTGAAATTAGCTGGCCAACACTGTAGCTTCTACCTTTCTTATATAGATTTGCAAGGATTCTCTGCCCCTGCGCGATGGCCATTCGAGTCCTTTATATAGCCAAAATGCTGGCCAACCCACAATACTTCCAATAAAATGCGGTCGTACAGTGTTAATTTTTTGCTTAATTTCGGGACTTTCGGCAAATTTTCGTATTTTACAGCTGTAATTGACTTCATCTATTAATGCGTAACAGAAAAAAAATACAGCATTTTTAACACAATTTGTTTTCTTTCTATAAAAAAACTCACTATCGCTTTCTACCTTTTTCTTAGTTCCAAACAAGTTCATTTTTTTAACTGTCTAATGAGCATAAGTGTGTTAATATGAGTCCTGAAATTTCGTTCTTGTTTTGGTCAAAAATTGCTTTTTTTTGCAGATAGAAACAGATAGAAATGTTTACATTATTTTTTTTTTTTTGCCTGTTTTGAGAAATTTTTTGTGTGTCAACCTAATATAATTGCAAAATGAAATTATTAGCAAAGCTATTCGATACAAGTTTAGTTTTTCGAACATACGTTTTTTACAGTCGAGAAACTGTTAAAGCTGAAAAAGTATCTGACGAAAAAAAAACCCGCACTGAAGTGAGTAAAAACGTTTAACTGTGAAAAATGTTGCAAGCATTTTAAACAATTAAAAACAACTTGCGATAACAGCTTCTACACAAAAAAAGCCACAAACAACAAAGTGAAATTCAGATAAAATAAAGACGAGAAGCAGCCAATTTAAACAAGGAAAATAGGCTAGGAAGACGAAGAGCGAGCGGGAAATGGAAGTTGTACAGTAGAAGTGTATCTTTTATGCTAACAGCATAAACGGCACCTAATACATTTACTCACCTGTATTAAATACATTTTTGCTGTTTAATATTTGTAGATCGGAAGCTGCAAGATTGGAAGTAGTAGCTGCTGCTGCCGCTGTTTGGCTGAGATGCAATATGTGTTAATTATAAAGCTGAACGAACAACGTATGTGAGCTGTTGAAATGCATCCGAAGAAATAGTTAACTGTAGACGAAGGTTTTGCTTGTTTAGCCAGCTCAGATATGCTCCAATAAAGTATTTAGACCGTTTCTGAACTAGCAAACTTTGTCGAGTTCGGCTCCAATTGTTTTGCTTCCAATTATTGAGCGAAAGAAAAACATTTGCAGCATGCAACTATTTTGTAGATCGAGCACAGTATCGGTTGATTTTATTATTTATTTTTTGAGACAAACTGTATTTTTACTTTAAGCTTAGCTATTTGGCTTGATTGTTCACTTCAAAGCAAAGTGATGTCAGCGCTTTTTCATAGCAGTTAATAAAGAAATATTTTATGTTTTTTCTTATTTTGGTTTACCACCTGCCGGCGTTAAGCAAAATTATTCACACGCGTATAATTTTGTAAAGCTCAGCATAAGCAGCATGCCGCAAAATTGAAAATATTTTTGAAAGATGCAAATGGTTTAGCAAAATATTTTTTGAAAATAGATGAAATTTAATTTCAGTATTTTAATGACGCAACGCGTTGCTTTGATATCTTCGTTGTTACGCAGCTGCTTAATTGCTTTATATTTGAGTAATTTTTTTTAACAAATTTTGCCAAGATTGCACGCGTTCGATCAAATTTTTATCGTTGCCTTAATTGCGGCAAAAGAAAATTATTTTAAGCCACAACCGATGCCAAAGTTTGCGAATATTGATAAGATTTTGCATTGTTTCTTTAATGTTTTAATTTACAAATTTAAAAAAAAAAATCTTTTTTTAATTTTTCGTTTTTTAGTCCTTACTTTTGTTTGCAGCATAAAAATAAACTGCTTTGCTTTAAATTTTATTTAAAAGAGCTATAAAATTTAGAAAAAAACACATGATTCATTTGTTTACCGGCTTTGTATGTTTTTTTTTTTCGTTGTTTTTGTGTTGATGTCTTTGTGCTTATTTGGTAATTAATGCAAACGCTGTTGAAGGTTTGGTTTTGTGGCTTAGCTGTGCTAAATTTTTATTAAAAACACGTTAGATACTTTTGAATCTCATTGTTAAGATTTGTTGCTCATGTTATAGCGTTTACTGGTTTTATGCTGCAAATAAATGCACACTTTATGCAAGATATTTTGGCATATTTTTGTTTGTAAAATCTTTTTTTGTTTTGTTTTTGTTTTTAGTCAAATTATTCACACTTATAAAAGTGTCGACACTTTGCAAAAAATCAGCATATTTTTCAATAATTGTTTACTTTGCTGCTGTTTTTTCATGTTTTTAACTGTTAGATACTTTTGTATCTTTAAGATACTTTTGTATCTTTTGCTGGTTTTTGTATCTTTTTTAGCAATTTAAGCATAAATTTGATTTTTTTATAGTTATTTGTAACACTTTCTTCGTTGCTATGCGATGTGAGAGCGTTTGTTTAGAAATGTTGGCTGAATTTCTGTTTAGTTTTGGTTTTAAAAATTCTTCTCTTAGTTTCGTTGCTTTTTTAGCTACTTTTATAGCTTTGAGCTACTTATTGAGTCAATTTTTCACTTAAATATTGTTATTTTGGTTTTTGTTTTCAACGCTTTTTTAACATCTGAGCTTCATGTTTTGTTTCTTTGTTTTTGAGAGACATCATATTTACATAAATAATGTCGATTTGTTTAATTTTATTGAGTTACACCTTGTGTCAGATGTTTTGTGACTTTTAGATACATTTTTATCTCAAAGATACTTTTGTATCTTTTCGCTGTTTTTTAATTTTATTGTAAAAATGTTGCTATGTTTTTGATTTTGCTTCATTCAGTGCTTTTTTGCACCTAAGTTTTCTTCTTAAATTCTAATTTTAAGCAAATTTCACACAAACTATCACACAATTTGTGACTTCACTGTTTTTAGGAAATTCTTTCTTCTATGTTTGTGTAACTTGCAAGCCAACACATTAGTATTTTTGAGCAAGAATTGCATGTTTTTGTTATTATTCAAGTTTTTTCAAAACTTTCATTTTCAGCGCATTTTAACTTTTTATATTTATAAATCACAAAAACAGTCATTCATGCCCAAGATGTTCATACACTGTTAATTATTTTTGATTTGAACAATTTTTTTAGTGATTTTTATATCTTTCAGATACTTTTTTATCTTCAAGATACTTTTTTATCTTTGAGATACTTTTGTATCTTTCAGTAATTTTTGCATACTGTTGCTACACGTTTATCGTAATTCACATTTTTTCATTACTGTAGCTCATTTAATGCAACATTTGTTTATTTCTTGAGACTTTTCCACGTTATTATTCACGGTCACAGCAATAAATGACCAAAACTGAATATACAATATTTTTTATTCATTTGCAAATAGTTTTTTGGCAGCTGTTGTCTTTGCTATACTTTTGCATCTACAAGATACTTTTGTATCTATTAGTTATTTTTGAAACTTATTGCCTATTTTATGCATAAATATTTGCTTATTTGTTACAAACTTGATTTTAAATGCACTTAAATGTGATTTTATGTTCATTAAGTAATTTGTTATACACTTGCATGTAGCAAGTTTTTCGTTTTTATTTTAAGTTTTATGACTAAACTTTTGATTTAAATTTATTTTTTTTAATTTGTTTGGTTCTAAGAAAATTTCTTTGTTTTTGCTTCTAAGAAATTGCCTGATATTCTTCGTACTTTAAAGGCATTTGTTGCCTAAGTATTTCGAAGATACTTTGTTATTTTCTGGAATTTCGAAAGTTTTTTGGAGCTTTCTCAACCTTAAACACTTTGCTTAAAATATTTTGTTATTTAAGAAAATAATTTTCTGCTTTATAGTCACTTTTTGTCTGAGTTATTCTATGAGATTTGTTTTTGAAAATACCAAATTTTATAAGCTTTTCAAAGTCTACGAATGTTTTGCTACTTAATTTATGCAAAACATTTCACTCATGTTGATTTTATGTCTGCGACTGCATCAATAAGAAACTATTTGTAACGCTTAAGAAACTCAAATTTCTTTTACAGCTCAATTCACAGAAATTCGAATTCCATTGCATCGATCAAACAAATTAGCTTGTTCTCCGTTTGATAACTTATGGTTTTTCTTTTAACAGTTTTTTAATTAGTTAACATTAAAATATGGTTGCATTGGGCACTTGTGCATTATATCTAAACATGTATATTTTTTTTACTCACTGCACTAGTTTTTTAATGTTTTCTTGTTTATGTTTTGAGCAAACAATTTGATAAATACATCCGCTAGTAGCTTAAAATGTAAACCAATCGACGCGACGGTTCGCTCGTTAATGAAACGTATGCTTTTGTTGGATTGCCATAAGCACTTAGCTGGCTTGAGATACATTCGACAAGTTTGTGCGAGATGGTTCGAAGTTAGTGTTGTGTGTGCGAGTGTGAAGCAAAACAAAGAGATACAAAATGTGGCTCTTGTGATAAAAATATTATTTTAAAGTTCTAAGATCTCTTCAAATTTTTAAATTTTTTCCTCAATTTTGCTTTTAATTTTCAATTTTTTGATTGAATTCAATGAAATTTTTAAAAGAAACTCAGAAAAGATAATAGTTGCCTTAACATCTTGAGTATCTTCATTGTCGATTTATTGTGCAAAATAATAAAATGCCTTCGTTACGATTAGAGTTGTTTCTGAAATAACCAAAACAAAGATTGGTTGTTTCTTTTTAAAGCACAACAAAATAATAAACACAACAAAAACATACACCACCAAACATGTTTGAGGTTTGTTGGCAAGAACGGCACAACCAGCTGCATCACTTATTGAAAAATATTGCCAAAGTTGTATCCGCTGGCAACATGTTGCTAGGTTGTATTATTTACTACCATGCATAAAGTGCATTTGTCAGTTTTTGCTATCGTAGATACAAGAAATCTTCAAACTTTGTTCAGCTGTTATTCAGATAAAAAGTTGTGGGTTTGAGGTTTTTGCATTTCGCTTTTTCTTAACGGTAAAATACATATCAAATTGCATGAACGGAAAACTAGAAGAAATGCCTTTTTAGCAACATCAACAGCATCCTGTAACTCCAAAGCTAATACCACAATATCAATAACTAGTTCGATGTATTGAAAAGAGAGGCATATCTATTACGTAAAAGCATATTGAAAAGCAACTTAGGGCTATATAATTAAAGAAAAGTTTTCAATCAAACTTCATTTTTATGATCTGACTTTACATAAGTGCAGAAAAAGTTAACAAAATCGTTAAAAATATCTCCATAAAAACTATCTGCAGCACGGAAAAGTGTTTCAATCTGTACAAAATGCATGTCTGCAAAATATGGGCAGCACCACTTGGCCCAGACATGCCAACAGAAAAAAAAAACATAAAATAAATTACAAAAATTCATAACCTGCCTTAAGAAATGCAAGAAACAAAGTCGACTAAGTGAAAATGAAACTTTTCGCTGAGCTGTTGTTGTTGTTATTGGCTTTTTGCTTTAGTTATGTGCGTTAAACGAACGCTTTTGGCATGCGCACCAGTAACAACAACAACATAGGCAACAAGACACTCATAAGCGCAAAAAAATGTTGCATTTTTGCAACATTGCAAAAACAAAAAACTGCCCAACGAAAGTGAAATATCAACAAGTTAAAATATGAGAAAAAAATAGCCGTTGCAAAAGAAGCGCATGCAACTTAAAAGATACACAGATAAAAAGATACAAAAGCTAAGAGCAAAGATACAGGCAAGAGATACAGCACACATGCAACATGTTGATGCACAAGCTGGCTTAAACTGGTTGTGGGCTGGCGTGGCGTTTTGTTTGTTTTATTGGGCTTTTTTGCAAGAATGTTGCAAGTAATGCAAACTGTTGCAACGCTTGCGGGTGGAAGCGTAGCATTGATTGCAGCAGCAACTTCATTAATGAAAAGTGAAAAATTTTGTGATGCCAACAGCGAAAAGAGGCTCAGTCAGACTGATAGATAGATAGGCGGACAGCGATGCAGACAGACATGAGGACCGACGACGAACAGAGATTCCGCCAGCTAGCACAAGTTACGAAATTTACTGCGTATCTTAAAGCTCTTGCATTACATTTTATTTTTGATCGCAGCATAAATTTTTCTTTTTTTGCAATTTTGCATTGCAATTAATTTGGCCATAAATTTCTGGAAAGTGCTGGGAATATGCTGCAGTCTTGATGTAGCATAGCCGTAAAATGAACTGAAGTTTAAGTATTTATGGTTGTCAACGTTGTTGTTTGTTTTTCTTTTTTTTTGGTTGCTGTGGGTATTAATAACTTTTTTACATTAATACTAAAAGTGAGAGCTTGAAAAGAATAACTACTTCAATTATAGTCACGATAGTTTTTTGAGAACAGTTCTTGTTTGCGAGATTGATTTATCAAAAGCCCTTTATCTAACTTACAAGAATTTTAGTAGAAAATAAAATAACAGTTGAACAAGCACTGAATAATGCTGGAGTAACTGAGTGCTAAGCAATAGGCCAATGAAAAAGTTCGAAATTTCCTGCAACAAAAGTTTTACATGTAGTGAAAAATGAACTACATCAGTTTGAAAATATGTACAATAGCAGTTTACGAAGCAATGCAAACAATTCAATATTCAACAGATTGATATGCGCTGTAGTAGTGCGCTTGGATTTTTCTTAGATTTGTTCTCATGCGATTGAACAGCCACTTTCTTTATAATTGCTTGGAACGATGACGTTTCTGACTTACAAAATGCGCTGATAAACTCGCGAATTCACAAATGCTAATGATATTACATATGTGCTTATATATTCGCTGCAATCGCCTTGCATTGAAAAGTAATATACAAAAATAAATATTACAAATTTAAATATTTGCAAAGATTAATTTTTAAATTTTCACTTTAAACACGATGATTACATTGCGAAAATTATTTCAAGGTATTTCATGTTCCGAATTTAGAATATTTTGAATGGAAAATAATTTTGTAATGCTCTCTAAACTGTAGCGACCTACGCAACTAAGTTAAAATATACAAAAATTATTTAAACAACAAACTTTAATATGCAAAATTCCTATTCCAAAATTATTACAAAGTTTGAGAAGCATTTGAGAAATTTTTGCCAATGTTTCTTAAACTTTTAAAACTAATAACAACATTAAAATATTCATTTTTTAATTTGTGTGGCCCTAGTGGAACCTAGTGGAACGTTCTTAAACACTTAGTAAGCACTGCAGTAACAGTTTCACATTTACTAAAAACCAGCTCAAGTCCTGGGAAATTTTATAATTGAAGCAACCTAAACTCAGTTCTAAAAAACGTCTTTGTTAAAAGTGTGGCAATTAAAAAAAAAGTTTGTTTTGTATGTACTTAATACTATGTTTACATTAGACCAAATGACTCATTTGTAATGACTCATTCAAAAGTGTTTACTGTTGTAGTATCGTGTAAACGCCCTTTTTTCGACTTGAAAGTATCGTGTAAACGCCCTTATAATAGCATCCCTGGTTCGATAACTCAACTTTAAAGTCGAAAGTTGAGTTGAGTTATCGTTTACACGATACTTTCAAGTCGAAAGTTGAGTTAACGAGCTGATGATAGCATCCCTGGTTCGATAACTTAACTTTAAAGTCGAGAGTTGAGTTGCACGAAACTTTGAAGTCGAAAGTTGAGTTTTCGAACTTATCATAGCATCCCTGGTTCGATAACTCAACTTTAAAGTCGAAAGTTCGATAACTCAACTTTAAAGTCGAAAGTTGAGTTATCGAATCAGGGATGCTATGATAAGTTCGATAACTCAACTTTCGACTTGAAAGTATCGTGTAACTCAACTTTCGCCTTTATAGTTGAGTTATCGAACCAGGGATGCTAACTCAACTTTCGACTTGAAAGTATTGTGTAAACGCCCTTATCATAGCATCCCTGGTTTGATTACTCAACTTTAAAGTCGTAAGTTAAGTTATTGAAGTTCGATAACTCAACTTTCGACTTGAAAGTATTGTGTAAACGCCCTTATCATAGCATCCCTGGTTCGATTACTCAACTTTGAAGTCGAAAGTTGAGTTATTGAAGTTCGATAACTTAACTTTCGACTTGAAAGTATCGTGTAACTCAACTTTCGACTTGAAAGCATTGTGTAAATGCTCTTATCATAGCATCCGTGGTTCGATAACTCAACCAGGGATGCTATGATAAGGGCGTTTACACAATACTACAACAGTAAACACTTTTGAATGACTCATTTCAAATGAGCCACTTGGTCCAATATAAACGTAGTATAACTTGCAAGCATAATCTTTTTTCCGTGTTCTGTTTTTTACTAGATTACATGATTCGTACCAAAACACTTGCGCAGTTTTACTGTAGGATTTAAAAAAGTATGAGTATTTTTTCAATTAATCAATAGAATCACGATCGAAGTGCTTTCAAGTGATGAAATGGCTTGTTTGTTTTTTTATGGGTATTATTTCTTTTTAGAAATTTTTCAAGACTTAAAAAATAAATAAAAATTACTAAAATTCAAAATAACTTTTAGTTCCGCCACTTTTTGAATTTTTGAAATGCTATTTCAATTCAATGGCGTAGTTTGGTTATTTTGAGTTTTTTTTATTTGACTGCGGTGAAGCAATAGGAGCGGTTTCATAAGTTTGTATGTTAGGCTGGGTCGATTTACAAACCTATGTTGCCTAGGCGATTTTCGGATCGGGCATAACAAGTTATTAAAAAAAAAGCGGCGATAGGGGTGCACTTTACCCTATCACATCTTCAATTTTGTGAATTTTTTCTTTAGGATATATCGTTATTGCAAAAATAAACTAACGAATCTGAAAAATTTCATTTTTAATTTTCCATAGAATTTTCATTAGAAATGAAAAATTTAATTTTTCAGATTCGTAAGTTTACTTTTATAACACCGATATATAAACTTGTAATCCTCGTACCCGATTCAGCCTAAAACCGGTCTCACATTTATACGTTTTTATACAAAAAATTATCGTAAAAAATTCATAAAGAAAAAAATTCACAAAATTCAAGGTATAATCTTAACGTTGGTGCGTATGTTTTTTTGACCATCACGGCTGAACCACTGAAGCTATCCATCTTATAGTTACAACATGTGCTCGTGTGGTCCCCCAAAATTTTTTTGTTTTGAGTAGTTATCGTCTCTCTTTTAATCTTTTATAGACCTTAGAAATTAGAGTAGTAAAATTTGTCTAAGAAGGCCGAACAGCGGCCGAAAAAGGGTCAATCAGCGGTAGTTTTTTAGTAAATTCGATCAAACAAGGGTCGAACAGCGGCCGCACTAGGGTTGAACTATACATTTAAAAAAAATGGGACATTTTGGCCTTCGAAAGGACCTTTTACTATGTTTCAATTGATCCATTGTGTTGAGCGTGTTATTAAATGTTTGAACACAAATGTTCAAGAACTGTACCTACGAGTGTTATGCCAACTCCGAATGGCTTATGTTCTCACGAAGCTTTACATGACAGTTTTTACTCTCTGAGGCTTACCATTGTATGCAGAGAGATGGCCGCCAAACAGAAATATTAATTCAATTGTAAAAATATTCTGCCTGAGCTAAAAATTAAACCCGGATTGACGCAGTTCCTTGGCTTACGGGACACGCACTCTACCCAGTAGGCTACGGCATTCATAAATATAATTATTCATCTATGAATTAAGGCGGGTCGATTTAATAAAATTAAGTTGTTACATGAAATTTTTTATTAAAGAACAAAAAAAATGCTCAGGCTATGTTTTTTCTGTGTGAAATATAGGGTACCCGCATTATAACTCTTTTATGTTTTTTCCAAAATTTTGTGCATGAGCTAACCATTTATTTTTCAAACTGATGCCATAAATAAATTTTCCTGCTCAAAAAACCTTCCGATACAAATGAATGAATTTGAATGAAATCTATCGATCTAAAACGAAGTTACAGCACATCAAAAGAAAAAATGGCATCTTAATTTATATTTATATAATACATTTTTATATTAAATATATATAGTAAATATAAATATTTATATAAAAAAATAATTTTGCCTTTTCCTAATATAAAAAAGACAACTAATTAACATATGCTTTCGATAACAGTTTCGTCAGCGATTGGGAATTTTCGTACATGAATCTTCCATAATCCTTAAGGAAACAGCCAGCTGGATAAATTTGTATAAATGTAATTTAATTTCTAGCCATTTAAATCGCCTCAGCCTATTCAATCAGCACTTTTTCACAGCACAGTATTGTCTTTGTATATGTACACGTTTTTGTTGTGGCATAAGCTCAAAGGCAAAAGTGATGATAGATTTGTTTCAAAACGGCCACTGTTCGACCCTTGTTCGGTCACTGTTTGGACACATGGACTTTTTTAATTATTTTTAGACCAAATCAGACCCTTGTTTAGCTGTGCGTCTTTTGTTCGACCACTATTCGGCCAATTATATTAGTGCGTTTAAAAAAATACATATTAATGTTTTGTTTACAGATCTATAGTGAAATTTGGTGATAATTTTTTTTATAAATATTTTAATCCTTTACGACTACGTTTAAGGCTATTTTTCTAAAATTTTTCCCGAAACAGGTCAATACAGACCCAAAATAGTGGGCTTTAAATATGCTATAGAAACATTTCTTAAAAATTTTTATTATATATTTAAAAAAAAAACAAGTACTGAAAAGGGGGGCTTCAATAAAAATTTTAGAAAAAAGTCAAAATGGAGGGGGATTCATTCACATGTACTAAAAAAAATCTACTTAAAAACTTAATGTAATGAAACCGACCCACCTTAATTATTTTAATATTATTCATATATACTTCGTAGGCCAGGAGTCCCTCGACGAATAATCGTCTGTGAATCCGAAAAGAATTTTCACACCTTATAATGATTTATTAACGAACCTTCTTACAATTTTCTCTTACCGGCATGTGGCATCACGGTTTGCAACGCAACAATCTGGCAAAGCCGATTCATTATCAAACAGATGTTTAAAAGTTGTGCAAAAATATAAATGAACAAAATTTTTTGTGGAAAAATATAAATGAATAAAATTTATAATAAAAAGGTGGTTAATTAATAAAAGGTTTATAATAAAAATTTATAATAAGGGTATAAAAAAAAAGAAAATTCATCTTATCTATCTATCTTTTCGTTGCAGAATTTTTCTTTCATATTTGTTAGTGCTATAAGTTAATATATTTATAAGTTTTAGAAAATTGTTGCTTATAAATATGTACCTATAATATATACTTTTTAAGTTTAACTTATTTTATTATAATTAATATTTAAACTGATTTTTGATTTTAATTTTAAATATAATTTTCATTTTGGTTTTAATTTTTTCGAAATTTGTACTTAATCTTATATTATATAGTTTTTAGAGTCTAGCTTTTTGTGTCAAAATTAATATCTAAGCGGGTGTTTAATTTTAATTTTAAATTTAATTGTCATTGCCGCAGGGCATTCCCTTATGGAGTGTCGGGTGACGATCCCGCGGTTCCTGAATCACTGCTCTTATTTTTAATTATATTTATGTACTTCCATATCAGTCCGAATCATCCTACTTTTGTTAAATGTTGTGAAAATGTAATCGCTATGGTTTAGTAATAATAATAAATAATAATACCTAACCATAATAATCCATTATCAAAAATAAATTTCAATGTTATCTTATCATAGTCCCTTTAAGCTAAGCTATTACCTTTGTATTTCAAATGAACATGTCCTTATTCTAAATTTTCATATTCATTTTCATTTCAATTTTTATTTTTATGTTAGTTTTAATTTTACTATTTATTCATACCTAATTTGTGCAACCTTGATAATACACTTTTTTAGTAGTAAAAAAGAGTAAGTCTTATTGTACACCTCAGTTTTAATATAAAATAAATAAAAAAAAATAAAAATACCAAAGCTATTTCCGATTTTATTTCGTTTCCGAAATTACCTTTGAATTTCCGTTTTATTTTCTTGGCGATATTTACTACATATTTCACTCTTGCTTTCGCTTACGAAATTTCTTGCATTTTTCTTTCAAAGTTTCGTAGGCGAAAATTTGGACACTTGCATTAAATTTTCCTGCACGATTTGTAAGGTCCGACTCCGCAAGTTTTGTCGGCGATTGGGAATTTTCGTACATGAATCTTCCTGAATCTTTAAGAAAACAGCCAACTGCATATATTTGTATAAATGTTATATAATTTCCAACGATTTAAATCGCCTCAGCCAATTTAATCAGCGCATACGTTCGTTACGGACATGGAGAGCTCGATTTGTATTGTCTTTGTATATGTACATGTTTTTATTGTGGCATAAGCTCAAAGGCAAAATTAAAGATAGAATATCGTTTCAAAACGGCCACTGTTCGACCCTTGTTCGGTCGCTGTAGGGACACATGCGCTTGTTAATAATTTTTAGACCATTTTAGACCCTTTTTTAGCTGTGCGTCCCTTGTTCGACCACTATTCGGCCAATTATATTGGCCTTCAAACCAATTAAACTGTATTTTAAGATCATACTTCTACTCAAAAATTAAAAACAAATTTTTTATTATTTCACCAAACTTTCCCTCTTTAAAGAAAACTTGAAATTTTTAAAATGAAGTCATATATAATAATTTTTTACAAAATCAATTCTGAAGCAATTAAAGCATTAATTCTTGGGCAAGATCATAGGAAATTTATATTTGCATTGATTGCAATATTATGAAGCCAGAATGTCTGACATGATTAGCTGTAAATTACGACTCTTTAGCAAACCATTGTTATAAATAAGCAGAAGCACGTAAATTTTCATTTTATTTACAATTTTATAAAAAATAAATTGCAAAAATTTCAAAAAACCAATAGGATTGGCCCAAAAAAGCACACAAGTAAAATAATTTTTTAAAAATTCACTTTCACATTTCTTTGCATAGATCGCACAAAACAGAGAAAAAACAAAAGTCAAAACGAAACAGTCGGCAAACATAGCTGACATGGGTTGTGGTCCAGCGCAAGTGGCCTAAAGTAAGGTGAATGCGTGTTTGTGTGAAGCCAAACAATTTATTAACGATCAGCAATGGACAGACAGACAGACAGACAGACAGACTGATAGACGCAGCAGGGTGGAACAAAGGCATTGACTGACTGTTGCACTGTTCAGTTCAGCTAGAGTCTGGCTGGCTGTGTGACGACTGCTACTAAAGATTGTTTTTCTTAAAAATTTCATGGTTGTTGTTTTTGCTGTAAGTTTTGTGGTCACCATCAATGATGTTTTAATGACTACGCAGACAGGTTAAAGATCGTTAGGCTTCGAGTGAGAGTGTTATTGAGAGTGGCGTGTCTCGAGGCGGGAAGCGCTATATAAAAAAACAGGACGTGCCAAAAAATAAAATAAAAAATATATAGTTAGGCACAATTATGCAAATTTTAATGACATCGTCAGGGTGCTACAGCAAAATAACTGTCAATTGCTCTAAAACAAGTTGGGCGAGACACGTTAATTTTGTGGCAACGCTCTACAGCGCCAATTACATGGCAGCATGATGCAGACCAAATTAAAGTTAAAAGCAGACAAAATGCAGCGAGCACATAAAAAGATGGCAATATTTTTAACTTCCCTCAGATAAACGAAAAGAAACGAAGATTATCGATAGTTTTTGGTGACATGATTTTAGTAGGGTGGCGAATTTGGCATAAGTTTATGACAAAATTGTAATTTTAAGTGCACATAAACTGACGAAGAGTTTTTATCATATTTTTGTACGCAAAGCAAAACAACCATGAACTACTGTGGAGAATTGTAAATACCGTGAACAGAAAAAGCGTGAAGAAAATTAGTTTTTAAGAGTGCTTTTGTGCTGGTGAATTTTTTCTTTTTTTAACTTGTGATGACACTAAAAGTGCCATTAACTTTAAATTCTCAGATTTTCTTGTAATATTTCCGTAAAAAACTAAACAACTTTAAGAAAATTAAAAAGTCTGTTATTAAAGGTTAAGGTGACGTCATCGAAAATTTTGTTTCCTGTCCGGAATTTTTTTATCGTGAATTCCCCAAATGTTATTAAATGCGCAAGAATTAATGTTCAAAGTTGCCCGAATGATTTTTTTAAATTTAACTAGATTTATCTTAAAAAAGTCATTTCAGAACAAGACGAAATATGAAGAGTCAAATTTACTGTTTCAACAACAAAAGGACTATCAATAGATGGGAGAAGAAGAAAAAATACTTATTTAATGACGACACATAGACTTGGCGCGGGCAACAGACAGACTCTAAGGATACAAGCCGGCAGACAGATAGATAGATATGTATACTTTTACCAGACAAACAAAGGAGTGAGTTTTTTGCCTATCGAAATGTTAATGGTTTTCTGCATTCCTTTTTATTTTCTCCCTTTTATGATGAATGGCCCGAAGATTTTGTTTTTATTTGTTTAGGATTCCACATGATAAAATGGCAGAGCAAGGATAAGAGAGGGTATATTCAGTCATTAAATAAGGACACACATAACTGGCAATAATCGTGGAAAGGAAATACTTGGGCGCCCGCAAATTGCGCAACTTCCGGTGAGTCAGCACTGGTCATGGTAACGATTTCATGTTAGCATAACTATTTGTGAATTTTATCTTAATCAATTAAGGAACATTCAGCAAAATCGGAAGCAGAAATAACAGAAGCTATCGCTGAAAAAAACACGTAGGTGCTTAACAAAAAAATGCTAACAATGATGATGATAATGATGTAAGGATCAATACCATAAATCAAAGGGAAATAAAGAAAAGAGTGGGGAAAAAACTAGAAATGATTTACTTACGCCGCAAACATAAACATAGGAATAAGAGAGGCAACACTTACCTGAAAGAGAAGAGAAAAACATATATTAGTCATAAGGTTTGAATTAGGTTCAAAAATAATGTAATAAAATATTTATAAGAAAATTTTCTAAATATCATATTGTAAACGTATTTTAGCAAGACGACTTTTTGCGTTTTCCTCAAATCACAAAATTAGTTTCGCATGAATTCTCTTTGCTACTAACAGCCTCAAATTGAACGCAAATTGATGTTAATTTTTAGCTTAAATTTTCATGTTTAAATACAGCCAAATTAATAACATTCGTACACTTTCAGAAGATCACCGGAAATATATGGAGTATTTCATCAGGGCCGTAGCCAGGATTTACCCATGGGGGGGTTTTGGTGAAATTTTTTTTATTGAAATGGAAAAAAGTACCATTTGTATCTCTCTAAAAATGTACCTTGGTTTTCCTAGAACGATTCCCAAAATATGTTGGCTGTAACGATAGCCGTCAGTGAGCTAAAACATTTTGCAAAAAACTCCAAAAATCTTGTTTTTTTTTAAATATATTGACTGGAAGAAGTTGTAAAAAAACTCTGTCAGATTTTAACCCTAGGATGGATGACAGTGGTCTGGCCAGACCATTTTCAACTTTGAAGCTGCGCAAATTTATTTTCTGGCAAGTTTGAGCGAAACGGTTTCATGACTTCCTTAAAATCGATATGGCGAATGCAATGGGAACAAATTCAGGGTTTTTACGTGTTTTTCGTAATGAATAATTTTTATTTTTGACCTCTTTTCTGTATGTGGCAGTACAATGGTCTGGCCAGACCACCGAAAACTGATATGATTTCATACGATTGGCCGTATATAACATGTCTTCTCACGAGCAATATTTTCTTATTTTTTTATTTTATTGTAAAGAACTTACACACACATTTTCTCAAGTAAAAAATTACAGCTTAATTATTTAAACAATTTAAGTATATTTTCAAGTTAAAGTTTATGCGTTTTCAATCGAGTGGTGAGGTTTGAAGCTAATAATTTGTTTTTTTTTGCGATTAATTGTCAAGTGAAATGGCTGATTATTTTCAATCGTTTGACAATGTGGGTATGCTTTTACGTTCCACAAATAGGAGAAGTCCAATGATGGACTCCAAACGCTTGCAAGTGGAATAATATTTGTGTGAAAATGAAGAGGAAAAGGATCCATTTGAAGCAGAAGATGACGAGGACAAGGACTATATTCCGGATGATGAGTTAGTAGCATCTGATGTCGAACAAGAGGTGGAAATTGAAGTTAAATTGCGAGACAGTGAAAACGACGAAGATATAGATAAGATATATAAAGAAAATGTGGCCGCTGCTCTTGTAAATCGACCTGAGCAGGATGAACCCATACCTGTTGCTGAGCAAGTCGCTGAATTTTATAGGTCCAAAAAAGCTAAAGTTTGGAATCATAATCCACCGACAACTGGTCGACCGCGTTTTCACAATCAACCCATAGCTATTCGGGCTGGTCCAAAGTTGGTATCGATTCGAAACCCAATAGCGATTTTCAAGTCGTTGATTTCCCCGGAAGTGGTCTCCGTAATCGTTCGCGAAACTAAGCGACGGGCCATTGATTCATACCTTGCTTGGAATCTAAGCCATCGGAATAGAAAGCAACGTGTTTGAGACATGGTGAATGAGAATGAGCTAATTTTCAGGCCCCGTTATCGGATGGATGAACACCAACGAGCTCAATGCTTACAAAATCAAGATATTCTAATGCGGCTAAAACCGTAGAAATTGCGTGTTCTGCCGTCCCCTTAAACGTAAAACTCAATACTCTTTCACTACTTGCAAGACCCCCCCCTTTGCCTTACATGCATAGACCATCACTTACCATTTTTGCCCGACCTGTGCCATAACATAAATGTATTTAACATGAAAAAATGTCGAAAAAATAAGCAAAACTAAAAACAAAACTGGTTTTAATCACACACACACACAGGCCCCCCGTAGGATTTCCTGAAGCGGGCGGAATTATTTTGGTGTTTCTTTGGAGTTGATGAAATTTTAACTATTGGGGGTTGGAATTAATTTTAAAGGTTTTTTTCGGTTTTTGAGCATTTATTTAGAAACAACGGTACAATGTATATTATTCAAAGTATTGTCCATCGTTAGCTACAACATTTTCCCATCTTTCTGGCAGCATATGGATTCCGCGCCGGAAGAACGATTCGTCTTTTGAGGCAATCCACGAATCGACCCATTTTTTGGTATCCTCGTAAGAAGTGAAGCGCTGCTCAGCCAAGCCATGCGTCATCGATCTGAATAGGTGGTAGTCGGAAGGGGCTATGTCTGGGCTATAAGGCGGGTGGGGTAGCACATCCCAATTCAGCGCCTCCAACGTTTCCTTGACGGTTCTTGCAACATGTGGCCGTGCATTGTCATGTTGAAAAACCACTTTGTCGTGTCTTTTGGCATATTCCGGCCGTTTAACCTTTAATGCTCGGCTCAATTGCATCAATTGTTGTTGGTAGCGTTCCCCAGTGATGGTTTCGTTAGGTTTTAGCAGCTCATAGTACACGACACCCTTCTGATCCCACCAAATACACAGCATAAGCTTGGCGCCATGAATATTCGGCTTGGCCCTCGATGTTGATGCATGGCCGGGTGGTCCCCACGATTTTTTTGCCTTAGGATTATCGTAATGGATCCACTTTTCATCGCCAGTGACAATACGATGCAAAAAACTCTTCCTTTTATGCCGTTGAAGCAGTTGTTCGCACATGCAAAATCGCCGTTCAACGTCTCTCGGCTTCAACTGGTACGGCACCCAATTTCCTTGCTTTTGAATCATTCCCATGGCCTTCAAGCGTTTGCCGACCGTTGATAAGTCGACTCCCAATGATTCTGACAATTCTTGAAGGGTTTGACACGGGTCTTCATCGAGCAAAGCCTCCAATTCCTCATCTTCAAACTTTTTCGGCTGGCCCGGACTCTCTTTGTCTTCCGTATCAAAATCACCACTTTTAAACCGACGGAACCAGTACTCACAAGTAGAAATCGATGGAGCATAGTCCCCGTAAGCCTCAGTAAGCGTGCGTTGTGCTTCAACCGCTTTTTTCTTCTTTTAGATATTTTTATCGGCAGGTTGTACGAACAGCCCTTAAAGTCGGTTTTTAATTTGCAGCATATATGTCAGCTGCAATATATTTGCATATGTTGCCAATAAATTTTTAAGTTGTAATTTTCAATTAAATACTTGTTGTTTTGACTCCAATTCACAAATTCTTACCTCTCTCATTACTTTTTTGCCGACTTTCGATAAGAAATTAATTAGCTTTCGAAAAACGAAAACAGCTGATTGATCATATTAGTTTGCCACCTTGATTGCTCACTTAAATTGAAAAGCAAATATATCTGGTTTGAGCAAAGGCTTCTCAATACAAATTCGACAGTTCATTTATAAGGCTGATAAGCTTATACAGTTTATACCATTTATAAAAGTATAGCCCACTTGCATGAATACCCTTATTATTTCCAATGCGATCAACACTTTCAAGATATCGTTGGAAAGGTTTTGAGTGCTTGCATTCATGACTAGAATTTTTAAAATTTATACATATTAAAGTAAAAATATTAATTATAAAATAAACCGTTACTGAAAATATTTTGTAAAAAATTTTAAAAAAAATAAAAAGGAGCATTCCAGAGAAAAGTCAACCATGACCAAAAAATAAAACGTATTAAAAACTTATTATTTTATGATACTATCTAAGAGAAACATTTTAATTTTATTAATTAAAGCAAGTTATGTATAAATGCATCTACCATGATGATCAAATCGTCTGCACTGTTTCACAAATGTAGTTTTTCTTTTTCGTAAATGTTTAGTAAATGTTTCGTAAACTTTTTGTTTTAGCAAAAATGAAAAGCTTGGCTAAAGATATTGAAAAAATAGTTTCGGCAGGGAAACAAAAATGTACTAAATTTGTTTTTTAATTACTAAGGCTGTGTGCGAATTGATCTAAATGCGACCTAAACTAAATAGTGTCGATAAGGCAGTGCTTCCTAATTAAGGAAGCATTTAGGTAGCTCGAGAATTTCCTAAATTATTTAGGAAGCACTGCTTTATCAACCCAATTTAGTTTAGGTCGCATTTAGATCAATTCGCACACAGCCTAAATTACATAATTACTTAACTACCTAATTAATTAATTATCCAATTAAATTACAACATTGTCAGTCTGTCATGCACGTGACGTGATTTGTCTCCACATGACGATATGTAAATATAATATTAAAAAAAAAACTGTGGACTAGGGCATCCAATTTAGGGACGCTTCGGCAATCCCGGGATTTCGGGATTTAAAAACACAATTCCGTGATGCCGGGACTTAGAAAAAGCACTTTTTGGAAGACGTTATATGAAGTTTCAAAGTAGTTATGCCTTGTTTTACAACACAAAACATTGCAGAAGATTATAAAAACTAAAAAACACAGTTTCGATTAAACGTTTGGATAGTAATTATTGCTTATTTTTGAAAAAACAAAGATCAATTTTGTAAAAAAAAAAATTAATGTTATTAAGTTTTACCAATATTTTGGTTTGGCTCTAGTGGCGTTTTGAACTACAAGCTCGGCTCAGTGTCAAGTTCAAGAACATATTTTTCTCAACCTTGTGATAATAAATCATATTGAAATTTTTGCACGTTTCTTGTTCTGAGCTATAATTTCTTTTTTTTTACGGTGAAGTAATAAAGCAATGGATAAAAATAAATCACAATTTTATGTTTGACGTCACACAAAAGTTCGCTGCGAGTGAAAGAATTGCTATGATGAAGAAATAAAAATTTGTTTCGCTAAAAATGTAAAGTGAAGTATAAGAATCTCGCACTTTTTGCGAGAAGGTATGGTTTGAGCGAATTGAGGGCATATAAGTTGATGCATTTTTTTATTATTACTTTAGCTAGATTATAACGTGCTTTGTGCGATCTTATTTAATTGAAGTTGTTGACACCGTTATTGCGGAAATGATTAGAGTATAGCAAATGACTTTGATTAAAAGACTCTATAAGGTCAAGTATCTTTGTATTGTCTCAGTTTGACGATTTCGTAACAACAAAATCGTATTTTTTGAATAGAATATTTAAGTGTTGTAACATTTTTATTACACTTTCAAAGTCAAGCACATTAAAATTATACTCATGCAAAAAAAAAATGGCAAAACTTGAGCGTCACAAATGAGTTTGTAGATTCTATGTACTATACAAAAACATTTTTTGTAAATTCTTGTGCATAAAATAGACAATGAATAAAAAAAGCTATGCGTTTGCGCTCAGAAGAAATATGATAAATGACAAGAATAAAATTATAATAATGCACGCCCACATCAGTTGAATACTTAATCAAGCAACATATTTCAGGCACCAAACTAAAATAGATACAGCGCCGACATTTGTAATGTTGATGCAACTTGGTTGCGAGAGCAATCAATGTCTTTGATTTTTAAGTGATTCAAGAGAAACTTGATTTCAAGAGAAACTAACTTTAAATAGATAGGTAACATTCTAAGGAGAAGCAAATTGATTTCGTTCAAGCAGTATTATTCCAGCATGGAACCAGAACACTTCCATGACACATTTATTCCATGAATAGGCAAGAATCCTAAGCCACAAATGTTGCATATTTTTAAAGCATGGAGCGGAGCATAAAATTCAATATTCAATATAAACGTACCTGAACGAACTTTTAACGAGGCATTCGAAAAAAGTACTTTTTTAAATGGGGCTAAGTCAAAGACCATATTAGAATAGGCTACATGCAAAAACAATCGATATAGCGAATTTTGGGTTTTGTGGGAGGTCTCACGCCATCTTTTACAACGCCCGTAATATGTTATCAGTGAAACTGGATGTGTAAATTGAGGTCGAATAATGAATTCCGAGGCTGAACGACCTATAACTTCAAAGCTACTCGATATAGCAAATTTGGATTGCATGGGAGGTGCCAAGCCCCCTTTTCCAATGCAAATACTTTTGCTATGTGTTTAATAACTTCCTAAAGTTTCATGAAAATCAGTTCAGCCATTTCTGGTTAATGCCGTAACATACAAAAATTTAAAGTGGGCGTAGATACAGTGTGACCACGCGACCATTTTTTGTGCAGTTGTCGACAGTAACCATCGCAACAAAGTGGTGCTTTTTTGATTAAATTAAAGAAATATTTTTTGCCTTTTAGTTTTTCATATAGTGGGCGTGAAAAAATAGGCGCTGCAAATATTATATATCTTATAACAATTTTTTTGAAATAACAAATCGTTTGCTATCTTTATCGTCTTAATCGGTTTAGTGGTTCTCGCGTGATTGTAGAACATCCATTTAGTGTCATACAATAGAATAGAAAACAATGCCCCCAAGAATCACACTTAAATCTGTACTATGTGAAGTTACGAAATTTGTCAGAATTTGCGAAATTCTTTATGACTAAGATCGAGTCAATTTACAAATTTCTTGCGTTATTTTTATATAACGAAAACTAAATACATATTTATTATGTATATATTTAGGGTATTCACAAGGTGTGCTATCATGTCATATTGTCCTAAAATCTTACAACTAAGATCTACAAGATAAATAAATGCAACTAACAAACGACACTTCAATAAACATAGCTTTCAGAGTTGTAATATATTAGTATTTTTTTATATGGAAGGCAACAATAAAATGTTTAAACTAGTGTAAAATCTTAGGACAATATGACATTATGACATGATAGCACATCTTGTGAATACTTTAATTATATTTATTATATAAGTAAAATAAAAACTTTACTGTTATAGGCTAAATTTTCATTTAATTTTTCCAAATCGCATACTCTTAGTACATTTATAGTAGTATAAAAACTAATAAATGAAATTTCAAGTAAACGGATCAATTTGAGTGGTTTCTAACATTTATTGTTTTGATGACGTCATTTTGTATGAAAGGTATTCGTAGTTTTAAACCGATTTGGCTTATTTTTTAACTTGATCTTTATATTTTAGACAGAAGCTTGCAGAACGAATTTTAATACGATTGCTGTAAAATTACGGCTATAATTATGATCAGAATTGAGCAGACGAACAGACAAAGAGACAGACGAACTTGGTTAAATTGACTCAGGTTATGATGATGATCAAGAATATATATAAGGGAGTGTCTGCGGTTATGGGACACGTTAGGCTTTTGGCTCATAACTATTAATCAAGTGTATAATATGTGGGCATATGCATAGCTATGAAAAGCTTATCAAATCTCAACCTAAAAGGTAAAAGGGCTTAAATGCATTGGAGCCCATTGCGAGGAAAGCAATTTGAACATTTTATTTTGTTCGAAGCTCCATAAAAATTTTTTTAGAAAAATGCTCATTAAGTTAACAGGAAATGCATTTTTAGTTTGGGGACAAGTGCATTTTGTAGAGCTGAGAAAAATATTTCATTTAATTGGAATAACTCGAAAAAAGGCTTAAATGACTTAAGCCCTTTTACCTTTTAGGTCGAGAAATAAGCTTAATGCTGAAGTAACTATAGTGATTAAGTAAACCAGAACAATTTTACGACCAATTTTATGAATATTTATTTGTTTTACAAACAAAAATTTGTACCCAGTTGTGGGACACCCTGAACATTCCACTAAAAATTGGAAAATATGAAGAAAAACCACTAAAAATACGAAAAATAACAAAATTTAATTATTTTAGAAACCTTTAATAGCACAAAGTACAACGGAAAATAGCACTTATTTCATGTTTTTCATCATCTACTTCATCATCCAAATCAGAAGTGCAATGTTTGCATGTAATAGAGCTGGTTTTCATGTAAAATAGCCGTTTTTTAAAATGGCTAAAAATGCGTAAAAATACAAGAAAACACCATTTAACTGTAATATGTTGACAAAACGATGATATTTGACAGTTTCCAAGTAAAACGCATACTTTAGATGCAAAAAACAAGGTGTCCCACAACTAGTTACATGAGGTGTCCCTCAACTTGTAGTGGTAATCATTTCGAAAGTGACTGGCAAATTTATATGGTGAACATATTTTGCCAGAAATGTATGTTTTATCACAAAATACAATTAAAATTCTGCATAAGTTATGCATAACACTTCTTTTTAAATTAATTCACTTCTATTTCACAATGCTCACAGCAAGCAAGCAAATGCGTGTATTTACTTCAGTGTTAGCAAAATAACTGAGTACTGTCAAACTAAAAGTTTAACCAAACTCAAATCCACTGCTTTCTGTCAAAAATATAAAGAGTGTCCCACAACCAGAGACGTCCCACAACCGGAGACACACCACTTCTATTCCAAACCTGACACGCCTTTTTATGGCAGTTACAAATGGAATGACAAGTATATATATTAGGGCGGGTCAAATTCTGGCTCAGCGAAATTCGTAAAATACATGTAATTTCAAGACTTTTTCTCCACTACAGCATTACAAATTCTGAAAAAAAGCTGTGCGGACTTTCGTAAATAGATTCATACACATACATTCATACATTCATATTTTATAATTGAGAACAAAATCTATTTACGAAAGTCCGCACAGCTTTTTTTCAGAATTTGTATATGCTGTAGTGGAGAAAAAGTCTTGAAATTACATGTATTTTACGAATTTCGCTGAGCCAGACCAAAAAATTCGTCCATACAAATTGACCCGCCCTAATATATATACATTAGGCCTGGTCGATTTGTGGGGAGGCAAAAAAATCGCCCATTGCTCAGTGAAAATCGTATTCTTGGGATCAAAATAAGAAACTTTGCCCGAACGTTTTGCTCTAAAACGAATTCTAATGCCTCAACTTTTTAATTTTGTCCCGTAGGGTCAAATTTTCAGAAATTCCTCTTTGACCCATTTAAAGTGCCCCAATCGAGTCCAAATGTACGACCGACCCCCACTAACGTTGGAGGGCCGATCTACCCATGCCAGTGGCGACCCCATTTCGCTGATTTTTTCATGTAAAGTGCCAAAAACGGTGATTTTTAAATGTTTGTATGGGGAACCACCCAGGGGGTTCCAGGGGATGTGCCACTGGCATGAAAGGATCGGCCCTCCAAAGTTAGTGGGGGTCGATCATACATTTGGACTCGATTGGGGCACTCTAAATGGGTCAAAGAGGGATTTTTCAAAATTTGACCCTACGGGACAAAAGTCAAAAGTTGGGGCATTAGAATTTATTTTAGAGGTATAGTTCCTCGGGCAAAGTTTCTTATTTTGATCCCTAGAATACGATTTTCAGTGAGCAATGGGCGATTTTTAAATCGACCGCCCTAATATACATATATATATATATTACTCTGTACGCGTGAAATTAGAGGGGTATAAATTAGTAGGGGTATAAACATGCATTCACTTTTTTGTTCATTTAAAGCAATTTCGCAGCTAACCGCAGACAGTTCTGTTTTGTAAATTATTATTAAAGGCTTAAATCCTAAGATTTTCATAGCTAGAAACCGGCGATAAAGGTCGATAACTTTAGTTTGGCTTAGCAAACTTTGAACACTGAAAAAATGGTCCTAATGAAATTATTAAAAAAAACAATAATGAATAAAAAGTATGCATGTATTACAGAAAATCTTTTTTAAATACATCACCAAATTTGTATTTAAAAAGAATTAAGTCAATACAAAGCACTAACTAATAGAAAATGCCTTAAAATTATGACTTGTTTTGAGAGGAACCATTTTAACAATATTCGCTGCTCGTCCACAAAAATTGAGAAGACTTTTCTTAGAAATTCTTTTGTAAATTAGCTATTGAAACATTTCTAAACTTAAATTTAAAAAAAAATACAACATAAAAAATTATTTCATTATATTGGGCAACCGTGATATATTTTCATTATTTAAAATATTTAAAAATAAATTTTAAGCAAATAAGTTCGATTAATGGCTTTGTATATCACATCTAGAATCTTAACTTGTCAAAGCCGTAATTTCATTTCGGAGATCTTTCTACTTATGCTTTACGCAAACTTTTTTTAACCTGTTCTTTTTGAACTTTAAACATAAATCTCTGTGATATTTTTTTTTAAATTCATTATTTTATTTTGGTTAATTTTGGGTGTATATAAGATTTTATAAGATTCAAGACATCAAATAACAAATAGTTACATACAATTTTCGCACACACGCATCTATTTCCGGCATTACTTCATCACCCCGAGCTCATAATATTTGCTCTCACCATAAAAATCAAAACAAAAGATAACAAGCTGTCAGCCTATTTTTTTTCCATGTAACACTAAACCTAAGATTGTGATTTTGAATAATTACATGATTCCGTGAGATTTCGAAAAGATAACATTTGTTTTTGTGTCATAATACTCTCTATATGAGTTACGGGAAGTAGCAAAAACGGGAGGGTGTTTTGTTTTATGGAGAGAAAAACAAAGTTGTATTGTGACTGAGTTACTCATTTTTTATAGCTGGTTATTATTTGCACTTTTGAGTGGCATCAACTGTTGCATTTGGTATTAAGAAATGACTTTTCAGAAATTTAAGCTTTGATCTAAACAAAACTATTGTTTTGATCAGGTGAAAATGAAAGTAACAAAGTGTCATTTGACACTTTTGTCACCGTTGCAGGTTTGGTGAAAGAAAATGACTAATTATTTTTTTTTATTTTTTTTTATTTTGATATTGTGAATAGCGCTCTAATGAGCGAAACTTGGAAAACTTTTATGTGTTATTTATATTTATATATCACAATCATTTGATACAATTTTGTTTTGTGACTTTTTTAATTTCTGATACAATTTCACTTTATCAATAAAATGCTTTCTGATGCACTCTTAAGGAATCTCTCATGACTAATGAACTTTCTTCTTAGTATTTTGTTTATAGTTATTCATTTTCTTGTTTGAAATAAGTTGTATGGACTATACAAATTAATGTTTCTTTCAAAAGCTTTAGTTGCATAGACGCTTTTGGATTACTCTTGATCTTTAACTGAAACATATTAGTGCTAAAACTAACATCATCTTCAGGAGTTCATTGAACTGCTTTTTAGTCACACTTGGTTAAATTCTGGCTCCTCGTTTAAAATCGTTTAAATAAGGTATAAAATGTTAACTACTTTCGTTAAAGTAAGTTGTCATAAAAACAACGTAAATAAAACCCAAACAGCTTCCCAACATCTTTTCAACTAAATGTTGCTGAAGAGTATTAAATGTTGCAAAGAGTATAAAATTTAACTCATTGCAATGTAGCACAGTAAAGAGACATTTTTTATTAATAAAATTTATTTCAAAGCAGAATTACAATAGATTGTTTTTGCTTCGAAAAATATAAGTTCACGGTCGAAAGTTTTAGTTAGAACTTAAAACATTTTATGTATATTAAAACCTAAAAATCAGAGGTTGAGACGTTTATGACTTTTTCACAAAAAGTTTCTGAAGTTTTTATTGATAGCCGAAAGTAAGAGTGATCAAACAAGAGTTATTTATAACTTTTATTTTTAACTCTCACTTAATAACTCTTATTTTTAACAGTTTTTTTTTTAACTTTTATAAAATAAAATTAAACTTAAGACTCTTTGAAGACTTTTAAATTATAAAAATAATTTTAAAAAACCTCTGAAGACTTTTATTTAAAAAAGTTAATTTTAAGAGTCTTCTGAGATTTTTATTTTATAAAAGTCTTTTCGAAAGTCTTTTTAAAAAGAAGTATTGTATGTTATTCAGTTCTTCAAAATTAATCTTTCCAATAATCGACAAGATTAACAAAATCAATCGGTGGAATAAATTGGTTACTGAAACTGATTCATAAATAAACATATTTTGGATTTTTTTTCGCAGTTTTTTTATTGTAAGACTTTTATGAATAAAAGTATCGCAAGACTCTTAAAAATAACTTGTAAAAATAAAAATCTTTAAAAACATATTAAAAAAATTTTCCGAAAATAAAAGTCTCTGGAATTTTTAAGTTTAAAAGTTAAAAGTGAGGGAAAACTTTTATTTTTAAAAGTAACTGTCAACTTTTAACTTATATTTTTATAAATTAACGTTTAAAGTAATTTTTAACTTTTTAAATTAAATAAAAAAGTTGACAGTCGGACTTAACTTAAAAAATTTAATTTTTAAAAGTTATTTTCAGGCTCTGCTAAAAATGTTTAAAATTGAAATGTTAAAGTTTATTTTAAAATATTGCATAAGACAAAATTATATGGGGCGTTTCACACTATTTCGGCTACGATAATTCACACTTCATGTCTCCGTTTTGCTTTCAATTTCGAGGGTCGATAAATAAACATTAAAAATGATAAAATATAAATTAATATTTTTTTAATGCATATTTGAAAATTTACAATGCAGAGAAAAAAACTACGTTTCTGTTGTATTTTGTTTATTTATTAAATGAAACATGAGCAAATTATGTAAAAAAATTACACATGCGCACACATTTTGCTACAAAATTAAAAAACAAATGTTTATACCTTGAGTTTTGTGAAAATTTTGAGAAAACAGTAATTTGGTATACTGTGCTAATTATAAAATTTTTCGCGAAACTTTACAGTTTAATTACTGATCATGTCTGATCATGTCATCTTTTTACATATCGTACAAGTACAATAAAGTATAAAACTATAACTAAATGTGAGAAAAAACCTTTTGTTTTATATTGGAGATGGGCGTTATTGCGCTCTTACCATATCCATTTTCTAAATATATCTTTGAGTCTTATGCAAATTTCGAGTTAACAGTAGTTTGGTATAATGGGCGAATTATAAATTTTTTTTTCAAATTTTTTGTGTTTAATAACATTACAATTACAATTTTTTACGGGAGATGACGTAGTTCTGTCTGACCATGTCCATTTTTTATATTCGTGCAAGTACTATAAATATATATCCAATATATTAAAAAACCTTATACTTAATATTGGAAATGGGCGTTATTGTGGTCTTACTATATCCATTTTCTATATATATCATACAAGTAGGGGAGAGTCTGCGGTTGTGGGACACTATTCGTATTTTTTGACGGAAAACAAATACCGGTGATTTCAGTTATTTTGCTAACACCAAAGTTAATACACGCATTTTTTTGCTTGCTTTGAGCATAAAAAAACGATAGACATCATTACAATAGTAATTTATTAATTTTTTGAGAGTTCTATAAATTGAAGTGAATTAATTTAAAAATAAGTGTCACGCATATTTTATGCAGAATTTTTATTGTATTTTTGTGATGAAACATAAATTTCTGGCAAAATATGTTCACCATAAAATTTTGCCAGTCACTTTCGAAATAGCTGCCATTCCCAGTTGTGAGACATCTCATGTAACCGGTTGTGGGACACCTTATTTTTTGCATTTAAACTATTAATTTTACTTAAAAACTGCCAAATATCATCGTTTTTGTCAACATATCATGTTTAAATTGTATTTTCTTGAGTTTCTATGCATTTTTAGGCATGAACAAGAAGATAAATGACATGAAAGAAGTGCCATTTGATTTTTTTGCGCCATTGAAGGCTTCTAAAACGGATAAATATTTTCATATTTTTGGTGATTTTTTTTTTCATATTTGTCTATTTTTAATGAATTTTTCAAGGTGCCCCACAACCAGAAACAAATTTTTTTTGGCAAAATTTCTCTTCGTTAAAGTGGTCGTAAAATTTTTCTGGCTAACTAAATCGACATAGGTTATTCTGTAAAAATTTAGCTCATTTGATAAGCTTTCCATAGCTCATATTATACACTTGATCAAAAGTTATGAGCAAAAACTTAACTTATAAAGTAAAAATACAACTAAAATTTTAGCAACATTTTTTTAATAACAACATATAAATTGAAGGACTTATTGCAAAAACATGATAAGCCACATACAAAATATTTTGACATAATTAACTCTGAAGATTTGAAACACGGCAACTTTTAAAATAGGTGAAAATATTAATAAGAAATAGACAAAATCTTTTCAGTGGTATGTATTTGGAAATGCATTGAGTAATGTATTCAGCCTAAAAAATTGATTTTTTAGATCATGTGGCCTATCACGTTATTGCAATAAGCCCTTCAATTATAAACTTTGTTTGGGAAGTGGGCATGGTTTTACGTATACAAAATTATCGATATCTTTTTTGTCACTTATTTGCTTATATTTTTTTCTACTTATTTCTTAGCAAAAAGAACAATTTTAAGAAAGACAATTTATCAGGGACTGAAAAAAACGATTATTTTTTAAATTTAAGATCAAAAGATCATGTATAAAAAGTTGTTGTATAATATTTTTAAAGAAAGCAATGTGACGCTAGGGAGCTAGAGATTCCATTTTGTACATGATTTTTTTTTCATGATTTTAAAGATAAAAATCACCTCAACCAATAATTTCTTGATTGATAAGATATAAGAAACAAAAGTTATTATTTTACCGTTACTTTTTGCGATCAGAAATAAAAATTATTTCTTCGTCGTTATTTTTTCAATCGGAAATAAAAGTTATTTCTTGGTCGTAATTTTTTTCAATTAAAAATAAAAGTTATTTCTTGGTCGTTATTTTTTCTATCAGAAATAGCAGCTATTTTTGGTCGTTATTTTTTCGATCAGAAATAAAAGTTATTTTAAGGTCGTTATTACTTCAATCAGAAATAAAAGTTATATCTTGATCGTAATTTTTCGATGACTTTTCTCTTTTTTTCTCAACTCAACTCTTCTTATAACATAATCTCTATTAGCAAAATTACAATTCAGCAAATGGATCTGATTATCTTGTTGGGAAACAAACGAAATACAAACAAGGAAAAAGCAAAAATGCTGTCAAAACAAACCAAGCACCATAGCTATTTTTTGTGTAAGGGGGAAAACGTGAGAAAACCCCCACGATATATGATTTTTTTTTAACTTATAAAATCTAGAATACTGTTGCATATTCATAATTGTTTTTTTGAAAAATCTTTTGTAGTTTTTTGTATACAAACTATAATATACGTTATGTTACAGATTTTTTCCTTAAAAAAAGTACATCTTTTTATCAGTTCTTTTATATTATTGAAATAGAAAAAAATGTTAACTGTTATTCAGTAGGTACTGAAAAAATCGAATTAAATTTTGTATTATACGAGTATTTATTTATACGAGTATTTATTAAACACCATTTTCCAACTTTAAATGCCATTAAACATTTTTGTTGCCACTATTTTTAATATTCAAATTAAGATTAGCTCTCAGCACTCTCACAATATAAAATGTAAACACATTTTCTCTTATGGATATGTTAGTTTTTTGATAGAAGTTCAGTAAAAAAATAATTTTTTTTCTTTTTTTCGAAAAAAATCGATCAGAAAATAGCTTATTTATAATCGAAAAAAATAACGGTCAAAAAATAACTTTTATTTCTAATTGAAAAAAATAACGGTCAAAAAATAACTGCTATTTCTGATCGAAAAAGTAATGACCAAGAAATAACTTTTATTTCTGAATGAAAAAAAAATTAACAAGAAAATACTTTTATTTCTGATAGTAAAAAATAAAGGTAAAAAAAACTTTTATTTCTGATCGGAAAAAACAACGGTCAAAAAAATAACTGCTATTTCTGATCGAAAAAGTAATGATTAGGAAATAACTTTTATTTCGGATTGAAAAATATAAACCACAAAATAACTTTCATTTCTGATTGAAAAAAATAACGACCAAGAAATAACTTTTATTTCTGATCGAAAAAATAATGACCAAGAAATAATTTTATTTCGGATTGAAAAAAAAAACGACCAAGAAAATACTTTTATATCTGAAAGAAAAAAATTGCGGTCTAAAAATAGCTTTTATTTCTGATCGAAAAAATATCGATCAAAAAATAACTGTTATGAAATGATTGATTGATAGCTATAATCGTTATTGCGGTCCCTGCATTTTATCGATATTGTGTATATGTAAATATGTGAATTTTTCTCCGAATTTTCTCATGACTCAGTTTTAAAATAATTAAAACTCTTTGAAATATGCTCTCCCAATCGGAGACATGAAGTGTGAATTGTGAAGAGTTTTTTTATAAATAATTAACTCTGAAACATGTATGTAAGTGTTTAAAAAGCTCAACTCGCAATTAACACGTAACTTTGAAATTTACAAATCACATTTTTTTTAAAGTTATCATAAATTTTATTTACTCTGCGTATTTTAATTGTTTTGTTTTTAACACACGTTTTCAGCATAAACTCTATACTATGTAAGCTATTTTGTTGTTTTTTTTTATTTTTTTTTTATGGGCAACGCATATTCACAAACATATCATTGCAACATCACAACATCATCAAAACTCACGACGTCAATCAATCTAGTAGCTAAGGCAAAAAAAAAAAGTAAAGCTTCGACAATATTTAGATGCAGCTAGAAAGATAATAGATAGATAGATTGGCTATTTTCATAGTAAATTATATTTTAGTGTTTTTGTTGTTGTTATTGTTGTTCTTGGGCTTTGACCATATAATTGTTAATCTTAGCACGTACTCACTTGTTAACAATCTTAGCACTTGGCAATGAGCAGCAACGAACCCGGCAATGTATTTATGGCAACGTCTTTTAACAACGTCTAGCAACAGTGCTTCAAGATTTCTATATTTCATAATTAATTTCAGTTATAAGTAACGACTAATTTTAAAATACAAGCTAAGAAAATAACTTTTTTTATACATTCTATCGTGAATACCGCTATTATAAAAACTGTTCGAAGTGTAATTTTTGAAATACAACCAACTTTATTTTGAAAGATATTTTTATGATTTTGATGTCATTGGAAAAAATTAAATAAATTACAAAATGTATGCTTTAAAAATTTTGATTAATAACGCAAAATTCAAAGAAAATTGCGCTCAATATGGAAATTTTGAAGTTTCAACGGATTGATTTCATCGAGCACAGCTCGGGAATTGATAAGTCGGGTGGGTTCGTTGATGCACTGCTATAAAGGTAAATTTATTGTCTTTCAAAATATCTCTTAAAATAAGTTTTCCGTAGTTTAGTTGATCTGCAAGAAATAACAGTGTGAATCAAGGTCATGAAATACTAGTTAATGCCTAGTACTCTGTTTACGTGAAATTTCGCTGGCATTATCTATTTATTTGTTGCGTGAAATTTCTGACTTAAAGTTTGTTGCGAGGAGTTCCTATGGCAACGTTTCTCAGAGAGACTCAGAAAATAAGTTGGGAGATTTCATATGATCTCTCTCTTTTCACTTCAAAATAAATAGGCAGTACAATTAAATTGTCGTGAAAAAATGTTGCTCAAAAACATGTTGATATAATTTCACGCAGCGGAAGAGAGTACTCCTCTGACGAACATGTTGTGAAAATTTCCACGCTAGTTTCGCAGCTGTCACTTTTTGTATGGAGATTTGAGTGAAATTTCACATGAAGCTGAACAGAGTACTATGTTTAATCCCGTAACTCCTAATGACGATTTTTACAGTACGAGTTTAAACTTTAGTCAAAATAAACTTAGTTCAACTCACCAAAATTGGACTTTAAACTCGGTTAACTATATATTTTAGCTATTTTAGATATTAATGTTTCTTTTTTGACTAAACCGAGTTTAAACGTCCAATTTTTGTGAGTTAAGCTCGGTTAATTTGACTAGACTTTAAACTCGTTTTGAAAAACTGGTTCTAAGAGTGCAAAAATAGACCCACCCTCCCATACGATTTTTTGCTTAACTCGACCTTCTTTTTTCACCTCCGTCAATATTCGTACTCCCACTCTGAACACCTTGTATAATAAAGCTAAATTAAAGGTTCAATAACCTTTTTTTTATGGAGACGTTGATGAAATTGTTTCCATTTTTTTTCTCCAACGCTCAAATGAGTCAAAATTTAAATTCAGTGAAATCGAAATACCTTGCAAACAAGGAAAAGAGTGACTGCGTGAGAGAGTAAAATTATAACAAAGCATTTACACATATCTGTATGTTAGTATGGCACATTTTTATGCATTGTATTGTTATATTGCTTTACACTTGTTAGGTTGTTTTTTTTTTTTGTTGGTAATTGATTGCAGGTGTGTCTGATAGTTTTCCGTCCGAGAGTACTTGTGTTATACATATGTACATGAAATATTGATGCAGTTCGTTCGTTACTTGTAGCTTCGATGTCATGTCTTGGAAATATTGTAAACACAACCTACCCAGATTTTGCTAAACTGCACTCAAAACTGTTGCAAATTGATCTTGAATTGCTTTGAAATTGGGTCACATGACAATTGAAAAAATTTCAGATAAGCCATTTTGCATAGCTACATATGGCAATTTACAGTGCTGCAAAATAGAAGAACGCACCTTAAATGTATGCGAGTGCACTGTTAATTATTGACTTAGGTGGTATTTATGTCAAACATATGTATTGCATATTAATTTACAAAAAAAGGAACAATGATTTCACCTTTTAACACCGCGCTATGGACGTGAGATTACACTCGCCTAAAGTGTTTATTGAAATTAAACAAAACAAAAAAAACGAAAGAATTTAGGCACCATCTGCCATAAAGCGAGACAAATTAGCAAAAACCTTAGCTGAATTTTAAAAGCAAATAAATAAAAAATTTGAGAATAAGTTATTACAAAAGACAAACACTTACGAAACTGGCGGCAAAGACGTGCATAAAATTCCAAACATTTTCTGTAGATTCCAAGTCATAGATTTTTAATCACATTTAATTGAATACATTTACTTAATTGCGTCTCTGTTAGTGATATGCCAATATTTGCGGTTTCATGTGGTTTTAAAGAAATACTTTCTACATTTTTTTTCCGGAAAAATGCAATGTGAAGGGGTAAAAAATGTTTATATAAAGTTTTGCTTGTTTCTTGTTATGACAGGAAAAAAAGCTAGTTATGAAAAGAAATGCAAGAAATGGCCAAAGTAATCAAAGCTGATGTGGTTAGCAAAAACAGCGATACTTGCATGATGAGAAAAATAATGAGTACAAAGCACTAAACTGGGTTAATAGTGAGAAGATGGGGCTAATAGTTATGAGACTTTTTTAAGAAATTTGAATTAATTGCCATTCGATCTTTCTCATTCATATGTTAGACAAAATTGTTAGCATGACAAAACTCACTTGAGACCGCAAATATTTATATAAGGGTATGTCTTCTACACCGGGCAAAAAACGCAATGTGAGATTATGCAAGATGACTTTGAAGGGGGACTCTTATACATTTGAAAAAAAAACGAATTTATTTTTTTTATTCATTATACATTATATTTTTACGCAAAAAGTTACTTTATGTGCGTGGAATATTTGTTTCAAATTTCAGAGCAATATCTTAAATAAATGCGAATATTTTTATTAACCAGGGACCGAAAATAACAGTTATTTTTGAAATTTATATTTAAAAAGTCAGATGGAAAGAATTAGCTTTTTCGATATTTGAATGTAGCAATGTGATGCTTGTTAGCTAAGAAATAATAATCTTTACTGATTTTAATTTTTCTGATTTTTTTAAAAAAGTCAATAAATAATCGTTATATGTTGACCAATTTTATTTCGATCAAAAATAAGTGTTAAAAATTTAGTTTTATTTTTTTGATCAAATATAAAAGTTAAAATATGACTTTTATTTTTTTGATAAAAAGTAAAAGTTAAAATTTGACTTTTATTTTTTTGATCAAAAGTAAAAGTTAAAATTTGACTTTTATTTTTTTGATCAAATATAAAAGTAGGTTCGAAATCTAGTTAGAAATCAACGAGTATAAATACTGTTAGCATCAATTCAAAGAGTATAAATAAAAAAAACACATTTTAAGTGTCCACCCTAGTGTCAAAAAATCTTTTTGAAATCCTTACATCAGAATCGAAATAAGCGATCAGCGCATTCACAAAGAGTATAAAACAAAATAACACTTATTTATTTGAGGTCCACCCTAGCGGCAAAAAAATTTTTTTATATTCTAACATCAGATTCAAAATCAGCCTTTAATACAGCCCATACAAAAAAAGTAAAAAATAAAACAACACATTTTTAGGGTCCACCCTAGTGTCAAAAATTTTTTAAATTTTAGCATAAGATTCAAAATCGGCGGCTCATTAAGACTGCTAGCACAAACACAAACATATAATGCAAAAAAAAACATTTTTAGGTTTCATCCTAGTGTCAAAATTTTTTTTAATTCTAACATAAGATTCGAAATCGGCGACTCCTTAAGACTGCTAGCACATACGCAAGCAGTATAATGCAAAAAAACACATTTTTAGGATCCACCCTAGTGTCCAAAAACTTTTTGAAGTTTTAACGCCAAGTTCGAAATCAGCGACCTAGGACCTATTAAAAGCAAAAAAACACATTTTAAGGGTCTAATCTAGTGCCAAAAAATCTTTTTGAAATGCTTGCATCAGATTCGAAATCAGCTTTTAATACACAATATATATAAAATAAAAAACACATTTTTAGGGTCCACCCTAGTGCTAAAAAGCTTTTGAAATTCTAAAATTAGAATTGTAAATTTACATTAAAATTAGAAACTGTATTACACACATTTTCTGCAGTTTCCAATTCATAAAGATTCTCACGATATTCATTACAGTCAGGGACCGAAAATAACAGTTATTTTCGAAATTTCTGTTCAAAAAATCAACTAGAAAGAGTAAGTCTATTCGATATTTGAATATAGCAATGTGATGCTTGTTAGCTAAGGAATAATAATCTTAAATGATTTAAATTTTTCTGATTTTTTTTAAAAAAGTTAATATATAATCGTTATTTTTTGACCAATTTTATTTCGATCAAAAATAAAAGTAAAAATTTTGATCAAAAATAAAAGTCAAAATTTGACTTTAAATTTTTTTTGATCAAATATAAAAGTTAAAATTGTACTTTTATTGTTTCGATCAAAAATAACAGTTAAAATTGTACTTTTATTTTTCCATCAAAAATAAAAGGCATGTTTTAATTTCTATCTCCGTTTGTGAACTAAATGAAAACTGAATGTGCAATGATAAGCAACTAAGCGATGCAATCCAACGATATAAAGATCGATAGCAATGTTTTTATCTCTGTGCAAAAATGTTACGAATATAGGTGTAAAAGAATAAAAAATGTACTCTATTAATTGTTTTGAAAATGTAAACTATTATAATAGTTAAAAGGAAATAGATCTGTCCAATTTTAAGTCTCTATTTTGATCGGAAAAATAAAAGTCAAATTTTAACTATTATTTTTGATCAAATAAAGATAAGTCAAATTTTAACTACTATTTTTGACCGAAAATTAAAAGTCAAATTTTAGTATTTATTTTTGATCAAAAAAAGTTAAAAGTCAAATTTTAACTCTTATTTTTGATCAAAAAAATTTAAAAGTCATATTTCAACTTTTATTTTTGATCGAAATGAAATCAGTCAAAAAATAACGAATATTTGACTTTTTTGAAAAAAATCATAACCGTTACGGTCTCTGATTACAGTTGCTATACAGACGAATAAAGTCAAATTGTTTTTTGAACAATGAAAAGAAATTAGTGAGCACAAATTAGTGAAAAAGTAGTGGGCTCAAACAAGATTTTCCACTTACAGTTCTGCATTACAATGTCATCACCGACAAATTTTTACAAGCGGATGTGCAGATGTATGCGTCTACTTAATTGTTTGTTATCAGGGTTCGCATTTGTTCATTCATGAACTGCTCATTTCTGCTTCTATTCATTCATTTAAGAATATGAAGAAAGATCAAAGTGAGCAGCTCATTTTTGTAAAAAGCTGAGCAAATTTTTTTTGTTCATGAACTGAAGAAGAGCAAACCAGTTTGTGAACAAGAATATTTTTTACTCTTGCAAAAAAACTGTTGCTGTTCATCTCTTCTTCAATTCTTCACTTCTCGTTCGTTGGCTCTTCATTTATTCATTAATTGTTCATGAAGTGGTGAAAGCAACGGATGGTGGTTTGTATCAGAGAAGGAATTCGGTGCAGGCGCGAACACTAGGTAAAAATGGGTAGCTAAGTCCGCATCCGTTGTCAGAATTTCAAAATTATGAATTTCTTCGTAATAGGGTTGCCACCTAATAATAGGTCTTTTTAATAGTTGTAAACAAAATTTAACGGTGTTAGGGGATCGTCGATTTCGAATCTGAAGTCAGAATTTTAAAATTTAAGACAGTGGATAGGGTAACCACCTTAATTTTTTTATTTTTACGAATTCGGGTTCGCTGGGTAAAGCGAACTAAAGGGTAAAAATGGGTCGCTGAATCTGAATCCGTTGTCAGAATTTCAAAATTATAAAATTTTGAAATAATAGGGTTGCCACCTAATATTAAGTATTTTTAAAAGTTTTTATCATCATTAAACCATTCTATCATGGGGGCACCCATGACCCCCTAACACTGATAAATGATATTTAAAACACTTAATGCATATTATTAGGTGGCAATCCTGTTATAAAAAATTACATAATTTTTGAAATTCTGACAACGGATGCGGATTTAGCTACCCATTTTTATCTAGTGTTCGCGCCTGCACCAATTTCCTTCTCTGATACAAACCATCTATTGCCAGTGAGCAAGTGAGTATCATCCGTTGCCTTCACCGCTTCATGAACAATTAATGAATAAATGAAGAGCCAACGAACGACAAGTGAAGAATTGAAGACGAGATGAATAGCAACAGTTTCTTCGCAAGAGTAAAAAATATTCTTGTTCACAAACTGGTTTCCTCTTCTTGAGTTCATAAACAAAAAATCTGCTCATCTGTTCACGAAAATTAATATGAATACGTTTTTTTTAACAAAAAATTTACTCACATTCATGAAGCTTCATGAGTGAGCAAATACGAACCCTGTTTATTATTATAGCGAGCTCAAAAAATGTTAGCTCGTGTAAAAAGTCTGTGCTCTGTAAAAGGTATGGACTGAGCTTTCTGTATAGCAAGCTGTTTGTTGTGCACATAGTGCAAAAATTGTGCAATAGATGGCGCTTAACAACGAAATTTAACAAAACTGAATAACTTGACACATATGAAAGCTAGAATCTGGAAAATAAAATCACATCTGTTAGCAAAGTCAATTCTCACAAATAATACAAGTCGTCGCTAGAGAAAATTAATGTCGTATGTGAAAATTTCCACTTTTGATATTATTGGGAAATCTCTTATAGAAAGGGGCTATAATTAAAAATCTAGTGGTGCAATTTCAGGCAAAAATTCTTTAAAACTTCAGGCCTATTTGCAAACACACATAGATTACGAAATTTTTGTGGACTTACAGCTATTTTTTTAGAATTTATAGCCTTTCTATCTAAAAAATCTCAAAAAGGCAAATTTTCACATAAGACATTTATTTTCTCAAGCGACGAAGTGGTATCAGTCAAAGGGGCTTAGCATCTCCCATACAACTTCAACACTTTGAACACGATACTTTGACAATTAAAGCCTTCAAATTGGAAAAACAATTAATTTTATAGAAACAAAATTATCAGCACAAAATTATGTACGAGATTGGAAAAGAGAACGTGGCACATTCCGCAACTTACCGTCGGACTGAGTTCAAATTTTCGGAACATTTTTACCTTGGTTTCCAAGTATTTCGATACAGACACACAACATAAGCTGCAAATTAATAAATATACAGGTATAGCGTAGCAAAGCACACCGGGAACAGCCAGTAAATTTTATAAGATTTAAAATTTTAAATTATGTATAGCTTGTTATCTCAATTGGCATAGATTGAGTTGTGAAGTTTAGGGCTTCAATATCATACTTTGCCCTTCACTAAAACACTTGCCAGCGCTGGGTATCGCTGCTTCACATTCATTATAACTATGTAAAGCGATTGCATCAAAGATCATGCCGAAGATTAAAGTAATATTTCTTTTATTTTAAAAAGAAATACACAAAAATAACAACATGACGCCTTGCAGTTTGCTCCCAGCAAGCAATATTAATGACCGATGGGCAATGGCAAAAACTACAACAGCAACAACAAGCAGCAGCACAACAAGTGAAAGTGAATTGTTTTAAATTGATATCAAATCAATGCAATTGCAAGTCAATGAGTTGTTTGCATTAAGCAATCGTTGCTATTGTTGGTGAATATTGGTCCGTCAAATCAGTCAATTGTTGTGTTGGAACAAAAAAAATTTCGAAGATAGATTGGCCGTTGGTGCGCTCAAAACAAAAAGTCAGACAGTCAGCCAGCCATCTACTCGCTGGCATCTTGTATCAATTACAAAAACAATCTCAAAAATTAATGCTGATCATTATTGTTGTTGACGTAAATGGTAAACATATGAAATCCTTAATGTTGATAATGGTGATGAAGACGATGAAGTCAAGATGATTATGATAATAAATGACTATGACGAGATAAGTAAACGAAGATGGGAAAAAGTGAAAGATACGATTTAATAATCTTTTGGTGACTAATTTCAGCAGTGAAATACAATCATTTTCTTTCATAATCTACTCAAGTTCAAGTCCACATTAAATGTTGCTGCAACAAATGCTGTCTTTATGTGTTGCAGATGTCGTTGTTGTTATTGTTGCAGCATTTTTATTACAATCTAGAATACAATCTGTTGATGTTGTTACAATTTGTTGTTTGTGGATATGAGATCACGTACATATATTGACTCAATTGGATCTTTGAAGAGCTGATCGGCATTGTTGGGAAAGCTCTTCCGCTGGGAGTTGGTGAAAGTTGCACAAAGACCACGCATGTAAATAGTTTTTTGTTATTGTTTTTTGCTTAGTGTTGTTTTACTCAAGGCACGCCCAACATGTTTTTTTTTTAATTATTAATACATTTAGCAATATCTAGCAATGCGACAACGCTTGTAGGCATGACGAACGCTTGTGACAATTTTCACGCAGCTGTCGAATTGAATTTTTTATACATATGTTTTTTAAACCAAGGATTATAGGTGTTGGCGGTATAGAAAATGGTACAGAAGATAAAACAAAGTTTTTTGATGAAAAAATTTTCCATGTGACATTTTTTTAGAAATAACCGTTGTAAGCATTGCGAAAAAATTTCCCAAAAAAATTCCCAAAAATTTCCCTTGGCTTGAAATTGTAAAATGCACACATTTTCAAATATCCAAAATGCTTCCCACACATAAACTTCCCACACATTCTTACGCATATTTTCCCAATTTATTGCTTAAAAACACAGTTTTAAAGTATTTAATTATATTGCCAAATCCATTCAATCTATACCAAAGAACACTTTATGACGTAAAGCAAAGTTATTGTAAGTATCAACACAATTTTGCCGGCTTAATATCATTAAGAACAAACTTTAATACAAACTTCCCTTGACTTTTGATGGTTTTAAATAGAATAAATTCTTTAATTTATGATTTGTTGTAAATTTAATTAAACTATGTTTAATTTTTTGTAAAAACATTTTCTATACAACTTTTTTCAAAAAATTGTCATTGTAAACATTGCAAAAATAATTTCCCATAAATTTCCCAAAAATTTCCCAAAAATTTCCCTTGGCTTAAAATTGCAAAATGCGGAAATTAATCAAATTATAAAAATACTATAGTGCTCTCAAGGAATGCAAAATAAATTTCCTATACATTCTCTTACTTATTTTTCCAATTTATTCCTTAAAAACACAGTTTTAAAGCCCTAACATTGCCAAATCCAATCAATTAGTACTTAAGAAGATTTGACAGCATCAACCAAACTCATTTGAATTATCAAAAAAAACTTTGCCGGCATTAACATTATTAAGAACAAACTTTAAATCAAATTTCCCCCGACTTTTGATGGTTGTTGATAAGAAATTATTGAACTATTAATTTATTTTAAATCTAATTAAGAAATGATAAAAACATTTTCTACACAACATTTTCTAGAAATTGCAATTGAAAACATTGCGAAAGAAATTTCCCAAAAAATTTCCATGAAATTTCCCTTGGCTTGAAGATCCAAAATGCAACAATTTTTGAAATTATCAAAATACTTTTGTGCTTTATAAATTTCCCACACATTCTCACGCTTATTTTTGCAATTTATTGCTTAAATACACAGCTTTAAAGTTGCTTAATCCATTCGATCCATATTTAAGAAGACTTGATGACATCAAGGAAAGTCATTTTACTCTAACAAAAATTTTTGTCGGCCTTAACATCGTTAAAAACAAACTTTTATGCATGTTTTCCACAAACTTTCCATGACTTTTAAATTTTTGATGGATTTTAATAGGAAATTCTTAATCTTATGATTTGATTTAATCAACTGCCATTTAAAGCAACTCCAAATATATTTCTAAAATATATTGAAGGTTATCTTTTGTAAAAGACAATTTTAAAATTTTGTAATTTTTAATGAAATTAATTAAAAAATAGCATTTAAGAAAAATTATTTTTAATAAAAATATTTATTTTCCTTGCCTACAACTGTTTAAACATTTTTCCCATTTTGTTAATAAAAAAAAGTATTTTGGAGTAAATTTGCTCAAGAATAAATTCCATTTAAATTTTAATTCAAATCTATTAAATAAAATAAAACTTATTAAGAAAATCATTTAAAAATTCCAAAAAATTGTCTAAGATCACTAAGCACATTATTTAAAGAAATTTTCCTTAATTTTAAATTATTTTAAGCAACAAATTTTAAGTGTTTTATTACATTATCAATAAGTTTTAAAAAAATATTCCAGTTTATCTTTCTTAAAAACAATCAATTTAAAGGTTTTTGTTAATATAAATAAAAATTTCAATAAATAAGCGCTATAAGCATTTAAAAAAGAAATTTCACAAAAATTCCCCAAAAAAAAGAACTGTATTTAAATAACAAATTTCCCTAAAAATATTTCACCTAAATTTTGCTAATTTATTGCTACAAAATACAATTTTAAAGTATTTACATTTGTTAATATATTCTGTGCTGTGATTTCGTCGACTTGAATTTGCAATCAAAGTTATTTTAATTAATTTGTGATCTATACAGTTAGTCAGCTAAGTGACTGATTCTATACAGAGTTGTTGTTGTTGTTGCCTTCTTAAAAACTTACTTGATCTAAAGCTTGCAATTAAATTCAGTTATTTTAATATCCAAAAAGTATACACCGTTTGAAGAAACTCAAAATTATTGCACACAGTGACGCAATATTAAACTTTTTGACTCCAAACAAAAAATCACTTATCCCAGCCGAAAGTACTCGATGAGAGGAGAAAAGTAATTTCTGGATTTTGCTAGATTGGTTGCCGTTCGTTTTTTATGAGCCTCTATAGTTTTTTCGCCAAATTCAATTTTGAGCACTTTTTTGCAATTTTCTTCTATTTTTCGCATGGCCATAGCTCGAAAAATGCTCTGAATTTTTATTTGCAGTCTTCAGCAAAGTTGTAGCTCTTGACTCGGCCAACAAAAATGCTGAATATATTAAGTCGGAAAAATTTCATCTTCATGCTCAAAACTCCAAAAATGTCGAAAAAATTAGCACTTTTTTCACCAATTTTTTCCGTTTTTCGACTTTAGCTCTTGAACTATTGAAAATTTTACCAAACAATCGAAGGAAGAAATGTAGCCAATAAAATTATGAACAACTTTTCAGCACATACCAACTTCATACGACCACTCCTTGACAAACATTTTTGCAATTTTTTTTTTTTTATTTTCGTTTTTTATATACGAAACAACAAAAACTATAGAGGCTCATAAAAAACGAACTGCAACTAGTCTAGCAAAATCCAGAAATTACTTTTCTCCTCTCATCGAGTACTTTCGGCTGGGATAAGTGATTTTTTGTTTGGAATTTTTGTGTTGTGTTGCGTAATAAATGAAATTATAAATCTGGTCTTATTTAAAAAAACATCAGTCATCAAGTTTTGATAATTATCTTGTAAAATTTGTTAAATAAATTGCCCATAAAAACAATAGAAAATTAATTTCCCTTAAAATAATCGCATGCTTTTACTTTTGATTTGACAAACAAATAATAAGGAAGTTTGGAAGTTTTCAACAGAATGCCGCTACCAGCAAAGACATTATAAAATATAAATTTCCCAAATTTTCCGTTGCTTTTCACTTTTTAAAACAGGCCAATGACAAGAAAGTTTACAAGTTTTCAATAAAATGTAATTTCAAGCAATTTTAAATAAATTTCACAATAATATTTTTTTTGATATCTGAATACATGATGGTTAAGTAATTTTACAAAAATTTCCTTTATACATTTGCTTTCATAGCAACTAGCTTTAGGAAGTTTTTTCCAATACATTGTCCTTTCCGTTGATAATAAATTTCACAAAAATTTTCATGATTTTCAATTTTTGAAACCAAGACATTATAAGGAATTTTGCAAGTTTTCAAAAAAATAGTATTTAAGACAATGTTGAATAAATTTCATAAAAATTTTTCGTAGGTGAAAGTGCAAAAAATCAACTAAGTTTTTGCGGTTTTCTTAAGTTTTGACTATTTGATGTCAATATCTTGATAATTACAGCAATGTTCAAAGAATTGAATAAAAATGACCTTGAAATATTTCCCTTAAAGCCAGCAATACATGAAATATATGTTCAAAAATAAACATTTCGCAAAAATAAACTATTGAAGTGATTTAATTTAAAGTTTGAGGGTATATTGAGGCATATTTTAAAGATACAAAAAAATGTATGACTCAAAAAAGTGTATGTACAGTGTTGTGCATAAGAAAAGCAACCATTAAAAGCATTGCCAATTATACCCTGCAAATTTTCCGTTTTTTACTAAAATAATTGTTTGACATTGATTTTATATTCAATAAAAAACACATTGTTAAAAGCTAACTCAAATTTTTATATAACTTCAGAATTTTAAATTTGTTTATAAAAAATCAAGTACAAAGTAGAAATTATACTGTGCATAACTAAAGCAACTTAAGCTAAAGAAATTTAAATAGATTGAAAATTGAGGTAACAGGGTTAGGGTAGGTAAACATCTGCGTGGCATTGAAGCTATAAGGTTATCAATGATAGTTTGTGGTATGCTTAGCCATTGCTGTCAGTGCCTCAACGAGTGCAGCTTTATTAGAAAACTTTTGCTCAGCGACTCGTCACTTAAGGATTCCGAACAGATTTTCTATTGGGTTCAGACCAGGCGATTGGGCTGGCCAATCCAATACCTGAATTTTTTTTGCACAAATCCACTTCTTAACGACCTTTGCGGTGTGCTTAGGGTCGTTGTCATCCTGAAAAAAACCATGTGGTTGGCATTTCTCACACAGCAAAGGGCAACATGACTGTAAACTCTAAATCTTTTTATAAATAAATCGGTTGTTTGGGTAATTTCGTGAAATAGACCTTGTCCAAATGCAGAAAAACAAGCCCATATCACGGCCGAGCCTCCTCCATGCTTAACTGTGATCTGACAGTTTTGAGGTTTAAGGCGCTCACCTGTTCTTCGACGTACTGTCGAACAGTAAATTAAATTTGGTACAAATTAAATTAGGTACAAATTAAATTAGGTACAAATTAAATTTGGTACAAATGGACTCGTCACTAAAAAGGACAGTCTTCCATTGTTCAACAGACCAATTCAAGTGAGTTATTGCAAAATTTAATTTGGAATATAAAAATTGTATTTATTTAAGCCAAAGATATTATGTTTTAAAAGCAAACCTTCGTTCTATGTGTTTTTTTTTTTAAGTAATGGGTTTTTCGCTGGTCTCCAACTTCTTAAGTCAGCTTCCATAGCACGTAGGCGAACAGTATTCGAATCCACGTTTAAATTAAGTTGATTAACAACAGACTGAGAAGATACAAAAAGATCTTTTTGAAAAGCTAGGATTGTTTGTTGGTCCTCTCTCTGCGTTGTTATATGCTTTGGATCACCCAAGTGAAGGGTTTTTACAGTTTTTTACAGTCTCAAACTTTCTTATAAGACGTGAAATTATTGATTTGTTTATTTTGTACTTTTTTGATATAGAAATTTGTGATGCTCCTGCTTTATACTCATAAATTATTTCCTGTTTAAAGAACTCTGAGTATTTATTACGCGCCATAAAGTTTTGGTAATTTTAAAAGTCTTCTTCACACAACGAATTATTTGCAAATTACTCTTTTTAGTCTAACTCAGAATTAACTAAGAAAAAATTTAAAATATAACCGAAATTTACCGTTAATTGGAGCACAAACTATTTGGCTCATGTAAGTTGCGTTTGTTATGCACTGTCAAAAATCTCTCTCTCTCCATATACTGCTCTCATTTCTATAGTACCGTTATATTTTACTTTGTTTCTTTTAATGCTACATTTAGTGCAATACATGATTGAGTTAAACCAACTATTAAAATCTTGAGGAAAGAAGTAAGAGGATAAAAAAATATGAAGAAGTTTGCTACTCCAATTTTGGTTGCTTTTGATATGCACAGCACTGTATATGTATGTATATAGTTTAAGTGTAGAGCAGAGATCTGCAACGAATACTTAAAAATAAGAAGTATTCGAATACTATTCTTTCACAACTCAGTGATTCAAATCAGAGATTTGAAATTATTCACATTTTTTAATCATGAGCCACTTACACAAAAATGAGTATGAATAAGTAGTACTCATATGTGATGGATTCAAAACAAAGTTGTCGGCGTTTGTAGTCTAGTGGAGAGTGCGCTAGATTATCAACCCGGAGGTCCCTGGTTCAAATTCAGGCTGGGGCATGGTTCTTTTCACCACATTTTCTTTTCTACATTTAAGAATTATGGAAAAACTAAAAATTCACAAATAAATTGTGGAAAATGTGGAAATAGAGGACAAGAACAACTAAGGGCTGAAAATGCTTGCCTAGGTTAAGGCATAACACTAGCCTCCGTTAAAAGCAATTAAAATTGTCTTTTACGGTGGTTTTCGCCTAATCAATAATTCACGTATGGTTCCAATTTATTCCTTTAAATAATCTATCCCTTTCCTTTCAGGTCAAAGACCAAACTTTGTTTGTATAAGACGCATGCCTTGGTTTCTTGCTTTTAAAAAAAAAAAAGGTGAATCACATTTTTGAATCATGAGCCACTTACACAAAAATGAATATGAATGAGTATAAGTAATTTCCAAAGTAGTACTCATATGAGATTATTTAAAAAAAAAGTGAATCAAATAGCTATAGAATGAATTAAATATTAAGGGCTGCCACCTAATAATATGTATTTTTAAGAATTTGAAACATAGTTTAACAGTCTTAAGAGGTCGCTGCTTTCGAATCTGAAGTCAGAATTTTAAAATTTAATATGGTTAATAGGGTTGCCACATTATTTTTTTTATTTTTACGAATTCGGTGCTGGCGCGAACGTTAGGTAGAAATCCGAATCCATTGTCAGAATTTCAGAATTAGTAGTTTTTTTTATTATTGGGTGGCCACTGACCTCTGGCGAACACAGATTTCCGAATTGGCCTGCATCCATCCTAACGTCGACGTTATTCAAATGAAAAAAAGCGATTATTTTGTATTTATGTTAATCCTCTTGAGTATGCCAGAGCTAGGGATGGCAATCCCGGGATCTCGAAATCTCGGGATCCCGATCTTTTTTAAGACCCGAATATTCCGGGATTATTCAATTCGAATCCCGGGATTGTTGAAAACAATTTTTTTAATATCCAATTTTTCTAAAATCTAATTAAATCTACAATTTTTCAAACTACCATCACATAAATTCCCCTTTCAACGATCAACGATCGAACTTACAAGCGTTGAGGCGGAACGGTGCTTCTTCTCTGCAGGTCTTATATGCAATAAATTAAGGTATAAGTTAGGAGATGAAACCATTAATGCTTTAATTTCATAAAGATCGTATTTTGATCAAAAGAAGGAATATTTTTACTAAGCTCTAAATAGAAAGAGTATTGTATTTATTTTTTACTTAAATGTATTGACTTTTTTTATTTTAATTTGATTGTGCTAAAGAATATAATCAAAGGGAGGTTTTAGGTCAAAGCGGTTATAATTAAGGCATATTTTAGAAGATGTTTTCTAAAAAATTTTATTACATACACAAAAAATTTAATTTGATCGCCTGAAAATTAAATGTTTTTCGAAGAAAGACTCTTGAATGCACATCTTTTACAAAAATGGAAAATTAAGAAAACTACGAAGCGTAAAAAAAAGTGGAAAAAATTGACATTATATGTGACCATATTGTTGCGTGTTAAACCAAGAAAAATTTTCCAAAGACGCTCATTTTGGTAAAAGATCTGTAGAATTATAATAGGAACATATTAAAATAAATGTTCATTGGTCGATTAGTTTGTTTTCAGTAGTGTAGCCAGTTTTTAAAAAGTATGTTTCAAGAAAAATCGTGCTCAAAGTTACTCTTTTTAGTTAAATTTACTCTGGCGCACCAGGTTTTAAGCGCTGTAGAATCTGTATTATAAGCGGAATTGATTTATTGAAGGATAATTGAACAATATTCAACCTAAAAAAAATTTAATTTTAAAACAATTGCTGTTTAAATACTGATTTAAAATAATTTTATGCAAGCAGTTACTGCTAAAGCTTAGTATGCTGTAGTAACAAAAATTTTTAGGCATTTAATTCTACACGCAAAATTTTGGTGTATACTCAACACTAACACATACTTACCATAAAGTGTTTGTTGAATGTGTTAGTTGAACGTTATTGTTGAATGTCAAATTTCCACGCCAATTCAATGTACGGCCATATAAAAGGCAGCGAAATTTTGACATTTTAACTCTCCAATTATGGTTGTGGACTTGGCTGCATTGAACAATTTTTTCGGTTCAACCAACAAAACAAAATTTCGCTACCTTTTCGCTGTCAAAAACGCGATGCATTTCTTACGGAAGATTTTTTTCGCTTCTACAGCATACTAAGCTTAAACCGTAAATATGTATTTGTGCATGTATTACAAAAACTATGTTATAAATTGCTGAAGATATATGATTGGTCAAATATCTTCAGTTATTATTCAGTTATTTATGTTTGGTTTTTTTTTTTTGTTGAATTGGTACAAATTGTGTTTCTTTGTTATATGTATTTAATACAGAGTATATACTATGAAAGAATAGAAGTGAATGTGCACTTTTTGGCAAAAAAAATAACGAAATAAAAACTTCTTGAATTTCGGGACGATCCAGGGATCCCGGGATTGTATTTTCAGATCCTGAATATCAGGGGATCGAAAAAACTCCAAAAATTGCCATCCCTAGCCAGAGCCTTATTTTCGAAAAAAAGGTTTTTTAAAATAGCGTTAAAAACGAAGAAAATAGTAAATTTTTTGAAAAGACAAGTAAAATCTTAAAAAAAAAAATTTTAAATCACGCTTTGGCATATATTTCCAAATACTGTAAAGTATATGCGTATAAAATTTTGAAACTTGTTTCAGTTACGATGCACGCCATTTATTAAAATGCAGTTTTGAGAAAAACACGTTCAAAGTTTTCGGCTTGATGGAAGCCGGCTGCAGCTTTCAACTTTCAAACGGCTTCGAATTTCGCTTTAAGATTTTAACAGTATATTTTCAAAATGTTTTTGAAGTAATTTACCGATGATTCAATATTATGATTTAAAAAAAAAATTCATGCATTGCTGACCTTAACCCTAGAATAAGCAAATGGGCCTAACTAGGCCCATTATGATTGTAAACATGTATATTAGAGTGGTCCTTATTTGTATGGAGAACAAATTTTTTTTCTGATCTTTAATTACGGACCGGGGTTTTGTTTCTTTACTAAACAGAAGTAAACTGTGAAATTTTCGCGAATAAATAAACAGCGGTGAAAATTAAATTTGTTGGTTTTTGGAGTTTTTTAAATATTTTTTACCCTAAAACCAGGGTATGATATGTTGGCATCCCTGGAATCCAAAATTGTTTTCTAAAAAAGTCATTTATATATTTTTAAGATTATTGAAGTGAGAAACATAATTTTTCCAATTTTTTATAAATTTTCTTGTTTTCGAAGAAGGGCCAGAAACAGGCACTTTGAAAATTTTTGGAAAAAAGTCAAGTTTCAATAGCAATAACTTTGGTATCCGAATTTTGGTTTTTTTAATTTGTTGCACAAAATAGCTCACAACTATCCTTGATCCATTTCTTGGTGATTTTTTCAAAACTTGCATTTTTAAATTTTTTGGAATTTTTTTCGTAAAAATACCCAATCTCGAAATTTCCGAAAAGGTACACTCTACCGAAAAATTTCATAACGAGCAGGTTATTTGACGTAATCCCACAATTTTTTGTATCTGTTTTGAATATAGTTTAAGAAAATATTTCCACAACATTTCAATGAAATTTTTTTAACTTTGGATTTTTGTGATTTTTTTAACACAACAAGGAAAAAAATTAGATTTTTTTTGAAAAGTAGAAAATCACAACTCTAGTAGTTTTTGTCTAATTTCCATGTTTGAGAACACATTTTGAAGAAAAATTAAATCAAAAACGAGACGTGTACTAATTTTTTTTTAAATATGCACATAAAAAGTGTTATTGGGATTTTTTAGAAAAAGAGCACTTTTTCCCCATAGAAATCAGATTTTCAGCTTAAGCTCGCAAGCACGTTTTAATATCAATATTTTTTCTGGAAATTTCACAGTTTATTTCTGTTTAGTAAAGGGATAAAACCCCGATCAGTAACTTTTTACTTTCGAAAAAAAAAGTAAGGACCACTCTAATGTATATCTTTACTTTTTTTTACGCATCGATCTAAAACTTCACGACTTCTTGCGATGATGCTTCATGAGCACAAAAAACAAAAATTGTGTCGATCATATTCAGTTCGTAGCAGACGTTTTTCTTTTTATTGTCTTAACATTGAAAATTACCTACGGGGCCTAAGTTAGCCTTTGTTTGTTCATTGTGAGAGGGAAATGGTGGGGAATATGATGAAAACTACCAATGATGATCATACCTGCCAACAACATACCTGTCTATGCAAAAACAGGCCTCATCTCTCATTTTCCTTACATGGGCCTACTTAGCTACAGTAGGTTATGTTACCGCTTCCCAGTGTGTTACCCATTAGAGCCCTTCGTAGGTGCACTTAAAACCGGCTTCAAAACATTTGTTCATTTCACACTACACTGCACTGTCTTGCTTGGTGCAAAGAAATCATGTGTGTGATTGCAGGATGACGAACAAAACACGATAGAGCAATAAAAAACAGATCATTGATATTGTTGATCTAAGATAACGTTGTCAGAGAGCTCACTGCAGTCAATGCAACGAAAGGTTGTTGACTGGCAATAGATGATTTATATCATACAACAAATACGGTGCTGGCGCAACACTAGGTAAAAATGGGTCACGCATCATTATTTAACAATGCTAGGAGGTTGCTGAATTCGAATCTGAAGTCAGAATTTTAAAAATAAAAATGGGTAATAGGGCTGCCACCTATTTTTTATTTTTACATATGCGATGCTGGTGCGAACATCAGGTAAAAATGGGTCGCTGAATCCGAATCCGTGGTCAGAATTTCAAAATTAAAAAATTTTGAAATAATAGGGTTGCCACCTAATGATATGTATTTTAAGAGTTTTAAACATAATTTATTAGTGTTAGGGGGTCGCTGATATCGAATCTGAAGTCAGAATTTTAAAATTCAAGATGGTGGATAGGGTTGCCACCTTCATTTTTTGCATTTTTATGAATTCGGGGCTGGCAAAAAAAAATTATACACCAAAAAGGGGGCGCTGAATCCGAATCCGTGCTCAGAATTTCAAAATTATAAAATTTTGAAATAATAGGGTTGCCACCTAATAATATGTATTTTTCAGAGTTTTAAACATCATTTATCAGTGTTGGGTGGTCGCTGATATCGAATCTGAAGTCAGAATTTTAAAATTCAAGATGGTGGATAGGGTTGCCACCATAATTTTTTTATTTTTACAAATTCATTTTTATTTTAAAAAGTAAAAGCAACCCTTTTATTTCAAAATTTTATAATTTTGAAATTCTGACCACGGATTCGGATTCAGCGCCCCCTTTTTGGTGTATCATTTTTTTTGCCAGCCCCGAATTAATAAAAATGCAAAAAAGGAAGGTGGCAACCCTATCCACCATCTTGAATTTTAAAATTCTGACTTCAGATTCAATATCAGCACTGATAAATGATGTTTAAAACTCTGAAAAATGCATATTATTAGGTGGCAACCCTATTATTTCAAAATTTTATAATATTGAAATTCTGACCACGGATTTAGCGACCCATTGTGCTGTTGAGCAAATCAAACTCTCAAGTGTTATTAGATGACAGTCAACTGTGAGCAATGCAATAAATCACATTGTGTGAACGTTCAAATAGATGCACCGACGCAGGGCTTTATTACCCATCCCAGGGTTTGCAATATTTGCAATAAAATTTTTTCATTATTTTGCCATTTCAGTTGATTTCAATAAATTTCCCAAAAATTCCCCTGCTTTAGTAATATTTTAAAACAACCATTTTTTAAATTTTTTGTAACAAGTTGAATAAAACCGCTATTTCAATCAAAGAAAAAAATACACGTCCCAAACTTTTCTTTGTCGTCACAGAATAAAAAAAAATTTTTTCGATAAAACATCACTATAAGCTATAATAAATAAGTTTCCAAAAAATTTCCCTTAATGTCCAATTAGTCAATAAAAATATTATTCTAGTTCCGAATTAATATGTGTTTGAAATTTTACAATATTTCTTTGTAAGCAATAATGCTATGTTTGGCAAACAGATTGATTCAAATATAATTTAATTTCGCCCAAACATTAAATATTTGTTTGGTAAAAAAATGATTTTTTATTCTTCAGCAAACCATTTTGCAGAAACAAAAAACAATTTTAGGAGAGCAAATTCTCTCAGCATAGTTTAAAAATATATTACTTATTTTGGCACAGTTTTTTCACAAGCTCAGTCACATTACAGCTACATCAAAAACTGACAGTGACTTCAGGGCGGAACATTGAACACAATCTGCATAGAATAGATGAAAACAATTCTCCTTTTATTTTGTGTATAATTTTTTGCAAAATAAATTGCAGCAATCGCTATACTTTTTGAAGTTGATGCCAAAAAGAAATTTTCAAAATTAAAATTTCAAATCGAATTTTAATAATAATTTTTCTAAAAGTGTGTGTATTTTTAGAAAAACCAAAGCGTTTTCCGCAGTGAAGAAAACTTTTAAGGCGACAAAGAATATTTGCAAAAGCAAGAAAAAATTGAAAATTCGAAAATACACGCTGACGTCATACAAAGCCAATATTAAAGAGAAATAAATGGAAAGATAAATGTGAACTTTTAGAGGTTTTTCAAACTTTTGCACGAATTACTAGCACTAAAAACCACAAAAAAAAAACAAAAACAACAACTAAAACTACTACATAATAAAAGTTTTATGGCTAACGCAATGGAAATCAGGTCAACAGAACACACGGATGATTTAATTTTGGTCGGATTGAAACTGCTAGTAACTATAAACAGCAGAATTGCGTTGTGTTAATATCTGTAAATAGCAACAAACATTTTAACAACAACAAACAAAAAAGCGTGCTAAAACGCACTTAATAAATCATTTGCAATGAAAAATCTAGCAATGTTAACGATTGACAGGTTTCGAACCAAACAAAGTAAATGCTTCCAAAACAATTCAAGGAATATTGTGTAAATATAACGTCACTTTGGCAATTTGTTTGTTTTTGTTGTTGCTGTTGTGTGTTGTTACATCCAAGGAAATGTCGAAAATGTGCGTGTTTTTAGGTTGGTTTTACAGACATGTGTTTAATCAATCCACAATTAAACAATGGCTAACCTTTACCAATGCTCTATCAGTTGCATGCAGCTGTAATGGAATGAAGGTGCCTTTTTCTACGTTTCTAGCAAACAATCCGTTGATAAGCTGTCAGTTTTATCGATAGTGGATAGGTAGCCTTGGCGAACTTTTGCAAATAAATTTTAACCCAAACATTGTTGACCTAAATAGATTGTGTTAAGGAATTTGAAAGTTTTTCGTAAAGGTATTTCAAAGAAACAGTGGAGAGCGAAAACAATGCTCTAATTTGGATTTTTTTTTTACATTAAATTTGTGTAGTAGCGATGTATAAAATCACTGCAAAGTATGAGGAATACACCCGGGAATAATTTTTATATTCCTTACTTGCCTACTCAAGCGTGTGAAAATCCACTAAAATTTAAGATCACGGATATTGACGATATTATTAAAATACAACTTAATACAATGAAAGCTTCCAGGATTCGATCTAATTACTCCAAAAATGATAAAAGAGCTTCCAAGCATTACAATTATTGCGATATTGAGAACTGGACACTTTCCAATGTCTTGGAAAATTTCCCAGATAACCATGATTCCCAAACCAGAAAAAGACCAAACTCAAACATTATAGACCAACAGTTTGCTGCCTACACTTTCAAAACTTTTTGAAAAAACACAAAGTTCAGCAAAAAGTTAGTATAAACAGAGCAAGAAATTAGGCTTCAAAAAATTTTTTAACTATAGAAGTAAATTCTCACTGCGCACAGTGTGTCCATTGTGGCCAAAACTAATTTGTATTTTTTTGTTATTATTATTATTTCGTATTATATATCAATTTTCAACTAAGAGAGCTCTGTAAAATTTTTGGAAATACATGGAGATATAGACCAATGTCGGCCAAAAAAACACTTCACTGTTCTTTCAGCTGTGTGCTAGTGCGCGCAAATGTGAGAGCGACAGAGACAAAGAGGTTCACGATGCACGCGTGCATAGCAGGGTTGATAAATGACTTTTTCATTTTGGTATAAAAATTTTGAAAGAATTGTACTACAATAAATGAAAAAAGAAAGTATGAAATAATTTTTTTTATTTAAATTTAAATGTTTTAATGTTTTTAACACTTCAGTTCATAAACAAAAATTACAAAGGTTTTTATTAATTTTTAATTAATAAAAAAGTTTTTTATAATCAGTAAAAAGAGCACAAGTGGTATATAATATTAGAGAAAGATATCACTAAAATCCATGGCCATAGTAAAGGGAGTTTTTTGGGGTTCAAACCCCCCAAAGGATCGAAATTTTTATAAAAATTTTATATTTTTGCAATCGAATTAAAGATAATGCTTTTGTTTACACATATTTTTGACATTTTTTATTTTATTCTATACAAAAACTTTCAAAATTTAAATACCTGCATGTTCATTTATTTTTTTATTCCTCACAATATTTTTTCAGAAGGTGCTTATTTTATAATTAACATTTTAGCTATAATATGTAAAAATTTTAGAAATTTTGGTCTTGAATCAATGCAAGCACTCAAAACCTTTCCAACAATATCTTGAAAGTGAGGATTGCATTACAAACAATAAAATTATTTCAATTTGAGTGAACATAAATTAAAAAAAATTCAAAATAAGGCACGAGATACAGCATTGTCTTCAATGCTCTTGCAAAACTTTAAAATTCTTTACTGCAGAATGGAAGAGTTTTTTCGTTGAAAATTAGAGTATCTATCATGCATTGCATTCTCTTTCAACGAATAAACAAAATGTGAACTCGCTCAAGCAGTAAACTTCGCTAAGCTTGCTATTTACCACTGTATTGCTTAAGAGACTCGCTGTAACGAATAGATAAATCTACAAACGCTCAGCCTCTCAAAGCTCCTCACTTGCCCTATTCGCAGAAAGTTGCTAAACTATTCGCATGACTCTCAATACTTGAGAGAATCACAGCGATTTATCTACGCAGTTAGCTACTGCGCTGATTTCAACTACGCTGATGGTTTTCGTGCACAATATATATAAAAGGAATGATTGCAAGATGAATGTCGCAGCATTCAATTACGAAGATCATGAACACCAGCTAGAATAGATTTACCTGCACTCTAACAAAAATTCACGAGAATTAACTACAATAATTGCTGGCAACTGATTGCCTAGATTTATTGTCGTTAAATCCCATAGAGCAAAATTATAAATATTTAGCGCTAAAAATGCGTGAATCCTCTCATCTACAATTATTTCTTTCGCTCTCTTGTAAAATCTCTCATCTTAAATTATTTCTTCCAATCTTGTCTGCTCTTATAAAAAAAAGCTAGAAATGCATGAAGTCTCTCAAGTAAGTTTTGAACATGGCAACAACAACAAATCTGTATAGAGTCAATAACTCAGCAGAAGGCGCTACTCTTTCCTACTTCAGTAGGCTTGAGTAATTAAGCTGTGACCTGTTTAAGTTGTATATAATTTGACACTTGTTCGAATATACTCTTTGAAATCATATGACGTTAAAGCAGAGGTGTTTATTTAAGGACAAGCGTAAAATACCGCTGCTGGAGCGTTTTTAGGACTATCTGAGCAAGAACAAGCTGAAATAGTGTGAAAAAAGAGTAAATATACATATTTTAAGACTCTCTGAGCGAAAACACGCTGAAATAGCGTGAAAAGTAGAAAATATACATATTTAAGAATTCTCTGAGCAAAAACACGCTGGAATAGCGTGAAAAGTAGAGAGTATATATGTGACCCGGTAAGTTAAAAGGGACCTATGGGTCGAAAAAATCGATTTTTACTTTTTTGGTGATTCTTATAGTCGACAACACGCACTTTCTAATGCAACAAACCACAGCTTTCTAGCTGCATTAGTTTTGGCAGAAATTAGCTTCGAATTAGACACTTTTGATAAAAAAAAGTAAAAAAGAATCAGATGTGACAAACTTTCCTGCAATTGATTTAATTTGCTTGAAACTCGTCACTCAGGGGTTTTTGGGTCGCTGATTACGAATCTGGAATTAGATTTTGAAAATTCGAAATGGCGGATCCAATATGGCGGATCCTATATGGTGGATCCAATATGGCGGATGATATTGTTATGATATTGGATTTACTTGAAACTTGTTACTCGGGGGTTTTCGGGGTCGCTGATTACGAATCTGGAATTAGATTTTGAAAATTCAAAATGGCGGATCCAATATGGTGGAATTCGAAAAAACTAATTTTGCCAATAACTAACATTCAAAGGTAATATTAATTTTATTTTTTAGAATTTTCCAAACAAATCCAATAATATAACAAATATAGTCCGCCATATAGTGTTACACGCTTGTTGGAAATTAAAATTTGACACCATATTTTAGTGTCCCTATATCCTAGGCTTTAGATACCGATTGGCATGATAGTTTTTCTTCGGCTAGAGTTAAGTCGGATAGGCGTGGTTCTTGTACCTAAATACCTAGCGTAGCGCGAACACAAAAATTTTCACATGCCAAAATAAACTTGCCTTTAAAAAAAAAAAAAAAAATTTTACAAAGCTTCGATGATCCAAAAGTTGAATAGCCCAGATACAAAAATCGTATCTGCAAGTAAAAAGGTTTTAAAATTCTATCTCATAGTTGAGGTAGTAAGATGTCTGCTACCCTGGAGTACACTTCTCCCACCCATTAGTTGTCGAATTCAAGACACCTGTGGCAATCAAGATACCCATTATTTTTGTGATTGCCCCTTAAGCCAAGACAAAAGCTAACGCGCCTTAAACAAATTTGCACTTCATTTCTTCTTGCATTCCTCTTTATTACATAAAATTTAATAATACATTAGTTTGAATATAGAAGCAAAAGAAAATATAAACAAAAAGTAATAAATAGCATATAAGCTTGAAACAAAGAAAATGTTTTCACATGGTCAAATTAATTAGGGTTAATATGTATGTCGTATCATATTAATACTATACGAATTAAGATTTAGTTATAGATATAACCTAGTACTGTATTTTAGAATCTAGATAGTAGTGACCAAATCGCAAATTGCGATAGGTATTTGAATTTGTAAAAAAAATAGCTTTTAATTTATATTAATTCAAAACGATAGAAAAAAAAAAAGGTATTGCTAGATAGAATGAAGTAATAGTTTAGACAGATTAATTGTAGCATAATTTTAGGCTTATTTGTTTTGACTTCATGTTTATCTTATCGTTCGGTGTATTATTCAGTAATCATTTGGTTGTTAAATTTTAGTTACGATTCTTATCAACCGACGTTGTATGTGCTTATATATAACTAGTTATATATAAACTAATAAGTAGCTATTATTAGTAATTATTATTTTACCGCGTTTCAGTTTTATATATAATTTTTTTTTTTCTGTTCTTGTTAAAATGTTATGGCTTTAATTTTTTATTTATATAATTTTGAGTTTCCGGTAAGGTTAATTATTTATATTAGTCTATTTCTAGCCGTTTTTTTTTTTTCTCTTTTCAAATTAATTTAGTCAAATAAACATTTATCGAAATATCGATATCATAGCTCATGATACAACTGGGAAAGGTATATGCATTTCGAACTGCATTTTCTTTCTCATATCCAAAATTGTCAAAGCCGCTGTTTTGCGAGTGAGAACAAAAGACAATCAAATGCCGCATTCAACGGAGTCAAGATTTGGTAACAGACTGTTGTGTTAAAAGCCACTGAAATAACGCTGCAAAGAAACCTTTGCAACTAAACTGTTTACATATTTAAATAATTACATGAATCAAATAAAATACTGTTCAACCTTTCTACGTGATCGCTACCGTAACAGTTCACAACAGTTGGCTCCGCTGAATGCGGCCAATTGTTGCTTTCTTCTCGGTTTCAGATTTTCTATACGCTGTCAGCTTCGTTTTGACCGTTTAAGCCGTCTGTCTCTCCGAAATGCATCTATCTTACCCAATTGTACTATGATTAAGCTAAGTGAATATAAGTTATATGTGTTTAAGGGTTAATTAGTACAATTAATTATTTTTAATTTTAGATTGGACCTTAAAGGTTAGATGAGCCCTAAGGCATAGTGATAAAATACAAAACAATTTCTTTTTTTTTTTTTTAATTCCTAGTATGCGCTCACCGAAGTGACAGGGGCACTTTTTGGACGAATTGTGAGAATTTTTGTTTTATTGACAATGCCCACGGTTGGCACAGAAAAAAATAGTAAAAGGAAACCTGGTGTCCTGGCTGTTTTAGGCTGCAGTGTTAAGGCTGTTATGCTGCTTTGAGCTGTTGGACGTCATGAGTTGTGGGGCGCCAGTTGTGGGTGCTTTATTGCTGCACAGTGGTGTGTTATGGCTACTGTTCGGTCATGAGTTCCATTATCAACAGGTTGTTGGGCAATTGTTGTCGTAGTGGCTCTATTTGAGCGCTGCGATACAATTGCTTTTTAATTTAATATAATATAGCCACATGCATGTACTCACCCAAGCATTCTAGTGTGGAAACCGAAGATATGGCTATTGTAGCTGGTGCCGTTTGAGGTGGTGTAGCTGGTTTTTAGCTTTTTAGCATCGAACTAAGGTTATTGTAGCTGGTGTCGATTGAGGTGGTGTAGCTGGTTTTTAGCTTTTTAGCATCGAAATAAGGTTATGCCCGTCAGGCACTCACCCAAGCACTACTACTACGTCCACCAAATCCGGGGGTTACAACTGGATGGTGTGACTACAACACGATGCACATTTATGTTGCACGCTGCTTGCAGACTGGTGCAATTTTTTTGTTTTTTTGTCCAGCGTACCGTTGGTGTCACCGTACCTGGTGCAAGTTTAAGGAGTGCTTTAGCCTTAGTCGCAGCCTAATCTTTGGCAACAAGAGACTTTGTTAGCTCTTGAAGTTGCTTTTTTTTTATTTTTAAAAGATTTTCGCACGCGGCCACTACAATCTTACCACATTAGTCTCTTTTTTCTTTTTCTTCTGCTTGCGCAACGTTGTTTCCAGAGATGCAATTTTTTTTTTACTACTTATTTTTGACTGGTCATTAACGTTGCCACCTGATCGTAAGTTAAGGCGTATGCACACGTGAAAAAACAATTCCGTGCAACTTTTCTACTGCTATTTAGGGATCACACACTTGAATCCCAAAAATATGTAGTATAGATGGCGCCTTGGGTGCCAGGTCAGCCATTTCCAGTTCAACCGACGCTCCGATCTCTATTCTCATTGGTTGTTACCGATTCAATACCGTTGAGCCATTTTTATTTTGCCGGAATCATCGACTACGACCAAAGTTGCCACCACTGAGTAACGAAACGTGACAAATCCACTGCCCGGTGACATTTATATTAAAACAAAATTTAAATTTGGAACACAAAATTTGTTTGGCCGTTATGAACTCCAGCTTACATGCTGACATTCGAATTCAAATGTGAGCATGGAAGTAAAAGTTCATGTGCGCCGTTACACTACGTTCCCATAACATACTAAGAAAAATCCGTTACAATAGGATCCGCCATATTGGATTCGCCATTTTGAATTTTCAAAATCTAATACCAGATTCGTAATCAGCGACCCCGAAAACCCCCGAGTAACAAGTTTCAAGTAAATCCAATATCATAACAAAATCATCCGCCACATTGGATCCACCATATTGGATCCGCCATTTTGAATTTTCAAAATCTAATACCAGATTCGTAATCAGCGACCCCGAAAACCTTCGAGTAACAAGTTTCAAGCCATAAAAGCGTTCAGGCGCATCAAAATCAACTTTTTAACTTCAAAGTCGTTTTTCTCCAAAACTTATTTTCAGAGCATAGGTCCCTTTTAACTTACCGGGTCACATATATTTTAAAGCGCTCTGATCGAAAACACGCTAAAATAGCGTGAAAAGTAGAGAGATATACATTTTTTAAGACTTTCTGAGCGAAATCACGCTCAAATAGCGTGAATAGTAGAGTAAATATACATATTTTGGAAAAAGACGCTGATTTTTAGACAAAATTGAAAAAACTTTCTGCATAGCGTGGTTTTTTTACAAAATCGCCAATAGATTTCGTGAAATTTCACAACATTTATTGTAGAGATTTTTCAATCAGTTTTTAGAATGTGCATATAATAGGTTTTTCCAAATTTTTTCAGAATAAGACATGCGGCGACGATGAAATACAGAGCACCATGCAATTTTTTTTTGTTACAAGGCAAATCGCAAACTCAGAGCATTTAGCGGGTCCCATTAACAACATAGCTTTATCTGGAAGCAGGCAGATTTTCACTATATTCGCAATGTTTGTTCGAAGACTTTCAAAACTCTCAGCTGAATCGCGAAGCAGGTAAAATGATCACTTTATTCACTATGTTTGTTTGTTTATTCGTCCCCAACTCTCAACGTGAGGACCGAAGCAAGCACATATTGTAGAGCAGAGAGTGAGAGCATAATTCGCACTCAACATTAAAAAAGAGAGTGAGTTAATCCGAAGCAAACAAAATTGTTTGAGGAATGCGAATGCCTGAGAAAACAGAAAATGTAGTGAAGAAGGAGAATGCGTTATGAACCGGAGCGCTTGTTGCAGATCTCTGGTGGGCACCACCACGATAAAAACTAATAGCGTTTTCGTTTCTCAAAAAATGCAACATTTTTTCTGCCCTTTTTGGAAACTCTGCCCTCTTGAGAATAAAAATAATGACCACTACAATTGAATGGTGTTGTTTTTGCGAAAATGTTGACCTCAAAAGAAGAAAAAATTCAGATTTCTCAAAGATGGCAGAAAGAGGGCAGAAAAAATTCAACATTTTTCGAGAAACGAAAACGCCATAAAACAAAAGGCTGCCCACAAGGTGGAATCCTTTTCTCATTGCTATGAAGTCTTATTGTGGACGACCTCCTATCGAAGCTAGCCGAAACTGGCATATAATGTCAAGGTTATGCAGACGACATCGCCTTAATAGCGAGAGGAAAGTTCGAGGATACACTCCGTAACCTGATGCAGAGATGGTTTAGATGCAGCAAAGGAATGGTTTAAATTGAATGGATTAAATATCAGCCCAGCAAAAACTACCATAGTAACATTTACTAACAGAAGAAGCCTGCCAAACCTCCGAACTATGAGAATGGATGGCACAGAAAAACCCTTCAAACGAGAAGTAAAGTACCTGGGACTCACACTAGATTTAAAACTTCTCCGGAGAAGGCATGCAGAGGAAACTATAAACAAAGCAAGGCGTGCACTCATGGTGTGTAGGAACCTGGTGGGGTTGCAACCCAACAATTCTTCGCTGGATGTACACCATGATGGTGAGACCCATCCTTACCTATGGTGCAATATCATGGGCTGGACGAACAAAGCTATCCACAATGAAAAATATGCTAACAAAGGTGCAGAAACTGGCCTGCGTGTGCATCACAGGAGACATGAGTACCAGCACTAGAAGTAGTTCTTGACCTAATCCCCTTACACCTCTTCATAGAGGGAGTAGCAAAGCTAACTCTGCTATTCATCGCTAAAGAGGAGACTGGATTAGATAAAACTATCAGCATTTAAAACGAGGATTCAAAGCACATTCCTTACATCGATCTATCAAGAGGCGCTACAGTAGAAAGGTATAATTTCAAAAAACACTTCGAAATTAGGCATAGTGCCAAGATAGAAAGAGACAGCGAGATAATATCGCAAGTCAAAAAACCACACGGTATATCATCTTATACGGATGACTCCAAAATATTGGAAGGTATAGGCGCAGGGGTGTACGGGCCAAGAACCAAGCACTATGAACCTTTACCTGAAATACAAAGGTCAGGATATATTTGTGATGTCGGACAGCCAAGCAGCAATTAAAGCACTAATTTCCTGCGAGATATCGAAAATAACATGGGAATGCCTAAAGAAACTAAATGAATTAGGCAAGAATAACACCGTCTCATTTTTTTTTGTGATTATTTATGTTATATCTTTATTTTGTGACTCTTGTGAACTATAGATTGCAGATTTTTTCATTTCAAACTATAACTTCTTATGTTGGAAATGTAATTAATAAATTGTTGGCCTAATGTTAAGTTATGTTGTGTATTTTAATGAAAAAGATAAATTAAATGTTACTACTACTATACTCTAGGTCCCAGGACAAAAAGGAACACAAGGTAACGAAAAAGCTGCAACAGGGTGTAGCCACAAAATTTATAGGACCAGAGAAATTCTGCGGATAGGGCACACATTCTATAAAAGAAGAACTAAGAAGGAGTGACACAAGCATTGGCGTCGGAAGCGGGGGGAAAGGGGGGCAGTTGCTCCCCCACTTTTTTAACTAGATAAACAATTTAAAAGGAAAACTTCAAAAGTTATTCAAAATATCAGTTTTTTTTACAAAGATAATATTTTTGTATTATATATTTTCCTCTTCTTTCCTTCTTTTTTCTTCATAAGCATGCTTGCGGATAACCATTTTCTTTTTCTGTGTTTGCAAAAAGATAGAACAAAATGTAGAGTTTCTACTGCAAACCCACCACTTCAGTTTAAAAGCACCCTTAAGTATGTAGCTTAATGCTTGTTAATTTTGCAACACTGGTTAGAAAAAATTTGACATGTTCTTAGGGGCTTTCCATATTGGACGGCATGTTGTACGATAAGTTAGATGGAAAACTAATGGGACTATTTGATTGAGCGTTCGAACGATCCAACTTGTAAAGCAACATCATTGATTGCAAACACTCAAGCAGAACACATCCGGCTAATAGCTAAGCAACTTTTAGATGCCTTAACAATTGAGCAGTAAGTTTACATAATTGTACAATATTGTACAATCGGCAGAAAAAAAACAAAAATTTCGACTATCGTTTTAGCTTACGCATGGTACTACATGTTGTACAATCTGCCATGTTGGTCCAATGTTTTGGACCATGCGAAAGCCCCTACTGTGAATTAGCTGATGAAAATCCACCTCGACGCTTTGAAGAAACATCAAGGCCCTTATTATGAGCTGCGTTCGATCTTCGACTGTAGTCGAATGGCCTGATCGAACGAATTTGCATTTGGTATTATAACGTGCTTTCGACAAAGAGTAGCGCTATTGTGAATTTCGTTCCTTTTGTTTATTCACGGTAGTATATTTCTATCAGGGATCGTTGTTTTATTTCAAATAAATACGATTGGTTTGAAAGTTGATTGCAAAAAATGAGACAAAAAAATTATGACTATGACGAAAATAATCTCTATAAGATTCTATGCTTCGTCAGAAGAGGATGAAAGCTTGACGGAACTGGCTAGAAGTAGAAAATGGTTGAGCAATGCTTTCTTTAGCTAATCTTAAGCCACTTTGATGTTGTTCTAACTGGTGGTCCTAAGAAATTTAATTCAAGCGTGAGCTCTTCCCATTTCTTTGTCGCCTGAACTTTAGAATAAATACCCTTTGCAGTCAAAGTTTGCCTCCATCAATGAGACCAGTTTTTCTAACTGCTATTTGTTGCTCACCACCTTAGACCTGCATAAAATATACAAAAACAGTTCAATATTAGTTTTTAGTCTTTAAAAAGAAAACACAATCACAAAATACTTTAAATTTTTACAATTATTGCTCAGCACGCATCGCATCGAAAGCAAAATCCTATTCGACTGAAATTTCGATGAGCAACGAACATTTCGATAGGGTTGCACTGCTCATAATAAGAATTTAACGTTCGAACGTCGAAAGCAACTCATAATAAGGGCCCAAATCCGGTTCCTTCAGTACAGTTGCCATTATATGATCGGCTACGAAAAGATTATTTCGAAATTTTAGATCTTCCCTCAAATGAGATAACGACTAGATTCGATCAAACAGGTTGATATTTTACTTTTTTTTTATTTTTGCAAGTTTACACCAGCTTCACTCAACCGACTCACTTTGATTTAACATTCGGTGAGTCGGTTGAGTGAAGCTAGTGTAAACTGGCACTTTGTAAATCTTATTGTACATTTAAACAGATCTTGACACTCTGGAATCGTTGGAAAATATTGTAATCGAAGCCTTCAACGGAAAAGTGCCTTCTGAACAAAATCTAAAAACAAAACTAGATCTTTATGCAGATGACTTTTTTGCAGATGAAATTGCTGAAGCAATAGCCTGGCCAAACACCTTGAAATTGTAGTGGCATTGTATCCCAATTTGCGAAAAATTCGGATACTGTAAAAAAACTATTAAATGAAGTTGAAAAACTTATTGCTTTGAAACATACTCCTTGGTGGAGCGCTGAGTTAACCAGACTCCGAAAGAAGGTGCGATGTAGTTTTAATGCCGCAAAGCGCAACGGAGAATGGCACAACTACAAGGCGACTCTAACGGAGTACAATAAAGAAATCAGAAAAGCCAAAAGACAAAGCTTTAGAACTTTCTGCGAAGACATTTCTTCCACGCCAGCCGCAGCCAGGATACACAAAGCAATGGCTAAAGGCAAAGTGGAGACAAGAATGTCACTTCTATTGCCAGACGGAAGCTATACGCTTAGAGAAGAGCAACGAGCCAGTCACCTTCTAGAAACTCATTTCCCGGGCAGCACACCGGTAACTGAGTATGAGACAGCAGACAGGCAGATTACTCCAAATCAAGAAGAATGGAAACTCGCAACGAGCATTTGTACTAAGGCTCGTCTAGATTGGGCACTCAGAACCTTTCAACCATTCAAGTCAGCAGGTGTAGACGGCATCTTTCCTGCACTTCTACAAAAAGGTGCAGAAACTATATTGCCTCACCTAGTAAAAATAACTAGAAGCAGCCTTGCTCTGGGCTATATCCCAAGGAAATGGAGAAGGGCGATAGTCACCTTCATACCAAAAGTAGGGAAAATAGACTACACGCTATCAAAGTCGTTTAGACCCATTAGCCTTACCTCATTTGTACTTAAAACAATGGAAAAGGTAATAGATAACTATTTAAGAACTGAGATTCTGGAGAAGGCACCAATGCACCCATGTCAACACGCGTATAGGGCGGGTAGATCTACAGAATCTGCTCTATACCAGTTGGCTAGTAACATCCAGTCAGCTTTCAAAAACAAAGAAACCGTACTCTGTGCCTTTCTAGACATAGAGGGAGCCTTTGATAATACTTCTCACGAAGCTGTGAAGAAGTCTCTACATAAAAAAGGAGTAAGTGATATGCTCAGCAGATGGATATGCCAAATGCTTAGCACTAGAACTGCAGAAACAAAAGTGGGCAACACCACTAAAAGAATCAAAACAACAAAAGGCTGCCCACAAGGCGGAGTCCTTTCTCCACTGCTGTGGAGTCTTGTTGTGGACGAATTATTAACGATGCTAACCGAGAATGGCATAAAATGTCAGGGTTACGCAGACGACATCGCCTTAATAGCGAGAGGGAAGTTCGAGGATACACTCTGTAACCTGATACAGAGAGGACTGTCAGTAACAAAGGAGTGGTGTAACACGGTGGGATTAAGTATCAACCCAGCGAAAACCACCATAGTACCTTTTACTAACAAAAGAAGCCTGCCAAACCTCCGAACAATGAGAATGGATGGCACTGAAATTCCCTTCAAAGGAGAAGTAAAGTATCTGGGACTTACACTAGATTCAAAGCTTCTCTGGAGAAGACATGCAGAGGTAACTATAAACAAAGCAACGCGCGCACTCATGGTATGTAGGAGCCTGGCGGGGAAAAGCTGGGGTTGTAACCCAACAATTCTCCGCTGGATGTATACCATGATGGTGAGACCCATCCTCACATATGGTGCAATAGCATGGGCTGAGAGAACCAAGCTAACCACAATGAGGAATATGCTAACAAAGGTGCAGAGACTGGCCTGTGTATGCATCACAGGGGCCATGAGGACATGCCCTACAGCAGCACTAGAAGTAATTCTGGACCTAACACCCTTACACCTTGTCATAGAGGGAGTAGCCAAGCGAACTCTGCTGGGCATTGCAAAAGAGGGGACAGGTTTAGGTAAAACTATCAGCAGTAGAGAGAAGGAGGATATTGCAAAGCAGACTCCCTACATCGATCTACCAAGAGACGATATAGTAAAAAGGTATAACTTCGAAAAACACTTCGGAATTAAGCTTAGTACCAAGAAAGAGTGGGACAGCGAGATGATATCGCAAGTTAAGAAACCACATAGTATAGCATGGTATACAGATGGGTCCAAGACATTGGAAGGTATAGGCGCAGGGGACAACACCCAGTATCTTCCAAGCGGAAATCCTAGCAATACAGCTGTGTGCACAATTCAATCTGGACCGTAAATACAAAGGTCAGGATATAGTTGTGATGTCAGACAGCCAAGCAGCAATCAAAGCATTAGTTTCCTGTGAGATATCATCGAGAATAACATGGGAATGCCTAACAAAACTCAACGAGCTAGGCAAGAATAACACTGTTACTATACTTTGGGTCCCAGGACACAAAGGAATACAGGGTAACGAAGAAGCCGATGGTCTAGCGCGACAGGGTGCAGCCACAAAATTTATAGGACCAGAACCATTCTGCGGATTGGGCACACATTCTATAAAAGAAGAACTAAGAAGGGAGGAGAGGCATAAACGTTCAAACCTTTGGAAAAGCCTCCCAAAGCTAAGACAATCCAAATTGCTCCTCAGAGATTTTAACACTCGGAGAGCAAAATTGTGCATAAGCTTAGGCAAACCGAATCTTAGGATTCTAACGGGGTTCCTTACAGGACACTGTAAACTGAAATACCACCTGATGAAATTGGGCATAGAGACCGATAGTAACTGCCGTTTCTGTGAAAAAGCAGAGGAGACTCCAATACACCTACTTACAAACTGCGACGCCGTGGCTCGCAGGCGTAAACTAGCACTGGGGAATTATGAGCTGAGTCTAGAGCAGGTTTCATCCCTTGAACCTAAGAATATTCTCAAATTCATTAGAGAAATAGGGCTGGATGAAATTCTGTAATCCGCAAACCCAGCGGAGCTTTGAGAAGGAGGTACAATAGATCTCATTTAGGTCGCAGTACGCATCTCCACCACACAACATTAACATTAACATTATTGCTTTGCTTTTGACTGTGCCTGCATCAGCAGCTTCATCTGAGCGTTCTTTTAGTGCACTAAGACGACTTAAAACGTATCTTCGAGCAACTATGACACAGAAACGACTCACTCATGCGGCACTTATACACATTCACAAAGATAAAACCGAAGAATTGAATTCGGTGGAGGTGGTGAAAGAGTTTGTTTCTCGCAAGGACAGAAGGAAACATTTTGGAATAATTTAAATTGATATAACTTCTTGTACCTAATTGCATTTAAACCATGTAAAGATATACCTAGTCATGCTTTATAAAAGCAACCATTATTTCTTATATTTTCATATTACCATATGAAAGATCCTTTAAAGAATGATCTCTAATATTGAAATTGGAAGAACTTTTAAAAATAATGAAATTTTAATATTTTTTTATATATTTTTATATTTTTTTTATTTTAAACTAAAATAAAAAATTTGTTTATTCACATTCATGTTTCTTTGAAGAAATTTTGGTGAACTTTTTTTGCACCACCATTTGTACTGCCCCCCCATTTGTACTGCCCCCCAGATGAAATTAGCTTCCGACGCGCTTGCTGTTTTTGTGAATAAGCAGAGGAGACTCCAATATACCTTCTTACTAACTGTGGCGCTGTGGCTCGCAGTCCTAAACTAGCACTAGGGAACTATGAGCTGAGTCTAGAGCAAATTTCATCACTCGAACCTGAAAACATGTAATCCGCCAACCAGCGGAGTCCTGAAAACGAGCTACAATAGATATATTTTAGGTCGCAGTACGCATCTTCAATATAAAACATTAACATTAAACATTTGCATGGAACAAAAAATTTAAATTATTATGACAAGAGAGGAATAATTAACCAAACAAGCCGTCAAATTGTTGCAATAAAATGGTCTAAAATGAAAAGTCATCAACGTTTTTAAGTATATTTTGCAGTGTAAAGAATAAAAGATGAGGCAAGAAAAAATGTGAACGGGTGAGCACAAAGAAAAAAATAAATAAACAATACGAACAATTAACCACATTTAATTGAATGAACACTAGAGAATAAGAAAAACGAATGGAGAGCACAACACTTTCAATAACTTGTGCGTCGACCCTTAAAAAGCAATATTTGACATTTGTGCTAATATTTTTGAAAGACCTTCGAAAAACAGTGACAGAGTAAAAAAAAATATTGCATGGACTTTGAAAGCTTGCAAGTGCGGTTCAAATAGTGTTGTTTGTTGTGCACACAAACAAAATAACAGAAAAGAGCTTTCGACCAAGAACAACGAAAATTATAGAAAGAAAATTCATTTGAAATGCATTGAAATTTTCGATGGATTTGCTAAAGCTTTCAGACATGTTGCAGCTGTGGCAACATGGCCCAAATGCAGCAACTGCAACTGCAGCATCATAAAACTATTCAATTGTTGATCGATTTATAGATGCTACAATAGATGTGGCCATCGACGAAAGCATGGGCAGAGATTGTTAATGAAATGATAATGACTCAGTTGATGTTGTTTGCAACAGCGAATGTAGAAAATAGAGGCAAGTGGAGTGGGTGTTTGTTGTAAGGTGTTGCTCATGTTGAGCAGTATTTTTAGATTAAGATTTTTTTTTTCGATGTTTACAACAACATTAAATGCATGAAAATTTAAATATCCGGCATTGAAATTAATGATGTAGAAAATAAAATTAATGTTTTGTTTTTTTTTTTTTGTTCTTTTACTCACACAAATTTTACGAACTGGTCAGCTACGAATGAGGCGGCCGAATTGATGCCCTGCAGGAACAACAGTGGTTTCCTTGTCTTGAATAGGTAATGCCTTTGCAGTGACGGTTGTTAAAAAATTGAACAAAGAATATATTTTTTAAAAAATTTTTTAACTCAAGAACGTAAGAAAAACGTATTTTGTGATCTAATCTGTGGCTTTTTTTTTGTATTGGCTTTGCTGAATTCACTTTACTTTTATGTTGGTCACCGTAGTAACGCATGTAAAAACATTCGAAAGAAATGTCAACAATTTTCCCTGTTTTCTTTTATTCTGCTCAAACACTTGCAGGTTGTTGCTATTGATTATTTGCACTGGTCACTCTGGTCAGCGTTAAAAGAGGGATAGAAAAAAATAGTTACTTGAATTCTGTTTTTGTTTGAGTTCAAATGCAGACAGGTGTTAAGTAACAGTTATGCATGTTCGTTACTTCGGACTTTAAGATGTCGTCAATCCAATTATATGCTTCACAACAAGTTGGACGACAAGGTTTTCAATTTCAAAACAAGCCTGAAAAGTTATAAACACAGTTGAGCAAAAATTGCTAGAAAATTATACACAAATTCACAGAACTAAAGCAATTGTGTAAAGCCTTAAGCTGTAGGCTTACGAAAAACACAAACTTTTGTTAATATAAAGCTTTAAGGAAAAGCTTAAATCAGTAAAATAACACTATGGTACATCTTGAATGTAAATTTTAAGACAGTAGATTAAAAGCTTTTATTTTTTCGTTGCAACAAAACTGCTTTTTAATACAATTTTTTTCAAATTCCATTCACTTTATGTAGAAAACAAAAATGTATTAATTTGTCTGGAAAAGCTTCTACGCACTTCTACGAGTAAATTTAACTTTAAAACTGAAAGCTTTCAATTAAAATTACGTATACGCCACGTTTTTCTGTTTAATAATTTTATTCTGATATATGTTCAAAAAACCGGAAAACTTGAAAAATCTTTGAGAGAAAACAACGACCAGAGCGCACATAATGAAGGAAAACACGTTCGATTTAAGAACTCGACGAATGGAAACTGAATTTCAAGCAGCAGCAAGTTATTGAAACAGCCACCAAAGTGTAGGCAAAAATCAAAGAAAAGCAAAAAAAGTTTTAAATAAAAGCATGCCAGCACACAGAGAATAATGCGCCACAACCACTCATACATGCCAAATTCTAAACAACCAACACACACACACACACACACACATACACAAAATTGGACAAGCGTTAAAGCTGCGCCAAGATTCCAAAGCTAAAGCGGCATCCCTTCAATCGTAAATCAACCGTTTCGACAAATGCTACTACGACCAAGTCGACGCAGTGAAAAGCTATAACTAGATAAAGTAGATGATGAAGAATTAGAAACTAAGAAGAAGAGGAAGTAGTAGAAGAAGCTAAGAATTTAAAGCACTTGAATACAGCGAAACGCTTTTGGAGAAAATTTATGTGTTATCTGTGAAAATTGTGGAAAAGCCGCCAGCGCTTGCTCTTGTGACTTTATACATTGTTTAAAAAAAAAAAAAAAAAACACGCACCCAGTATTTGTTTTTAAATGAAGCAATTGAACGTGAATATTAAAGGATTTTTTTTTTATTCTTTTTTTAAAATTGACTTGCGCGCCGTTCTATATTTTGGATCATGTCCAAAAAGCTCTCATTAGCTTAATTAGATATATTTTATAGATTTTGCAAATATGAAGATAAATTATTTAAAACTTTGTTTTTAGAAAAGAATAAATAAGTCAAAACACAACTGCCAAATTTGATCGCTGGAACAAAGAAATGTCGTTTATAACTTTTTTGTTATTTTGTTTATGTTAAAATTATAAATTTTTTTCTTAAAATCTATAAAACCACATTCAAAGCAGCTATCGCTTGAATCGGAAGCAGAAAAACTCATTAGGGGTATTCAGGATATGGTGTATTTGGCTTTGTATTGTGAATTTTTGATAAACTTTACATTTGCATTAAATTTTGTAAAATAACAAAAACAAAATGCACAAAATAACTACAACCCTTCAAAATACAACCCTTTAGCAAAAATACAACAACCAAAACCTATTGTATTCCTTCTGAATTTGGTTGTGTATTTGATCAGGTTATAGCAAAAGCATTTCTACTCAACATAGATGTAGCTGCCGCCTGCGCTGTGGGTTTATTAAATAAAAATTAATCAGATTCTGAATAATTTTTCCCGGAGAATCGGAAGAGGGAGTTTTCATTTTTAAGATAAAGTCAAAGAACATTTTGAAAATTTGTAATGCAAATTTGTTCATCAACCGTCAATATTTATGAGTGTAAACAAAACAATTGTGATGCTTTTTATCTGCTAACTTAAAAATGAAAACTCTTTTTTCCGATTTCACGTGTAAAATTATTCAGAATAGGGCTGAATATGGTTTAGTTTCTCGTTTCAAATTTGTTAAGGTTTCCTACAGTGAAACCTTTAATTTTTGTAAGTATATACAAAAATCAGCTAATTTTAAAAATGCAAAACTTTATTGAAGGTTCGTTCGCAATAAGTTGTAAATGATGTAAATTTTCCAAAAAATTTATCACAAATGCACATATCGTGAATACATCTATTGTTTTTAAAAAAAAATTTTTAAATGTTAAAGAAGAGAACCAAGGTACAAGTTTTTAAAAGTTCGCCATTTTGTTTGTTTTCAAGAAAAATTCCGGCGGTATTTCCAAAGCCAGACCTGTTGCCAAGGAGGAAGAGGATTTCTAGAGTGCAAGCCCTCTATATGGTCTGAAGGTATAAAACAAATTAATCAAAATTTGGCAAATCGAGAACATTTTAAAAATATTTTTAAAAAATCCTTCTGATATCAAAAAATAATTTTTTTAGAACCATAATTTTACCATTTCCAATTGAAAATTTTAAAAAATATGGAATCCAAATTCAATTTTAAAAGGATTTGCATTTGTATCTAAGTATAAATCATTGCACAATAATAAAAAATTAGAAGTTAACTTTACTTGATATATAGTAAAAATTTTCAAACTACATCCGACAAAGAAAAGTAAAAGCAAGAGCAAGTTGTTAAGAGAAAATATTTTACCATTCGAGAGTCTTCAAAATTTTTAAATCATACCAAACAGATAGTAGCACCTGTTCTTGATGAATTTGCTATGGCTCTGGTAGTGCTTTGAGATGGTTAATTTTTTTTTCATAATGTTTTACTTCAAACGATCATAAAATGGATCGATTTTTTTACGTTTGAGAATCAAATCACAGTCATCAACGCGAGCCATATTTCAAGCTTTAAGAATAAACCAAGGCGATTTATATGATCATGAACGATCGAATTCGATAAAGTTAAACTCTGAGTAATGCATCGCGATGTCACGAATTTCTATTCGCCTGTTTGCTTCAATAAATGCCTTCATTGTGTCTTCATCAGCTTTAACTGACCTTCTAGAACGTGGTTCATCTTCAACATCAAAATTGCCGGATTGCAATTTCACAAACCTGTTTTGACACTGGCGGTCTGTCTATACACATCGGATAATTTTCCTCTCGCTTGAACAGCATTTTTACCCTTTCAATAGTATAAAATTGTGCCGAAAATGCAGCTTTTTACTTTCCAAATTTCGCCAATATTCGCCAATTAAAATCTACTGCAGAGAATAAATATAACTTTTTCACAAGCAAGATTAGCTGTATCATATATATAAAAGAGATTTTCACGGGTTGATGCGAAACGCAGCTGCGACGATGTAAAAATGCAAGATTGCGAGGTTTCGCATCATTCCAGCAACAAACATATTGGAAGCAATTTTGCAACTCTTCTTGAATTACGCACTGCTCAAACCTATAGCTAGAACGCACAAGCATTGATGCTAAACAGCTGATTCATGTTGTGGTTGTTTTCAAACATAATGCTTATCTGGGTAAAACTTTAAAAAGGTTAAGTTTGTACGTTGAATTTAATAACTTTCTGTGATTTTGAAATGAGGTAGCAATATATTAACTGTTCATTCCACATTTAATTTTATTGCATGATTTTTATTGGACGCAATAGTGCTCAAAATATATTGCATTTTCACACTCTTGTAATTCGCAACAACCCCCGTGAATACCCCTACTACACAAACCTATTGCGAGAACGTGCAAGCAGTGATGCTAAACAGCTGATTTATGTTTTGGTTGTTTTCAAACATGGTTGCCACCTGGGTAAAACTTTAAAAAGGGTAGGTTTTTACGTTGATTTTAATAAGTATCTGTGATTTTAAAATGGGGTGCCAATATATTTACTGTTCATTCGACAATATTTTATTGCATAAAAACCAGCTGATAAAGTTGCAATATTGATGTTCACGCGGTTAACGCGAAAAATATCTTGTATTATCACATTCTTGCAATTCGCATCAAACCGTGAATACCCCTAATGATTATGTGAATTAAGCGTGAAATAAGCTGTGTTTTCGTCTGTTGGGCAGAAAACCAAATTACTGTCCAAACAACCTAATACATCATTTTTTTCTAATTAAAATTATTTTAGAGCAGTGAAATCAATTTTTTATTATAAATCCAATTTTTTATATTAAAGATCTCTATTCTTCGAGTCAGCTTCGAGCTTAATTTTGCCAGCGAACACTAAAATTGCTGTTTAGTTTTTAATCTTTTATAAAGGAAAATTTTATTTTTTAATAATATTTTTCCATATGAGTCATTACACAATACCACAATTATCGGAAAAAAATTCCTACACGAAATAAACTATAAACACCTGAAACAAGAGGCAAAAGATAGTAATCCTGCGTACTCACTTTTTCTCTATAACGTCAGGTTTTTTTTAAGATTTTTAAGTTACAAGACGTATTTATTTAAAAAATTTATTCAAATGCTCAAAAACTTTTAAACATGACAATATCTCACGAAAGAGGACAATTTTTTATAAAAAAAAATAGTCATACGAAATGACAATACATCCATACTAAATATGTAAATTTGTTTAATTGACTTGTTTGACTTGAAAATTTATTTTCAATTATGTAATAAGTATTTAGTTTTCAAACTCAACTTATTTCGCTAACTTTTTGGAACAGACAGAGAAGCTCTTATGTAAGTATATCCTTAAATTAAATTTTGAACTTATGTGAATTCTTAAATTTTAGAAACATTAAAAAAAACCAAAGTGTATCATTTTTGGAAAAAAATTTTGAAATTAAAAAATACAATGCGTTAGTATTGAAAATTTAGTAGGTTAAATAACTTTTTATTATTTTTAATTTATGAACAACACCCTCACCAAAAAGTACCAGAAAGAAGTTCTGAAAAATAGTTATTTTCCTAATTTTGTGAACTTTTAAAGATGCGTTTTAAAGAGAAATTTTAAAAGTATAAATTCTCTTCATGTCAAAAACGCGAATGATAACAAGTTTTTTACTAAAAGTGAGTTTTTAGCCGCTACGAGAAAGGTAGATCAATAATTTTTTTTATTTATGAAGTAAATTCTGTGTTGTTAAGCAATAATCGCTTAAGTCGACTTAAAACAGAACTGAGTTATTGATGTAGATGTTTTATACGTGTAAGGCATATAGCTTTATAAACACACAAAATCTGGAGCTTCTAGCGTGACCCTAGCCAAAGTTATGATGCAAAATTAAAAGACCCTTTCATACAACTTTTATAACGATTGAAAACTTTGAAGCAAGATTTCTCGAAATTTTGAAATCACACTTAAGCTGTTATTTCTTATCGGCACAGAATTATTGCCGCTTTATCAAAATATCCAAGTTACAAATAGTTATTGAGCTATTTTTAAAAATATATCAAAATAAAAAATTATACACATTCGTGTTTTTAGCATAAAAGAAAACTGCAAAAATGCATTTGTTTCTGTACATTTTTTCCACTCGCTTCTATGAAATTATCCTTCCGTACAACAGTGGTGCTTTCGCCAGGGTTGAAACAATAGGGTCATTGTATTTTACGGCTTACTTACCAGTTATCTACTTAAAAAAGTATCGAGTCTTTTTTCGGTATTGAGTATCGATAACACGTATTTTCGAGTAGCAAATATAATACCGAAATTCGGTATTATAATTAAATATAAAATTTTGACACCGAAAAATTCCCCATCACTACTTTGTAATGATAAATGTTTTATTCGTGCACTCTAAGGATTATGGTCTCAAAAAATTGTTGAAAAGCAGTGTTTGGTACTACAGTACATTCATTTTACTAACTTCGGACGGAGAAATCCGTTTATCAAAAATATTGCATACTATTGGACAGTTTATTAAAGCACCTTTCTAACGATATGTATTTCATTCATTCCAGGGGGTTTTTTTTTTTTGTTAAATTGGGTTTTTTGGGTTTTTTCAATATTCAATAAAAAGAGTTTTAAGTCTAGAAAAACAGTAAATATCCTTTATGGAGATTATTCTTTTATAACTGATATAAAATATTTGTAATTTTGGAAACTGTTGTGGCTTCACTTTATTTCGCAGAGGGGCAAGAATGACCCCTAGATGGCGCTGGAGTTAAGATATTTACTAAAACCTAGTTCTTCCTGTACTTTATTTTTTATCAGAAATATTCAATTTAAATGTAATAATAATATAGTTTGGTAATAAAATATTTTGAAAGAAATAATAAAATGGAGAGGAGGTGAAAATATAAAAAATTTCCCGATTTGCATGAAAATTCGTATATGGGCATTTCCACAGAAAAATCTGCCGTGACCAAAAAATTAAGGCGGGCCGTAGCAGGACAAATTCTGCCCGGGAATACTACTGTTTTATAAATACGTTTTCACTTCGGTCGGCAAAAATTAAAAACAATGTTACTTAAAACTTCAAACATCTTTAAGGCCACATCCAGAGTGCGCGCTTATGACCGAGCCGAGCCGAACGGAACTGAAAAACACATATTATTTTTAAGACCAGCCCGGCTCGGTCTGATCTGCACCTACTCTGAAACCGGCCTAATGTAAATAAATTTAACTGCCATGCAAGTTATAAAATTTTAAATTTATTGGTCATGTTTTATGTGCGAAACACTTTCAAATTCCAAGCAAAACCTTCTACTATGCAAGTTTAAATTTTTTTGGGACACTTTTAAAAAAACAAAGCTTTTTTTATTACATAATTTGGAATGAGATTCTGTTTTTTTTTCTGTTTGTTACCCATTTTTGATAAAATCAATTAGTTTTTCAAAATTTAAAGCACACTGGCATTTGCACTTTGACCCAATGATGAATAATGGTGAATGGTGGTGTATAATGGTTAGAATAATGGTAATTTTTCAGAAAAAAATAGCCAGATCGATAATATTTTTAGAATAGGCTAAGTGTGCCAATAATTTTGTTCAGCGATATTGGGTGTGTATTTTGATGTCGTTTTTATTTTTAATAAAGAATAAAATAAAAATTTTGAAATTAAGCAAAGTGCATTTTTTGGGTAATTTATCATTCTATCTCGTAAAAATATATATTTATTAAAAAAATCGCTTTAATAAGGCCGTTAAATCAATCATGAACTTGAAAGTGCTTACTGAACCAATAATTAAGTTTCGCACTGTATATCGTTGGAAAGGTTTTTTAACTACCTGTCCAATGGTATGCAATACATATCAAGTTCATATTTGTAATAAAAGTATTCCTCCATCAAAAGTTAATACCATGGATTTAATTCATACTTGCTCCTCAGGTAATCTCCAAGTCTCACTGAAGCTTTTTTATTTTTATATTTAATTTGTTTTGCCTATTTCATTTTTAGTATTATTGTTATTGTAATTGTTTTTTTTTATTAATTAATCAGTTGTCATAGCCAATTGTCAATATGAAAACTTTGACAAAAGCTGAATAGTGCTGGATAGTGATGTATAACTTTTCAGGGATGCCTCATTGCATTTGATGAGATTTTGTATAAGTTTTTGTTGAAACCACTAGATTTTAAATCTTAAACTTTTATAGAAAACTTGTACTATGTTTCCATCTGCTCGAAATCTTGCGATTTTGAAAAAAGTGATTTCAAAGTTTTTCAGCTAGATTTTATTTGACTATTAAGACTTCATTTGATACATTTAAGAATAATCAAATCGTGAAGGAGCAATTGCATTGTAGCATTTCTATTACCATTTCCGGAGCTCTTAGATTTGTTTCTCCAAAATTGCTACTAGCAATTGCTCCTCACTGAAGGAGCAACTAGCTGCGTTGTTGTATTTCTTTTATTTTTTGCGGAGCTCTTCAATTTTTGTTCGCAAATTGCTACTAGGAATTGCTCCTCACGTAAACTCCAAGCCTCACTGAAGCCTTTTTATTTTCATATTTCCTTGGTTTTGCATTTTTCATTTGTATTATTGTTATTGTTTTTTTTTAAATAATTAATTAGCTGTCTCGCCAATTGTCAATATGAAAAATTTGACATAAGTTGAATAGTGCTGGATACAGATATAACTTTTCAGGGATACAGCATTGCATTTTATGAGATTTTGTATTCGATTTTGCTGAAATCACAAGATTTTAAAATCTTAAACTTGTATAGAGAACTCTGTTGATTTCAATATGGATTTTACGAAATCTCACAAAATCTCAAGATTTCGAGCAGATGGAAATATAGTATTAGTCGATTTCAATATAGATTTTACGAAATCACACAAAATCTAAAAATTTCGAGCAGGTGGAAACATACAGCCTAACCAAAAAACATTTTAATGCCGGCTCTAAATTTAGTGTAAGCTTTTTGGCAACAAATTCTATAGAAATAATGTCAGAAAAGCTCACAGTAAACTTAGAGTCGACACTAAAATGTTTTTTGGTTAGGCTGATAGTATTAGATTTTGTTGAAATCACAAGATTTTAAAATCTTGAACTTGTATAGATAACCTCAGTCTATTTCAATATAGATTTTGCGAAATCACACAAAACCACAAGAACTTGAGCAGATGGAAACAAAATGCATTTTCGGATCGTCGCAACTGCGTTTCGCATCAACCCAATGAATACCTCTATAGTATTATAATAATTAAAATAAATTCATTTTTTTTTATTCCGTTTTTTTACATGTTATCTTTAACTAGTACAAGTTACTTATCTTAGGTGAGCCGTAATAAAATTTTTTGGAGAATACTATTGTTAAAGGTTTTAACCCTTGAAATTTCAAACCACTGTAAAAAATAATTGTGACAGAATGGAGCAAAAAGGGATTCGTCCTTTATGACTGATGGCAAGTACTATCTTATGACATTGGTTTGATTCACCCCCGAAAAATATGTGCTACACTGTGTTGTAAACACGATTTCTTGTAAAATTAATATATCGCCTAACAGATTAAAGTTTTAGTAAGAAATTTTATGATGGTTAAGGTTAGAATAGATGCAAAGCTCAATTTTGCATTGCATTACATCAATATTTTTTAAATTGTATGAAGCCTTAAGTTTCAGACGAAACTTGATTGTATTAGTTCAAAGTTGCAGCAATTTTTTGATTACACAAACTCTTCTGCAGCCGGTTAGCCTCGAGAACAGTTTATTAAAAATTCTTCGTTAAGATGAATTACCTTTAGAGCACCCATAAACTTTTGCATGCTAATATTTTTATTCAAATGAATATGTTTTATTTAAAATTAAAGATAGTCACTAAACGTGGTTTCAAAATACAACAAAATTGTAGTATTTCCAAGTATTCTTGAACAAAGAACTTCTTCTCATTTTCAACATTGCTGTTGATTGAAAAACAAAAGGAGCAAAACTTTGTTTTTATTTATGTTTTTTAAACCTGACATCAATTCCGTTTAAATTATACGAACTAAACTTGTTTCGATTCAACCCAGCAAATCTGATACATTAAAGGTTAATTCAAATCTAACGATTTTCGAGATTTAGGAAAGATATTTAAGGGCTTTAATTTGTTTTTTCCAAAACTATTGCAAAGTGTGTGTTAATGTTTTTGCATGCACGAAATGCAACGTCATGTAAATGACGTCTAACCCAGGCACAAGGGACAAGGTTACTACCACCTTACGCTGGAAGCTGCGATTTTAGACATTGATAAACATATTAAAGTTACTCACCTTGAACGAGTCGTCTGACACCAGCGAAGTCCTTGACCGACTGCAAATCCATAACGAAGGCTGTAACTGATGCGCGAAATTGAGACTCGTAACTCGATTGTTGTAGTAATGGAGCAAGCGGAGCTCCACGCGAACCAACTAACATTGACACGATTTCTTTATAAACTCATTTAATATAGATTACACAAAATATGGAATGGAAGGAAACTTTGCAAGTTTGACTGACGAATATGCTTTCGATTACTACGCTGCTGCTGCTGCTACCTTTATCTGGTGACGGGGAAACATTGAGGGTTTTCTAGGGACAACTCTTACACTTACCTCTTTAGAATATTTTACGCTACAAAAAATTAATTTAATTCTTAAGTAAACTGAATATTTTATGAGTTAGGATTAGCCATAAACTGGCTTCTTACGGATCATTAGAGAATTTATTTGCGTATGAATTTATATTCAGAAGACTTTCTTCTTTAATCTAAACACTATTTGTAACGGTTATTTCTTATAAACACTTCATTATCAACACTTTGCATTATGCACTTTGATACATGCTATATAATTTTTTTTTAGTTTTTGCAACACTTCACTAAAAATTGTTGGCGCTAGCGTTAAAACAATACAGAAACAAACATTTTTCTCTTGTTGTTATTTCCACTGTTCGTTGATGTTTAGTATTTTGTTGACAAAAAACATATGTTTCCAAAGAGTTGCCACATCGAAACAAAGATTACTTATTTCTTAAAATTACACGAAAATATGACACGAAACAAAAGCACTTCAAGTAAAGAATTATCTGCGATTGGAACGAAGTCAAAATAATGTTGGAGCGAAGTTGACGCATATAAAAAATTACTGCTTTACTACATCATGCTTTCCTAAAATGTGGAAAGTAGGAACTATAATCCCTGCTCAAAAAAAAACATCAGCTAGAGAACCAAATGATTTTAGACCCATAAGCATCCTCTCATGTTTATCAAAAATATGTGAGTCCCTTATGGTAGAACAAATAACTAATTATCTAGGCCTAAACAAACTCCTTTCACCACAACAATCTGGATTCCGTTCAGGACATAGTTGCTGTACTGCGATGACTAAAGTTATTGATGATATACGAATTGAGTATGACCAAGGTTTTATCACTATTCTTTGCCTTTTAGATTTTTCTAAAGCATTTGATACGGTAGATCATCATATTCTTTGTAAAAAGTTGTCATGCTTCTTCGGGTTTTCAAATAGTGCTGTGAAGCTTATGTGGAGTTATCTAACTGATAGATCCCAAAGAACAAAGGTTGGGTCTCGCTATTCTGAATTTAAATCCATTAAATCTGGAGTATCACAAGGATCTGTTCTTGGTCCCTTACTGTTCAGTTTGTTCATAAATGATATCTTTTTGATATGTAATAGTGTCACCTTGTACGCATACGCTGATGATATCCAAATTTATCTCTCTAGACGTGTTGGTCTTATTGATGATCTGAGTTGCAGGATGAATGAAGATTTAGTAATAATTCATAAATGGGCGGTAAAAAATTGTCTTACTCTTAATCCAATAAAGTCCTATGTTTTCCCAATATCAAAAAACAAAATTTATATGCACGACATTCCTCCTATCTACATTGGTAATACTCCACTTAAGTTTGTAAGTAAAGTCACTAATCTTGGTTTTGTGTTAAATTCTTCACTTACATGTGTTGACCATATTAATAGAGTAGAGGGGGGTAATGTCGTGCACTCAACTTTAAAGTGCTCGTAAAGCCGTACATGACAAGCGAATACAACGAGTAAGCATCCAATCGAAAGATAATTTGGTTGGTAACATTTATGTGTAACAATATTGGTGTAGCATGAAATCGTGTTAGTAGAAATTAAAAAAAAAAATGTGCACGATATTACCCCCTCAAAATTTGTGGGGTAATGTCGTGCATTGTATTGTAAAGGTATCAGAATGTGTGAAAAACGATAGGTAGTGGTTCGATTCAAGAAGATATAGCATTATTGTTTATTTATTTATTATTGTTAATTATAAGGCAATATACACAAGTCCGAAATATGATCAAAAAATACAATTTTATGAAAAAAAAAGTGAAAATAGGCAATTTGCTATATGAAACACGGAAAGAAAAACAATATTTTTTCAAAAAGTGCTTGACATTGAGAAAAAATTTTGGTAATTTTATTTTGATTGTAGCGTTTTGTTATGGCTTCACGACTCCCTTGGTACACTAGGGCGACCGCGTTTCCTTCCCTTTTCTTTTCTGTATAGTGCACGACATTGCCCCACATCAAATGCACGACATGGCCCCAAAGGTCGTTTTCAAGGTTTACTTCGACAAATCGGTAAAGAACAAAAATTTTTTCGATCACAATACATCTTTTTTTTCGGCGGAAAATTTGCTTTAAGAATACACTTACCTGGTATATTTTCCTGCGAGACAAATAATTTTTCTGATCCTATAAAAAAAACACTTTCGTCGTCCCGAGAACGTGCGACTTTTAAAAAACGTCGCACATATTGCCTTTGCTCATGGATATTGCTAGTATTGTATGCATGAGCTCTGTAGGTCAGTAGGCCCATACCTTACCAACGGCTGGTATATCATTCAATTTTTTATGCTAAAAAAGCCAGTGCACGACATTACCCGCTGCACGACATTACCCCTTCTACTCTAGTGCAGTTAGTGAAATTTATTGTACATTGCGTAATCTAAGACTATCTTCTCCCTTTACATCTACTGAAACAAAACGAAGATTGGTGGTTCAATTGATTGTTCCTATAATCAGCTACTTTGTATCTGTTTATTTCCTATAATCAGCTACTTTGTATCTGTATATAGTAAACTTGGCTCTCAATCACTTCATAAAATACAACTCGCTTTCAATAATACTTCTCGCTATGTTTATGGTCTACGTAAGTTTGATCATATCTCGTCTTGGAGTAAAAGCATTCTGGGTTGTGGCATTGCCTCTTACATGAATTCAAGGAACTGTATATTTTTACATAATATCATTTATTCAAAAACTCCAATGTATCTTTATGTAAAATTGCAATTTAGCCTATCAAATAGAAGCCGAAATTTAATGCTACCGAAATTTAATTATTTGAATTCAACAAGGCTTTTCTTCATTAACGCCATTAGATTATGGAACTATTTACCAAATAATTTAAAATGTGCTCAAAAGAAAGGGAACTTTATACTTTTAATTTTTAAGCATTTTTCTTCTTTTAACTTTTAAGTATATGTTTTTTTTATTACTGAGATAGCCAAAAATCTATTGCCGCATTATTTAGACATAAGATTTAATTTAAAAAAAAAATCAATAATAATAATAATTAAATTAAGATATTATTAAGTTTGGAGTTAATGAATTCTTAGTTTTTAAGACAGTATGCGACTAATTTCCAATTATATATTGTACTATAAAAGAAATTATTCTTAATGTACTAATTACTACGGAATAAATCAAATCAAAAAAATCAAATAAAAAAATACCCCAAACTCAAAAAAATACTATAGCTGTCCTATAGTTGGTACAACTACAATTATTGACACCCAAAAATTTGGCGCCAACTATTGGCACCCTTGCCTTGAATAGCATTTATAAAATGTCGTTAAATTCCCGTTGGTTATGAACTCTAATTTTCATATTCTGTGGTTTATTTCCTCTCTTTGTTTTTTATTTTATAAAAACATTAAGTAGCTCAGTTGCTTGTAAATCTCGGATCTGCAAGGGTGTTTTCATCGTGTTTTCAGCGAACTGAAATTTGGTGAGTACTGTTTCTTATTTATATATGGATTTTTTTATATAGACGCGTTTGATTTTTTGATTAATTAAACATTAAGTAGTTTATTTTCGTCTTAATATCTAAATTTTTACCGCAATTTTGTAATTAAACTTGGGTGCCAACAATTGATTCCAAGAAACAAACAATTCAATTATTGGCATAGGGTGCCAACTGATGGTCCAGATTTGGGTTGCAGCGACGTCGTAGCGTTTATTTTTGTGTCAAAATTGACATGATGTTACGTATTGGTTACGTTACAGAGACCACTATGATTCGAATGTGGTGCAACACAATGCCGACATTGTTGTGAAAATTACTTTGAAGTGACTTATCACATTTTAGTATACACATTTATATATAAATGCATTACAAAGTTGCCAATTGCAAAAAAATTAATTTTGTTTACATGTTTTGCTTACATTTTGCAGTCATAAATATAATTATATTATAATTAAAATTTATATAATATATAGAAGTAAAACATAATCTTAAGTGTTTTTTATATTATTTGGAGCTAAATGTAGATGGGAAAGAAAATTTTCGGTAAAGTAACAGCCAAAACTTCTTAAGAATTTAAGCGCAAGCTGAATTAAAAAAATATTGCATCAATTTCATACATTAATAAAAACTGTTTAAATATAATAATAATTTGCTTCCACCATTTTAAATAACTTGGGTCGCAATTAGCTAATTGTTACAAAATGTACATCTTGATGAATGATGAGTGATGCCTACACTTGGGTCGCAATTAGCTAATTGTTACAAAATGTACATCTTGATGAATGATGAGTGATGCATTTTTTAAAGGTAACACTTAATAAATCGTTACCACATTCTGTGACCTAGTGGTAAAGTAGTATCCTAAACACATAAAATTTGTCTTAAGTAACCTGTGGTCGCAAAATTCTACTTGGGGTTCCATACTCCAATTTTGTCTGGGTCAAAAATTTTCTAAAATTTGGCAAGATCTACAAACTGTTTTAGAGAAACGGAAAAAGAAACAATTGTATATTGGGTCAAAGTCTCTCAGCTGAAAGTGACGTTAAAACAGAAAATTGTGGCATAAAAATCAATTATTGCCTAGCCCTTTCATGCTAGATGTTATCTACAGACAACATTGCACTTATTGGCTGCTAAATACCGTTATTTTCATATTTTTGCCTAGTGGTTTTTGCATCATGTGACATTGTGTGTTGTGTAAGCTTACAGCTTTTCGTTCTATTGAAAACTTTCCATTCAGTAGTCGTTCTTCGTAGAACGTAAAACTGTTCATACAAAAAGTGCTTAAAAACATTAAAATAATTATTTAACTGTAAAACCAAGTGCACAATATAAATAAATAAATATGAGAGAGTTATATACACAAAAAAAATTATGAGAAAAGTGTTTAGTAGGTCCATTAACTACTCAAATAAGCAACATCCTGTAACTAACGAGCCCGGGCACTAAGGACTTTCAAATTTTTGTTAGTTCATATTTGAGTAAAGACTAACACATATCTGACCTCAAAAAATGTGTAGCTCAACCCATTTTAATTCGGGCATGAAATGGTTAAAGTCCCACCAAATGTCTTAAAAAAATAATTGTGTGTTTACCAAAATTTTTTGTAAAACATGTCCAAGCTAAAGTCTCACATCAATATTTAAAAGTTCTATAGCTATATTTATAGCTTATTTAAAATAATTAATCTTTTTTTTTATTATTAGATGAAATCTGTATGTTAATTTTTTGTGATTTATTTTTATTATTTATGTACTTTAAAATGGTTTAGTTCAATTTTGAAAAAAATCTGTATTATTTTTTTTCGGCTAGCTAGGTATGTAGGCAACTATGAAAAATAAAGGATTGGTTTTTATGATTTAAAAAAATTATTATATTATTACATCCAGCTATTATATAATTTTTATAGCTATTGGGTGCCAATTATTACGTTTTTATGGGTGCTTATAATTGTGGTAATATGCCAATTATTATAGTTTTTAAGGCGCTACTAATTGTATTCAAGTGCCAACGATTGTAGCAATCAATGAGCCAATAATTGTATTCATGTGACAATAATTGTGGTTTTTTAAAGACTTTTTTATTTTGATTCTCATGAAATACGAAGATCTCATATATATATATATATATATATATATATATATGTTTAAAATTGCTTAAAATAAAGAATTTACCAAAAATAAAATAAAATTCCAAAAATAACTTTTACTTAAAAACAGAATGAATGCTATAGGTTACAAGGTAAAATTTCCTTATGGGTGCCAATGACTGTAGTCGGTACGATAGTATAATTTACTACACAATGTGTATTTACTTCATATGTATGTAGTTTTATATATTTTTAAATACACATGTAGTTATTCAATATATTTTTACTGAATTTACATTTAAATAATTAATACTACACGAAGTAGTTGCATGTAGCAAGTAGTTGTTTACATACATTTATTTAAATAGAGAATATCTACATTAAAATAAACTTAATAATATGTATTTGATAGCAATTATATTTATTTAAACTAAAATAATTTTCAAAGTTTCGTGATGAAGAACTGTGTACTTACTTCTTGAAATGTATTTTTTTTTTTTAATACAAAATACTTTAATTTTTTTTATAATGAAAGCAATCTTCGTTTTTACTTTGTATTTTTTCGTTATAAAATTTTAATCAGAAAAATTTTGGAGCAATGCAGCAAAAAAACGCAATAACTGCAAAATTGCTGCTTGCTTACGGCGCATACAGGATTTTTTTTTTGTTGTACATGCAGTAAAAATTACTAAATGTAGTAAAAATGTTGTCTAAATTACTGCATAAAAAATTTCATATTCACCATTTCGATTAAATACATGTGTAGTAAAATTGACTATAGTGTTAGAAAAACTATGGCAGAAAACGTTTTGCAGTTTTTTTAATTAATAAATTAAAAACATTTACTTTTAATGTGAATGTATTTATTCTCTGTAGTAAAAAAAAATATGTAGTAAAAGTAAATAATTGAAATTAGTAAAAATAATTACATTTTTATTTGGATGGTGAGCTACTAACTTACATTTATTTGAAATACATTTTTATTTATTTTTACTCCAGGATTTTTTTGGGTGCACGGCCGTATTTTAGTTTATTCGAAATTTTGATTGTTGTATTATTTTGGTGACGTCACTTTTATAGGGCGTGATTTTTTAGCAAAATGTTTCTCATTTGAAACTCAGAGTCCGTTTTATTTATTAAAACTTATGTGCACAATATCAAGTGTAAACATTAATTTATTTATAAATTTTGATGATAATGATGACGTCACTTTGTATGGAAGGTAGCCTTGGTTTTCATTCGATTTTAACAAATTTCATACTTAAAGTTCATATGGCATATATAAGTTCATTTGCAAGGATTGATGTCATTAGATTATTTTTTGTAGATTTCAAAGTGATTTAACCATTTTGGTACAGTTACTTTGTATGGGAGGTAGGCGTGGTTTTCATCCGATTTGGCCCATTTTCAAACTTTATTTTAACATGAATTTTGCAACGAGAGCTCTAAAATTACAGCTGTTATCGTGATCACAGACGGAAGTAGCTAAATCGACTCAGGAGGTGATGATGAACGGACATCAAGTCCATGAACATTATGTCTACTTTGCAAACGGACATAATGTCCATGGACCTTATGGCGTTTCCAGACTGGAAAACTGCGCGATTATTAAAACAAATTGTTAAATTTTTATACATTAATTTAAAGAATTTATTAAAGTTCGGTGCAGTTGTCTGTATGTATGAAATTCTGTATACAAAATTCTGTATTACAAAATTCTGCATTAAGATTAAACTGTGTTAAAAAATTCTGTATGCCAACATTTTGCAAAATATGGACTAAGAACTACTAAGGTAAATAAGAGTAAAATAACAACTTTACGTACAAGGCCAAATAATTTAATCTTAAAGCACACCTTTTTGTATCACCAAATAAAGTTAACATGTTGTTAATGGAGAGCAGACTTTTTGAAATCAAAATTTTAAAAAGCAGTATATTGAAATAAAGGAAAATTAGACAAACAGTATATTAAAAATACTGTAAAAATTACAGCATTTTGCCAATACAGACTTTTCACTAGCAGAAAACTGACCTGCTCCCAATTTATAATTTTATGATAAAAAGATTTGCCCTTGTATGGAATGTTGTTTTTGTCACATAAAACTGATATTTTTCATTAAAAATTCGATACATATAACATGTTCAGTAAAATTGTTTAAAATAAAATGTATATGGACTTTATGTCCGTTTTGATTTCGACGTTATGTCTGTTTGCGAAGTAGACATAATGTCCGTGGACATTAAGTCTGCTTCAAACGGACATAATGTCAATGGACCTTATGTCATCCCACCGATCTTGAATATATATTATTTTTTAAAGTTGTAACGCCTTCTTCTGTGCGTTAAAGAACGGATTGACAAATAGATTGATATACCCAAAGTAAATACACAGTTTTTCAAGAATGACATTGAAAAACTTAATTTTTCGAGTTCAATAACAAGAAATAGTACTTTTTTATTTATTTATACAAAGTTTTTGAACTTATTCATAAATATACACAGCATTTAAAGAGTATTTTTAAAAAAATGCAAATCTTTGAAAAAACAATAACTAAGGCAACAAAAACAAATAACACTCTATTTTGATGCTGTCAAGAAACTGTTTTTACATTTTGCTTTTTCATATTCTTTACTATGTGCTGCGCTATTAAATTCGATTGCCGTTAACTCCGTTATTTACTTCAATTACCGTTATTTAATTTGGTTTACCGTTGTGGCGGTCGTAGCCTAGTGGGTAGAGTGCGTGGCCCCTAAGCTAAAGAACTGCGGTAGCCCGGGTTCAATTCCAGCTCAGACAGAAAGTTTTTCAATTGAAATATTTTTTCTGTTCGGTCGTCACCTCTCTGCAGACAATGGCAAACCTCATAGAGTAAAAATTGCCATGTAAAGCTTCTTGAGTACATAAGCCGTTCGGAGTCGGCATAAAACACGTAGGTCCAGTTCTTGGTCATTTGTGATCAAACATTTTATAACACGCACAACACAATTGATCAATAGAAGCTAGGTCAAAGTCCTTCCAAGGGCTGAAATGGCCAGTTTATTTATTTATTTATTTAAAAATATTTTGCTTTGTTCCCACCTAAAATTGAATACAGTTTTTTTTTAAATTCCTAGCAAAATATCGTTTAATTTGGCACAACTAATTTGTTACAATTACCACTTGGGTAAAGGTGTTCAAGAATTGTCTTAAATTTTAACACGTCAGACTGTTCATAATGTTATAAGTCGCTCTGAAAAAGAGGGTAGATTAGAGCAAAAGCACACAGGTGGGCCTAAAACAAAAATTCCTGGCCGCGCAGATCGCTTGATGATCCGGAAGTTGAATCAAAATCCAAGAATTTCTGTCAGAACTCTTGCAAACGAGCTTAACGAAGAATGTGATATTGTTGTTTCTCATGAAGCAGTGAATCAGGCTATACTGCAACACAAATATTCGTTGTGATAAGCACGCAAAAAACCATTGCTGTCTGAACAAAATGTTAGAAAACGCCTATCTTTCGCCTTAAAGCACATTTCCGAACCAGTTGATCATTGGGACGATGTAATATTCTGCGACGAAACAAAGATGATGTTTTATTCCAACGACGGATCAACCAGAGTATGGTGCAAGCCATGGACAGCTTTAGAAAATCTAAATATAATTCCCACTGTCAAATTTGGTAGGATGTCCGTTTTAGTTTGGGGGTGCATTTCAACCAGAGGTGTAGGAGACTTAGCGTTTATCAAGAGCACTATGGACGCCTCTGCAATAATGGAGGAATGGCAGAACATACCGATCAGCTACGACTTGAAAAAAATTGGTGAAAAACATTCGATGAAAAAGCGGCTTCAATGCGTAATTGATGCTAACGGTTATCATACCAAGTATTAATTTCATCATAGAATTACGTATTCAACAAATATATTGAATATAAAAGCAAGTATTATTGTCTGTAAAAACAGTTTCTTTATAGTATAAATAATAGTGTTATATGTTTTGTTGCTTTAGTTGTTGTTTTTTCAAAGAATTTGCATTTTTTATTAATGCTCTTTAAATGCTATTAATATAAATAAAAAGTACTATTTGTTGCTACTGAAATCAAAAAATTGAATTTATTTTCTATGTAAAAACTCATTCTTGAAAAACTGTATATTTTTATACTGGTATAAAAATTTTAAAAATCTACGCATTGAGCATTTGACATGAAATTTTGATGAGGCAAACTTTAACATATGGGTCCATTATCATAGTCAAAATAAAGTCGACTTTAAATTTAGCATAAGCATTTTTGACAGTTTTTCATTATAATATGTTGTCAAAAAGCTTGCACTAAATTTAAAGTCGACTTTATTTTGACTATGATAATCGGCCATTGACTTTAAACACAGCTTATGAAGCTATGAGTTGCTTGAGGTAGAGAGGTACCTTTGAATTTTATGAAAAATAACATTTTTTGGTAATTTTTTTCGCAGTGTAGTAAACTAAAACAAAGCTGTTATTACGCAAATTATGGCTGAAATGTAAAGCCAAAAGATCAAACTGAAAGCTAAACAAATAAAAGAACTATTAAAAGTGATTTTTCAACCCTTTAAATACTTAAGAAAAATGGTGTTGCTTTAAAAGAACTTTGGCGTTACATGAAAATCTTTCCAATACATTTTGTTTAGTTTCTGTTCAAATAAAAATTAACTGTTTTTGCTGCAAATACCAGTCTGTTTTATTTTTGTCTTATTACTTGATGCATTGGGTGCAAAAACGGCGTGAGAGAAAAACTGTATTTTGAAAAAATTAAATCTTAAATGCTCGATCAATTTTGCATTTCTTGTTTAAAATTAATTCTGAAGTTTATTTCAGTGAGTGATGAAATTTACTTATAAAATTTTTAAAAATATACATTATATGTAGCTATATTAAAAAGTCATGTTGAACGACTATTTTCCAGGAATCCAGAATTTTTATTTTTTTTAACTCAGAATTTGTGATCTAGGAAAAATAAGCAATTCCTGAAAAAAATTATCGAAATCGGCCGAAAAAAGCACATGTCGGCAGTTAATGAGTTAAAAGGACCTGAACTAAAATACGAACTCAAACTCAAAAAAGTTAAACTGGCCTCATTTGAAAAAAGATGGAATTAAATGCAACATTTTTTTAATGGTTTTGTGTTCACTGTACTGTGGTTTATTTTTGAGCCACTTCAAAATCTCTTGACTTACATTTTTAGCAAACTTTATTGGTTTCTATTATGATTTATTCATAAATAAAATATTCTTTACTTTTTAAATTTGTAGAGCCCATATAAAGCCCAAAATCATAAATTAGAAGAAATATCACAATATTTGTTGATACCTCGTTTAAATATTCGAATGTTTCTTGCAAAAACATTTTTTATATGTTACGCTAAAGAGTACATACTTTTATGAAATGTCAAAAAATATTAATGGCCTTGTTTGTAAAACGCACGCAATCACTTCATTTGGGAGTTGTTTTTTTTTTGCCAATTCCATTTCCATATAAAATAAAAAACCCTCTCTCTTTCACACTGAAATTTTCCTTTAAAATCATGTCATATCTTTAAGAATTGTTTAATCCACGCAATTATTTAAGCGCAGAATGTTTCACAAAATAATCCATTTAATTATTCCCCTTCATGATACCACTACGGACTAGTACTATGTTTTTAGAGACCAGCAGCCACTTAAACTTTACCTTATCTAGTAATTATAACTACTAAGGCATTAATCAGACAACTAGAAAATTATTAGATATTCAAATTATTAACAGCAAAATATTGAGCAATATATTCTAAAAGATAAAAGGGAATTGAATGGCTAGTTCTAGAATAAGCGACTTTTCGATTTTAGAGTTTTATAGAATTTAACAAATCCTGCACATATTTTGTGTTCTGATTAATTTTTATGAAATTTATCTTCCTTCCCAATTTTAAAGATTTAGCATTTATAAAAGTTGTATGTAAATTGCCTTTTCCGTTGTGCACTACTACCTTCCATATATCGAAACCACCTCCTTCTCCAAGCATATTTATGGCCAAAATTTTAGATCAGTCAGCTCTGTAGTTTTTGAGTGACAGAAAAATTCAAAGAACAATTGTTTTCAATGTAAAATTATCCAATTCACAATTTATTATAAATCTGTCTGATTAATAGCGAAATTCTTGATTTTTTAAAAGTGTAGTTGATTTTTTGTTTTTGTTTTCAATGCAAACACAAGTTACGCAGGTCTGATTAGTTTGTACATGCCTTTAGACATGTTATTGCAGCGTGTAAAGTGATAATTACGTAAACAGCACACAACCCTGACAATAGCTTTTCTTTTTCACTCATATTCAGGTTCGAGCTTTATTTTTGTTGATTTAAAAAAAAAACAAACGTCTAACTTGTTATCTTCTTTTTCTTTATTTCATGAAAACGACATATTCAACACCAAAAATAACAACGACGTCAAACAACGCTATCAAAATACCAGTATTACAATATTAACACATTACAATTTTATATCAAACTGTGAATTGCCTAAACGAGTAGATATACAATGATTTAAAAAAAGCTTTTTAAAGCTTCATAAACTGCTTAAACCTCTTAAACTGCTAAACTTTAAGCAATTGGGGAATTTTAAGCAAATTTTGTATGGGACATTTTTTACAAGGTTTAAGCTACAAGTTCTATGCGTAAATTATGATAACATGTTTGCTTAAACTAACAGTTGTCAAACTTAAAACGATTCTATTATATGCTCAATTAAGATCTGCTGAAATGCAGATTGTTTTAAATATTTAATTAATTTTTCTTTTCACTTTGCTTAAGCATCACAAATGTTTAGATTTTATATTGTTCAATTTATAACATCAGCTGTTATTGACATATGCGTGGAAAATTACAAAAGCTTTGAAGTTTACATGTTTGGGAAATTTAAATTTTTAAGGGAATACCATTAATACTAAGAACATAACAAAAATCTAAAAAACGACAAATGCCAATTCAAAGCGAAAACAAATTAATCGAAAAATTGTCAAGACTCTACAAACTCTTACCTCATGTTATATGTTCCCTTCCTACTTCCCAAGTAACATTGTTGGAGCAACTAGGTGCGAGTGAGTCCTAAAAGTGTTTTATAAGTGTATAATATGCGGTTAAAGCTTTACCGCAGCTTTGTTTGCTGCTAGTTGCTTTTAATTTTAAAGAAAATGCTCTAAATATGATTTTTTTACCATTTTGAGCTTTAATACTTTATACAGCTCTGTAAAGGATTTTATCAAATCTGCAAAAGAGCAGAACTCTAAAATTTACTACTTGCTCTGAAAGGATCTTTTAAAGTAATAAAAATTACTATACAGCAGTTTTAAAACTCGTAGATTGAGTATAATATTTGCTTTAATGTGTATTTTTGTATTGCATTTTTAAAGCGAATAGATATAAAATACTGTAAATTAATGCAATAAATTTTTTGGGAATAACAAGTGACTAAAAAATCTGATAAAGAGCTTCTTTGAAAAAAATGGCGATCTTATAAAAAATAGAAAATCTTCGGAGTTGAAGCAAGCTAAATATTAGTGTTTACAATAATATTTAAAACGAAATTGATGATTTCTATGAAACATATATTTAAGAATAAAGTACTTAAATCATTTTTAGTTGATCTTAAAGAATGTTAAAAATTTTCCAACTATTTTTAAATAATTAACACTTCTTAATTTTAATTATTTGTTAAGCCCGTTGTAGTTTTTCGAAGTACTACATTCACGTTTCCGATAAATTCAAAAGCGCACCGAAATTCGCAGCATATAACGAATACACGAACATGAGTCTGATATAATAATCACTTTATTATTTCTTTAATTTATTTGTCATTCTTATCATCACAAACACTTGTCAAATTTTATATATTTATTGAGTTTATTTTTAACACATACATACTTAAACGAATAATAAAAAAGAGCTTTGCAAGAGCTCTTATTTGGGTTTGACAGGGACTCATTTAAAAGTTTACAGCTACTTCTACTCCTCATATGAAGTAAAAATAGTGCTTTTAAACTCAAGAAAGTAGCCTTATATATTCTCTGCAAGAGCTTTAGTAGCGCGACTAAAGCTATAGTTGAAGCTTGCTGCTATATAAGATAGCACTATAAGCTCTGCAAGAATGAATATATGGCTAATATTGTTACTTGGGTTTAGTCTAGATAGCAGTCTTGGGCTGCTGTGAAATGCTTATCCATCTAAGTTATTGATCTTTCCATGCTCTGTTACTCTGAAAAATGTAGAAACAATTTTTTTATGAAAATTTAATTATTTTGTGACTTATTGTGCTTATTTCTTGATATATGTATGGTCTTATTCGATATACATTTAAAAATTTAAGAAAATTTGATACGTCACAATTATTATCGTATTGATGACAAGGATTGTTTTTGTTTACTTATGTTATTGCAGCACCCTCTCACAAAAAATTTCAAATGAAGGATAGAATAATAAATACTTGTGTGTTTTAGTTCTTTTAACAGTACATTTAGTTATTTCATTAATATAGTTTGCACGTTCTTATGAAAATGTTTAGAAAATAGTTACTTTTTCCATAACATAATGTAGTCAACTCATAAAATCATCTGGCAACTCTTCTGAATGCGTCAAAAATTTCTTTATTTTGCGAACGCATCAGCGCTCATGTTTTTCTGCTTTGCTGTCAAAATAAAAAATTCTGTGAAAAACATCGCCAATTAGTTCATTTTGTTGTGTGGTTTATTGAAAATACAAGCTATTGAAAACATTTATTTTTTATCATTTCTTTAAAAAGTGCTGAAATTGAAACAAAAAACATACTGGTAAATTAAGTGGTAATAATCGAAGGCAATCCCAGAGCTGCACCCATTTATTCCATCTTGGGACTACTTATGTTGAATGACTAATAGATGCTTTTTCTTTTTTGCATACCTTCGTGACAGACAGCAAAGATCAGGTGTCTACGGCGATTCGTACTACTGCTGCAGCGTCGAAGACGACTACAACTACGTCATTTTCATTGCGGCAACGACTGCAAGTTTAATTGGACAAGCAAGAGAAATTTGTGCATAAATCGGCGAAACTGGGGTAAATCTAGTTAAATCAATAATCTGGAGTTTGAAGGAGTGAATGTTTTTTTCGTAGTTCATAAATGTCTGAGAAACAACTTAAAGTCGGCGCTCGAGTAGATCTCACCGGCAAAGAGCTACAAGGAACCGTTGCATATGTGGGCATGACTAGCTTCGCTGTTGGCAAGTGGGTTGGCGTCGTGCTCGATGGGCCAAAGGGTAAAAACAATGGCACCATCAAGGGTCAGACGTATTTCGAATGTGCCGACAACTGTGGCATGTTTGTGCGCCCGACGCAGTTGCGTGTCATTGGTGACGCTAGTCGCAGGTCCACTGAAAATGTTGCTGATGGTAGTGCAACAGCAGCTGGACCGACGGCACACACTCCGGCGCAGCCCACTAAGGCACGGCTAAGTGGTTCGCGCACATCGCTGTCATCGAGTCGTCAATCGTTGCTGGGTTCACGTTCGCAGTTGACAACATCATTAACAGAGCGTAGTGGCTCCTCGGTCAGTGGCAACTCGGCTGGTGTGCGCAAAAGCATGCAGCCACCTTCGGTAAAAGCAGCAACAGCATCGGTGATATCGATTCCCTCCAGCGAGGGTGGCAACGGCAGTTCCCATGCTTCCTCTAAGCGTGCTTCCTTTGTAGAGACAGGTTTTCTAGAGATTTTGAAGCCCCAATTTACGCCTAGTCAGCCAATGCGCTCGCCCTCATTTACGGCATCACCACCAACGAGCGTCGAAAAGGCGGCTATGGCAGAGCAGCAAAAACTTATTGAAGAACTGCAAACGCAATTGGCTGATCTCACCGAGAAGCTAGAGACGCTTAAGCAACGACGCAATGAAGACAAGGAGCGTCTACGTGAATTTGACAAGATGAAGATACAGTTCGAACAGTTGCAAGAATTTCGCACAAAAATTATGTCTGCTCAGTCATCGCTGCAGAAGGAGCTGCAACGTGCAAAGCAGGAGACAAAAGATGCAATTGAAGCGCGTGAACGTCATGCTCAAGAAATGGCTGACCTTTCGGACAATGTAGAGATGATAACGCTGGATAAAGAAATGGCAGAGGAAAAAGCCGATACCTTACAGCTAGAGTTGGAGACAGCAAAGGAACATATCGAAGAGCTGCAGGTCGACTTGGAGCTGCTGCGTTCCGAGATGCAGAATAAAACAGAGACTACACTTAGCAATATAACCGGCGAAGGTGGCTTATCTGCGTATGAGTTCAAACAGTTGGAACAGCAAAATGCACGGCTCAAAGAGACGCTGGTGCGTTTGCGTGACTTGACTGCTCACGACAAGCACGATATACAAAAGCTTTCCAAGGAGCTCGAAATGAAACGCTCAGAAGTGGCTGAATTGGAACGCACAAAGGAGAAACTATCCGCCAAGATTGACGAACTTGAAGCTACAATCGCTGATTTGCAGGTAAAGTATTCAATTGACCCTACACCCAGGATGTTGGGAATGCAAAGCAATCACCTTGTTTGTACTTTAGTAATGGGTAAGAAGGGGGCTGGGAAGTTACTAGAAGCCCTGTAGGTTTTCGTTAGCTTACTTAAAGTCATTTCCATTTAAAAAAATTCATTAACTCAAGCTCGAAAAATTTTCAAAAATTTAAAAAATGCAAAATTTAAAAAATATTTTTTAAGAAAAACATGAATAAGTTCACATGAAATATACCTATATTGCAAATTTTTAAGTTCGAAAAACTTTCGAAAATTACCAAACTTCTAAATATTAAAAAAAATTAAATTTCATAAAACTTCTACTGAAAAAGTTAACTACATTCTAAAATTTTCAAGTTCGAAAAATTCAAATTTATTTTCTAAAATTTCAAGACCTTAAAATTTAAAGAACTTTTATTTTATAAATATAAACATAAAATATACTAATTTCGAACATTTTCAAACTGATATAAATTTTTAGAAAATTTGATATTTTCGATTATCTAAAATTCAAAGACACTTAATATTGAAAGAAATGATATTTTATAAAAACAATTATAAAAAGTTCACTTGAAAATGCTACTTTTCAGATATTTTAAGTTCGAAAAATTTTCTAATTTTCTGTTAGTGCAGACTTCCAGCAGGCTGTTGGACTACATATAATAACATAAGCATAGAAACTAAAGTAAAACAGAAATACAACAACAAATGTGACATTATGAAATTGAGGAAAAAATGAGAAATTGGCGCTTCAAAATCTCATCACCCCGATGGTGCAGTGCGTTAGCGCGCGCTTGCACGGGTAATCACAAAGATTTCTGATGACGCGTTTAGCAGCGCAGAAATTGTACAATAAAATCAAATGCTAGTGATTTTTTTCCTTTCATATTGAAAACTTTGTTGTTGTGGTTGTTTCTTTGGAAAAATTCGTTAGAGCAATTAATTGTTCTAACTTTGACCTTAAGCTCAATAAACGATTTTAAACTATCAAACAACTAGAATTTGTATTTAAAATCAAGTATGATTTAAACTATCAAACATTTAGAATTTGTATTTAAATCATATAAAGTCAACATAATAAATATAGAGGTCATTTAGAAAAAACTTTAATTTTCTAAAACTTTAAAACTTTTATAAATTGAAAGAAATTAGATTTTATAAAAATTATCATGAAACATAAACTTAAAAAATTCGTATTTTCTGATATTTTAAGTTAGAAAACTTTAAAGAATTCAAAGAAATCAGATTTTACTAAAATAATAATGAAAAAGTTCACTTAAGAATTCGAAATGTTTTAAGTTCGAAAACTTATGAATATTAAATGAAATTAAATTTTATAAAAATTATAATGATAAAGTGGACTAAATTGTAAAATTTTAAAGTTCGAAAAATTGAAGTTTATTTTCTAAAATTTCAAAACATGAAAATTTAAAGAAGGACTTTTCTTTAATAAATATAAACAAATTATACTAAGTTCGAACATTTTCAAACTGATATAATTTTTTTAGAAAATTTTATCTCTTTGATTATTTAAAATGCGAAGACTTAATATGGAAAGAAAGTATACTTTATAAAAACAATCATAGAAAGTTTACTTTAAAAATTTTATTTTTCGGATATTTAAAGTTCGAAAAGTTTTTTAAAACTTAAAAACTTTTACAAATTGAAACAAATTAGATTTTATAAAAACTATCATGATATAAAAACTTGAAAAATTCGTATTTTCAGATAGTCTAGATATTCCGATTTTTAAGTTCGAAAAATTTAAAAAATTTAAAGAAATAAAATTTCATTAAAATAATAACAAAACAGTTCACTAAAAAATTCGAAATTTTTGAAGTTCGAAAAGTTTTCAAGTTTTCGAAAACTTATCAATATTAAATGAAATCATATTTTATAAAAATTATAATGAAAAAGTTTATTAAATTCGAAAATTTTTAAGTTCGAAAAATTTAAGATTATTTTTTGAAAATTTTGTAACTTGAAAATTAAAAGAAAAAATTATATTTTTTAAAATATTAACATAAATAAGTTAACATAGAATATACTAATTTTGTAAATTTATGAATATTGGTAACTCGAAAAGCTTGGAAATTTTTTCATTCGGAAACACAAAATCTTGTAAATGTTAAAAGCAATGAGATTTTATTAAAATAATCATATAAAGTTCACTTAAAAATTTGACTTTTCGAATATTTTCAAGTTAGAAAATTCTAATACTTCTACAACGGAAAGAAGTGAGATTTTAAAAACTTAACAATGAAAAAGTTCACTTGAAAATTCCCAATTTCAGAAATTTTTAAGTTCGAAGAAATTTAAAAAATTTTAAAACTTCTACAATTTCAAAGAAATTAAATTTTATCATAAAATATTCACTTGAAAAATTCGAATTTTACGATATGTTTAAGTTCGAAAACTTATAAATATTTAAAAAACAGAGATTTCATGATAAAAATAACGAAAAAGTTCTTTAAATATTAAAGACTTAAGTTCGAAAATAATAAATGTCGAAAATTTGTTAGTTCAAAATTTTTTTATAAATTTCTAAAATTGCATGAAATTAATTTAAAAAAAAAATCAAAGTTCGAAATTTCGGAAATTTTTTAGTTCGATAAATTTTTGAAATTTCGAAAACCTTTAAGTTTTTAAAAATAATCATGAATAAGTTACATGAAAAAGATTAATTTCGAAATTATATAAATAATATTTAATAATAATAATTAAAGAAAAATTTTGAAAATTTAAAAATTTCTTAATATTGTATGAAATGAGATTTTATAAAAATAATCATAAAAAGTTCACTTTAAATATAAGATTTTTTGGACATTTTTGAGTTCGAAAAATAAATCCTTGATTCCTTATCATTGAAGTTTTAAGCAGAGTCTTAAAATATACTGCCATTAAAAAACCAATTTAAGTGAATTGGTTAAACCGAAAAATAAAATTTAGATTAAAAATTCTTCTTTTTGATAATTTAGCAAAAAAATAAATTTCGAAAACAGAATTTAAATATTTTGTGTAAAAAAACTTGCAGTTGAAAAAATTTTACATTTTTAAGATGGGATTTGATAATATTGTTAGATGATTGATTTGATTTCAAAAACAAAAAAAAAATTATTTAAAAATATTTAAATTTACATATTAAACTCACTTCACACAAAGATTTTGACAAAAATTTAAATTTTAAAATTCAGCATATGAAAGTATTAAATATTTTACATATATAAACTTATCATAATCCTTAAAATCTCAAGTTCGACAAAATTCTTTAAGACTTTAATTTCAAGAAAATTAAATAAATACCTTTTTTTGTCCCAAGATTTTAAGTTTGAAAATTCAAACATTTACCTGTAAATTTTGTGAATATTTTTAAATGAACTTGTATGAAGAAACATTTTTTAATTCTCAAAAAAAAAAACTAAAATAAATTTGTAATTTTAATAAAGTGCTATTTCAATAAACTTAGTAAATTTTTTAGGTAACCGCGAAATTTTTAGTTCGAAAAAAAACACAATCCAGAATTTTCGCCAAATATTATTTATGCCTGAAAGACTTTGATTTCGAAGGAAATGTCTAAAATGTCTGATTTTAAAATGTTCGCTAGTATATTTTTGCACATTGCACACTTCCTCCTCCTGGGTGTAGGATGGCCTCTGCTTAAATTCGAACTTCAAAATTTAACCACTATTCTATTTAACTTCTTTAGGTCTTGCAAACGAAGGTTACATTAATAACATTCCTACCTATCTATTATTCCATCTCAAAATCCTTCCCATATTAATCTTACTCCCTTTTTCAGGAACAAGTTGATGCTGCCTTGGGTGCCGAAGAGATGGTCGAACAGTTGGCTGAGCAGAAAATGGAGCTAGAGGACAAAGTCAAGCTGCTGGAGGAGGAGGTGGCACAGCTGGAGGCTTTGGAGGAAGTGCACGAACAGCTGGTGGAGAGTAATCATGAACTTGAAATGGATTTACGCGAAGAACTTGATCTGGCCAATGCGGCCAAAAAGGAAGTGCTACGTGAACGTGATGCCGCAATTGAAACAATCTACGATCGCGATCAAACTATAACCAAATTCCGTGAGCTGGTGCAAAAATTGAGCGAACAATTGATGGATTTGCGTGACAAGAACTCTTCGGATTCGCTTAGATCTGGTACGAACGATGCTGGCAACACAGCTTTACCCACTGAATCAATTGACTACAAGCAAATGTTTGCCGAATCCAAGGCCTACACACGTGCCATTGACGTACAGCTGCGTCAAATTGAGTTGACGCAGGCTAACGAACATGTGCAGATGCTAAGCGCCTTTATGCCTGAGTCCTTTATGTGTCGCGGTGGTGATCACGACTCTATACTAGTAATTTTACTCATTTCACGTATTGTCTTCAAGTGCGGCATAGTGGTTAGTCAGACGCGTGAACGTTTCCCGGCTGTGGACAATATTACCCACGAAGCTGTCATACAAGGACACGCTGTGCATCAGTATGCATTCAAGTGCCGTCTGCTGCACTACATCCACAATCTACAGTGTGCGCTGCATCAAATTTTGTACGGCCTAAATAGCTGTCAAGCAGATACGCTTTTACGAGCTGGCAACTCCCTGCCGGAAATGGTAGCTCAAGAGAAAACCATAGATGCCATCATTGAGCTGCTGAAATCCAATCAGCTGGATGAAAACTCCACCACAGACAACATTGAAAAATGTGTAGCTTTCTTTAATGCCATGAATTCGGTGCTTCTGGCTGGCGAGGATCTGTTGAATGAGACGCAAATGATACGCGATTGTGTAGCCTCGTTGGGCTCTGCCTGTGACTCCATACTTAGCGATGCAGCCATCTCCAAGACCATCATTGTTGAGGGTTCCAGCACCAGCGACTCACAGCTACTCATACAATTTATACTTGATAACATAGAGTCGATCAAGCAGCAAGCCAAGCTGATCAAACGTCGTCTACCACAAGATCTGCACATCATCAAATGCGGTATGTCGCCGCACAAGCTAGAAACTATGCGCAACATAACCACAGCTCTGAGCAAAATCATGTCCGCCATGCATTTGGCCACCAAGCAGGGCGTGCAATCAATAACAGCTTCCATGGGCAGCGAAAACGTGGCCGATCACACCATCGATCATCAGAAATTCTGGGAGCTGCTTTCACAGGCATGCGAACGCATTTACGAACAAGATGATCGTGGTCCTTCGCAAAACTTTAAGGCTCTGTTGGCTTTGGCCAATACAGAGTTGCAACAGATGGCGCAATACTTGCTCGATAAGGAATACGAGATCATGTCGAGTGCCCACCACAAGACCGAGAAAACTGTCTCGCCCATCATAAAGCGCGCACAGTTGATTAAGAAACAGCTGGAGCAGAAGAATGTTCTGGCTGCTACACTTGAGAATCGTGAAGCCGACATAAAGCAGCTGAAACTTGCAGCCAAAATGAAGCAAAACGAGCTCTCAGAAATGCAAATACGCAAGGATCTGGCCGAAAAGAAGCTATCCGTGCTGCAAGGCGACTATGAACGCACCGTCGACAAGTGGAAACAACAGTACGAAGAGGCAAGTGAACTGCTGAAGAAAAAAGAAAAGGAATTTGAGGAAACTATGGATCATTTGCAGAGTGACATCGAGGCCTTGGAAAGCGAAAAGAGCACATTGCGTGAAAAACTCAAGACTACAGGTGGTGGTGGCAGCAAGCGTGGCGGCGTAGATGCCTCCGCACACTCAACATCAATTGCAAACAGTGCTTCTACAGGCTTCGCGCATCAAGGCACACCCTCGGAGGAATTGCAATTGATGCGCACCGTTTTCCACAATGAGCGTAACGAACGTTTGCGTCTGCAGGCACTTGACATACGCAACAAACTCAAGAAATTCGATCCGATTTTTGTGCCGCAGCCCAAAGATAAACGCATCACTGCGCTAGAAAATGAGCTGACCAAAATGAAGCACGCCTGGGCCTTGTCGCTGTTGCAAACTGTGCCAAAGTCGTCGTCGACATCGATCGCACCAAGTGGCAGTTTGGTGGCTATAGCTGGTGACATAGATAAAATGACCATACAGCGGCGTCATCAGCATGTAAAGCCCAAGGCTGAAATCAGTTTTCGTGCCAATAGTTTGGCTACAGAGATTCTTGGCGAGTATTTGAACCGACATCCACATCGCGCTGAACAGTGCAACTTTTCATCGTTTCCTACAGTAGAAGTTAAGCGTTTGCTTCAAATCTAGACGGGGGTGTGTATGTGTTTATATAATAATAGCCTTTTTTATGGGTTGCTTAAGCTTCATTGATATTAATTGTTAGTCTTTTATATATTTAAAGAAAAATCACTGATCTTCGTTGTTTCTTGTTTCTATTGTATTCTATTGCAATACACAATATGTGTTAGTTTTATAAAGTTTTATTAAAGGCTCGGCTTTATTGCAGAGGAGAGAACATCTAAATGCACAAATTTCTTGCACTATGTTTCTATTTTACTTAAATTCTAAATAGCAGAGAAGCCCAGTGAACAAATTATTTGTTTTTTGTTTAAGTTTATTTATAAATTTTGTTTTTGCCGAAAACAATGCCAGCAGACTTCAAATTCAAAAACAAAACTGAATAAAATAAAACTGTTCAGCACGAAAACGTTTACAAAACGATTACTTTTCGCTAAAAACTTCGTCTGTGGTTCAGTGTAAGAAAAGCTAACTAAACAAAACCAGTTGAGTCCCATTGTTTTGCAGCATTAGATTTATTTTAATCATCTATGCTCTTAGTTTTGCGCCTCCCCCACTTTGATGTGGCTCTGACAACATCAACAGCAAGCGTACTTTTTGGAAGACAACAAAACTCGTTTAAATTTACTAAATTTACTTAAAATTCTATAAAAATTACTTTTTTCTATACTTATACATATATATATATAAGTATTTATAAATGTACGATTATGTAATCGCAATACAAGTTTATAACTTAACACAAAACAAAAGAACAAAAGACACAAACGTATGAAATATTTGTTTGCTGTAAAAATAATTTATTAATCAAAATAAAAGATATAAATAAAGCATAAAGAACATTTTATCTTTATATCAGGTGGGTCAAATTGCATGCGAAAAAAGTGAAATTGATTACACTATTTAGTTATTAATGGCTAAACATTTTTTTGCTTTGGTTAAAGCTCTCTTTATCGGGTTAACATTTTTTTGTTCTGTTGTGCGACGTGTTGTATTTTTTTCACAAAGATAACTGTGCTTGATATGGGAATAAAATTGTTTAAAATTAATTAAAGATTGGTTTATAAGAAAATACACTATGATTTAAACTCACATAAAAATTAAAAAGATTGTTTATGACAGGCCTTTATTGCAATGAAGTCATATATTTTTTCTAATGAATCTACAATTTAAGCATTTAAAATAATTTTTTTAAATTTAAACCTTTTGCCTAGATTCTGTTAAATTAGCCACTTTATGAAGTTATTACCTCTTGGTTCAACGGACACTTGGTGCAATAAGCACAAGCAGCCTTTTGGAAAATCCATTGGAAATTTAAAAAAAATTCAATTGAGATCCATAAATAACAATTGAAATTTAAAATAGATCAATTGCTGTTCAGAAAATACATTTGATATTTAATTGAACGTTAAAAATTTCATTTGAAAATAGAATAGATTACATGAAATTCAAAAAAGATCAATTCAAATTCAGAAATTACATTTCAAAATAAAACAATCTATTGTTATTCAGAAACTACATTTGAAGTTAAGAAAAAATATAGAAAAGATCAATCAAAATTCTTAAGAGATCATTAAAAACTCAAAACATAATTTGAGGTACAGAACAATTTTTTATAAACTGCATTCTAAAAAGGTATTGCTGTACGTACACTAAATAAATAATAGGTTTTTACAAAAATGCGATATTTCTTTAATAATTTTTTGGGCTAATTTTTTAAATATATTTGTTATTTTTTTATTTCCATATTTGTTTTTATTTAATTACTTATTTAATTTAATTTTATTTAATTTAGTTTAATTTGGTCAGTATTTTTAAATTGCAATTTTTAATATAAATATAAAAACTAAATTTTTTTCCCGACGTTTCGTGATGTCATCAAAAAATGTTTGACTTTTCATTCTTAACATTTTATTGGCAATTATTGATTTTTTTTGCCAAGTGTTTTTTTTATTTCAGTTTTCTATTTTATGGTTACGTTTTAATTTTAATTTTAATTATTTTAATTTATCAAAGCGTTATTTAATAACCGAAAAATTTTGTTTTTTTTTTTAATTATTAAAAAACAAATTAATTCAACAAATGTCAGTTATAATTATTAATTTGTCGACGTTTCGCAGATTGTTTGTCTGCTTTATCAGGAGGGCGTCTTGTATGAACGGGGCGTTTTTTATTTCTTAAATAAGTCTTTTTATTATAAGTACCTGAGTAAAAATAAGAAATTTTTAGCTAACTTGGCCAAACAGCGGCCGTATAGAGACCGTTTTTAAATAATATCAGCTGTAAAACGGGCGTACAGCGGCCGTACATCGGCCGAACAGGTATTATTATAAAATGAAAAGTAGCTTTTTTAACTAACTTTAAAAACAAAAAAAAATTATTTTGCGCCACACAAAAGTGGCTATACTATCAACATCAGCAACGTCGTGTGAGGCTTGCTTTTGTCGTTGCGCATACGTCTGCTATTGAATGAGAGCTTTGAAAAATTTGGTGGCATGCAAAGGGCGTACAACTTAATTTAGGCCTTGTTCGGCCGTTGTTCGATCCAAATTTTAGCCACTAAGCTTTTTGAAATATTTTTAGTCCATGTTCATCCGTTTTAGGACCATGCAGCCCATGTTCGACCGCTGTTCGCTCGCTTATATTTCCACTCGGGACGCATAATTTTTGCAAAAGTTTGTAGATTTATATCAGACGAAAATTTCAATATTGCTTGTTGAAATATTTTAAATAACATTTTTTCCAGGGACCGAAAATAACAATTAATTTCGAAATTTCTATTCAAAAAGTCCAATGGAAAGAGTAAGTCTATTCGATATTTGAATATAGCAATGTTTAGTGATTTTATTTTTTGTTTTTTTTCAAAAAGTCAATAAATAATCGTTATTTTTTGACCAATTTTATTTCGATTAAAAATATAAATTTAAATTTGACTTATTTTTTTGATCAATTATAAAAGTTTAAATTTGACTTTAATTTTTTTGATCATAAAAAAAAGTTAAAATTTGACTATTATTTTTCGATCAAAAATATAAATTAAAAATTTGACTATTATTTTTTCGATCAAAAATATAAGTTAAAATTTGGCTTTTATTTTTTTAATCAAAAATTAAAGTTAAAAATTGACTTAATTTTTTTAACAAATATAAAAGTAAAAATTTTACTTTTTTTCAATCAAAAGTAAAAGTTATATTTTAATTCCTATATCATCTGCTTGCAGTCGCTGTTTCAGTCACTTGCGAAATAAATGAGAATAGAATGCGCAATGATAAGCAACTAAGCGATGCAATGCAAAGATGTGAAGATCTCTGTGCAAAAATGTTACGAATATAGGTGTAAAATTTAAAAGAAATGTATTCTATTATTTTGAAAATTTTAACTTTTATAATAGTTAACAAAAAGACCTGTCAAATTTTTAACTTTCTTTTTGATCGGAAAAATAAAAGTCAAATTTTAACTTTTATTTTTGATGAAAAAATAAAAGTAAAATTTTAACTTTTTTTTTTATTGAAAAAATAAAGTCAAATTTTAACTGCTATTTTTGATTGAAAATTAAAAGTCAAATTTAAAAATTTTTTTTATCAAAAAAAAAATTAAAATCAAATTTTAACTTATATTTTTTATAGAAAAATGTTATATATTAACCGTTATTTTTGATAAAAAAATATAAGTCAAATTTTCACTTATATTCATTCTTTATCGAAAAAATAAAAGTCAAATTTTAACTTTTAGTTTTGATTAAAATGAAATCAGTCAAAAAATAACGATAATTTGATGATATTTTTAAAAAAAAATCATAACCGTTACGGTCCCTGTATTTTCAAAAATTTTTACGGTGTCCTTAAGTTTATAAAGGATTAAATAAATACGTAGAAACAACAATAAAATTTTATTTTATTTTTTAAAAAGGCTTGTTTTGAGCGACTTTTTGAAATAAATAAAAATTCAAACTTTTCGAATTTTAAGTTTTTTATATTTTTAGGTTTTGCCAACGTTTCGGAGTTTTTTTGGACCGCTCAGAAAAAAGAGCCAAACGTTCGAAACTTCGGCAAAAAATAAAAATAAATAAAAAAAATTACGTTTAATTAAACATTTTCTTGATTGGCAATATTTTTAGAGTTATAAAATAAAATTTTTGAATTTTAGTTATTATTTTCTGTATTGCAATTAAAAAATGGTGTAGTTTTTGTACTGGAGTAAATAGGATCTGTTCAATGCTCCTTAAAATGTTCTTGAGAAGACTATTCAGAAATCAGATCAAAAGATATTTTCAGAACGTTTACACAAACCGTTCCCCTTTTATTACCCGACTACGGCGAAGCAAAAGGAGCAGTATATGTATTTGACCGGCATGTATGTATGTATGTATGTATATTCCTGTTCCACCCTCACTTCTATACTGCTTATCATAATTTGACAAAAAAAGTATCGCTGAAAGCGTTTTCTTTGTCCGCTGGTTATAGGCTATGCGATATCACATTAAATTTAATATGGCGCCCTCTAGAGGACCGAAAGTCAACTAAACCCCTAACTACTTATCGGATTCGTTAATGTTACCAACTATACTTACTTTGTAAGTATCATACTTATTTTCAGCTTCATATACTTACTAAAATTCCATACTTATAAGTATACTTACTTTTAAGATTTATACTAAATTATGCTTACTTTTCAGCTCCGGTTGAACGTTTTTATTTGCAAAAGCGGAAAAAGTTTGAAAATTGTAACCAACAGCGTTAAAAATACAGACTTTCAGATTTTCAAAAAATAATATTGATTACAGCTGAGTCGAATTTTACAATTTTTTAAAGACAAGACCTTAAATATTAAGGGTGTCAGCTAAAAAATAGGCTATTTTTGGGAATTTATCGTGAGCTTGCTGTGAAAGATATATTTATATAAGCTGTTAGGAATGATAAATGAAGTCTTCATTTATAAAAATAAAAAATTTTATTAAAGTTTTTTAATAATTTGGAGGCAGGTCGGCTCCCACACGATATCTCGGCATCTGTTTATCTGAAACAAAAAACCGAAGTGTTTTAGATTCAAAATGACAAGGAGCATAAAATAGATTATTAATATTAACTTTTAGCAATTGTTGTTAACTTTAAGTAACAAAAAACAAAAAAAAAATGAGAAAATTATTTTTTTCGCTGTTATTTGTAAAAAAAATATAGTAAACATAAATTTTTTAACACGATTATAGTCTATTTTGTAAGTAGTTTTTTGTTAAATATGTGGTTAAAATTTCAGAAGGATCAGCCCACCGGAGAAATAGTATAGGAGTAGGACGCCCCGTGAAAACGTAGTTTTGAGAAAAACGCTCTTAAAGTTTTTTAAACGCGTTCTAACATGAGTTCAGGTAGAGAAAGTTTTAGGTTGAAAAAATTACTTAAAATATTCTTAATAAATTAATTAAAATATTGTATTAAATATAAAAATTTAATACAATATTCTTAGATACACATACATTCGAAAAATTGTAAAAACAAAGAAAAACTTTTGTAAGTGACCAATTAGACTTGACCCTTAAATAAAATTTACAGCCAACACAAATACGATTTCATGCAAAAAAAACAACAAATTAATGTAGCGCTTCAATTCAGTGACAGTGAGAGCGAATAATGATAACTTTTCTTTGGTCTCTGTATACATTTGAATGTGATTTTTTTATTTTTTTTTTTATTTAACTACTTTGAAAGTGCGTACAACTTTTAATTTTTTGTTATACTTTTGTTTGTTTTTAAATTTTTTTATGTATTAGAAATATATATGAATTTCAAATATATAAAATTAATATTTTGATTTTTTTATCTGAAGATTTTTTGGTTTTAGATAGATTGCATACACAAAACTTTTTAAGGAAAACAAAAAGAGGGTGTGACAAGGAAAAAATATTCAATTTATTTTTCTAAGGTAAAATACTTACTTATACTTATTTTAAAAAATTATACTTACTAATACTTACTTTTCAGTGTTCTAAGAAGCAAATATACTTATTTTTTAATAACATGAGTTGGTAGCATTAGATTCGTGAAGGTATCGTGAAGGTATCGTTAGAAGCGTTTTGATCGTCCTTGCAGACTGCTTTTTATGAGAATTCGTTAGTGTGGTTTTTATATAGAATTTTCTGTATTTGAAATTTACCTTAGCTATGATTTTAAACAGGTCCTCTGAAGTTTTCTGAGACCATCACACTTTCTCTGAGCAATCGGGTACTTTAGAAAAATAGAAGCGAAATGAGGTGAAAAGTTACTCGTGCTAGCAGAGTCGATAGAGATTTAGCAACAATTTCATTGTTAATTTGAAGAGAAAAGTCTTAATATCAAGAGTGCCACTTTTGTTTGCAAAAACAAATTCAAAAACATTTTAACTCTTTGAAGTACCATGGGACAAAATTTGAACCACAGAAAAATAAACCTTAATGGTATGTTGGGACATAATTCAACCCACTCAGATTTGATGTTTACAATAATATATAATAAAAATAAATATTACGAATATAATAAAAATAAATAATAATAAAAAAAGAAAAATATTTTTGACTTTTTTTTTTTCTTGTACCTCAAGGGTATTTTTTATAATGAAATTTCCGTACCTCATAGAGTTAAATGAAGAATATTGCACTTGCTGCAAAAAATTTCTTATTTAAAGGCTTCAACAGATGTTCAACTGTTGAAGTAACAACTTCAGCTACACCAGAGAAATGAGAGATAAGGATGTGGTGTTCTGGAATAAAAGTGCGGCATTTTTCTTACTAGTGTATGTTCACACCAATACAGAAACATACACTCAGGGCCGCATTCGGTTCAAGCGCAAAATAAGGCGCAATTGATTTCTGGTTGGAATTGCATACATATACATTCTGATTGAAATAAAATAGTTTTTAGTATACGCTTAAACATAGAAAAGAATATCTACGAAGCGAAAGAGATAAATAGCTTATTTAATTTTTTGTTTGTATTTTCACACCACCCTTGAGGTATACAAATAGGCGCGTTACCGATTTTTTTGGGTGTTCGGTTCCCCTGTAGGCCTATTTCACCCGAAAAAAATAAAATATTAGTATTGAATATGTAGATAAAGTAAAAACTATATAATTCATGATGCATTTCACAACGTGTAAGCGACGTGATTTTTTGAGAGTCAAATTCGCCTACACTTTGTTAATTACACTATTTAAAAATATAAAAAAATTAATAGTGCAATGTAATAATAAAAAATATACTATAAAAGAAATTTAACTAATTTAATAAAAGGATAACTAATAATATGAGCATGCTTATTGAAATATGCATGCATGCATATTGAAATAAAAGAGGAATTAAATAAAAGCATGCTTCATTCATTTTTATTTTAAATTCCCTTAAAATGGATAGTTTTATGCAGTTTTTGTCTGATTGTTGGCTTTTCATTAATTTTTTTTTGTGATATAAAAATATCTGGTTTTCAAAAATATACCAATTAAAGCTTTTATTACAATGTTGTAATGTCCGGAAGACTTAATGTGTCCCTCAAATATATTTTTTCCTACAAGTGAGAACTGTGTATTATACAAAATCCGGTTAAAGTACATTGTATGCAAAATAGATTTGTTTTCATCTAATAATTTTGTTTGAATACGCAGTTCTTTTCCCGCAATAATGCAAGCATCTTCAACCGATTTCGATGGAATTTTCAAGTATCCTTTCGATTTAAATTTAACTAATGACTCTGGGTTCATAATTCCTTCCAAATCTATTTTGCATTCATTGCACTTTAAAATAGATTGCAATTTGCACACAATGAACCCTGCGATGTACTTTACTACGTGAGATGTGTATTCAGTCAAAAGACTAGCGTCTGCAAAATAATTATGTTCATTTAAAAAAATATTTTCATTTTCTTCATAATCTACAATACTTTAAACTAATTTCTGCTTAGAGTCGAATGAATTCAAATTGTTATTTTTAATGGGATTGGAACTACTTAAACTTAAAATTTCAATTTTTTCTAATGGTATGCAATTACCAATGCCCCCTTCCCTAATTTTACATCTGATAATTAGTTTCCTATAAGCAGCTTTAAACTGCTTAACGGAAGGATTATCATTGTAACCTAGATGAGAACGAACTGAACTAAAAAATAACTCTATGTGGTCCTGATTAAGCTTATAAAAAGGTATAAAAGATAAAATATTACTGTCTATAAATCTTTCATAAATTACTTTAATATTCCTTATACAAGCTATCATACCAATAAACCCTGTCTTTCTACGGTGGTTTGTTACCAATTGCCCATTAAGGGTGCGAAGCTCACTCAAATATTGAACGAATTCATTTTCAAATTTAAGAATACTATCTTTATTTTCTTTACATAAAGCTTTTTCAAATTCAAATTTATGCGAGTTTCTACTATTAAGAACGTCAAAAACATTATTAATATATCTAATAAATTTTACTGTAGCCTCGCAACCTTCAAACTCTGGCAATAACAATACCTCCCTACAGAAATTTAACGAATCAGCTACAGATTTGCTAAGAGCCTGTACTGCAATCCTGACCTTCATTTTCTGGTCCGAAAAGTAAATATGAGAACTTCTTAGCTTATTTCCTAAATGCAATTCTTCTCTTTCTTGCAACTCTACAAGCTTTTAAAGAAATTGCCATTTAATAATTTTGCCCTCAGAATCTTTAAATTCCCCTACTTCAGCAAAAAAGTTCCTAATTAGCTTAATCATCTAATTAGCTTAATTAAGGAATCTAATTTAAAAACACTTTCTGTACAAGTATCTGAAATGTCGGATCCTAACAGTCTTGCTGCAGTGAAGTTCACTGCAGCCCCATCAAAGGTAACTCCAATTACCTCCGCACCTGTGGCTAAAAGGGTTTCTAAGCAATGTTTTGTCATATTTACCTTTTGACTGGCATCCAGGCTAGTGATTGGAAAATATCCAACTGGAATTTTCCAACTTTTGTTGACACAAACCACCAGGAAGACGAGTATTTGGGTAGCCTCAGTACTGCTGCAATCACCATCTCCAACGAATGTGTATCCTAAAGCTCCTTTGCTGCTCCAGTCTATATGTCTGAAAAAAAATGTTACAATAACAAAAGTATTGCTTATATCACTAGTATTCTTACTTCCGAACTGCCATCGAATATTAAATTTAATATTATTTTTTGCGATACTTTATTCGCTTCTTCCACAGCTGCTTTGATTGCATCGAAAGACTCTATAGTAAATCCAGGGCAGCAATCAATTCCTTCGTACCATTTGGCGAGCGTTCGAGAATGTGGTAAGCAATTGTCGAAATTCTCTCTTACATATTCGTACGCTTTTGGTGACAAAAAGTTCAAATTTAACGCAAACGATCGAATTTCTGGGCGATACATTCTGGCGTTTGGTAAACCTCGTACTTTTTTTAATTTTCTCTCGAAGAGATCCGCATTCATTGCTCCTAAATTCTGCAGAATTTCCGAGGTTTCATCATTAATTAAGTTTTTTCTTTTTATTGCCCCTATTATTTCAGTCAAACTTCCAATTCGCCGCGATCTGCGTCTAACTTTCTCATTCAAAGTTTTAATTCTTCTATTTTTTCAAAACTATTTTTCTAAGCTCCCGAAGTTTATTTTTTGCTTCTTTTTTTTTGTGGGGATGATGACAAATCATCATCAGACTCCAACATTCTCTTTAATGTGAGCTTTTTGTTTTGTGGCTTTGGCTCATTTTCTTTATCATTTCTATTTGGAATGATTTCAACACATTCTAGCGCTCTTGGAGTTGGTTTTAGCTCCATTTCTAATATATTGTCCCTAGGTGGCATTATCTGAATATTTTGTATAATTTTTAAATTTTCTTTATTTGAAAATTTTATTTCTGCAACCAAATTTTTGCTGCAGATAGGATCTGGATCAATATACCTAAAAAATTATTTCATATAAAATTCATATATAATAACTTCACAAAAATAAAAAAATTACTTACATCTTATCATTGGCAGCATGTAAATATGGTACTGCTGATGGATATAATCTTCTATTGGTTTTATTAAAATCAATGAAATTATTTTCAAGGAAATGCTTAGAGCATACAACAGTTCTTATTGTAACTCTATTGGGATCCAACCCTAAGGCACGGATCCATTTATGCCTAAAATCAAGCATATGTGGGAATCTGAAAATAAAATAAATAAATTCATACTTAAATATTTTCAATTTCAGAAAATGACGCCCTTAAAATATATGCCACCATGAAAAATTAATGTACCCTTGAAAAATGAATGCGCTCCTGTGGTACTTTTTGTGTTTTGACGTTTTCGATCTCGAGAAAATGGCGCGAAGTTAACTGAAATAAATAATTGCTTTTTTCTAATATCTGATTAGAAATTTGAGAAATTCTAATTGAAAAACACTTCACTGCAACCAATTTAGTTTAAGTAAAGTTATTTTCTTGAAAAAATTCCAACCGTTTGAACACAATTGCGAAATACTTACTTGTGAAATGAAACCAGCTTTTCCTTCAGTCTCTGGACACTTAAACAATTTTTCACCACACAGCGCATAATTAAAATGTTCTTTATTGTATTAAATTTATAAACTTAATCAATTTTAGAACTAATAATCGCTTTTAACTTAGTTTTTTCAATGTTTTCTTCGAGCACTTTGTTTTGATTTGCAGTGAGATTGCAGTTGTCAAAAGTCTATACTCATCAGTCAGAAAAAAAAGCCGCAGTACACATACACTGTGTGTGAAAGAAACACCATTTCCTTATATTTTACTTCTATGAGCTACACGTTTTGTGCAACTCTACACCTTCTATCATTAGCAGGAGACTACGGAGTAAAGGTAAAAAATAATAAAAAAAAGTAAAATACTGTTGTTTTTAATAGATTTTTTTTTTCTCTCAGTGTATATATGAATGTGAATATTTTTCTTAATTTTAACAAATGATTTAATTTGACAGTTTACACAAATTTAGTCCGAAAAGCGTTACCGTACTTTTTGTGCTTTTCGCTATTTTTGTTACAAAAGGGTTTAAAGGATCAGCGAGGTCGCTATAAAAGCAGCTATCAAGATTACTTATATTTCTGATTGGTTCCTTTTTTTCGTTCAAAAGTTGCTTTAAAGTTTATTTTTTTCGGCATGGACATACCACGCTATAAAAAATATAGCATGAACTCAAAAATATATTCAACATACAATTAAGATTCGACATCAAGACAGCATGTCTGAAGGAAAACATTGCTGTCATCATTTTTAACATAAGTATTTGTAGCTCTTCTGATTGTGATTTATTTCATTGCTACTCCAATTTTGTCTTAGAGTTTAATCATACTCAGGATTTTTCCATACCACCCAGAAGCAAAATTAACACTAAGAAAATAAAGTGTTAAAAGAAAAAGTCAGTCAACGGAGGATTCCGACTACAAAAAAAAAAACCTGGCAAAATTTTAGTATGATGGTGCTATTTCGACTAGTTTTGATGAATTTTGCAATATTGCGTGACTGCTTAAAATAAATACGTTGTTAAATAAGAAGTCTTAACAATTTTATTAAGTAATCTTAACAAAGTGTATAGATATAGTTACATACATTATGTAGGCAAACAAACATACTCAACTCAAAGTTTTTAAAGCAATAATTGTTTATTTTCTTATTGTGGCCATAAAATGTAGCCGAGCTCAAGTCTTTCGAAAAAAAACAACAGCGAATTGGCACTTGTTCGTGCTGATGGTGCTGCATTTTTGGAGCGTGGACAATAATTGGCCAAATTTGCGTTTTACAAAAGAAACACACAGATGAAGTGTGAATTTAACGAAAGCACGTTGCCATGTTAGTTCAATTAGCACAATACATGATTCAGTTTCAACAGCAATAATAGAAAAATATCTACTAATTTTCAAAATTTATGTTTAAAAAATAAATATTTTTTAAATACTGCATCAGTTCTTTCAATGATTGTCTTGATGTATCTGATCAGTAATGAATCAGATTAAAGATCAACTCAAGCTAAACTTGACTTGATGTCGATGGTTATTTCAAATGAGTTGTTTTTATAAAGATTGTTTCTTATAGTTCTATAGAAGTGTTTTTAAGTGCAAATTTTTCCATGATTGTGGACTGTGTCAACCACCAAAATAATTACAGATATCGTAGATAAAAAATTGTGTGTAGCAGGCGCGTACACAGAAAAAAATTGCGTTGGGTTTTTAATTTTTTTTTTTTTTTTTGTTTAGACTTATTCCAACTTTTTTTTTATATAATATATAGTATATATATATTTTTTTTTGGGCTAATGCATTTAAAATTTCTTCCGTGCCCGTCAAACATTTTGTTACCATCACAAAATTGTTACCATAATGTGAACAGCTTCAGCGCACCATTTCATTTAAAAAAAAATTTTATGCAAGCAAAAAAAAAAAAATAGAAAGAGCACGTGTTCACTGAGCTACTATCGTCCTAAAAAATTTCAAATACAACACAAAATAATAGCAAACACGTGTGTGCTACAAGAAAATACCAACACAATACATGCAACAATAACCTTGACGGCTTTTGACGCGACAACAATGCTATGAAACAACAACAATGCTATGAAGTTGTTGCAAATTCGCTCACCAAATAATAATTTCATCATTCACATAACTCATTTGTGTCTTAGCTGTTAAACTGTAAACAGTATAAAAAGTGAAGTGCAGTGAGTTTTTATAAACTTAACTTGAATCTTAGTAAACATGTTTCATCAGAAAGGATTGAAATGTAAGTAATATTTTATAAAAAAATATGTATATATTTACATAATTTAGAGTTCTTTTTATTTCTTTTCTATTATTTATTACACTTAATATAATTAATGCACTAAATATAAATGGTTCTGTTATATAAGTGTAATTGATTATATTAACTTATTAGAGTCAATCAATTCAAAATATTCACTTATTTTAATGGCATAATAGCAAGATGTGTTACAACTTGTCTCATGATGTGCACTTGTTACCATTATGTTCCCATACATTTGTTATATATTTTTTTGAGTGTTAATTGCAATTTTATCATTGAAAAAACAAGAAAATACATAATTAATATAAATTGAATAATGTGCCTACATATGTCTCCTTAGCATTGCGACCAAAAAGAGTTATTTGTGCATTATATAAGAAACACCTTCACAAAATCGTCACTTGTTACCATTATGTCATGGACACATCATTGAAACAAGTGAACATGATGTGTTACTATGTGTCTCATGATGTGCACTTGTTACTATTATGTTTCCATGCATTTGTTATATATTTTTCTGAGTTTTCTATATGCTTATCTAATATATTAAAGATCAGCACGGCGTATGAGCAACATTATTGCATCCAAGCAATTAATATCGCTCATAAGCCGAGCTAAACTATTTTTGTAATACTTTTTGAGAATTTAAAGCATACTTATAAAGTGTTATTTCATAGCTAATACGATTTCAACGAGTACCTGGTATAATGGGAGACTCGAACAAATGCATTAAAAAACGTTTGAGTATATTGCCACACACAATGTTTACAAAAACTTCACCTGGTCGGGGAAAGTAAACATTGGCTGCTCAGGTAATTGATAAATAAACGAATATATTTCACAGTAATTTATATGCATAATGTTGTATTGCCTTTTTATTTATTATTATATACAGAGAAAATAACAAAGGTTTCGTGAGCCTCACTGGCTTACAAGACCTAGTGAAAAGGCTTTAGGCAACTCTATGAGACGAGGCCACGTATAATGCAATGAAATGCTTGATGAAGCACGTTACGCAAGTGATTTCTCTATATTGATTTTCTTTTACTTGTTTGATTTTGTTAAATAAAATTTAAAAAATCTAATAATTTCTTATTTTTATTAATTTTACAAATTTTCTTAAGGGCTATTTAATTTTTCAGAAGCTGACTTTTTACAAATAAAATTTCTCGTGGTAATATATTCCCATTAAATCGCGATGTATAATATGGTAAAATGTGTCCATATACATATTTACCTTACACTTTGCGGTAACATGCGATTAACACAATGTGTTAACATGTGCCTGTTAACATAACAGTAACATGTGTCCATTTATTTCTTTTCACATTGTGGTAACATTTACCATTTATTTGATTCACACAATATGTTAACAAGTGTGGGTAAATTTTCACCATGGACACATGTTACTGGGCGTTTGACGCACATTTACCGTATTTGTGACCTAATTGCTACCATTTGTTACTTTGTTACCAATTTGTTTCTAAACGTTAAACTTACGGTAAATTTATGGACACATTTTTAGAAAATGTTTGGTCACTTCCACATCCCTGAGAACATTTAGAAGAGCTAACCCATTGAGCCTTTCTTCTCCAGTTTTACTTCTCATGCATGTTTTGGGTCTTCGAAGCGACGAAAACGAGGTTTTGCTCTAAGCGACTGAGCCCAGCAACGTTGCATCAATCTTCAGGAATCGGCTTGTTGATGGATATATAAACGTTACAGGTCGATTTGTCTGATTCAAGCAGTGCCTACAAAAAAGGGATACAAAATATTGATCAAAATCAATTTATACACTGGAAAAATCATCATGTTTCAACATATTGCCATATTTCACCATATTAACATATTTCAACAAAATTTGAAAAAATGTTTCAAGCAATTTTTAAACCAAAGGATAACAATATGTTATAAAAAAATTTGCATTTAATATATTTCGCCAAAGTAGGAACAAATTGTTTTCAATATGTGGCGACATATTTCACATTGAAATGTAAATATCAGTTCCACTGACCATCTCCGATTTGGCTTAAATATTGTACTTAGATTAGTTCATTGTTTAGAAAACCAAATCCGGATTTTGAGGTTCTGAAATTTCTTTCGCGGACCCATAGCCATGTGAATGCCAAAATAGGATCTATTTTGAGACAACGTAGCTCAGTCAATTTAGGTGCTTTATATTATTTGGGGGAAATTATTAGTGGGGGAAAGTTGATCTATGGAGGATGGGAAAAGTATGAATTATAGGTAGAGTCAAGATCACTTTACACTTATATGTAGTGCAAGTCTTCCTACCTCTACTTAGGGGGCGTCCATTAATTACGTGAGGTGATTTTTGCAATTTTTTTACCCCCATCCTCCCTAGTGAGATATCGTGAGATTTGGCTCGACCCCCTCCCCCCTATAGTTTCACGTGAGATTGTTCATAATGCGTGTTTTCAGTGTAAATAAGCTTCATTGTATGGGATTTAATAATATAAATATTAAATATAAATATTATTGTGTAAAATTTAGTTATATTTTTGTAGAGAAACACGTTTTACTCAATTTAACCAGTGAACTCATAATTCTACACTGTTTCTTGCGGATGAAAAATATTAAAATAATATCTTTGCGAAAACCCCCCTCTCCCCCACGTGAGATCGAGTGAGATTCGGCTTAATCCCCCGCCCCCCTAAACGCCTCACGTTATTTATGAACGCCCCCTTACGGCGATTGCAATAAGAACTAAGAAGTCCAATGTGTAAGGCTTTGTAAATTTTTTCAGTCAGTCATACATAAATCATAACGATGAACTAGACTACGAATATTTTTCTTTGTTTAGGAACTGTCACCAAACGTCGCTGACTTTTGTTGATATTACACTAGCTGATGTGTTAGGAAAGATTAATAATCTAAAGGACGATTATTCTCCTGAATCCGATGGTTTGCCTGCTACTGTCATCAAAAAATTCGCGAACTTGTTGGCTCATCCCCTATTGGCTCTTTTTCAACTTTCTATTTCTTATTCAGTTTTTCCTAAGTTATAGCAGAGTTTGTACATAATACCTCTACATAAAAAAGGATCTACAAATGATATTTACAATTACAGACCTATTGCAAAACTGTCATGTACTCCCAAAATTTTTGAAAGTATTATCTATGACATTCTCTTTTTCCATTGCAAATCTATTTGTCCTCCTAGTCAACACAGCTTCCTCAAGGGAAGATCGACTACCACTAACCTTACAGAATTTGTTTCAAACGCTTTATGCTCGTTGGAAAGCGAGTACGACTTTCCATCACTGTTTATATCATGTATTAAATCATATCTCGAAGAACGTCGTTACAATGTCATCTTTACTTTTTCCCATTCAGAGTCTTTTACAGCTACCTTTGGTGTCCCACAAGGTAGACACCTTGGTCCTTTGTTGTTCGTCTTAACAGTCTCTGATGTAGATGGAATCATCAAAGATTCCAATCCCTCTGTGTATGCTGATGATATGAAAATTTATCGGCGCATACAAAAACCTAGGCCGAATCTTGCAATCTTCAAGATGATCTGGTTAGTTTTTCCACTTGGTGTCAAAAAAATCTTCTTTAGCTAAACATCAGTAAATGTCAAGCAATAACATATTCACGAAAGCGTCTCCAGCTTCCTCCGAGAAATTATTACTTACTCGGCAAGCCGGTTCCTCCTGTATGCTATTAACGGAACTATATGCTATTCCTGTATGCTATAGACTTAGTTGTAATATGTGACAAAGAACTTAATTTTAGGTTTCATATTGATAATATCATTAGTTGAGCCAACTCTGCACAGGGCTTCGTAAAACACTGGTCCAGAGAGTCCTTTAATCCTTACGTGACTAAATCTCTCTACCTTACCTTTGTTAGACCCATCCTTGAATATGCCAGCCAGATTTGGTCTCCTATCTACAACACCCATTCTGTCTGAATCGCAGGCGTTCAACGAAAATTCATTCGGTTCGCACTTCGCGGTCTTCCCAATTCTGACAGTTTCAACTTACCTCCTTATGCAGACCGCCTGAAATTGATTAACATGCAAACTCTTGCAAAACGAAGGGAAGTTGCCGATGTACTCTTCATTCATCAACTTGTATGCGGAACCATTAACTGCCCACTACTCCAATTAATATCCTTTAATACCAACCCACGTAACCTTAGGTCTATTCCTCTCTTCCACCTCAACTTTCACCGCGCCGACTACGGATGTAATTTGAGCGGTGAATTCAATTTTCATCTGAGCAGATCTCGACTCCGAAATGCCCTTTTTAACTCCAACGCCACTTCTTCTTAACTCCTACGCCACTTTTTCCCCCTCTCTAATGATTTTCTTACAATTAAGAAATGGTACATATAATTAATGATATTTACTTCTCGTATTTTCTTTTTGACGTTTGACGTGTTCTTAAAAGTATGTTATTTAGGTGGGCGGATTACGCCCAACACGAATTGGATATCTTTTAAACACTAAAACAAGGAAAAGAGAGGAACAAAAAATAAATAATAATAAATAAATAAACCCTGTTAGAATAAGCTTAGTTCTTAGTTAATCAGCTTGTATTAAGCTGAACGAATAAATAAATAAATAAATGTTGCATATGTTTTTTTTTTAAAATTTTTTAGTTGCGATCCCTTTTTGACAAATAACCGCAGCACTTCTGTTTTTATGGAATTGATGTTTGACAATATCCCACAAATCAGCTTTATTTTTTGATTTACTAGCTGAAACCTTTCTTTTAGTTATACCCAAAAGATTTGCAATAGGGTTTAGATCTGAACTTTGGGCTGACCACTCCAAGACATTTACTTGATTGGACTCAAACCAAGATTTAACTATTCGGAAGCAATATTTCGGGTCGTTATCTTGCTGGAAGATACAAGCAAGCTGCAAATTGTCAACATATTCTCCGTCCAAACTCTTCGCCAGAATACCCTTACACATTTCACCTTCCATTTTTCCCATTTATTTGGTGTATTGGACCAATGCCAGATGAGGTAAATTAACCCCAAACCATTTCGCAAGAGTCGCCATGCCTTTTTTTGTGTGTTTTGGATCGAATTCTTTCAAGATAGAACGCCGTATGTTAGGCCTTCCATCATATCCGAAAACATTAATCTTGGATTGTAGTGTCGACCTCTACCAATTATAACTTCTCAAAACTCATTTCAGTTAAATACGTTTGGTGATGAGTTTGTAACGTGGTTTTGTCTAAGGCTGAGGTCAAGCTCAGCCATCCTAGGATTCTCTGAAGGATCCACTTAATCTCCAGCAATTAAGAACGCAATTTGAATTTATGTTTTCAATCTTTATTAAACAATTCCAATTCCTTATGCTAGTTCTTATTATACTTTACAAAATTATTACAGTACAGCATATGTATGTAGTTGGAAGCGGTTCTATGTATCGGGTACTTGGTTCCGTACAACGGTTGATGGGATCTGGTCTGATTACCGGTTATCTGTTCTTAGTAATCGAGTATTCGGTTCTGGTTCAGTTTTAAGTAAAGAATAATCGGTTTTTATGATGGATGATCGGTTTATTGATTTTCAAGTAAAAGGTTCTTATAACGGATAGCGATTGATGGTAGTCCGTTTTTGCGGCGGTAATCTGTTTTTACGGCGGTAATCGGTTCTTATGTCGGTAATCGGTTATAATGACGGTAATCGGTTCTTATGCGGTAATCAGTTCTTATGACAATATTCGGTTATTACGAAGGTAATCCGTTCTTATGACGTAATCGCTTCTTACGACGGTAATCGGTTCTTACGATGCTAATCGGCTAACGGTAGTCGCTTATGACGGTAATCGGTTCTTACTACGGGAATCGCTTGATGGTAATCAAACGGTAATCACTTCTAAAGACGGTAATCGGTTGATGGTAATCAAACGGTAATCACTTCTAAAGACGGTAATCGGTTGATGGTAATCGAACAGAAGCTATGCAGTCAGAGGCTCAAAGGTTTTGCAAAGTCCAATTACGTAAAACTAGATTTCTGGTGCAAGGGCCACCGAGGCAGCGCAGCGAGCAGAATCTGAAGAATTTACGGAGCAGAAGATCACAAGGTTCGACTGCGATGCTTGAATTCGTTGCAAGGGCAGATAGCACGGCGAGCAGAGCTCAGGCATATGGAATGCAAAAGAATGAGTTGGACTGCGAGGCTTCTATTCTGTTGCTAGGGCGGGCAGCGCAGTGACCAGAATACAAGGAAAGCAAGATAGAGGAAAAGAACAAAAAATAAATATCAGCATGCTTTGGTCGAAGCAGTAAGGCTCGAACAAGGAAGCAAAGGTTGATATTTAGAGCGATTCTTAAGAGCCCGAACAGAATCAAAAGTCGTTACTACCGGCGATCCTCTCTGGTCGCTAGACACACAGAACCCGTCCAGAATGAAAGCGATTGCGACTGACGATGCAGGGTTGCTTTTATATAGCATAGTTTTGTTAGCAGCCATGTTTTCGTTGTTGTGTAAGTGAAACAGAAACAAAAAAGAAACGCGAGAACATAGCAAAAACTATGAAATTGTCTTTGAACATACCCAATTGTTGGCAAAATATGGCACCACTAATTGTACTCAGAGAGGAAATCACCGGTCGTTAGAAAAAGATAGAATAGATTCTACACTGAGAAAACAAAAAATCAAAAACGCACATTTTAAAAACGTTTAGTAAAATTAATATTTTTAAAAATATTTTACGCCATACAAATATGAAAACGCACATTTTTAAATAGAAAAGTAAAACGAAACGTTATTAAAACAACCACGAATATTGTACTATGATATGTTAGGACAAAATTAATATTTTTAGAAACATTTTACGCCATACAAAAATGAAAACGCGCATTTTTAAATAGAAAAGTGAAACGAAACGTTTTTAAAACAACTACGAACGTTTTACCATGACATAGTAAAACTCACATACTTTGTTTCAAAACACTTGTTAATAACGAATTGTTTGTTATATATTACTACGTTTCCATGGCGAGTTGAGTCTGAGTTGGGTTTTCGTTAAGTTGACAAAATGGCGTTTCAAGTTTAAAAGTGTTTCCATGTACAACATCGAGTCGAGTTGCAATCGTCAATTTTTTAGGTTTTTCCACTTGGGCTCAATATGCACAGTATTTTTATTTACGATGTCCCTTTTCTTAAACTCACTTTCGACAATTTTATATATTTCACTTCTTCTAAATTTTTCTCCATCCATTATATCTAGAATTTTCTTTTCTTTAAATATTTCAATCAACAGCAAAGTTTCTGCAGCACTCCAAAAAACTCTTCCACTCGCCATTTTTTCTTGTGATAAATGAACTTATTCGCTTTGACAGATAGAATCAGCTAATTCTAACAAGTTTCGTGGAGTTTTGTGAATTTAACGAAGTTCAACTCAACTCGCGTCTCCATGGGGAGTTAATCCCTAGTAATCCCGACTCAACTCGCCATGGAAACGTAGTATATGTTTCCTTGACTTATGTATTTGATATTTGTTCAGAAAATTTAATATTTTTCATTCTCGATTTCATCACTCTGGAGTTTGCCTAAAAACTGTAAAACTGTTATTTTGAAAACCAATAAAGCTTTTTTTTAATTAATAGAGGAAATGCGGATTTCTGTAAATTTATGAATTAATGGAAAATAATGAACGGTTTCGTACTTACAATATAAATAATTGTTGCACTATTGCATTTAAAAATGTTTATTGTTACAAATCGAACGAACATTTTAGAATCTAATTTTAAAATTTTCGTTTTTGAAATGAAAATATACATTTTACATTTGAGAATATTTATTATTAAAAATCAAACGAACATTTTAGAATCTCATTTGTTTTTAAAACGTTTTTAAAAGTAGCTCGTTTCTGCCACTTTTGAAAATGTTGTTTTCTCTGTGTATTCAATTTTACTCTAGCGATAAGTCGCTACGACTCTTGCTCAGCGATTTCATTTTGGACGGCTTCGTTATCTTGCATGTGTTCTGTTGTGTGTTTGACATCAAAAGTCGTTACGACTTTTGGTTTTGTTCGGGCTCTAACACTTCCAGTCGCTCCTGATGTGACATTTGTTCACATTCTTATATGTGTGTCGTCATGAAGTTGTTGTGAATTATATGTCAGTACCTGTTTAAGATTATTCATGTCTGTAAGTATGCCGTGTCTGTAGTTGTTGTTGTTGTTGTCTTTTACATTTACTTATGGTCTACTTATAATTAGTTCTAGTTATATTAATTGTTTTTTTTTTTTCTTATAATAAATTCTTTCAGCCGAGGTGCGAATCCGGCAGCCGCAGATGGATATTTTAAACTTTCATATTTTATTTTTTTAAAAGTTTTTTTTTAATCTATTTACAAAACTAATTCGCAAGAAAATCGAAAAGATAAGGTTTTGAAATAATTTTAATCTTTAATTGAAAATTGCGAATTTCAATGCAACGAATATAAGTGCAAAACGCTGACGGCCAAGGTTCGATCCCGGCGGTTGCCCAGATGAATATTTTTAAGCTTCATGCTTCTTATATTTTAAATGTTTTTATTATTTTTTTTTAAAATTATTTCAAACAATTATCAATTAGAAAATTTAAAATAATTAGTTAAGAAAGAATTTAATTTTTTGATTGAAAATTACGACTTTTACTGCGGTGAATATATTATGTACATTAGGGCGGGTCGATTTATTTTTCGACAATTTCCCTATGATTTCCCTATTCTATGGGTTATTCCATGAAAATTTGCCAAAGGAACCTTACCTCTATCGTTAAAATCGAGTTTCCTACTTTTTGTTGGTAGATTTTTTCCCAAATTGACGTTCGTATGAAATATTACCTACACGTTCACATCCATAACTCAAAAACTATCGATCGGGTTTAATCGCCAGTAGGGTTGGAAAGGTGAGCTCATTTTGATCAATTTACAAAAAAAAAATCTCCAACATTGGTCCAAAAGTTACGGGCATTTTTGTCCAAATTTTGGAGCATTTTTCCATTTTTTTCATGATTTTGTCCAAGAATATTACTTATTGGCCATTTTTTTCAAGGAACGGAAAGACATGTTCAATTGCTGGCTGCCACTGCTAAACGAGTTGCAGGAAAGAATGTAGAAGGCGCTATGGCGACGACATCAGAGAGCCGTACGAAAACACCAAGACTTGAAAGCAAACAAGACTTTCAGAAAAAATAATGTTTTTTTTCACATTTTGTCTTTTACTACACTCAAATTGCATATTTTTTTGATAATAGGTTGATAGATACTTTATTATCTCTTAATTTGAATTTTTGTAGAAAAAAAAAATAAAAAGGGAAAAAAAATCAAAAAGTTGGTTTTATGTGTTATTTTGTTTTAGCAATATCACATGAATTAATCAACCGAATTCGATAAATTTAGGCTTAAACTCTTCGTTTTGAATTGTAAATTGAATTAAATAATGGATTGAGCCAAAAAAATAGCCATGAAAGTAATATTCTTGGACAAAATCATGAAAAAAATGGTCCAAAATTTGGACAAAAATGCCCGTAACTTTTGAACTTTTTACCAACAAAAAGTAGGGGACTCGATTTTAACGATAGAGGTATGGTTCCTTCGGCAAATTTTCATGGAATAACCCATAGAATACGGAAATCATAGGGAAATTGGTGAATTTTTTCACTCCCTACAAATCGACCCGCCCTAATGTACATACGTGCTGGTGGCCAAAGTTCGATTCCGGCTGTCGCCCAGATAAATATTTTTAATCTTTATGATTTCTTATGTTTTTATCCTTTTTTTATAATCTTCCTTATTCTTGAATGCGCATCGAGTAAATGTCGTCGTCGAGAGCTCACTTTCACCAATGAATCGTCGTCGAAGATCATTTCGACGATCAAAAATTTAAATAAATACGTCGAAATTGAAAGTTTCAAGAATATAACAAATTTTGTTTCGACGTCGTTTTGAGAGCGAGCGCGGGTTCAAGAATAAGGGTGAATATTTTAAACAGTAATCAAAAAGAAATTTTTTTCTAATAAGTTTTGAAATAATTTAATTCATTAACTGAAAATTACTACTTTTAGCTTATTATTAATATTTTTGTATTATATATGTATTTGACATAATTTGTAATTAGAATGATAAAAAAATATAAGTAATTGGTAATAATCAGTATTAAGTAGTTCTAATATTTGTAAGGTACCGTTATAGTTTGCTGAAATAGCTTATAATAACTCAGTTCTGAGTGAATGTTTACCAAGCATGTTGATTCTTTGAAGCCGAAGCGTTTGAGCTACTCACTCTTTGTCTATGCCTAAGATTTTTGAATGAGTGAGTTTGTTTTTTTTTTTGTATCTGCATGAGTTGGTGTACAAATATGCATATATTTTATTTTATTTTATGGTGGCAAATCGGTGATGTATGCCGCTTTCACCAAATTGTAGTGCCTCCTTACTTGAGCAGCCACCACCACCACCTCTTCTTACAGTATATCTTTGTCATACTTCTTCACAGAAAGTTAGACGCACGAATTCTTTTGCGCTTCAAATGCTCGCTTGACTTGTTCGCCATTCTTCCAACTCCATGAAGTGACGCGGTCGCCGCCAACACATATGGGTTGGCTTTGCATACCTTTCTGCTGCCACCGGTTCCTCAGCAATTATTTAAATTTTAAGTTGATTAAAAAGCTAGATAGTTTTGGTAATGCGCGTCAAAATAGAAATATTAACACAAAAAACATCTGAATAATGTGTTATTCTCGTGCTTTCTAGCCTTAACCGTAAGCTAGATATTCTAGTATAAGGTATTGATTTTCTGGCTTGGTCTAAAGTCTGAAGTGGACAAGAATCATCATCGTTTTAATTATCATTATGATAGTTGTCGGTGTCAAGCGCGTGGTGGAGGTCGTTAGTCCGCCAGGGACAGCAGGACAATGGCATAAAGCTTTTTCTGGTGTTTCTATTTTATTTGTTTTGCTATTTTGCGCATTGTCACTACTGACCTTTATATATTTTTAATACCCTAGGTGTAAGCCTCATACCATGATTAATTGGTCTTAAGTTGGTTCAATTGTTGGCATTTTGAGCTTAATATGTAAACTCAAAAGGTAAAAAGAGATAAACCCTTCAGTACTACCTACATTCAAAGTGGTAACATTTTTTGTTAAGAAGTCTCTCGATTTATGATACGCTCTTTCTGCTCTTGTCTTTTTCTTGGATAAATTCAAGTATACAGTAGCGAGCAAAATTAAGACAATGTTTGGCAGTTTCATACTTACGTTGTCATAAAATTATAAATAACAAACCGATTTGAAAAACTATTTGATTTTGAAATCTTTGTTTTTTTAACTTTAATACAGAAACAAACGAATCAATTAAAAAAAAATACTTCATTTTTTGCAAAATTCAAAAAAGTGCATGTATCCATTTTTGCACGCATATGAAAAACTATTTGTTAACTACATTTTTAGTATTTGGTCCATAGACCTTTATTTTTAATTACTCCTGTGATACGGTTTGGCATACTTTCTACCAATTTTTGTATGGTTTTTGCAGGAATACTTCTCCACTGTTCATTTATTCTTACCCATGGCTCCTTTAGGTTCTTGGGTGAACGCTCGTGTGCTGCAAGTCCTCTTTTGACGACAGCCCACAAGTTTTCGATGGGGTTAAGGTCTGGGCTTTGCGCCGGCCACTGCAAGACCTTAAAATGCTGTTTTTGTAGCCATTCTTTAACAATTTTTGAGGTGTGTTTGGGATCAACATCCTGTTGAAAGTATATTTTCTCTTCAGGATAAGCACACATCTCAACGAAATCTGGCAAATGGTCTTCCAAAAGTTTCAGATAATCGACTGCTTTCATAATTCCTTCAATCTTTACTAAAAGTCCAATGTGCCCCCAAGTAAAGCAGCTCCAAGCCATAACATTGCCACCACCATGTTTGACGGTTTGTTTGACTTGGTTCTTTTGAATGGATTCTTTGGGTCAGTGCCAGTAATAAGATTTACCATCTGACTGGAATCGATTAAATTTTGTTTCGTCGGACCAAGTTATTCGTTTCCAGTCTTCAATACTCCAATGCTTATGCTCCTTGCAGAATTTTAGCGCTTTGACATTTCTTTCTGATAAAGCTGTTTTTTTTTGTTTAATAGCTGATACTAACCCAATCCTACGAAGTGCTCTGCGTGCGTTCCACTCGCTAACGCTTTTGCTCAGCATAGCTGCAGCTGACTTAGGTGTTGTTAGGTGATTGCATCTTACTATACGTTCCATACAGCGGGCATCTCTGTCCGTTAGCTTTCTTGGTCGGCCTCCCTTGATGATTATATGCTCAGTATTGCGCCGCTTTTGGACACGGAGAACTGTTCTATGACTAATTTTCAAAGCTTTTGCTATAGTTCTTGACGACTGACCATTATGAGTCATAACTACTACATTATCTTCGTTTTCAACAGATAACTTTTTCATATTGGTTTGATTATTTTTATTCTTATATAAGGCACGCTGAATTATTAACATGCAGCTGTTCTCTGCACTTTGAACTCAAAACTAACAAAACAGAAGCTAGCCACAAACATTTTCAAAAAAAAAAAAAATAATAACGGGAAATTTCCAGCTATAAAACAAAAAAAAAGTGCAGGCGTGCAAAAATGGATACATGCATTTTTTTGAGTTTTGCAAAAATGAAGTATTGTATATTTGTTTTAATTGATTCGTTTCTTTTTGTTTTAAAGTAAAATAAACAAAGATTTCAAAATCAAATACTTTTTTCAAATGGGTTTGTTATTTATAATTTTATGACAACGTAAGTATGAAACTGCCGAACATTGTCACAATTTTGCTCGCCACTGTATATCAGTCATTGTAACATTGTAACATTGAAGTATTATCTCTACAGTGGCTTGATAGTCGGAAATATAAGACGAAAACTGTTTTATTTTCTTCAAAATAAACCTGATTTTGTAGTGTAACACCTTCATGTTAATAAATACCTTTTTTATCAATGTTTTGACACTCATTTTAATAATAATATTAAAAAAAATTATACTTCTTCCAATATCTTCTAATACGTTCTATTTTGTTCTTCTTAAAGCTGTGCACTAAAATTTGGATTGTAATTGAAATTGGTTTTTGAGGAATTATATAGTTATAGTTACTTTCAAAAAAAAAAATTATTTTAATGAGCCGTTTTTTTTTTTGTGAGGTTTAATATATATCAGAATACAACGCTCTTACCTGATTTTGAGGATATATTTACTTTAGGTCTGTTTCCGTACTTGAACATTCATACGAATTCGTGCTATTTCCTGCTATTTCCATTTCAACAATGAGTATGAATAAGTATAAGTAGTTTCCAAAGTAGTGCTCATATGTGATTTATTGGAAAAAAGAGAATAATTTGTTTGAATCATGAGCCACTTACTCAAAAATGAGTATGAATAAGTATAAGAAGTTTCCAAAGTAGTACTCACATGTGATTGATTCGAAAAAAAAGTGGTTCACATTTTTGAATCATGAACCACTTACTCAAGAATGAGTATGAATAAGTATAAGAAGTTTCCAAAGCAGTACTCACATGTGATTGATTCGAAAAAAAGTGGTTCACATTTTTGAATCATGAACCACTTACTCAAGAATGAGTATGAATAAGTATAAGTAATTTCCAAAATAGTACTCATATGTGATTGATTCGAAAAAAGTGAATCATATTTTTTAATCATGAGCCACTTACTTAAAAATGAGTATGAATAAGTATAAGTAGTTTCCAAAGTAGTACTCATATGTGATTGATTCGAAAAAAAGTTAATCACATTTTTGAATCAATGAGCCATTTACTCAGAAATGAGTATGAGTAGTATAAGTAGTTTACAAAGTAGTACTCATATGTGATTGATTCGAAAAAAAGTGAATCCCATTTTTTTAACATGAGCCACTAACTCAAAAATGAGTATGAATAAGTATAAGTAATTTCCAAAGTAGTGCTCATATGCGATTGATTCAAAAAATGTGAACTAAATAAGCATAGAATTAATTAAATATAAATATTCATATGATTTAGAGTTGTTTGAGGTCATGTTCATTAATATTAATAAAATAATTAAGTACTCAGAGTAGTCGATTCACATTTTTTAGTTAAAAAAAAAATTTATATTTAGGGTGGACCCAATAAATGTTACTTTTTACTATAAGTACATGTTTTTTAGTATAGGTAAATTTTTTGAAAGTATAAGGGGAAAATTTCGAGTCTGATGTGACTATATAAAAAAAAGTTGACGCTAAAAAAGGTTGACGCTAGGGTGGACCGTACAATTATTTTTTGTTTTCCAAATTTACATTGTTGGCAGCATAAGGCAATTTAATTTGAGCTGATTTCGAATCTTATAAGAAAATTTGTAAAATTTTTTTGACGCTGGGGTGGATCCTAAAAATTTATTGTTTGTTTTTTAGTATGAGGACATGTTTTGACAGTACAAAGGGGTCGCTGACCTTAAAAAAAGTATATTGTTCTTAGTTCTTGCCACTGCAAGGGTTAAGCATCAATTCCTATTTTACCCATTATTAATTTCTTCAGCAAATTTGTTAGTTTTGTAAGGGATGAAGATCTGTGAGTTATTTATATAAAGTTTATCCAAAACTTTTCATTGATCGTGATAACTGAAGAGAAATAGCATTTCATCAAGGAATAAAATTAAAAAAAAAAACAATCAATTTTCTACCGCTATCAAAGTATCTATCTATAGTAATAAAACTCATTTTCTCTTTGTTTGTTTGTTTAGCCTTTGTACAAATCTAAACAGCTAATCGGATTTTGCTCAAAACTAGGCATACATATTAAGTGCATTCTAACTTAAAATGTTACATACTTAGTTTTTGCCACGTCCCCTCCGAAATTTTTCAACTAATGGTAATTTTGATATTATAAAACGTTTTATAGTTTTAAATTTTTTTTGTTATTTTGACATCAAAGACACTCACATGTATTCAAAATTGTATAAATTTTCAGTACAACGACTTTTTCATAAAACATCGTTACCTAAGAATGAGAAAAAAACGACATGAAAATCAAAGTTTGGTTTTTCGATGCAAATATCTCCGCTGTCCATTCATATATTTCATTCAAATTTTTTTTTGTTCAAAAGTTCAATAAAATCACTTCACAAAAATAGGTTGAACTGTACCGTTAAGTCAGTGTATATATGTTTTATGATTATGTCAAAAAAGGTCCAAAATATTGACTTTTTACTCAAAAATGACTCAAAAATAGTTTTTTTTTTCATATGACATAGCATTTATTTGCAAAAATTCTTCCAGCTAAGCGCAAAAATTATTTAACATTTTTTTTCATCAAAACCCCTTTGATTTTTTCGCGAATTTTATTTTTTCCAAAATGTTGTTTTTATATTTTTTACAAAAAAGTCAAGTCTCAAAAATAATTTCTGTGAAAAAATTACCCCAATATCTCTTTCCAATCAAAAGTTATGGCTAAAAATCTATTTTTTCATACCAGACTATTATAATAAAACTGAGTTTTGTTTTTAAATTCTCTATATAGTTTGAACGTCCCCATTTATCTTTAAGAATGCAGTTGTGTGTCAAGAGTAATTACAAACATTTTGGTTTATATAAAATCTTCATTATAGTAATCTACTTAGTTTTTTGCCTCCCCTCCTGTTAAATTTGTTTTGTTGTGATGGCTCTATTTTTTCTCACTATTGTGCCACCGTTGTCACTCAGTTCTTTATCAATGGTACTTTAAATGTTGTATATATGTCACCATTTCATCGAAAAGATGACTGTGAATAATAATGCTGCAAATGTTAATATTTTCATGTAGTTAGTTTCAGCTATGTGGCGATATAATAAAACATATGCACATCTGTTTAGTACAAGTATTTCATTGGTTTTGATTTTTTATTTTTTTTTTAATTTATTTTTTTTTTCTTCTTTTACAGTTGCGCTTTCAACACTTAAAAACATAGAATTGGATCAATTTAAATGTCCAGCTCACTTGCTGGGGTTATTTGTTGTTTTTGCTTTGCTTGCTTGTTGTTTTTGCTTTGTTAATATAAATTTTAGTACAATCATTTTATGTACAACGAATTTTTCATAAAATATTGATAAGTAATAGTGAGAAGAAAAATTGTATGAAAATCAAAGATTTTACTTCTAATGCCAATATCTCCACTGTTTTTAATATATTTCATTAAAATTTTTTTTGTTAAAAAGTTCAATATATTTTTTATATATATCTTTGTTTAGATGTGAAAATGTCCATATCTCAAGGACGCATTGAGTCCCACCATAATTTTTATATTGTTGAAAAGGTAATTTTGCTAGCTTTAAGATAAAGTTAATATAAAAATTATTTTTAATTGTTAAAATACGTTTTTCGTACCCATTCTTTAAACTCAATTAGCTCACTGCAACAAAAAAAAATTTTCCAAAACTTTTTTGGATTAAAGTTCGTTCAATTACCTTTATAACGGTAGCTTAAAAATAAAATTCAGCATGTTTTTCATAGAAGTGCTGAAACTCAATGTGGTCCCTGTACCTTCTCAAATTACTTCGGTTTCTACAGGAGCGATACCGAAACAAATATCGAACAGCAGTATCAAAGCCCCTGTTCATAAAGAACTTGTGATTATTGAGCCTGCAAAATCTATATTTGTTTCTCGTTTTGCAGCTGATACATCCGGTGAAGACGTGTTATTCTATATAAACTCTAAGCTGAATGTTGTGAATAAAAATATCTCTGTTTACAAATTCATTTTTTCATACGAGCGTGTTACGTCCTCTCTTAAAATATCTTTGCCTGGTGATCTTTTTAACAAGGTATTGGATCAAAATTTTTGGATTGTTGCTTTCAGTTCCTTATCCTTTACCAAAACGTTCGTGGCATAAACACAAAACTAAATAATATATTAATTTGAGTCACAAGCTTCACTTTAATATAATTGCTTTTAGTGAGACTTGGCTGAAACCTAACACTCTAAATACTGAAATTCTGTGCAATAAATTTAACATACCGCAAAGATAGAAACTCCATTCCTGGTATTTGCTTTAAACTCGGGGGTGTGTTGATTGCAGTCAAAGCGACACATTTCTCTGAAGAGTTGTTAATTCCAGAATCCTTGGACATTGAATTCTGTTGTGTTCATGTTAAGTTTGGTTCCTTGAGCCTTTTTATTACATGCTCATATATTCCTCCCCTTTCTACCTTAGAAGTTTATAGCAAACATTTGGCTTCTATTAGTAAAGTTTGCTCAAACTGCAATCTAATGATCATATTTTAATAACTGGAGATTTTAACCTGCCAAACGTTTCTTGGAAGTGTTGTTCTAAAATTCCTGGAATATTTTTACCTTCGTCTGAAAGTTCATCCGATAATTATTTTTTTAACGAGCTCTCAATCCAAGGCCTGTTCCAACTTAACTGCATCTTTAACAAAAATAATCGTTTGCTTGATCTGGTGTTTTTTGATGACAGCAATATTGCTTCTGTGTCTCATCATCAAACATTAGAAATAATTTTAAATTTTCCAAAACCATCTGGGCAGTACAATGATTCTCAACCGCCTATTGAGTTTAACTTTAAAAAAACAAACTACGTGATTTTGAAGAATAACTTGTCTAATATAAACTGAAATTTCTATTCAAAATATTAATACAAAAAGTTTATCTTCTCAGAGTCTTGATAATGCGGTATATGCGTTTAATAGAACGCTAAATGATTGTTTTCTAAAGGCTGTTCCGCAAAGGAAAGCCTCATTGACACCGGATACGATATGGTATACAAATGAATTAAGAAAACTCAGGAACTTGAAAGCTAAATCCTTCTGGAGCTTTGCTAACACAAAACGTAAGATTGATTCCTATCCTTCTTTTATGAAGTATAATTCTGTTGAGTCTGATAATGATAATAGTATTTGCAATCTTTTTGCTGACTTTTTCAAGACGACTTATTCATCATCGTCCTATGATTATTTAAGTTATCTTTTCAATATTCAATCTGGGGATATTTATTGCCCAATAATTGACACAAATGACAAACACAGTTTCATCATTTTTAAAAAATATTAAAACATCATATAAAAGTGGTCCTGATTATATACCTTTATGTATATTAAAATACTGCTGTGAAGAATTAGTAACTCCCATCCCTTTACTATTTACTTCATCATTAAAATCCTGCTATTTTCCTGCAGCCTGGTAGCATTCATTTATTATTTCGCTGCATAAATCCGGATATAGGTCTTTAATTGATAACTACCGTGGCATCGCAAAATTAAGCGCTTTGCCTAAACTTTTAGAGGCAATTGCTACATCACGACTATCGCATAGCATTAAATCTTTAATGTCTCCTTTCCAACATGGATTTCTTTCTGGAAAATCCACTGTTACTAACCTTCTCGAATTTACATCAAGAACTATAGAAAATTTTGGAAAAGGCATGCAGACTGATGTTATTTACACGGATTTTAGCAAAGCTTTTGACGTTGTAAATCACAAACTATTGATCTTAAAATTACATCTTGTTGGATTTCCTATACCGTTGGTAAAGTGGATTGAATCTTACTTAAGCAATAAAATACAATCTGTTCTTTTTAAGCTCAAGAAATCACATGAGTTTCCTGTTACTTCAGGAATACCTCAAGGAAGTCATCTTGGGCCCCTTCTGTTTCTACTTTTTATAAACGATTTGCCATCTGTCGTAATGCATTCTAGCATCTTAATGTTTGCTGATGACGTCAATCTCTTTCTTTTTTTTTAAAATGATAATGACGCTGTATTTTTGCAAGCCGACATTGATCATCTTCATAACTGGTGCAAAACGAACCGTATGAACCTCAACATGAAGAAATGCAAGCATATGTCTTTTTCGCGCAAACCACCAATTAAATGTACCTTCAAAATTTGTGGTTATCCATTGGAGTCCTTAGATATTTTCAATGACCTTGGAGTTACAATGGATCCTAAACTACGCTTTAATATTCATGTAAATAAAGCAATAAATAGAGCAAATAGTACTTTAGGATTTATTAAACGTTGGGCAAAATGATCCATTCATAACGAAGACCTTATTCAGTTGTTTGGTGCCAACGATACGGTTGTAACATAGACGACATTGAATCAGTGCAGAAACGATTTCTTTTGTTTTGCTTAAGCTAGCTTTATTGTAATACTGATTTTCACTTACCACCTTATAAATATCGGTTACAACTCTTAAATCTTCCTTCTTTAAAAAATCGGAGAATTATGATAAATGCTTGTTGGATTATAAAACATTTACATGGATATGTCATAAGTTCATATTTTTTGACTAAAATATATTTTAATATTCCTCCTCGTCCTAGAAGATCTTTTGAGTTACTCCACACGAACTTTTGTAGAACTAATTATTTGCAAAATAAACCTCTTAGAAGCGCTTGCGGTGATTTTAATTATGTATCTGATGTTATATCCTTAAGTGAATCCATGGACTCAATCAAACATAAGATTATAGATTACCTGCAGTACCGTCGTTGATTATGATTAAGTTCTCTCAAACTTAAATTCAAATTGATGACCAAGCAGTCAGGTTTCCGCGCTGGACATAGTTGTTCTACTGCTATGATTAAGATCTTGGACGATTTAAGAAACTCGTATGACAATGGATCAGTAACTCTGCTATGCTTACTCGATTTTTCAAAAGCGTTTGATACAGTTAATCACCCTTTACTATGTTATAAGCTTAAATATAAGCATGGTTTTAGTGACAGCGCTGTGTTACTCCTGAACAAATATCTTTCCTATTGAGTACAGAAAGTTAAGGTCGGAGAAAATTTTTCGAGTCTATCGTCCGTTTGCAGTGGGGTTCCTCAAGGATCGATAATAGGTCCTCTTTTATTCTCCATTTTTACAAATGATATTTTCAGCGTTTGCAAGCATTCGTCCATGCATGCTTATGCTGATGATATTCAGATATATCTCTCACGTAGAACTGGTCTCATGGAAGACCTGGTATTCAGGCTTAATGAGGATCTAGAAAGTATAAGTTCAACATCTGTTAGCAATGGGCTTCAACTTAATGCTGCGAAATCATTTGTATCACCCATCACCAAAGATAATGTCTTCTTTGAAGATATACCGGACCTTATTTTAAAAGACCAAAAGCTAAGTCTCGTCAGCAAAATCAAAAATCTAGGTTTTCATATTAATTCTACACTTACCTGCAGTGACCACATCAAGAGTGTGGTTCAAAAAGTATATTATATTCTGCGTAATCTAAGAGTTTCAGCTGATTATACGCCAGTTGAATTGAAACATAAGCTTGTTCTTCAACTTATACTACGTATAATTTCTTAAGCAGAATGTGTTTATAGCAATTTGGACTCTCAATCTCAATTAAAATGAAACTTAGCATTTAACCAGGTTACACGATATATTTATGGGTTTCGAAAATTTGATCATATATCTCAGTTTAAAAAATCCATTCTTGGAAGTGATATTATTAACTATCTCAAAGCTATAAATTGTATCTTTCTGCATAAAATAATAGTGTTTAAAACGCCTCCTTATTTGTTTGAAAAAATTCGATTTGGTCGCTCAACAAGAAGTTTCATGCTGACCCCACTGAGTTTCAACTACCTCAACTCCACAAGATTATTTTTTATTAATGCCACTCGTCTTTGGAATTCCATACCGAGCCATGTAAGAGCTTTAAGGGAAATAACAAGATTTAGACTTGCCGTATTTCAACATTTTGCTTCAAATTAACGATTAATAAATTACTTAATTACTTCAATTTTATACTCTATCTTGATTTCTCTATTTCTACTTAATATTAAGATTAATTTTATAATAAGTATAATTGTTTTAATTAGGTTTAAGAAAATCTTTAATTTGTATAATCCTAAAAATATTATTCCAACTTGTACATTAAAAGAACTAAGATCTTATCGTACTATAAATAAATAAATAAATAAATGAATAAATAAATAAATAAATAAATAAATAAATAAATAAAGAAATATATCTGATGCATCTGGTGATATTTGTAAACACATTAATACGGGTAGCCCTTATTCGAAGCGCCCATCTGGCAACACTAACTTTCCGCAGTGATCCCAAATCGACTAATGACATACCGCGTTTGAAGCGTCATTCCAAGCAAATGTTTACAATGGAACAGTACACGCCACGCGAACGCTCTAAAATTGTTGAAATTTACATTCAACAAAACAAGTCAATAGTGTAAACTCAACGTGCTTTCAAAAAAATAAATAAAGTGAAAAGTGCGCCTTCCAAGAAAACAATTTATCGTTTGTATGAAAGATTTACAACTGGTAATACTCTTGGTAACCCAAAGAGGCCAAATAAAAAGCGACCAAAGCGATCGGATGAGAATATTGCAGCCGTACGAGCCAGTATTGAGCAGTCACCAACAACATCCCAAAATCACCGTTCTCAGCAGCTCGGCATTCCCCGATCCACTTTACAACGCATTTTACGTATTGATTTGAATTTGTTTCCGTACAAAATTCAATTGGTAAACAAATTGTTGCCTACCGATAAGCCACGTCGATTGGAATGGGCCCAAAGAGTCATCGAAATGGCTGAAGAAGACGAGCAATTTTGGCATAAAATTATCATGAGCGATGAAGCTCATTTTCAGTTGAACGGAAAGGTAAACAAACAAAATTGCCGTATTTATGCCACTGAAAATCCACAAGAGATTCAAGAGGTACCTCTTCACGATGCAAAAGTCACTGTTTGGTGCGGCGTTTGTGCTAAAATGCTCATTGGGCCGTTCTTTTTCGAAGATGTTAATGGCCACAGAGTTACTGTCAATCAGGAGCGTTATCGCGATATGATAAACAATTTTTTCATGCCAATCGTTCGTCGAAAGCGTATCAGACACTACTGGTTTCAACAAGACGGCGCGCCACCACACACAAGCCGCAGTACAATCGATTTTTTGAAGCAATTGTTCCCTGGCCGTTTGATGTCAAAAAATGGTGATTTCGATTGGCCGCCAAGATCATCAGATTTAACGACTCCAGACTTCTTTTTGTGGGGTTATTTAAAATCAAAGGTTTACGTCAACAAGCCAAAGACCCTAGAAGAGCTGAAAACCAACATCCGTCAAGAAATAACCGCCTTTCCCATCGAAATGTTGAAGAAAACCATGGAAAATGCTGCAAAACGGGCACAATATTTTGTAGAGGCCAATGGCGACCATTTACGAGATATCATATTCAAAAAGTAATGTAAGCAAATCTACTTGAACTCAATTAAATGATATTCATGACGAACAGACAAAAAATTGTGGTTTCTTTGATTTATTTAAAAATAAAATGGGCAATCCGTATAACAATCTTAATGGATAAATGGACCTAAGCCTAAAATGGATCATTTTGGTGTATGAACATCTAAATAATCTGAATGGACCTAAACCTGGAATCTTCAATTGCCTTATATCTTCATGATGAATGTGACTACATTTGTCGACGGTACCGTGGTGTCTTGGTTTTTAGCTCTTGAAACACTACGTTAGATCGATTTGTAATATATTAATATGAGTGGCCGATAAGACCTAGTTTGTCTTGATGCCTGCGTTCGCAACTGGTTTTCTTTGTTTTACAAAAATTGTTTTGGTGAAGTTGACCTAATTTGTCGAGTAACCACCCTGTCAAGCCAGTATCCCACCGGCTTCAGGAAGACAGAACGATACATATTATATATATATACTTATTGGAGTGGTGTTTTATTGGGTATGAGACCTTGTTTGTCACACGACTTCGCCGATGTCCGGATACAAAAATTGTTGCTAACTTGACCTTGTTTTTCTTCAAAACGCAACCCTGCTATGAAGTCTGATACTATCGATTTGACTTAATTTTTTTTTATTTTTATACTTTAATAAAATTATATACTTTAAGCTATTTATTAAAACTTTTTAGTTTGTTAATAATACATGATTTCAATCAAAATCATACTTTATATTTTTGAATTGTATTAAATATCTTATTTTATAATTTTAAATTTGCTATAAAACCTGTTAAGGCTTAGCAATCGAATAAATAAATAAATTATTCCAGAATTTAAAAAAACATTTAATCGAGAAGTGTATATTAAATGTTTAAATAAATGTTTCTCGATTATCACCGGGTATATCAGCTAGTTAACAATAAAGTGTTGGTTTCTCTTAGCCAAAGTACAGTTCAAAAGCAACAATAATAGGCAGAGAGATGATGATGATGATGATGATAATGATTCATTCACCTGCGTTCACCCTTTTACACTATAGCTGCAAGTTAACAAAAATTAGTACACAATGCTCAGAACTAGCAACTACTCCCAACTCGAATAGAGCAAAGAGTTACGGTTGTGGTCGTGGACTCAGAAATTCAGAAATTAGCTCCGTTTACAACCTTGATTTGCTCCATTTGCATTCTCGTAAGAGGGTGCGCTCTCTCACTCTTTGGCATTCTCTCACCAACTCACTCGCTCACTCTCTATTGCACGCTCTTGGCCAAACACAAGTTGGCCATGTGTTAGGTGCTTTAAGCCATATGTTCGTATTTTACTTTGGTAGTATTTATTTGAGTTTTTGAAAAAAAATATTTTTTTTCTCACTGAACTGAAACAGATGCTACAAAAAAAAATCTACGTTTATTGTTCTTACTGCTGTTGTGTTGGTCTAGTTGTTGTCATTGTTGTTGGTGTGCTGGCTGAGTTGGTGTTGGTATTGGTAACATATTGGTAAGACTTCGTATGTTTTAGCCAGTTGACTTGGTTACTCACTGTTTTGCCAGCTCAGTACATACGCAGCACTCGCCCTTGTCAGTTGAATGTGACGCACGGACGACGCGGTTAACTACTCTGCTCTTTTTTGTTGTTAAATATAAATATAAAAATATAGATAAACGGCGGGACCAAGGATTCTACTATCAATAATTCAAAAAAAAGAAGAATAACAAAAACAGCAATAAAAATAACAATAAAAATAAGCCAAAATAAACGCAAAGTTGTTGTACTCTTGTGTTACTTGGCTATAAATTATTATTGTTTAGTCAATAACTAGAAGATTGTGCTGATAGAAAATACATACATTCATACATAATATATATATATATCGATACATATAGTATATGGCTTTGTGGAAATACCGATAGATTTTGACAACGGTTACAAATTGTGTGCGGCACGAATTGCATTTAACTATATCTTGGTTGTTTTAAGTTCTTTTTTATTGTTACTTCATTGTTTTGCGGATCGGATCCAGCCAACGAGCCGTGACTGCGGAATAGAGTAACTAGTGACCAAAACTAGTGACGGAATAAAGAAAAAAAAAAAATAAACGACAAAAAAAAGTAAATGTGTTTCTATGAACTCATTACCTTGTGCTTCTTAACCACCACCACCACCACCACCATTCATTTTTGGACCCATTCATGCATTGTTCTTGTTTAACAAACAACAACGACAATAACAACAATAATAAAAACTATGATGACAATAATAACAACAACTACAGCAAATTTAAAAAAAGCTTTGTGAAATATATACTGCATGTTTTTAAGGCGTCTTAAGTTGTTCCACTAACGGAACGCTAGGGTCAACGGTGTCGGTTAACAAACTTTTTTTAGCCATAAGTCATAAGCTTGATTTGCCAACATAGCTACATCATGGTTTTAATTAAAAGCAGAACTAAAACCTGGTCAATGCAGAGCAAGGAAATGCATAAGCATAAAAGAAAAAAAAAACATTATAAAATCATAAGAAGCCAAAGATGAAGCAACAACCGGGCAAAACCGGAAAAAGCAATGAAAACGTAGTTGAAGTTTTTTGAGATTTGTTCATTTTTTTTTTCTCTGCATTCTTTTTGCTGTTTTGTGTGGTGGCACCCGACAAAGTGTTGGTCACTGTCGCTGGCGCACGGTGCCGGTGGTGCTTGAAGGTGCTCAGCAGCACATTAAAATTAATTTTACTAAAACAATCATGCATTGTGGTAAAAAGTTATTATGACCAAGCCAGCGCCAAGAGCAAAAACCAAAAAAAGTGAAGAAAAAAACCCAAAAACACAAAACAACGACAACTACAATTAAGCAAAAAGACATGAGATGGTCAGCTTAAAAAAAAATTAATAAAGTTGGTGTGTTTCTTTCTCTCTGCTATTAGGTCATCGTCGGTCGTCATCATCGTCATTAATTCTGCGAAATTCCCTTACGGCAAGACCCCAACCATCCACACAGCTACTAGCTACTACATTTATTTACTCATTTACATGCAAATAAATTATATGTGATGTCTCGCTTGGTTTCTAGGCTTCTATGACCAAAATGATGTGGCTGTAATTCATAAATTACAAAAAAAAAAAAAAAATGGCAACAAAGAAAAAACAAAATTTGATTTCTTGCTGCCTGGTCACACTGTTGAGGCCAGGGAAAACCTTAAATGGCTAAGTAATTAAAAACAATTAAGAATATTAAATTCCGAAAGCTACACAGAAACACACAAAATAACACACAAAAAAAACCACCTACAAAATTTTAAATTTCACAGAAAGCTTTTGAGCTATTGGCTAATCATTTAGACTCCATTGACATTTAAAGCTTTTTTGAGCTCAAAACTGCTTAAAGTTTCATTAATTATTATGCCAAACGGTACAAAAATTCAGCTTGTCAATTTTATACAAGCTCCATTTAACACTTAAAAAATAAGAGTTGATAGTTAATCATCTGCTTTCTAAAATTCAATGCTAACGGTGTTTTCAATGTGCTGCTACGCATTTAGTAACTACAACTATTTTAACAACTGTGCTTTTTGAAGCTAAGTTTGAGAATTAACACAAATCCATTAACTTTTATTGAGCCAGAATTGCTGGCGCGGCTTATTGGACATTATTATTGAACAAAGCAGTCAAATTTTGATTGACTTTCGTGAGCTGCAGGCAAACATTTAGATTGCTGCCCAGAGCTTTTATATACCTATTTTTCTTCCCTTAATCAAAATGTATAGTTGTAAAATTGGCTTGCAGCCAAGAATACTGTTGCAACAGTAAACAAAAGCAGGCTTTTAGTAAGAGTGCTTTGTCAAAGTTGAGTAAATCAATGCATTTCACAAGAACCATTTTAATCTCATCAACTTCGACTAGTAATTAAGTTATTGGGCATTATTGTGTTTTGATTCAAACTGATAGATGAAATTTTGAAGGAAAACTTTTATTCAAATTAAATTTTGGTCATGTTATGAAATTTTTTTCTCATAGAAATTTTTTACGAAAATTAAAATATGATATCTCTTAAGACATAAGGGAGAGATTACGATTTCTTTTTAATTAAAAACAAAGTGCTGTGGTCGGGGGACTCCCATCAGGAACAAAGCTCCTTACGCTTTTTCTCTGTATATCGCTCTCTGTATATCCTCCAGGAAAAATCGAAAGGGTTCTATCTAAAAGTGATAAAGAAACATTCCCAACATAATATTAATGTTATATGGTGGAGATGCGTGCTGCGACCTAAATTAGATCTATTGTACCTCCTTCTCAAAGCGCCGCTGGGTTTGCGGATTACAGAATTCCATCCAGCCCTATTTCTCTAATGAATTCGAGAATATTTTTAGGTTCAAGGGATGAAACCTGCTCTAGACTCAGCGCATAGTTCCCCAGTGCTAGTTTACGTCTGCGAGCCACGGCGTCGCAGTTTGTGAGTAGGTGTATTGGAGTCTCCTCTGCTTCTTCACAGAAACGGCAGTTACTATCGGTTCCTATGCCCAATTTCATCAGGTGGTATTTGAGTTTACAGTGTCCTGCAAGGAACCCCGTTAGAATCCTAAGATTCGGTTTGCCTAAGCTTATGTACAATTTTCCTCTCCGAGTGTTAAAATCTTTGAGGAGCAATTTGGATTGTCTTAGCTTTGGGAGGCTTTTCCAGAGGTTTGAACGTTTATGCCTCTCCTCCCCTCTTAGTTCTTCTTTTATAGAATGTGTGCCCAATCCGCAGAATGGTTCTGGCCCTATAAATTTTGTGGCTGCACCCCGTCGCGCTATACCATCGGCTTCTTCGTTACCCCGTATACCTTTGTGTCCTGGGACCCAAAGTATAGTAACAGTGTTATTCTTGCCTAGTTCGTTGAGTTTTGTTAGGCATTCCCATGTTATTTTCGATGATATCTCACAGGAAACTAATGCTTTGATTGCTGCTTGGCTGTCTGACATCACAACTATATCCTGATCTTTGTATTTTCGGTCCAGATTGAACTGTGCACACAGCTGTATTGCTAGGATTTCGGCTTGGAAGATACTGGGTATTATCCCCAGAGTGCTTGATTCTTGGCCCGTACACCCCTGCACCTATACCTTCCAATGTCTTGGACCCATCTGTAAACCATGCTATACTGTGTGGTTTCTTGACTTGCGATATCATCTCGCTGTCCCACTCTTTCTTGGTACTAAGCTTAATTCCGAAGTGTTTTTCGAAGTTATACCTTTTTACTATATCGTCTCTTGGTAGATCGATGTAGGAAGTGTGCTTTGCAATATCCTCCTTCTCTCTACTGCTGATAGTTTTACCTAAACCTGTCCCCTCTTTTGCAATGCACAACAGAGTTCGCTTGGCTACTCCCTCTATGACAAGGTGTAAGGGTGTTAGGTCCAGAATTACTTCTAGTGCTGCTATAGGGCATGTCCTCATGGCTCCTGTGATGCATACACAGGCCAGTCTCTGCACCTTTGTTAGCATATTCCTCATTGTGGTTAGCTTGGTTCTCTCAGCCCATACTATTGCACCATAGGTGAGGATGGATCTCACCAACATGGTATACATCCAGCGGAGAATTGTTGGGTTACAACCCCAGCTTTTCCCCGCCAGGCTCCTACATACCATGAGTGCGCGCGTTGCTTTATTTATAGTTACCTCTGCATGTCTTCTCCAGAGAAGCTTTGAATCTAGTGTAAGTCCCAGATACTTTACTTCTCCTTTGAAGGGAATTTCAATGCCATCCATTCTCATTGTTCGGAGGTTTCGCAGGCTTTTTTTGTTAGTAAAAGGTACTATGGTGGTTTTCGCTGGGTTGATACTTAATCCCACCGTGTTGAACCACTCCTTTGTTACTGACAGTCCTCTCTGTATCAGGTTACAGAGTGTATCCTCGAACTTCCCTCTCGCTATTAAGGCGATGTCGTCTGCGTAACCCTGACATTTTATGCCATTCTCGGTTAGCATCGTTAATAATTCGTCCACAACAAGACTCCACAGCAGTGGAGAAAGGACACCGCCTTGTGGGCAGCCTTTTGTTATATTGATTCTTATAGTGGTGCTACCCACTTTTGTTTCTGCAGTTCTAGTGCTAAGCATTTGGCATATCCATCTGCTGAGCATATCATTTACTCCTTTTTTATGTAAAAACTTCTTCACAGCCTCGTGAGAAGTATTATCAAAGGCTCCTTCTATGTCTAGAAAGGCACATAGTACGATTTCTTTGTTTTTGAGGGCCAACTGGATGTTACTAGCCAGCTGGTATGGGACAGATTCTGTAGACCTACCCGCCCTATACGCATGTTGGCATGGGTGCATTGGCGCCTTCTCCAGAATCTTAGTTCATATATAGTTATCTATTACCTTTTCCATTGTTTTAAGTACAAATGAGGTAAGGCTAATGGGTCTAAACGACTTTGGTAGCGTGTAGTCTGTTTTCCCTACTTTTGGTATGAAGGTGACTATCGCCCTTCTCCATTTCCTTGGGATATAGCCCAGCGCAAGGCTGCTTCTAGTTATTTTGACTAGGTGGGCAATATAGTTTCTGCACCCTTTTGTAGAAGTGCAGGAAAGATGCCGTCTACACCTGCTGATTTAAATGGTTGAAAGGTTCTGAGTGCCCAATCTAAACGAGCCTTAGTACAAATGCTCGTTGCGAGTTTCCATTCTTCTTGATTTGGAGCAATTTGCCTGTCTGCCGTCTGATACTCAGTTACTGGTGTACTGCCCGGGAAATGAGTTTCTAGAAGGTGACTGGCTCGTTGATCTTCTCTAAGCATATAGCTTCCGTCCGGCAATATTCCCAACTTAAAAGGGGAGAGCAATGTTTTCACATTAATTCTTAGAACAGGGGAGAGCACTGCTTCTAGTTAGCTTTTTTAAGACAGCCTCATTCCACATTAAATTTTAACTCATGGAATGTTTCCTGTTTATATCCGGGAATGTTTCCTTTTCCTGGAGGGTCTGTTATGTATACATATTATTATTTTTTTATTATTTTTTATTTCATATAACTTTTGAAGGTACGAGCAATCAAATCAAAAAGTTTAATTTAAGTAACTTTTCTAGGATAATTACGACCCAATAAACTCGTAGCCGTGAACAAAATTTTTCTACCTTTGATAGTTTCGCCAGGGAGTTGTTTTAATAGCGGGTGGTGGAGATTAAAATCACATATACTTTATGGATATCTTCTGCAGTTATAGACAAAATAAATTTCGAAATAAAACAAAAACTCAACTGATTTGTTATTAATACAAAATATTATTATTTATTGTAATATTAGTCATTTTTGCGTATCTGCTAGAGTACCTGGCGGTAACTTAGAAAAATTTTTGTTATAAATAGCTGCGTTCCATTCGCATCAAAATAATCCAGATTATTTTTTTTTTACATGCAAAGCAAAAACAAAAATAATAATTCTATAACAAATAGGATTATTTTTGCTATCCATATAAAATTGTGATATAGCCTTTAAAAAATTTGAAACACAGGTGCCGCATCTGTATATTTCTATGAGCTGTCATTTCATTTTTTGAATATTTTGTTTGTTTGATACAATGACTTTAAGGTAGCCATGACAGCTACCTATTTTCTCACGAGCTGCGACCATCGAATGTTAAACAAAAGAAAACAAAACAAACCGCGTGTGTCACACACATTGTCCGCATTCAGCGGAGCTAACAATTGCACTTAAATTTTTTATATAATTGCATAATATTAATAATTAAATTAAATAATTTATAATTTTTCTGACGTTTAGAGTAAAACACATTCAGAGAAAAACATAACAGCTACCATAACAGCTCATAACAGTTTTGAACCACACACGTTCTCTTGACACCTAATAGTTATTGTATCATGATTGTTTGTTTGAATTTAATTTTGACGGCAACGGTAGTGCCCTCTACGAGTCGTTTTTCTTGCCGTTCCTTTGAGAAAATTTGTTCGCGATTATATTAAGGCGAAAGGAACGCAGCTAATATGACATACATTCTTAGGGACACTGCTTCCAGAAGACATTCTATAGATTCAATTGTGCTTCTTCTAAGCCTTATCAAGAAGTGCTTTCAAGAAGCATTCTCATAAACCACTTCTCAAAGACATCCAAATAGCATTTCATTTCAATTATTTTTTGATGTATTTTTTTTATTTTCCGTGGGATTTTTCAAACCTCCAACAAAACGCAACCACTTCTCATTTTCAACACTAAAATCGCGAGAAAATCAGGAAAAAGGATATTTTCCGCGGAATTTTTTAAGCTCCCTAACCACAAAAATCATTTCATTCCAGTGAATGACTTCTGAAAGTTCTCCTCAAAAACACCTGCTAGAATCCTTTCGTTGAAGGGCTCATAGAAATCTTACATTGAAAAAATTCTGGAAGGGCTTCTAGAGAAGACTAAGGAAAGCATTCCTCCCAATGACATGCATATGTTAAAAGAATGCCTTCTGGGTATGAAAGTGAAAAGGATGGAATTCAAGACTTTCCCTTCCACTTTACCTTTTTTTGGAAGCACTTTTTTTCTGGGAATAAGTGCCGGTGTAAAAGTCATTCGGTACATATTTTTGATATTTACTTACAATAATAAAGTGCATTTGTGAAAAAATTATTTATAATTATGTTTAATTCCACCCAGAGAAAATAGGACTGCAAAAATTGTATTTTTCAACCCTCATCTGGGGCTAAAAAAGGGAGTGGGCGATAACCGCTTTTATTTTTTTCTGAAAGCCTTTAAAATTTACTATAATACTGTATCACTAAATGCAGTGTCACCTATACATCGTCTTAGAAAGAAATTAGGGTGAAAAAAGCAACCTTACGGTTCTAGTAGTCCAACAGCGCCGTAAAATGGGTTAATATTTTAGGAAAAATAAATAAATTTTTTGAAAATTACGATGTAAAATTCTAATTAGGGATAAAAATAGGCAATGAGGGGGACATCCATTAATTACGTGAGGCGCTTAGGGGGGCGTGAGGAATCTCACTCACTCTCACGTGGGGGAGAGGGGTCTCTTAAAGATGATGTAATTTTTTATCCGCAAGAAACAGTGTAGAATTATGAGGTAACTGGTTAAATTGAGTAAAACGTGTTTCTCTAGCAAAATATGACTTAGTTTTACATAATGATATTTATATTTAATATTTATATTAATAAATACAATACAATGAAGCATACATTAACATATTTACGCACTTTGAACAATCTCACGTGAGATTAGAGGGAGAAGGGGTTACGATATCTCAGTTGGGGGGTCACAAAATCGCAAAAATCACCTCACGTAGTTAATGGACACCCCTAACCATTGCTGATGTGTTTTTCATGACGCAACAAGGTGTCGAGCATTGAACATCCATCACGTTACTCGAATGGAGCTTGAATTGATTAAAAAGTTAGATCGAAAATTGGACTTACTTAAAAGTATGAAACAAAAAAACTCATATTTAGGGACAACAAAAAACATTTTTAGGGTCCATCTGGCAAAAATTTTAACATTCTAACATAAGATTCGAAATCAACGACTCCTGCATACTGCCAGCACATACACTAAGAATATAAAGTAAAAAAGCACATTTTTAGGGTCCATCCTTTAGGGTGTAAAAAAACTTTTTGAAATTCTAACATCTGATTTGAAATCAGCTACCAGCGCATCTGCAAAGAGTATAAAGCCAATAAAACACTTTTTCAGGGTCCACCCTAGTGTCAAATAATTTTTACATTCTAACATAAGATTCGAAATCAGCTACCAGCGCATCTGCAAAGAGTATAAAGCAAAAAATAATACTATTTCAGGGTCCACCCTAGTGTCAAATAATTTTTACATTCTAACATAAGATTCGAAATCAGCGACCCCTGTATATAAAAAAATAAACTGGCCATTTCAGCCCTTGGAAGGACTTTGACCTAGCTTCTATTGATCAATTGTGTTGTGCGTGTTATTAAACGTTTGATCACAAATGACCGAGAACTGGACCTACGTGTTTAATGCCGACTCCGAACGGTTTATGTTCTCAAGAAGCTTTACATGGCAATTTTTACTCTCTGAGGTTTGCCATTGTCTGCAGAGAGGTGACGACCGAACAGAAAAATTAATTCAATTGAAAAAAGTTTCTGTCTGAGCTGGAATTGAACCCGGGCTACCGAGGTTCTTTAGCTTAGGGGCCAAGCACTCTACCCACTAGGCTACGGCCGCCACCTGTATACTGCCCTGTATACTGCTAGCAAATACACAAAGAGTATTAAGCAAAAAAGCACATTTTTCGGGCTCACCCTAGTGTCAAAAAACTCTTTGAAATTCTAACATCTGATTCGAAATCACCGACCAGCGCATCTATATTCTTATACTTCTGTATAAAGCCAAAAAACACGTTTTTAACCCTGCTTTGATAACCTGTTTAGAAGTCGCTCAAAAGTTAACCATACGTCTATCAGACGTGTCATTGTTTTCGTGACTTAATGTTATGTTAATTAGGCTTGGGTAGTTTAGTTCACAAACGAACTAGTTCAATTGAACTATTCGCACTCAAGAACTATGTGAACTAGTTCGTTGATTCTCGTTCTTTTAGTTCTTTTAGTTCAATCGATTTTGAAGCGAGTCAGATCGAAATGAACTAGAAACAATTTTGTTTCACTCAACAATGGTTTGAGTCCGTGCTGATACAGTTTTTGACTAATGAACGGTAAAGAAAACTTTTTTGCAAAAACAAATTTTTGTGGCAAATATTGTGTGAAATGCCCCATATATAGTATTTTTATGTAAATTTCTTTTATGTCCGCAGTTAAATAATGATTGATTCGGTCATAAAGTTCGTTTCATTTTATAGATCTGATCATGAAAGAGCAAACAAAACAAACTAAAAGACCTATTGAACTAAAAAGTACAAAATATAACGAGCTGACATATCTAACGATCTAAGACACCAAACGAACTATAAGACCTAACGAACTAACAACATGAAGAAGTGCACGAAACGAACTAAAAGAGCGAACGAACTAAATGAACTAAAAGAACTATATGAACGAACTAGTTCATTAAACTCAACTGAACTAAAAAGAGCGATCTTTTTAGTGAACTAAAATGCCCAAGCCTAATGTTAATAGCAACTAAACAATTTTTTTTTTGTACTTACATGGCTTTATTACATATTTCCTTGTTATTCAAACACATTTTATTATACTTTTTGTATTTAAAAATGAGAATAAAAACTTTCAGAGAAAGCCTTCCACGAAGGTGTAGCAAAAAATTTAGAAAGCTTACGTCTCGCAGACGTGGGTTATTAGATTCGAAATCAGCGAATCATTATTAAGGAATAATGCCAACATAAATAAAAAGAGTGTAAAACATAAAACACATTTTTAGGGTCCACCCTAGTGACAAAAAACTTTTTAAAATTCTAACATCAGATTCGAAATCAGCGATCCCTTAATAATGCACGCACAAAGAGTATAAAACAAAACAGCACAGTTTTAGGGTCCACCCTAGTGGCAAAAAAATTTTTGAAATTTTAACATCAGATTCGAAATCAGCGACCAGTGCATCAACAAAGAGTGTAAAGCCAAAAAACACATTTTTGGGGTCCACCCTAGTGTAAAAAACTTTTTGAAATTCTATCATAAGATTCGAAATCAGTGACCCCTAATAATGCCAGCACATAAACAAAGAGTATAAAACATAAAAACACATTTTTAGGGTCCACCCTAGTGTCCAAAACTTTTTGAAATTCGATCAGTTTCAAAATCAGCGCCCAGCGCATCCAACCTAGTGTAAAAAAGTTTTCGAAATTATAACATCAGATCCGAAATCAGCGACTCCTAAATATGTACTACCAACAAATATACAAAGAGTATTAAACGTAAAAACACATATCTAGGGTCCACCCTTATGTAAAAAAACTTTTTTGAAATTCGAACATCAGATTCGAAATCAGCGACCCCTTAATAATGCCAGCACACACACAAAGAGTATAAAGCAAAAAAGCACACTTTTAGGGTCCACCCTAGTATTAAAAAATTTTTTGAAATTCAAACATCAGATTACACTGCACTACACACATTTGCTGCAGTTTCAATTTCTTTCTAAATATGAAATTTCTACATGTCAGAAGAGACAGAGAGAGAGAGAGAGAGAGAGAGAGAGAGAGAGAGAGAGAAAGAGAGAGTTGCGCACTCGGCTACTAGTTTGTTAGCCTGCTCAGACAGCTATCACAGTACAGGACTGATATAACTCGTCACTGAACAGGTTTTTAGAGCCTGTTACGGAATATACTTAATTTTCTGTTTTTCGAGGCGCAAATTAGGTGATGCAGCAGGTGGCAATTGATCCCTGTTAATGGCAACGCCATGTAGAAGTGACCGGTCGGTTTCATATGTTGGTGGCAGAATTGGTCCCTATACCTTGGGAACCTATCACCTGATAGGTTCAGAAGCGGTTCTTTTCTTCATTGGGTAGTTTATTGTCAGCTCGATACTTGAATACATACACACACAACAATTTCACTGTTACGTGACGGTTTCTACCAAATTACTGCACCCGCAAACCGCGAAAAGAAACTTCGTTTCCAAAAAAGTTACGATGTACTTTACGTGATTTGTTTTTGTGAAATTGGGTAAATTTTGTATGAAAATATTGCACAAAAAATTACAAAAGTTTAAGAAGCCATTGAAAAAAATGGATCTGCGATTTTTAGCAATTTTTTTAAAAAATTTTTATCTGATGTATATTCTCTGTTTCTTAAATTTTATCTGCCCCTTTTCACAAAAACTTAAGTTATGACGTTTTTAACATTATTGCAAAAATTGTATGATAAATTGCATTTATGCCATTTTTAACGTGATTACTTTTTTTAAAAATTGTATGGAGAATTCAAATGCTATTTCTTAAGTTCAATTGATCTTTTCTGAGTTCTAATTAATCTGTTCTAAATTTCAATAGGAAGAAGAGGTTTTGCGTTCCTAAATTTCATTGCATATGTTTCTGTTGCTGGATAAACATACACTCAGAAGTCTAAAAATCTCAAGAAAAATTATAACTTTCATGTGGAAATTTATTCGTGGATAATAATTGTTCTCTTCTCAGCAGTAGTTTTTACTTTTGCTCTTTTCTTGTCTGTTTTTAATTGCAATGAAATTTTCTTTGAAAGCAACAGTAACACTTTTTGAATTGAAACTTCCGCTTTTCAAAGTTAATAAATTTGCAACTATACAGACTGAATGTAACATTGTTTTTTTTTTTTCATTTTCAATAAGAATATATCTGCATCCAGCTTTGAATAGATATTTGAACCATCAGGAAGCAGTTTATTTGCGGTTAATTTAAGTATAGATATTGTATCAAGTTTTATAAAATGTGTTGCAAGCGGATGCAACATTTTGCAATCATTTTCCTACTATGTGAGTGCTTATCATAAATTAATTAAACTTTGTAAAGGAGTGAGAGAGATCACATTGAGTACAAAATTTATGAAATGAAAATTATTATATCCTTCAAATTGGCATGAAACGAAAAATTTTAAGTTTGTTTAACTTTAACTATTAACTTTAAATGATTAAGTAAACATTTGTCAAAAATTTTAATAATAATTTTTTAAGAAGAACATAATTTTTATATATGCATACCTACTTTAATGAAAAAACCCTTTCAATATTTGAATTCGCAATGCAGATAGTTTCATAACTCACTTAATCACTTTCAAAAGAGCATTGCGAATTGAATCATACTCTTCAACCTTCAGCGGATTTAATCGATTAAAAAATATACAAGACCTTGAATTAGAGCTGGTTTTACTATAATCTTTGCATATATATATTTCCCCTATAATTGTTTACAATTGCCATTCTTCACTTCTCTTTCTTTTCTTTAAGTCAACTCTCTGTTGAATAAAATGATCTTTGTTAAGATACAGCAAGGCAATAGGAAAAAAATTTCTATGCGTACAAGTTAAATCCGCTATTTGTTTCATGGCTCAATCTTGATCTGAAGTAGCCAAACAGACAATAGAAAAATCTGCATATTTATTTTTCATAGGTAGCTATGTATGTACGTATGAACTAGCTAACATATACGGATGCATTATAATGTAACTAAGTACGATTTCTTCTTAAATTTTCCCAATATTGTTAGAAGTTGTAAATGTAAATGAGTTTTAACTTAAAAAAAAACAATTCAGCTAAGTTACTTGAAAGTGAAAGATTTGAAGTAGGACATGAAGAAGAGGTAAATAGCAGTCATGCCCTCAATCAGTAGCAACACATAAAATATTTTTTACAGTGGTGGCTGCACTTAGACTGGGACTTAAGACAACTCCACCATAACCAATTGATTATGGAATTTAAACAAATTAACTGAAATTTAGAAAAGATCAATAACAACACGATGCTACAGTGAAAATGTACTTTTGAAGTGACATAGCAGAGGTTATAGATCTGGTCGAGTACAACATGACGCCATACTTAAAATTGTCAATACAGCCCTAAAATTTAATTTTACCGTTAAAAACGGATTTTTAGGTACTTGACGCATTAAATAATCAAACAAGTTAGCAATTTTTAAACAATTTTCAATTTTTAAGCTATTTTGAAAAGATAAAGGATAAAACTTTCAAAATGTGTGCGTACCTTAAGAACTGTAAGAAGAACTTTTTGAAAGAAAGGGTCCTTCGAATTTAAAAAATACACCAATTTTAAAAGAAATCATTAAAATATTTATAATGGAACCGTCAAAGTGATACATGGATGCTCCCAAGACCCATTAAGCAATGAAGGCGTAATTTCTTATTTATAAAAATTTAATAACTCAGTCAATTTGCTTCCGATTTTCATTAAAAAACACTCGTTAAATTTTTAATAAAGTGTTTTTTCAGAAAATTATTACGTTTGTAGTAGCTTTTATCAAAACTTTGGCAGTCGCCAAAGTTGAAAAAATTGCAAAAAATTTAAAAATTTTAAGTTTGGCCGGTTCTAACTCAAAAAGTTATTTTTATAGTTCTAAAGATATAACTCAAAAAGTTATTTTTATAGTTCTAAAGATATGTACACATTTTGAAAGCTTTTTCGTTTATCTTTTCAACACCATTTTAAAATTGACAATCTGTTAAGAAATTGCTGAGTTAACAATTGTTTAAATCGTCAAGTACCTAAAAATTTGTTTTTTATTGGAAAAATTCAATTTTTGGGGTATATTAACGATTTCAAGTATGATGTCATCGGCCAGATCTACAATGATCAAACTCGGCCAGATCTACAACCTGGGCCATGTCACTTCAAAAGTACATGGTTTTTTTTTGTAGCACCGTGTAATTCAGAACAGATCGATTAAAACTCAGCATAAATCAAGTGAAATTCAGAAATTTTATTTGATAAAAATTCAAAATAAATCAACTGGAATCCAGAAATTTTATTTGAAACTCAGAATTATATTTAAAAATTCAAAATAGATCAATTGAAATTCAGAAAAGATAATTTGAAATCTAGAAATTATCAACTGCAAATCAGAAAAGAGCATAGAAATTTTGATATATCAATTGCAATTTAGGGCGCAGTGAAATAACTCCCAATGAAATAACTTCCAAATGGAAAAATGAAATGACTCCCAATGAAATAACTCCCAATGAAATAACTCCCAAAAAAAATGAAATAACTCCAAATGAAAATGAAATAACTCCCAAACCAAAAATTAAATAAGTTCCAATTAAATAACTCCCAATGAAATAACTCCCAATCAAAATGAAATTAACGAAATAACTCCCAATAGAAATTAAATAACTCCCAAGAGAAATTAAATAATTCCCAAAAAAAATAAAATAACTCCCAAAAAGTTTTCATTTATTTTTGAGAGTTAATTAATTTTCAATAACTCCCAAAATATTGGCGAAAAATTGTTCTAAAAAATTGCGCGATTTATTGACAAGTAAAATAGCTTTTATTTATACCGAAAATAGTTTTGAAATATTATTAAAAAAATTAAAAATTGTTATAAAAAATCGCGATTGTTTTCCCCTATAAAGCTACTGAAAATAATTTTGAAATATAATTAATCTCTCGATTTTTAATAACAGTTTTTCGCTTGCGCTGCTTTGTCACTTAAAGATTTGTCCCTATTAAAAATCGCGCTATTTTCTAAAACAATTTTTAATTTTTTTTAAAATTTTATTTTAAAAGTATTTTCGGTAACGTTATAGGGAAACGATAGGAGTTATTGCGCTGCGCCGCTTAAATGAAATAACTTAAATGAAATAACTCCCAAGAGAAATGAAACAACTCCCAATAAAAATGAAATAACTCCCAAGTTAAATGAAATAACTCCCTAGTAAAATGAAATAACTCCCAACCAAATATTTTGGAACTTATTTCATTTTCAAATTTGTTGGAAGTTATTACATAATTCGGAGTTATTTCATTAAAAAAATTAAACAACTCCCAATAAAAATGAAATAAATCCCAATTTTTTTGGGAGTTACTCAAATGATTGAGAGTTACTCAAAATTCTTCATACATTTTTGGGAGTTATTTCATTTTTCATTTGGGAGTTATTTCATTGGAAGTTATTTCACTGCGCCGTAATTTAGAATTGATCATCCAGTGAAATTTAGTCATTTTATTTGAAATTCAGACTTCCATTGCAAATGCAGAATACGAAAAATTCCGCCAAAAGTGCCCATTTGCATACATGTCCTTACAGAAAAAAAACATTGTTACTTTAAAATACTCTAGTATACTAGTAAAAGTTTTTTACTAGTACTTAAAAAGTTTTTTCATGATATTTATATAGTGTCAGGTCGGGAAAAAATTATTTTTGCAGGTGGAAATGATCAAAATAGGCCTAAAATGTCATTCCTGTAACCTGTCCTCTATCAAAATCATAACAATTCAAAGAGTGTAGCTTCCGCAATTTTTATTTATGCATGTTCTGGATAACAAGGTCAACATATTTTGTATACCGTGTGCATTTTATGCCCTTCTAAATAATTCTAAAAACTTTTTAACATATCGCTCATTTGCTCGAATAACGTCATAACTCAAAAAACAAGATTTTTGGGTTAATGATGCAGAATTGCTCTTTATATCATGCTTCATATTGTGTAAAAATTTCATGTCATTATTTTGAATATTTTCCGCGTGAGAAGAGAAAATGACTTTATCTCTACATACAAGGTGTGAATCAATTGAAAACTTTAAATGCGTTTTATGCAAAATGACTTTTTTTGAGTTATGACATTATTCGAGCAAGTGAGCGATATGTTTCATCTAATAACTTTTTGTCTCTCTATTTTACCACTTTTTTTAATTTTGCGCCTTCTAGTAAGCAAAACTAAGAGAAAACTATCGTCTAAGCGTCCTCTCAGTGTGACTTTTTAGTATATTCAAGTTCAAAAAATGCAACAGTGGTTTTGAGTGCGAAGCTTAAGTGCAAAATTAAACTTATTTGTTATATTATTAATAATATAATTAAAATTTAAACCAAAAAAAGTTGTCAATTCTGTAATCAACTGTGTATTCAGTTAGTGATAGATATCATATTAACGTAGTTAGCAAACAAATGATATAAACGTACAGAAAGGCGTTTTAGTTTTCTCTCATTACTGTGATCTCCAAATAAAGACGATTTTGTCATTTCTGTAACAGTATTCCTGTAACTAGGTTTTTTGATATTTGATAATATTCTAATTGTAAATAGTTGTGCGTAAGTTCCAAAGAATTAACTAAACCGGTGGGTTTGAAAGAACTATTATTCTACTGAATTTTTATGCAAATGTGGCTACCACAACAATTATTTTTTTTTTTATTAAAGCAGATTATTGTGTTTATATCATATTGGAAGTTGACATTAAATTCCATGATATAATACGTAATTATTTTAAAGCTGGTACTGTATTCACAAGTTACTGCTACGCAACTCGCTCCAGATTTTTTACGAGTTTTGTCGCCATCAGTGAAGGTTTTTGCTTGAGCTTATTTTTGATATCTCTTTTTTCATTCCTTTGAGCTATTTCTAAAGTAATTAATTAATTTTTTATATATTAGATAAAAATATTGAAAAACTTTGTTGTTGTTGTTGTTTCTTTGGAAAGATTCGTTAGAACAATTCATTGTTCTAACTTTGACCTTAAGCTCAATAAACGATTTTAAACTATCAAACAACTAGATATTGTATTTAAAATCAAGTATGATTTAAACTATCAAACATTTAGAATTTGTATTTAAATCATAGAAAGTCAACATAATAAATGTATAGAGGTCATTTAGGAAAAAACTTTAATTAGATAAAAATTTATAGTGGCTCTACAAATAAAAAATAACAACATATTATCAGCGAAAAATGTGAGTATGCCATCAATCAAGAAAAATTCAATTTAAAAAAAAGACACAAAAAAGTTACAAAAAAACCTGAAATCTCAAACAGCTAAGCATAAAAAAGGAATAAGAAAAAAAAAAAAAGAGAAAAAGCCAGAAAATGGAGAGAGAAATTAAAATAAAATGTATTTTTGTCATTCCTGTAACCACTCAAAAACACACAAAATGCATACAAATCAATTTCATGACGACATACCGTGTGGCCTCAAGCAATTTTAGCTTACTTTGGGCCAAATAGTATAAAAAACCAAATTTCTATGTTCAAATATTATTTTTCCATTTTCCAATTGAAAAAAGGCCAGTTTTGGCGAAATTGCCTATAAAGGCACCTCTTGCTCCATAGAAAAAATAAATAAGTTGTTAGGGTTAGTTTCTTAAAATAGTCCTTGGTTTATGTTATGATGATTCTCCAAATGTTTCGACTCTAGCCATAGCTGGAATGGTTTGAAAAAACCTCTAAAAATAGAGTTATTTGTAAAAATATTGGCTATGTTACGTTTTCTTTCAAATTCGTCCAAAACATTTTTGTATTTTTAAATTAAGATAATTGTCTCTTACTTTAATTTGAACCTGCCACAGCAGAGCTTCTTAGATTTTTACCTATATAATCGATAGTTTTGATATTGATATAACAAAAATATGCTTACTTTTACAATTTGTTGCAAAAAATGCAGTGTCTTCTGCGTACAGTTTTCACTATGAGTTTGCAATAACTTGCAACAGAGTGTTTGAGAATCTTGAGTTCCATTACTTAATTATTTCCAAAGTGCCACAGAATCTAACGATTGTTGAAATTTTCTCTATCCCACTCACTAGTCGAACCAGTATTGAGAGGGGAGGAGGACTTACTTTTAAGCTGATGTAGTTTGACTAGAGTTTTAAGTTATTAAAATAATCCCAAATGTCTTTTATGTCCCGCTAATTGGTTACCGATACAAATTTCAATATGAATAAATAATTTCACTTTTGTTGCGAATGTTTTGATTTTTTATTTTTATTGCTATATTTTGTTAGCTTTTTATTGCGACTGTGACTTTGCATCGTTGTCAATACGGGTTTGTAGAGATTGTCTGGTGAAAAAAAACGTGCAAGACTGGTCTCTACATGTTTGGCGACACCCTAACAAGTCGCTGCCATGTGCAACAGATTAGCTTGTGTTTGGCGTCCAAAACTTTTTGTCACACATTTTACATGCAAGACACGCCGCCGGTACTTTACTGTCGCGATGCCCGAGATTAGGTCATTAAGTCAGTAGTAATTTGTCGCAGTTTATGAAAAATGTCAAAATTTTAGACAATAGAGAAGTGACACTTATGCGAAGTTCAAGAAAAATATGCCCAGCAACAAATGGAGGCCTAACCAAACTGACTATTTCTTTAATATGATGCATGTAGCTGCGAGGCCTCCAAGACTGTTGACAATTTTTTATTACATTTTTTCGGAAATGGCCAGTAAAACACTGATGACATCTACCTTACACAGTAAGCGACCATGGGAGTAGGTATGCTACTTATAACGTACAAGATAGAAGCAATAAAAAAAAAGGGAATGAAACTTTCAGTATGACAAAAACAGAAAGAACACACTGAAACGAACAACACTGTGGTAAATGGGCACATGACATAACCAATTATTTCTTAAATGAAATGTGGATGCGAGGCCTCCAAAGCCTGTTTACTAATTCTCTATTACAAAGTTAATAGACTGAACAAATGTTTAGACATGTTTGCTAAAACACTGATGACATCTACCATACACCGTAAGCGACGATAGATGTAGGTATGCGCAAGATAGGATGGAACAAAAAGAATTTAACGAAAATACCCTTTACACCAAAAATCAGGGACCGAAAATAACAGTTATTTTCGAAATTTCTATTCAAAAAGTCAAATGGAAGGAGTAAGTCTATTCGGTATTTGAATATAGCAATGTGGTGCTTGTTAGCTAAGGAATAATAATCTTTAATGATTTTAATTTTTCTGATTTTTTTAAAAAAGTCAATAAATAATCGTTATTTTTTGATTAATTTTATTTCGATCAAAAATAAAAGTTAAAATTTGCCTTAAATTTTTTGAATCAAATTAAAAGTTAAAATTTGACTTCTATTTTTCTATCAAAAATAACAGTTAAAATTGGACTTCTATTTTTCGATCAAAAATAACAGTTAAAATTTGACTTTTATTTTTTCGATCAAAATTAAAAGTCATTTTAATTCCTATATCATCTGCTTGCAGTCGCTTTTCCAGTCGTAGGTGTAAGAGAATAAAAAATGTACTCTATTAATTCGTTTGAAAATTGAATTATTATTATTATTACTATTTAAAACTATTTTAATAGTTAATAAAAAATTTATCTGTCAAATTTTTGATAGGAAAATAAAAGTAAAATTTTAACTTTTATTTTTGATCAAAAAAATTAAAATCAAATTTTAACTTATATTTTTGATCGAAAAACGAAAGTCAAATTTTAACTTTTATTTTCGATCGAAATAATCTCAGTCAAAAAATAACGAGTATTTGCTGACTTTTTTGAAAAAATCATAACTGTTACAGTCCCGGCCAAAAATACAATGAAAACAAAAGAGAACACACCAGAAAGAAGCAAAGGATGCCACTAATTATTTTTACAATAATTTTTACAATATAATAAACTTTTTCTCTTGCAGAATTAACGTTTAATAACACTTAGTTATTTTATATAGTAAACTTGGTTTTGATTCAAACATAAAGATAAATTATAAATAATTATCTTATAATTAAAGAAAACACGATGTAGCTACACAGTAAGCCGAATCAATTTGCGAGGAAAAAACAAAGTCACCGGACACCGACTCAAAAGTTAAAGGGACTCTTAAAAACTATTTCGGCATCATTTTTTTTTTTTTTTTTTTTGGATTGCACCAATCTTCATGGAGCGGTTTTGGTTCTCCTGAACCAGTTTTTTGGCCAAAAAATTATGTTTTTTAATGAATGCATACCCAAGACAAGCAAAATAATAAAGATTTTAATCGTACACAAATTTTTTCATATTTATTTATTACATTTTTACAAACTACTGTTGGCAACTGTTAAAAATAGGCGTGGTCACACTATATCTACAACCACTTTAAATGTTTGTACGTTACGGCATCACTCGAAAACGGCTGAACCGATTTTCATAAAAATTAAGGAAGTTATTAAACATATACCATGGATAGTTTTAGCATTATAAAAAGGGGCGTGACACCTTTCATACAATCTAAATTTGCTATATAAAGTAGCTTTGGAGTAATAGGTCGCACACCTTCGGAATTCGGTATTCGACTTCAATTTACACGTGCAGTTTAACTGATAGCATTTTATGGGCGTTGGATAAGAGAGCGTGGCACCTCCCATACAACCTCAATTTGCGATATAAAATAGGTTGGAAGATGTAGGTCGCACAGCCTCGATATTCTGTATTTGACTTCAATTTACACATGCAGTTTCACAAACAACATTTTACGGGCGTTGTAAAAGGGGGCGTGGCACCTTCCGTACAACCTTAATTTGCGATATCGAAAAGCTTTGGAGTTGTAGGTCCCACAACATCGGAATTTAGTATTCGACTTCAATTTACATATGCAGTTTCACTGACAACATTTTACGAGCGTTGTTCAAGTGGCGTGGCAAAAATGCACCAAGTTGAAACTAATGTTTGATTAAACCTTAGTTATTTTATATACATAAAACTTTATTCGAGCTCAAACATAAATAATAGGGGCATTCACGATTCAGTGCACTTGCCAGTGCAGTTGAGGACTTGTTTTTACAAACACAAAATTCATGTACGTCAAAAATTTGCACAAGTGCAAAACTACTGTAGCTTAAAACTTGAGTACTTCAGCAGTTGTGCATTTGTGTGCATTAAAAAACTTGACACTTTGAAATAGTGAAGGTGGGCTTTAAAAAAGTGATCGTGGTGTGTTCCGTAAAATCTAACTGCACAACTACACAAGTCCTCAATTGCACAGGCAAGTGCACTGAATCGTGAATGCCCCTAGTAATAATTTTCACTGTAAAATTTAATTTTAGAAAACACGGTGTAATTACACAGACAGATGAAAAGAAACTATCGATCCTTAACAAACACCAATCAGATTTGGTGATATCACGCTTACAGTTCTGCATTACAATGTCATCACCAACAGATTTTTACAAGCAGAAAACGAAAGGAAATCAAGTTACAAATTATTTTCACATTATTTTCAACAATTCAATAAACTGTTTATTTACATATTTCAATAACATTCGAGAAATAATGCTTGATCAAATCTTAGTTATTTTATACATATAAAACTTTATTCCGGTTCAAACATAAACAATAATAATTTTCACTGCAAAACTTACTGTTAGAAAACACGGTGTAACTAAACAGTCAAATGATTTCTAACTGTTTTGTTGACAATTAAAAGAAACTATCGATCGACAAACACAAATCAGATTTTGTGACATACCGCTTAGGGTGTTGTTACGGTGGTCGTCATATGATCTCTGGTCATGACACTTTTTACTCTCTTTTTTTCATTTGATGAGCTGTGTGACGAAAGTATGTTACGCTGGTGGTCATATGATTCCTGAACACCAGCACAATTTTTGCTACTTTTAATATTTTTTCAACCGATGAGTGTTGCTATTAAGCAGGTTTCCTTACTGTTTTCATACATTTCGTACTAAAAATGTACTATTTTCACGCCTAAACACAAATGCTGTGAATAATTCCACAACGCAACACTGTTTTGATCCCATGATTTCATATTTTTGTTGAATCATTTGGTGACCGTGGTGGTGAAAATTTACTCTCTTGCTCTCGCTCTCAAATTTTTAATTTACATTGAAACAACAACAATGCATGACCATGATGAGCCCATGACCGCCACACAGTACTTTGAGCCCATACAAAAGTGAGGAATAAATACAAGGCGCCGTTCGATTTTTATGAAATTTTGCATGCTGATTAATTTATGACCGCTGATTTTAAAAATGAAATCAGATTTAACGTAGATCTATTACTTTCGCTGGAAATAAAGTTTAAATATCGAAATTTCTGTGATTTAAAGGGAATAATAAAATAAGTGAAAACACTTATTAAAAAAAAATTAAAGATATTAAGTTGTGAAATCTTTAACTTTTTAATATTGACCCCGTTTGGAAATATGTTTTTTCGTTTAAAAGATATACATATAGTTTTTTATGCAATTTTTCCAAAATATAAATCTTTACCAACATATACTAAAAAAATACTTTTTTGCAAAGAAATACTTATTTATGTTGTTATCAACAACTTTTTTTAACAAATGAAACTAAAATTTTTAATATTATGAAATTTATAAGAGATCTTAGTTTGTCTCACTTTCAATATAGAAGGTAAAATAAGGGTCTTCCTCATTAAAGTTGTTTTTAAATTTAATATTTCTTTTTGATGATAACTCAGGATCTGTTGAAATCAATAGGTGTGTCATCAAATTCTTATTTGAATTCTCCCGAGAGCTTTTTCTCGTGTGGTTTAGACGAGCATATCTAATATTTTTGTGGGAAGCCTCCAATGCTTCTTTCGATAAATTTCCTTCAAAAGAAAAAGGTTGCGTTATTTATTATTTTATTTCAATTAGAAAAACTAAAGAAAATTCACCTATGGGTAAATCGAAATACTTCATTACTTCGCATCCATGCACTAAAATTTTGTGCACAGAGCTGGGCATATAGTACCAACTGTAACACTTTAAGTATAAGTTCCTGGTATCCATAAGAAGTTTACTAAACTCTTCAATTTTAATTTTTCTTCCACATGACAAAATTCGCAAAATTAATGAGAAGTTATATATTAAATCTTTATTAAGGCCAGTAATTTCCGCAGAAACATCAAAATTGGCAAAGAATTTCCTAGCCGTGTTTCCGTCATTAGTTGTGCCATAACCTTGTTTGACGTGATGTATAAGCAGGCCCATTCTCTCTCTGAATTCTCTTTGTATTCGGCTTTTATTTTCAGAAAAAATGGCTTGATTCTCTTGCCTTACTCGCCAAGCTTTAAATGGCAAACGATATGATATGTGGATTAAACATTCAAAAAACCGAATCCAGCAGTGAAGAGTTGAGATCTAGTAAAATTTATTTTGTTCATTTCAATTGGACTTGCATTACAAATGAAGCATCTGCTAGCTGAATTTGTTTCCGTAAAAACGTTTGCAATGGATCCATCGATCATTGTACATTTCATTTCATATGAAACATCTACAGATTTCCCATTAAATTCCAATATTTCACATTCTAATTCGGTTATTTGTTTTTTAATATCGTTATTTTCTTGAATAACTAAGGTCCTATTTTCCTTAGCCATTACAATTTTTATGGGTCTGCAGAAAAGAGTAGAAGAAGGGCTTTTGTTTATCCAAAGAGGCTTCTTTGTTGACGAATCAATTAGCCTTTTATTCAAAAAATAATTGTTTTTTCATTAAAATATACATAGTTAAATTTTTAAACTTTTACTCACTTGATTGGGAAAAATGCAATGAAAAATATAAATTCATCGCTGAAATCTTCCGTTGAAAAATTTTGCTTGTGTCGGCTGTGACCCGAGCTGCCATCCATACCCCATTTGCATATCAGTGTTACCTTATCTGGAGTCTCTTCGCCATCACAAAGCTTAAATATACTTTTAGCTGTATTTCGCATGAGTGGTTTTAATTCCACTTCTGCAGAGTTTTCAGAAGCTTTGACAGGTGGTACTATATTCTTTTTAAAATTTTGTATTGCATATAGGCTTGGAAAGAAGTTTTCATGATGTTCATTGACAGTTTTGCGCAGAATATTATACTTTACTTCCGAGAGATCCAAGTCTAAATAAATTGTCAATGCCACCTGTACTGAGAGGACACTTTCTTTTTTAATACTGCCTTTTCTTCTCGCAAAATCTGATGCATATTCTAATTCTTCTTCAGTATACTCAGATACTATTTCAGCAACTTTTCTTCTTTTCATTTGTTCAGATAACAAGTGGAACTCCTTTTTAGGTCTTCCGCGACTAGTGCTAGGTTGCTTAGATATGAAGATTTATTTAAACTGTGTAAAAACTTTTTTTATTTTTACTTACTTCATCTGGATCAGGAATAATAAAAATTTGGACACTTAACCAGTTTTCATACTTTTTTATAAACAAATTTTTGTTATAGTGGCACTCCTTCCACTTTCTATCTAATTTAATCTGAAAAATCCGAATGTTTTCTATTGTTGCTTCATTAAACAGTCTTTCACCAATTTTGTTTTTAACAAAACTTTTTAAAATCAAAAATTTATCTCTTGGACCAGCAGAAATCCAGCAATTAAATAAATCTTTATTAGTTAAAATTATTGACATTTTTGATAAAAAATAATATATTATGTTTTTTCTTAATGCACATGCAAATAGACTTTAACTTCCACAGCTTTTTTGCAAGTTCTCTGTTTTTGTTAAGAAAATACGGTAAAAATTGGGTAGCATTGAGAGAATATGAGAGTTCCCTACATTTAACAATTTATAAATTAATTTGTAGTAATATTAATAACAGTTATTAATATTCAATTCGATTGCTCAAACATTCTTTTGAAGAATAAGTTTATTTATTAATAATAATTTATGAAAAAGATCTTACATTTCTGTAAAAAAATACAGTGTTATCATTCTCTGTAAGAACTTAACTTTCATAAGCTGATATGCCCTTCTGTTAGGTATAGAGTACAAAGAATATGTTTGTTTACGTTTTTTATTTTTGCATAACATACTGAATGTTACATACACTAACAACATTTAGCTAATTTTTGCATAACATGATTTTTAGACCATTTTTAAAAAGGCGGTAACTCAAAAAATAGTTCGAAGTTGGATAAAATATTTTATGTTCCTGAAAGATAGATAAACATACAATAATTTATTTTAAAAATTAAATATGACACTTGTGGACATTTTTTTTAAATGACTGCTGAAAACAGCAACTTTAAAAATTTTTTTTTTAATTTTTTATAATTTAAAATAAATTTTTTAATACTTATTTTACATTTTCTTATAAATATAAAATAACGTATTGTTTTTTATTATTTAAAAAAAAAATAAAATCAATGGAATAGTGCAAAAACGTGCTTACGGCATTTTTTCTTTGAATGAAGCACATAAGAAAAAAATTCACAAAATTATTTTTGGACCATTTTTAAAAACACGATAACTCAAAAAGTGGTTCGAAGTTGGACGAAATATTTAATGTTTCCGAAAGGTAAAGAGACGTAAAAATGCATATGTAAAAATTGAAGGTGACACTTGTGGACATTTTTTTTAAATGACTGTTGAAAACAGCAAATTTTTCAAATTTTTTCAAAATTTTTTGATAGTTTAAAATTCAATTTTTATTACTTATTTTAAATTTTCTTGCTAATATAGTTAAAACTTATTTTTTCTCACTGTTTCCTTAAAAATACAAAAATAAAATCACTTGAATAGCGTAAAAACTGTGCTAACAGCATGTTTTTCTTTAAATACAACGCGAAGTCGAAAATTCTACAATAATAAAAACGCATAAAAAGCGTTGACTTTGAAGAGGTGTAGTTTTCACAAAACTACTTCTTTTGCGAAGAAAATGTAAACTCTTTTTAGTGAAAGTATTACCTAACTTACAATATCTATTTTGTTAGGGTTCGTCAAAATGAAACTCTTGATTTATTCCTACTGGACAAAGTACTGTGCGCCACCGTAATAGGGCACTTACATTTCTGCATTGCAATGTCATCACCGACAAATTGACTTTTGTAGTTTTGCTCTCTTTGAGTGATCAAATTAAGCTTTGTATTGAAAATCTTTATTTAAAGCTTTCATTTGAGGTCGAAACTTGATGTCGCCTGCATATTTGATAGATGGTAATGTTGTAGATGACAAACGCGTCAGTGTTTTACTGCCGCAATGAGTTGAGATGAGTTCATTAACCCTTTCACCCCTACTGGGATTATATGTCCCAGCAAACTTGGCAGGCTTTTTATCAGAACGTTCACATTAAAATATAATTTTTAAACGTTTCCAATAATAGTTCAATGCCTCGTCTGTGGTTAAATGCAAGATTTAACATGTTTTCTGCACTTAAGTACACAGTTTTAAAAAAAAATCGTGCCTCACTATGTTTAGTGTGGAAGTGTGTATAATACCGTAAGTTTTCAGTACAGCTTGCGAGTCCACCCTCACTTCTAAACTATTTACCATTATATGACAAATAAGGTATCGCTGGAAGCGTTTGATCGTCTGCTGGTTACAGACTATGTGACGTTACGTTAACATTAATATAGCTCCCTCTAGAGGACAGAATATAATCCGAGATATTTAACCTCTTCGGGTAAAATGGTCAAAATCCCACATTGGTTCGGGAAATGTGGACAAAAGTTTTTGTATCGAAATATTTTCTGATTTATCGTTATTTCATTTAAATATTGGCGCAATGGATAGAGAATATATTCTCTGTCATTAGTTCTATTTTAATTTCTCAAATATGTCGCGTAAGAAGGCTCCTCTGGATGGTAAGTAAAAAAGTGTTGATATATCTGTGGTCACAGGGAATAATTACTAAACTCAAAATATCGTAAAAAAGCGATATGGAATTTACTTTATTGCCAATTTTTGGAAGTATACAGATATCCATTTTTTGCCCAGAATTGATCATCACTTATGTATGCATGTATTTTATTTGTAACGGTTCATATATTTCAAAAAATGGGTCGTAGTTCGTGCAATTAAAATATCTTTTTTTACGATACTTTGACCTTAGTCGTTATTCCTTGTGACCACATTACATTCTTACAATCCTTGTGATTGTAAAAAAAGTACAATATATCTACATATCTGCACATTTAAAAACTATTACTTCAAAAAAATTTTTTAATGCAAAATACAAATATGTCACGTAAGAAGAATAAATAATGAATTTATTGGAAAAAAGTACAATATGTCCATATATGAGCACATTTAAATACTATTGCTTCCAAAAAATTTTAACTTTTGTTTTTTGCTGAAATAATACCTTAACAATATGTAACTTTTATTTCATATAACTTTTTTCATTGTATTTCTTGATGCGGGATTGAAGAGGATAAAGGATTAGAAAAATTTGAAGTATACCAAACATCTTATATATTGGTTTTATATTGATAACTGAAGTCAAAATTTACTTATCTTTGCCAAATTTTGATATTAAATTCCGGGGCGAAAGGGTTAAGTCTTTAGTTGGTCGAAATTTTTATAAATTATCAGGACTTCGACGCGCTAGTATAGCTACTTTGAAGCAATTTAAAAAAAAAATTTAATTTTTTCATGGTTTATTTTCTTGGAGAGTTGTGAGAGTGGCCTTATTTTATATTGCTTAAATATTTGTTTTGCCGTTTTTATCGAAAGATATTGCAATAACAACCACTTTTATCAATAAGCAGCAGGAAACGTGTAACTTTTTTGACTAGTTCTCTGTTAAAATTTTTATTTTTTTTGCGTTACTCATTTCTCATTTTAGATGTGAATTCGTTAAAAGTTTCGCACATGTTTTTTTTTTAAATAATTATCGCTTTATTGGTTTCATTTGCCATACAAGTCAAGAAACGTTAAAAGCTTATTAAGTAAATGAAAAATTTATAGAATTCGATTTTGTTGTATTTTTGTTTTTGTATTGTTTGTTTTTTCATATTGGCAAGCTTTAAAAAGCTGTCGACGTGACAGTTAAACAAGCAAAAGTTGAGAGGCGTAGAGAAAACAAGTTAGCAATATTAGTCATAATGGTCATGTTGATTGTGGTATAAAAAGGTTATGAAGAAATTGTTGTTGTTATGCGAAATGACTTCATTGCGAAAAAAAAGGAAATTATTTATAGTTGTTTTTAAGTTTTTGCAATAAAAGCACTTCATAAATTTTAAAATAATTTATACTAACTTTTTATCGCTGGCTAAGTTAGAAGTCTTAAATGTGTGACATGTTTCAGAAGAAGAACTCTTTAACCCTCAACCCATGCTGCACTTTAATACCTACCCCCTTTTATAACACATATTTGTTGTTGTTGTTCATAATGCGTGCAGTTTTTTGTCTGAAAGCGTTTTTTTCCACACTGTAGCTTCGCGAAATGGAAAGCGCATAAATAAAAGTAAAAAAAAAAAATCCAAAAAATAACTTATAGTATTTGGCTGTTGTTGGTCGTTTGGTCTGTTGCGGGTTTCGCATTGTCTATTGTTGTAATGTTTGTTGCTTTTGTTGTTGTTATTGCGGTTGCAATAAATTACTCATTACCGTACATAATAAATTACAAAATTTTCAAACTTCTTCATTTTTCACACTAGCTTTTTTTTTTTTTTTTAGTTGTGTGGCGAAATTTCACAGCAAATTTTGTTTCAATGTTGTTGTAATTACTTTGGAAGTAAATAATAAAAAATAATAACAAATAAGAGGGAAAACAAAAAATAAAAGCAGAAAAGAGTAAACTTTATTTAATTAGCATATTAATATAATAAATTTTACAAACTGCATAATAATTAAGCGCCCTCAAGTATGCAATAATTTAATTAATTATTCAAATGCATACATCGAACAACATCATTTGCTTTCTTGGAAACTACTCGAAATATTTTAGGGTTCAGTGCTACAAAATGTGGTAACAACAGTAGATTTTTGAATTTCGTGTCATCACTCTTGGCATTCATTTATTCAGATGGCCCAGCAACGACGACGAAACGAACGAACGAACGAACGAATGATGTTGTGACAAACAAAACAACTGAAATATTGTCAAGGAAACACATGCAAGGTTCATTAAACATACGTATTCTCACACACACACACATATTTATATATATATATATATAGCATAGGCACACGTGCATATACATACATCTGGCAAGGTAAGCGGAAAGGGTGAAAAAATTCATTACTAGATACCAAGAAATAATAACAGTTATTTGGGTTTCATTTACTTTTTTTATAAAATTTTTGTTCGTACTTGGGTCTTGTCAAGGATGATAGAAACAAGAATACGACATCCGCATGTTTTACCGCTAGATGACGTAATTGGAGCAAACTGTTGGCTAATACGGAAAAACATAGAAATGGCAACATTCAATTGGCTCCAGTGACGTCGATGTCGTAATCTTGTGTCTATCATTCTTGGATCTTGTGTTATTTCTGTGTCGATAAACAATAATAGCTTAACTGTATCACGAAGCAGCACACCAACGACAAGCAAGACACGAGAAGCAATAGAATTTCGTATAGAAAAAAGTATTGCTTCTCGTGTCTTGCTTGTCGTTGGTGTGCTGCTTCGTGATACAGATTAATGCCCTAAGTCTACTTAGGACAGAACTGACTTATTGATGAAGCTATGTTCCACGTATATAGCACTATGAACACACAAAATCTGGAGTTTCTGGCATGACCTAAACCAAAACTATGACACGAAAACTAAAGACCCTTTCATATAAATTTTATGGTTATTAAAAACTTTGAAGCAAGATTTCTCGAAACTTTGAAATTAGACTTAGGCTGTGTGCGAATTGATCTAAATGCGACCTAAACTGAATAGTGTCGATAAGGCAGTGCTTCCTAATTTAGAAAGCATTTATGTAGCTCGATAATTTTCTAAATTATTAAGTAAGCACTGCCTTATCGACCCAATATAGTTTAGGTCGCATTTAGATCAATTCGCACACAGCCTTAAGCTGTTATTGCTTATCGACACAGATATTTAAGTTCGAACTAGCCTTATTGTTAAAGAGTGTATGTTTAAAATAACAACTGCATTTATTGTGAAAATTCACAAATTAATTAAATCAATAAGATGTAGTGGAAAAATTTACCAACTATATAACCTAGAATTCTATCATGTTAATGAAGCTAGTTAGGCTTTACATCATTTTCAATTGTAATTTTAAAAAGCATAATTGAAATACCGAAAAGACGGATTGAAATTCACAAATTTCATTTTCATTTCAAAAAAGATCGTAAATTCTCAATAGATATTTAGATAGATCAATAAAATTCCGAAAAGATTGAATTTCAGAAGAAGATTGAATGAAGATTGAATTGAAATTTTGGCAGAGCTGTAAAATCGGCATTCATATTCAGAATTTTAAGTACAACTGAATAACTGCATAAGAATGCATTCAATGAATGCAAAATTGATTTATAAATAAACTTTTTAAGTCACATTCATTTTTAAAAAAATGTTTAATTATTCATATTCGTTATTCAGAATAATGAATCAATTTTTTTATTAATTTGAATGCTATTCACAAAGAATTTCAGAATTTTCAATTATTCTTTTTTGATTCATTATTAATTTTTATTCGTTATTTATTTTTTATTCATTATTCTTTTGTTATTCATTATTTATTTTTTAATCATTATTAATTTTTTATTCATTGTTCATTTGTTATTTATTGTTCATTTGTTATTCGTTATTCTTTTTTTATTCATTATTAATTTTTTATTTATTATCAATTTTTAATTCAATAATAATTTTTTATTCATTATTCATTTGTTATTCATTATTCATTTTTTATTCGTTATTAATTTTTTATTCAATAATAATTTTTTATGCATTATTCATTTGTTATTCATTATTCTTTTTTTATTCATTATTTTTTTATATTCATTATTCATTTGTTATTCTTTATTAATTTTTTATTCATTTGAAATAAATAATGAATAAAAAATTAATAATGAATAACAAATTAATAATGAATAAAATATAAATATGGATTAAAAAAGGAATAATGAGTATTCATTTTTTAATCGTTATTCTTTTGTTACACGTTATTCATTTTTAATTCATTATTAATTTTTTATTCATTATTCATTTGTTATTCATTATTCGTTTGTTTTTCATTATTCATTTTTTATATTCATTATTCATTTGTTATTCTTTATTAAATTTTTATTCATTTAAAATAAATAATGAATAAATAATGAATAAAAAAAGAATAATGAATAACAAATGAATAATGAATAAAAAATTAATATGGATTACAAAATGAATAATGAGCATTCATTTTTTATTCGTTATTCTTTTGCTACTCGTTATTCATTTTTAATTCATTATTAATTTTTTTATTCATTAATCATTTGTTATTCATTATTATTTTTTATTCATTATTCAGTTTTTATTCATTATTCATTTTTTATTCATTATTCATTTTTTATTCATTAATAATTTTTTATTCATTATTCATTTGTTATTCATTATTCTTTTTTTATTCATTATTCATTTTTTATTCATTATTCATTTTTTATTCATTATTCATTTTTTCATTATTCATTTGTTTTTCATTATTCACTTTTTATTCATTATTAATTTTTTTATTCATTATTCACTTGTTATTCATTATTCAGTTTTTACTCATTATTCATTTTGTAATCCATATTAACTTTTTATTCATTATTCATTTTATTCGTTATTTATTTCAAATGAATAAAAAGTAAATAAAGAATAACAAATGAATAATGAATAAAAAATTAATATGGATTACAAAATGAATAATGAGTAAAAACTGAATAATGAAAAAAGAAATTAATAATGAATTAAAAAAGAATAATGAAAAACAAATGAGTAATGAAAAACTTAATAATGAATAACAAATGGATAATGAATAACAAATGAATAATTAATAAAAAAATTAATAACGAATACAAAATATAATTGAAATTCTGAAATTTTTGTGAATTGTATTCTTTGCTGATCTCATTGAAGTGAATAAAAAAATATGATTCATTATTTTGAATAACAAAAATGAATAATTCAAATATAAAATTAAAATTTTTTTTAAAAATTAATGTGATTTAAAAATTTCTTATTTTACAAATTGAATGCATTCTTTTACAGCTCTGAGTTTTGGATGGAAAATTAATTGTTTTTGCAAATTTTTATAGTGGGGGGGGAGTTCCATCCCTTGCGGTGAGGTAGTTGATTTCAAAGCAGTGATTCGAAAAACACCTTTTAAAAAGTAAACATTTTCTTAATGTTAGTTTTGAAATTATCTTTACAACAATATAAAAATTATGGTAAGGACTCAATGAGCTAATGAGATATGTTCATTTTAACAACAAAACAAATATATTTTTTAATATAAATTTTTGTTTAATGTTAAAATGTCTATATCTTATGAGCCCATTAGTCCCCACCGTAATTTTTATAAAGGTAATTTCAAGGCTTGCTTTAAGAAAATGTTTACTTTTTAAAAGGTATTTTTCGAATCCCTTCTTCGAAATCAATTACCTCACCGCAAGGGGTGAAACCCCCCAACCACCAAAATTTCCCAAAACTATTTTTTTGATTAAAAAGTCCATTCAATTTCCTTTGCAACGCACAGTGCGCTTTTTTCGATTTTAGGATGACATTTGCATTATCTTAGAAACTATAAAAGCAAGGGCCATGAAATTTTGTACATATGAGTTTTAGTCTAAAATAATTAACAGCACAAATTAGAATTCTGTGTCAAATGCATCGCCTACCTCCCATACAAACCATATTTTTTAATAAAAAAACACACATGAAATTACTTTTTTTGCTTTTAAAGAGTAAATTTATTTTATTTAACTTTACTTAAACGTCATGCTAAAAATATTTCAAATCGGATAACTTTTAGATATATCTCCTATAAAACAATATAACCAAATTCACGAAATTTAAAAAAAAATTATTTAAAATGATTGCTACTGCAAAATAAGGTCAAAACTTGTTTTAAATTATGAATTCTATTTTATTTTTCTTTAAATTTAAGAGAACCTACAAATTGTTTTGGAAATCAATGCATTTTAGGGCAAAATTTGATTTTTAAGACTTTTTACAAATTAAGTAGTTTTTCTTAATAGCAGCTAGTTTTTACAGAAACAGAAGGTAGAAATACGATATTTTATGGTAGTTATAGCTTGCGACTTTAATAATCCTTAATTAGCTATATGTTTTCTACTAAGTTTTGCTTAAATTTTCATTCCTTTAAAAATTTGCAGTCATATTTCAACGATATTTCTGTTTTTATTTATTAAAATTTTTTATTGTATTTTATATTAAATTCAATGGCGATAAAGACATAAAAAAGTTCAAAAAACAAAACCTTGAAATATACTTTGTGCTCGAAGTTATTATTTTTTAAACTTGACTTTATTTTTTGGGTTTTATTGAGCCTATTTTTGTTAAAAAAGTTTCAACTTTGACGAATTTTATTAAAAAAAAACCATACAATACATCAAGTTTTTAATACCACATTCATAATACATGTTTCACAATCTGACGAATAAAAATATTTTTTTATACAATTTAACAAAAAAAAAAAACCCAAATGTCACCATAAAATTAAAAAAGCTCACTGTGCAACGGTAGTTAAAACTTAAAATTCAGCTAAGAAATTCGTTTGTTAGTCAAAAAATATTTGTGTTTAGATATTAAAATGACCATGTCTTATTAACCCATTGAGACACTATATTTGAAATTAAAAAAAGATCTGATTTAAATTAAAAAATTTTAAGAAATTTCATTTGGAATGAAAAAAACCCATTGACCTCATCATTAACCCATTGAGACATTATATTTGAAATTGAAAAAAGCTATTTTAAAATGAAAAATATTTTAAGAAATTTCTTTTAATATTAAGAAAAAATCAATTGAAATTTTAAAAACTACTTTTAAAATTCAGAAAAATCCTTAAAAGTTCATTAACTCAATTTTAAATTCGGAAAAAACAATTGAAACTTAAAAACTAATTTTGAAATTTAAAAAAATCTATTGAAATAACGTATTGGAAATTCAGAAAAGCTCTATTAAAATTCAGATTATATAATTTAAAATTTTATATTTAGATTCGCATTTAAAATCGCAATTAAAAGCAGATAATTGTAAATTCAGAAAATATCAATTGAAGTCCTAAAGTTGTATTTGAAACTCATAAAAGATCAATAAAACTCAGATAAGAGCAATTGGAATTTTGAATTCCATTTAAAATGTAAATGAAACTTAGAAACTTAATTTGAAATTTAGAATAAGGGTATTCACCTAAGCACGCAAAACTCCCTCGTATACTGTGCAAACTGTGCATTTTTCCACCTTCGTAAATGAGCTGTCAATAATCGTATGGAAAACTTTATGCACAAACCACATAAATATGCGCGACGAAATCGCCAAGAAAACTTGCGCTGTTAATTGTGCAAACCCAAGGTCAGCTACACAGTAAAAAATATGAGGTTAAATTTTCTACTGTAAATTGTGCAAATCCGAAGTCAGCTACACAGTAAAAAATATGAGGTTAAATTTTATACTATTTGGTATACATATAAATCCAAACCAAAAATGTTTTAAAAGTTATACCATCAAATCTTATAAATTTTTCCAGATCATTTTTCTCGTCAGACCAATCGAAACCACTTTATTTTTAAATTTCTCGATTTCGGTGAAATTTTTACTTTCGAACCAAAATATATCGCTCATTTCGTGCAAGACTGGCACAACTCAAAATTTAGTATTTTTCAGGAGAGCCTTATGAAATTTTGAAATGATATCACGAGTATTAATTGTAAAGGTAGACTGAAAATTGTTAAGAATATTTGTTACCCATTATATTTTCTACCAAAAATATTATACATTTTTCATTTTGCGTCAATAGTGAATTTTAGAGCAATATTTTTGCAAGTGTCTGTTTGAGTTTTGATATTATTACTACAAAAACTCATTTTAAAAAGTGTTTAATTTTGAGTTGTGACGATTTTGCTACAATATGATGACATACTTTTGAGCTAGAGAGATGTCACGTTTTGAGTTGGTACTTTATTACTACAAAAAATATTAGGTTACTTGCTTCGATTTTTATTTAAAAATCGTTTTATGGTGTAATTAGACGTTCTTGTTGAAAAATTGTGCAGAAATTTAAAATAAATTTTGGTATAAGTAGAAATGAAACGTTATTGATACAAAAAAGTGAAGAAATCGCTAAAAGACAAAACGACACAAGTGTCTGTAAAACCGTCAATTAACAGCAAATCGGTCTGGAATTCACTCAAATTGAAGATATGATAACAATGCATATTTCTGTATATTAAACTCAAAAAACCCAAATTTTGAGTTGTGACGGTCTTGCACGAAATGAGCGATATTTTGATTTACACATGATATCCATGTAAAATTTTTAAGTTAAATTTGTTTTATTATTTTTATAATATTGAGTGGTATAAAATTTATAAATTATTTGGAATAAAAAAGTTTATACCACACAGATGTTGAAAAAAAAATATAAAATTTACCCTCAAATTTTTTATTGTGTATTTTTTCTTCTTCTACTGTGATTTAAACTATCTTGAAAAACAATCATTTAGGTTTTCTTTAAATAATTTTATTAAGTGGTTTATTTAGCTTTTTTCGGCATTTTTATTTTTTAATATTGATTTCGGTGACATTTCTTTTCATTTCATTTTTTCAAATGTTCATCAACTGTTTAAAATTGCGAAATTCTAAAAATAGAAGATGCGTTCCAATTAAATTTAGAAATTCTTTTTGAAATTCAAAAATTTTATTCGCTATTCAGAAAAGTTAATTTAAAATTCAGAATTTCATTTGGAATTAAAAAAATATTAATTTAAGATCAGTTAATACATTTTAAATTCATATAATATCATTAAACATTCGGAGTTTTATTTGAAATGCCAACAAAAATAAATTAAAATTTAGAAATGATCAATAAATTGAGAGTAAAAAAAAAATTATTAAAAAATTTCACATTTATCATATAATACGAGAATGATTATTGATTCTATACTAACGTTGGTCAAATGCGGCTTTTTATTAAATAAAATGCAGCTCTTTTTTATTTTGGTATTTCAAAATATGTCAAAAAAATTTTTAAATTTTATACGTCATCAAATTCCATGGCACACCAAGTTGATCTGCCTTCTTCTTTATGTTCAAATTCCATGGAATTTCATGTTGTTCTATCGTTTTTTGACCAACGATTTGATTAAAAATTTGCCCAAGTGTACTAGAGTGGAACGAATTTTTAGCCTCACCGGCTTTATATATTTTTGAATGCTCTTCGTCGAAACAGATTTTTCTGCATCCTTAGTTTTTTTCTGCAACATATCTCTTGACTTTGCCGGGTGATTAAAAAAAAAAAAACTTTAAAAACAATTCTTAAAATGCCCAAACAATGCTTGTGATTTTTACATAAAACATAGCCTTACATGTTTTTTGACACATTCATACTATAAAATGTGACGCATTCGAAAATCGCATTTAATCGTTCGTTCGGGTCACTTTGGGGTTCATAATATTTGTATGTTTATCAAAACTGAAGTTGTAATTTTTTTACCAAAACCAAAATAGAACGATTTAGAAAAAACTATTCCAAATTCTGAAAAATCATTTGCTTATTAACACTCGAAATCAACAGTGTGATGATTTGCTAATTATCAATATTTTCAGGAAATATTTTGCTCATCTTCAATTCAGTTCGGAGTTCACTTCAACTTTTCCTTAATAAACTTCCTAATATATTATGACAATTAATATTATCTTTATATTTATGTCTCTTTCAATAGTAAAATTTTTAAAAAGCAAATACATTCAAATAGTGAATATAATTGCATTGTTTTACAACCACCAAAGCAATTTTAGAGCGAGTGCTTACATCAATTTATTGATATTAAAATTTTAGTCCTATTGTCACTTTAAACAACCGGTAATAAAATATTGATTGGCAAAATGACAAATTGGTTGACTGTCGTCTTAATTTGTGTAATGTGTCAAAGTTGGAATTTGTAATTTATGATGACAAATCATATGGGGAAAAAATCAATACAAAAATTACTGCAGGTCTATGAAGAGGTTGAGAAATTTGTTTTCACACTGCACAAAGGTTCTTTTGAAAAGCTTTCAACAATAGCTGCTGAACTTTTTCATACTTCGATCCATCACCTCTTCACTGGTGATAGGTTCAATACCTATTTCTCTGATCTTTTATCTACTTTGGTCTCTTTTATGTTATGTTAACAATGCGTCACGTTTTAGGCAATACATTTTTATGATGATGTGTGCTTTTTTAAGTTTTATTTTTGCTTGTCGTTAATAATTAAAAACAAAAAAAAAACACAAACAATATTTTATGCAGGGTCTCGCACATTAGTGACTAAATCCTATTAACTACGCTCGCATCTTAAAAACAGCTGTAATTTTTATTCCTTTGCGTCAGTCAGTTTTCATTTTGAAGAAGTTGAATCATTGTCTGACATAATAATATTTGCTTAAAATTTGTTAAAAATTGACTACTTACTTACAAATTGCATCAAATTTACAAGTCATGGATTTGTAATGCAATGTTTTGATTGAGTCATTATTGCTTTTAAAAGCAACATCGTGAGATCAGCGATCTTACCAGAGATTTTTTTTGTAAAAGCTTGTTTCTGACTAATTAAAATCGTTTAAAAAGTCATTCTTTTAACTTTGTATTTGTATAGAAGATTTTATAAAATGATTTCGGGTTCGGAAAAAAAAAATTATTATGTTCTATGTTCATCATTTTTATTTAAAGAAAAGTAAATATAAGTTTATAATTATGCTTATTATACTTCCACTCGCTTATTTGATTGCGAAAATTAATTATCGATACTGCGAGCACCATTTATTTGATTTTCTAATTTTCTTATTGAACTACCCTCGTTCTTAACCCAATTCTACTGAGCATATTGATTTAGAAATCGTTCGATTTTAATGAGGAAAATGTTTTTCAAATTTTGTTCGAAAAGGTTTTATCACCGAGTAACAAAGTGACAAAAAAAAAAAACAAAAACACAATTTTAGGGTCCACCCTAGTTTCAAAAACACATCAGATTCGAAATCAGTGACCAGCGTATCTACAAAGAGTATAAATTTAAAAAAACACATTTTTAGGGTCCACTTTAGTGGTAAAAAAGCTTTTTGAAATTCTTACATCAGGTTCGAAGTCAGTCCGAGTGGGTATTTTAGCTAGCGATACTCAAAAGAAAGCATGCTAGTAGTGCTCTTATTGGCGTCAATATACCTTCCAAGCTCGCTGTATTGATGAGTGCTTCTCTAAGGCCTAGCTTTGGAAGGTCTGGACTCTTTTCATATTATTTTATATGAAAAATTTTTAAAAAAATTTTAAAAAATTATGAATGATCAGATCAATTAAAATAAAATCAAAACTTAAAGAAAAAAAAAACTTTCTTTTTGTCCGAGTTGGGTTTCGAACCCAGGTCTCCGAAATCTAACACATTAGGGCATTAGGGCATTTTGTACAAATTTTTCTGTTAATTAAAAATTTTTTTTGGAATTTGGAAACAAAAACTTCGAATTTTTCCATATAAAAGTGTTCATATAATGTGATATGCAATAGGGTAGCTCACGATCTTGTTGCATCGTTGCAAATGCAAAATTAACAGCTTTTACAAAAACAGAAAGCATTGAAAAGCTTTTGCAACATATGCTTTTTGTTTTTGTAAAAGCTGTTTATTTTGCATTTGCAACAATGCAGCAAGATCGTGAACTACCCTATTGCATATCACATTATATGAACACTTTTATATGGAAAAATTCGAAGTTTTTGTTTCCAAATTCCAAAAAAAATTTTAAATTAACAGAAAAATTTGTACAAAATTGTAGATTTTTAATAAAAATACAAAAAACTTTTTTTGGTACGAGCTGGGTCTCGAACCCGCGCTCCCGAAATCTTACTTTCATTTGTAATGATGCAGAATAAGCTGAAGTTTGTTAACAATTGTGGTAGACGAGTGGATAAAATGTCGGACCTCCACATGAGAGGACGTTGGTTCAAATCTGAATATGTCAGTAATTTTTTATTTCAAGTTGATATTTATATTGCTTTTCTTTCTAACGTGCATACTCAAAAAGGGCTACTAGCAGGTTTCTTTAAAGTCGCGAGACAGGAAGGCCTAGAAAGTTTTCTCGTTTCATATAAAAAAGTAAATGGGCTTGTATATGAGTACGGAAGGGCTAAAAAATCCATATGATGGCCTGCTAGAAGCGCTGCAAAGCCTTGCTTTTGCTCACTGGAGTTACCCTTTAATATATATACAAATAGTATAAAACAAAAAAGACACATTTCCACCGGGTCCACCCTAGTGTCAAAAACTTTTTGAAATTTTAACATCAGGTACGAAATCAGCGACCCATTAATACTGCCAAACCATACTGAAAGAGTATAAAACAGAAAAACACATTTTCAGGGTCCACCCTAGCGTAAAGAGTTTTTTAAAAATTCTAATATAAGATTCGAAATCGGCGATCAGCGCATCATTTGAGTCCATTCTAGTGGCAAAAAAACTTCTTTGAAATAGTAACATCAGATTCGAAATCAGCGATTAGCGCATCTACAAAGAGTACAAAGCCAAAAAACACATTTTTAGAGTCCACTCTAGTGTCAAATCACTTTTCGAAATTCGAACATCTTGTTAGAAATCAGTAGCCCCTCAATACTGCCATCACATATACAAAGAGTATAAAACACATTTTAGGGTCCACCCTAGTGTAAATCTTTTTTTTGATTCTAACATAAGATTTGAAATCAGTGTACAGCGATTTACAAAGAGCAAAAAAAAACAAATGTATTAATGGTCCACCCTAGTGATAAAAAAAATTTTGTGAGTTTTTAACATCAGAGTTTCACATCACAAAGAGTAAAAAGAAAAATCTCTCTTTAAGAGTATACCCTAGTGTAAAAAAATTTTGAAATTCATACATCAGATTCGAAATCAAGAAACCCCTAATACTGTCAGAGCATTTACAAAGAGTATAAAGAAAAATCACTCTTTTAGGGTATACCCTAGTGTCAAAAAAGTTTTTGAAATTCTAACATCAGATTCGAAAATAGCGACCAGCGCAATCTACAAAGAGTTAAAAGATAAAAAAACAAATTTTTAGGGTCCACCCTAGTGTCAAAAAACTTTTTGAAATTCTTAAATCAGGTTCGAAATCAGTGACCCTGATACATATGCAAATAGTATAAATCAAAAAAACACATTTTCAGGGTCCACCCTAGTGTCAAAAAAGCTTTTTGAAATTCTAACATCAGGTTCGAAATTAGCGATCAGCGCAATCTACAAAGAGTTAAAAGATAAAAAAACAAATTTTTAGGGTCCACCCTAGTGTCAAAAAAATTTTTTTAAATTCTTACATCAGGTTCTAAATCAGTAACCCTGATACATATACAAATAGTATAAATAAAAAAAACACATTTTCAGGGTCCACCCTAGTGTCAAAAGACTTTTTGAAATTTTAACATCAGGTTCGAAATCTGCGACCTCTTATACTCGTACTACTAGCACATTTATAAAGTGTACAGAACAAAAATCACATTTTCAGGGTCCACCCAGTCTACAAATTTTTTTTTTATTCTAACGTAAGGTCCGAAATCAGCGATCAGCGTATCTACAAAGAGCATAAAACAAAAAATCACATTTTCAGGGTCCACCCTAGTTTAAAAAATTTTTTGATCAATTCGAACATCAATTCGAAATCAGCGAACTCCTAATACTTCCAACGCATACACCAAAAGTATCAAATAAATAACACATTTTTAGGGTCCACCACCGTGTTTAAAAAAATCTTTTTGAAATTCTAACATGAGATTCGAAATCAGCGCCTAGCGCATCTACTAAGAGTATAAAAAAATTTCTACGTCACACAAACAGAGACACACAGAAGAGAGAGAGAGAGAGGTAAAGAGAGAGCTGCGCACTCGCCTTCGTTTGTTAGTCTGTTCGAATTTTAATACTTGCACGCACGCAAACATCGCACTCGACTGCTAGTTTGTAGTCTACTCCAGAGATGCCCACGAAAAATATTTGAAGAGTGCAAAAACAAAAGCAACAAAAAGCAACAACATCAAAAAATTTTTAAATCTTTATGCAATGACGAATTAGCTATAACACGTGTGCTGGCAGGGTACGCGACGGCGAACTTATGTATAATAATAATAATAAGGCACCTCACGAAAAAAGTTGTTCGGCACTAGTGCTCAAAATAATCCTTGGCTTATATTATGATGATTCCCCAAATATTTCGACTCTAGCGTCAGCCTTCCGTGAGCTGGAATGGTTTTACCGAACCTCTAAGACTCGAGTTTTTTGTAAAAATATTGGCTAAAAATTTGACTAAAAATAACAAACCCATCAGAAACAGTAGTAATAAAAAATTCATCCAATCTGCATCAAAAAATATTAAATTTTTTCCGCGAGACAAAATATAATGCGGATTTTCATGATTTTTTTTTTTATATTAATTTCAATAAAATTCAAATAACTTAAGTTTCTATGCGATTTTCGTTTTCGAGATACCGTTGTAAAGGTGATGGCTCTTTCTATTGCAGAATTGCTTGATTACCATTAAAACTAATCTTTTTAAAAAAAAAAATATATATTGCAACAAACATATGAGTGAAATAGGGAAATCACGATTATAACTACACGGATAGCGTTAGAGACATGAACTTTGGCAGATATTATTTTTATATCGATAGAGTATTTGGGATTTAAAATGGGCGGGATCGGTCAATGTCCACGCCTACCTCCCATATAACATAATTACATAAAATGCCGGAACTTTTAACCATTACCTCATATTTCGATAGTATTTGGTAAGTCAGTATTAATTATAAGTGTTATTCATCGTACCAAAAATAGGCGTGATCCGCCCACTTTCACAGAAGTCCCCTATATAACCCAAAGATGTTCCCAAAGAACAAAAACAATAACATGCAAACGCAGAACAGCTATCGATGGTTCGAAAAAGCAAAAACAATAACATTAAGAAGCAAAGCTGAATTCGGCGAATTACAACAATCATGAAAATATTGAAGTTGTTGTAAAAGAGTGGAAAGAGTTAGGCGCTGGGCATCGATGCTCGTCTAACTGTTATGTGACGATTTCTATCAAATTACACCACCCGCAAACCGCGTAAAGGAACTTCGTTACAAAAATTAAAAGAAAATGCTGGTAATCTTGCAAAAATTTGTCTATAAAATTTTTTTTGCAGCTTTATTTAGACAAGTCTTAAATTCACCTCTTTTTATAACTTTTATAACTTTGCTTACAGAAGCTTTATAGAAGTGTTACCGAAGCTTTTGATAGAACTGAAAATTGTAATAGTGCACATAGTTTGACCAACTTTTTTAATTATTGACCTAAGCTTAATTTAGTACTAGAAGCTGTAGCTTCTATAAGTTATATTTTGGCAATTTTTACAGAAGCCAGTATTAACTTCAATGCCAACTTCAATGCAATACAGTTTGGACTAGTGGATAGATAGCATTCTGGTGAATTGTGTAATATAAATTAGATTGAAGCCCAGACAATGATCTCTGATCGGTTTTGGTCCCGTATAAAGAGGCTGCAATTGTTTCTATTTTAGTGAATGAGTACGTATTTCCATTTTTATTTCGTTTTTCCATCCACAATGATTTTAGAAAGTTATGTCAAGAGTTTTGAAGCATTTTATCAAACCCTTTGATAAAGATACTGCTAGTCCACTTTTTTTGCATGAATTGCGACTTTGAAAGTTATTTGGGAAATATTTAGAAATCTGTTAAAAAAAGAATTTTTTTAAATAAATTTTTTAAAGCTTAGATTAACTGTAGAAATACAAAGACTTTTGGAAGCTCAAGGCATTTAATGTATTGACACTTCCCGCTAATTGTTTTATTTTAAATTTCAAAAATGTGAAAATTTTTAACAATGCAGTTACCATCAGCATTTATCGCTAATAAAAAGCGATTCTACTTCTTAGATTCGCAACTATTTCGTTGAAGCTTTTCTTTAACGAAACGTGGGCTTAACGACTTCAAAGTAAAAAGTCTCTTCGCATTCGAACAAAGCAAGGTTCAATTATGTTTTATTGATTACTAAATGCACTTTGGTTTTCTATTGCTGTCTTCTATTTACTACGTTTTTATTGATTTACTGACGGTTGTGCTCAATTCATCAGCTTATATTCATTACTAACAACAATGTAACTAAAAACCGCAGAACTCATCATTACGACTAAAACTAATTCGCGGCTTAATTTTAATAAATAAACTGTGCTTTCAGGTAAAAACTTCAATAAAATCAACTAAATACAGTTGTCACTAAAAAACAAAATACAAATATTATGAAAATATTTAACAATCAAGCGTGTTTTTCACCGCATGGCTCATTTCGCTCATTCGCGGTGTGATGTTTCATTAACAAAAAGTTTAACTTGTGTGTATAAATAAAATTTACTCATCATTTAACATCATAGCTTCAAACAAAAATAAATAAAAAAATTCATAAACAAACATTTAAGTTTGTTGTAAATTACATTGATTATGAGCAAAATATAAAACTGTGAGTTGCATGCATTTAGACGATTTCATTTTGGAGATGGAGGCACGCGCTTCCGCACGTGAGGCAACGGCGCCTGAGGCTGATGTCTGGACGCAGTTGCAGCAAAAGGAATCCGATATATTGCTAGCGGCAGAATTGGGCAAAGCATTGCTGGAGAAAAATGAGGAGCTTGTCAAGCAGCAGGAGAAGCTGGTCGAGGAGTATTCCGTGAAAATTGAGGTAAGCTTATTTACTTTAAAAATATAAAAATTCAAGAGTTAACTCGATTTGGCTGCTACAGAGCTTTTGATCAAAAGCTAACATTTAAGCCTTATAGCGGTTTAACTCGAAAATTATAATAACCTTGTGTAAACACGTTTTCGAAAGTTATGAAAGCTACAACTACCAAAGAGATTCGGAAAAATTAAGAAAAACTGCTATTTAGAGTTGGCAAAATAGTTTTTATTGTTATTTTTTGTGAAACTCTTGAAAAATAGTCCTTAATACACCTCCTTTCATAGCTTGCATAATTTTGTTTACAGAAGCTGTATAGAAGTATTACCGAATCTCTTGGTAGGAATCAAAACTGTTACTTATTTTATGCAAAGTAAGATCTACTCTGCTAATAACTTGCATTAACTTATATACCGAAGCTTTATAGAAATTATAACTTAAGCTGTAAATCGTTCTGGAAGTGTATTTTCAACTGCGCATATTTTGGTAATTTTGATTGTAGCCACAAATCTTTCCATAGGACTTAATATTATGGGAAGCTATGATTTCTATAAAGTTTCGGAAAAAAATATAAAGAAACTGCTGATAAGCCTGCAAAGAGTTTTCATTATAATTGTTTGTGAACTCTATTAAGGCAGTTCCTTAATCCACCTCTCTTCAAAGTTGGCATAACTTTGTTAAAAGAAGGTTCATTAAAAAAGTTTTTGGTAGGACGGAAATTTTTACTTATACAACGCATTGTCTGTGGCTTACTATTTTAATTACTTGTATAACTTTATTTACCAAAGATATAGAGAAATTTTTCCGAAGTTTAAGGTGATACTTAAGGCTACATAATTTATAACGTATATTTCATAGTCTTTTCTTAAAACTTTATGACTTGACATTTTCAATATTTACTATTGTAATATTGTAAGGACTTTAACGGCCGATTTCTTCCAGTTCATTGTATACAAACTCAATAGAATGAACTGGTCTAATCCACGGATTAGGGCTTATACTCGGTGAAGAAATGCGCCTTATGATATCTAAGAATTTAATTAAAATTTTTTCTAAAATATTTTAAACCTGCCGTCTTCATATCTTGCATAACTTTGCTTACAAAAGTTTTATAGAAGTTTAACAGAGGCTTTTGGTAGGACTGAAAACTGTAGCTTAACGCATAGTGTAAAATTTATACTCTGCTAATAGCTTGTATAGTATAACCTCTATACCAAATTTTATGTACCGAAACTTTCAAGAAATGTTACCTAAGCTTTTAATGGTACAAAAAGCTTATTTTTTTTAAAGGATCAAAGAACCAAGGCATGCGCCTTATACAAACAAGGTTTGGTCTTTGACCTGAAAGGAAACCGATAGATTATTAAGAGGAATTGATTGGAACTATACGTGAATTATTGATTAGGCGAAACAAACGTGAAAGACAATTTGAAAGACAAATAGTGCTATGCCTTAACCTCGGCAAGCATTTCTAGCCCATAGTTGTTCCTGTCCTTTAATTCCACATTTTCCACAATTTAGTTGTGGATTTTTAGTTTTCCATAATTCTTTAATGTAGGAAAGAACAAAGAAAGTGAAAAGAACCATGCCCGAACCCGGATTCGAGCCATTGACCTCTGGGTTGATAGGCTAGCGCACTCTCCACTAGACTGCAAAAGCCAACTTTTTCTATTAAGGATTTTTTTATTAATTTTAATAGAAGGCGTAAGTGTTTCTTTAGTAATTCGTGATTTAAAATTTGTAATAACCCAGTAGCTCCAAGTTGAAACTTGGACCTGCTACTTGGTATGAGAATTCATATACCCGCAGTGGTAGGGGCATGCCCCTCGCCTCTTATCTTGTACGTCCTTTTCGTCCAATCGATGTCATTGACAGGGGCGAACGGACCCAAAGTGCATTACCATGGGCTTTATAATTCTCCTGTCCCATTGGGCCGTACCTATAAAGGTTTGAGAAATGGCATGTCTAAAAGGATATGCTGCCACCAGCTAAACAACAGTTAAGCTTTCGATAACTCATTTGCAAAAGTGAGCTTCTCATATGAGAAGCTATAACTTAAGAGTTTCGGAAAAAAAGAAACTTCTGATAACCCTGCAAAAGTTTACCTTAATTTGTTTATGAATCATTATACGAACGGTTTCTTAGTCTACCGTTCTCCATAGTTTGTACAACATTGCTTACAGAAGCTTTATAGAAGTATTGCTGAAGCCTTAGGTGAGTCTGGAAGTTTAAGTTTCTTAAAGGCATATTTTAAACATTTTGATAGACCATGAAGTTAACCACTTCATTACTTAAAGAGTCCAGAAAGCTTCCAAAAACTCTATTGCAAAAGTTATTGAAAGTTCTATTTAGTGAAGTTCAATCAAAACAGTTCATAAATCTACCACTTTATCTTGATAACTTGTCAGACTTTGTTTACAGAAGCTTTATAGAAGTACTATCAAAGCTTTAAGTTGTACTGAAAACTATTGTTTCTTTTACGAATGTTTACAAAAATTTTATAGAGGCTACATGTCTTTCCTTAGAAGTTCATGACCTAAAATTTCCAAAAAGCTTCGAAAAACTCATTTGCGAAAGTTATGGCAAGATAAAACGTCAGTTTTTGGAAAAAAGGATAAACAAAACTTTTCGCGAAGTTTTATTAATACAGTTAGTCCGCCTTTCTTCAAAGCTAGTACATACTACCTTGTTTAAAGAAGCTTTATAAAAGCATAACCGAAGCTTCGGGTAGGGTTTAAAATTGTAACCTTTAGTAGAAATTTTAACTGTAACCTTTAGTAGTGGCCAACTCTGTAAATGGCTTGTATAATTCTATCTGCGGAAACTTAAAATAGTACTCGAAGCTGTAGCCTCTATAGCGCCTACTTTTGCAATTTTTACCTTTGCAAGAAGCTTTGGCAATTTTATGCCAAAGGCCTAAATTAACTTAGTATCAAAGCTTAATGCAATGGTTTACAGTTTGGCCGAGTGAATAGATAGCATTCTGATGAACTGTGTGATGTAAAATGATTCATCACCATGATCATCCACTCAACTCCAATGACTCATATCCAAACCAACACACGAATATTTTTTTTGATAAAAAATTAATGATGGAATACGGATAAATATTGTTTTTTTAGAATTATATTTGAGCTTAATGCCAACTAAGTTCATGAAACAATTGGTTACAATAACAACAAGTTCTTTGAAGTTTTTTAAATTAAAAGTTTTGATTAAGATTTCATCTATAGTTCTGTGTCGATATGCAATAACAGCTTAAGTCTGATTTTAATCTTAAAAATCTTTCTTTAAGATTTTCAATCGCCATATAAGTTATACGAAAAACGATTTCATTTTTGTGTCATAACTTTGGCTAAGGTCATGCTAGAAGCTCTAGATTTGTTGTGCTTATATGGCTTTATAAGTGGAACACAGCTACATCAATAACTGAGTTCTGTCTTAAGTCGACTTAAGCGATTATTGCTTATTGACACAGAATTTTGAGATAGCTTTACACAAGCCGATTTTCCAAAGCTAGATTGTAGTCAAAACATAATCTTATTTAAAGCAATAAACAGTTTCAAAGCTAAATTGTAATCAAAGTGTCTTTGCTTCTTTAAAACAATAAACACTTTTGTAACAATAAAAAGTTTGCGTCTCTTATAGAAGTTTCAAAGAACTTTTTTAAACTAAACTTTTTTACTAAAGGAACGACCAAGAGAGACGGTCGATATATTGATATAGATGGTAGATGCAAATTTTTCATTTGTTACGGAGCATTTTGTCTTCTTTGGTAGGACCTTAAGTTTTCACAACTAGCTTCTATAAAGCTTGCCGCAAGCTTATTAGAAGTTTGTGTGTTGGTTGGATTACAAAAGCTCTAAGGCTTTAAGATGAGGAAGTTTTATGAAAATAGCCCGGTCGCCTTATTAGTCAAAGTTACAAAAGCCAATGTTTGGTTTGTTGTTGTTGTTGTGGCTAACGCCGATTTAAGCAAGCATGACGTCATCTTTGTGTATTTATTAACAACTTGAAGAATCGCTTCAAAAAATTGAGCTCAAGCGTATCGTACAACAAGGCGCTGACCGCGTCGAAAGCTTCGCATTTCACATCAGCATCGACAACAACAATATCATAAGCTGCACACCAACACCAAAACTGGCCCCAACATTTAAGCAAATCAAAGTAAATCGAAAATTGAATACTCTTTGTTGTTATTGTTTAAACTGTTTTAGTTCATTTATTTATCTTTTTTTTTACAACCAATTCAAGTTGACGTAATTACAACACATAGCCAACACAGCAACAAAAACAAAAACAACAACATTGCTTAAGATTGCCGTAATGCAGTCAGCTTAGTCAGCCAACCCGCTTGGCTCAGTCAGCTAGGCTTAATATCGTTGTTGTTAAGGGGGTAGTTCGATGGAAACTAAAAAAAAATTGTCTTAATTTTTGAGTGGCATATAAACTAAGAATACGGATAAAACTGGTGTTAAAGGTTTACAAAGTCGATAACAGGCCGAAAAGGACGAAGAGCAAAGGCTTGCTCAAGCAATATCGATTGCAGAAATAATTTGTACAGGTGTTTTTCTCGAAAACGTATTTTTACCTTGCGATAACGAGTTTCTTAAAAACACTGCTACAATTGCTTTGAATCTTTTAGGGATTATTTTTATTATGTGTAGCTATCGCCAGAGCTGGAAATATTGGGTTGTTGGAAAAATAATTTCGTTTTTTATATCTCCACGCATACTGCATAAGGGGTATATTAACTTTGTCACTCCGTTTGTAACGCTGATAAGGAGGTGTGGCAGGTAAAGAAAAGTATATTTTAATCAGCATCACCTCCTGAGTCGATTTCGGTTTTCGGACGGTCGCACAGTGCGTTGAATGGGGACAAAAATACAAAATCAATAAATTTCGCTTTTGAAAGAATTTAGTATGCAAAACAAAGTCTAATGGTTTAAAGATCAAAAATCAAAAAGCATTTTGTAAATATCTTTATTAATAAGAGATTTAAAACTTGACCAATTTAATTACATAAAATATGGTATTTTTACATTTGGAAAGGAAAATAAAAATTTATAAAATTTCGTGATATTTATAAAAAAAAAATATGCAGAATTGTTTAAAGGTATTTTCAAATCACGAAAATTTTTAGTTTTTGGCAAGATATTATATTGCAAAAGAAATTACTTCAACCTTTAATAGAAATCTTAAAACTCCAAAAATAACCATATTTTTGCAGGTAAAAAAAAATTCGGTCTCATCGATTTTTATAAATTTACAACATTTTCTGGAAAAATGTATCTACTTTCAGTTTTCAAAGTTTTATTTGCTCTTTTTCATAAACAAAAAAGTTACGATGCGGTTTTATGCGGTTTGTTTTTGTGAAATTTGCTCAATTTGGTATGAAAATAATGCAAAAAAATTATTAAAGTTGAAAAGGCAAACAAAAAAGTCGGTCTCTTCGATTTTTCTAATTTTTTTTTTTTTTTTTGTATATTTGTTTGATGTATTTACTTTTTGTTCCGCAAATTTTATTTGCCCCTTTCCATAAAAACAAAAGTAGTTACGTTTTTACCATTATTACTTTTTGTAAATAGTTGTATGGAAAATTTAAATTTTAAAGCTTTAAAAAAAACTTAGAAATTTTTTTCGTATACTTTTATCAATTTAGTTAAGAAAAATGAACAAAAAACCTAAAATTATATGTACACTGAGGGAAATATGTGTTAAAATAAACATGAAATTGTGTTCATATTAAATGAATTCGTTTTTTAAATTGAACTTGAAACAATTTAATTTAAGTTAAGCACAAATGTTTTTAAAGTTTAATTTAAAATAAAAGTTTTTGTTTTCAAAACAATGTTTTTGAACATACTTTCATTGCAAAAATTTTAAGTTAGGACATATTTATTTAAACGAAAAATTTAATGCAAAAAATTTAATATTTAAAACAAATATTTTATAACATAATTTAAAAATATTGTTATTAAATGTAAAACAAATAAATTAAACCGCAATTTTTTCCGATGCCATTTCTTAACTTTTTCGAGTTTTCGTAATAAAATTCATGATCAGCGACCCCTGGGACCTCCCGAATAACAAAATTTTTTACTTCATTTGATGAAGTTTGCGATTTACTGCGGCTAGAAATATATTAAATATCAAAATAATTAATTAGTTTTTATATCATCTTATGTTTAATAATTTTCAAAATCAATCTCTGATAGCAACTTATTTTTTCTTATTGAAACACAATAGTAAGAGAAAATTATACAAAAGACAGAGATGAGTTTATAGTTAAAAATTAAACACTTTTGTTTTAAATTTTGTTTTGTAGAAACGCAAATTTCTTAAATTTCAATTTTAAAATTTTTTTGTTTAATTTTAAAGTACAGGGTCCGCCATCTAACGTTGTTTTTTTTTCAACTAGTGCTTATTTCGTGAATGGTAACACTCATGTCTGATTTGACAGATAATTAGTTTTATCCTTCCGCTGAACGAATATGGTTGTGTTTACGCTTGAACAACGCTGGGAAATATTGCGACATTACTTTGAAAATCATGGTAATGTTGCAGAATGTGTGCGAAAATTGCGTACGGATTTTGGAAGAAGAGAAGCACCGTCAGCTCCGTTTGTTCGTTATCTTGTGAAAAAAGTGAAAGAAACTGGCATCCTCATCGATAAACCAAGGCGTGAAAAGCCAAAAGCAGTGCGTACTTCCGAGAATATTGCTGCTGTGGCAGAAAGTGTGCGTGAAGCGCCATCAACATCAATTCACCGTCGTTCTCAACAATTGAACATTTCGGAGACATCATTGAGACGATTTTTGCATAAAGACCTTGGTATGACGCCATACAAAGTCCAATTGGTTTAGGAGTTGAAGCCAACTGACCATCCAATGCGTTTTCGCTTCGCTAAGTGGGCCTGCGATCGACTTACAGAAGATGCCGATTTTGCCAAAAAAATCATCTTTTCAGATGAAGCTCATTTTGATCTTGGCGGGTATGTAAACAAGCAAAATTGTCGCATTTGGGGCACAGAAAACCCGCACGCATTCATTGAAAAGCCGCTGCACCCAAAACGAGTCACTGTTTGGTGCGGATTTTGGTTCAGAGGCATAATTGGGCCATTTTTCTTCGAAAATGAGCAAGAAGTGGCCGTTACAGTCAATGGCGATCGTTATCGGGCCATGTTGAACGAATTTTCGTTCACAAAAATTGAAGAGAAGGATATTGGCAACATTTGGTTTCAACAGGACGGCACTACGTGCCACACAGCCGAAGCTACACTCGATGTTTTGCGCCCTGTTTTTGAAGATCGCATTATCAGCCGCAGAGCTGATGTCCTCGGAGCTGCGATTTGACACCGTTGGACTATTATTTGTGAGATGCCCTCAAAGATAAGTGTTACGCCGACAAGCAAGAGACAATTGACGCTTTAAAGCACAATATTCGTGAAGCCATTGGTGAAATACAGCTGCACACAATCAATAATGTGCTTAAAAATTGGACCGATCGTGTAGGCTACAGCATGGCCAGCCGAGGCAGCCATTTAAATGAAATTATTTTTCATTATTAACCGGAAGGATTGTACTTTCAAATAAAAAAAGAAATTTGAGAAAATATCCAGTAGTTTTTTTTTATAGAATTTTCAAAAATAAAAAAGTTATTTGGCAGACCCTGTATGTTTTTTTCTCAGTGTATACATAATTATAGATTATTTTAATAATTGTAACAACTATACTGATTTCTATTAATTGACCCTGAAAGTAGGAAATCATTTTATAATAGTTGCATTTTCAAACGAAGTGTATCATTTTCGGGACTCAAAAGCAATTTCGGGATTTTAGGATTGATAATTAAGAACCCTGAGATTTGAAAAACAGGTAAAAAGTATTTTTTAACAAAAAAAAAAGGGAATTCGTGTGCAAGGTATGAAAGTTAGGATATTTTTTTAATCAAAAATTGTCCACAGGAATTAAAAAACACAAATTATTTAAATTTTTTATAAAAAAGTCAATTTTTTTTATATATATATATATATAAAGGACGAGAATATACATTTATTATAAATATTTATAGTATTATAATTCATTAAATTCATATTTTCTGACATAATAATACTACCTAAAAAAACTTTTTAACAAAAAAAACCAACTTCAAAAAACTTCAATTAAAAAATAATTTTTAATTACTTTTCACATTAATTCTTGGTCAAATTTGATAAAATATTTATATATATTATTAAATTGGAAATATTATTATTATAATTTTTTTTTCTATTTTGTATTATTATTCTAAATATATTAATTTATAAACCATTAAAGTCGACGCATATATAATCAGACTCTTATAAAATAATCGCTTTTAAATATAAAGGTTTTATATTCATGGAGATATTTATATATATATGATAATTAGGGATCGGATTTTTATGCAAAACGTATAAAAATCAGTGTCAAAAACTTAAAATATACAAATTTTATGCAAAATTTATTACATTTAGATTGCATGTGTCTTTTTAATCAATATTAAAAAAAACAATTTACTTTGCTATTTCATTTTTACACAGGACTTGATATAAAATAGAAAAAAATTATAATAATACGATTTCCAATTTTAAAATATATACAAATAAATTATCAAATTTGACCAAGAATTAATTTGAAAAGTAATTTATATTACTTTATTATTATATAATTTATAATTATTTATAATAATTTAAATAATTTAAATAATATATAATTTTAAATAATTTCATAATTATTTTTTACTTTGAATTTGGTTTTTTTTTTTGTCAAAAAGTTTTTATTTCTTGCTTTTTAGAGATTATGATAACAATTTTGCCCATTCTTGTAGCGAATTTCGATATCCTAGTGTCAGCTTTTTTATATTTCCAAGCATTTTTGTCCAATAACGCCACTTTCTTGACCCTAAATTTTCTTAATTATGCCCTCCCCTGTACCTTATTTTAGTATCCTAGTGTTCATATTATTCGAATTACGGCATTTTTCTAATATTGTCAAGCCTTTGTCGAATAACGCCCACTTTCTTATCCGTAATTTGTAATAATTGTTCCTACTCCTGTACCAATTTCCAGTACCCTAGTGTTAATATTAACTGAGATACAGTATTTTTCTTCTATTGCCTCGCCCGTTTATCCAATAAGTCCCACTTTTTTGACCGTAAATTTTAATAACTATACCTACCCCCTACCTAATTTCAATATCCTGATGTCAATATTATTCGAGTTACAGCTTTTTCTAATACATATTTCCACGCCTTTGTCGAATAGCGCCCACTTTCTTGACCGTGATTTGTAATAATTGTTTCTACTCCTGTACCAATTTGCCGTACCCTAGTGTCAATATTAACTGAGATACAGTATTTTTCTTTTATTGCCACGCCCTTTTGTCTAATAAGTCTCTTTTTCCTGACCGTAAATTTTTATAATTATGCTTACTTGCTAAAACTGCTAATTTCAGTTTCCTAGTGTCAATATTATTCGAGTTACAGGGTTTTCTAATATTGCCACGCCCTTTATCACATAATGCCTACTTTTTGGCAATAGTTTGTAATAATTGTTAATACCCTTGTACTAAATTTCAGTATGCTAGTGTCAATAATATTCGATAAACAGCGTTTTTCTAATAATGCCACGCCCCTTTGTTGAATGCCACCCACTTTTTTAGACGACCACCTCTGCACTCAATGTCTCTATCTATTGCAATCGGGCAAGTACTTTAGGAGTTATCGATGTACACACATTTAAAAAAAAACAGAAACCAACCAACCAACTTGAGAACCTCCTCCTTTTTGAAGTCGGTTAAAAAATAGGTGAAGATTTTCACAAATACTCAACTTTGTAGTTTTTTAGGAAAAAATTTTGATTTCGGTTTCGGTGAAATTTGATTCGATTTGAATTTTTGATTGCAGAATCTTTTTTGTCTCTGTTAACTCAAGCAAAAAAGTATTTTTTCTGAAGAGAGGAATCACAAAAAAATAAAAATGTTTTTAATAAGAATCAAATGTTAACATTTTCATGGAAAGTAAATCAGGCCGCGGCTTCAAACGTAATAAAAAACATATCTTCTTGTTTATTTATATATTTTTTCTATTCTTTTTTGGAGCGCAGCACTGCATTTATATGTATCTCTCTTTTCGCCTTGATCGAGGCTCATTTGTTTTTTTTTTTTGTTGCGCTGTGCTAACTGAGTAAAAAAGAGAGAAGAAGAGAGCAACATGAAGTTTATTGATACTCTTGCAACACAAACGGGTTAAAAGAAAACGATTTAGCAATGCTTGACAGCTACAATGATTACTTAAATAACTCAACACTTAAAGTAAATATACTTCCTGTTAAAATTCCAAAAAGAAAATACCCCTAGAAAGTGCTGCAACACAAATATGCTGTTTTAAAACTCTTTTCATAAAAATCGGCACAGTACTTTTTAAGTTTACGTGGAACAAAAAATGTTCACTTAAATTTTATATAATAGTACTCGTACAAATACAAATATGTAAAGAAAATACTCTAAATTACTGAATAACCCCCTTAAAGCCGCGTCTTTAAACTGCTGCTGGGCGTTCATTACAAAAGCGTGCGGTTGAGTGTTTATGTGTGGCAAACTGTTATTTGTTATAGTTTTTAATTGTTTTCTTTGTTAGTTTGAGTGCCTTTTATTGTTATTGTTGTAGTTGTTGTTGCTGGTTTTTTCTACTGTACTTTGTATTATTTAAACTAATTTTTGTTTTATTGCCTGTTGCTACCAAAGACTTCATTCATCTACCATGAAGTTCATAAAGTTTTTATCTTTTTGTAAAGATCTTCATGAAACGCCTTCATATCCAGCAGTTAGCTACATATTAAGTTTTATATTAATAAAAACTCTCAACATTTCCTCAATTGTGCTATATGTGTATATTTTTTCCTTATAATTAAATTTTTTTTTAACTTCAGAACAATTTGAGCGGTGTATTGCACCCGTGTACCACCCACACAATAAACATTCACACACACACACATACACACAAGCAAAAATAATTTCACGTTTTTTTTTTAAACATATGCGAACTTTAATTGCTTATTATAGAAAACCATTCAAGTCACAGTTTGCGCATTTATGTCACACTTAAACTAAAACACACTAAAACAGCTCATTCATTATGTTTTTGTATTCACACTCACATCGAATAACATGATTGGTGCAATTATTTAAAAAAAATTTTTTTGTTTTATCGATCAAAGTACTACGATTTATCATCATTATTAAAGCAAAATTGTAGCACACTTTAGGTTTGATGAACTTGAATTTTTTAGCGTTTAAAAAAAGTTTACTGTGATTAGGGTCAAAATTTAATGGTGAAGCTCCAGTTGCTTCAATGCAAAAATTGTAAAAAATTAGATGATAATAATTTAGAGCGGAATGAAATTTTTTCAGCGGTGGCTCATTAACTCTTTGAGGTACGGAAATTTTATTATAAAAAGTACCCTTGAGGTAGAAGAAAAAAAAAGTCATAAATATTTTTCTTTTTTATTATTATTTATTTTTATTATATTCATCATATTTATTTATTTTATATTTTATTATAAACATCAAATCTGAGAGGGTTGATTTTTGTCCCATGGTACTTCAAAGAGTTAACAGCATTGCATGTGATAAATTATGATTAACTTCTGCAGTTAACAACTACAATCAAGGTTTTGAGCAACAAACTTTATTAGATTACTTATATATTCATTTTAGTACGATAGCACTTCACTTTTAACGATAATGAATTAATTTAAATTTTTTACACATAAAGATATCGTTTAAATCACAACAAAACAAATTATATCTAAAGTATATCGGTAAAAATTGGTATCGTCATGGATTTTCGAGATAAAATTATTTTGATATCGAGAAATGAGAGTTCTTTAAAATTTTAATATTCCCAAGAACCTAAGGCGTTTTTAATAAAAAATCATTAACAATTAATTAAACAAAATACTGCAACCTCCGAAAATGACCGAATTATAAAAATCCCAGACAGGATGCTGCCGAAGGTAACCTTCTCGAAACGTTAACGATATCGAGATTGAACACGGTGAGAAAAAATCAAGCTTTCTATGCTTAATGCTGAAAGTTTAGAATTTTATGAAATTAATTTTTTGTATTTTTTAAATTTCAAAAATATAGTCCTTTGAGAATATACTGTTAAATTTTTTTAAAGATACTGGCGTTATTTCCGCTTTTACAGCCGTTTTAGCAGGTATCGAGCCACAGTATTTCGTCTACACTCACTCTCTTTGCACTCATTTATCTCAAAACTACTTTTTCGGCATGGTGCTTGTTGAAGATTGCAAAAAGTCGTTAATATAAGTTGACCTTTATTTTTCGTTGGGAGTAAGTCGAGCTCAATTACTAATTTGGCATAACAATTGTTGTTGTTATCGGTCTCTTATTTATATTATATTTTGTTTTCGTACTAAGCTGCAGCTGCAATTATTCTTCAATCACATCATCGTGGCCTTCAAATGTGCACATATTTTCTACCAACAAATTAAATCACGCCACTTTACAGCATCTTCGATTTATGCACCACACTCTTTGACACCACCACCATTCAACTCATCATCGTCGATTCCATGCATGGGTAAAACAATTTCATACCAACAACAACAATACCATCATCACCACCACCCACCTACTCTTTGTCATCGCTATACTGTCAACAACAAGAACGACAACAACAAATGTCTTAGTTTCGCTCGCAATGCACTCAAAACAACAACAACAACAATCACCCCAACCGCTAATCGACTAAGCATAGAAAAGTGCGTGCATAAAAAACGTAATCAGAGGCGCGACTTTCTACAACAAATTTTTAACTTAGGTAGCAGGCAAATTATCTTGTCTTATTTTAAGCAGAACTTCTTCGACATCGGTGCGCGAGTTACGACCCCCACTCAAACGACAACAACAAATACATATACTTCTCAGCCACCACCCAAACCATCGAGGCTCAATACGCCGCTGCAACACTTACAGTAACAATTACAACAAACACAACAACAATACCAAATTAACCAACAAGTCAAAGACATCGTTACTACATTTACAACAACAGCACAAACGGCAATTAAATCTCGGCACCCACAACAATAGCACCAGAAACAACAACATAATAAGCCCCACTGCACTACTTAAAGTGCAGCGTAATCAATAAGATATTTTAAGTGTTCCAATTTTATTTACACTCTTTCTTTATTTTTTTCCTCATAAATCGCAACTATTAAAATAGGTTCAATTTTAAAGTATAACATTAAAATCAAACTCTTGCATTTCTGATATTATGTTGCAACCATAAATTGGGCAACATTTTACGATTATTTATTCTACATATTAACCACAAGACATTAAAATGAAACCCTTGCATTTTTGATATTATGTTGCAACTATAAATTAGGCAACACTTTGCGACTATTAACTTTTACATATTAACCACATTGTATTTCTTTTACATACATTACATTTCTCCTATTTTACAATTGTATTTCTTCCATTTATATCTTTACATACTTTTACACATTTACATTTCGAAAACGAATTGGTTAGATTTTAAGAAAGAGTTGTAATAAAGTTCAGTTCTAAGTTTACAGCAGAAAAGAAAAGTGTGTTTCAATCAAACTGCTCTAAGCAAGGAACATAACTGGCGCAGTCTACGGCTTGGCGAACCATCTTGTGAATAGTGAATAATCAGTATCCTTCTTATTTGAAGAATAAGTGATAAAATAATTGTTCGAAAGAATATCGAACTAAAATTATTGTAATTATCAGAAGTTATTATCGAGAGAATATCGATACATAATATTCTGAAATAAGTGTTGACTGAATATCAGCACATTTTTTTTTCACAAGATCGGTTAAGTATCAACTTTTAATCGCCGTTGGAACTCAACGCTCTGAAAGGACGACTATATCAACTTTTAATCGCCATTGGAACTCAACGCTCTGAAAGGACGACTAGCGAACAACAAGCATCATGCAGCTAAAGCAGTTAATCATCATCATCGTTGGAAGCATGTAAGTCGAAAACTGAAAAATAATTAAATAAAACAAAGCTTAAAAATAAAACAAATAAATTTTTTCAATAAAAGGGGATAAGAAAAGAAAAATTTCAATACGTTAACAATTTTATTCAATAAAAAAAAAAAAGAACAAAGAAAAAATTCATGTGGAAAAAAAACCCAGAAAAAACGTGCAGAAAATCAGCCCTATTCAGTTTCCCTCAGTAATCTTTTTAAAAAGCAGAAGCCTTAGTTCAATTCTAGAAGAACCAAGTAGAGAATTTACTATGGAAAATACAGCCCCCATCCCAACCCTTCCCACCCCTGCCCCTGTATATGTGGATATTTTTCAGTCACTTCGCATTCCAGATGCAATAAAGGATTTGCCTCAATATGATGGCAATCCTCGACTACTATACGAATTTCTAAATAACGTAGAGGAAATATTGTTACATACAAGAGGTGCTAGTCATACGCCTCAAGGACAAATACTACTAAGGGCAATACGAAATAAGATAGTCGGTCAGGCAAACGAAGTACTAAATATGTACGGAACGTCACTCAATTGGGAAAACATAAAAACTAACTTAATTCTGCATTACTCTGACAAAAGATCGGAGACTTCACTTATTAGGGATTTACACAACTTACGACAATACAACAAAACTGTAGAAAATTTTTTCAGTGAAATAATAGAAATTCAGGCTACACTGTGCAACAATATTTTGATACACGAAAGTGATCAAAATGTTGTAGCAGCAAAAAAAGAACTATTTGCGGAAATGTGTCTAAACTCATTTTTAAGTGGTCTTAGAGAGCCACTTGGCTCAAACATTAGGGCTATGAGGCCAGAATCCTTGGCCACTGCTTTAGCCTACTGTATAAAAGAACAAAATATTCATTACATGAGATCAGAAAGAAACACATATCAGAGTAAACAATATAAGCCATATAATACGTTCAATAAATATCCAGCAAGAATGCAAAACCCACGTAACTTTACACCAAATACGTCTAACTATAATCCAAACACATCAAATTACTACCAAAACACATATAACCCAAACCAGTCCCGATTTAATAACCCACCAACATACAATAGGTTTAATCCTAATCATAACCCTTTTAGAAATAACCACAACAATAATAACAATTCGTCATTTTCTGCCAGACAACCACAACCAGAACCAATGGACACAAGTTCAGGTTTTACAAACACTAAAAACTCCACTGTATCTCAAAGGAATAATAATTCCGATGTAAGCATGCGTTCTAAATTTTCCAGGATGACAAGACCAAGAACAGAAGAATTTCATAACATAAATAAAAATCCAAGGACCCAACGCCCCAATACCTCTTACCAACAACAATTAGATCAATATACAGATGACTCAATAGAAGACATCAATAACATTGAAGATGATCAAAATTTTTTCCGATCAGCCTCACCGAACCAACAGGATACATAGACGTAAATAGACATGGATCTGAGCTAGCATATGTTAACATATCATCCCCTTTTGGTAGACCATTGAGATTTCTTATAGATACGGGAGCGTCAGCCTCATTTATTAATCCCGAATTCATACATAAAGACGATATTAAAAAATGTAAATTAACTTCAATCTCTACTATACTTGGAAAATATACTCTTAATGAGCAAGTATCATTACCTATATTTCGTGAATTCAATCAACGCGGTAATCTCATATTCCTTCTCTTCAAATTCCATAATTATTTCGATGGACTAATCGGACTTGATGCCCTTACTCAACTCGGTGCAACAGTTAATCTTGTTAGCAAATCACTTAATACACAAAACTCAACTATTAATCTACAATTTAAACCAAATATAATATCAAAAAAATACTTGATTGCACCTAGATCTAAAACAGTTATTGAATTGCCAGTAGACACTCAAAATGGATCAATTTATCTCAGAAACACAGAACTTAAACCTAACTTAGTTATATCAGAAGGTATATACGAATCAAAAAACTGGGTTGCTTCACTGGAAGTAATAAATTTTTCTGAAAATGAACAATCCCTTTTTCTTGAACAGCCTCTTAAAGTAAACCCTTACAACACTTCTGACTTTGTCGAATTAAATAATATAAACCCAGATAATACTTGTGACCCAAACCACTTTGTAGACTTATCAGAAATTCTCAGATTAGACCATCTGAATTCAGAAGAAAAACAAAAGTTATTGAAACTCTGTAAGAAAAATAACGACGTATTCTACAAAGAAGGAGAACAATTAACATTCTCCAACGAAATTAAGCACAAAATATCCACAACAGATGACATTCCAATTTACACCAAATCGTACAGATATCCATACGTCCACAAAGACGAGGTACAATGTCAAATCGCAAAAATGCTTCAACAGGGAATAATCCGCCATAGCTATTCCCCTTGGAGTTCTCCCGTTTGGATCGTTCCAAAGAAAAAGGACTCCAGTGGAAAACAAAAGTGGCGCCTCGTCATAGACTATCGGAAGCTTAATGAAAAAACAATATCAGATAGGTACCCGCTCCCCAATATAAATGAAATTCTGGATAAACTAGGTAAATGTGTATATTTTTCTACGCTTGACTTAGCAAGCGGTTTTCATCAAATAGAAATGCATCATAAACATATACAAAAAACTGCGTTCACAGTAGAAGGTGGTCACTATGAATACATAAGAATGCCATTCGGTCTAAAGAACGCTCCATCAACGTTTCAGAGAGTGATGGACAATGTTCTTAGAGAATTAGTAGGAAAAATTTGTCTTGTCTACCTAGATGATATAATAATCTACTCAACTTCTCTTCAAGAACATCTTGAAAGTCTTGAAAAAGTTTTTGAAAAATTACGTTCGGCAAACTTCAAAATCCAACTAGACAAGTCAGAGTTCCTGCATAAAGAAGTAGCGTTCCTGGGACACATTGTATCAACAGATGGTATCAAACCAAATCCTTCCAAAATAGAAGCCATCCAAAATTATCCAATTCCGCAAACTAGGAAACAAATTAAAGCTTTTCTTGGGTTACTAGGTTATTACCGAAAATTCATTAAAGATCTATCAAAACTTATAAAACCTCTTACTGAGTGCCTAAAAAAAGACAAGAAAATCGTAATTAATGATCGATATATACAGGCATTCAATACATGTAGACACCTTTTAACAAATGACCCAATACTGCAGTATCCAGACTTCTCCAAACCGTTTATTCTCACAACAGACGCTAGTAATTATGCTCTAGGCGCAGTCTTATCCCAAGGCACTATAGGCAGTGATAAGCCAGTTTGCTACGCGAGTAGAACGCTTTCCGACTCGGAAACAAATTATTCTACTATAGAAAAAGAGTTACTCGCCATTATGTGGGCGACTAAGTACTTTCGGCCATACCTTTATGGTAGAAAATTCAAGATAGTTACTGACCATAGACCTCTAACCTGGCTTATGAGTTTGAAAGAACCCAACTCTAAACTCATTCGCTGGCGCCTTAAATTAGAGGAGTATGATTACGAGATAGTCTATAAAAAGGGAAAGCTTAATTCAAATGCCGACGCTTTAAGCAGAATAATACAGGATAAACCAAACACTAACGTGGACGTAAACATTAACGATACAGAATCTAATCACGCTACAAACGGAAGCACAATTCACTCTGCTATAGAAAATCTCAACGATGGAATAGCTATTTCCGAAAAACCACTAAACGATTTTAATCTACAAATAATTCTACAAATATCAAGCCAAGCACCTGAAATCACAGTCGAAATTCCATTTAGAAATAAACAAAGACGCATAATCCGAAAAACTAATTTTAATGAAGACAGTATTACTCAAATTTTAAAAAACTATATGGCACCTAATAAATTATCTGCCATCTATACGGATGACGATACATTCAGAATAGTCCAGGATGTATACTCCAAATATTTTTCACATACCCAAATATTCCGTGTAATACGCTGCATGGAAATATTACAGGACATAACACAAAGCGACGAACAAGAACAGTTGATTAGGGATTATCACAATCGACATAACCATAGAGGAATAAATGAAACACATTTGCATCTCAAAAGAAAGTACTACTTTCCATTTATGAAAAATAAAATCACACAAACAATTAATAACTGCGAAACCTGCAAAACTCAAAAATACGATAGGAATCCCCCTAAAACAAAATTTGAAAAACCAGAAACACCTATTAAGCCACTCGATATTTTGCACATCGATATATATACAATTAACAATCACCCTATCTTAACAATAATTGACAAATTTTCTAAGTTCGGAGCAGGTTATAATCTACAATCGAAAAATAGCGTATCCATCCTAAAAGCATTAAAAACATACATCAGTGTTTACGGTACACCTCGAAAAATTGTATGTGACCAAGGTCAAGAATTTATGGCAAATATATTTAAGGACTTCTGTCGTCAGTACCAAATAGAACTGCATTTTACGTCATTCCAACAATCGAGTAGTAATTCTCCAGTAGAGCGTATGCATTCCACTTTAACTGAAATTTACAGAATTTTACTTACAACTCGAAAAGAAAACAATCTATCTCTTGAACATGACGAAATTTTAGCAGAAACATTTATAACTTACAATAACGCAATTCACTCCGCCACCAAACACACTCCCTACGAGTTATTTTTTGGCAGAACATACAAATTCAATAACATAATTTCATTTCACAATGAACACGAATACCTTCAAAAGTTAAAAGAATATCAGGAGATTCTATACCCAAAAATATGTGAACAGCTTAAACAAATTACAAGCCTTAACATAGATAAAATCAATGTAACTAGAGACGAACCCGAAAATTTCGACAGCAACAAAACCATATTTAGAAAAGAAAATAGAAGAAATAAAATGACTCCTAGATTCACAAAACATAAAGTAAAACGCAATAAAAAAGTCACATTAACCACAATAAAAGACCAAAAATTACACAAATCCAAACTAAGAAAACAAAATAAACCATAAATTTTAACATTATACCTCGAATTTTTTTTCCAATAGGCACTTTTAGCTTGCATTATATTTGTATATTTTCACTTTTTAGGGTACAACTGGTCATTGGACAGTTAATAGAGATTCATAACGTCAAAGATAACCAAGGTATAATTCCACTCAGACTCGGACCGGCACGAGTAGTAAAAGGGTATAACAATTTAATCCATATAATCGACCTAGACAAATACCATGAAAACATTAACAAATTATCCACTACCTTTACTGAAATTAAAGCACAAGGTATACAACCAAATCTTATAAAAGTAACTGAAATGAAACTTTTCGAACTAAAGAATAAAATTCAAACACTATCACCTGTTGCTAGACAAAAAAGGGGTATCTTGAATGGACTAGGATCAGTAGTAAAGTTTATTACAGGAAACATGGATGCGGTTGATGCACAAAATTTAAATAATGAAATAACAAAATTAAAAGAAAATGAAGAAAACTTACAAAAAGAATCGGTCAATCAAAACAAATTGAATATGCAAATGATCGCAAGATTTAAAAATATTACTGAACACATGAACACGGTGTGCAGGAAGCATTTTTTATTCAACCTGAAATGTCGACGCAATCTGAGTATGCAGATGTTTGAAGTACAATCTAAAAACGCAGAATTTATTGTTTTTAAAATCCTATGAGTTCGTTTAAGGGGGGGAATCAATTTTTTGTAGTAAAAAAAATCTATGTTTTTTATATCATAGTAAAACTATTAAAAAATATGTCCTCAAAGTTTAAAAAACGGTTTAATTTCAAATATTTGCATTTTAAGAAATGAAAAAAAATTCCATTTAGTAATAGATCCGGTAAGCGATTGTCTGTTGTTATGAATCCAAAAGAGCAAAAAAGAATAATTTTTTTAAAAAATATATTTAGATAATATTATGAGAAATTCAGGCGCAAGCGTCAGACAAACGAGAAATGTTGCTTATTTTATTCGAAAGAGAAAAAGTTGAAATTCGATTTCACAAAATTACGCCTCATATGTTACTAAAAAAGTTAACACTCTGAAAAATGTTTGCAAAACTTATAATTTACGGTTTGACGTAGTTTCAAACAAATCAAAAGAAATTCAATCCATGGTATCAATCAGCCCATGCATCTGAGTTATAATAAGCGAAACTATGATGAAAGAAATGGCTGACGGAGGACAGGGCTTCTTTAAAATTAGTTTAGCAATGCTTCCAGAAAATTATTCTTCAGCGTACCGAGATGAAGATGAAAACGATGAACAAACATTTTAATTAAAAGCTATACAATAAATAAGGCAATGCAAACAAAGAAACAAAGTTAACAAGTGTAAAACGGTTAAAAATGCTGTGTATTGTCCCAAACATACAGAAGCATAAAGTAATATTTCTACTTTGTTCGATTTAACAAAAATCAATAAAACACCCAGAGACTTACTGCCGACTTTAAATTAATTTTAATTGTCAATGGTCTAATGCTTCATGTCCATGCTCATATTGCTTTGATAGCTTACAAAATTTAAAAGAACTGAATCGAAAAGAACAATCTTTCATACTTTAATAAATTTTTTTCTCTTGATTTGGATAATCCACCACTATAAATCCACCATTGCTAAAAAAAAGTGATGATGTTTTCTATATCCAAGTGTATTATTCCGGAATTACATATAATGCAGGGATTCGTCAATTGTTTTGAGATGGATTAGTTCCAATCCTCAGTAGACAAAAGGCACTGATTTGGCCAATAAAACTTAATTTAACACAATTAAACTATCATTGCGAAACATTTGAAAGCAATGCCTGCCGTACCCTTTTGAAAAACGCAGATAAGTTAAATGATCCTGACAAATATCAAAATATTGGAAATTTACGATTAGTTCCGTTTATTAACGCTCTAAAAGCTATGAACAACATTATTAACTGCGGCTTTTCTACTCAAAAGTGTGATAACTTTTAAAAGTACATTGTAAAATTTATAAAAATGTTTGAAGCTTCAGAACTTTCCAATACATTGAAAGCTAATGTAACACCTTAATCATTGTCTGGAGTTCCTAAATAGAGATGGACTCGATATACGGTCTACACAAGCAGAGAAATCCATTCACAAGGAATTTTTAAAACATTGGAATCCAAGAAAAGTTAATTCAATGAATAATGCAGCATATTTACCGAAGTTGCAGGAAGCAGTTGTTGCTTTTTCATCTCTAAATATGTAAATATTAAAGTCATTACACAATGAAAAAAATAGTATTACAGGTAATAAAGACAAACATTATCTAACTAGTTTTCTTCAAAATTTATACTTTTTTGCTATTTTGGATTTATAATATAACTCACGTTTTCTTACCGGTCCATTACTAAATGGAATTTTTTCATTTCTTAAAATGCAAATATTTGAAATTAAACCGTTTTTTAAACTTTGAGGACATATTTTTTAATAGTTTTACTATGATATAAAAAATATCGATTTTTTTTTACTGCAAAAAATTGATTCACCCCCTTAAACGAACTCATAGGATTTTAAAAACAATGAATTCTGCATCTGTAGATGGTTCTTCAAACATCTGCATACTCAGATTGCGTCGACATTTCAGGTTGAATAAAAGTTGCTTCCTGCACACCGTGTGAATAATGAACATAGCACAATTGAAAAATTTGTAAACAAATATTCAAAAGAAACAGCCAATAAAATTAAAAGAAATGAAAATATTCTAGAAGAAATGCAATATCTTAACCAACTTAACTACAATATAGATATTTTATTCAATCATATCACAGACATAGCAGAAGCCATACTATTAGCCAAACTAAACATTATATCCAAGCTTATATTAAACCAAAAAGAGTTACAAGAAATTAGAAATTATATGATTAATCAATCCATTAAAATTGAAACAGATGAAGAAATATACGAGCTATTACAATTACAAGCATATTATAATCATTCTAATGTCATATTCAATGTTCAAATACCTAATCTTTATACAGAAAATTATCAGCTATATCATATTATACCTACCCCTATAAACATAACAAAGCAAATAATAACAAAATCATACATAACTTACAATAACAAAACAATTCAGTTTTTCGACAAAACATGCCAAAGAATATCTAAAATATACTTTTGCCAAAAACCAATCCAAAAAGAAAACACTCAAGAATCTAAATGCCTGGGGCAGCTCATGCAAAATCAACCTGGACACTGCGACCTGTATGACCTCGGAAAGATAACAACAATCTTCCAGCCAGAAGCCAACTTTATCGTCTATATTAATATACCCTATACACTAATAAATTCTACTTGCAGTCAAAGACAATACACAGTTGAAGGTACCGGTGCTATTCATTTCCAGAACTGCGACATCGCTATAAGAGGTATCATCTACAAGAGCAATGTTGGAATTTTCTGGGACGAGATACATATCCTGCCAATAACACACTCAGGAATACAAGCCCTGTCAGTAACCGAAGCCCTAAACTTGGAAAAACTTCGCGACCATCAAATCGAAAGCTACGCATCAGTTAAACACCTCAGCACAATTACATATGCCCAAGACGCACTGCAATATACGTTAATTGTAATCCTTGTCCTGATCTTCATTTACGTCCCTAGGAAAATAATGGCATCAATTTATACACCGCAAACCAATTTCGTAAGGGCCACTGCACAATCTTTATGGCCCTCACTTCATACTGGGGGGGGAGGAGTTACGACCCCCACTCAAACGACAACAACAAATACATATACTTCTCAGCCACCACCCAAACCATCGAGGCTCAATACGCCGCTGCAACACTTACAGTAACAATTACAACAAACACAACAACAATACCAAATTAACCAACAAGTCAAAGACATCGTTACTACATTTACAACAACAGCACAAACGGCAATTAAATCTCGGCACCCACAACAATAGCACCAGAAACAACAACATAATAAGCCCCACTGCACTACTTAAAGTGCAGCGTAATCAATAAGATATTTTAAGTGTTCCAATTTTATTTACACTCTTTCTTTATTTTTTTCCTCATAAATCGCAACTATTAAAATAGGTTCAATTTTAAAGTATAACATTAAAATCAAACTCTTGCATTTCTGATATTATGTTGCAACCATAAATTGGGCAACATTTTACGATTATTTATTCTACATATTAACCACAAGACATTAAAATGAAACCCTTGCATTTTTGATATTATGTTGCAACTATAAATTAGGCAACACTTTGCGACTATTAACTTTTACATATTAACCACATTGTATTTCTTTTACATACATTACATTTCTCCTATTTTACAATTGTATTTCTTCCATTTATATCTTTACATACTTTTACACATTTACATTTCGAAAACGAATTGGTTAGATTTTAAGAAAGAGTTGTAATAAAGTTCAGTTCTAAGTTTACAGCAGAAAAGAAAAGTGTGTTTCAATCAAACTGCTCTAAGCAAGGAACATAACTCGCGCAACACTTGACTTTTCAATTAGCTTCTGAATTAAAATTGTTTTGCATATTACTAATAAATAAGAACTTGTAATTTTAAACCATCCTTTTGTATATTTTTTAATTCAAACCAGTCGTCATAAAAGGAAGCAAAAAAAGCTTTGGTTCCTCACCAGTGCTGTAGAAAAAACCAAAACTATTCAGCCGAATCATCTGAAATTTTTAAATGTTATTAACAACTTCAAGGGCTATCGCTGGAACTAGAATTAAAGTTTTATTTTAAAAACATCTTGTTTTTTACCTTTAATATCCGGTAAAACCAAGCTGCTTTCAGAACTTAAATTTTAAAAGTGCGTCATTCTGTCAATTTTCAATATTTTTCGTTTTTTTCTAGTTTCAGTTATAGCTGCACGTTAAAATATACCTGAAAAGTTTAAATATCGTTGTTCATTATTTTAAAAATATCTTAAAAATACCTCAAATTTTTAAAGCTACACCACCGGGCCTGCAATAAATCATGCAAAAAGGTTATCGGTTTTCACTCTTGCATGATATTCTCAATTCAAACATAATTGGATTGTTGAAAAGTTGAATTGAACCCAGTTGATATAATTTAAATATGATTAAATTTTTTTTAAGACTAAACTAAATGATTTTTATACTACAAAACAACATATTTCTAAGTGTACTGATGTAAGCCTTTAATTTTTTAAATTTATATTATAATAACAATAATAATTATAATACTATTAATAATAAAAATAATAATAATAATAATAATAATAATAATAATAATAATAATAATAATAATAATAATAATAAAAATAATAATAATAAAAATAATAATAATAATAATAATAATAATAATAATAATAATAACAATAATAATAATAATAATAATAATAATAATAATAATGATAATAATAATAATAATACAAATACAAATACAAATAATAATGATAATAATAATAACAATAATAATAATAATAATAATAATAATAATAATAATAATAATAATAATAATAATAATAACAATAATAATAATAATAATAATAATAATAATAATAATAATAATAATAATAATAATAATAATAATAATAATAATAATAATAATAATAATAATAATAATAATAATAATAATAATAATAATAATAATAATAATAATAATAATAATAATAATAATAATAATAATAATAATAATAATAATAATAATAATAATAATAATAATAATAATAATAATAATAATAATAATAATAATAATAATAATAATAATAATAATAATAATAATAATAATAATAATAATAATAATAATAATAATAATAATAATAATAATAATAATAATAATAATAATAATAATAATAATAATAATAATAATAATAATAATAATAATAATAATAATAATAATAATAATAATAATAATAATAATAATAATAATAATAATAATAATAATAATAATAATAATAATAATAATAATAATAATAATAATAATAATAATAATAATAATAATAATAATAATAATAATAATAATAATAATAATAATAATAATAATAATAATAATAATAATAATAATAATAATAATAATAATAATAATAATAATAATAATAATAATAATAATAATAATAATAATAATAATAATAATAATAATAATAATAATAATAATAATAATAATAATAATAATAATAATAATAATAATAATAATAATAATAATAATAATAATAATAATAATAATAATAATAATAATAATAATAATAATAATGATAATAATAATAATAATAATAAAAATAATAATAATAATAATAATAATAATAATAATAATAATAATAATAATAATAATAATAATAATAATAATAATAATAATAATAATAATAATAATAATAATAATAATAATAATAATAATAATAATAATAATAATAATAATAATAATAATAATAATAATAATAATAATAATAATAATGATAATTATAATAATAATAATAATAATAATAATAATAATAATAATAATAATAATAATAATAATAATAATAATAATAATAATAATAATAATAATAATAATAATAATAATAATAATAATAATAATAAAAATAATAATAATAATAATAATAATAATAATAATAATAATAATAATAATAATAATAATAATAATAATAATAATAATAATAATAATAATAATAATAATAATAATAATAATAATAATAATAATAATAATAATAATAATAATAATAATAATAATAATAATAATGATAATTATAATAATAATAATAATAATAATAATAATAATAAAAATAATAGTAAAAATAATAATAAAAATAATAATAATTATTATAATAATAATAATAATAAAAGTAATAATAATAATAATCTGAATCATATTCATAATAATAATAAAAATAATGATAATGATAATAATAATAATAATAATAACAATAATAATAACAATAATAATTGATAAGTTTCGGATCAAAAAAATAAAAGTCAAATTTTAACTTTTTTTTTTGATCGAAATAAAATCGGTCAAAAACTAACGATTATTTGCTGACGTTTTTGAAAAAAATCTTAACCTTTACGGTCACTGGTTTCAACACACTCGATTTCACTACCTTTATAATTTTCATGCTACGGCCTATATATGAAATTGATTCTAAAGGAGTAAACTAAAAAAAAAAATTACTTTTGTGTCGGAACTCCGGATTATACCAGATACATCTTATTCAAATTCAATTTAGACTCGTTAACATCGGGACAAATTTTTATTACTCAATTTAGATGGAGATGGTTTATTTAGTTTCTAGACAATATACCTATTAAGTTAAAACACTAGAAAAATTTTCTCTATTTGTCTTATTTGGAATGATTTATTTTATACCCTGAGAGGAATGCGCGTCCGCAGGGGGAAGGGGAAACTTGCTCCCCCTAGGCAGTGCAATTGAACACGGAAACTTTTACAAATAGATTAGAAAATTAATAAAAAATAGATAAAATCTCTTCAGTGGTTGTATGCAATACATTGAGTAATGTATTCAGCCTAAAAAAGTGATTTTTAAGATCATGTGAGCCTTTGTTCCCCCTAGAACAAATCCTTTGAACGCCCTTGCTGAGATGTGTTTTTGTCACGAAAATCAACGAAAACCAAAAAGCTACAAGCCTGATATCCTCTATAGTGTGACATTGCAGAGTATAAAATATCAATTCAAGATAAAAATTCAGTCAAAACATTCATATATTTGCTGCGGTAAATTTATTGCAGAGCCATATCAGCCAAAATCGATTCGAAAACCCATAAAAATCAATACTGTTGATAAATAAGTTTGCTGATATAAGTTTTTTGTTGAGTTTTTTTTTTTTTTTTTTTTGATAAGCAGAAAATACAATGTTAAGAGTTGATAGCCTGTTAAAAGTCCCCTCATAATATTCACTTATCTAAAAATGCAGACTAACTAATTACACTTCAATGGCCAACAAAGTTATTAACATATGCAATAAGTTTTTTAACGATTTTTAATTTTCCACACTTTCATAAAAGAACTGCATTTCTTGTCGCAGCTACAATTTTTTATTTTTTTTTTTTAACCAAAGTAGTTTTACTAGTTTTTTCCAACAAAGTCTTTCATTGTCAATGCAATGGTCAGTTATTATGAAATTACAAAATAATAATGGAAACATATTATAAAAAACACCACTAAAACTGTAATTAAGAGGTGCAAAATAGCGCGCTGTTGACCTCAATTGATGAAATTATTTGTGGCAATTAAAAAACTGTTTGTTAATTAAATTAAATAAAGGCAATTCATTTTAATGCTCGCAATGAGTGGATTTTTTAATAATATGTTGTGTGTGTGGGTAAATGATTTTGAAAACTTTCGTAGATCAGGTGAAATTCACAGCAAAGCTTATTTATAACTCTCCAGTTGATGCTCTGCAATGAGCAAATTAGCTTAAAACTAGCTCACTTTTTGATTGCTCAGAATTAAAGTGTAGCTGTTATTAGTATTGCGGGAGGAAGAACAGCTTTTATTTTGTGCTTTTTGCTCACGATGAAAACTTTTTCAAATACCTTGATGAAGTTGTATGGCCTCGAAGGTTATTTTTAATTAATTAACCACTCTATAAGAGGGCAAAAGTTGGTGCAGTTTATTGCTATAGTTAATATATTCATACTCGTATAACAGAACTCAATGAAGTTCCGCATTAACTTGAAATTTGAAATGTACAAATTTAATACATTATGATTATTTTGATAAATGAGTTTGTGTGTTGCTCAAATAAAATTTGGTTCTGGTTGTCATTTTAACGTAGCTTTTAATTAATTCATATTGCCATTTACGATTTCTTTATTTTATTTAATTTTTTTTTTCCTTTTTCTCTTACCTTCTCAGTTTTTCTTTTGTTATTAAATGCTTTTTATTGCCAATTATTCTCAAATGTGGTTGATGATATCAGCGAACCCAAAAAGCAAATACATACCACAATTCAAATGAAAGCACCAACAAAGCTAAAGATAACTAACAATGATTAATATGTAGAAAATATGAAAACGTACATAATTCCAGCACTTGGAATTGGAAAGTGAAATTTGTTATTTTTTTTTTTTTTTTTGAGAAATCTTTAACAACATAGAAGAGAAATGATCCAAAAAAAAGCAAGCGGAAAAACTCCCTCGACTAGCTATACGCAGAAAAAGTGTTTATTGTGCACTCGTATATTACAGAGAAAATATAGAAAATTGCGTAATTGTATATGATTGTGCTTTCAATAAACACTAAACAGCTTGAATACAACCAAAAGAAAAGAGTCTTTTGCATTTAAACTTTCGTTCAACTATTGTTATTGTGGTTTTTTAACAGTTTTAGAGCCAGCAGCTTTTCTTTTCTGTGACCAAATCAATAATTCACGTATGGTTCCAATCAATTGCTCTAAATAATCTATCAATTTCCTTTCAGGTCAAAGACCAAACCTTGTTTGTATAAGGCGCATGCTTTGGTTATTTGATCTTTAAAAAAAAAAAAAACCAAAGAATTTTGTATTTCGTTGTCACTTGATTAGACTGTTTTAAAAAAGTTTACATATTACTTTTTCATTGGGATCGAATAATTTTTAGGACACGCTCGAACCGCTCAAAGTATTTTTTCGGGGCAGTAAAATAAAAAGTTTTAGAGTGTGAACAGATTAAAACACCTCATAATTAATTTCTTAAGTATAACAAGATTTAGAAAACACGATAAAATTATTTCCCCGATCAACTACATATTACTAATAGTAAAATTTGCAATTGAAGTTTTTTTCGAAAATGTTTAACTTCTCAGGACTGTGGTATCTGGTATCCTACTCTAATGAAACCAATATATAAGGATTCTGAAGCTCCGAAGCTTAAACGCGCATATAAGTAGATTTTTAGTCCACAACTTAATTCAGTGATTACTTTTTTGTTATTTTTATCAAGCAACCGTATAAGGAAAGTATTTTATTGATTTATAGTTTTGTTTTTATATTACAAAAATTGTAAAACACAATTTTTTGAAGTGAAAACTTCTTTAAGCGCTGATTACAATAGACGGAACGGAACGGAGTCAAGTGTCATTGTGGCGGGACGAAACGGTTTCAAGCGGAGTGGCGATTATAACAGCAACGAAAGAGGAGTTCATTTTTTTCTAAAATATATTTTATTACAAAACAAATTCCATCAATTCTTCTTTTCTTATTATTTTAAAACATAAATTCAATCAAATTTTATCAAAAATACGGAAAACAAAACAAATGCAGAATAAAATTAATAGTAGCTTCTGTCAACATAAAGTTTTTGCTCAAAACGTAACGGAACGCAGCGGAAAAATCAAAAATCTATAGATCTCAACGTCACGTGCCGCTCCGTTCCGTCTTATTATAATCAAACTCATAAGAAACTCGTGCAATAGATTGTAAAATGACATTTCGCAACATTCTATAACGTTCCGTTCCGTCTATTATAATCAGCGCTTTAGGCGCGTTGAACGATTTTGGTAGAGGGTAAATCTTTGGTTTCCGTCATTGTATTTTTCCGAGGAACTTTGTCATCAATACAGACATCAAAAATGTTTGCATGTATTTGTGCATAAAAATATCAACAATTATCGTCTCTTGTTCTTAATCGGCCGCAAGCTCACAAAGAAATCACTTGGCAACTCCTGAAATTAATGCATATAATCTGTTTGTTAGTATATAAATACTTAATTTAGGTTGCAATAAGATGTTTGCAACCAAAACTTATTATTAATTCGCTTTATATTGGTCTATATATGCTTTTAAAGTTTGGCAATTTCTTCAGTTGTTGTATTTGTCAACATTTTTGAAAAATTTGCTTTTACTTAAACAGCTGCTATGCATGGTGAGATTTAAAAATGGAGCGATCTTCTTTTTCTGCTGGAACTTCGTTTGCAAACAAGAAAAACAATGTATGGATGGAGTGTTTTAGCATTTTAATCTTTAAGTTGTGATAAAGGAATATGTTGAACATTCAAATAATTACATGCATGCTCTTATTTTATTATATATCATCAAACAAAGTTTGACAATTTTCACACTTGTTGTATTTGTAAGTAGCTTTTTATTTTCACCACTGCGGCATTTTATTTTTAGAGTTGCCAACTATCATTGTTTTGTTAATTAATTTTTTTTGAAGTGAAAACTTCTTTACACGGGGGTTACTCGAGACAGTAGTTTTAAGACAGTTGCAACACATTCACAAATTTTTACCCACACACACACTCACTTTTCCTACTGTCTGCTACTGTCTACTCTACTGTCTTAACTTTTTTGAAGACAGTTGGCGGGACAGTAGCTAGGACAGTAGGAAAAGTGAGTGTGTGTGTGGGTAAAAATTTGTGAATGTGTTGCAACTGTGTGTGGGTGATATTTTGCATATTTAATGATAGAAGATGAGAAAATTCAATAAAATTAATTGTAAATTTGCAATACTTTGGCGTGCTCGTAGTTTTAACAAAAATATTCTTCAGAAAATGGAAATTTTTTACGATTCTGTCTACTGTCTTGCCAACTGTCTGGACGCTTATTCACAGACACAAAGTTTGACAACTTATACGTATTCTTGACTGTCTTAACAGTACTGTCTCGTGTAACCCCCGTGTTAGGCGCGTTGAACGATTTTGGTAGAGGGTAAATCATTGGTTTGCATAATCGTAATTTTCCAAGGAAATCGTCCACAATCGGCCGCAAGCTCACAAAGAAATCACTTGGAAACTCCTGTAATTAATGCATATAATCTGTTTGTTAGTATAAAAATACTTAAGTTAGGTTGCAATAAGATGTTTGCAACCAAAACTTATTATTAGTTCGGCTTATATATATATATATATATGCCTTTAAAGTTTGGCAATTTCTTCAGTTGTTGTATTTGTCAACATTTTTAAAAAAATTTGCTTTTACTCAAACAGCTGCTATTCATGGTGAGATTTAAAAATGGATCGATCTTCTCTTTCTGCTTTTTTCTGCTGGAACTTCGTTTGCAAACAAGAAAAATAATGTATGGATTGAGTGTTTTAACATTGTAATCTTTAAGTTGTGATAATGGAATATGTTGAACATTCAAATAATTACATGCATGCTCTTATTTTATTACATATCGTCAAACAAAGTTTGACAATTTTCATACTTGTTGTATTTGTCAGTGGCTTTTTATTTTCACCACTGCGGCATTTTATATTAAGAGTTGCCAACTATGACTGTGTGTCAATCAGTCGTGGTAGGATAGAAAATATCAAGTTGAATAAAATTTGTGTGTGTTGAAATAAATTTGTCTTTTTTGCTGTGTCAAATGGACGATGAAATGTTGACAATTACAAATTTTGACATTTCGGTCGTGTTTTAGCGCAAATATTTTATTTTATTTGCATTTTATCAATTTGTGACATATTTATTTCGAGAGCTTGTACTTGCAATATATTTCGTAAACTTGTAATATTGTAAACTTAAAAAACTGTTAAAAAATTAAAAAAAATTAACGAAACAGCAGGCAAACAGAAAATATAGCATGCAAAGTGCTGTATATTTTACGCCGCCAATTCGGTTCATCCCCTCTAACGTTGCGCAACCGCTGGGATCTTGTAATTCTCTTTGCGTTGTTGTTGTAAATTTGCTAAGTAGTTATTGTTGTACAGTAAGCTTTAATTTTTTGAGGATGTTTATTTGTAGCTATAGTCAGCATATGACATCGAACTAATTTAGAAAACAGTTTATACATATGAATTAAAGAGTATATATAATATTGGTAAATCTATTGGTTTTTTGTAAAAGTGTCACCGTATCGGATATACATATATATATATATATGTATATATTTACATATTTACATATATATAGTTCATATATATGAACAATTTAGCTCATTGAGGAAATTTAAAGAATATTTATGTATATTTATATAATAACAATTACGTATTAAACCTGCAAAATAATTAATATTTTCAGTAGTAATTGAATAACTAAGGTCTGCTTATCCTAAGCATTCTATTTTTTAAAACTGTTTAGCTTAATTTCTTATATGGATTATATATAATTTATAAGCTATAGATATTTCTTAATTTTAGAATATTCTATTTTTAATACACAACGCAATATAGATATGGTGAAAATGTATATTGTGTTAGTGTTATGATATAAATAGATATAAATAAGCTTTAATTTTTTATATTAATTCAATAATGAAATAATTTAAATAAATTACTTTAATTATATGTATTTTTGATATGGTAACACTTTTCCTTAAAATAGTTTTAGTAATATATAAAAAATGTAATAAATTGTTATAAGCTCTTAACAAAAATAATTCTAATTTCATATGCCGACTGCAGCTACACGATTAGAATTCACAACATCTACAAAAAATTTCCGGCTAACTGCGCCAACAACAATTACCAAGGAAATCTACAAACAAGGACGCACTGAGAAGAACAAGATCAGATCGGAACTTTTAAAACTTTTTGATATCATCCTACATGTAGGACGGGCTGCAGTATGAGCTTTCGCGCATCCTACATGTCCGTCCGACCTGTCAAATCCATCCTACATGTAGGATAGTCCGAAACCCCCTATTAGCATGAAAATTCTTATATAGCAGTAAGGCGGTCCGTGGCAGGACAACGTCTTCCAGGGAATAATAATATTTTATATATATGTTTTCGCTTCGGTCGGCAGTCCTCTCACTGCTATACTTTTTTTTATTTTTTTATTTAAAGTACATTTGTTTGCATTGGGAATTTTTTATGATTTTCTGTACAACCTGTATGTAAAGCTCCCTGTCTTCATCACTTTTTACAACTTGTCCATCGACTTTCGTCATCGTGGCCCAGCCCTTTCAGCTACGTCATTGGTTGTTTTTAATACATGGGGATTATATTGCAGCCATGTATGTATTCCGCGTTATCCTTCCACAACATTAGATCTACCTCTTTATAGTTAGTTTTAATATCAATAATTTTAAAAAAGAAAAATGTTTCTACAGATTTTTTTCAATCTTCAGAATAACACATCTTTTTGCTTGTGTTGGAATGTCAAAAAACCAGTAGTTCCAGTCTTGAAAAAATCTCAAATGAATCATGTACGATTTTTCTTGATCCTTGACGAAACCTGCTGATTTGGCCATACACAGACGAAAATTTCATATAAATGCTCCAAATTCGTGCAAGACGCAATACAGAAACGTCGGGATTTATCATGCACGAATCCAATATCGAAATATTGAGGAAGTTTCATTAACGAAAACTAGACAGAAAAATTAAAGAAAATTCGTCAAGGAATTAAAATCGAAACGTACTTCTGAACCAAATTCAACGTCGTGCGATATATTTGATAGGGGATAAAAATATTTCATCCTTATCTATTTCCAGCTAATCTTAATCCTTTACTCGCAGAACGATTAACTAATTTTAAAGGATTGCAACATCTATTAAGCCTAGCTTTTGCTATGATTTTTAAATATTTATTTCACAGCAACATATTAAAATACACAAAATTTATTTGTGGACGTTTAGTAGTAAACAAGGTATTTTAATCCGGGTACTATAAATAATCTGTCAGTCATGGGAGTATAATGTCAAACTGAGGAAGTGACAATAAGCAATATTGCTTTTGTACTAAGAACATAAAAGGGGGATTTTATTTTTTATTGGCACAACAAATTTACATTTGTTTTCAAGATTTTGAAATTGCTTTAAAGAAAATATTCAAAAATACACAATTTTACTAACTCTACAGTAAAAAACAGCATACACAAAAATTTATCAAAAGAGAAAAATACACAAAATTTAATACAATAAAATTTTTTTTTTAATTTTCAAAAATCGAAAAAATAGTAGTTATTGAAGGCCCACGACCAGTCCGGTCTTAAAAGTTGTGGAATAGTAGTAGTTTGCTGTAAAAATTTTGAAGAAAATCAAAATACGCAATCACTTTAGAAAATGCAATCTTAATTTTAAAAATCGAAAATTACGTATTAATACACTTTAAATAATATTTTAGATTTTTTTTTTCGAAAATTAAATTGAAAAACTAAACTTTTATGTTAAATGATAATTTTCATTTCAATGAGTTTTAAAAACGTTGCGGGAAAAAACCACTGTTTTCAAAAAAATCCATCTTTAGCAAAAAAATCCCAAAATTTAGGAGGGCGTATTTTTCTATAAGTACTCAAAGATATCAAAAAATGGCGGAAATCAAAAATAAAAATTTTTAAAACAGTCCAATTTGGCGTGGAATGCCCCATATACAGAGTGCATCGGATAGCAAGGTCAGTCCTAAAGATGGTAATTCCTTGGGTCAACTTAAGAGAAAAATTGTATCAAAGGGTGGGGTCTATTCTCATCCCCCCGCCTACTTAGAAGTAAAAGAATGTAAAAACGCCGAATTTTAAAGTAATATCACCTTTAACGCAATAACTTTGAGAGTGTGAAAGCTACTAGCTAAGATCTAAGAACAGTTTTAGAAATTCAATTTAGCAGTTTCAATAAAAAATTAATAAATTTCCAATTTCTTGTATAAGGCTGATCAAACTCGAAAAATATTTATTTTTTTTTACAAAAATTATAAGTTCGAATGAGATTTTCTTGAAATTTTATTTAAAAAATTTTTCTTTTTGAGGGAACAAACAATAATTTTTGGCAAAAATCGTGCTTTTTCTTTTTGTAGGGCCAGCAGCATCCTCATCGACCTAGTTTTTTGAGCATAATTTAAAACTACAAAATCAGATGACCTGTTGATCGGAAGTAAAAACTTTGTATGGAAAAATTTTAGAGAGCTCTTGAGGCAAAAAAAAGTAATAAAAAGAAAGAGATTTTAGTTCAAATTGTAAAAAAAATATATTTCGAGTTTGATCAGCTCTTATTTTTTTCGTACAAGAAATTGAAAGTTAACAATTACATAATTTATTTATTAAATATAAATTTAATTAAAGTTTTTTCCTAAATGACCTCTATATTTATTATGTTGACTTTATATGATTTAAATACAAATTCTAAATGTTTGATAGTTTAAATCATACTTGATTTTAAATACAAATTCTAGTTGTTTGATAGTTTAAAATCATTTATTGAGCTTAAATACAACATAAAGCAAAAATACACCAACAAATGTGAAATTATGAAATTGAGAAAAACTGAGAAATTGACACTTCAAATCTCATCGCCCCGGTGGTGCATTGCGTTAGTGCGCGCTTGCACGGGTATCACAAAGATTTCTGATGAAGCCTTTAGCCGGGCCGAAATTGCAATAAGATCAGCGAGTGATTTTTTCCTTTTCATATTGAAAAACTTTGTTGTTGTTGTTGTTGTTGTTGTTGTTTCTTTGAAAAGATTCGTTAGAACAATTAATTGTTCTAACTTTGACCTTAAGCTCAATAAACGATTTTAAACTATCAAACAACTAGAATTTCTATTTAAAATCAGGTATGATTTAACCTATCAAACATTTAAAATTTGTATTTAAATCATATAAAGTCTATATAAATTTAATTTAAACTCTTCTTAAGTCTTGAGTCATACATTCAAAGTTATTGCGTAAAAAGTGATATAAGCTCGAAGTTTGACTTTTTTACATTCTTTTACTTCTAACTAGTAGGGGGTGAAAATAGACCACCTCTCCCATACAATTTTTTTGCTTATCTTGACCCAAGGAATTACCAGCTTCGAATTAACCTCGCTATCCGACTCACCTTGAATATTGTTCTAGTTGTCAAACTATGTAAAAACTCTGCAATGCTTTAGAAAATTAATATTGTTAAGCTCTATGGTTCTAAGAACAAAATTGGCTGAACCAGCCAAATTTTGACAGCCTGTTTAATACTCGAATAATGCCCAAAACTCAATAGTGCCTTAGGTCGATCGGCATTTGACAGCTAGACTAGAAACAGCGAGTTCTTATGAAGTAACACTAAATTGGACCTCAGACTTTGCTTCAACCTCATCCAGTAAAAATCTAAAACAGTGGTAAAGTACGATCAAAGTTGTAAGTATAGAATTTTTTTACTAGCTATTTCTTGTTTTTCGATGGTAACAAAGATTTTCATGGGATAATCGTGGGATTTTATAATTGGTGTGACTTTTTTAAAATTTTATGCTTTTAAAGTTATACAATAATGATTTTAAAGAATTTAATACGACCAGTATCGCCTGTGGCCGAAATTCGACCTACTTTCTGAAATTTCAATCATTTTTTTCTAGTTCTGAGGCATGGCCTTGCTTTAAGAAAATGTGCTGTACTAAGAAAATCTAAGTTTCAAATTATCGCAATAATTTTGATATAAAAATAGTCTAAATTTTTTTAAAAATATCTGTAAAAACATAACCCATAAAAACTTTTGTACACCGCGTATTTTTCACAACCAGGGCTTTATATATAAAATCACGTTGTACTGAGAAAAGCTATAGTTTTCAAGAAATCGCCATAACTTTGATGTCAAAATAAAGGGAATTTTTCAGAATTTACTATTTATAATAAATTTCACCATCACAATATATATTCACACATGTGACATACAAAAATGCTTATTGTAGGGTATTCGTAAGAGATAGCGAAAAATGTTTTTTGTACATTAAATTAATGTCAAAAATTTCCTCTTATACCATGTTCTTCCATTTTTTATAGTTTAGGTTTTACTTAAAAAACATTCTTTAAACGCTAATATTTCAGGTCAAAAGTCACAAAAATATTCAGTGATTTCCTTCTCCCTACTCTAATTTCTTTAAAAAAAAATATCAAAATCGGTTCAGAAACACGGAAGAACTGTTTCTCCCAAGCATATTTCTATATATCGTCGCCTGAGAAAATAAATGTGATATACGAAAATTTTCACTTTTGAAAGTATTGTGAAAAAGGGACTTTAAATTCTACAAAAATAGCGGTAAGACCACAAAAATTTTGTATTCTATTGTGAAATGTGTCTGTAAATAGGCCTGAAATTCTGAAGAATATTGCTCCGCTAGATTTTATAGCCCCTTTTCCTCAATAATCTCAAAAGTGAAAATTTTCACATACGACTTTTATTTTCTCAATCGACGATATACCGAAATGGCTTAAAACATAGATTTGTGCATATAACTTTGGAAAGGTTTGCAATATTTGAAAATTTTTTTCACAAAAATTATTTTTTGAGCTGTAGAACTTTGTAAAAAATGTAAGACCAACATTTTGAAAAATTGTTAGATGAAAGATGATAGAAACTATTTATTGAATTATGTGTCAAAATGAGGCAATTTTTGCAAATAAATAATATGACATATGAAAGAGTGTGAAAAAAGAAAATATAATAAGAAAAAAAAATTAAAACAAATAAACGTTTGTCTAATTTTTTGAGCAAAAACTAACTATTTTAGAGGTTTTTTTTTTATAAGAATATAAAACATTAAATTGATGAGATAACGGTTAATATTTTCATATTTCTCCAAATTCATTTAGTTGATCTTTCAGACAAAGAAAATTTGTTGAAAATCGATAAAAAAATGCCTGAGATATTTGCTTGCAAAGTCAAAACTTGAAATTTCAATAGTTTTTTGTTCTCATTCTGAGGCGATCGATGGCCTTGCTTCAAGGAAATACATTGTACTGAGAAGATATAAATTTTTATTGATATCTTAATAATTTTAGTGTCATTTTAAGGGGATTTTTTTAACATACTATTCGTGGAAAATATTACCAAGAAAGCTTTCCTATACCATTATATTCCTCAGTCAACGACTTTTCATACAAAAATACGTTGTACTGAGAACATATATAGTTTTCGAGATATCGCTATAATTTTCATGTCAAAATAACGGAAATTTTTCATAATTTACTATTTGTAAGAAATTTCACCATCACAATATATATATTCACTTTTGTTGTATAAAAGAATGCTTATTGTAGGGTAAGAGACGATGCAAAATGTAGAAAGTATTTTTTGCACAACTTATCAATGTCTAAAATTCCCTCTTACATTATATTCTTCCATCTGTTACAGTTTAGCTTATATTTAATAAATGCTCTTTTTACGCTCATATTGTAGGTCAAAGGTCACCAGTTTAAAATGTAATCATACTGTGCAACCAGATCTTTCATTTGATGCCTCATTCACCATTCTACCTCTTCTTAGCCCTGAGATTCCTTATTAAAAACAATACAAACTTTCAACGTCAATATTTTGGGTCAGTGGTCAAAAATTTAAAATCTAAAATGATTCTGCACATAAAGGGCGCAGTACCTTTCGAATGATATAAGTTTCATTGCCACTATTCTAAAATTAATATCGAAAAAGTGTGATGAACATTTGATGTTTGCCTATTAATATATACGATATAAATATAATTTAATTATATATCCTATTAAAATTAATGTATATATTAGTAAATAGTATTATGAATAAAAGATTTTCTATTTTTACTTTGAAAAAAGAATAGTATATGGACATTTCCGCCAAAAGGTCTACCGCGACTGAAAAATTAAATGTTATTTAAAATTGTTTTTAGCCTCCACAATAGAGAAAAAAGTTAAAACTTATTTTTTGAGAGTACTGAGAGCGGATCTCTGAATTTTTAAAAAATAGCAGCAAGTATGATGAACGGCAATGCAAGTTGAAAAATTATGACAAAAATTGAAAAATTTTAACGAAAGTTATAATTTTATAAGTATAGTAAATACTCGTATAATAAAAGTATAATTCAATTTTTTCAGTTTTCGATTGTATATGTTTTTGTAGACTAGTCCAATTAAATAAATAAAACTATAAAATATTTGTACTTCTTTGAAGGGAAAAATCTGTCACGTAACGTTTACCACATAACGTATCATATTATGGTTTGAATAAAAAAAATTTCAAAAAGATTTTTCAACAAAACAATTAGGAATATGCAGAATATATTAAAAATACTTTTATAAAAAAACTCGTGCACACTTCTCAGATTTTTTTGTTTGTATTGATGCAGACAAAAACCACTTCAATCTTTTGTCACGTAACGTATCATTTCTGGTGGCTTCTATCTAAGAGCCGAACTTTTGACAACTTTAAGCGTTTGCACTTTGTATAGTGCACTTAATAAACAATTAAAAACCAAAATAAGAAAACTGTAAGCTTAATTTTTCTTTGGTTTTCTACTCTTTGAAGTCGTACGACTGTCACCTGCGTAGCCACGGAAAAGCCCATATGCAAATCTTTTACTGCTAGCGAACTCACACCACTATGAAAAATTTATTGAGAGTCAAAGTTATCGAGTGTCGTAAAAAAAATGTCGAGTCTTTGTTAAGTAAAATGATTCGAGTCTCTTTCGTCACGTTTTTTGGTACACGAGCAATGATATTTTTTATTTTTGCATGGAGACTACCAGAAGTTTGGCAGTGTAGGTGTGCTAAGAAGATATGTTGAGGGGTGAAAATAAATAAGATCCGCCCATACATTCAACCCCTCTAAGAGTCATATATTTTTTCATATAATAAAAAAAATAAAAAAAAATTAACTGGCCATTTCAGCCCTTGGAAGGACTTTGACCAAGCTTCTATTGATCAATTGTGTTGTGCTTGTTAGTAAATGTTTAATCACAAATGACCGAGAACTGGACCTACGTGTTTTATGCCGACTCCGAACGGCTTATGTTCTCAGAAAGCTTTACATGGCAGTTTTTACTCTCTGAGGTTTGCCATTGTCTGCAGAGAGGTGACGTCCGAACAGAAAAATTAATTCAATTGAATAAACTTTCTCTCTGAGCTGGAATTAAACTCAGGCTACCGCGGCTCTTTAGCTTAGGGGCCTCGCACTCTACCCACTAGGCTACGGTCGCCACTTTTTTTATTATTTTTCATATTATAATAATAATAATAATAGAAAATTTTTCATGTTGTGTTTTTTTTATGGGAGCCCCCAAAGGGTAGCAGATAGAGTGTAAGTACATTCAAAATAAATGTTAAGAATAACAAATCAGTAGGGCCTGCTCATACATTAAACCCCACTAAGGGTTAAAGATTTTTTTGATACGAACTAAAATAGACATTTCTTTCTATTTTCTCTTAAAAAGTTAAACAATTAAAATGTTTATAGCCCCATGCGTACTGCAACAATGGGTATATAAACTTTGTCAACATGTTCGTAACGCCCATAAGGAGGAATATGAAAGTACATACTCTTGTTCAGCATCACCATTTAAGTCGATTAAGCCATTTCCGTCTGTTTGTTGACACGATTGCAGCCATCATTTTTAAATTAGAAAAGTTTTCAATGTTTTAATCGGATGCACTGGATCGTGAATACCCTTATTAGTTCACATATTAAGAGTATTCAAGCCAATTGGCAATACCCTTATAAATAGTATAAAGCGTATTAGCTTATCAGCCTTATAAATTTGTATGGAGAAGCCTTTGCACAAACCACATATATTTGTTCTTTAATTTAGGTGAGCAAACGAGATAGCAAACTTATATGATCAATCACCTGTTTTCGAAAGTTAATTAATTTCTTATGAGAAGCCGGAAAAAATGCAATAAAACGCAAGCATTTGTGAATTGGAACAAGAGTAACAAATATCACTGTGCCGCACAGAAAATCTGTATTTAATAATTTCAACGTTTTTCACTTAATTTTAATATGAGGAATCTCGTGATAACATCCGTTTTTCCACTTTACCGAAGACTTTAGTGCAAAATTTTTTTTTAATTAGTCCAGATATGCACTCATTTGCGTGTTGAGAACTCTTGAACCATTAGGATTTTTATTTTGGTGTCTTCAGAAAAGTTATTTCTATTATTCTTGCCAACAACTTTGTTGAACAAATATGTAACGAAAAATTATTTGAAATTGTCTTAAAACCTTTAAGAAGCGATATACAGTGTTGCGCAAAACAATAGCAACAAAATAAGTGCGCTGCAACAAAATCGTGTATCTTTTTTTTAATATTGCGGACACACAAAAATGATTATAGGAATCAAAGCATATATTCATACATCATATATAAAACAAATCAAATTCAATTTTGGTTTTGTTTTGTAAAGCACGTGTTGTTTGTAAGTCATAAACATTTAAGTTTAGTTTTTTTTTGTGATAGTTGCGAGATTGACTGTTCCATTTATAATGGCACGTTTTAAAAACTGTGAAGCTCTTAAATTACAAATTATTTCCGAATATTAAAACGAAAATTCGCAAATATCTAACGTAAAACAGTTTGATATTAATCGGTCAATAGTTTGCAGATTAATAAAGAAATATACCTTCACAAAAGACGTAACAACGGTACATTAAAGAGGGCGACCGCGGAAGACATCGATGCGTGATGACAGGAACATTTGTGGTGCGTTCAAACGAAATGCATTTGCCACATCCAAAGAGGTTGTTCGGACACTTGATTAAGATATCCACCACAGCACTGTTTGAAGACGAGCCGTTGAGAACGATTAAAGAAGTTACAGACCGGCAGAGAAACCTTTGCTTACAGCTTCATAAGCATAAAAAACAAGGTGAGGTGTTACAATTTAAACAATTCTGTCTGAAATTGTGACAACTAGTTGCAATTTTTTGTTTTTTAGACTCAGTCTTCCAAAAGAGCACCTAAATTGGACCGTTCAAAAATCGAAAACCTTTTTTTTAGCGAAGAATCAAAGTTTAACTTGATTAATTCAGATGGGATGTGCACGGTACGGCGTCACCCAGGTACACGACTTGAAGCCCGAAACTGCAAAATAAATTTTATACACGGAGGCGATGGCATTATGGTCTGGACTTGTTTTTTTCTATAATGAAGTTGAAACATTTCAAAAAATCGATGGAATTATGGATCGATTTGTATATAATGGCATTTTAGAAAGCAATATGCGACCACATCAGAGTGGAATATGTCGCTTCAGTGAACGTTTCAGCCCGATCACGACCCGAAGCACACTTCAAAGCTCATCAAAGTTTACATTAGAGGCAATGGGATCAAAGTCCATGATTAGCCGGCACAGTCACAATGACTTGAATCCCATTGAAAATCTTTTTGGGATTTTGAAGGTAAAAGTTTCTGGTCAAAGGTTTTCCAATAAGACTGCACTGTATGAAGCGCTGAAACTTTATTGGGAACATATACTAATACTAATATATCTACTTTAATAGAGTCGATGCCGCTCAGGTGTGCAGCGGTTATCAAGAATAATGGATCTTACACTAAATATTAATTATAATGCTTTTGTTTTGCTCTCAGACAAACTGAATGCAGTCACATTAATTTTAAATTTAATAAAGAAAACAAAATCAAATTGGAATATGATTTGTTTTTAATATAATGTATGAATATATGCTTTGGTTCCTATAATCATTTTTTTGTGTCCTAAATATTTAAAAAGATACACGATTTTGTAGCAGCGTACCGATTATGTTGCTATTATTTTGCGCAACACTGTATGTCTTGCCCGCTTTCAACTCTTCAAAGCAAAAAATGTTACTCATACGCAATGTTGTTCGAGTTTTTTTCGTTTGACTTTTTGTAAGAAACACTCAATAAGACCCACTGGAAGCGATTTTTTCATATTCATTTATTCAGCAAAGTTATTGGCCAGAATTATAGAAAGAACTTAGCCCAAGAAACCAAAATTAAAATCCTAATGGTTCAAGAGTTATCAACATGAAGATGAGTGCATATCTTGAGTAATTTTTGATATATCTTAAAAAATAAAAATTTTGCTCCAAAATGTTTGGTAAAGTGGTAAAACAAATGTCACCACGAGATTCCTTATACCAAATTAAGTGAAAAACGTCCAAATTATCAAATACAGAGAAAAAAGGTACAAAAAGCGCACAGTGTATTTAATTCTCAAAATTTCAGAAATGGTTTTGAAAACTACAACTTAAAAACTTATTGACAACATATGCAGCATATGAAAATGCTGCAAATGCACAATCGACTTTAAGAGCTGTTCATATACCCTGCCCGATAAAAATAACTAATTGATCAAATGATAATATTTCCACTTTGCAAGAATACCCTTATTATATTAAACATACATAAAAAATATCGTAACTTTTTAAAGCAGTTCGTTTAAGAATTTTATTACAATAATTATTTATTTTGCATTTATTTATTAAAATTAAATCCGCATTCATAAAAAATTCCATAATTTGGGAAAAAGGGTAGTTTTGTGGGATTTTTTCAATAGCTGCTTGTATTGGCATCGCCGAAATGGCAGAGGCACTATCTGTCAATGCAACTTTAAGTTTTGCAAAGTTTAAGGTCGTCTTGTATCGTAAAGTTTTTAGAACTCAGACTAAAGTACGATCAAAGGCCGACCGACCCGACGCACAATTGAGTTTTGGGCATAATGCTCTCATTATGCCTCTTTTCAATGGTGAATAGTAGCCTAAATTTTAATTCCCCAATTTGTAGCCCAATTTTGAAAAATAATGCAATCACTGCCATTAGGTTCTGTTATCTGGCAATAAAAAAGGTCTTCAGTCGCATTAAGCCAGTAGTAACTTTTAAATCATACTTAAGTTATAATTGCTTATTGAAACCGATTTGTCTTTATTGAAAAATGTGTGTACTCAAAAAATCAATAAGAGTTACTTTATTATTGATACTACAAAAACTAAACAAAAACTCTTTATCTCAAGCATTTCCGTTTTCTTTTTTGTAGTTAACATTCTCATTAATTTTTTATTTATTTTGAAGAGAGCATTTTGCATTGCTTTTTAACTTTTTTTTTTAGTCTTTTGAGTAGCGTTGTGTAGAGAGTAAGCTTGTTGGCACCTTTTTAAAAACACATTTAATGCATGCGTTAAGTAACAAATTTGTCTGCTAATTTTGACAAAGTTTGCAGGCAGAGGCAAATAATTTTAACACTATTTTTTAATATAAAGCAGATCAACACTTTAAATTCCCTCTGCATGCATACAAACAAATGGACATACATACATACATATATAGTGTATGTTGTGCATTATAATAAAAAATTAACTGGTTAAGTTTTTTTTTGCAAGCTTTTGACTTTCAAGGCTTTCAACTAATGTCGATGACTAATTTGCACAAAGTCAACAAACAGTAACAACACAAACAGTAATGGCAACAAAAATTTAAATAACAATAACAAGCACAAGTTGTGTAGCCCAATAAATAAGAAAGACAAAGACTCATGGGTTTGGGAAAATAATGTACATAGCTATATATTAATTTTTGTAAAATTTTTCTCTTAATTAAAACTGATGATGATGTGAACTTCAATTTTGACAAAAGTTCATTGGTGGAATTAAATATAAGCAAATTAAAAAAAAAAAACTTTAACAAAAAACTGCTAATTAAAAGCCACAAAAATTATATGCAGACATTTTCTTTAACAAACAAAGCATAAAAAATACATAGATAAATGAAGCATGTATGAAGATGTGTGTAGAAGATATTCGCTGATGCGTACAGATTAGGATGTCCGTAAAATGAAGTCAGTTTTTTGTTTAAGTTATCAAGTTAACCAGAACCTTGCGTACTCGCGGATTTGGTTATAAATAAATGATGAATCAACCAAGCAGTGCGAAGCTTTTGTTGCTGCTGCTGCTACTGCTGGTTGGGAAGAGTATCAGTGCGTGTGTCTGTGTTTTATTGTTTAAAGGTATCTGTAGCTTTTTATTGTTTATATCTTTCGTTATTGTTGATGAATTTTTGCTATTTTTTTGATACTTATGAATGCTACTTTTCACACACAAAAATCTTAACGAACCAGCGAGCGAACGTTAACTTGTTTTCACTATTGGCCAAAATTAAGAAATAATAAAAAAGAAGCTAATCAGGAGCGTTTTTAGGGCTCTTTGGATTAGTGCCTAGGGGCACGCGGTTTAAGGGGCGCTCCATCCATAACTCCTTATAAAAATGTTTGTTTTTGTAAAATAATTTTAGCATCGTTCTTTATACGAGTTATTAATATTTTAAAAACTGCAAAACACGAAAATAGAGATTCACTTAAGAATGTATCTGCTAACTAAGACCATAGCCAAGGGGGATATTTTCGGTGTTCAAACACCTCCCCGCAGGATCCGTAAACATATAAAAAAAAATAATACAAAAAAAGACTTAAACAAGCAAATAGTTTATCATTTTTAAGAAATAATTGAACATATTATTAAAAGATTTAAAAAATATTTTTTACAGTCTCAAACTACGTTTTGAAGTCTATTTAAGAACCAAAAATTCACCATTTCCCAAACATAATTTAAAAAAATCATGTTAGGCCGTTAGGTTGAGGTGCGGACACCGCAAGTACCTCGACTCACCTTATAAGGTATATTGTGATACCGCTGCATACTTGGCCTTTAGTCCGAATGGAACCCATCTATCGTACCAGGCCTGTTTTGAAGGGCGAACCCGTTTGCTCCTACCGAGTGAACCTAAAAGCCGGTCAGCTGCCATTCTGGGACCAGGTTCAGTTCGGGTCTTCAGACCCGTCGTGCCACTGCCTGAACTAGTTCTGTCCTTGGCTTGTGTCGAAGTGCTCGGACCATCGCCCACTGCTCCAGAAGCTGCCTTAATGGCCGGTTTCCTAGCTCTCGTTGATCTAATCTATTTTGTTGGGGAATCAGAGACGACATCATTGGCGCCGCAGCTTGACGTTTTGGCTTGAACAATCAATTTGGCAGCGACGGGAGTAGAGCTCCCTTCCGGTTATTTAGGAGTACCGGACTCACTAAGCTTTTGTTTTTTATTTTTAATATCCATGTAGCTCCCACGAGTGTGGGACAAAGGACGGTCAACCCCCACAGAAGTATCTGTGTCCGAGTAAGGCTAAATAGTATCGGAGGTCGCTAGGTATCCGATACGCTCCGTTTAGGACTGGAATGTATTTGATGGGCCTCCAGCCTAGTAAACCCTCGTCACGGGTCGCATTACACCTTAATTTGCCCCATAGAAGGGGCTGGGGGGGGGGAGGTAGAGAAGGAATAGTTAGGATGAATAGGAAAGGTATGGGGAGTAGGAGGGGAGGTGAATAGCTTTTTGTGCATTGGTCCACAATGGCCTGCATGGCAGGGGTGATCCCACCAGAACTTGCGCTCCCGCCATTACAGCCCATTGCTTCTCAGCAACCTAAGCCCTCACACCAACGTCGAAGCTTCTATTTAAGTGGGGGAAAGTGTTTAGTAAATGTTTCGTAAATTTTTTGTTTTAGTAAAAATGGAAGACATAAGACATTGGCTGAAGATAGTGAAAAATTGGTTGAGGCTTGGAAAAAAAATATAAAAAATTTGTCTTTTAATCACTCAATTACATAATTACTTAAATACCAAATTACTTAATTACCCAATTGAGCTACAATGAAAATTAAAGCAAAGGAACGCCAGTAACGTCACGCCAGATCAAAAAGCCTAATAAAAATAAACCAGAGAAGACTTTGAAATTTGATTACTTGGAAAATATACTTATATTATTTCAAATACTTCTTAAAGTTGTATACAAAAAGTTTTGCCCAATTTAGAGAGTTTTGCATATTTTGTAATCCAAGTCAAAAATTACTTCTGGTTTTTTGTAACGTTACGCCAGCACATATTTTTGCCTATATCTTTAAAACCTTAGAGTTGATTGTTGCCATTGTTTTTACTTAATATAGTGCTGCTTAATAGCTACGCATATATAAAAAACCTTTTAGACCTTTTCATTATTTTTTTAATATTTTTTCGTACAAATCGTACGTAACTCCCATTTGGAAATTTCCATATCGGTCATTCCATGTCAAATCGAACGCTTTTCGAAACTCATATTTCTGTAAAAATTTGGTACTTTGCACGTGGATAGTACTTTAAAAATGAAAAATATTTGCATATTTTTTTATAATTTTAATTTTTTTTTTTTTTTTTGCAGTTATACACAGTGAAAAATTATAAAGAAAAACAAAAATTGTCATTTGGACATGTACTCAAACAACTATATCTTCTAAACCGTTAGTCCTACAAAAAAAAATTTTAGGACATATTTTAAAGATCTTGAATTGTACTTTATTGTGGTGTCCTTTTTTATGAACACTTTCCAGAAAAATTTTAAATTTTTTGACCACTTAAAATTTCATTCCCATTTTTCAAGGTCAGCACCACTATTTTTTTGGCACTTTGAAAAAATTATCGTATTAAGGCATTCATTCTTAATGCATTCTCAAAATTTGATTTTGGAGAATCAATGTTTACTATTTTTAACGAAATTTTCAAAAACTGACTACACAATTTTTTAGTACAAAATACCGATGGACCGATATATAAAAATGAAAATCTTTCTATGACTACTTTTTTTTTTGTTCAACTTTAAAAAATGTTTTATTAAATAAGAAAGCAAAACCAAGAATCTACATTGTTTAAACGTTTTTTGCTCTAGTGAAAAATTATAATTTTGTCAACGTTATTCGCAGCTATGCTTCAATTGTGTGAGTCACAGAGCCCCGATATGGCTAAAGACGGGCCTGATTAAAACCACCAAATAGAAAAAAGAGTTTAGAAAATTAGCAAGACAAAAACTTTTTAGCTATTGAAAACAAAGAGGCGGAAGACATAGCTTAAAAAGCCAACCGTAGCTAAGCGCACCATTTTTTGTAAAACAATTTTTTTTACGTTTAAGCCAGATCAAAGCCAGCGATATGACAAGCTTAAACAGCTACAAAAGCATGCCTGCTGACGCTCCCCAGTTGGCAGATTAACCATCGCTTTTCAGACGCTCAGTGAATCGTGTCCATGTTAAAGAATTTAAGAAAATCTTTGTTGACTGTGAAGTTAGCTGCTGCTGGTGCTGTTGGCTGACCTCCTTCGCAATGTTGTGTTGTAATTTCAATAAATATACACTCCAACACAAACTCTTAGATTATGTCTTACTGTCCAACCTTCACCTACCGCAAAGAAATAATAATAAATCGTACTTGTTTTTGGAGTCAAAAGGGACGCCCATTTATTGTTTGTGTATAAGTTTTTTTTTCATGTTTTGATGTTATTGTTTCTTTTCGTAGGGTTTTTGTCGAATTATATTTCCACTACCAGCATATTTCGTAATCCAGCTCTGCGCATCATTGCGCTATCCGGCTATCTTTACGATATCCTGTTTGTGTGCGTTTGAGCACAAAACCAGCTCTGTCCAAAACGTTGTGCTATTTGTGTTAACTATTTTTTTAATTTTTTTTTTTGTTTTTTTTTTATATTGTATATTTACTCGGAAACGCCGCATGAAACCTTCAACTTTTAACTCATGCTTAAGATTCTTGTACATTTTTAGCTTGTATTGCTGTGTAATGGTTAAAAACTATGTTTTTTCCCCCATTTGTCATGGTTTATTATGCCGGTTGTTACTGCTGACTATGCTTTGGCGTCCAACTTCTTAGCTAACCAACTCAAGTTCATAGCAATTTAATTACTTCCTCCAAACATATTTTGGTACATAATTATAGTCAGCACACAATTAATGCTGAAAGCTCAATAACGTTTAGGTCATCATTAAAAATTCCCCAGGGAAATTTTTGCTATTTAGGTTTAGTCAATATTTCTCAACAATTTTGACATTTAGTTTTTATGATAAATTTAAGTCAATGGAATTATAAGCATGGTGACATACAGAGCTTAACGTAGTTTCGTTGATGAAATAACGGCAGGTGTTTTTCACTAAAACCGTTAGAATGAGAAAAATCAGAAAGCCTTGACCAAATTTATACTAAATGTTGTCATTAATTTTTAAAACTTGAGCTTTAGTTTAGCTAAACAACACTTAACTTTAAAGCATTCTACACAATATACCCAATATTTATACCCCCACGCGTACTGCGTAAGGTTTATATTAACATAGTAATTTTAATATAAGGAGGCTTGGAAGGTATAGAAAAGTACATATATTCTTGATTAGTATCATCTTCTGAGTCGGTTTAGAAATTCAATATATAAGCTTTTTATTCAAAAATACAGATCAAGTTCGAAAATGAGCCAAATATGATGAAAACCACGCCTACCTTCCATACGAAATGACTTCCCCAAAACAGAAAAATCGTGCCCGTCTGTCTGCCTGTCTGATCATCGTCTATCTATCGAAATTCAATATATAAGATTTTTATTCAAAAGTTCATATCAAGTTCGAAAATAAGCTAAGTAGGAAGAAAACCACGCCTATCTTCCATGCGAAATAGCTTTTCCAAAACGAAAAAAATTCTACAAAAATGTATCTAAAAAAAAAACTGGCCATTTCAGCCCTTGGAAGGACTTTGACCTAGCTTCTATTGATCAATTGTGTTGTGCGTGTTATTAAATGTTTGATCACAAATGACCGAGAACTGGACCTACGTTTTTTACGCCGAACTCCGAACGGCTTATGTTCTCAAGAAGCTTTACATGGCAATTTTTACTCTCTGAGGTTTGCCATTGTCCGCAGAGAGGTGACGACCGAACAAAAAAATTAATTCAATTGAAAAAACTTTCTGTCTGAGCTGGAATTGAACCCGGGCTACCGCGGTTCTTTAGCTTAGGAGCCACGCACTCTACCCACTAGGCTACGGCAGCCAAAAAAGTATCTAATGACTTAAAATTTTGCATATAAGCTTTAAATATGCTCTCTGAGTAAGAAATTTGTAAAAATCTAATACGAACCACGTCTATCTCCTTGTCGTACACTTTTTCGATATTAATTTTAGAATAAGGCAATGAAACTTATCTCATTCGAAAGGTACTGCGCCCTATATGTGCAGAATCATTTTTGATTTTAAATGTATGACCTCTGACCCGAAATATTAACGTTGAAATTTTGTATTATTGTTATTGAATCTGAGGGCTAGGAAGAGGTAGAATGGTGAATGAGGTATCATATGAAATCTGGCTGCACAGTATGATTACATTTGAGATTGGTGACCTTCGACCTGGAATATGAGCTTAAGCAGAGCATTTATTAAATAAAAGCTAAACTGTAACAGATGGAAGAATATAATGCAAGAGGGAATTTTGGGATGAAGTGTGCAAAAAATACTTTCGACATTTTGCGCCATCTCCTACGGATACCCTACAATAAGCATTTTTTTATATATCAAGAGTGAATATATATTGTGATGGTGAAATTTCTTACTAATAGTAAAGTCTGAAAAATTTCCGTTATTTTGACATAAAAATTATAGTGATATCTCAAAAACTATAGACGTTCTCAGTACAAGTTTTATGAGAAGTCGTTGGCTTTCTTGGTAATATTTTCCACGGATAGTATGTTAAAATAAAATCCCCTCAAAAAGACATTAAAATGATTTCGATTTCTCAAAAAATGTATATCTTCTCAGTACAAATTATTTTCTTGAAGCAAGGCCATCGCCTTAGAATGAGAAAAAACTATTTAAATTTCAAGTCTTGACTTTGCAAGCAAATATCTCAGCCATTTTTTAATCGATTTTCAACAAATTTTCCTTGTCTGAAAGACTAATTAAATGACTTTGGAGAAATAAGAAAAGATGAACCATTTCCTTATCTTTTATATTGTTTTAAAAAACCTCTAAAATATTTAGGTTTTGCTCAAAATATAAGACAAACATTTTTTTGTTGTGATATTTTTACTTACTATATTTTCTTTTTTCATACTCTTTCATATGACATATCATTAATTTGCAAAAATTACCTCATTTTGGCACATCAATAAACAGTTTCTATCATCATTCTACCCTATGTTTTTTTTTTATGAAACTAAATTTTTTCAAAATGCTGTTTTTACATTTTTTACAAAGTTCTACAGATTAAAAAAATAATTTCTGTGAAAAAATTTTGCAACCACTTCATAGTTATATACACCAATCTATGTTTTAGGCCATTTCTATATATAAAGAAATTTAGTTATATATAGAAATAAGCGTAGGAGAAACAGTTTTTCCGTGTTTCTAAACGGATTTTGATAAATTTTTTTTAAATAAATTAAAGTAGGGAGAAGGAGTTCACTGAATATTTTTGTGACCTTTGACCTGAAATATTAGCTTTTAAAGAATATTTCTTAAGTAAAACCTAAACTATAAAAAAATGGAAGAACATGGTGTAAGAGAAAATTTTCGACATTAATACAATGTACAAAAAACATTTTTCGCTATCTCTTACGAATACCCTACAATAAGCATTTTTGTATGTAACTTGTGAGAATATATATTGTGATGGTGAAATTTATTATAAATAGTAAATTCTGAAAAATTCACTTTATTTTAGCACTTTATTTTTATGGCGATATCTTGAAAACTAAAGCTTTTCTCAGTACAACGTATTTTCGTATGAGAAGCCCTGGTTGTGAAAAATAACGGTTTACGAAAGTTTTAAAAAAATTTTTGACTATTTTTATGTCAAATCTATTGCGATAATTTGAAACTTATGATTTTCTTAGTACATCAGATACCACAGGCGATACTAGTAATAATAAAACCTTCATAATTCCACGCGCTATAAAGCAAACGTTATCATGATAATACAACATTTAAATCTTCGAATACGACTGTGAGGGTATTTTAACTTCGGTCTAGTCGAAGGTAACTTCTAACTAGTTTTAATAAAAAAATTTTTTTTAAAAAATATTCGATATGTGTTCAAGTTTCGAGAAAATTAAATTTGAATTTGTACGTTTTTTAAAATAGATAAGGATATATAAAGAAATCGAATTTTTTCGAATTTAGACATGACATTTTTTTAAATATTAGCTAAAACGTTTTTTTACTGGTTTCAGTTGAGAGTGAACCTATGAGGGATTGGGACCTCCTTTTTAAATGTCTGTTTTCCCCATCACAATAGGATTTTGAAATATTTGAGAAAAAAACTCTAAAAAATGTTGTCGTCCTGTACATAACCCCAAAATGTAGCCCAAAAATCAATTTTTCGAATAAATAACTTCAAATAGCTCAAAATTCTGATGTAAAGGGCCAATTTTTATTTTAGATTGAACTCCTCGCAGCATAGTACTACGGAAATTACCACTAGAAGACAAAAAGCAACGGTCTATGTTTGAACAAGAAACTTCATTATTTAGACTGAAGTATAACTAAGAATTCAAAGTATAGGTTAATGCTATATGAACAAGTACAAAGATAGGAAAACATATAGCTCATTTCGTGCAAGACCGCCAGAACTCAAAATTTGGGCTTTTTGAGTTAAATCTAATATATTATATATGCAAACATCAAATGTTGTCGGACACTTTTTTGATATTTATTTTAGAATAAGGGCAATGAAACGTATATCATTTGAAAGGTACTGCACCATTGATGTGGCGAATCAAGTTAGATTTTAAATTGATGACCTGTGACCCGAAATATTAACGTTTAAATTTTATACTAATTCTTGTAAGGAATCACAGGGCTAAGAAGAGGTAGAATAGTGAACGTGGTATCAGATGAAAGGTCTGGCTGCTCAGTATGATTGCATTTTCGATTAGTGACCTTCGACCTGAAAAAGGGGCGCGAAAAGAGCCTTTATTAAATAAAAGCTAAACTATAAGAGATAGAAAAAGCATGATGTAAAAGGGAGTTTTAGACATTGATAAGATGTAAAAAATATACTTCAGATGGTTTTTATCAAAGAAAGTCAAATATTAACAGTTATCATTTAACTGTTTGTTTCCGACAAAAATACTAGTTATTTTATGCCTTTTATTTTTTCAGGCAAAAATAACTGTTACTTTTGACTTTAATTTTTTAGGTCAAAAATAACAGTTATTTTGTGCCTTTTATTTTTTCAGTCAAAAATATCAGGTAATTTTAGTTTTTTTAAAGGCCGCTTGAACGGCAAAAAAAAGTTTTATGCAATTTCTATCATCTCATCAGCACGCACATTTTGAGCTATAAACCGGTTTTTAGTTTTAATAGTTTTAATTCGGTCACTCGACTTTTGAAAAAATACAAATCGCTTGATATTTTTGACTGAAAAAATAAAAGGCACAAAATAACTGTTATTTTTTACCTAAAATAAAAGTCAAAAGTAACAGTTATTTTTGCTCGAAAAAATAAAAGGTGAAAAATAACAGTTCATTTTAACTTTTATAGTAACAGTAAAAAATTTGAAAAGCGTTTAATATTCGCGAAGCTGCTGCCATTACAATAACAATGGTTTATGTAAAAATGTTAACCAGGAACTTTTTCGTTATGTCTTTTTCATCTGAAAATTGTAAAATAACAGTTATTTTCGGTCCCTGCTTCATACATTTTTCGAAATCTCTTACGGATACCCTACAATAAGCATTTTTTTATCATACAATAAGTGTGAATATATATTGTGAGGGTGAAATTTCTTACAAATAATAAATTATGAAAAATTTCCGTTATTTTAACATAAAAATTTCGTGATATCTCGAAAAATATAGATGTTTTCAGTACAACGTATTTTTTATGAAACGTCGTTGGTTCAGAAATATAACGGTAATATTGAAATAAATAAAGAAGCAACTCGAACAGATGGCAACCCTTGATAGAGTTGATGGCGGTGATCTATAAATAGCCTACTGCTTTGAAATGTCATATGATTAGCAGCCATACAATTCAAAAGAATGAATTCTAAAATCTGCACACTCATATACTAGTTTAAACAGTGAGTTGATCGCAGCTTAATCACTCAAAGACTACTGAAGAGGAAAATGTAGCGATTTCCGAAACAGACTGTCTAGTCAGCTAAGTGATTGACTCTATACAGAGTTGTTGTTGTTGTTGTTGCCTTCTTTAAAAACTTACTTGTTCTAAAGCTCACAATTTAATTCATGTCATAATTTTCATAGATCATAAAATAAAACTAATTTAAAAACGATTGAAATTTCATGTTTTGATTTTGCAAGCAAATATCTCAGCCATTTTTTAATCGATTTTTAACAATTTTTCTTTGTCTAAAAGATCAATTAAATTACTTTGAAGAAATGAGAAAAGATTAACCGCTATCCCATCAACTCAATGTTTTAAATTCTTTTGAAAAAACCTCTAAAATATTTAGGTTATGCTCAAAAAAAGCCCAAACTTTTTTTTGTTGTAATATTTTTTCTTATTACATTTTCTTTTTTCACACTCTTTCATATGACATATCATTTATTTGCAAAAATTTCCTCATTTTGACACATAATTCAATAAACAATTTCTATCATCGAAATTCATAAGCCCCCTATGATTTTTTGGATAAAAATTTAATTTTTCAAAATGTTGTTTTTACATTTTTTACAAAGTTCTACAACTTAAGAAATAATTTCTGTGAAAAAATTTTCAAATATTTCAAACCACTCAAAGTTATGTATACACAAACCTATGTTTTAAGCCATTTCGTTATTATATAGAAAAAGACGTAGGAAAAACAGTTCTTACGTGTTTCTGAACCGATTTTGATAGTTCTTTTAAATAAATTTGAGTAGGGAGAAGGAGTTCACCGAATATTTTTGTGACTTTTGACCTGATGTATGAGCGTTGAAAAAATATTTCTGAAGTAAAATCTATACTATAAGAAATGGAAAAATGTAAATGTATGTGTAAGTGGAAATTTTAGACATAAATACAATATACATAAAACATTATTCGTTATCTCTTACGGATACCCTACGATAAGCATTTTTTATGTAACATGTGTGAATATATATTGTTATGGTGAAATTTCTTACAAATAGCAAATTTTTAAAATTTAAATTTTGACATTAAAGTTATGACGATATCTCGAAAACTGTTACTTTTCTCAGTAAAACGTATATTTGTATTGAAACTTAAAAATTTCTTAGTACAGCACATTTTCTTAAGGCAAATTTCAGAAAGTTGGTCGCATTTCGGCCACAGGCGATACTAGTATATAGAAATAGGCGTAGGAGAAACAGTTCTTCCGTTTTTCTGAACCGATTATGATAATTTTTTTAAAATAAATTAGAGTAAGGAGAAGGAGTTCACCGCATATATTTGTAACCTTTGACCTGAAATATGAGCGTTGAAAAGTAAAATCTAAACTATAAGAAATGGAGGAGCATGGTGTAAGAGGAAATTTTAGACATTAATGCAATGGACAAAAAACATTTTTCGCTATCTCTTACGAATACCCTACAATGAGCATTTTTTTTATGTAACATGTGTGAATATATATCTTTGGTGTTAAGTACAAAGGACTTAAGTCAAAAAAAATTAAAATTTGGACTTTTGATTGGGTTCTAATCAGTAATTTTTCCTCTTTCGATTGCTGTCAACAACTTTGGTGTAGTACAATTGCATCCCATTTTAATTAATAAATTAAGAAAATACTTCACACGGATTTGCAATTAATAAAACAATCTAAAATTTCAATTTACTAAAAACTATATTTTTTGACTTAAGTCCTTTGTTCATAATGCCAAAGATATATTGTGATGGCGAAATTTGTTAAAAATAGTAAAATCCGAAAAATTCCCTTTATTTTGAAATTAAAGCTATAACAAAATCTCGAAAATTTTAGCTTTTCTCAGTACAACGTATTTTTTAATTAAAAGCCGTTGTTGTGAAAAATAACGGTGTACGAAAATTTTTTTTTTTGTAATGTTTGTACGGATAATATTTTTAAATAATTTTCGACAATTTTAGTATCAAAATTATTGCGATAATTTGAAACTTGATATTTTCTTAGTACAACACATTTTCTTAAAGCAAGGTCATTGCCTCAGAATGAGAAAAAAACGATAGAAATTTCAGAAAGTTGGTCGAATTTCGGCCACAGGCGATACTAGTATACAGACATATGCATAGTTATCATATGTTTAATTTGAGTAAATTCCAACCGATTTGCTGTTAATTGACGGCTTTACAGATACTTGTGTCGATTTGACTTTTTGCAATTTCTTCATTTTTTTGTAGCAATAAGGTTTCATTTCTATTTATGCCAAAATTTATTTTGAATTTCTACATAATTTTTAAACAACAACGACTTATTATATCATAAACCATTTTTTTAAAATAAAAATCCAAGCGAGTAACTTAATATTTTTTGTAGTAGCAACTCAAAACGTGACATCTCTCTAACTCAAAAGTATGTTATTATATTGTTGCAAAATCGTCACAACTCAAAATGAAACATTTTCTTAAAATGAGTTTTTGTGGTTATAAAGTCACAACTCAGACAGACACTTGCAAAAATATTGCTTAAAAATTATCTGTTGACGCAAAATGAAAAATTTATGATATTTTTGGTTGAAATACATATGATGGCCTATAAATAATATTAACCGTTTTCAGTCTATCTTTACAATTAATGATCGTGATAACATTTCAAAAGTTCATAAAGCTCTCCTGAAAAATACTAAATTTTGAGTTGTGAGTTGCACGAAATGAGCGATATGAATTCTTGAATCATGTGAATATGTAGAAATGTATGCAACTTCAATAATAATGCATAACATCTAATTAAAACGTTTGTATGAAAGAAAGAAGGCGATGAAAAAAAAGGCATGAAAGAAAAGATAAACAGAATGGAAACAAATTTTTAATGATAAATAATTAGAAGAGTGAAATCAAAATTATTCACCGTGTCATTCTTAGACCATGCGAAACGTTCTGGACATATAGTCGAAATTAAAGACTGTAATTAGTATGGCGAATATTGAAACGAAAGAGTAGCTCATGCTTGATGTGAAAGAAGATTATTAATTGTAAGCGAAATGTGATGTCAGTGCTGCCCACTACACCATTTAAAATTGTAATTCAGAAAAGATCAATTAAAATTCAGATAAGATTAATCGAAGTTCTGAAAATTGATTAAAAATATAGAAATATATAGAATATAGCTTCATTGAAATGCAAAATAGATCAAATGATTTTCAAAAAATATCAATTGAAATTTTAAAAAAACCAATTGAAAGTTCAAAAAAACAATTTGGTAAGTAGACTAGATTAATTTAAATTCTAACCAGAACAACTAAAAGTCAGAATAAATCAACTGACATTAGGAAAAGATCTTTTGAATTCCAAAAAAGATGTTTTCAAAATTAGAAAAGATTTATTGAAATTCGGAAAATATTAATTTAAGTTCAGCACTTTTAATTTTAAATATAGACCAATTGAAATCCGAAAAAAATCCATTAAAATTTAGAATCAATCAACTGAAATTCAGAAAATACCAAACGAACAATTAAAGTTCCGAAAATATCAGAATATATTCGGAATATATCAATTGAATTTTATAAAAGATCAATTGAAGCTAAGAAAAGATCAATTGAAATTTAGAATTAAGGTCATCTTCCACCTTAGCGACCCAAAGGGTAATGCCTCGTTAAAAATAAAATTACACAAAAAATATGAATGATATCAATAAAAGGTTTTTAATTGAATAGATTAGGCTTTTAAAGTTGTGGTGAATCAAGATTGGCTAGAGAGGTTTTTCCGAAGCATTTATGTGTTGACTATCACGAAGAAAATGAAAATTGGTTTTCAAAAAATTAAGGGGAAAGTGTCCGAAGACGTGATTTTCAAAAAAGTCATAAAAAAAATAATTAGGTAAGATTATTTAAAACCAACGTATATCTAGAGAATTTTATTTTTTTTTTATTTTTTTGGAAAAACTTCACCCAAGTCGAAAATGCCTAAAAATGGTTTCAAAAAAGTCACAAAGAAATAATTAGGTGAGATTATTCAAAACAAATGTATTTTTGGAAATATTTTATTATATTTTTTTAAACTTTTTGTAAAAATAAATTATTAGGGCGGGTTTCCAAAGTAAAAAAAAAATTAATGTTCTCTTGTGAGTGTAAGTCCAACAGCTTATCCATTTGACCATCGTAGTTGTTACGTCGCGACTTTGCGTCATTCAGAATGTATGACCCAACCGCAACACACAAAATTTTTTAGTAAACCCTCTTTAGCAGCGAATTAATAGTGAGGGTAAAATTTTTAGAGTTTCGTCATGTAAAATTTTCGTCACGGAAAATACTTCGAGTCTCATCACGTTTTTGTGTACACAAGCAATAATTATTTATATTTTTTGTGTTTTTTGTATGGGGACCCCAGAAGGGTCTCAGATAGAGTGCTGCTGTGTTAAAAAAAAATGTTGTGGGAGAAAAATTAATAGGACCAGATCATATGTGTGACCTCCTAAGGCTTCTAAGGCCTAAAGACTAAGACTTCTTAAGCAGCTAACTATAAAAAATACGTCAGTTAAAAACAATTTTCATAATAAAAAAAGGACATAAGAAATTAACATGTTATATAATTTTGAGAATTTTCCTAGGACGCAGTCTTGTAAGCAGAGGCTTAACAAACAATTTGATACATTAATCGTCTTTGAAGCTTATATGGCTTAGGAGTTATGGCCAAAAAACGAAAAAGTGGAAAATAAAAAAAAAATTACTTAGAAAACTAAGATTCTTGAAAAAAATACTTTTACTTCGAACGCAGTCGTGTGGGTATTTTAATGACAAACATTTTGGTGCATAAATCGTCCTTGCAGGGTGTATGGTTTGGGAGTTATGACGAAAAAAACATGTTTTTGGACAACTACCGCTCCAAAAAGTGTTCTACAACTCTTAAACTACAAGAGATAGATCAAAATGCATTTCGACAAAGAAGTAACCCCTCTTAAGGACGATGCCATGTTAATCATTTTGATGCAAAATTCATCCTTGTCAGAGGTGTAGTTTGGATTTTAAGGCAAATTTTATAGCGAAAAAATAAAAAATAAAAAATTCACAAAAAAGGACATAAGAAATTAACATGTTATATAATTCTGAGAATTTTCCAAGGATGCAGTCTTATAGGCAGAGGCTTGAAGAACAATTTCGTGCATTAATCGTCCTTGTATGGTTTAGGAGTTATGGCCAAAAAATGAAAAAGTAGAAAATTACAAAAAAATGACGTAGAAAACTAAGATTCATGAAAAAATATTTTTTCTAAGAATGCAGTGGTGTGAATATTTTAATGACAAACATTTTGGTACACAAATCGTCCTTGTAGAATGTATAGTTTGGGAGTTATGACGAAAAAACCACATGTTTTTGGCCAACTACCACTCCAAAAAGTGTTCTACAACTCTTAAACTACAAGAGATAGAGCAAAACACATTTCAACAAAGAGGTAACCCCCTTAAGGACGATGCCATGGTGATCATTTTGATGCATAATTCGTCCTTGTCAGAGGTGTAGTTTGGATTTTAGGGAGAATTTTCCAAGGATGCAGTCTCGTAGGCAGAGGCTTGACGAACAATTTGGTGCATTAGTCGTCCTTGTAGCATGTATGGCTTAGGAGTTATGGCCAAAAAATTACGTAAAAAAATAAGATTCTTGAAAAAAAAAATATTTTTTTAAAGAATGCAGTCGTGTGGCTATTTTAATGACAAACATTTGGGTACATAAATCGTCCCAATGAAAATATTACATTATCGTTTACAATTCCGAAATGGCGGATCCGAAATCTCGTATTCGTTTCGAGCTTGCCAAAGAGTTTGAGTCTTTTACAAATTTTTTTTAAAACATTTAACAAAAAATAATTAATTTTAGTTTGCTGTTATTATAACGTCTTTAAAGCAAAAAAAAATTTTAAAAAAAGAGATAAAAAAATTACAAAAATCTATATAAAAAATAACATTTCGAATTTTCATAAAAAAAAATTGTATAAATAAACCCAAATTTTCAAATATAGCATAATAAAAAAAATTTAAAGTTTTCTCTTGTTTTCCATAAAAATTTGTTTGTCCTGGTTGGGTTTCGATCCCACGAGCGAGCGCTAGATTGCATTCTAAATGACGCAAAGTAAGCAAAGTGCCCCGAAAAATATTGATTTTTGATACATACCATTTTGATTTTTTATTAAATATCCTTGTGCAAGATGTAATGGTTTTAAAAATACATCATTTAAATATCATAAATATGTATACACGGTTAGAAATCTTTCAACACTTTCAACTACTCATTTTTTTCTCAAATACTGTTAATGCTTTCAAATACTGTAAATACTTAAAAAACTTTCAAATACGTTTAAATACAAAAATCCAATTAGTTCCTACATATCGTGATCTTGGGGTTATTTTCGATTCTAAACTTACATTTAGAATTCCACATACCCTAAATATGTTGCTTAGTGCGTTCGTGAGGTCGAGGCTTGAGTATGCGTCTGTTATTTGGTCCCCATTTTGTGCCTCGACAACTTTTAAACTTGAGAAAATAGAAAAACAC